>OX344764.1:69175061-70652561 GCA_947034895.1 Rhytidiadelphus loreus | reverse complement strand
GACCATATTTCCATTATACTATTTGTAAAATAGTTTAATTAGGATATATTGAAATATTTTTATACTATATCGATTTCCACAAAAGTAAAATATTATAAGTGATGTATGAATTTTCACCCATATTGTTGGTACAAATTAGTGTAGCATTTGTAGTTTATTAAACTAAGGTAACTTTACACCAAGGTTATACCAAGGAATCTCTTGAATTTTTAAAATAGTGATTGGTCAAAAAGTAGATAAAAGTCCAAGTTGGAATTATAATTTGGCCAAGGCTCCTATTCTTCATGGATAAGAAAATCTTCTTAGAATTTTATATGGCCAAAGTAGATAATGTTATGCTATTTTCAAGATTTTTTTTTTCTTGTTCACCTCTTTGAATTAGGCCTAACAAAATTCAAGGTAACCAAGATGGGCAAAATTCTCACAACCATAGATTTTGTCTATTTAATTGATCTTGCAATTCACAATATCAAATTTGATAACTAGAACTTCGCATTGTTCAACACAACCATCAATGATTGTATTGCAAGTAAGAGGTATTGATTTTTGTTTATTATTTGGTGTAATTAATTTATTTTCCTCTCTTGTTGTGTTTGCCACTGTCCAACAGTTTCATACTTCAATTCAAATAAAACCTTTTTAATAAAAATATCATCAACGGAATAAATAGATATGGCCTTGACTATGGTCTTTCTTGGGTTTACTATGCAAAGTGTCGTTACTAGTTGTTTTTTCTTCGGCTCCTGCCTCCCATAGTCACATTTGAAAAGAAGAGTGTGACCTTTGAGTGCTTATGGTTCATTAGTCTAGCCTTGGTGTAATCTAGTCTTAAGTTTATATTATGTATTTTTCTTCCTTCTTACACCTATCCATGGTCTTTGAGTCCAAATAAGAATTCAAATTTGCCAAATTTGATCTTCCAATTGTAAATTATAATCCTCTTTCATTCTAAGGGAAAATAATTTGAATTTATATTTGCAATTGTAAATCATAATCCTCTTTCATTCCAAGGGAAACAAAATTTGAATTCATATTTGCAATTGTAAATTATAATCCTCTTTCATTCCAAGGGAAAAAAAATTTGAATTCATATTTGCAATTGTAAATTATAATCTTCTTTCATTCCAAGGGAAAAAATTTTGAATTCATATTTGCAATTGTAAATTATAATCTTCTTTCATTCCAAGGGAAAAAATTTTGAATTCATATTTGCAATCAGAGACCTCCAAAGAGGCCTCCAACAAGACCTCTGATTGCAAATATGAATTCAATTTTTTTTTCCAACAAGACCTCCAACAAGGTAGGAGAGGTGATGAGATACAAAATTAGTGCGGCACAAAATAGGGGGCAACTTTTTACATTTACCCTTGGGCAATAAGGGAGTCAATCCGAAATATTTGGAGAAAGCAAGCCCCCGCTATGGTGCGAAATTGAGCTATGGCACCTTCAAACATTCCACTGCTGGAAACTCAACCACCTGAAATCTAGGCCCTATGTAGAGTCTGGCGGCGACAAGCGAGGCCGGAACTACTGCAGTAATAATGCTGCTGGTAGCTTCGTTTAGGGGTTTGCTTCCGCTTGGAATGGGCGCCGTGAGTTCCTCATGCCCCGCTCTTGTGAAACTTTTGGAGTTTTTCTCCGTGGCACTCAGATTCTCTCCACAACAGATCGCGCAATGCGGCGCCGGCGCGTGAGACGGGACCAACATTCCTCGTGATCACGGTCAAGCATGTTAATCTCCTCGTGAGAGAAATATAGTTTGAGCCAGCGAAAAATTGCATTCGAAATGGCACGGGGGATCGGCGGGCCACCATAGGGAGATCGATCGCCAGCTTTTGGAACCTCGTCACCGGTGCTTTTTGCGTTTTCGCTGTTCATTTCTTGCAACTGGAGCAGCGCGCCAGCGCCAGCTTTCATCGGGGCGGTATTTGAGATCAAGCGTCGTCGATGCCGCTTGCTGTGGACGGAACTGCCGCGCCTAGTATTGGCTCGAGATTGATGAGGTTAGGATTTCACGTCCAGGTTGTGTAATAGTGATGAGCTCTTCAGTAGTGAACTACCGTGCGCTTCGTCTTCTTCTTCCTCCCTCTGTTTATTTTTCTTTTCTTTCGTCTCTGATTCTTTGATCGTCAATGCACGTAGGGTTTCTATCTCTACTGCACGATTTTCAAGGTTTTGGTGGCAAGTGTAGAGTTTTTTTCTGCTTGGTCGTCTCAAATTATAATTACAACCCGATTTCTCATCTTTTTTGGATATTTTTGTGGTAGTATCTGTATACCTACATGATAGAATGGGAGAGGAGGAGTGCATATTAGATGGGCCAGAATGAGACGTGGAGATTCTAGTCTGTTTTTCTCATCTCGACATAGCCTCTCTGGAAATTTCGGAGACAAGTAGGGAGTGGAACTTTCACAGAACCGATCGCGTATGGGAATGTAGAGTGTCTTTTGCTAGTTCGTCTTAGAATTCTATTCACAACCTGATTTTGCAATTGTATTGGGAAAGTTTATGGTAGTGTCTTGAAATGTGCATACAGAAATGGGAGAGAAGGAGTGCATTCTAGATTGGCTAGAATAAAGCGTGGCGTTCATAGTTATCTTTCTCATCTCGACCTAGCCTTTCTGAAAATTTTCTCAGAGACAGGTAGATTGTAGAATTTTGAACCGATCGTGTATTTCAATCTAGGATTCGCTTACTGTGTTTTGAGTCTCTGAACAGTCGTGCTCTCCTCTGTTTTGTTTCTGGAGTCGCTCACGCTCCCTTTCGCTTCTAAAAGGTTTATGTTTGTTCAAGTGGATTTTTAGGTTTCTCGAGCATTTTCTGGTTTTGGAGCATTTGCTGGCATTTTTATGAGGATAAGAAAATTCGAGTACCGAGAACCATATTTTCTCAGAAGTTGTGCACCTCTTAGTAAAGAGTTTTATAATTCTCAACAGACGAAGGTTCCAATCTGAAGAATGTGATACTTCTTATGTATAGGTTTGAATGAGTAATAACCTAAATGAATTCCGGCAAAATTTACGATGTTCCCTTTAGAAGTCATGTCAGCCCTTGCAACGGAGATTTACCAGCATTCTAAAATACTGCTTGCTTTGGTGCTTTCTCGTTAGACGGGAAATTCCATAGGACACCGAATGGTTTAGTCTCCTTAAGACCGAATCCTCACAATGATCCCCGCATAACCTGGTTGCGTAGATTATTCTAGTAACACCGACGTGGACATAGGAGAGAATTGAGTCTTCAACTATTTGGTGCATTCCAAATTTCAAAAGAAAAATGAAGCTGGACTCTGTTGTAATATCTGAAGTGCATGTTTTGATAATTGTTTGCAGTATTGTTGCGCTTCATGGAAATTTGTTTACACGAGACTCCTGTAACGTCCATGAATTTGGATTATGCCCTTGAAGGGCGTTTCACAGCAGTGGTTTCACAGACCAACTTGAATATAAGAACGCCTATCTGCTTTGGTAGTAGTCGGCTACGAACTCTGTATTAAGCTTAAAAACTTTCGTCTCGGAACCTCTCCTGTGTCAGTCTTGCGTTGTTGCAGCTTTAAGACTGCTAAAACTATTTCCTGTTCTTCAGGATTGACTGGTCTAATTTGTGTTGTGTAATTCTGGTCTTTCTCAATCTCACGTGCTTCTGTGCTGGGGCAGGTAACAGGAGGTCGATAGAGTGAGTTTGAGGATTGGGAGTTCTATATAGTAATTTACCCCCGAATCTCGACACAAATTCTTTAGAATGCGTTCACGAGTTTAGTACTCTGGGATCATGTCTTCCTTACGCGCTCTTCTGTCGACAAATCTGTAGTTCAAAACATGTGCATGCCAGTCGGAGCAAAGGAGAGCGTCAGAAAGTTTGGCATACGTTGGCTTTACGGTTCTCCCTTATTGAGCACTTTTTAAATTTCTGTGCTGATAACCCGCTGGAGGATATAAATACAGATTTATGTGGAGCCAAATCTAGCCCGTCAAGTGTTTGACAATCCTGCAGCCATGCAGTTCGCCAAGCTTGACGACTCGCCTATGTTCAGGAAGCAGGTACATACAGAGCAAGCCCTCTTAGCTCATTGAGACATTTTCTGCATTCTGATCTTGAAGAAAAAATCGATTTGATTTCTTATCTAGTAGTATTACAATTAGAGTTGTGGATCAATAAGCTCCTTGATAGTTTGTTTTGATTTGTAAGTGCTACTCAGATATACTGTCTGTGATCCAGTTAATGGGTTCTTGGAGCTGTATTTGTGTTTCATGCATTTGACAGAATGTATCTTGTCGAGCTGATTGAGCGTTGTGATCAACAGCTTCAGGCTCTTGAGGAAAGTGCAGAGTCATTGAGGGAGCGGTGTCAACGTTTCTACAAGGGGAGTCGCAAGTATACGTATGATTGTTAACCATGACCCTATTAGCTCAGGCTCCTCGTGCCTGTGTCTGAACTAGTCTTCGTCTTAATTTTGGCATCTTATCTGTAAGTTCTGGGTTTCCTGATGTCGGGTGTTGTGGGATACCGGCAATTAAGTTTTGGCACTATCTTGAAATCCTCTTATGGCTTTATGGAACTACAGGGAAGGATTGGGAGAAGCTAGCGATGGTGATATTGCGTTTGCAAATGCTCTGGAGACCTTTGGAGGAGGTCATGATGATCCCATTAGTGTGGCTGTTGGAGGTTCTTCTTCTACACTAGCCTCCTGCTATAATCTTTTGTATAAGGAACGAGTTATTGAATTTTCTTCTGCCATGCTTTGCATTCATTATCATTATCACGGGAGGTTTGTTTTTGTTTTCCAGTAATCATTTTTTCCATTTAGACCTTTTTGGGTTGAATACACTGCTCATCTGTGTTGGTTGCGTACTTTCTTCTCAAATTCATAATTAATTTTTCTTCAACATTAAATTTTTGTCTTAGTTGTCCGTTTTGTGCAAATTTGAAGTTTATTTTTGTCGTCCTGCCCGCTCTCTGCTTACTGCTGTGATTTTTTTGTGCTGGATTATTTTAGGACCTGTGATGACAAGATTCACTATTGCCCTCAGAGAGATAGGGACTTACAAGGAAGTCCTTCGTTCACAGGTTCTCCAGACTTGCCATATTGTCTATCAAATTTAGATCTTGAATGTCATGCGTTCAAAATGCAATCTTCACTTTCAAGGTTCTCTTGAATTTTTTTGGTCAGATGGCTTTGTTGCTAGTGAATCTTCTGTGTTGTGCATGTGCTTCTAAATAAGCTCCGGTGCACTTGGGGAGTTCCTGTCCTACTAATTGATCAATCTTATGAGTCACATTTAGTACCATAAATCATAATATGAGAATTTATTGGGTTTTCTTAGGTGGAGCACATGCTGAATGATCGTTTGACGCAGTTTGTGAGTATTGATCTTCAAGACGTCAAGGTCCGTTCCTTGGCTCCAGAAAGCTGATGCTTAATTTTGCTAATATTTATCTTTATGTCTTAGAAGCTTTTATGATTAGTTGCAATCGATGAGAAGTTATAGCAACTCACTTATTTTTGTATTTGTTGATGACAGAATGTTAAGGTTGGTGAGGAGCTTCAAACTCAGACGGGGCTGTTCTCTTCTTTGTAGCTGTAATCACGGTCCTGTTTAATTGATACATCAAAGTGTGCTATTTCTGTTGGGCCAAATTTGAACGGAGCTATCAAGGACTACTTGTCTAGTTTGATATTGTAGCTGGATTTTGGATACTAGCGCTGCAAGAATGGTTTCTGTGTGTTTTAGTTACGGTGGGCTTTTAAAATTTTCAGTGTAGAGTTTGTACATTCATTCTTTGGTTCGCAATCAATTTCTTACTGTCCAATTCTCGGTACCACTCTTTCTATTTCCAGAGGTACTGCTCCTATCATTTCAAAGCCTGTCTGCATGAAATTTCAGTTTCTGACTCTGTCATTGAATTTCACGTGTGATTGGGATTATTGAATGTGCAGGAACTTAGAAAGCGTTTTGATAAAGCTAGTGTACATTATGACCAGGTTGCGACATGTTCCTACTCATGTCGGGTGTCGTTTCTTTTGTACGATTGTGTAAAGCCTCTTGTGCTTCAATGGATGGTGTGAAATCCTGTACAAGAAACATACTCAGTGTATTTATTTTATTATATTTTGTATTGCAGTGATCTGCTTGTTCAGCATAAGTCAATACCGCTGATTCTCCTCTTGTCCCTGCATGTACCCCTTAATTGAGCAGGTGCGGGAAAAGTTTCTGTCCTTGAAGAAGGATGCAAAGCCAGAGGTCGTTGCAGATTTTGAGGAGGTATGTTAGTGCTCTCTTGATTAATTTTTTTAAAATTTGTGAGGAATAGTTGTTGAGTGCAGTTCTGGGCGTTTTATTTGTTTAGTTTAAAATCTTTTCTCAACAGTTGTCAATTATTGAAGTGAATTACATGTCATTTGAAACTGTACACCTCCGGATTTATACGATTTAGTTTAATTTAATTTATTTTTGTCTCTATGTGCTGTGTCTGCATGCTCAGGATTTACGAAATTCCAAGTCGCAATTTGAGCAAACTCGATTTAATCTGGTATTTTCTCGCAACTTTGGAAGTGAGGTTTTTAAATAACATGAACACGTTTTTCACTTTGTAGCATAATGTGTAGTTCTCATGCGCTTCCTGGTACTTTATCTAGGGATCTCCTCTGTTGCTGTAGTTTAGAGTGCCAGGATCTGGTTTCTAACCTTCATTTTTCATAATCTTAGATGACGGCATTATCAAACATCGAGGCAAAGAAAAAGTTTGAGTTTCTTGAAGCTGTGAGTGGCTCTATGGATGCTCATCTCCGCTACTTCAAGCAGGTAGATATTTTAACTATTGTGTCTTTATCACTCAGGTGTGGTAGATTGCTCGTTGCAGACTCTCTTTCTAGGGATCACCTGACTTAGTCTGCTTGTTTGGTGAGTGATGATTATGACATATTGGATGTTGCGTCCTTGACACAGGGTTACGAGTTATTGCATCAGATGGAACCGTATATTCACCAGGTAAAGGAAATCTTCTCTGTGCCATTTTAGACTTGTTTTATGCGTGTCGTACTCGTCGCCCAATGCTTGAATATAGAAGACATGCTATGTTTTCGTTCAGTCCTCGTGAGCACGTTCTGCCAGCAAGATTGCTTTCTTTTTTGTGTTAACTAATTGACATTTGCAAGTTGTATCTGGTTTGTTATTTGGTGTAATGGGCCAGGTACTAACATATGCGCAACAATCACGGGAAAGAGCCAACTCCGAGCAGGTATTATTGGCGGACCGTATGCAGGAATATCGGCGGCAAATGGAAAGGGATAACCAGCGCTCATTCAGTGGTCCCGACATCGTTCCCGGTGGTGATGGAATCCAAGCTATTGGCCGCAGTTCACACAAGATGATTGAGGCTGTCATGCAGTCCACCCCAAGAGGAAAGGTAGTAAATTAAGCGAAGCAGTTCTACATAGTAGTTGCTCATATGACAGCGTGAAGCACACTGAAACTCTTGTGTGTTCTTATCTGTAGATACAAACTATCAAGCAAGGTTATATCTTGAAGCGATCTTCGAACTTGCGAGGTGATTGGAAGCGGAGGTTCTTTGTGCTGGATAGTAGAGGAATGTTATATTATTACCGAAAACAATGGGGCAAACCAACAGTAAGTTTGATTTTTGTTACAACTGACTGCAATATGGAGTGCGGAGTAAGTGTAGTCCTATTTTAGGAGTCTCAAACTGTGATTCTCTTTTGCATGCTTGACTTGTTTGCCAAGTTCCTGACAATATGAGCAACTGTCAACTTACATATCACTATGATTTGGACTCACAGGATGACAAAACGATAGCTCACCATACTGTTAATCTTCTGACTTCAACAATAAAGATTGACGCAGAACAGTCGGATCTTCGATTTTGTTTTCGTATCATATCACCATCAAAAACTTTTACTCTTCAGGTTCATATTTTTCTCTCTGCGTATCATTTTTTAGCCTTTTCATTTTTCTATGCTTAATGGTATCCTGGATAACTGATGCTGGTGTTGTCCTGCATTTCTGTACTCAGGCAGAAAATGCGATCGATAGAATGGATTGGGTAGACAAGATCACTGGGGTGATTTCTTCTCTTTTAAACAATCAAGTACCAGACCAGGTATGGGAGACATTTCAGCTAAGCACATGGATCGGCTTTCAAAGTTTTAGATGATGTGATCATTTTCAACATGAATGTCTTCAGTTTGTTGAGTGGACAGGCTTTTGAGAAGATGACTAGATTTGTGTTGGTTCTTTTAGTGTTCGTTTTAAAATATCCTGATCCATTGTCCCTGTGCCAGCGGCCATATCGAAGTCCAATGGGACTCCACCAACGGACAGGCAGTGAAACTAGTTCATTGAGTGCAGCATCATCAGAGTATGATGGCAGTGAAGACACGGCTTCGTCAAGAGCGTATACAAGTGGCTCTCGCCGAGACCACATACCTCGGCGTGGCACAAAATCTCAGCATAGTTATGAGCAACAGGAAAGGCCCCTGGATGTATTGCAGAGAGTACCTGGTAATAATGTATGCACTGATTGTGGTGCGAGTGACCCTGATTGGGCGTCTTTGAACTTAGGAATCCTGCTCTGTATTGAGTGCTCTGGAGTGCACAGAAATCTCAGTGTGCAAATTTCTAAGGTATTTTATCTCCTAACTTCGATATATTAGTCTTACATGAGGCTGTAATTCGGTCTGTGGTAAGATTGGAGAACTATTATTAGTATGTATTTCGCATCGCCAAATTATTTCTTTAGTGTTTTTTTTCATCTCATTTCTTGATGAGATGGTTCATGACATTGCCAGAGTTTTTCTGTAGGCAAAAGTTTACTTACCTACCCTCCCGCTCTTGCGGAAAATTTTCTTTTCTAGTTGGTTCACTTTGATGGTTGAAGGTACTTGGTGCATTTCTATGGTCTTGTGGGGCCTAAATAACCCTTCTACGACTGGCAGGTTCGATCGTTGACATTGGATGTTCGAGTGTGGGAACCTTCTGTAATAGGATACTTTCAATCTGTTGGCAACACATTTGCCAACTCAATTTGGGAAGAACTCATGGCTTCAGACTCGAAAGACTCGGAGTATCCAGGCGAGAGGTATGTATGTATTCTCAAGAGTCAGTTAATATTGTTAATTTACGTTTCTGCTTGTGTAAGAGATTTACGCTTGCTTACTTTTGATGTATATATGTTGAGCAGAGGTAGTGAGGACAGAAATGGATCCACCAGGGATGCACGAATAAAACCAAGAGCCAATGACTCGATTGTTATCAAGGAAAAATTCATACACTCGAAGGTACGTTGATTTACAAGGGAGCAGCTTGGTGAATCTGTTTTACTCAGACCACAATAAACAATAGTGAAAATTGAACAGTTGTGTTCCATTCTAGTCCTTTCATCGAATTTGGATTTTAGGTCATGTGCACGACATGAAGATGAATGGATCTGATTTTTATTTGACGTTTGTCGTCTTTCTGTCCTTTTCTCTTCTTCATCTGTCGGTCCCTAAACGTGAATTTATTTTTCCCTTTAGTGGGGTCGCAGTCAATCGTGTTATTGTTCAAGTGACTACTTCCTATTGAAACGTATATAGTAACCTTACAAGAACTGCGCAGATGATACTCGGATTTATATTTGATGCTTTGATCCTTGTAATTCAGATCTCATCCATTTTGCTTTCCTGTAAGAACATGTGGAGCTTGATCATGGACATCAATAGGTGTCTAGGTTTAATGTATCTCCGACTAATGTTATGGTCGCTCTCGCAGTATGTGGAGAAAAGATTTGTACGCAAGTTGAAGGTCACATCGGGCAATCCTCCAGTGGCACGCCAAGTATGGGATGCCGTTTCAGCTAACAAACTGCAGCTTGTCCTCCGGTTGTTAATTACTGCCGATGCCAACGTTAATACAACCTTTGAGCAAGCCATGAGTGCTAATGCACCATCTCGGTCTCCTTTGGCAAGTTTGGCGGGTGCCCTTTCTCGGAAAAACCCTGTTTCCCAAAGCAGTCGCACCAACTGGAGTGGGCCACTCCTTCCCTCGGGACCAAATGTTTCGCGACCCCGTTCAGCAGCTTCCAGTTCATGGCGAGGTCATGACCTAGCTGAGGATCCATGTCCTAGCGAGGCTTCCATTGCAGATACCAATGATTTGCAGGGTTGCAATTTATTGCACATTGCGTGTCGCATTGGGGAACTGAGTTTAGTTGAGGTACTGCTTCAGCATGGTGCACAAGTTGATGTTGCTGACTGCCTTGGTCGAACATCTCTTCATCATTGTGTATTACATGGGAAGAACATTTGTGCGAAGCTTCTTCTATCAAGGTAAACTTTTCTAGGTAATCTAGCTTATACGTTGCATAAAAGGAACCAACAACCCTTTTCATCTTAGAATATAAATACGAATTTGAGAGACCTATTCATTGTCGTTACAATTCAAGACTTAGCGGTGTTTTTACCAATTGCCATGGTTTTAACATCAACTGTATCTGGTCAGCGTTTTGCTTCTGGTATTTTTTGAATTTGTATCCATTTCCATATCAATTTTGAGTGATGACAAGCATCAGGTCTTCATGTTGGAAACTTTTGAATGTTTGACCAACATCAACTGCAGTCGTTGCTACTTTTTATTTACTGACAGCTATTTGACATGCAGAGGATCAAGTCCCAGTGTATCGGACAATACTGGGAGAACGCCGCTGCAGATTCTAGTGGACAAAGGAGCAAGTACTGATGGAGAACTAGTTTCGATGCTCTCTAAACAAAATAGAGACCAATATTCTAGATGATTATGATTGTTCATAGATTTAATGACTTCGGCTTCTGGATTAGCAATCCTCAGCAAGGAAAAGTGTCTTTGGGCAGTATCAGTTTTCTTTGTCTTTCTTTGTGCATATAGGGATTTTTGTTGTAGAATATAGTCATTGTCGAGATAGTGAGATATGGAACTGATACAAACCAGAACATGCCAGTGGACTTGTGGAAACTACTACAGTCTGGATTCGACACAGTTTTTGATCAGCCGTTCTGAACTGGCAAGTTGGGAAGCTGACTTGCAAAAGTTCACCTGTTTGATTCCAAGGTCATAGTTTTGTAAGTTCTAGGTGACTTCTCGATGAGGATGCACTTGGGCGCTACTTTAGAGGGTTTTGCATAGGAACATTTTCAATTTCACTAAAGCATGGATGATGCGCAGAGGTTTTCCCGATAGCAGATACGGAGCAAGAATGACACAAAACTCATCATGTAAATCGCTGAGAAAGCAAATGAGTAAACCTGGTGATTAGTAACTGGTCACATTTTTTGACTGTGAGGGCAGTTGTTTTTTATTTGACCACTGTTTGTAGTTGGCATGTAAATCTGACGGGCTGACGGGCTTTATTGCACTGCATGCTTCAAGATTATCTAGGGTGATAATGGTGGGTTTCTAGACGTTATGAGCTTTGCTTGCAGTGAGCTTTAGATTGTTGAACAACCTTTCGAAGATTGCAAGCGGACCCTGTTATACTGCTTGAATATTTACTATAATTTTCAAGCATTATGTATGTTTACGTGAACTGCTTCTTACATAACTACACTACACTAATAATGGTATTTAGTGTTTGCAACACTAATTACGAAGTACAACACTAAATGTCAACAATCCTTCTAATGTTGTCAACACTAAATGTCAACATAGACACTATTTATCAACTATTGGATATAAATTTTTTACAAAATTAAATTTAGTGTTACATATTATTTCATCAAATTGTCATGAAAAAAATATAAACCTAAATATATGAATTGAAGGATTGTGAACACAATACTAAATGCAAACCAATTGAAATTTAGAGTAGGTGTAGTAAAAGCTCAGGTAACACTATTAGTAACATAACACTAAATACCATTATTAGTGTAGTGGAGGAGATTATGTCTAAAATATTTTCACTCTGAAATGGTGAGCTAGAGGAAGAAAATTGTTTCCCCACTATTAGATGAGTAAATCATTGAATTTTCTTGTAATTTTTAGGGTTCTCATGGTCTCTCATGTTCTGCATCACGGATGTGCTCCATGGTACACAAGCCTATTACCATGCAAATTCACAATCTGAATTATCTTATGGCCAACTCCAAGAGGGGCAAATATTTTTCATAGGTGTGTGCTTGATTCATGAATCAAACCCAAGGGAATTATTTTCCTATTATTTTCCTATTAAAATTTTAATTTTTGTGAATTTCTAAAGTGTCTTGCCCTAAAATTACAAAATCATTCATAGAATGCAATCATAAACATTATGGGCAATTTCGTTAAAATGGCGGTATTCCATTGGCATTTGTACATGAAGGAATGGAGATTGAGGTGTATTGAGACACCTATTCATCTCATGTCAAGCATTGATTGTGTCCCATGCGTGCCCAAATCACCACTCATTTACGTATTGCCCCCACCATTTTCTTCCGCAAGATCTCATGCCCTAGTTGGTCCACTGAACCGCCATTTTAACGAAATTGCCCATCATTCTGAAAATAGCCCATAACTACTTTCCCATGTATTGAATGGTACTTAGGTGTTCTTCATTAAAAGATTGACACATTGACACATTACCTTGTGTTGGTATTAATGAAATGATTTTGTTAGAAAATGAATGGATTTGGATGATTTTTTGGATTGAATAGGGGCCAAAAGTAGGATGACGGAATTAAATATCAAATAGAAATGGGTTAGTCTACCTTATATTTGACTATAAATAAAGATGCCTACCTCATGGATCACCTTATTGTGCAGTTTGAGACTACATCTAGTCACATGCACATGATATTGATTCTAGTCACCGAAATGATCGTTTGGATTTGAGCCAAACTACTAGATTGAAGCTCACCAACAGTTTAGTCTCTTTTTCAAATGAAAATTTTCAAAAAATCCTAAATTTGGATAATTTACCATGGCTCTAGATTGTTTGTTTTTTTTCAATTTTCTATATGTAGAATGGTGCACAAACTTCGCTTTCAATATGATGTATTTTACAATAGCATATTCTTCCCAATGGCAAAAAAAATTACACTTTCAAAGTATTGATTATATTTTACTTGAATTTTAAATTTTTTTTTTTAAATTTCATAGTAATTTCAAATCTTTTCAAAAAAATTTGAAATTTTTATGATTTATAGAATTCATGCAATTTCATGTGTAATGAATAAAATTAAATAATTTTCATTCTATTATGGTGCTTATAAAAGGTTTTTAACTTGAAAATTACTCAAGCTTTAAGGCATGATTATAAGACTTGCCCTTTAAGCTCTAATGACCCAAGTGACCATTTTTTGACTAGTCCCCCCTTTTTTTAGTATCCCGTTCTCAAATTTTGAGTGTTTTCAATAAAAAATATTTCTAAAAATATATTAGGTTATGAATCCAATGGTGGTAGTTTCAAAGTTGAGTGCAATGTAGTTCACAACTCATGTTTTTTAATAGTGGACTTTGGACATGGATTGAAAAGTCAACTAACCAATGCAATTGTTGCACACCTCAAAGAAAACAAATCCTAGGAGTCCAAGAAGAAGACAAGTGTGCACATTCTTGTTTTTCATACAAACACTATGATTTCATTTTACTGACCACCATGCATTACAAGCTCCATCCAAAATTGCAAAATGACCAAAATGTTGTGAAATCTTAGATAAGCATTCTCAACCCTCTTATCTTTCACTAAGCACAAGAATGTCATCATTTCAAAATAATCTTACTAAGATATGTTCCTTCAAAGGGCGTTGCCCTATTTTTTCATTGATCCAAATAAAACTTCAAATTGAAATATCTACTAAATTGTGTAATCAAATAATCTGAATTTTCTTGGGGTGCTCATTCTCAATGTGAACTACAAGATCCTCTAGTTACATTCTATCCAATCCCAAGAAAAAATGAGCAAACATATTGTTGAAGTTCTTGGCAATTTTGAAAGTACACCCCCCTCTGGTCATTACAGAGAAAGGTTTAGATGAATACATTACAAATAAATACCACTAAATAATCATCTACTTGAGGTGAATGCATATATAGTTGTTTGTATCTATAAACATACATATCCATGAGGCAAAAGTGAAATAGTATTTCACGATAGATTTTATCAAAAAATTGATGATTTCATGGTACTGAAATTGTTAATTTAGGCATATGAATAGATAAATACATTTGGAATAGGATCAACAATTAATTCATTTTCATAAAAATAGAAAATAGAAAAATTAGTAGAATATAATGTATGGTACAAGTACTAGTACATACCAAAACCCAAATCCAAATAATCCCATAACTAAATGTGTTCTTTGATAGTTTGTGTCCCCTGGGGAGATCACTTAGAGTGTCCATTAGAAACTACGTGCGTTAAGATTTTTGACCCCCTATTTTATGTCCTAAAATTTAAATAAAAAGAAAAGAAAAAAATATGAGCAGATTTCTCTACTTTGAAAGTTTATGTTGTGAATTATTGGTATTTTTATTTGTTAATTATAATTAGTTACAAATTTTTGAAGAAAAAAGATACACTGTAGAACTAAAAATAACTTTCACACCCCTATTTTATATAAGAAAAAATTGTCTAAAAAATGAACAAAAAATTGCTAAAAATAACTTTCTATTGAAAGTTAATTATCCTTGAATAATGATGCAATGGTCATCTAAATGTGTTCTCTATAGATATTTGAGTTGAAAAACATGCCATTTCAGTTCATTTTTCAACCTCTTCTACAAATCATTTCATAAGTTATTTGAGTTGGGAATTTTCGGCAATAGAAACCTATAGTCATTGTTAAACTAAGTTCAAAATTATAGGTTGAAATTATTTTTTATCAAAAAGTATATAGGGGTTCAAAAAATCACGTTAACACACATAGTATGTTATAAATATACTAAGTGATCTCCCTGGGTTGTGTCCCCTATCTATTGTAGTCCAAGAGTTTTGAGATGAAATGGTTTGCATGCAAGTAAGGGATATATCATAACTTTGAAGCACTTAGAAGTTAATTAATAACAATAGACAAATACATCTCCATATTTCATTTCATTCTATATTTTTGAAAGAATATATGGCAAGTTGTGCTAGAATATTTTCTTACTTCATGCGGTTAGGTCTTGTGATTTTGGACATGTATAGGCCCACTATTAGTTTTTCTACATGAAATTTCACAAAGTTTTAAAATAATTTTTGTTCATTACTATTCTTAACTTTCTCGTTAGTGATGACAATGAAATCCATGTAAAGGTTGGAAAACCAATTTTGATCCAAAAAATGACGACATGATGAATTCTTCATTGTCACCATTGAAGATAAAGTTTAAAATGTTTAATCCCTAAATTCTCCAAAGTTCTTTTATTTCCGGATTATGAACAAAGTGCTTCAAAACAATGATTTGACCAATCGATTTTTCATTCATCCGAAAGAATGCTTTTGAATCTTCAATAAAGTCCTTCTTAAACAACGAATTTAATAAAATTGAGGTAGATGATTTAATTGAACAAAGAGATAAGGAAGAATATTCAAAATTCCAAAAGAAGATTTGAGCGTTATAGAGGATTAAAAAATGTGTAAGTGGGTTCTGGAGCGTGCCCACCCCCACCTATAATAACGTCGTTGTCACATTTTTCTCGCCCATTACAGTTCCTTTCCTTTTCGCAAAAAACATCACTCTGTGCTGCTCATTCAGTTTCTCGCTGCCACTCTAGCTCGATCCTGTCGTTACTCATCAGTCCCGTGCTTGTGCTCATTCGATCGTTTTGCTTTGCATGATGACAATTGGGAGACGTGAGGTTTTTGGTGGGATGACCATGGCTGCGACAGGAATCTACCTTGGCTTTAGATACATCAATCAGGAGACGTGAGGTTCTTGGTGGGATGACTTTCGACAGGAATCTACCTTGGCCTCAGACACATCAGTCATGCTATTTGAGAATGCGTCAAGGAGATGACGGAGTAGGTGATCTCTGTGCCCAGGAATACAAAGATTAAGCTTTTGACTGTTGGTGAGTCAACAACCATCACGACGGAACTCGACATCACAGTGGAAGATTGATAAAAGGAAAAAAATGGAAGAAGACTTTTAATTTCACTACCTAGCTGCTTAACGGTTGAGTTCGGAGGCCAACTTTCAGGGTGTTTTTAAGCACCCACATCTTGTAGAATTTGTCATATTTTCTGGTTTAAAATTCTCACTTACTGGTTATTGGCTTGATTGAATTGCATGCGCAGAATCGGTCATTTCAAGTTATCAACTCCGTTCGAATTCTAATTTTAAAGCATGCATGTTGGATAGAGCAACGCTTTTAGTTCTGAAGTATCAAACAAAGGTTATTATGACTTTCTTTAGTTTTGTGCAAGTGAGATAATATGCGCGAGCGTCCTATTTGTTGACATTGAATTTTATATGTTGATCCATTTAATTGGTGTTATGTATTCATTGGTAAATAAATTAGGATCGATCAACTCTATTTATTCAGCCTTGTTAGCGGTGGGAACAAATAATTAGCACTATTTATGTATAACTCATGTTTTTTAATTTCTTATTGCTGAGTTACCGATGTTTCTGGTTCACAAGGTTTGGGTGAGCTGTGCGGTCACTTTTTGGATCATACATTTTGACGGAGTGGGAATAACTTGAAGAATTGCAAAGATGCTAGTCGACTCTGAGCAGAGAGAAAGCATTTATATTTTTTCAACCTACAATCTATGAGCTTTGCATGGTTAATATTTTTCTCTAAGATCCATATTATTTTGGCAATTGATTCGTCTAGTATGTCAATGTGTTTTCCTCATCTTTTTTTTTGTAGTCTTATCATGTCACGTTGTAGAGTATTTTCCAGTACTTCAGTTTTGTTCTAAGAACTTCAGGTATTTGCCTTCTGACATACTTGAGCTATGATTAAACCCGGACTTTGTTTTAGAGCTTTGTAGTATGCGAATTAAGCTTTGTAGTAGATTTGAAAACACTTCGGAGTTGCCAGTACGTACCCGTGATCATTCCAAATTGTTAAAGGGACAAATTTTCCACTAACTCAAATTCTCATGGTTACAGCCGTTCGGCATTTTGAGATGTCTAGGAAGTTTGTATGTTGGTTAATAGTTTCACAAACTTGACTTCAACATACTACAGAAGACCGCAAGATGTTGGCAATCCACCTTGAGTTCGTCATTGTTAAACCGGTACTAAAATTTGTGTACACGTGCGTGCATCTACTCACACAGAATGCTCCGTAAAAAATAGGATACTTAGTTACAGATTTACATTCCAGGTCGCGTGTCTTGATCATAAAAAGTGGCGAAGTAGGAGTGGAATATATATTGTCCATTTAAGAAATTCAAGTTCTTCAGAAACTTGATTAATCCATGGATTGGTGGCTTATAGTACGCGAAGGAAAGTTGGAGATTGAAGTCAACAAGGTCAAATTACCCCAGCCAAAAGTCAGACATGTACAACGTGAATGTACTTGGACATGGAGCAGTAACTTGATTGAGTGTGTGATTGAGCAATCGGGAGTGATAACTATGCATTTGTGAATGTTACAAAGGTCTGCCTGGAGAGTATTTTATGAAGAGTTATTTAGTTCTCTTTCTATAGTCAATGTGAGCATGGCTTACTAAATGCCAAGTATGGATAGTGACCTTGGAATGGAAATGGGATTGTCAACCATTTCTTACAATAGCCTTCTTATAGCCATCTTTAGAAGTAGTGGTGTGTATGATATCTTTTGAGAACATTGTTACTATTATTTTGGATAAAGTCATGCCAAATTGCAATAAATCAAGAAAGATTTTAACTCTAAAATACTCACATGTGAAGACAATGACCTCGTGGGAAGGTCTTACTATGGATTAATTGACCCTTATGCATTCAAAGGGGATTAAGAGAGGAGGTATGAAGTAATATAGATATTCTAAGAATATTTCACACAATTTGAATATTTATAGAATATTTTGAAGAATATCCTCTCAATAAATTTAAAGGACTATTTTGGAACTACTCATCTTTCTAACCTCTAAGTGTTTGATTTTTTGCACATCATTGAATAAAATTACCCCTATTTTTGCACTCATGCAATTTTAAAGATTTTTTATACATTGCCTTTTCTGAGACAATCGTTCATTGACTTATGGGCCAAGAACTCTCAACTTGTGTAAATTGAATTCAACTTTGCAAAACAAAGCGCTAGGAGGATTTGTCAATATCAATTCAAGGGCACTCAATATAGATTCATTAGAATATTCTTGGTGGATCATTAGCACAAGTCTTAGACAATTAGGTGAGTTCAAACATACTTAGGGGATCATTCATGTTTAGCAATTGAAAGTTTAAATTTTTAGAAATAAAATAGAGGCTTCTAGAAGAAAAACATGTCATATGCAACTAGGTAATAAACAACTACTTGTTTAACAACTCAAGAGTGATTGAGAATTTATGACACTATAAGAAACCCACGTTTTTTTAGACGTTAGCAACAAACAAGAATGTTTTTCAAAACACAAGCACAAAGATGGGAGATGTCAACTAAGATGTCAATTTTGACAAGTTTGTATAATTTTGAAAAATTACATATCCCATGTAGTTTGTCATGCCTCCTACCACCCTACTTGTATAAATAGTATGTCTTTTCATGTCTATTTACACACAATAATTGACTTTTAAGTCATGTGTGACATAAATACCAAATATTGTGTATGGCCTATAGTGTACAATGTATTGTGTATTATGTATGGGCTATTTTTTATGGTATATGTCAAAGTTGATGTTGCAAAATGTTTGGATGTCGAAGTTGACATCTCAAAAAATGTCTCAAAAAACATCTGAATAGATGTTGCCAAAAACAATATCAAAATTCTTGTTGACATCTAAATTGATGTTGTTCAAAACAATATTAATGTGATATCAGATGTGATGTCAATTGCGACATCATCTTCGGACAAAGTGAAAAAAATCCCATGTGGCACTGCCTACCCACGTGGGGGTGACATGACTGCCACATGGTGCATTTTGATACTTTCTTTGACCTTGTTTGTTCAAACGTCACAACAAAAACATGCCATGTTTTCTCAGATTTTTACATGTTTTTGCCACGTCATTTCAAACAGATTTTGTCAGACATCAATGGTGACATGCTTAACGTCAAAAAGAATGTGTCACCACATTTTCTGGCACATCCAAAAAAAGAGGGGTTTCTTATAGTGATGTTGTGGTCATTCAACCATTCGGTCAGTAGCTGATAGGATCATTGAATTTCCATCTCGTCGTCTCCAAGGCACCCAAACTATCTTGCCAGTTACCGCATACGGTGAAAAATGATCTAACATAGGATAATATCACCACATTTGCACGAATGAATATAAACTTAGATATGTAAATGATGTCTCATCTATAATCTTTATATTTATAGATGTAAATAGCTTCATCATTCCGACCAAAATTGGAAGTTATTCTAAGGTAGTGTGGCCTGATTAATACCAAATGAGTTTATATACCAACAATAATTATTATTGTGTGTGTCAAGGAACTTTCATTTTTTTAATCATATAATTTAGACAAATTTCTAATAAAGTTGGGTGAGGTCTAGAAATGACACTTGAATATAATATACAAAAGTTATAAGAGATCAAAATTGTTGTTGTTTTTCCAAAACTATACTCTAATTTCAATGTACTCATATTGAAAATTGTACAATGAGCATGGATTGACTTACTTTTAAAATTTTGTATGGCATGACCTATTAGAAACATCTTCTGTTTTAAGTGGTCCTACTTTATTTTGGAAATTAAAAATAAAAAACTACACAACAAAAGGTTCTATCTTTATTGAAATTTAGCAATGGTTTGCAACAAACTTTTATATATGTTACAATTAGGGATTTGAGGATTTCTAACACATACATTATAATATATAACAAATAATATATATTAATTTTTTTGACTATTAAAAAATAATACATATTTAATTTATCAACTTTGGGGCTCTTGGCAATAATATGTATTCTAATTTATTAACTTTTGGGCTATTCTAACACATAGTAAGGTATATTTTCAAAGGATGTTCTAAAAAATTGGTAATGTTTAACATTTAACGTTTCTCTTTGAGGATCTAAAAGAAGGTGAAATTTTGTAACATAATATTATATGAAATTTTAACGCTTATCAAAGTAACAAGTGTAGAGGTTTGATTGTAATGTCCTACTCAAACTACCTCATGTGTTAGGTAGGAAGCTCATTGTGGACCATCATTAGAAGAAATCTGAGCCCTGCAAAGGGGTGCTAGTCAGTTGGTCACTGCGCATGCTTACACTTATTGGATTTTGAAAGTTCTTTTAACAAAAAAAATAGATTAAGGAATATTTTACAAATATTTTGGTCAATTCATTTTTGAAGAAAAAAGACACGTTATAGGTAGTCAAAGCAAAATTTATATAGCAAAATTGTGGACCTTAGGGGGACTATTCTTGACTTTTGGATGCTAAAATGACTCTTAAATCCCTACATGGCTCTAATGACAATCCAAAAGTGTCCCTTCACATTGTAAAATAATGCAAGAATCTCTTGCCATGTGTAGTGGTGTAAGTTCACTAAATTCATGAAATAATTTGTCAACCCAATTCAAGCCATTTGAGCCTTAATCCCACCCCCTTGAACCTCAATTGCACACTTTGTGCAATTTCTACTACATTAGAATGCAAGAGAGCAAAATTGAATACAAGACTAGGAATCTAAATTGACCTCTGGTCCATCATGGATCTTTTTACCTTAGCTTCTAGGAATGCCAAGCTTTCTCCCCTTCATTAGTGGCCATTCTTTTTTGGGATAAATATCGTTAGATTCTACAAACATTTTGATCTAGCTACAAGCTTGTTGAAAATTTACAAATAAAATGTGATTATTTCGCCAATTGTTACAGCCATTTTGATGAAAATTTGTTATAAATCTCCAGATTTCCTATTGTAGCTACTTCTATAAGAAAATGTTTAGCAAAAATTTCGCCAGAATTGAATAGCCCCAACTAAATTTTTGGATTCATCATATTCTAGTGAAAAACTAAAAATGAAAAAAAATGAAATGTTGCCAAAGTCCAGACTGAGGCCTACAGTACACCATTAAGGGATGGAAGGTTCTCCGACGTTACTGTACTTCTTCGTCACATGAGTGTCTTCGTGTTTTGAGTCTGCTCCGATCCAGCTTGAGCATTTGTTGCGTATCCGGTCTCAGTAGCAGCACAAGCAGCATTGGCAGTGTTTTGAGTGACCGCAGCGCCTCCAACTATGGGACAGGACGTGGAGATGAAGCTTGCTGACCCTGTGCTTCCGTCCACTCTGTCTCGTGCGTATCATCGCCCCTATTCTTTAGCAAAGAAGAGTCGACCATTTTGCTACGTTTCTTGTAATTGATTGATCCGTGATGCGGGATGCAATGAATTCTTCGTGCAGCTTTCAGGTTATGATGCAGGGGTGTAATTAGTGCATGTTTTGAAACCGATCGGTGCCACTGAGGAGGTCTATGTTCAGTCGAATTGACATATCTATAGGTGGTGAAAAAGAAAGGAGGTGTGCTTGGAGTGTTGATGATGCGGCATTTTTCATTTGATTAGGGTTAGAGAGGGTGACAATGGTTAGGATTCGGTGTTTGATGATTCTGATTGTATCTTATGGACGCTGTTGTTTTGGAATTACAGAGCTGAAAGGAGTGATTGCTTCAATTGAAAAGGGAGTGACGGGCAAGGAAATGCGGTTGATGACTCGCGCCAATCGACAGATGCTTGCAGTTCGTCGACAGTTGAAAGCATCCACGGTGAACGCGTTTTTGAAGCATGCTCTTCCTGCTGGTTCCGATGCCTTGGATCGTCTGTTGCCGTTCGCTGCTGCGGTATGCATTCTTAACGTCGTGTAATAAAATTTAGGTTTACCCAGGTTGCAGCAGTGGTACTCATCGACTGTAATTGACGGACATTCGGCTTAGGTTCAAATCCATCTTGGAATTAAGACCTTGTCATGATATATGCTTGTTTGTGAGTGGGAATTGTAGTGTCATTGCAAATTGCCATTGCCATTTGCATTTAGATAATCGTTCGATGTAGTGTTGAGCGTTGGTCTTAAACGTGCTGAATTTATCAATTAGTCTGTCTGCTTTAGTCTTGCTATGTCACTTTCACAACTGAAGACATGTAAGTGCAATGTTCAGCTGAATAATGCGCGTTAGAATTTTCTTTGTTTCTTCTCAATCGAGTTAATACGACATTGTTTAAGTCCCGTTGAAATTCTGCGTATTATGTCAAGTAAGGTAGGTGTCTCTATTTTGACTATGTGGTCGTTTTCCAGGTTGAAAAGACTGAAAGAGACATGGACGTAGATTCTCCTCCAGCTCTCGGGCAATCTCATGCTTCTCAAAAACAATCAGTGCTTCCTGAAGTGGAAATATTTTGCTATTTGTTGGTTACCATCTACTTAATTGATCAAAAGCAGATGGAAGAGGTGCACATTCTTTATCCTGGAAGATCTCCTGTCTTCACTGTCAGTTATTCTCTTTCTCTCAAGAGCCCCTGATTCTCGATCGTGGCATAGGCAATGGCAACTATGGTATAGGGCAATGAAATCCGTGTTGAAAGTATGCTTACCCGTAGTATTACCGCAGTAGCATCTAGGTTGTGTGGTGACCGTATAGTTGGGGATTGATTATTGGGTGTTACCTTGCTGACTGCAGGCAAAGATTTGCTCATCAGCGTCTGTTAAGAGACTTCAGCAGCTAAATCGTCGAACTCTAGATGTTCTAGCCGCCCGAGTTTATTATTACTACTCCTACAGCCATGAGCTCACAGGTTCCCTTTCGGATATTCGTGGGTGAGATTTTTCTCCCTGCAATTGATGGACCTGCTGTTGGCAAATGTTGTAAGTGTGCGATATGAATTTTTGTTAAACTAATTTTAGACTCGGTTTTTTCCTGACAGTACTTTACTTGCTTTGCATCAAACTGCCACACTCAGACATGATGAGCTTGGACAGGTATGTTCACAATTTAAAGAGACGTTGTTGAAGTCTGAGTATGTAACCTTGGACTTTTGAATGATATTCTTTTATATTTTTTTGGGTAGCAGTCTACTTCGTAGGTTCACCTATTTTTTTTGGAGATTATTTTACTTGTATTCTTTTTCTTAGATGTTTTTTTGTATAAGAGCAGGTTTATTTACTGCAGATGTAGAGCTTAGATCTCCGAGCTCTGAAATTCTGTATTGCCGTGGGTTCATTGATTGATGGTGTTTTTGTTTCTTGTCCTTTGGGAGCAGGAAACACTACTGAATTTGTTGCTACGTAATTATCTGCACTACAACCTTTACGATCATGCGGAGAAACTTCGGTCCAAAACTCAACGATCCGATTCTCACTCCAACCAGCAGGTGGGCGTTTTCTGACGCATTTGACGGAGATCCTGTTCTGCAGTGCAGTCATTCTATTTCCTTACATGGTGGGCTTTGATCGTGCAGCTTTGTCGGTACCTCTACTATTTGGGAAAGATTCGAACAATACAATTAGAGTACACTGATGCCAAGGATTGCTTGCTGCAAGCAATACGTAAGGCCCCTGCCAGCGCCAGAGGTTTTAGGATTCAGTGCACAAAGTGGGCAGTTATTGTACGCCTTCTCTTGGGCGAGATCCCTGAACGCATAACGTTCATGCAACCCGGGATACGGAAGGCGCTCCGACCCTACTTCGAGCTGAGCAATGTCTGCAACTTCACTTAGTCATTACGTGACATGTTTTTGTTGAGGGCTGACTTGTAGACCACCCATGGTTTTCTTTTGACGTAAGCTATATTTACTAGATCATGACTCAATGATAGAATGTTTGCACTTCATGTCTGACACTAATTTTGGGCCGTCATGTATGATAGGCTGTGCGTATTGGGGATTTGGAGCTGTTCCGCTCTGTTGCTGAGAAAAATTCAAGTGTTTTCACTGGTGATAAGAGCTACAATCTAGTTGTGCGTCTTCGACACAACGTCATTCGAACAGGTCTTCGGAACATCAGTATTGCTTACTCACGAATCTCATTAGCGGATGTAGCCACAAAGTTACACTTAATCTCTGCGACACCCGTGGAAGACGCTGAGAGCATTGTCTCAAAGACCATTAGGGATGGAGGGATTGACGCTAGTGTGGACCATTCTAAAGGCTGGATGCAGTCGAAAGAAACTGGCGACATTTACTCAACGCAGGTACGCTACACAGAACAATACAGGTAGGAGCTTCTTGTGATAGAACCAATTCCTGTTGGTTGAGGTATCTTGTTTTCATATACGCTTGATCATAGGGAAAGATTTGGTTCTTATTTACAGTATACCACCTCTGCTTGAGCGTTGTGAAAGCACTGCTCTTGCAAATAAGCTTCTGTTGTGCTCAGTAAATGATTCTACTCATAGTACCGGTGTTTTAACTGACATGTTACAACACCGGTGACTAAGGAAGTGTTGTTGAGGATGCGGCCAAAGGCATTTTAAAACGTATGGACCTGAATTGTGTCTTGTCGTCACTGGTGAAAAGTTTTTAGTTCGCCTGAACTGGAGTTAGTCCAAACTGATGTCATTCATTCTTTCTTAGTGCTCAAGATGTTAGGGTTTATTATGGGATGCACGAATTTTTGAAGGAACCCATTTGTCCACTGTTGATCCATAGTTTTAATTTGTTAATAGTTTACTTTGTTTTTTTATTATAGACCTCTAATTGAAGATGTCTGTTCCATGCTTGCAGGAACCTCAACAGGCGTTCCACTCTCGAATTGCTTTCTGTCTGAATACTCATAATGAAGCCGTTAAAGCATTAAGTTTTCCACCAGACGCCCATAAGAAGGAACTGGAGAGTGCTGAAAAGCGCCGTGAGCGTCAGCAGCAAGAGCAGAAATTTGCTAAACATATTGCGGAGGAACATGAGTTTTAGATGGTTTCTAGGTTCTACATGATAGACTAGATGTTCTTTAACACCTTCAAGCTCGTCAATTTGATTGGAAATCATCTTGTAAAGCTTCCAATGGAGGTAGGATAATCATTTCTTGTGAAGGCTCCTATATGGAACGATACTATGTTGCTCTTGTTGTCCCTGCTTTCAACCCGCGAAATGTACATGAATTTGGAAGCGTACCGGTATTGACAGATATTGATACTACCTTTGTCGAAAAAGGAAGTTCTCTTTCCCTTGTGCTTTGACTATTTCAACTCTTCTGGAAGTGGACTTATCATGTTCATATTATGTCTCCATTCCGATTGTATCTTTTTTTTGCTCTTGTTGAGTGTAAATATTTTGAGATTGGAATGTCACAGCTTCATGTCATATTGTAACGTCGGGTGTTAATTTCACATCTATATCCAACCAGGGGAAGCGCTACTGGAACCTATGGATTGTCGCGGGAGACTGTCGGTATTTGTGTAGGTAAATCGAAAGATGTTTTTACACTCTTTTTGAGGATGTGCTTTTCAAGGCATGCCTATATGTACGTGTTGTCACAGGGTAGGGCACAACTTCATCATGTTTAACGGGTATACATTTTCGCCGTGAGTGTGTTGATTTGTCAAAACCGTCTTCTATCGATTCCGAAGAGGGAGACGGGTTAGTTCCTCAATTTTAAAATTGTATAACCCGTCATGACTGGGCATTAGGTTTTAGTTGCATGACATGCATCTCGTTGTTGTTTTTGAAGTCGCATAGTCGTAGTCGCAGGGGAGTCAAGATATCATGAAGACTTTCGGAAATTACGGACTGGATCGGTCAGGTACAACAGTGCTGTGAGAAAATGAAAGTCAACTCTATTGTTAGTCTAGTTGCAGTAGCTTCAGATTCCGGAATCGACGTTATTACCGCAAAGTGTTCAAGAGATAATGCTATGTGTGAGTCCCTCAACCAGATACATGAAATTAATCAGTTTTCTTATAAGGCTACTTGCTACACTACAAGCCACAAGAAGGTAAGAATGTTGTTATTCCAAGCAGACGGTTACGGGGGGAATTAAGGCAATTGGAGCTATGAAGACGCAGGCCTTAAGATCTCACATGATGCAGCGGCTGGTTGTTTGGGTGTTGGCTCCGGTGACTCTTGATGTCGTGGTTCTGTCGAAAGAGGAGCTGGATGATCAAGGTCGGCCGGTAGAGAGTTGTCGGGGGCTTGAGGGGGGGGAAAGACTGGTGGTCCGCCATTTGAAGGAGCATTAATGTTGCTTGCAGGAGGGCTGGAGTTCGTGGTAGAGGCTGCGGCAGCAATGGTGAATGTCTCACGAAGTCTTGCAATCTCGGAAGTTGCTAGCGCCAATTGCGTCTGCAGGTGCGCCACCTGTAGTCAGGACCCTCCTGTGTTCAACATTGTTCTCATTCTTTCCTTTTGTAAAACTCTTTTAAGTTTGATTTTTCAGTTTATATCAGTGCCATCCACATGTTTTTTTGTGTACTTTCGTTTCCTCGGCAGTCTCTGAAGCCAAACCTTCCACTCCTAAACGAATTTGTTTTTTTTCAGCTCCGCTTTTCGGACGCCTTGAACGAAATTGGAGGGAGTTAGGGGAGACAGCAAATATTTAGGTTTTTTGGTTAGATGTTTCTGTAATTTTTAGCGAAGTGTTACATTTCATGGAATACATTGCTAAAACGACTGTATTTGACGTTTTATAGGCGTATGCTTTTACTTTCGTTTAGTCTTCTTAACTCTGATCCTTCACAGACGGAGAGACTCAGCTTGAATATTTGTCTATCAAGTCGCTAAAAAGTAGGTGTCGTTAGAGTCCAGAGGACGCTTGGGCTATACAGGTTTTCTAACCAACGGTATGTCCTTGCAGCTGAAGCGTGTGATAGCAGCTGCGTGAAGGAAGTGAAATATGGCCACCTTCAGCCAGCTGCTTCCACTGAATGAAAGTACTAAGGAACCAAGGGTTTTTCTTATCGGGACACCTGAACTGGAATCTCTAGCCAAGAATATAGGCTGTTGTGCGTGCGCTCTTTGGTGGGCTATCTTTTCCATCCCTAATTCTATAGAAATCACGTGTGTGCTGGCCATGAACTCTGAGGCACAGTAGTTGAACAAAGGGAAGTGACGGTATTGAGATTCCTGCGTGAACTGCAGGATTAGGTATCTTTATTTCGGCGTTGCGAGGTTAAGTAATTAAATCCACTCGTCGATGAACACAGAAGATTATTCAGGATTGTGCCAATGCACTATCTTTAAGTTTTTTGATGACCATGATTCTGCTTGTTTGTGGGGAGGAGATAGCAGGAAGAGGATAAACAGCATGTGAGATAGGGATGAGGAAAGACCTGTTGCTGAAGAACAGAGATGGCACCCACACAGCCGTAAACAGGATCTTGAACGCGTGCATCTGCTTCGTACGCAAGGGAATTCACACAGTCTTCACGGTGGGGAGGCGGCAACTCATGTAGCATCTTGGTGACATTCGCGACGCCAAACACCTACCAGCCTTTCCCTCAGCCCTCTTCAATCCTGCTTACTATTGAAGTGGTTTACCTAAACATCTCTTTGGACATGTCCTACATGATTCTCTGTCGTCTAGGTTTCCTAACCGATGCAAGATTTTTGGAAGCATTCAGAATCTAGCTGTCCTTGGTAGACTGAAAGCATTTTCTTTAACATCAGACTCAAGCATGTGTCACTTCTATCGACTTGGTAACGCATTCAGTTTTCTTGTTTGTATTGTCCACTTACTGCATGTTAAGGAAATCCAAGACCCTACATTGTTTTGTATGCAATGCAGTCATGAGACAAACACTACTTGACTGACTAAGAATATGCTTTGTGAACGAGTTTAGGGTTGTGTTTAGATGACGGAGTGAATCCCACTCTCGATCACCGACAACCCAAATTGTGCTATTTCCTGAACAGGTATGATTTTGATTGATACCAAAAAATCTATACCTGTTCAATGACAATATTGATCACATGATTACTGATGCAGCTCGTGCTGTCGCTCATGGCTGATGACCTCAGCGATATGTTAAGAGGACATGATAAGTTGTCTGATGCAATTTTTATGAATAGATCGAGGAACGCTAGGAAACTGACATGAATCGGGCACGTTGTGAAGGCTGTGGAGAGTAAAATGTGCTACAACAGTGCTTGAACCAGATGGATGAGGGAGCACACCTTGTGAACATGAGCGAATTTCTGAGGTTGGTCAGGGGGAAAGTACGGGGCGAACAGGCACTGAGCAGTGCACTTCCGGCGAAGTACTCGGCAAGCTGCACACGCCGAAGTGCCTGGCGCCGATGCCATCACCATCCTTAAGCGGCGGTATGGATGCATCTACTCCTCTTTTACCCCCGCCACGCAAGTTGTTCCTCATCTACTCTTGTGCCATTCGATCGTCTTCACTCCCGTCGTCACCTTCCTCCAGATTGGTCTTTTCCTGCTGTTTCCATTCTTTCTTCTCCATTGCAGCATGCTCGCTTGGCTTCTCACCTTCATGCGGGCAGCACTTAAGCTTTGAAACCCCACTTCATGGGTAACTTCTGCTGGACGGTTGGTTCAACGGCTGCCCTCCCCCTTTCAAGATCCCAATGCAGTCAAACCTCTTTAAAAGACAGCAGTTGGGAGTCTACCAAAATGTTAACTAATAGAGATGTCGGTTTTTTAGCTGGGAGTCAGTTTTTACCACTTTTACCAAAGAAGTAAACATTGAATGTGAAGGATGTTCACGTTTATACGATATTTGAAGTTTAATCAAATGTAGCATTATTGTTTAGACGTGGTATAATAGTAAGGAAACAGACTAAGGATAGAATCAAGTTTAAACTGATTTGTCTCCAGCAATTTTTTACACTATTAAGAGCTTAAACTCCTCTGGTGCGCAGTCCAAAATTCACCCAAGTGCGAACCTGCCCTAACTCCAGGAAGAATGAAGTGGATTGCGGTAAGTTGGACTTCTTACCTGTGTCACGTGATTGGTGAGTACTCTTTGGGATGTCATGTGAAGGAACCACAAACACAGATGCCGCTTTGTGCTCTTTCAGGTCTCTTCACTCTCAATTTCATTAGGACGCATGTTTCAACAATTGGGAGAGGAATGTGACGATGGCTGAATTTTGAAAGTTTCTCGAGATTTATTGACAGGGAAGCTGATTACTCAGTTGCTCTCCGAAACTGAATAGACGTTGGTGGGTGCGGATGAAACGGTTGCAACACCGTAACTTGCAGTGTTCAGAACAAGTTTCTAACAATGGATAAGTTTTCTGTATCAAGGGGATTTTTTCGCGTGTCTTCAATGATGGATTCAAAAACGAAATACGAGGCAAGGTACGCGAATTGAGACGGCGGTGAAAGGGGATATAAAGACGGACAGCAGACGGCGTATGAAACCGAGTTACAGAAGAGATTCCTAAACGAATTCGAATGGCTTGATAAGATTTCAAAAGACACACTGATGCTCGTTTTCTGAGCGCCAAATGTTGAAATTATGATACACTAGAATCGCAAACAGTGGGAGCGGTGTTTTGCGCTCATACAAAACAAAATACAAACTCTTTCTTCACATGGAAAGTGCCGTCCAGTGGTTTAGGACCCCAAAAGAATCTGTTATTGATATGTACTACTACAATACACCTGGCACTTGATGGTTTGTCGGTTCACTATGAAGCCGGGATTCACCATGATGCTGATCTTGGACCGAACAGGCTCCTCCTCGAAAGCTGGGATCTGCTCCATAAATCTAGGGTCGAATTCAGCGGATGGTGAAACTCGAAATATTGACACAGGCTGGTCGAATGCGAATGCGAGATGGTGTACAAGCCAGACAGACTTGACGGTGTTGAAGAAGGAAGCCATAAGGTTTAACGAGATCTCACTCTCTGCCAGTTTTCCCAGCTGTGACAAAATAAGCTCCATGCGCACGACGAAGAACCGGTGGAAGCTCGCGTTCACCACTAAGGCCCCAGGTTTGCCTAGTGATTTCTCAATGGTGACCCACTCCTGATTCTTAAGGTTCTGGTATGACTGATAGCATGTTTGCTTCAACGTTTCAGGGTCAAACACAGAAGAGGCACCATTGGGCTCGAAGCTCACATTCTCGAAGCTTTCGAACATGACCTGGTTGAGGAACGACTCGAAGTAGAGAATGATCACGTTCCGCGGCATGCGACTCACCCATCGTCCAACCTTGTGCTGCTCCAAAAGCGAGGTGATCACTTGCGTGGCTGACTCTCCTGAATCCCGAATATGGTGGCATATGGCAGACGCTAACTTCCGAATATAAGCTTGTGAGTCTTCAAACACCTTCAAGAACATTTCGGGGGTCAATACCTGTGGAGAGAATCGGCGTGCGATGTGTGGCGGTCCGGGTTCTCGTCTTCCTACGATGTAAGTGGGATTGTCAGCCTCGACTTCCAAGTCCCACTGGAGGCCACTCCTTCGGGCGCTTAACTGAAGCTCCAGATCCTGACACCGTTGTGTTAACATTCGGCATTTCTCATTCGAAACCTCCGCAGCTGCTTGCAACGCCCGGACCTCGTCCACTGCCGCCGCACACTTTTGGTTTGCTTGCTCCAGCTTGTATCGCAAGGTTTTGATGGTGTAGTCCAACACCTTGATTGAATCAGTATCAGGTTTCACGCTCCCCATGTCAGATTGGAACGATTCATTCAATTTCAGTGCTGCTCCCGAACCGTTCCTTTTCTTACCCCAGTTCAGGAACCCGAATATGTTGTAGGTCCCTGACTTTTGAGTTGACGCCACCTTCTTACCTCCTACTTTCTGCGGCGGATCTGGTGGTTCAAAATCGCCTGAATAATCTGCAACACGGTTATAGAAACTTTAGTCTATGCGCCGTCAAACTCAGCACGGTAAGGCAGCAACGCCACTCTTAAGGCACCACACCCTTACCACTTTTAATCTATCTGCATGGGCTCCCAAAAAATAACTATGACATATTTTTGCATGTGTGACAAGCTTGCTACAGTTAAGGATAATGTAGCGGATATTCCATAAAGAGAGTCATTTTAGAGAAAAGTCCTATTGAAGAGGTCTGAGTGGACCCATGGCAAAATGAGGGAGACCTTTCTGATATGAAAACAGTTTTATTCAAGCCCTGTTGAATGCTGTAGCTGAGGATAGAAAACGGAGACAAGAGAGAGGCTGGAGGGGTCTAACCTTGAGACATGTCTCTGTCCAGAGCAGGACCAACCTCAGCTTGGTCGCCATCACCACAACCTCGCCAGCTGGGGAGATTCGACGAATTAATCGCATTGCCCCTGCCTTTGCTGTCCTGGAAGGAGTTGTTGACATCTCTGGTGAGTCCCCTCACAGCATTCCTAGCTTCCGTAGACTTGATGCTGGCCAAGGGGGACACAGCGCGGAACGATTTCTTCCAATTAAGTCCAGGAGACCTGTCTTTCGAAACAGAAGACCGGGGGGACTGTTCAGCCCCTCGAGATTTCATCAACTTCTTCATCCGTACTGTTGTACCCGCATGCACGGGACTGCTCAAGGGCACCTGGTGAGGATCAGGGCCCACAACGGAGGCGGGAGGAAGGGGCAGGATATTGTTCAGGTCGTACGCAGGTCTTGTCTGTTGCTGGTCAGGGCTGAGAGTCATCACAGCGCGCTCTGCAATCCTGGGGCTAGCAATGTGGAGCTGGGTGAGCTTGGGGCTCTTCTCCAATGGTCGCAGTTGAGGACTCATAATGTTGACGTTCTGTGGAGAGTGCGCCATGGGGCTGCCGTGTCGTCCAGGGATGTTGTAGTTGCGTTGGCCGGGCGTATTGGGGACTGAGATGAAGTAATTGCTGCCCGCGATTCTGCCCCCAATGCCTTCGGAGCAGGGGCTCATCAGCAAGGCTGGAGGCTCCATGTACGTCTCGGGTCGAGCTGGACTGCTGCTGCTGGGTTTGGGAAAGGGTCCGGAATGGTCCGGAGTGACGCTTGTGGAGGGCGTGAGAATATTGTGGCCCGTCTCGAACGAGAGCGAGTGGATGCGGCTGTGCCCCGGGGTGCTCGGTGTGTCCGTGTGAATCTCTTTCCAGATGCCTTGCCCGTCTGAGTCTTGGAAGCTCAATCGACTTGGGTCTGAAGTACTTGCAGGAAGCACGACCGATTCTGGAATGCCCTGCACACATTCCATCACCCTGCATTGTTACGACGACGGGTCGAATATTCCAGATTCCAGGTTTTTGAACTGCGTTTTCGCTAATTGGTTTTGCGTTCTTTTCAAAAGCCTGTGTTCTTGGGTACAACCTCTCGAATGTAACTGCGAACATTGGATACACGTTAAAATCGATGAAAGTAAGAACGTTCTGGAACGCCGCTCCTCTTCACTACCGATATGTCACAATGTCGAGACTCAACAGAAGAAACGACATGACACGCAGCTCACACGCTTCTGAAGCCTTACAGTCAACTGGAATGACTCATGATTACTTCAATAAGTTATCGTCAGCCGGGTCACAGCGAAGTAGCACCTCTGACTGGATTCATAAAAAGAGGAATCCTCGCGTAACACGACATTTAGAAAGAGCGAAACCGAGATTAATGAGGCAGTGACTGGGCGAACAAGTGGGCGGGGACCCAACTCAGATTGGCAAGGAGAATGACTGCTCATCTTCGCTCATCATGCCTACATTCATTATATGTTAGATCTCCAGCTGACTCTGAGATTTCTAGACTGCCGCTGGAACATTTGACAAGTGCTAAGAAACCATCTAGGTACCTTGAGAATTAGTGAGCGGCACTGTCTAAGTCGGTCAATGCTCTCACTGCAGCGGGAGCCGAAGGGATTTGAGCTTGTGAAGATCAACAATCTCGTTTGGAGGAATCCCTTCGACCTCAAACGCACGCACTCCGCTGCTACGAACCTGGAATTGGCCAAGCCCTGGCGTAAGTGCTATTACGAACTCCTCTCTCGTTTCTATTGAATCCTCACTTGTGAAAGGGAATAGTACTGAAAGAGAGTGTAAAAAAGAGGAGCTTACGGGAGTGAAGATTGGATACTCGCGTTGCGGTGTCATGATCCGTCGGGCACGAGCCCTGGTGTCCGCACTGCTGTCGGTGAGATTCTCGACATGCACCCCAAGTAAGACCCCAGCTTTTTGCATTCCCATCACTCTAGACTCACCAAATCTCCTGTACGGAACACTGCTTCACCCTTTCCTGTTTAGCGTTCCAGCTACTTCGAATCCCTAAATCTTCTCAAGCTGGACGGCGAAGTTGCTCTTGATTCCACAATAGATACAACAACTTTCCGAGTCTTCACGCTTCGCACTTCAATTTCGCATCCCCTGGTTGCGTGGTTACGCACCGACGGTTGTTCGTTGGAGCCTGTTCCCGTCTCACTCACTCTGCCATTGGCACTCTTCAACGAATTTCTTCCACACAATGTAACATGGCTAGTCCTAAACACGGAATCTGCTGCTAGATGTTCAAGACGAGAAGGAAGGTGAGCATGAAACCTGGAAGCCGACATTGGACAGACAAGGTACGGGTGCCTCGCCGATTTCATGGTCACTGGGGCTGCAATCTTATGTACTGTACTCCCAATCTAGAAGTCCACTACCAGATTCTCATCGTGGGATGTAGTGATTGGGAGTCCCGCCTTTCGTTGGATTCCCAGGGAAGACGGATGGATGGACGGGGGGTCGGAGGGTCGGAGGACTGCAGTCATTAATGAACTTATCTGTTGCTCCTCATTCTGCCTCCTCATTCTGCTCCACGGTAAGCTTACCTGCTCACCTATTGGTCCCTTGCTTTCTTTACAGCTCCGTCCTCACAACTACATTTGGCACTCATCATGGTCATGCAGTTTCTACTTCAGGCTTTTGGGAAAACATTTTATTTCCATTGTAGCATTTTCGAACCAGTTGGACCTTGAAATACCATCTTTTGGGGAGGCATCAGAGTTCAGTCATCATTCACCAGATTTCTAAGAAATTCAAACTTGCTCGTGAGTGATGACAACAAAATCCAACGTAGGAATCATTTTTTAGAAATACATTTTCATCTACGTATTTGTACTTTGCATCCAGTCGTTCAAATTTCATCAGTTTTCTCATGATTATCATTCATCTTTGTAAGGATGACTTTCAAATCATCCACCGCAGGGCAGTCCGTCCCAAACTTGGATTTGGGAATCTTTTCATACATGCGCATTATGAAGCTTGTGAAAATGACCAATATCAATGTCATGCTTCCGCCCTCCTCGAGACAAAGGCCAACCTCAAATTATCTATTATACAAATATTCTAGTACACTAGCCATCAAAAAAGAAAAAGAAAACACATTGAAACTGTGATTCAAAATACACAACTTATTAGCTTGAAATATGCATCCCTCGAAGTCAAAGAACCATGATAACAAGAAAGTTGAATTGTAAGTAAATATTTGTAGTTAAGTTTTTAAAAAGATGCTATCTTTGCGATTCCCTGAAAACCAAGCAAATTCGGGTACGCCTTTTTGCCAGCGTGCCGTAGGGTCTGCAAATAGTTGTGATTGGCCATGGAACTACAGAACTTGAAAGCACAGACACTATAATTATACTCTGCACACCGGCCGGCCGGCCGCAATAGTAAACCACCCCCTCCGGCCTTCTTTGATTCCTTTCAGTTCAGCTGCAGGTTGAAGTAGGAAAATGGAAAGACCTAACTTGTATAAAGTTCGGGGGAAAACCTGAGCGCATTTATGGGAAATGATCCCACTAAAAATATAATCCCACTCCACATTTCCACTTGCACAGCGGAATCATGAGTTCCAGACTTCCAATAACTGTAATAAGGCCAAGGCCGCTGTAGAGCGAGCAAGAGCGAGCGAGCTCACCTGGCATGGCTGGCTGGCTAACTTACGACAAAGTCACAGTCGGCCTTGGAAGTTCCGTTCAGTTCCCGCCGAGGAGGGCAAAGGGCATGAAGAGCGTGTTGACTTCCTCAGACGGACAGAAGAAACAAAAACTTTCAAATTCATATGCTCCGTCTCTGCCTGGCTTGACCAATTTGGGGAAACACTGATTAATGGGAGGAGATGTAGAACAGGGGAACGGATAATAAGTGCCGACCCAACTGCACCATTACATTATCAATGCACCCAAAAGATGCATTCACCTTTTGAAAAAAACAAATGGAGCGGGACCAAGCATACAACACGTCCCAGAGTAAATCGGGATGACTGTTGTCTACCAAAAAACAATAGGAGGGCTTAAATTGGGCCAGGGTGAATTGACCCCATCATTGGCCCTCCAGGGCAAACCTGGAATTTTTTATTTGCAAGGCTTAATTATTTTTTGAAATTCTGAATTCATATTTGCAATCAGAGGCCCCAAATTACTTGTTAAAGATGTGAGAATTACCAAAAAATTGGCACAACATAGGGGACTTTTTTTTCAAACCAAAGTTGACTAGGACAATGAGGGGGCCAATTCTCCCTGCGCCTTAAATTGTTGGACCTTGAGGTATCTTTGACGGCTCTTCTTGCCAAATGGATACTTTATGCAATTGAGCCAGGTATATCAAACCTTAAAATATTCCTTAGAATTCGCATAAACAAGATGAAACCGCAAACCAAGGGTAGCTGTTGGTTCCCTTCTCAAGCATGGCTCATGGTGAAGAATCCTTCTGTAACACGGGGCTCCTGTGTGGAACAGAATCACTATAGCTTGGAGACGCATCGTCAAATATATTGATCATGCTCCCCCTACCAATGTTGACGAGGTTTTGACTACTAGTCTATGGTGGTCTACCAACTTTATAGGAGCTCATTTCCAATTCTCTACTTCACGGGCCAAAGGTCTAGCAAGGCAGGGCCTCAAAACAATTGTAGATCTATGGGATACGGACAAGAAAGCATTCAAATCATGAACAGAGCTCTCAACTAGCTTCAACCTTACAGATAATGAATTTGGCAAATAGAGATACCTCACCTCACATATTCCCCACGAATGGATGGTATTCCTAACCAGACCGGCAGTTGGACTTAATCCAAGATGGTCAATGGACAGGCATTTACAACCAAATGGATGACAACCTTCCCATACATGGAAAGTACATAATCCAATCTTCAACCTTCCCAGCTTCAAACTATTCTCCTACCGATAGAAGCCAAGATTGCTACCATCAACCAAAACTCCACACAATTATCATTCATCTCCAATCCCCTTGTAGGAGTGACCAATAAGGGGGGCGTTAAAAGGATTTGAGTCATGGAATTATGTAAGCATCAAGTTAGAGATCCAAACCTCTTATTCTTAGGAGATATCCAATCTTTGGAATTTGACCTCAAGTGTTGGCTCTGGAGTACTGAACATCCATTGCCCTCATATACAACACTTATTAGACGCCAACTCATCACCAAACAATGTCACATGAAGTGCTCTATCCAATCAAAGTGGTCGGGGCATCTCCCTTCCAACTTCTTACCAAATTAGCGGGAATTATGAAACAAAGATAGATCACTAAAAGAAGCAGCATTCATGTGGTTGGTGTGGCATAATGTTGTGGCGGTCCATTCGTGAAGGGCTCACATCAAACCCGACATTGATATCCAATGCAATTGTTGTACAAGCAATGTAGAGAAGACTCCAATCCATAGGTTTTTGTTTGCCCCCATACTCAGAAGGTTTGGGATTACACTCAATCAATTCTCCACCATATTTGTGGAAAATAGCCGGTGTTGGAACCCCATGTCCGTTTCACAGCCACCCAATGTATCTTTGGGGACAAGCTTCCAAGGAGATTTAGTATTCTCAGACTCATTTGGTCTATTCTCCGAGGGCAAGCTTTGTAGATTATATGGATCCCTCGCAACAATCAAGTCTTTGCCAATGCAACTTGGCCGCGGATTAATCTTTACAAGGCTTTATGGGAGGCATTACTTGACTCAAGGCGAGCAGCTCAAATGAAAATGCAAAATGGTGTTAGACTTAATCCCCAAATTTTTGACAAAATCCTCACCAATTTCAACTGCATTTGGCTCCAATCTCCAATCTTAGCTAGTAGAAAGGACAATAGGGTGGTCTACTCATAAGGGGAGATTTCAGCTACTTGGGAGATTGTTTCAGGGTTGTTCCCATTGTGGGAACAGTCCTGCACAGTCAGAATATAATAATAATAAATAAAAAATAAAAAATATATATTAAATTTTTAATAATTTTTTTTTAAAAAATTGATTTTTTTTATAATTAAAAATATTAAAAAATAATATCTGACGTGGCCGTCTCCTGGCCACGTCAGATCAACATCCCCACAGCGTTCCCGCAGTCTGGGAACTCACAGTCTCTTAAAACGAAGGAATCTCCCCTAATGAGAACTCCCTTTTGGCCCTCTAGTGTGTACTTTTACTTCTTAGCTTTTGTTTTCTTTTGTTTGTTGGTCTTCTTTTGGGATCTTTTCTCTTCTTTGGTCAACCGGTTCAACTCGACCTATTCTTTCTTTGTTTCACTTTTTAATGCAATGGATTTCCCATTTGTTCAAAAAATAATAATAATAATAATTTCCAGCCAAGGACTTGTTCCTCTGGTTTTGTGTACTTTTTTTCCATATCAATGGAAATTATCTATGTGTTTCAAGAAAGAAAGAAAAAATGTATTCATTTCTTACTTTGCAATCCCCCTCCCCCCTCTCATTGAAAAAATCACAGCCATTGATCTTCTCACAAAAAAATGGGCTCTCCCTCCACCGCCATCAATTGCAAATGATGAGATGGAAACAAAGTAGCTGTTGATTGACCATCAAACAATTAGGATTTGGCACTTTGGGATATAGACACAGATAGAAAAATATGGATATGGAACATGGATATCATATGAAATACAAAATTATATATATATATATACGAATTCATATGGATATATATGAAATACATATAGCAATTGATATCCTATATTGATACAAATATGTTTTGGAGGTGGACATTCTCAAGCACAATTCATGCATTCATTTCACAAGTGTTTGTTACAATGTGCTCAAATTTATAACCAATAGAAAATTACATGTGTACACTTTTTAGAATTTAAAAGCTTAATAACCAATGAGAGAATGACACATGTATCCCTTTTATTCATGTGTGAATTGGAGGAAAAGCAACATGTTTATCCTATGCACCCACAAGATGCAATTTGTGCATCTTATGGGTACTAATATACAGAGATTCTTTGACATTGGTAAACATTGTCGTTTACCAATGAGACAAGGGCCCTTTTGCATCCTTGAAAAGAAGATCCCTATAGTGAACAAAATAGTCTATGGCTCCTTAGTCAATTCCAATCCTCAAAGTAACTAATAAGTCCCTTCGTAGTATTTAGCAACGTATAATGCCTTTCCAACATAGGGAGGACCATTGCCTCTTTACTAGTATACAAAATAAGTTATTTTTCCATTCGCCAAACTTTTTACTCAAAACACCACGGTTGCTAGTAGGAGAGCCTAGGATCTTAAGCCCATGAGCCTAAGAGCCTAGGTTCCTATGAAATAGTTACCTATATTATAAGCACCTTCTATAGTTATAGGATATATATATATATATATATATATATATATATATATATATATATATAATGTGCCTATATTATAAACACCTTCTATAGTTATAGGATATATATATTATATGTGCCTATATTATAAGCACCTTCTATAGTTATAGGATATTTATATTATAGGTGCCTATGTTATAAGCATCTTCCATGGTTATAAATTACTTATATTATAAGTATGTATGTTATAGACACTTTCAATAGTTGTAGAATACCTACTTACATCTAGGCTCAAGGCTCGTAGGCTCACATTCTAGGCTCACATGCTAGCGACGTTGACATTTTTTCATACAAATGTGACCTTGTGAAGTGCAACTGCACTATTCTTCACAAGAGCAAAAAAAGGTTTCCTGTCAATTCAAATGCTAATATCTTACAATCCACATGGTGGAAAATTCTAAAAAAATTCCCACATCTTCTCAAACCATCGTAATACAAGATCCTATGATTAAGTGTTTCCAAAAATGTTTTTTTTCTTCTAAAAGTAGATACTTGTACTAGAAATGGCAGTTTTGGAACATTTTTGGTGAAACCATAGTCAAGGAGCTTTACGAGTTAAGTTTTTTTTGCAATTGAATTGCAAACCTTTGGCTTTCCACGTGGGACCCATTTCTCTGTCAATAATTTTCCACACATCCTCTTTTCCCGTCTGCTGCTTTCTGAGCTTTCTGTTTTGCATGAATTCAGTTACTTCAAAACCTCACTCAATGCCCGCATTGAAGGTCACTCACTCAGTGAGGCAGGGACTTCCTTTCAGAAGTAACTTATTTAGTCGATGGATTTTTGTTGCGACTCTCTCTCCGTCATTAGGAACCACGGCACTCCGTCATTAATCACGGCAGGTATGGTAACGAAAAGCAACAGCCAGTTTCATTCGTTTTTCATTCTTTTCGTTCTTGTGCATCCCAGGCATAAGTTACTGCAGTTTGCCTTTGTTTTTTGGAAACAAATGAAATGGGATTTCATTGTCAATAAAAAAGATACAACCAGACACACAAGTGGCCTGGCAAGGGAAGAACGCACAGTCAAACAAATAAGCTACTGTACAGTACAGTACAGACAAGACCGACTCACGAGCAAGCCAATCGCTGGACGCACGGGCAGAACTCAGTTAACTCACGGCCAACTACCATGTCCAATTAAGCACCAGTGATCCCTAAACTAGCACCAGTGATCCTTGCGCTACTACTGCAATGCAGTAAAAAAAAGGGCCTTTAATGGAGACATTTTAGCCCAAACTGCAACAAACAATAGAATTTGATACCCAATTGGCAACTTCCTCCGCATCTATCTAGTCAATTTTGTGTTATAGTAGTACTCTCAATAATCCTTTACAACTTGCAAAATCCTTTCTTTTTCTATTTTTTTTCTTTACTACTCACTGTCGAGGTAGCCAAAGTTGATGCATGTTTGTCTTGAAAGTAGCATATTGCACTAAATTTCAAAATCTAGTTCTGGGATCACTGCCAAGCACCCCTCCCGGTCCCTGCCGCGTTGGCCTGCCCAGTTAATAAGTTATTGCAGGTTTACAGTAAGCTTACTCACCCACTTGATCACTCCATGACGCGGAACATGAATTAACTTCACTTCGAAACAGCTTGGAATGATATAAATGAGCACCACCAACCTCCACTTAAAATACGCAGCAAGGACGGAATAGCAGGCCGCCTTTCAGGGCTCCGCCTGGCAGGCAGGCACTGCCGGAAGATGCAAGCCAAAGGGAGATTGAACGGTGGAACTAAGTTTAAGCTTATTAGGAAAGAAGAAGCTTCTGTAGTCAACTCGACAGAAGAGAGCTGCAGCGACTGATGTGAGCATTGATGAAGGCACGGCGTGTATTTCATTGAAAGCAGGAAGTTATGAGAGAGAGAGACGGTGAGAGACGGTGAGAGACGGAGAGAGAGAAAGAGCCATTCAAGCTGGCAAGATGATGGGAACGTGGGAACGTGGGAACGAGGTCAAAGTGCAACCTCCTTAAAATACAAAAAAAGTCAAAGTGAAACTCAAAGTCAAAGTGATAATCATTGGAAGGATGAAGCTATTTACATCCATAGAAATGGATGAAACTTTCAATCTATGGATGATATTTCAATTATTCATTCAAAACAATGCACATTCATCCAAAATAGAGTCATGTTGTCCCTAATTTGGTAGCAAATTGGAGATTTTGCTTACTAAAAAGCAAGAATATTTCACCCAAGATTTCCTACCAAAAAAAATCATCACTTTTCAGCGAAAAATTGCTCAAAAAAACACACATTATTTTGGTTCCTTCAATTTTGGGGGGGTGGAATTGAAGGTGGTTAAGCTAGGTGGGTCCCCTAAAACTGCCACTTTTTGCTTTGTACATAGTTTCTATTATTAGATTGGTCTAATTTTGTATTTTCTTGTTGGCACTTCTAAGGAGGGTCCAATGCACCAAAAAACATGACATTTGGATATTGTCTACAAAAGTTATGAAGGAACAAAGTTTGGTTCTAAAACAATTTTTTCCACATATTAGGTACATAATTGATTTTGGAGATGTACATAAAGTGAAGATGGTGGTCTATTTTCCTACATGCAATGCAACATCAAATTGTTACACAAAGCAAAAAATGCTTGTAGTACAAAACTAGAACTTTGCAAGCAAAATTTGAAGAGCAGACTTGGATTTCAGACTAGATGACAATGTTCTAAGGAGTAAAGCACTAATCATTCACTATGTTAGAAATCCTTCACACAAACATAACAAGAAAAAATCCTTCAATGAATAAAAATGTTGTCTAACCAAATTTCATAACCATGCACGAGTGGAAACAAAAGATCACTTTTCAAACTATTTTCTAAGCTATTCAATAGTTAGTCAATCACCATGCAAGGATGATTAGTGCATTACTAAGAGAAACTACTCCTATACAATGCTAGCTATAAAAACTTACTACCCTATGACAACATAATGGTCCTGCTCAACTAAGTGAAAACATTATTGAAAACATTCTTGGTATGGGATGCTCTTGATTGTATACACTACAAAAAAATGAGTACATTTGCGACTGCAAAGAATGACTGCTTTGCAGTCATTCCGGACACTTTCGACTACAAAATGACTTAAGCATTTTGAAGTCATTGTGGCCAAGTCATTTACGGAAATGACTGCTAGTGTATTATCACCATCCATTTAGGACTTGGATGTATAATTGGATGAGAAATTTGTGGTTTTAGGTTGATAAAGAAAACTTGGACTTAAGGAAATGGCTATAGAGCTGCCATGTGGAAAGCGACCAAAAATTGGACCTACGTGGACATCCACGTGTCCAGTCATTCTTCAATCATTTTAGAGTGACAATGGACCCTTTTTAAATCTGACGTGGACATCCACGTGTCCAATCATTCTTTAGTCATTTTGGAGTTACAAGGGACCCTTTTTAAATCTGACGTGGACATTCAAACAAGAAGTCATTTTCTAGTCATTGTGGAGTTGCAACAGACCCTTCAAACATTTGAGGTGGACATTCTTGTATCTAATCATTTGTCATTCATTCTTTAATTTTGAATGACCCATTATAAATCTAAAATGGATTTCTACATGGAAAGTGCAAAAAGAAGTGTAATGACAAGTCCAAAAACAATCATTCTACAGTTGCTTACAAATACATTCATATACAAATACATTCAAATTTCCACAACAATACCTCATACAACATATACAATATATCATACACCATACATTATATACCATACAATACATTATATGTCATACCACAATCGGCATATATGTCACATGACTTCCCAAGTCACTTTGAGTGTGAATATAAAGAGTTCAAATGACAAACGTTTTATACAAGTGGGGTGGTAGAAGGCAAGACAAACCATGTGGGATTTGTAAAACGCAGGAATTGTGCTATAAAGTAATATTTTAAATCTCATTTAGGCATAATAGATTAATTTTTTTCAAAAAACTTTGTACTAATAAAAGTTGAGAAATCAATCTCACTTTCATCTTCAATTTTTTTTTTAAGATTTGGAGCCTCAAATCAAAAGTTATGGACCTATTTGAGAAAGGGATTATAAAGAATATTTTCTTTGACATTTTATAGTCGCTTTTAAGTCATACATTAGTTGTTTCTTAGTGGTTTTTTGGTTGCCTCCTAGTTGCTTCCAAACTTCATTTCCATTTGTCTTATATCAATTGTCCCATATCAATTGTAAAGAGTACCATCAAAACTAAATTGTTGGTGCAATTAGGGAACTATAGTCATTCTTTAGTCATTCCGGACAACCAATCATTCTTTTGCAATTGCATTTGTGGCCATTTTTTTGTAGTGTGAATAGGTGAAACCACTTGACACGCGAGGGAACCGCCAATGTACTCTTCCACCGCCAATCTACTCTTCCGCCATGTCGAATTATCAGTGGAAGAGAACTTATTGGCGCAAGAGTAGTACTAGGTCCACTCGTGTTGAGGTCCATCGTTGTTGTGGTCATCACGTCATTCTAAGTGTCCGTCAATGTGTCATGCGAAGCGGAGCGGTACAGAACTGTTGTGGCATGCAGTAATGAACCAGGTGGACCATTGCTTTGACGTTGGAATGTTAGTAGTTATGCCCGAGTCATTACAAATCTACAATCATGTATGAGTCATTCTGTAGTTGCGTCACAGACGTGCCGTAGTCATACTGCAGTTAGGTAGGCTTTAGTTGCAACATGAATGTCGTGTCCTGCCAGTGTCTTGCCATTTATTAGGTAATTACAGGGCTTTTGTCATTGTTTTCATTCATGCTCAATATAATTTCCATAAATTGTGGCCTCTACATTTGCCACATTTGTATATGCCCTTAGCTCAAATGCATGAATGCAAACCTTGACGTCAGGTGTGTAAACAGCCGAACCGCAAATCTGACATGGCATGCAAGTGTTCATCAAAATTTGGGTGACTGAGACACCTTTCTTGTTGACTGTTCGTTTTGGTTCATTACTAAATTAATGTTCAATGTGTTTTATTTTCACAATGACACTACCACAACTCTCTCTCTCCTTAAATTAATTCATTTAAGGTGGGGTTGCATCACTTCTGTATTGTCTTTCATCCATTTACAGCATGACACCCCCCCATATCATATTCAAAAAATGCCTTTATTGCATTCCCCCTAGTAATATGCAGAAAAAACATGCTAGTCGCACTGTAATCATATGCTAGTGACATATCCAAAACATACCGTGTCCCTATCCTCCCCGAACGGCGAGGACGGCTACATTTCTTTTTCTTTATCCCTTAGTAAAAGAATACAACAATCCTGTGACTCGTGCTAGTCGTGGAAGTCATTGTGCAGTCAATTTAAAGTCACCTGCAGTCGCAAAAATGGAATGCGCACGACTCGTCCATGACTTTGCCTTCTACAGTCGCATTCTAGTCGGCCACGTCATGTTATCGTCGCCCCTGTGAACGGAATGTCGTGGATGAACCATACGCACAATCACTGTTCATCTGGCAGTGAAACTCACGATTGTAAAACAACTCCAACACTGTGGAGATCCCTGCGGTGGTGCAATTAGGGAGGTGAAGTCATAGTGCAGTCGCAAAATCTTTGCAGTCACGTTTTTGCAGTCACGTTAAGCCCTATTTTTTTGTAGTGATACACCACCTATTGTGCCTTCATGTGCAAAAATACTTCAAAATTGGCATCTAACCTATCCGAAACTTAGTCCTTCGAGAATGATAAGGATGAAAAGAAACATTCATCTTTGCTAAAATCCAATATTTATATTGTAGCTCAATCTATGCGAGTTTCACATATTCACGGAAAATTTTGGCATGGCTAAGTTTGCATCGAAACACCTCCAAAGCTTGGTGAGTAGATTTACTAGAAACAATGTTTCTAAAGTTGCCATGGATTTGAAAGCTTGACCAACTTAAATAGTAGTTGTTGCAACTCTAGTTCAATCCAATTGATCCAAGACATGGGATACAATTTTGTCGCCATTTGCTTCACAAATCCATCTAGGCTCTCTAATTTTTTTTTGGATCATAGCAAGGTGCTTGTGGAAGCTAGTTTCACAAGTATTTTGTAACCAATGTTGTAGATAGACCATACAAAGTGCATCCATGAGACTATAGGCCAGAAATCTGCATTTGAGTTCATCAATGTGCTGCTGTAATGCACCTACAAATTTTATAGCCAACGTTAGACTGCTCTGTATTAATGTCTTAATGCATAACCATATATGACTTATTAAAAACCCAAATCAAAATCCCCCTAAATGCAAGACCAAGTATGAGAGGAGCTCTAAAGGACTAATTTGAACTTTGAATTGCAAAAATACAACAAATAAGATAGTAAAGACATCAAGTTCAAAAAAAAAGTAAAAAAAAAAGAAAAGGATATCAAAGTCCCAAAAATAAATAAAGATATGAAGTTTTCAAAAACACAAGACCAAATATGATAGAAGCCTTTAAGGATTGGTCTAAACTATGAATTGCATAAATACAACAAGTAAGACGGGAAAGATATATATCAAGTAACAAAAATAACAACTATTAAAGTACCCAAAAGAAAGAAAGATATCAAAATTCCAAACATTGCCAAAATATACCAAGTAAGGCAAGCAAAATATAAAGTACCAAAAATCAAGAAAGACATCAACTACCAAAATAAAAGACTACAAGTCCGTAGGACCAAATAGGACCAATTGCCAAAATACACCAAAGATGACAAGAAATAAATGAAGTGCTGAAAAAAGAGTCATCAACTACCAAACAAGAAAAAAAAAAAAAAAGTAGGACTGGATCTTCAAGGAAACTTTTATGTACTACAAAAATTTAACAAATATGATAGGAAACATATCAATTGCCAAAAACAAATTAGTTCAATCGAATACTAAAGTTTATAACATAAGTCTAAGCTATTATATGAATAAATAAACTTGTAGAAAACGATAAATTGAAGTGCAAGGCAGATAGAACAAAACATACCTTTGCACTCATTTTTTACATGTCACAAATTGTCCTTCTTGTTTTTTTTAAAAGGTTCGACCCATTTCTGTTGCTAGAGCTCCAAGGGTGAGATGCACTAGGGTCTTCATCAATTACATTCATTGTGAGTATTGTTTACATTGATTGAGTTTAGGGTTTCAACAAATAACTAAAAAATGTGTATTTTGCTACTTAATCTTAATATAAATTAGATACAAAGGAAAATGTAAAAGAAACTCTACCATGAATCAACAATTTCTAAAAGATTCATCAAAAACCTCAATGTTATAGTGGCACTTACATGCTAAGGGTATTCTATTTTGATGTGAATTGGGATATTTGCATGAGTTTGTCATGACAAGTCAATTGTAATGCATCTTAAAGATTCAAGATTGTACCTAGATACAAATGGTCAAAAAAAAAAATTCAATTTTCAATTTAAAAAATCAAAATTGGGGTCTAAAAATTCTACAACCAAATTGAGAAAATTGTCTTTGATGGACAATATAAATGCAAACATGGTTGTGGATTTTCTAACTCTAAGTTAATTTTCTATCAATTGTTCTCTTCTTAAGAGAGAAGATTTGTAGTTATGCCCTAAAGTCTTTCTCTATAGAATAATGCAATTATCATAATTCACCATGCTAGATAGTTTTCAATGCCTTCTAGCTTATTCAAATGATAACTTTAATTCTCCCACAAAAGATGTTCCTATTGTTTGCTACTTTTTCTCAACAAAGTCACATCCATAGGATCTCTTCCTACACTCTGATACCATGCAAATAGACTCCAACATCTATCATTTAGAAAGATTGTCTTTCTCCTTGAATAAACAAGTATAAATACATGCAAGTAATAAGGTACACTTTCCAAGTAAATGATTGTGTTACTAATTTGAGTGTTAGACGTATTTAGAAGTATTTCTAATTACTAATAGTGTAAATGAAGTACTAAAAGGATAGTAAAAGATTACGTAACACCTAATCTATGATGTGTAAGTTTGTTTCTAATTCTAACAAATATAACAATAGTGGGTAGGATGAGTTTTTTCTATCTTGACGAGACATGGACTATTTGTATCAGTTTGCCATGACGTGATAGTCGTGACAAATCTTGATGCAGTTGTGATGTAGGCTATTTATTAGTTATTTAAAAGATAAACATCTTATTATATCTAAGTTGGTTCCAAGTTGAGCAGTGGTTAGACTTGTTGGGGGTTAGCCTTGTCGGAGGTCAAACTCTTGGGGTGGCTAGCCTCGTTAGGTGGTTAGGGTTTGGTTTAGTATTTGTCTAATTTTTTTGCATCCTTGAGACCTTCTAATGGTACTTAAAGGCTGGGCTTTCTTGTTTGGAGCTCTCTTGTTTTTGGTACTTGTCTTTCTCCTTTGATTTGGATAGACTTAATTTGAAAAAAACCTACAATCTAAGTTGAGAAGAAATGAGGATGATTTAATATATCACCACTTACTTGAATCACCATTTCTTCTTATAAATTATACTTTTATTGAGTATTATGGTTGCGAATTGCTTTTACTTTTTGTGTTTTTAGGAGGGTTAAACTTTAGAGCTTGAGAGGGTGCAACAAACAAACTTGAGAGGGTTTCAAGGGTTTTGCTATTGCATCTTATAAGTTTCAAGAGTTGACTTTTAAGGTTCATATTTAAGATGAAGGGGATTTTCCAAGTGTAGATAACCGAATCGGAATTATTTTTGTGAATTTTTGAGCTATTTTGTGGTGTAATGGGAGAGCTTTTGTTAGAAGTTTGGTTGTTTTATGGCCTAATTGGGTGTTTGGGTCATCTGATTTAGTTCCAATAGGGAGTTGTCTTGTTGTCTTGTTGGTTGGTGGGTTGTCTGTTCCAAATGGGTGAGTCACTAGCGAATGCCGACTGGGATAGTGTTTGGTTTTGAGTTAATTGTATTTTCAGCCGAATTGGATGAATGTTGGCGGGTTGAGTGGAACTGGTATCATTGTTGGTGTCGTATCTAATCCAATGGAGGTTGTTGTCAGTTGGCTATCATGTCCAAGTAGTAACCATCTTTGTGAGTCCTATTAGGTTCTGAATTGGAGTAATTTTTCTTTACCCATTGTTGAGCAAATATCCAATGTGTGTCCCAGTCGGTCAGGCTGTGTCTTTTGTTTTTGTTGTTATTGTTGTTATTGTGTGTGCTTTTGTGTTCATGTATGATTCCTAGTTGGGTGTGTGTTTGTGTTGATCCAAGGTCGGATTGGTGTGAGTGCGAGTGAGTTTGTGTCTATGTCCTAGTCGGTATGTGTATGTGCCAGTGCATGGTGGAGTGTGTGCAGAGAAAATGATAGAGGAAATTATCCAAGTCGGGAGATAATTGAAGAAAGGTGCTAATTGTTGAACTTAAGGAAATCTGCGTTGAGAAGATGAGATACAATGTTAGGAGTAGTAATTTTAAATCAAGGCTTAGTTGAAGCAGTGAAGAATTATTAGAGCCTAGTTAGAAGATCGGGAGTGCTGAAAATTAGATTCCAATTAGGAAGGCGCCTAGAGTATAAAGGATAATTTGCATGTTAGTTGTGAGAATGTGTTAAAAGATCAATCTGGAATACTAGTGTTAATCTGTAAGCGGTGATTTGATCACCAATTTGGAAGCTAATGTAAATATATATTTACCCAAATTGGTGTAGTGACTTTGTGTTATCACTGACGTATATTGTATTTGTAAATGTGGTTGTAGTGATTTTGGAGCATCCAAATTGTAAATTTGTTGAGTGGATTATGTTGTGTGTGAATATGTGTGTTGATTGAATAAGTTGAAATGTATGTTCAAATCCAAGTTCGGGTTTTGTAAAAGCTTGAATGTTGTCTTGTTAGCCGAGTTGGTTTTTGGTCTGTGAGCAAGTCATGTGTGGAAATTGAATTTGAGAACGTTTGTGATGGAGTCCTAATTGTATATCTGTGAGTTATATGTAATGCTTACCGAGTAGGAATGTAAGTTTGGTGTGTATGGTATGATTGAATGAGAGACCATTAGGAAAGAATTGTTTAAGTATGGATGATTCAAAATATGTAAAAATTGATTCCAAGTCGGTGAAAGAAAAATGCAAGTTCTTTCAGTCTCTGGTTTCATTAAGTCAAGTTGCACTGGAGAAGTTGTAAAGCCAAAGTTGGTAGAAATGGCCCTGTTGGTTTCCAAATTGGTAGACAAGATTAATTTGGTGAAAAGTGATTCAATTCAAATTGTACCTGTGGTGGTTGATCCGAGTTGGTAAAGGTTGTCCGATTGAGAAAGATGTCAAATCTAAGTCGAAAGTACAAGCTGGAAGGAGAAAAAGTATTTTGTGAAGATAAAAGATAAAAGACCAAAAGATCATAAAAAGAAAGAGATTAAAGAATAAAGGAACTAATTAATAATTTGGAGAGTTCCTAATTTTTGTGGCTTTTAAGAGGGGAGTGACAAATTTAGCAATTAGGCATACTATGTGTGAAGAAAACCAATGTTTTGTAGATTAAAGAACATATTTTTTATAATGTTCTGCAATTGCAATGACCTAATAAAAGGTAATTAGAGGTAATCCTATTATATTAGTCTCCCTAGGAACAAACTTTTAACTATTAGCTTGGGTTTGATTTTTGAAATTTCAACCTAAGTTAATCTACTCTAAGGTAATACTAATGTGTGTGTTTTCTTAGAAACTAGTTTTTTTGGCATCTATGGATGGATTAGGTGTTAGATTAAGGTTTCTTTAGTCATTGGCTTTTTTTCCCCTTTTACAAACATTTACTATAGCTAGGAGCCCCATTCTTTTTTGGATAGGCATCAAAACCTCATAGCAAAGGCCACACTTGGATATAGATGGTCAATTTTTTAAGATTTATCTTGAGATAAAAGTGTTGAAAAGCGTTTGTTGAGTCCATCTTCCATATCCTTTCCATTGAGTTGAGTGTTATGTCCGTCAAGTTGAATGTCCTATCTATCGAGTTGAATGTCTTGTGTATTGAGTTGAATGTTCTATCCGTCAAGTTGGACGATTAGGCCATTGAGATGGAACAACCTGTGGTTTATCTTTAGAAATTGTCGAGTAGTTGGTCAAACAATCCTATCTATGAAGTTTGCAATTTTTTCATTCACTTGTCCATCATGGTGATTAAATTACCTCCCTAACAACAAATATTCTATTATAATGGACATTGGGATTGAAGGCTAACATTATGTTGAATATACTAATGTATCAACATGACATGATGCAAACAACCTTGGTTGAAATCAATAATAGCAATATATATTAAAAAAAATTAGTTTAACTATAAATAATCCTTACATCATCAAAGTCTACCTTCAATTTCTCCTTCATTGAGAACTCCAAAATTTCAAGTTTCACTTGATTTATGATAGCAACATATCAAAAATCCTATTATCCCAAACATCACCAACACATTCAATTAATCAATTCATTATTACAACACCGATACTTTCAATGAAATATAAAAATTCTAGTAAGTCAATAGAATATATCTTTGTGAAGTCATTTGACCAAAGGGAGAAGTATAAATTCAGTGCAGTCTCTTTCATTGTTTTAGAAGCAATAGGAAAGAAAGGATGATTGTAGCCATTCTTGGTGTCCCTAAACCATAAACATGTAGAAAACTCCCGAACTACAACTTTTGTGTTTGTTGTCTCCCTCAAGAATTCTAAGGATTCCACAATCATGGGGCTTAGAATGGCACAACTGTAGTCTTCTACTCTTCCTATAGGCTCTTCAACCCTCCTCAAATTTTGTTTGAAAACTTTTAACCCCTCAATCAGTTAAGCTTGACCTTTCAATTTTCCATTATTTGTATGGGAGTTTGAATCTAGCAATTGTAGAATAGTATGCACAAAAATTCCCCCCAAAATATTCTATTCTATCTAAGGGCTTGCTAGAAAACAACTCCAAGTATGCAATTTAGCAATTGCTTTCCTGTAAAATAGAATAAATTTTAAGCAAGTAAAAGTTGAATTTTTTTTTAAGTAACCTCAATGCCATATTAGCACTCACATGCTTATGGTTTTCTATCATGATGTGACGTGGGCTATTTGTGTCAATTTGTTATGGCATGTTAGTCATGACGCATCTAGACGCATAAAGATTGCACTTTAATAGAGAGGACCAATAGTTTTGTTTTTTTCTAATTTCAATTTTTTTAACTAGAATTTATCCTAAAATAAAAAAGCAATAATGAAATTCATTTGATCCTTCCTTAGTGTATGTCATATGAATGGCTAGTTCGTTAGTTGGATGGCTAGTCTTTCGAGCTAAATGGCCAATCCGTTGATTGAATGGCTAGTTTGTTGAGATGTTATGTCCTCAATAATTATCAAGCTGGTTGTTTTAAGAATCTTGTCCTTCAATGTTGCAATTGTTTTCATTCAAACTGCCCATCATGGTAATTAATTATCTCCTTGACACTCAATATGCTAAAGTTATGATAGACATATTGACATTGCAATAATGTGATGTGACCAGGACAAACAAGAAACACACGCTTGACCTCAAATCAACAAACCACAAATAAATCTTCTTAGCTTTTACAATTAATCAATTATTTACTAACTCGCTTGCACAATTAATACCAAATCCAAGAAATGTCAATGATAAAATATCAAATCTAAGAAGATAGCCAAAATTCTAAGTATCTAAAATGAAATCAACAAGTTATACATTCCATTGCAAAAATCCTCATTGCTTCAAATCTTCTCTAATTGCACCATTCTTCTACTATGTACAAATTGCATTGGTTCTAAATGCATTCCCTACTAACTATTTTGATACACACTTTACAAATAGATTTAATGCTAGGGGTTATTATTCAATTTCTAAAATTAGAGCTAAAAGTGCAAAAAAATTGTTGATACAAAGTTTGCAAACAAATTGTGAAAAAAATCAACAGGCATACACTATCAAGTGTCAAACTACAGCAACGATGGTTAGTCTTAACCCCTAAAGTTCCAAGGCCATTTTTCTGTCAAGAATCACTCAAAATTTCCATTTCTACTGCATTTGTTCAAAAAAACAAAAAAAATATTGTTTTGGGAACTGAACTATAGGATCTCAAACTTTACTTGTTTGAGATCATGTGGTAAGAAATTCATGAAGTTTGACTGTATAGATTGAGAGATATGAGCATTCAAAGTTGAAAAAATACGTTTTTTTGAACACTAGACTGCAATTTTAGATGACTTTGATCGCTATTTGTGGAAAAAATATGTACTATGGAATTTGAATTTAAAAAAATTTGTGTTGAAGAATTGAGTTGGGAATCTAGAAAAGAAATTTAAAAAAATAATAATTTGTTTTTCATACTTCAAAAAATTGTCAAGTAGAAGTAGGTCCAAGATTGAAAAAAATACTAAATTGTTAATAGCTCGTAGATGGGATCGAAATATAATAATCCCAACGGTGAGATCGTTCTAGCAAGCAAACTTAACCTTTACAAAAAAAAATTGAAAAAATCTAAAAATTGCATTCTAAAATGAATCCTATAAGTTATTTTTTCAAAAAGATGCTTAGATTGCCCAAATCATAAGATTGTTCCTAACTTTCACATCACTAATCAAAATAGAATGAATCAAAGCTTCAAATGTAGACAAAAATATAATCTTTGAGGGAATTTTTTTTTTAATTATTTTTAATTTTTGCAATATTTTTTTTGTTGCCTGCCAAGTTCAGTTTTGGGCTTTTTGTAGTATAAATTTTGCTTCCGGGCACCGATTGAAATAAATATTATATTTCTACAAAGCTTATAAGCTTTTCTATCTTCAATTTTTTTTAATAAATTAGGGTAAAATTTTAGCCCATAGGAACTTGCCCGAATTCCAAATTGTCTTCTGAAGGGACAATGGGACTTTAGGGGTTAAAGTGATTGTTAAAGATTTGAAGATCATTCAAAATATTTGAAGATTACTTTATCAAATTCTTGATGGATTGATCTTCAAGTACCTTTGCTAAAGCAATTGAAAACATCTTCAAAACCTTGTTGTATTATTGCTTCTTCAATATTCCCGCTTGTACTTGCCTCCGTCATCATAATACCTTCAAAATCTAACACGTGCAACAAGTATACACTCTACATTTGCAAATTGAAACAACAAATCTGAAACCTTAACTTCTAAATACAAATTGCTTGGTCACCCATGCTTTCCTTCTTACTACTCCAATTTCTCTTTTCCAAGTTTCAAAATCTACTTTATCCAACAATTTCTCTATTAGAAATAGATTACCAAGAAAATCTAGTGTTTCAAATCTATATGCATCTATATCTACCAAAGTGCAAACCAATATTTTATAATTTCATAGATTGGGATTTAGACCCACTAAGCTTATGCACTCCCTAGTTCTAGCGTTGCAAAGCAAATGTGGAGTTAGGGTTAGGATTTTGCCATAGCTAGTGTAGTGTGGAGAGTTTGGATAGCAAGGGGATTGGAATGATCAATTGAGTTTTACCCAAGTAGAATGAAAATTCAAGGCAAAGTGGGCAATGAGTGTGGGGAGCGATGGATCACATGGTTGTAGGAATTCAGGCAAAACCAGCGTCCAATGATGAGGTGCAACAAGAAAACGCTTTGCTATTGAGTTACTCTAAAACAATAGTAGGTTTGCTTTGCAATGTACAATAATATTTTTTTTTAATGCTTTTTCCTCTTTTCATACATTTGTCTACAATGTGTAAAATTTGGGCCCCATCAAGTAAGTTTTCTTCCCCATTTTAATGCACACATGGCAATGCACAATTGTGTTGTATTCCATCAAATACTGAGACCAATCCATGGGTACTTGATAGACCAATCCATCTAGAATTTGTGGGACAAATTATAATTTTTTTTGTATGCTTTGGGGGCGGAGGAATCTTGAAGCCATCATCCTCAGATGATTTCTCATTCTTAAAAGCTTACAAAAGTTGTGTAATACAACAAAGTTGGGTTTGTTTTTAGAGATACTCAATTAAAACAGAATCATCACTAGATAGGAACACTCTTCTTGGAGTATATCCCAAGATGACAATAAAGTCTAAAGTAGTCTTTGATTCCCTAGTCAGAAGAGTTGTGAGTTGTGTCCCATGTCTTCTTGTGCCTAGTCCCTTCAATCAATAAATTGCTCTAGAGTGTTTTTCTAGTGGTTGCTTAACTTCTTTCTCTTTTAGAATTGTAGCTTTCTTCTTTTCCTAAAGTGATGCAACTTTCTTCAATGTTGATGCATTTGCAACAACAACCAAGTCTAAATTTATAGGAGTGGAAGCTTCCATCTCCGACCACAATTCAATTCAATGTTAGTTTGCAAACAAATCACCAATTCCTAAATCCAAAATCTAAATGTACATTATCCAAAATCTCACTTTGTGAACCACCGTTATTACCCTATAAAATTCCACAAAGTCAAACCTAAAACACTAAGAAAAAGAAAGTTACAATGAAGACTGTACTTCTACCAACTTTCCTAGCCACCTAAATTGCAATGATGACAAATTGACTCATTCTAGAATATTGGCTCCAAGGTTTTGAATGAAACAAGGTTTTTGAAACCATATTGCTACGTACCCCTACTGAGATGATTACAATTTGGCTTTTTTATGACATTTACTTCCTTTTCTATAGGCTTAAAGCTACCACTTTGGGGGGACAATTGGGCATTAAATTGCCTATAAAAACATTGATTGAGATTGTCTTGTGATTTGAAATCAATTGATACATTTTTCACACTAGAAGAAAACCAAAAGAAACTGCGTTTTACTTCACAAAAACTGTGTTGTACTCAACAGAAAAGTATCATCTAGATTTTGTTGAGTTCTCCCTTTGTAATGCAAAATTTTGTGTTCCAACGGTTCAACACAAAATTTGACAAGTAAAACACAGAATTTTGTATTAGAATGCAAAATTTTGTGTTACAAAGTGAGACCTCAACAAAATCTAGATGATACTTTTCTATTGAGTACAACATAGTTTCTGTAAAGTAAAACGCAGTTTCTTCTGGTTTTCTTCTAGTGTCATTCTATTTAGTGTAGCCCACACAGTTGCTATTATGTGAGCCTAGGAGCCTAAGTTCCTATGTTTTAGGCACCTTCCATAGTTATAGGATGTTTATATTATAGGTGTCTATGTTATAAGTACCTTCCATGGTTATAGGATAGTAATATTACATGTGTCTATGTTATAGGCACCTTCTATAGTTATATGATGTTTATATTATAAGTATGTATGTTATAGACATCTCCAATAGTTGTAGAGTACCTATGTGCTCAGGCTCAAGGCTCATAGGCTCACATTTCTAGGTTGACATATTTGCACAGTTGGTGTAGTCGACACTAAATAGTTATCATTATAAATTGTGAGATAATTTTATTTAGTGTTGTTTTAATGATTTAAGAAAAATTTAATACTTAGTGATTGAACTTCTTAAAGTTTGAATAGTATTACAATTATCAATAAAGTGTAGTCTTTGCTAATTATGGTGTTTGCAATGATTGTAGAACACCATTTTGCCACTACAAACCTAGAATGAAGTACAATCTACAATAATTGATGATAAATGCTCTATTTAGTGTCATGCCATATTTGTAGGAATACTTAATAAGGTAACATGCTCTAAATGCGCCCATCTTCTTCAAACCGCCCCTATTTTTAGGTAAAAAATGGAGATGGGGTGATCTTTAGATGGACCACTTTAGCAATTGAATGCATCAAGGAAAAATTGTTTTTCTATTGTAAGAGCCAATCATTGTCTTTGATTTCTGCAAATTTCTTTACAAGTTGCAAGTGGACGCATTTTGGGAGACTTATGGTTACAAATAGGTGCCTACGCCTGAAATCTTTGAAAATCCATAAGTAATTCAAAAATGCTTGGAAAATTACAAAACCACTTGGGTTCTCTGGCGAATTCATTTGTCTTTCTCTGAAAAATAATCCAAAATTCTTATAGTCTCCATAAGCATATGAAAAAGGTGGAACAGCCCGTAAATGGGCGCTTTTAGAGCATGTTACCTTACTATTTGAAAAACAACACTAAATGGAATGAAGAGTGTAGTTCTAGAAAGAGATTATTATTATTGATAGAGATGTTATCCAACATTTCAATTCTAGATTAGCAACAAGCTTGTCATGTCTCTAATGGGTGATTGCAAGAAAGACCAAACGATTTTGGTAGTGTTTGGTCAAAAACTGCATTTTTTTTGCCCAGTACTAGGAGTACTACAAAATAGAGCAATCTTAGCCGTTGATCTGAAAAATCAACGGCCAATAAAACTTTTGAATACTTAATAATACTGAAATAGTACTACTTGAAAAAAATGACAGTTTGTTACAGAAAGTAGATAAAATTAAGTATAAATTAGTAAAATTTAGAAAATCATAAATAATTAAAAACTAAAAATTGGCCATTTATAAAGACTTGATAGTGATTACATTTCACCAAAAACTAGAAGTTGAAACCATTATGAAAGTTTGGAGTGCTATGCAAAAGGGACCCCTATTTGCATGTATGTTGAGGACAAAGAATTGTGTTTTTTTGAATTTCCTTTGGTGGGCATATGCCCATCTAGTGTGGAAATAGGCCACAAAAAAGTCAAGTGAACATCATATTTTTTGGATACTTTACAGTACTAAAAAACCCTAAACCGCAAAGTGTGACAAATTAGCTATATTGATATTTAATTATAAAATTTATATTTAATTATATTTAATTAACATTATTTTTCAAATTTTTTGAAAAATAAAAAATCTCATGTTTTCTGAGTTAGCAATCTTCTATAAAAATTTCAAGTCTATTGACTTCAATTTCCAAAAGTTACGGCTAAAACCAACTCCGTCACTTCAATTGTGACGCCTCATAGGACCAGTCTTTTTGCAATCACCCTAATTGAGCATTGTCCTCCCGCATTTGAAAGGACCATGTTATACAATAGAAGTGCTTCAAGACTTCTATGGAAGGTAAAATTTGGAGCTCTAAATTTTTACTACTAGAAAAAGGCCAAAATAATTTTTTACCACATGTGATTAAATTTGAAATTTCCAAATTCATATTTGAAATTAGAGACTCTACATTGGCTCAATATAGGGGGAAATTTTTTACTTCTTTCTCAAGTGTGGGAATCTCAACTCCCCTTACAAGGCTCATAGTAGTACTTTTGATAATTTTGATTTCACATTTGTTTGTTTATTTATTTATTTTCTTATAAATTACAAACATCATCCAAAGAGAATTAATCCCTCCTAATTTACCCTTTTTCATCTCTTGAAAAAACACTAGAACTTGTTTTTTGCTATAGATGATCAAGTTAAAAAAATTGAATTTATATTTGTGATCATGATTTTTGAATTAGATAGGAACAATCATGAAGTACAAAGTTAAACAACCTTGATATGTAGTGGAAAAAAATTTACATTTCTTTAGCTGGGGCATGAAGGAGGTAGTTCTTTCTAACCATAGCAACAAAGTTACAAATAGAAGCTACTAAAGTATGATAATTGAACCTTATTGCAACTTATTTCAACAACTTTAATTAATTCTTGCCTAAAATGCTATATTTTTTCATCAAAACCTAGAATCAATTGTAATTGAATTATAACACTTTGAAAATTCATGTTAAAAAATTTCTTGCAAAGGGAATCTTGAATCACTTTTTTGACTCCCAATCCAATCCAATAAAAATATAGATAATTTAATATGAAGAACCATGTTCTTATATTTATTTAGAAGATTCTAGATGTAATAACCTTGAACCTTGTTTTGACATTTCCTCTTGGGACAACCCCCCACCAATGGAGAAAAATGCATGTGCACATGCAACTTGCCCCTTTTTTTTTTATCAAAACAGTATTGACAAAGTGAAGATTGAGTCTATGACTCTTTTGTCAAACTTCATAATTTGTATGCTCTTTTCATTTGTATGTTCAGTTTTGTCATTATATATGAGTGATATTTTTATTTATAATATTTGAAAATTTGATCACATGTTTTATATAAGTCATAAAATTATTACTTATTTTGTTAAAGATTTGAATTTACTATAAATTTTTGAAAAAAAGGTGAAAAAAATCATGTCAAATATTCAAAGACATAATTTGCTTCAAAATCTAAAATTTTCACCATAAGTATATATTATTGTTTAGAATTTCTTAATATAAACTAAACTTCATTGAAATTCTATATATTAGAATATAATTTTTGGCTTTGAATTGTATATTTAATAATAAAGTATTTAAAGTGTTTTTTGGAATATTCAAGAAAATTATAAACAAACTTTGAAAACTTTCTACATAAGTATTATATAAAAGTAAAAAATTTAAATGGTTTTCCATAAGTCTATCCTTAGTTTTTACATCATTGACATGTATTGCATGAATGTAAATATTTTACTTCAAGCTACATATTATAATACATCTTCATGTTTGGAAATTTGGAACTATCACATACTTTGTAGTCCTCAAGAGGCTAGTATTATTATAGTAGGGAAATAATTCCACTACACTAATAATTGAAATTAATTTAAAAATTATTATGCCTCTAAGTATTGTTGCGCAAAATTATGCTATTGAAATACAATTCATTATTTTGAGAAAATAAATAGAAATAAAAAGTGTGTAGTTTGGTTAGTATGATAATTTTTTTAAAGTTGTTTTTTCACTATAACATCTTTGTATTCTGTATAGGAAATTTTTGTAATTTTAATTGAAGATTCCAAAACTCACAATACATTTGTGATTTTGTGGTCTCAAACATATAATTTATTTGTTTTTGAAAAAATGGGCAAAATTCCTTTGAATACAATGTCATACAAAGAATTAAGGAAATTGTATCCTCAATAAGGAGCATAGACAAAAGAAGATTGTATGGAAACAAAAGAAGTATATTATAGAAATGGTGGAAAACAATATCCAAAGGTCCTGGAATTGCATAATGTAAGCAATCTTTTGGAGGCTTCATGTGCTCGTCAGGTCTCAAGCTTAACATGGTGTCTACATCCATGTAGATATACCTTGCTTTCTCGATGATTTTCCTCGCCAATTGATTTTGGCGTGCAAATTCACCCCAATGGTAGATCAATCTCTCTTTCTCTTGTGGCAAAGCAATGGGTCCATGATAATCCTGGCAATTGGTATGCCCTAGTACATGTCCATCAACAGATTAATTACAAATGTCAATAGTTCAATATGCGTCAAGGATGGCACACACTAATTAATTATAACTTCATAACATAGCTCTAATATAGACAATAAAACTCTCTTCAACAAGCTCTTTGTTCACACTGATCTATGAGATCAAAGTTCTTCCTCTTCAAGTATGCAATTCATGTAAGGTAAACCAACCTATGACAGGCAAATCTCCTATGACAGGCTCCTAGAGAACTACCCATTACAGTCTTAAATCAACCCATGACAAACTTTTTCCAATAAATGGGGTTAGAACTTTATTTGATTAATTTGTGGCCATAATCAAAGCCTTGAAAAATGGTCATGAAGTTATTGGTAACTGTCTTAGGACACTTACCCATTTTCAGTGTAAACTGGTAGTAAAAAGTTATTTTGTAATTCTTTAATGTCATGTCCATATTAGGAAATCTTGGAGCCATGTTAGAAAATGTTTTGACTGCATTAGGTGGTTAGATGACCATCATGGAAACACTTTTCTGCTGATTTAGGGTAGTCTACAGACTCTTTAAAGCCAACTGCACAGCAGACTTCAAAAATTCATAAAAAATTCATTTTTTGTCCAAAAAATAAAATTTCACTTGCTCTCTGCATTCCTCATGTTTATCTTCATAGGGAATTTTTTTTAATTTTTTTCAAAAATGTGAACATGGCAAACCCGCCATTCTGCCTGTCATAGGCTGGTTTACCTTATACCATGCATAGAAAGCAACAATAGAACATTCGGTGCTTCTGAAATTTTACCTCATCTTAATATTTTTCATGTCCTATTATTGATATGAATATACACATATTATAGGTGCATAAAAATCCAGTTAATACCGGGGGGCGTGTTTCTAAAAATGACGAGGAGGTGAGGGTAGCGAGCTTGCAAGACATCCACAAATTCTTGAATGGAGTGCTGATATACATTGTCCACTCGAAATTTGGCACCTGCGTCCAAAGAGTTATTCTGTGCATATTATAAACCTAGCAATGATAAAAGATAGAGTCCCAAGTAATAATTCAAAGTGATAATTAAATTTTTTTAAGAAATAAATGGGATCTTATAAAATCAATATAAACTTATTCTTGAGATATTCCAATAATTTTTCAAAATTTTGTAATTCAATGTTTCAATAAATCAATGCATATTACCAATAACAACCAGTTCTATCCACACTCCTGTGCTCTACGTCAGGTAGTTTAGATCTAAACTAAGGGCTGATTGCCAACGCACCTGTGTTGAAAAGCAGTGTGTTGATATTCCACTCCTCTAAGTATTGCACTGTTTCATTGAGTTGAAGATAAGGGTTCCACACCCATCCAATCGTTATTGTTTTCTTGCTGGTGGTGGCAGTAGGAACATCTCCACAAATCTCTTCGTGGCCAAATCCATGGTCGCTATGAACATGGTGGGAGTAACCTATTCGCAAGAAGTTGAGAAAGGTCGTGAAGATCTGGTAGCTGATGGAGTCTCCTAAAATAAGTAGATTTCCTTTCGAAACCAGCAGCCTGCAAGCGTCCATTCGGTCAAGATTCACAAATGGGCAAGATTCATTTGTATGCCACAACCAACTCATATGCTTCCTCTGATCCTGTACCAATATTCACATAATCAGTCACAACCCAAATTCAAGGATGTCATCAATTCAACATCTTCAAAAACAGCTGGAGATTGGATCAACATTAAACTTAAGTTGCATTTTCATCTGTATGTAAAATGAGATTCGAAAGCTTTGTGATGGTATAAACGATTAGCTTCATAAATACATGCTTCACCACTCACCGAGAAGCGGTCATCTTGAAGCTCTGCGACCTCAAAGTTGAAGCCTTCGAAGGATCGGATGATCACGCTAGCGTCATTGCAGTAGATGTGAGGAGTGGTGTTCACTTTGCAAAAGTTGGGCTGGGGATGTGGATATGCTGCCCACGTTCCAGATTCGCTGTTTGGCATGCCCCAATTTTATGAGTAAAAGTAGAAAGCTGTTATTGCAGTAAGGCGGTTAGTATCAACAACTAAAGAGTTCAAAATGATTTGGTAACATTTTGAAGGGAGATAAGATTAGGAAGGACTGTGTACTAAAGAATCAATCAATCCATTTCAGTTTCATGTCTTCCAATGAGATTTGAACTTGGTACCTGAAACATGAAAGATGAGATTTGAACTTTTCAACTGCTTCTGTTGTTTTCAATGAAGTGCCCCTGATCAAAGCTTCTGCTGGTTTCCAAGACTACTAATACCATCCATGCATTAATAAAAAAAGGTTAGTACGTTATGCTCAGAGGTAAACAAACTACCCGCTTTTATGTAAAAAGTTGAACACTAATGGTGAGTCACTGTTTTGCTACAGATAAAAATTCATTAAAATGGAGACGCAGTCTGCTATGCTGATGAAATCAAGCTCATCAGAAGTTGATTTATGCAGTTTTTTACACAGAAAGAACTTGACCTTGCCGCCTGACCTTCCATCATTCAATCCTTCCCCCAAAGAGAACATGAATGAAGTGCAAGAAGATAAAGATTAAGTTCAGAATTCAACGAGTTTGCTCAAACTCAAGGAGTTCTACTGCGATTCCCTCGAGTGATCTTTGGATTTATTAGCAACTTTGATTAGGTTGTTTTTTTCCACGTTAAAGCCATTAGGTTTTAATTGTTTCAGTGTATGTTCGTTGCACCACTTGACTCTAATTAGACAATAATTGCATGATAGAATTCATTGTTCGATCAATTGATAAATTCAGAACGTACTTTGTTTTGGAGGAAATACTCTTTGGGTGTTGCACTTATGGGCTGGTAACTTCTAATCCATTGAGTAAGTTCTGGTACATACTCAACAAATTTGAGGGATTCTTGAAACAATATCAACACAACAATGACAATCACCAACCCAAGTTGGATGCGGACGTTCATAATCCGTTGAATCAACATATATCCTCTATTCATGAGTTGAGATGAGCGGGGAGGAATTCCTCCACCACTCTTAAAATAGAAATTGGTGCGGAGTTTTTTGAATCCCTCCTACTATTTTATGAGTTTTGGTGCAAGAACCTTGAACAAATAAACCCTTAACGTACAATCACTAGTTCTATCAAAGAGTCGGACTAACTTCTCTCTTTGTTAATGACTAAAGTTACAAGATTGCTCTAGTTGACTCCATAATTTGCACATAACCGACACAACGAGTGAAAGGAGATGGAAAGCACATTGCAAATATTTCTCCAAAGGAATGACAATCCCAGTAATGAAAGTCTCAAAGGGGTGGAATGGGAAAATGAAGCCTATATTAGGGTTGTCTTCAATAACTCTCTCCCACAACACTGATCTACCGACAACATTGGTATACAAGGATTAGGGTTTTAGTTCACAAGCCATTTTAGGAACCCTATTACTATTATAACTGCAATACTCAACATATTACCAACAATAACCCTAACTAAATTTCAACCTAAATTTTCAACTTGTTGCAGTAGTATATCTATTTTCATGGCATAACCTTATTTACCAGTATGACATACACTAAAATCATAATACAAATGATCTATAAGTATCCAAAGTATGATTTCTATAGTGACCAACCTGGCGTTCCAAGGTTAATAAAATAAAATAACATTACAAATATCAACATGGAATTACAAAAAGATTTGAGAGGAGAAAATTTATACATGCGTGTCTTAAGTTAAATTTCTCAAATGAGATGAAATTACCAAATACCTAGACATTGATGCCATTTCTTTTCCCTTGTATTGAATTTAAATCTCTTTTCATATGTTACAAATGAAAAAAAGGAAGAAGATTTCATTTCCAAATACAATAACTTTGTGCATATTGTCATATTTTTGCATTAATTTTTTGAGTTTTTGCGCATTTTTTTTTATATCATTAAATGTACATGAATATATTATTTAATTCAATTTTCATCAATCCGGTTATAAAAACAAGGTCAATTTTTAGAATTGACTTAGATGAATGAAAAGATTGTTGCAATGATGTCTCCTACAAGGTTGGAACCCCTTCCTATAAAGAATCTTCTATTGTAGTACATTATAAATTTGTCTTTTATCCTTTAACCCTATAACAATGCTATAGTCACTAAGTGTCCAATAGATGATAAAGAATCCTTCTATGCAAGACATATGTGTAGATGTTCATCTTTGAAATTTTGTGTGAAAAAGGGAGGTCTTGCACAATAGTTTGAGCTCCAATGAATGCTCTTGGTGTTTTTTTAAGCAAATGATTCACAATGACAATCATGATACCATAAATGATGATTTCCACAATGTCTAGCTTGGTGTTTTGGGGTTAAGTATCATGGAACCACAAACTAGTTTCTAGAGTGAGGAAAAAAATCATAATCTAAGAGGAATTGGAAGTGAATTAGGAAATAAAAGTCACTAATTTATTCAATAAAAAATAAATTGGAGTAATTAGATAAACTTGCAAGCAACATTTATGTTCATTTATATACATGTATGTCTACCAATCCTCATATAATACATGGAAGAATTGCAAAAGGTGCATCCCTTTTGTATCTTGAACATCATTTGCGATATTTTGAGGGAAAAGTGGATACAAAGATGGTACAATTGGATGGGCATTTTTTGGAAAGAAGATCATTGTAAAACAATCTAACATCTGATATAATGTATAGTAATATTTCTATTACTTTCACATATAATGGTCAACAATATGCTTTTTTCAAGTCTTTTTTTTTTCCATTTTTTGCTTTAAACATTGGCTTCAACTACTCCTATGTGTTGATCAATTACGAAAGAAGTACAACTAAACTTGTGTCCATTTCAAGTAGAAGATTTTGTATACACCCATGTTGAATGTTTCTTTGTATCAAGCATGTATTTTCACACATTCATTGAAAGTGTATTTTTCAATACAACTAAACTTGTGTCCATTTCAAGTAGAAGATTTTGTATACACCCATGTTGAATGTTTCTTTGTATCAAGCATGTATTTTCACACATTCATTGAAAGTGTATTTTTCAATACAACTAAACTTGTGTCCATTTCAAGTAGAAGATTTTGTATACACCCATTGTATACATTGTCAAGGAACTCTAAATTCTAACAATACCAATGCTGAATCATCCTAATTTTTTACACACCCATTGTCTATCATTTGGTACGATTACTTATTTCACTTTGGCTCCTCCATCCTCAATAAGCCTACGGTCTGCTAAAGATTTAGTCTATATTCTTGCTCCTGACCAAAGCAGCTCTGGGACTTAAAGGGTTAAAGCATGATTGTGCACCTGGAAGAAGCACGAGTTCCTGCAAAAGTAGCGAAGGAAAAAAAGCAGGGTGGGAGCCGTAATTCCTCACCACTTGGTGTTCCAGTCACGGAAAAATGGTTCGCGTGTCATTGATGGCAAGGACCTAGCATCAGCATATTGACGATTGCACTGATTTCTAAAGAAGCATACAAAACATTTCCAGCATACTGCCACACAAAGCATGCATCGTGAGGTGCCAGAATACATTCAAAACCCAGCTTAAGATCTGCAGATCACTCTGAAATTGTGCGAGTGTCATCCACACCGGCTATTACAAGGACACGCACACACACACAAAAAAAAAGCAAAGAAAGAAAGATCGGAAGCATTTCGTCAAACAGTTCAGTATTAATTGAATCCCAATGGATAAACATGTCTTCAAATACACTCTGGATTCACATCAATGCTAATGTCCAAATTACCTACAATTTCTGTAACAGACTACGAGTGCATTTCATATAGCATGCTCTTGCTTAAACACAGTCATGGTCACTGTTAGGCATGTAGACTAAAATTCTAAACACCTAAACGAATCTGTTTAAATCGTAGAATCTACTTACAAAAATTACGAAAAGAAAGGTATAGATCGGAAGTAAGCTTCACTGTTCACGATCTGAAAACCTCAAATGTGAAGAACGCAAGCAAAGCAATTGCGCTGTTTTCTTCGCGCTCTCTCATCGGATTGAGAGAACACCCATTTCCTTGACCTTCCCAGCGACATGCACTTCGGCTGAAAATCAAGGAAATCGTCGTCACCGTCCCACTTCTTCGAATTCCCAGATGCTGGTAGCGACTTCGACGAGATGGAGCTTGACAATCTTTTGTACAACGGTTTCACCAGCATTATGCTTGACCCTACCTGCGCACAAAACCAGTAAACCCTTGAAGGACTCAATGATGTAAACAGCGAGACAGAGTTTCTTCTAAACCTACAACCAAGGCAAAAACAGAGCAAATTCACGACCTACATGCCCCATGAAGGTAGTCAATATCGCAACTCTCCTTGCCGAATTGGACGTGAACTGCTTCTTGGAGTACCAATCCAGCTCCATTCAAGCCTAAACCACAGCAAATTCAACCCTACGCCTTTACCAAGAATCCGAAAACCCTAAAACTGGGTTACGCCATAGATCTGGCATAGATATTGATCTTCCGGTAAATCTGCAAATCCAGTCGGTCTCGCATACCCATTTCAAAAACATGGAATGGCATCCGCCATGGTTGTGTGAGAAACTCACAGAACCTAATTGTCAATCTGCGCTCACAAAACGAATACTAAATTTCAAACGAACAACGGAACAATCAAAGCTCGACTGCAAATAAGTTAAGCTTAGCGCAAAAGTCTGCATCGAAGAGCAAAAACGTTTTCTGACAGAATTCAGATTGGCAGCTATTTCTTCAATACTCTCCTGATCTTTGGGTGATACTTGGTGATATCTAGGTAGAATTAGGTTGTTGGTTTTTAATTTTGTGAGAAAAAAACTTAATCCTCCTTCTATAAAAAATAGACTTTGTGTTTCCTTTGAAGCAAAGTGGCAAAAAATTGTACAAAAAAATTCTTTGGCTAGAGCTAATATGGTCTTGTGGTCTTTTTACCATGGGGAATAATGCAAGAATTTAATATCTATCACTAGATGATCAAATTTGAAAATTACTAAAAATTGATATCTGGGAGATTTTGAATTTAGGAAGAAGAGGTTATTGAATACAAAATTAATGGGATAAGTTTTGTTTTCTTCCTTCAAGCATAGAAGCAAAAAAATAATTTCAATCTACTTCCTTTGAAGGTTCATAGCACTACTATAACTTAATCCTTGGAACCAATCTTTGAAATCCCAAAGGAATTGGATGAATGAAAATTCTATATTTCTATCTTCTATCGACAATAATTGATCATTTATATATCATCAACATTTTGGATGCAACTATGCTTAGTAACTAATAATGAAATAGTAGTTCCATTGTTGCAACATTGCAACACTGAAATCGTTGTACAAAAAATATTGTGTTTCCTTTAGATGAATTTTAATGTCAAGGGTGCTTCCAAATTTTGAATGGAAATGTATAAAGATGAATACGTGACCATCCAAATGGATGAAATCAAGCCCATGGTTTGTGACATTGTATGCTAAATATAATAGATGATCCAAGCACAATGCCTTTATATATAGCAACTATGAGGTATGTTCACTAAGAAAGGTCCTATTAGTGTGTATTACTAAATGAAATTTTATATAGTTATTTCATTTTATAAGAAAAGAATACTTTTACTTATTGTATGTATCTTTGCACTATTCATGTTGAAGAATCATCACAAGTATCATTGGTAAAAATATTGTTCTCTTGTAAAAAGTACCAATCAAATGTATGTTCATTTCATAATATCCAATAACGGGACTAATGGGTGTATCATAATGTATATTAGCAATTAGTTTTCCAAGGATAAATGTCGACTATTTAGACATTTAAGGAATTCTATTACACTATTTAGATTTTTTAGGTTGTTGTTTTTTATTAGATTATCTTATCTAACATATAGATATGCAATTTTTTAAAATTGAAATATCTTGAGTATGGATAAAATTTAAAAAAATCAACAAAGTTAAAGGAGTCACTTAACACAAATGTTGTTTTGTGCTCTTTTAGGACTCTTTATGAGGACACATATTTCAATAATTGGGAAAGAAATGTGGTTCATTCCTTAGGTAGAATAACAAACACAATTGGTTTTGAACAAATCCTCAAAACTAGTTTTTCCCTAGGATGATCCAGCCCACAAAGGCGCCAAGGTTAAACAATCATAATACATGTTTTAAGAGGTTAGGGCAACCTCCTAAGCCTAAATTTTCCAAAAATTTGACAATTACAGCCTAAAATGAGCTAAATTAGAACCCTTGAAAATTAATTCTAGTACAATTTTTTTTCAAGCCAAAGACTAAATTCACCCATACATTGACCTTCAAAATGGCAATCCCTCCACCTTAGCCATTCTCAAATCATTTTCACATTCAACCTAAGACTCCTACATTAATCTTCACATAAAACATTCAAAAATCACAACAAATATTGACACCATAGGAGCCTGCTAGTTGAAATCCATCTTGTCTTTTGAGAAGACAATGGGACTTTAGGAATTAAAGGACATTCCATGTTTTCATTTGGTCAAACTTCATTAGTTTTCTATACTATAACACGCCTTTCAAAAATTTGATACTTTTCTCATGCAATAACATTTGTATTCAAAATTGAATTTCGTAATCAAAACATTAAAAATGAAATCTATATGGGTTTTTTAATTATTTTTTTTAGGAAATCATAGCAATTACCAAAATGTTTAAAAGATTATGGAATTCTTATAAAAAATGGAGATTACAGTGACAAACATCATGGGGTAACTAATGTACTCTTAGAGCTCATCTTTTTTGAGGGATAAAATTTTGCCAAACTTAGCCTATAGTACACTATCCACACAAAAATTGGGCTATGAAGCAAAGCTAGGAAGGTGCTACATGTCCAAAATAAAAGGGTTGCTTAAGCTTGTACAAAGAAAAATTCAATAGAAAAAATTCAAAAATGGTGTATTTTAAACTTTCAAGATGTTACCTTCAAAGTGTCACAAAATCTACAATTTTAACAATCTTTAAAAAAATAAAATGAAATGAAAAGTAGATTATTAAAGCTACAATTTTTTTATTAAGATTTTAAATATTGAAAATAAAAATCTATGTGCAAATTGAGGTTTGATCCTAAAACCATGTTCCTTTAACAAGTTTGTCCTTTTAAAGTTAATTGGACAACTCTTGTGTAAGTTTGAAACTAAATTTTGACTCTTATAAAGTGAAGCATTGTTTTATCTTGGCCTAAGGTAATTGTGAATACATGAATTGTTGACGAATCCAAAATTGCTTCAATCTAAAAAATATTCAAATCTTTTGGTAATAGCAATAGAACATTGAAGTCATGATAATTCAAAGCTCACAAAATCATGAAATTGTGAAAGTGCAATGAAGTTCGAAGCCAAAAGAAGTAATCAAAATACCACCTCTCTAATATCACCTCTCTTCAATGGCCATCATATTTTTGTAATATCAATCACAAAGTTTGAAGATGAGATATTACAGATGTCATTGTGATTTTAGTAGTATGAAAATTGTATGAATGAGCTATAAATTTTTAAAGTTTCAAATAATTAAAGTATCCAACAAAAGCACCCTAGGCTCTCATAAGTAGAAGTAGTATATTTAAGGCAAGAATGTGTAGGGGTCAATTTTAGAAAGGGACCACAATTAGATGCAATTACCTTAACTCCTAAGCCTAAATTGTTTTTTTGGCAACATAGCAATTTTAGGTGACTCACTATGAATGGAATTTTTAATTTTTTTCCTTTGAAATTTTCACACAACATGTGCCTAAGGAATAGCTTTAAGGCCTAACAATTCTCATAACTTTTGACTACATAGTTAAAAAGTTATTGCATGATATGTAGTTTTTAGTGATGTGTAGGCAACTTGGGCAGCTAAAAAAACTTCTTTCAAAATCACTTTAAAAAAAAATTGAGTTTGTTTTTCTAGATTTATATATATGTGGAAAGCTTTGAATCATTCCATTTTGATTAATGTGATGAAAGTTATGGGGAGATTTAGTTTGTGGGTAGTTTGTATGTAGTTAAGGAATCTCTACTCGAGTCTCTACTCTAAGAAAAACTTTGAAGTCCTTTATTTAACTCAATTTCAATATTTTTTGAAAAAAACAAACAAACATTAGATGTAGATTGTTTATTACAACATTACAAGCATTGGGATTGGCATTTCTGAATTCTATAAATAAATTGTTAGCAATTTAGTATTTTGAATCATTCTCTATTTCTTTCTACTTACTACTTACTACTATTTTTTTCTAATATGTTGTACAATTCCCAAATGATCTAAAATTTTTCAAGCATGGACCCAACTTGCCATGAAGAATGAACCCATAGAGTAACCACCATTGGGGCATTTTTTCATATAAATGTGACCTTATAAAGTGCAGTTGCCTGTTTTTTTCACAAGGCCCAAAAAAAGATTTTTGTCACTTTAAATGATAATATCTTGCAATCTATACCGCAGAAATTTCCTGAATTTTTTTTCCACATCTTTTCAAACTAGTGTACTAAAAGACCCTATAGTGGCTTGTGTCCAAAAATGTTTTTTCTTCCTAATATTTGGTACATGTACTAGAAATGGCAATTTTGGAGCATTTTTGGTGAAAACTTAGTAAAAAAGGTTTAGGGATTAATAAATTTTTAAGAGAACATGATGGACTAAAACCTCACAACCATAGATTTTTTTAATTTAATTAATCTTGCAATCAACAATGTCAGATTTAATTATATATATATGTGGTCCAGCTATGGTCTCTCTTGGATTTATATCAAGATCATATGAAGTGCCGTTATTATTTTACATCTTAGACTCTTGCTTTGCATAGTCATGTTTAACAAAGTGGGGTATGTTGGAATGCTTTTGGCCCTCAGTTTGGCCCTAATGTAAACCAGCCCAACCCTTACTAGAGTACATTTAAAAATTTGACTATTGAGATTTTCTTACCTTCATTCCTCAACTGTTACGAAATACGGTCTTCGGGTTATGTTTAGGGCAAACGTGGCTAAAAACACACTGAATAAGCTCCAACAACGAAACCCTAACTCCTTCTCTTTCGATCTTGGGAGCTTGACGTCTCCTTGAGCTCAAGGCTACCGAATTTCATTGTCGTTTATCGTAATTCTGTTTGTGCAAGGAAGAAGAGGACGACATTGAAGGAAACGTTGAAAGATGAGGCCGATTTTGTTGAAGGGGCACGAGCGGCCTCTCACTTTTCTCAAGTATAACCGCGATGGCGACTTGCTCTTCTCCTGTGCCAAGGATCACACGCCCACCGTGTGGTACGCGAGTAATGGCGAGCGCTTGGGCACTTACCGTGGCCACAATGGAGCCGTGTGGTGCTGTGATGTTTCCAGTAAGTCTTTGGTAGCCTTTAGGGTAATTCTCGAGCATTTGGTGAAACCCTAGTTGTTGTTGGCGCATGGGGAAAAAGTGATTTTGAGTCGGTTTTGCAATGGGTTTGACTTTCAGGGGATTCGACACGGTTGGTGACAAGCTCAGCCGATCAGTCTGTGAAGCTGTGGGACTGCGAAACGGGTGTTCAACTGCATTCTTTCAACTTTGATGCACCCGCGAGAGCTGTGAGCTTTTCTGAAGGAGACAAGATGGTCGTGATCACCACTGATCCTTTCATGGAACAGCAGTCGGCTATTCATGTCAAGCAGATTGAGTCTGATCGGTCCTTGCGTAAGTGCTTGCACCATCTCATATGATTCAGAAAGTACGAGCACGAGCTGCGACTTGGAGAACGCTATTCCGAGAGTTCGAGTATTTGCAATTAAGTTAATAGTTAACTTCACGCAGAAAAATAAACTGTGATGCTTATATCAGGACGTCATTGTTAGGGTTTCTATTTCAATTTAGGTATGAAGACGATTTCTAAGTGTAATTACCTCCACGCGATGTGTGTCTGCATTACTAGAAATTGCAGTTAGGGCTTTGAGCTAGTACTACCCTAAATCGCCGGCCTGAATTCTTTATGAAGGGGTCCATTGGATGTTGCTGATGAGACTACTCTGAAAATTTTGTTCTCGTTATTAACCTGTAGAGGTTAAATTTTATTTTCGTTTATTAAAGATAAATTTTTATTTAAATTAGCCGATGCATTCGTCATTTTCTGATTTCTGAGTTTTCTATGAAAACGCAGAAACGAGTGAGGATATTCTGACTATCACCGGTCCACAAGGAAGGATTAACAGAGTTATTTGGGGGCCACTCAACAAGACCATCATCAGTGCTGGGGAAGATGCTACTATTCGCATTTGGGATGCCGAGGTCTGTCTTAACTCTTGGATCTTTGGGTCTCCGTATTAGTTAATTTAGATCTTCAACGGTTTTAGTGCTGGAAGCATATTATCAGCCGCTTGAGATTTTGCAAATTGAGAAGTCAACACTTTCTTTTATTGCAAATTTTTTACACTTTTGTTTCAACTTAATTTGTTTCTTGCCTCGCTTGCAGACGGGCGAGTGCTTAAAGGAAAGTGACCCTGATACGGGACACTCGAAAGTTATTACATCTATGGCGAAGTCTGCAGATGGCTCTCATTTCATCACTGGCTCTCACGATAAGTCATCAAAATTGTGGGATATTCGAACCTTGGCTGTGCTGAAGACCTATACTACAGAGCGACCCGTGAATGCAGCTGCAATTTCACCTCTTCTTGACCATGTATGGTCTGACTACTCTCGACGCACTAGATAGCCACATTTACTTGCATTCGTCGAGTTTAGGCGTTCCCAAGGAAGATGAATTCTAAAACGTTTTACTTGCCTGAAAGTGGTGAACAAGTTCATATTGGTAGAGGCTATCGAATAACAAGGGACTTCAAGTATGCTCAATCGGATATTATGGCTTTGATACAGGTCGTCATTGGTGGTGGTCAAGAAGCGTCACAAGTGACGATGACAAGCAGTCGAGCTGGAAAGTTTGAGGCTAAGTTTTTCCACAAGGTCAGTCTCCTCTCTGTCTTGAGAGGTCATATTACTCTCCTCGGTCATGTCATTACATTCTCCATACTAACCGTTTTCCTTTCTTCTGACCTTCCTGTGGCGTAAAGAAATGCGTGTCAACATGCGTAGTGCTATGTTGATGCTTCTTACACCCACGCCTAGTCGCAGGGGAGGTCTATCTGGCAAGCGCTTAGTGATTGACTGTCAATAGTGCATAGAAAATCAACGTTCACCAGCTTATGTTGTGGTGTGCAGATTTTTGAAGACGAAATTGGTGGTGTGAAGGGTCACTTCGGCCCTATTAATGCTCTTGCCTTCAATCCTGATGGTAGAAGGTGCGCTTGTTGATTTAATGGATATGCATTCAGGTCCGATGGGCTATTTTTTTTAAAATATTTGTAATGCTGGAGTTTATTTGTACTGCGGGTATGCTGTAAGACTCTGTTTTTGCTGAGAACTGGGTGAAAATCACCCTTATCTTATGCAGTATCTTGTGCGTCAGAAAGAGATTGAATGCAACTAGATGTTCTGTTTAGTTTAATAGTTGTACAAGTTTCCCTGCTCCATCGCAGAAAATAGAAAATATTTGGTCGACTATCGTCTAATGATGACTGTAGGGGTTCTTTAGAGCCCTCTGGTCGTCTTGAATAGAGGTTTTCACTGTCATCTGGAAGCAGGAGGATATTAGTTCGTTACTAATTTGGTGACACTCCGTGGGATGTAGTTTCTCAAGCGGCGGTGAAGATGGATATGTCCGTGTGCACTTCTTTGACGCTGATTACTACCACATTAAGGTTTAGGATTTATCTCTTGAGAGAGCCTCAATTCGCTGAATGTCAGGCTTAACTGTGCACTGGATAGGTTTACAGACTTTCACTTCAAATAGGTAGTGTGTCCTTCTGGTTTCATCAGAGACCACAAGTTTTGCACCTAGGTTTCATTGAGAGATGTGACATTTAATTACGTCACAAGCTCAGCAGACATAGATATCTGGGGTCTCGGTAACCTAGTGACCGCTGCTAGCTGAGCCACCAGTATAACTCGTCTGCTCTGTATTTGGGGGACAGAATGTCTTATGAGCTGTGATCGTGCTTGGTAGTGAATCGATTGGTTGAGCAACATTGTATGTACACCAATCCTCGATATCTTTTGTAGAGTAGTTCCAATTTATTTTTCTCCCTCTTGAAAGATACTCTGTTCATGGAAGTTTTATTTCCTTATCATGAATCGCTGTATTTGACACCATGTCGCGTTATCCTGCTTCCAGAAACCAACGTCAACAATAATCAATGTCATCATTTTGTTATCTGTTGAATTACAGGTAACTTAGCTTCAATAGAGAGGCATTCTGGTTCTTGTTAGCGCCCGTGCCAGAAAGGTCTTTCCGTTCGCTTCTGCGCAATGATGTGCTTGTCATCCAGAGCGAGACTGGAGATTGAAGTTTGACACGCCAGAGAAGCATTGGGTTTCCTGTACCCACCCGCACTGATTACATCGCCTCTATTTACCAGAGCCTATGTTCGATTTTGGGTAGACCTGTTTTCAAAACTCCAAAGTTTATTCATACAATACCCAGAAAAAAAAGCATGACAAAAGAATTGGAATCTCCTCTTGACTCCCTACAACTTGACAATGATAGGTAGTCAATCAAATTCTTGGATGGGAGGAGTAAGTGCATTTCAGACTTTTAGTAGGAGCCATGTTGAAATGCTGATTGGGATGACTCCAGGTGTATAACATACTTCATTTGCAAATTCTCGAAACTGAATGGTAAGTGCATGGTGAACCGTAAACGACCAGACCAGGGAGCGCATGCGTGTAAGAACTCCCAAATCCATTAGCGCACACAATTGGCGAATCTTTGCGGAAGGAGCGTAATCCATTTCTTGCCATTCGCAAGGCACATCGCTGGCGAGCAGTGGCCACATTTAGCCATCCCGGAGATTTCTGTGGCATATTTGGCGGACATTCATAATGAAACACAAGCACTTTACCAAAATAGATCCACGTACCCACTGTGCGCAATATCTCTTCTTCGACTTCCACGAGTTTCTTTTCGAAGCAGTACAGTAGTGAGTTAGTGACGCTGAGCCCTGGAAAGACCTCCATGACACAAACCGATTGATCCTGATATGAAGATTTGCTTTCAGTTTTGTTTTCCGACACTCAAGAAGATCATCAATGTAGGAGTTGCAACGTCGAAGCGCGTGAAGGAGATGCGGTGACAAAATGAAAGTGGAGCGGTTGCAGGGTTAGTTGCGTATTCCAGATGAAGTTCACCAAGGCCAGCGAGCAAGCTCCTTACAGCCGATCCAAGCATGGTTCCTTCCACGAGGAGTTCAACGTCGAGCCTCCAAATACAAAGAAGTCGTGGAAGCGATGTTGCTGCTGGACGATCGTCGTCGTTTTCGTTTTGCTCCTCCTGCTGTTCTTCCTCGGTCTCACGCTGTATCTCGTCTCGAAACCTAAATACCCTTCGGTCGAGATGACCGACATCGCCATTGCTTCTGTCAAGGTAATGTGCTTCGCGTTTTGGGGAGCTTCTGCGCATTTGAACCATGAAATGTCGTCGGGTAGGTCATCCGGATTCAATCAGAACGTAGTCTACGAGGTAATGAACAAGATACAATGTCTGAAAGGTTAGCAATAATTGTGCGCATTCTATTGCATTCGAATGTAGCTGTACAGTGCATTTACGAATTTTCGGATCCTCCTGAGATTAGAACTTTGGGAGGCCCGTGTGCGCTCAAGAATGAACGGAATTGCAAATTGCGAATTGTTTTGGAATCACACTGAAGTCTACTTTATCATCATTACACACATATGTAATTGAAAATCATAAAAAGAGTTGGATGTTTACTATACACTATGTCCTATCTAGTGTTGCCAACATTTGTGAAAATTACAACTTGTATTCAATGATGCATATAAGAAATGAATCTTCACAATTACTTTGGAGATACTTATTCCCATACCACTTGAAGTGCTTATATGATTTTTTGCTTGTTCTTTACCCAAATGCAGAAAATCTTTGACTATCCTCCCAAGGTTCTCTATGAAATGGTAGATAGTGTATAATAGGAATCCAAATTGTTGTATCATTTTTCATTTTTCATTTTTCACTTGTTATGAAGTTGAAGTGCACTTTGTTGCAATTCCAACGCAATTTGTGGTTTCAAAACCAGTTCATTTTTTAGCACATTTTTTAACTTTCTAAAGTTGCTGCACTGAAAAATTTGTAAATGAACTGTACCCCACTATACAGTGCACTCAAACCTCTTTAATCTGACCACCTGTGCCCCAACTTCGCTATGACATAGTTTGAATGTGTGCTTCAGTCATTGATTGTGTGGCAAATGTGTAGATATTCTAGGATGTAATTTTTAAGAGGTCATATGAAACAGATTTGAATGTAACTGTGTAGCTTGTCCTCGGAATGCGTTAGTGCAAGATCTATAGTAAACTGCCTGCTCAGTGCAATTAGCAATGAGCACGATCCCCATTTTTTTCTTTCGAGATACCAGTGCCCCTATTCTTATACCTTCTGCAAAGCCCAAAAAACGTTTTGCAAATGTAAATTATGGCATGTGTTCGCATATATCTGGCGCTGTACTCATATTCAGATCTCTTAAAGAAAACATCCTTGAAAGATTAGTAGCCCTGTTCTTGTACCTTTTGAGAACTCCTAAAAATGTTTTCAAAGAGCTTGAAATTGGGTGCATGATGACACAGGTGACGCCCAAGCGTGAGGGGATTGTGCTGAAAGCGCTCCTGTCGATGAACATGACTGCCAATCTCACCGCCATAAACCCTAACCGCTTCCGAATCACGTACAGCCCCACGGAGGCGGACGTAAGCTACAAGGACATGTTCGTGGGGAACTCGACCGTGCCGGCCATCAATCAACCAGGGCGCAGCAACCACACCATGTCAGTGCTGCTGGTGTCCAACCAGATTGATGTCATGCAAGGGACGGGACTCAGCTTGCTCAAGGACTCCGCCAAGGATTCCATTCCGTTCACCGTCGTCGGCGTCATCAGAGCTCGAGTTCATTTCTTGGGTGTCACGTCGTCCGTCTTGAAGGTATGTCGTGCTCTTCAGCCTCTTTACGACGCTTCTGCTAACCTGGATGGAAAATCTCAAAGCAAATCCTCTTTTGTTGCAAGAGTTTCTGGTCTGTCACAAGCTCTGCCCTGTGTTCAAGCTCTTTCTTGTTCTTTCTGCGGGCTTTTCAGTCTCTATTTCTTCCTTCTCTAAGAAACAAGTGGCTCATCACAAGTATCTCTACCCCCAAATAGAAATGCTTTAACTTTCATATGCCGCTTTCTATATAGTCCTCTGCAAAATCCTCCTTGAAAAATTCAATATCCTTCATTCAAGAATCTTGGAATGCCTCTATTTCAGTAATATTATCACAATTGTACTAGACATAGGAATGTCATGGTTTGGAGAATTAGACACCATATGGTACTATTGCCTTTTCTGCATTCTCAAACCATTGCTTAGCCCCTTCCACTGCTTACTAATCTGTCTCCCTTGGAGGTAGAGACAACAAAAAGCTGTCCTGTTGTGTGACCCAACCATGGTACTCGTTGTTTTGTGCAGGTGAAATTGATCTGTGATATAATTGTTCACCCTACACAGCAGATTCTTGTGGACAAGAAATGCAGGGTTGCGTAGCGTCTATTGGAATTAGAGTAGCAATTCTTTGGGACATCAGCTCCCGTGTGGTAGGACATGTTTTTTGCTCATGTGTTTGACAATTCTTTGATTCTTTACACACGAAACCTACTTATTGCTATTTGATAAGTTTTCACCTACAGATTGGAATGCCTTACGGAGCCTTCTTTTATATTGAAAGAGCTGAAAGCAGAATCAGTGGTTACGTGAAGCAAATAGTATAATCCACAGTATTGGATTAGCATTGTTTAAATTTTGTTGACTTTCTGGAAGCGACTGCTTGTTCCTTGCCTGTGGGAAATTGAACAAGGACAGTGGACACCAATGTCTCACTGTTATTCTTTTCATATAAGGTGGGTACACCCAAAACCGTCACTTTTTACTACTGAGCCTAGTTGCTATTATGAAACTGGTCAATTTTTCACATATTCATGTTGGCAAGTGAAAGGAGGTTCCAACGCACCAAAGAACGCCACATTTGGATATTGTATGCAAAAGTTATTAAGGGTCAAAGTTCGTTTTTGAAAGCGCTCCATTCAAATAGGTATATAACTGAAATTCAAAATGTACAAACCTTCTAGATGGCGCTTTAAGGTCAGGTGCCATTTAACAACATACTACCTTAATAAGTTAAAGGTTAGTTTGAGGTGACCTTTGAATGCACTTGCTTGCAAAGTTGTTTGTGTATAGGATTAGCCGGTATTTTCATTATCAATCGCTTCAAAATTTATATATAATCGCTTCAAAAATAGGAAAAGGAAATTTTGAGTTTCCACTTTTTATCCATACGAAAGGTATTTAAATTTGAAGGAAGTTGTGTACCCATATGTTAGATAAGATAATCTAAGAAAAAAAGAAACCTTAAAAAATATAAATAGTGTAATGGAATTCTAAGAAATGTCTAAATAATAGACATTCACCTTTTGAATAATATTTTTTATTCTTGAAAAAAAGCTAATTGCTAATGTGCATTATGATACACCAATTAGTCCTATTATTTGTGATGATTCTTCAACATTAACAACACAAATACACATACAATAGGTAAAAATATTATTTTCTATAAACGCATTGTGCTTGGGTCACCTATTATATTTAGTGTATAGTGTCACAAATCATGGTTGTGATTTCATCAATTTAGATGGTCAAGTATTCATCCTTATTCACTTCCATCCAAAATTTGGAAGCACTCTTGATGTTAAAATCCAATTCTTCCAAACTAAAAGAAATACAATATTTTTTGTATAATGGTGATGTTGGTGCAAATGTTGAAACAATTGAATTACTACTTTTTTATTACCCGTAAGCATGGTTGCATCCAAAATCTAAATGATGCTTAGATTATTAGTTATTGTTGATAAGATAGAAATAATCAATTTTCATACATCTAATTTCTTTGGGACTTACAAAATGGGTTGTAAAGATTATGTTATAGTAGTGCTATGAGCCTTTAGAGGAAGTAGATTAGAATTAATTTTTCTCACTTTCCACTGTGACTTGATTTCATCTCACATCTTAGTCTACAAACAATAATTTTCTTTGTTATTAATTGTATTTTGCAGCTTGTAGGTTAGCAAATTAAGATGCTTTTTAGGGATCATGTTGATTTGAAATTCAAATGTTGTATACTAGGGCAACAATCAAAATGACGTTATTGCATTCCGAGGGAAAGAACTATCACTACTGCCAACTTTGACACCCTCCCAAGGGCTGAAAAATTGTTCTTTGACCATGAAAATTTTGGCACAAAATCAACTTTATGCTAATAACATGTGTGTCAAATTTGAAGGCCAAAAGATTTACACAAAAAAAGATATTTGGAATCTACCAACATGTATAGTTGTGAGAAAAATTTCACTGCTCCCGACTTTAATACTCTTCCAAGGATTGAAAAAAACAATTTCGCCCTTGAAATTTTTGTTATGAGACCATCTCTATGTTGATTAAAAGTGTGCCAAATTTTAAAGCCAAAAGATTTACACATAAAATATATTCAAAATCTACCAACATATGTTGTTGTGAGAAACAATTGGAGAAACCATTACACTATTGCCAACTTTGACACTGACCCTAGGGCTGAAAATAGTTATAATTTACCATGAAATTTTTGCCACCAAATCATATCCGTGTTGATAACATGTGTGCCAAATTTCAAGGCCAAAAGATGAATACAAAAAATGATATTCAAAATCTACCAATATATATGTCCTCCTCAAATATCTTTTTTGTGTAAATCTATTGGCCTTCAAATTTGGCACACATGTTATTAACATAAAGGTGATGATGTGTCAAAATTTTCATGGTCAAAGAACAATTTTTCAGCCCTTGGGAGGGTGTCAAAGTTGGTAGAAGTGAAAGTTTTTCCCCTAAGAATGCAAAAATGCCATTTTGATTGTTACCCTACAATACAAGTAGTGGACATTTTTATTGGTGACTATATTTCAACTTCAAAAATTCATAAATATTTTTACAAAGTAAAAAAAAATGAAACAACTTAGGTTGGATGCCAATTCCATTTGTCTTTTGAGGAAAATTTACTAAAAAATATTTGAAAAAGTCTAACCTCCCCCAAATTAATTATTCTTAAATGGGCTCTTTTTGGACCTACCTTAAGGTATGTTCCCACTTGGTCTTAGTAGGGTCCTTAGGATGCAACAACGAGCCGAAAAGATGCAATTATATCATTTCTTCTCCCCTCTCCTCCAAAAATTGACAGCCATTGATTTCAAAAAAATAAAAATTCCCACCCCCCTCTAATGTTGTTGATTTTGAATACAAAATACGGAACACTAGATACGGGATACGGATATAGGGGAGGCGTAAGATAGATACAGGGATGTAGATATGGAACACTAGATACGGAATGTAGATATGGATATAGGGAGACGTAAGATAGATACGGTATGGATATGGGATGTAGGTATGGATATGGGGAGACGTAAGACAAATATGGATACGGGGATATGGGGGACTGATATGCGACATATCCCATATCAAATGCCAACCCCACCCCACCTAAAAATTACAAAAGGTTGGGTGGAGGGTACTTGGAAAAATATTTTTTAATTTTTTTTAAGTCACCTTATGGAGGAAGAGGGGTAGAATAAATAAATTTGATTTTTTTTTTCCTGAGCTCATTGTGACATTGTGTCACAATGAGATTAAAAGATGCAATAATTGCATTAACTACAACAATACACCCACATTAGATGGGATAGGGGGGGTTGGAGGGTCGTTTCAGGGCTGTTCTTAGCTCCATTCCTCCGGGGCCCATCGAATGCGGATGCCAGATTTTTTCTTTCAAAAAAAATAAAAAATAATTTAAGTTCTTAAAATGAAAAACAAAGTATTTTTTTTTTTTTTTTTAATTTTTAAAACGACGTGGCAATCTCTTAGCCAGGTCAGTAGAGCTCACGAACGGCCAGTTTTGGCCAGTTTTGGGGGTTCCCCACTTGGGAACTCACAGCCCTCCCCAATAGGTAAGTCACATCTAATGAAAGAGGCTGTCACCTCTTGGTTTGCATTAGTTTCCCCCTCTCTCTCGAAAAAATCACAAGCCGTTAGATTTTTTTAAATGCTTTCCCTCTCAAATATCCTCCATTTATCAAATCAATTGATTTTTGTGAGATTTTATCCGAGCCATCAAAATATGAATTCAAAATACAGTTCCAAATATGGATACAAATATAAATACCAAATACAATATGAATACTGGAGCAAATATGGATACAAAATATGAGTGTATGGATACAAGATACGAATATAGGATATGTCCCATATTGATTGTCCCATTATATGGTTTCTCAAAATTACAAGCTAGTAGGGGGAGAGGGGAGGTAGGGGGGTGGTAAATTTTCTTTTCTTTAAATTTTTTTTTGGTGCATTGTGACAATGCATCCAAAAGAACATTACATGTGTTTTGGCTCTCGGGGAGGGCTGCGAGTTTCCAACTCGAACCCCCCCCGAGAACCGCCGAAATCCGTTGTTACCCGCCTGTGCTGACCTGGCCGAGAGACGGCCAGGTCAGTTTTTTCGAAAAAATTAAAAAAAATTAAAAAATTAAATTAAACTTTGTTTCTCATTTTAAGAACTTTAAATTTTTTTTATTTTTTTATTTTTTTTCAAAAAAAATAAAATCTGACATCGGCGTTCTTTACCTGCCGGGGGAGTAGCGCTGGGAACGGCGCTGAAACAACCCTCAAAATCCTGAAATCTCTTCTAATGTAGTAACTACCTCCTCCCAAATTAGCTATAGGATTTGCAGCACATTCTCACTTACATTTTTTAGTATCCACTGAAACTATATGGATGTGGTTTTATGGTCATTAATTTTTAGAAAATTATGAGATACATGGTTATTAGAACTTAGAAGGTACTTATTTATTTCAGGAAATGAAAATTTCATAGATTGCAAGTGTTCTTATAATTATGTAAGGTAGAAGGCTCAAAAAACACTCATCTAAGAGAAGAAAGATTCTTGTGCAAAAATGAATGGATCCAAAGATTTTTTACACTTTTGTGGGAGAAAGAGAAATGAAGAACACAACAATGGAAATTTTAATTTTAATTTTTTGACTTGGAATGAATAAGATATGATTTTCCAAAGTCAAAGGTGCCTAGGTCCCTATTAATGCTCATAGGTGCAACTGTGATGAATCAAAACATTGCTCTAAATGGAACCAATGAGTTTAAGAATAATCCCAAGCATGCCTTTGAATGGAGCTAGTGAGTCTAAGAAAGATCCACTATATGTTTCCATTCCATTCACTTTCCATTGTAAATAAAAATTTATTACAACCCCTAAACAACCAAAAAGTATCCTCACATAGTTTTAAGTCCAATTCAAAGTCATGTAACTTTTGCATCCAATGTCCAAATTCAATCAAACTTATTAAGAAATTTGTGCTCTCTATTCTAGTCTATGTTGTAAAATTTTCAAATCAATCCAAGATGAAATGATTTTTTAGAAGCCAATCAAATTTCACAAGTTAAATTTGAGTCCACCAAACTACATTTCATAGCTGCAACTTTGGGGGCTTGTATCTCCTTCATCCAATGTTAGTTTTTAATATAATTTGTTGGGTTGTGTTCCCCCTTTAATCTGGTTATTGTGGTAAAATTTTCATGCCAATCCAAGTTGTTTTGAATGTTTAGGAGCAATTTGAAGTTCAAAATTCCGACATTTTTGAATTATAGTGAACTTTGGCGGCTTGTTTCTTCTTCATAGAGTGTCCGTTTCGAATAATTATTTTTGGCAAAGTTGTGCATACTAGTCTAGTTTGTGTGATTAAATTTCACATCAATTCAAGAAGTTATAAGTGATTGAGAAACATTTTAGTACAAGGAGGTTCAACCTCAGATGTGTTTTTTGCAATTTTTCTTACTATTTTTTGACATTTCAAAGCCATTTTGCAGAGCTCACCAAATTTAGGACTTTATTGTGAGCAAAATCACACATGATGGTGAACCATGTCACCTGCTCAATAGCCTAAAACCACACATGGGATGGTAGTTTCTCATCACACAAAGTCACTTCCATTTCTACATCCTTATGCATTGTTTTGGACACTTCTGTAGAAGTGGTTCTTGGTGCCCAAATTGTTTCCAGGCCTCTTCTTTTACAGTTGAGCCTCACAAGGTCCATTATATAAGAGCACTAACTGCTGAAGGCAACAATTAGTGAGGCTTGACCTTATAAGATAAAAAATATTGGAATTATATGGCTAGCTCCTCACATGGTTTTGAATGTCATTTTGTTGTGAGGGGATAAGCTTGTATTTGTAATCTTTTTATACAAGTAGGGTGGTAGGAAATGAAACAACCCATGTGGAATTTGTAAATTAGGATTAGTAGAAGCTCAACCGGGTGATTGCAAAAAAGACCGGTCCTATGAGACGTCACAATTGAAGTGACGGAGTTGGTTTTGGCTGTAACTTTTGAAAATTGAAGTCAATGGACTTGAAATTTTTATGGAAGATTGCTAACTCAAAAAACATGAGATTTGTTATTTTTCAAAAAATTTGAAAAATAATGTTATAATTAAATATCAATTTAGCTAATTTGTCACACTTTGTGGTTTAGGGGTTTTTAGTACTGTAAAGTATCCAAAAAACATGATGTTCACTTGACTTTTTTGTAGCCTATTCCCACACTAGATGGGCATATGCCCACCAAAGGGAATTCAAAAAAACACAATTCTTTGTCCTCAACATGCATGCAAATAGGGGTCCCTTGTGCATAGCACTCCAAACTTTCATGATGGTTTCAACTTCTAGTTTTTGGTGAAATGTAATCACTATCAAGTCTTTATAAATGGCCAATTTTTAGTTTTTTTTTATTCATGATTTTCTAAATTTTCTAAATTTATACTTAATTTTATCTACTTTCTGTGACAAACTGTCATTTTTTTTAAGTAGTACTGTTTCAGTATTATTAAGTACTCAAAAGTACTATTGGTTGTTGATTTTTCGGATCAACGGTTGAGATTGCTCCATTTTGTAGTACTCCTAGTACTCTTAGTACTAGGTAGAAATACCGCAGTTTTTGACCAAACGCTACCAAAATCATTCAGTCTTTCTTGCAATCACTCAACCACTCATACCTAGTTAAGCCAAAAGCATGAATTGTGTTCAATGTAGAATTTTAGACTTCATTTTGGCATAGTAAAATAACTTTTTTTACAAAACTTTGAACTAAGAAAAATTGGGAAAATAGGTTAAATTTCATGTTAAAAAATCCATTTGAAATTTAGAGCCTCCAATCAAAAGTCAGAGACAAAATTCAGCGAGGGGTTGGAAGGGACATTTTCTTTAACATTTTCAAATATCCTCTTTGAATTTTGTCCGTAATTTTTTTTTGGAGGCTCAAAATGACAAAAAAAAAATTGAATATGAAATTTAGCTTGATTTCCCAACTTTTCTTGGTTCAAGATTCTTGACAAAAGGTAATTCTACCATGCCAAAATGAGGTCTAAAGTTGTACATTGAACACAATTCTTGCATTTTGACAATAAGCGATTAAACTCTCATCTTCAAATTGTCCTATACCCTTTGAGGATTCATGATGGAAAATGATTTTCATTATAAAAACGACCTCTCCACCCTTTGTTTAATAAACATGTGTTGGCAACTAACTATACTGATGTCTTTTTCAATATTTGGACTTTCTTCACAATTAATCCTCCTAGGATTTGTCAAGGTGGACTTGTTAATTTTGAAAATCATTCAGACTTTGAAATTTTGATTATTTTTTGCCGAGGCTAACCTCTGGGCACCTAGTTAAGAAACTGTTACAGAAGTTCCAAGCCTAAACTTCCATGAAAAGAATTATATCTTGAAATTTTATCTTTTAACACATGGAGTTTGCAAACACGAGGTGGGGAATGGGCCCTTAGCTCAAAATGCATGAGACATTCAATAATATACTTACTTGTAAGCAATACCACTAGAAGAAAATGAGGGCAAATACTACTTGTCTACTATGACTTCACCAAAAAAGCGATTGCGAAATGACTGATCAGTACTGAATGAAGTTTTCAAGTGGACCTCATAGCAGGACCTCAAGCTCATCAAGCATCAGCAGACTTGAAAACAGCAAGAGAGCAGTTTTGAGTAGTTTCTAAGCACGTGACTGCTTAGAAGAATGTATGGTAATTTCCAGGACTAGCGTAAGTAGGTACCATAGTCGAAACTGATATGAAATATAATGAACTCTTTCAGTCGTGAACTTTACTCTTGAGAGCATGGCACTTCCTATAGTTCAACTTAAATATAGCACACAAAAACCCTCCAATTTGAAGACATTACATTACAAGTTGAGATTGGGTGCAAAGTCTTTCAAGACTGGTTGTCACACTTGCTGCGTAATGGTTAACATTCAGATTTTCATCTATATGCTCTCCTTCGCTACAAAAGAAGTTTACTTAAACGTGCAGATTGACACTGAGTAGAAATAGATCACTCAGAAAAGAAAGGCATGAAACAATTTATAGAACAGAAGGCCGAATTAGTGCTTGTAATTTAATTCAAGTTTGAACAAACCTCAAGAAGACGAATGATCCGATCTAAGAGACCGCTGAATATGTAGAGATCCCATGAAATATGTGCTGAACAATCAATTCATCTAAAGGAAGAAAGGCCTTCAACTCATTTCTTACTACCCCAACATTCACAGGTCTGTTTCTCAAATTAATTTCCATACACATCGGAATGCAAATGAACATGATTCAAAGCAAACTAGCAAGAGCATCACAAGCGTGGAACAAATGACCCCCTCAAATCACAGCAAGTTGTCCATGCAAACAGTGATAAAAATGCTTTCAAAGTCGCCATCTAATCGATGGGTGCAGGCTTGCAAACCTTATGTAAGGTAGACACACCCATTCCCGTCCCAATGGTGCACATTTTTGGTCTAGAATGTACTCCATTCGTACATGGACGGGAATGGGTGCGTCTACCTTGGTACAATTATCCACTTTGCACATAGCCATAATTCAAGCCATCTTAGCAAGAACAAAATCCTTTGAACCAATCATGGTTGTATGGAAACCAGTTGACAGATCATCATACTCACCAAAACGACAAACCTCATGAAACTGGCACTTTTCTAGACATAGAGATTTTTGAACATTTCTCTTGAATAGAGATTTTTGAACATTTTTGAACATTTTTGAACATTTTTGAACATTTTTGAGAAATAGAGATTTTTGAACATTTCTCTTGAATGCTTGGTGTATTCAAGCTCACCAAGTTCACCTTCCTGGTGCCGTCCCCACCACCGAGCAGGGCTAGAAAAGAACTGTAATGAACACGCAACATCAACCGGAGCAGCTGCAGTCACACATCATCTCAAACTCATGTGCAACAATTTGGGCATGTTGGGGCATCGAGGAATCAGAGTACTGTATACGGTGGCAAAAAAGACTAGTCATGTCGCAAGGGTATCCATAGAACCCAGATTACCAGGATACTACAGGCCACTGGGCCGAATTTTCTATTCTAAACTCGGAGCGCAGTCAGCAAATTACCTGGATCCCCAAATTTAATGCTATGGGGTGGATGACCAGTGTCGGCGCTCTGTCTATCTCGCCGCTCGCGCCAGAAAGCTAGCCCTGTATCTGTGACTGCGTGCCCTGAACAAGTCAGCACCGTTCTCCTCTTTTTATCAATAGTCTAACTTTAGCTCTAGGGACACCCCCCTACCTGTTGAAATCACGTCTACAATCACGTCTTAAGGATAGCCTGCGTAGAGGGAAGAAGAAGAAGAAGAAGAACTCTGGGTTTGATCATCTGAGAAAGGCTTGAATCTTGTTATAACTTACCGGACTTAGATTGGTTCTGAGGATGTGCGTCATGTTTGGGTCTCGGCGTTTCCCGTTCGGTGAGGTTGAATTTGAGTAAGTCTAACTTCGGTGACTACATTTGTATCCCGCAATCTCTTGAAGTCGGTTTTTGGTACTTGAATGCCATTAAATTTAGGCGTGAAGATCGTAATCAGCTCTGACGCTGCAATGAAGATCGATCTAGTGGGGATCCCGAGTTCTAAAAGCTTGAGTTGTGAGAAGTGAATTCCAGTGTTGCGTTAGCTATCATTCTTTCTCTATTGCTTGTAAAAAGAATTTGATCGAGAATCTGTTTTGAGGTTTAGTCGCAGCAAGAGTGTTTATTTCTGCTTAATTTTTGAGGGTAGAGCGAGTTTCTTGGCTGTGTTGAATCTCTTCAAAACCAGCACTGCCTTCACATTTCTTCCTGTTCTTCTGTGGAGAGGAATATTAAGATCTGCTTGTATCCTTCCTTGTGCAGCAAGACTTAGAGCTCATCACAAGAATCGTGCACCGTGCGGGCTTTTCTACAAGCAGTATTCTCACGGTGCCTTCCGGATCGAAGCGAGGGTGAAATGCTAAGGCTGATACTGAAGACAACATAGAAATTGGGTCGATTACAAGCACCATGGACTCGCCAGGAATTGCAAGCGGACACCCAGTCTCGCAGATTGAGATATGCGTCCCAAACATTGTCCTGCACGCGTTGATTCAATAGAGGTACACTCAAATCGCAAACCTCTTTACTACGACCTTGTTTAAAGTGGCATTCTAAAATATTTTAGCTCACTTGCCGCAAATTCAAACTATGTCATAGTGGAAGGATTGCGACTCCCGGTGGTACGATTCAAATAGTTTGTGCATCAAGCCTTAAATCTTGTCAAATTCCGAATGTAGTGCGTACTACAGTTATATAGTAATTGCATCAAAGTTGGGTGCCGATCATGTGCCAGCCAAGAAAGAAAATAATGGCCAATCTAAATTGTTGACCTGAATTGAATCTGTGGACCTGTTGTGATCTTCTCTTGTAACCCTGTTTTTTGAAAGCTCTATGTATTGAAGGATCCCTCTACCGGTTGAATACGAATCTTCTCATGAAGCTAAACTGCTTCCTTCGTATGGCAGTAGTAAGCAATGGCGTCAGACGCCAACCTAAATTGAATTTATGGACCTATTGTGATCTATTCTGGTGATCCTGTTTTTGAATGATCTATGGCTTGAAGGGTCCCTCTAGTACCGGTTGAATTAGAATGTTCTCATGAAGCTAAACTATTGCTTCCATGGCATGGCAGTAGCAAGCAATGGCGTCAGACGCCAACCAGAACATCGTGACCGAGGTGATCTGCGAGCTCAACAAGGTGGTCCTAGAGTCACGAAAGGCGCCCATTGCGAAAGACAGTTTCCTCCGTTTCAATTCCTACCTGGAGCAGCTTCGTCCCATTCTGGACCAATTGAACTGCGGCAAGGTGCACCAGTTGCCGCTCCGCGTGCAAACGGCGCTGAGTGGCATCAAAATCGAGTTGCTCAAGTTCCAAGGCCCTCTCCAGACGTGCAAGAGCAAGAGTGGGTTGTACTTGCTCACGCACTGCCAGGAAGTCGTGAACGAAATCCAGAACTCCAGCCATGGGGTCGGGAATTGCCTGGAGCGCTTCTCGGTGTCGAAAAGTGCTTTGCAAATGCGGGAGGCGCAGTTGGTGGATGTCGGCAAGAAGGTGGAAGACCTCGCCCGGGAGATGCAACAAGCCCAATTCACGGTAGTCGCCGCGTACTCCCCTCCCTTGGTTGCCAGAATCTAGGTTGAAAGCTAGATCTTTCAGAAATCTCTAGGTTTCATGCTTGTCGTACTTTTCATACATTTCATACTGTGTTATTACTTTTCATAAGTGTGTTGCTAATCCAGGGGAGCACACCCTCACCCTTTCGACTAAATGAATCCCTCCAAACTCGAATCTCTAATGGATTCAAATATTGAAGGTGTGTAGTAGGAGTTACAACAGTCGGAAGTTGGTATGAGTTCATCCAACTTTCAAAGTTGTCTAGAAAATTAGGGGAACTTTCAAACAGAGTCTCATTATGAGAAATGAGAGAAATGATGCACCAAGTCAGACAGGAGGAGGAACGTTATTTCTATAACATGATTGTACTTTCACGATATCGAACATACCTCAAATAGTTGAATCTTAATCAAGGGTCTCAAAAGAAGGGCACTGTAAAAGCTAAAAAACAACAAGATTATGAGGTGCAACCAATGCTCTAATTCTAATTCATGGTTAATACCTCCACAAAAATGAAAGCCATCGAAATTATGAAATTGATTCCAGTAACTTGATTACAGCACAACTTTGCAACTGCAAATGTACATTCAGTTACTGAGCCTGAATCCAAAAGCTCGTATATGCTTCCGCCAAATAGGAAGATTCAAGTGTTTGTCCTGGTTTTCATAAGCAAATTATGGCCTGCTCTCAATCAGGTTTCATCAAATGAGGAGCGCATACGCCTGGCTCTCTCTCGCGAAGCGCAGTCTAAGTCGACATCCGACTCCGAAAGTGCAGCGATCCTGGTCGACATTGGTCGTGAGTTGGGGCTTGATCTGGACCGAAACCGAGGGGCGCTGTTCGAGCAGCTGCAGTTGTTCCGAAGAGAGCTGGTGGATTGCCGGGACCACGCTCAAATTCAGTTGCTGGAAACCATTGAAGGCATGTTCCAGTCGTGGACTCAGGAGCCTGCTGGCGTCCCGCACTGGCACACCATCGCTGCGGAGTCGGCGGACGATGACCCGCTTACGCCGTTCGACACGTTCCTGTGTCCCTTGACGAAACAAGTGAGTGTTTGAATTTTAGGTCTCGGGGTTTGCTCGGGGTTTAGCATAATGCGGAGTCTTTGATTAGGGCCACCGTAACAATATGTATCAAAAGAGCTGAGACGAATGTGAAGTAATGACTCAAGAAGCTTGTTCTCACGTAATGTAGAAGATGTTTTTTGCATCAATTTAAGCATTTCAACCAATATGTAGAGTCTTTGATTAGGGTTACCGTAAGAGTATGTTTCACATAAGAGCTGAGATGAATGTGAAGGAATGACTCAAAAAGCTTGATGTATCACATAAGGTAGAGGATGGGTTTTGCTTCAATTTAAGCATTTTAAACAATATGTAGGAGTGTGCTTTCGTTGGAAGATAAGTCAATAGAGCTCACTGGAGGGAATACTTTGGTACGTCAGGAGCCAGACTGTCTTGAGAGATCTAATTGTTTTCTCGCTCAGCTTATTGAATGATTTTGTATGCAATCCTACGAACATTAGAGGGTTTTGGATCACTGTTGAAGGGACAGTTGCCAACCCCTGATTTTTACTCGAGTATGGGTGCCCATAGACATTTGGTCACGTCATGCGAACTTGCTAATTGAAGGCCAACCAAGTGTGTGTATAAGAAGAGATGGGTTGCTGTTGGTAATGGGATGAGTTTCGTGAGGGTTTTAGAATCCTCTACCTTATTATCATGGCAGAATCTCAGATTATGGTTACTGCTTGTAAAATTAATATACTTCAAACGGAAGAGTTGAGATAATTGTAAAGTGATGGCTTAAAAGACTTAATATACAATATGATTGTGTAGATGATGAAGGATCCGGTGTTCCTGCAATCTGGGCGAACATACGAGCGCAGTGCTATAGAGAACTGGCTTAGCTCCTGTCAAGAGGAAGGACGGCAAGCTACATGCCCCGTCTCTGGACAAATACTAACGTCCACGGAGTTGCAACCGAGCCTAGTGCTTCGTCAAACCATTCAGGAATGGAAGCAACGCAACGTTGGGATCCGAATCCGTCTGGCCTTCACTCGCTTGGGCCCAACCACATCGGTAAGTTTAATTTATGAGCTCTTCTCACCAGATGATCAATCTCAAGTGAATGATTCCTCGAGTAGAATACTTTATAATCATCCAGATTTTAGCATTTAATTAGTCACTGTAAGAGTATACTTTCATTGGGACATCACTTAATAGAGGTCACTAGAGAGGTCACTTTGTGTACTACTAGAGCCCAAACTCTCTTGAGATCAGATTGTTCTCTCTTTCAATCTAGTGGATGATTTCTTATGCAATTGTTGAAACACTGGGAGATCATGTAGATCACTATTGAGTAGATAGTAGACAACCCGTGATTTTCACTCAAAGATCAGTGGTCATGGACCAATTTAGCGTCAAAGATTGCTACTTGAAGGTCGACCTAGCGTTGGTTGGAAGAGATGAGTTGGTGTTTGCAACAGGGGTCAGTCAATTGGAGTTGGGATCAAGTATCCTCTATCACAATGCAAATGGAAAAACTGATGTGGAACATCATTTTCAACAGTTTAGAGAGACCGAACATGCACTGGAGGACATAGTTTTCATGGCGGATGACAGCGCTGAAAACCGTCGTAAGCTCCTGGAAGCAGGATTCATTCCTCTCGTGCTGGCAGTATGGCAGCGGAATGGAAGGTCACGAGCTCATCACCTGCGAACTGCAAGCATTGCCGCTCTCCGCAGCATGGCCATCGGCTCTCAAGAAAACAAGGTACAAATCTTTTCCTAATTCCTTGATCAAAAACCCTTCACAATTCATGTTTCAATTACCCTTAATCAGCACTCTCCGGATTCACCCACCATTCTTGGTTTCAGCATGTGATGGTGGAGATGGGAGCTGTAAAGCTTGCTGTGCAAAGTCTCGGCAGTAACGTGGAGAAAGAACAGGAGCGCGCAGTCGCTCTCCTTCACGAGTTTTCCTTAAGCCCCGCTTTCTGCACCAGCATCGGCTCGGGCACCATCGTTGCGCTTGTATCCGCGACGTCAACTCCGAATCCCGAAGTCTGTAAGCTCGCGGAGCAAACCCTCGGAAACCTGGAGCGAGTGGACGCAAACGCTTTGCAAATGGCGAAGGCAGGGCGCATGCAACCCGTGCTCACGCGATTATGCCAAGGTCCTGAGGCGACGCAAGTGGAGCTGGCGCAGCACTTGGCCGAAATGATCCTCACAAACACGAGCAAAGAAGCGGTGGCGGAAACGGGAGGCAAAACGCTGGTGCGGATGCTGTCGATCAGTCCGAATGCAAGAGAAGCGGCGTTGGGTGCACTTTTCAACCTGTCGACACTGGATGGCACTGCTGATGCGCTTGTGAAAGCTGGTGCTATTGCGCAAGTTGTGTTCACGATATTCTCACTACCTGCACCGATTAAGTTGAAGGAGGTTGCGATTTGTACGCTGGCGAATCTGGTCTTGGTGCCGGGGAGCTGGGAAGACTCCGTCGTGGACAAAGATGGACACTTCTTGCATTCGGAGAAAGTGCTGCATAAGTTCTTTGGGATTCTACAGAGTGGGAGTACGCTCGGGAAGGAGAAGATTCTGCAGGTTTTGTACAGCATGGCGTGCTCGAACCAAGTGGCAGGTTTGCAACACTGAGAATCACCCTCCCACTCAAATTTCATATGTAATGAGTACTTAAAAGAGAATCAAACGTGTGCTGTGAATGTCTTAAGTGCACTTATTTATACTTTTGGATTTCCAGGAATCAAGGTTCATGATTTTGCAATTTGGTATGACGCCGTCTTTGGAGATTACTCCAAGTATGTTTAGAATCGAAACATCTGCACATGGGGCGCATTCATACTTGTAGATTCAAGGGCTCAAACTTCATGTGTGCACAATTTGAGTATGAATGGCGTCTTTGGAGATAACTCTTTAAGTATCTTAGGATCGAAATTTCTGCATTGAAGAGGGTGCGGAGTACTTGTAGCGCACATACTTTTAAGAGTTACTTGTCAAAATACATGGTCGAGAGTCCCAAACTGCAGATATTATCGGAGTTTAGTGAATTTGGTGTTTGCTGACATTTTCGGTGGTGTTCCAGGGATTGTAGCAGCCAATATAAGCAGCTGTGGCGGCTCCAACACACTCATGACGTTCGTCACACATGCCGACACCAACACTCGACTGACTGCCATGCGATTGCTCAGCTTGCTCAGTGTTCATATTGGAGATGACATTGCTGCCGCCATCCGCTCTGCACTCCACTTGAAATACCTCAAGGACATGCTTCAACTGCATAGGAAGGCCATGATGGAAGAGCACATTGCGGCTGCCACTATTCTCGCTAACACTCCGCTCACCGAGTTTGAGGTACGCTTGTGCTGATCGATCTCATAACCTCAGTGGTGCCCATTTCTGTAAAGATTACAACCAAAGCGTTGGATATGCAGAGCGTCGTTGTCCCCAGAATCATGGCCTTCTTTAGTGTTATAGTGTTCTTCGTAGAGTCTTGATCCAATCATTGAGGTTATGAACTAGGTAACTTGAAAGTGAAACCGCATTATGGAAATAACATCCCTTGTGCTCACTTACTTGCTCCTAATATCTGACATAACCTCAATGTGTAGATCTTGTCCAACCTTAGGAACTTCAAAGCAGCCTTTGCTGATCGATGCTTTGAATATTGGTGAACATGCCATTGACCAGACCTTCCCTTGCACCCATGCCTGCAGGTAATCCGAGTGCTTGAAGTTGAGATGCTGCATTGGACTGTTACCACCCTCCAAGACCACAAAACAGGACAACAACGAGGTCACCTCTCCGGTCGCACCGAATTCGTATCAATCCAAGAAGCCCTGCTCGGCATCCTCCTCCACTTCGCCCGCAACTCCAACCTCACCGTCCTCAACACTCTCCGGGCGTCTCACGTCTTCACCATCTTCCAGGAGACTCTCACCGCAGACTGGACCCCCCTTACCAAGGAGCGCTCCGCCCTCGGCCTGCAGTACCTCTCCCAACGTTCCCACCTCTTCCACTCCCCCCACCTCCCTCACAGGACGTTCTTCGGCGGCCTGTGCGTGTTCCCGTCGTCCAAATTCTCCAAAGGAACGACGGAGTGCGCCGTGCACGGAGGGAGCTGCAGCCCGAATGGGACGTTCTGCTTGGTGGCTGCAGGTGCTGTGGCGCCGTTGATCAGGCTGGTGAAGAAGGAAGACGATGACGGGGTTCGGGAAGCAGCGGTGGGGGCGCTGTCGACGCTTCTGGTGGACAATGTGGATGGGAAGCGAGGCGTGGAGGAGATCGTGAGGGGAGAGGGAGTGCAACCGATGTTCGAGCTTCTGTATAGCATTCGGAAAGGGCAGCTGCAGGAGAAAGCGGTGTGGGTGATTGAGCGCATTCTGCGAGTCGAGGAGTGTGCGGAACGGTTTGCAGCTGATCAGGGGTTACGCAAAGGGCTGGCGGAAGCGGTTCGTTACGGAGGGCCGAACACGCGGGTCCTCGCACAGAAAGCCCTCGCAGTGCTCACTTCGCATTGCAACTAGGATTTGGAACAATTAATGTGCACATCCAGGTGGAAAAAAACTAGACGTCAAAACTCACACTGACATCGCCATCGCCGTCATCGTAGCTGCTTCCTCGCTTCCCAATGCAACTAGAGTTCTGAACAATGTGCACATCCCGGCGGAACAAAAACTCCACTCCACGAAGTTTTAGCCGTCGAAAGTCACACTGCCCCATCGCCATCGCTGCTCTGTTTTCGTTGATCGCCTTGTGCTGGTTGGTATCATCCGCAAGCATCATTTTTTTTGAACTGGTGCCTTGCAATCTCCGTCAACGTGAAACAAACGTCATTGACTTGACTGGTCACTGGTATCGTAGTGTCTTTTGCCCATTATTTTTGAACATGTTCCTCGGAGTCTCCGTCAACATGAAACGAACGTGAAACGAATGTGGAAGGACCGGCATTGACTTGACTGGTATTGTAGTGTTTTATGTCCATTATTTTTGAACATGTGCCTCGAGGTCTCTGTCAAGGAGAAGCTCTTGACGCACAGATTGAGTGTATAGTGTCATCCATAGCAAAAGAAAATCAGTTAGTGAATAAGACTGAAGGCAAGTGTTGAATTGTAGAGGACGTGTTAGATAAGGAATCTGCTCATGGGGCATGCAAAGATCTTATTGATCAGCATTGGGCACCACAGAGCATTCTATAGTGTTCACCTTTCACAGGAGTCTTTATTGCTTGTAAGGTTACAAAACCTGCCTATGACAAGCAAACCACCTAATGCACACATCTAGAAACACCCCATTACAGTATCCATGATAGATATTGTTGTGACTGATTTAGGTGGTAAGATGGCCATTATGGAAACACTTTTGGTTGATTTGAGGTAGTCTACAAGCTCTCTTTTGAGCTAATTGGGCAGCACACTTCCAAAATTTATAGGAAATTCATACATAGTCTAAAAAATACGATTTCAGTTGTTGTCCTCACATTTGTCTTTGTGTGGAAAAAAAATCTGAATATTTTGGCAAATTGCAACACATCAGACCATTCATTCTACTTGTCATAGGCAAGGTTTACCTTAAAGGTACCTTATTATGTGTATGAAGAGATTTTTTGGTTCCATGTAAGTTTTTCTTCATTCTCTCCAATCCATTTGATTCAATGTTTGCATTTTTTTTCACTATTCTCTACATCATTCTAATTGCTCTATCTGAGCTTATGTGTTTTTTTCCCTAAATTGTAGCATTCTATACTAATGACCATGAGTCCCCAAAACATTGTAAATCCTTTTAGAATATGGGATGATATAAAAGGAATTATCTTTTGTTTGTGTCAAAGAACTCTGGTCACCTCACTTCATCCTCACCTTGATATCTGAGTTATCATGATGTTGAAAGAAAACTCAAGTCACCTCACTTCATCCTCCCCTTGATGTGTGAGTAATCTTGATTTTGAAAAAGAACTATGGTCACCTCACTTCATCTTGCCCTAAATATGCGAGTTATCTTGATGTTGATAGAGAACAATGGCATGGTCACTTCACTTCATTCTCTCCTTGATATCTAAGTTATCTTCTCCTTCCCTTGATATGTGAGTTATCTTGACTTTGAAAGAGAACTCTGTTCACCTCACTTCATCCTCCCCTAGATATGCAAGTTATCTTGATGTTGAAAGAGAACTCTAGAATGGTCACTTCACTTCATTCTCTACTTGATATGTGAGTTATTTTGAAGTTGAAAGATAACTCTTGTCACCTCATTTCATCCTCCCCTAGATATATGAGTCATCTTGACATTGAAAGAAAACTCTAGTCACCTCACTTCATTTTCTCCTTGATACTTAGATTATCTTGATGTTGAAAGGGACTTTGATAAAGAATGTTATGATGATGGTCTTCTAACTTGACAATACATAAAAGTGATCCATGTAGAATGTTGACCATTGCCTTTGGATGGATAATGAATGAGTAAATATCCAAAATGTTGAGATGTATAGAACACTAACAAGGTGGAGTTGGGACAATTTGGGTAATGAATGGATCTACTCATGGAGGGAACTAATGGCTCTATTGGGGATATTTTTTTGCAAAATTTTCTTTGATTCATTGTCTTACTTGAACACTGTTTTGATTCTATGAGTGTCTTTTCTTAGTATGCATAAGATGATTGGATATTGGATTCACCTAAGTTAAACTTTTATAGGCTCTTACAATCTTCAACTTTGAAAATTTATGACTAATTTATTATGGCTCTAAAATTTACGCAACCACTTGCATTTTGTTTCATAAACATTTGTTAATGTACAAAATTGAATTCTTCATCATAATTGTCTTTAGAATGCCCATTATATTACATTACTTATGAGGCCAATTTAGATGTAGTTACTTTAATTGGTTCAATAATCTTATTAGAGAGGTAAATAGTTATAAAACTTGTACCTTGGTTGTTGTGCAAGAAGAAGAAGGGCTTTAATCTTAAGACTACAACACTTTCTACTTGGATAGTTCTACTAAGTAAGGCAAACTTGCCTATGACAAACAAACCACCCATAACAAACACTAGGGAACAACCCATTAGAATCTTATATCAACCCATTACAAACTTTTTTTAATAAATGGAATTAGGACTACATTAGGTTGATTTGTGTCCATAATCAAAGCTTTGGGAGATGGTCATGGAGTTGTCATAGAACACTTACACCTATCTAGTGTAAACTGGTAGTAAAAAGTTATTTTTTTATTCCTTCATGTCATGTCCATGTTGGGAAATCTTCTAGCCATGTTTAAAAATGTTGTGACTACATTAGGTGGTAAGATGACCATTATGGAAACACTTTTCTATTGCTTTGAAGTAGTCTATAGACTCTTTTAGGTCAACATGATAGCACACTTCAAAAATTCATAAAAAAATTCATTTTTTGTTCAAAAAATAAAATTCAGGTTGCTTCCTTCATTTCTCACATTTGTCTTTGTATAGAAAAAATCTAAATATTTTTGCTAATGGCAATAGGACAAACCACTCATTTTTTCTATCATAGGCAGGTTTACCTTAGTTATCACACGTGTACTACTTGAACTTTCTAACATTAGTAAGAATTATTTCATAAATCTTAGACACCTAAGGTTCTACCTTATTTTTTTATTTTTTTTATCTTATAGAAATGACACCAATTAGAATGAATGTGTAAAGCATTGAAATGGTTGTAGGTTCAATCACATTCTTTATTTTAATTTGCAAGCCAAATGATTGCTTTATTAACCCCTACAGGACCAAGAGGTTCTTGAATGACTAATTGAAAATTGAGGTAGGTTCCTACAAAGTGGATTTGGAATGAATCTTTCTCAAATTTTAACACATGGTGTTTACATGTACTCCCTTGGTAGGAATATAATTTTCTTTTACAATTGGGTGCTTGGATCAAAAGCTATGATGCCAAAAGTTTTGGAATAAGGCAAGCAACTTTGGATAGCATGTGCAAAATTCTTCTTCTATCTTTGAAATTTGGCAAGTATGTAACTATTACGAAATATGATATAGGATACAACTATCAAAGAAAAAGCCATGTGTAGTACAAAAATTTCATTCTAGGAGGAATTAGAATTTATTGCCCCTATTAGGCACAACAACAAAAAATTCTTCTAACTTCAAATGCTATAATCTTTTGATCCTCATGGTTAAATTTTCTGAAATTTTTTCTACACATTTTCATAATATTCTAGAAAAAATTTGTATAGTTGATTTTTTTCTTAAATTTATTTTTCTTATTTTTCTCATTGCCCAAGAAAGTGGTAGGTTAACTAATTGTACAAACACAACTTTGCAACATTGAAACTTGGAATGTAGATTGGTGGAGCAAGTTTTTTTTTATACATTTAAATTTTGTCCAGGACATTAGGAAAAATCGAAAGCAAGCAGTGGACTACTAATTTTGGATGGCAACAATACAATTACAAGAAAAAAGTGATTAAAATTTTTATTTTTATTTATTTTTTAAATCCGACGTGGCACTAAGCACCTTGTCAAATTGGCAATTTCAACAATATCAATATATCAATATATATATTTATTGTCTCTTTAGCCCCAAAGTGCCTATATGGTCAAAAATAGTGCTTTAATCCCTCAAGATTCATTAGAGGAGATTTCAATCTTCTGGAGGGCCGTTTCAAGCACTTCCCGACGTTGGTTCCCAGCAGTCCCTGCAAACGCCAGCGCTGCCACGTCACCGTTTTAAAATAATTAAAAAAAAAAAAAGAATCTTCTTAAAATGCAAAAAGAAATCGGAAAAAAAATTTAATTTTAACTTATTTTTTCAAAAAATGACGTGGCAGTCTCCAATCCACGACACTACGCTGTGGAAGCGCAGTTCCCACGTTGGGAATGGGCTGGGAACTCGCAACCCTCCAGCAGTCTGAAATCTCCTCTAATGTAAGGTCTTTTTTTCATCCAAAGACACTCAAAATTGTCATTTCTATTGCAATGAGCAAATAAAGTAAAAAATTATTATTTCCAATATCAAACCATGGGATCTTGCACTAAAATAGTATAAGAATGTGTGAAAAAAATTTAGAAACTTTGACCACATAAATTGCAAGATATTAGTGTTGAAAGTGAAGAAAACTTTTTTTACACCTTGCATATCTAGATTATAAGCTTCTAAATCTTTTGAATATAAAAGTTTTGTACTATAGATTTTGAATTTAAATTTTTTTGGGTTGAAAAATGGCATTGAAAATGTAGGGAAAAAAATTCAACAAAAAAAATTTCATTTTCATTCTTTAAAAAATTATTAAGTGGAATTAGAAGGAAAAACTAAATTGTTGATAGCTCTAAGATAGAATTGAAATACACCAATTCCAACAACTAAATTATTAGTGTAAGCAAAAAGAACCTTGTAGAATTTCTTCCTTTTGAAAATTTTGAAAATTGAGTTAAAAAATTAATCCAAAATTTTATTTTCTCAAGAAGATGCAATGATTGCTAAAAAAACAAGAAGTTTAATAACTTTTACATCACTAATCCAAATGGAATGAATAAAAGGATTTTATATAGAAAAAAAATAAATCTACAGTATATAATATATGAAAAATGAACTTTAAAAAAAAATTCAAGTTTGTGTGGATTCTTTTTTGCTATCCAACAAACTCCATTTGGTATTTAATGTGACATAATTTTTGCTTTTAGACATTGATTGAAATAAAAACTATATTTGCATAAAGCTAATGTATTTTTCTATCTTCAAAACAAATTCAAATAATTTCATTAAAAATTGTATTCACGTGAGCCTATCCAAAATCCATTTTGTTTTTTGAAGGGACTTTAGTCTTTTAGGGGTTAAAGAAATAAATAGAATATATCAATGGAAAGAAGTATTTTTAATCTACAAATTAAAATTTAAAAAAATATTTTGGGAGACTTATTATAATTATCTATGAACTTTCAAATCAACAATCCTATTTTTTTACATAAGCACTTCATGGTTAAATGATTCAAAATGAAATAAATAAATAAATATGTAGTTTTAAATCTAAAATCACCTATTGATTAGTATATCCAAAAAGTGAAATCCTAACATTGATAATAATTAAGAAGTCTAAATGCATGTGAGGATTGCCAAGATAGATTTACAAAACTTTTAATACTAATAATTATGATAAAGACGATCTTTTTAGAAACTGGTGAGTCATCTTGAAATATTATATACTTCCTATGCGCCATATATATCAATGCACCTCTCAAAGATGCAACTCCAAAAGATAAAAAGATTGTCACATCGAAGGATCTAAAAATATGAAGGATTTTTTTTTACAAATCTACTCGGATCTCAAAAAACATCCTCACTTGTCATCAAGGGCATCAAAGGATCTTTTGATGTCCTTAATATTTTTTTCAAATGTCCTTACTGATAAATGAAGATAACTATTGAGATCCACTTGATCTGAGTACAAATTTGCAATCAATCAACTTTGAAGGTCATCAATTACTTTTGTGAAATCAAATCTTAACACCTCCTACACAAAACCATTGGTTGAAATGGAAAGTCTTCATGTAATGCACTTCTAATAGTACTAAATACTCCTCCTATTCCAAACAATGAAACATAAAAAATCTTCAAGCTTGCAAGTGAGAATTTGAGAACAATAGGAACTATATTCATTTTGTTTTCAACAATTTGGAATCTTGTTTATAGACCTATACAAATAATAAAAAAATATTAATAAAATACAGCTAATTTTTTGTCTTTTAATTAAATATAACAAAGAAATATTCACACGTTTTTTTTTATATGTTTTGGTGTTGACTTGAATATTATGGATTTATAACTCTAACTATGTGCCCTAAATTAGAGATTTTTTCTTTAATTCATTAATTTTTGTCATTGGATTCACAAAAACAAACTAAAAAAACACTTTTTATAAATTTAAAGAGGTTAAATATTGAATATACATCAATATTTGTAAGGATTGATTGCAATTAGTCACATTGAATATATTTTATTTCCTAAATAACTTAAAAGGCTACATAAATTTATTTACTTTAGGCCCCTACTATATTAATTGCATATCTTATATATTAAGATTAGTTTTAGAATGAATTTTGTAGGATTTAGATTAAAAACACAAAATAAGCATTTTCATCAAATTATCAAATACACCATTGTTTGAAAGTCCAAAAAAATTTGAAGACTAGGAAAAGACTTAATCACTTAAAAGATACAATCTCCAACATAGTTCAAATAATTAAAAAATCTTCATCTAAAAAATCACAATAACACTGAATAAGTCATGTGTTTGCTCACAAATCAACAAATAATTCATATATTTATCATATAAGGCTTCTTTTCTTACATTTATAATACAAATATTATATAAAATAAATACATTTTGAAGATTATAATGCAACAAATATTTAAAATACAAAATTAAAATGCATGGCTAGCTCGTTAGTACAATTTTCATTTTCCAGAATAGCAATATTTAATTTTCTTTAAGGGATACTATATTTTTAAATGAATTTAAAATTGAGTACTTCAAGATTTTAAGTGTGTAGGTTTGTAACTATTGGTATCTATTTTTTTCTATTATTAGCATTTTAGGCAACCCAAAATTTAATATCCAAAATGAATACCTTGGCTTCTAAATTTCTATTCTTTTTCTATTAAAACAAAAATTTAGTATACTTAAAAAACTATTAATTAACTTTTAAAGACTACCTTCAAGACTACAAAATCAATACATCATTTCAAAATTTGATTTCAAATTTTTTAACAATATATGATTTTAAAATTTAAAATTTATTTAAATTTTAAACTGCATGAGATGATCTATTGTTTATGAATAAAGAGAATCTTGGTTTCATGAAAAATTGATTGTTTTAATTTCATAGCAAAAAATTTACAAATAATCCAATTACTTTAAAAAAAAATCTCAAATTGCAAATAGCGATAGAAAACTTGGAGAAAACTTCACTAGTAAGTAGTTAATGTTTTTGAACCTTATACACCCTTTACCATTATTTGTAACTTAATTTACCACTATCAAAAAAAATTTAGCATTTTTATGATTCAGTAATTCATTTTTTAATTTTTAATATGAATTTATTTTTCTACAAACTTCTTTTTCCAAAATGATCAAATTACTATGACTTTTTAAGATTCAAATAAGCAAAAAAAACAAAAAACAAAAACAAAACATATATATTATAATATATAGTAGAATAATTTGAGTGTTTTTATCAAAATAAAATGAAGAAAAGACATTTGATTTAAAGAAATTCTAGCATCTCTTACAAAATACAAAGAAAAAACTATAGAAAAAACTATAGAATGTTGTTAAATTTGGATTTTAGTATAGAAATCTTGCAATTGCAATAATTCATTAAATCTTGGAATCTAATTGTTTAACAAAATGAAATAGAAAGTAAAAACTATATTTGTCAAGACTTCACATTCTTTATTTTAAATTGAATAAGGAAATGAAAAATTTGAAACTTTTCATAGAGTTTGTGTGCAGCGTATAGTATGGATTTTTTGACTTTGCATTGGCAATTTTTTTTAATTTTTATTATTGGTCATAGCACTCCCCCCCTCAAGCGGATCATAGACTTTCACTCTTTAATAAATAAAAAGAAAGACAATTGTAGAACTTTGAACTAGTTAGTGTCGACCCGTGAACAACCAACCAATAGAATCGGAATCAACCGAAGGTCAAATCCTTCTTGGTTCATCACGTCACGACACACACGTTCCCTTCCCGTCCCCCTAATGTTCCCCAAAACAACTTTTCTACAAGGGCAATGATGAGCACCGGTCCGTCTGGTCATCCACCAGCCCATTGGCCCATTTATCATAGAAATGTGATTAACAATATTTAATTTTCTTTAAGGGATGCTATATTTTTAAATGAATTTAAAGTTGAGCACTTAAGGATTTTAAGTGTGTAGGCTTGTAACTATTGGTATCTATCTTCTTCTATTACTATTAGCATTTTAGGCAATCCAAAATTTAATATCCAAAATGAATACCTTGGCCTCTAAATTTCTATTCTTTTCTATTAAAATAAAAATTTAGTATACTTAAAAAATTATTAATTAACTTTTAAAGACTACCTTCAAGACTACAAAATCAATACATCATTTTAAAATTTGATTTCAAATTTTTTAACAATATTTGATTTTAAAATTTAAAATTTATTTAAATTTTAAACTGCATGAGATGATCTATTGTCTATGAATAAAGAGAATCTTGGTTTCATGAAAAATTGATTGTTTTAATTTCATAGCAAAAAATTTACAAATAATCCAATTACTTTAAAAAAAATCTCAAATTGCAAAGAACGATAGAAAACTTGGAAAAAACTTCACTAGTAAGTAGTTAATGTTTTTGAACCTTATACACCCTTTACCTTTATTTGTAACTTAATTTACCACTATCCAAAAAAATTTAGCATTTTTATGATTCAGTAATTCATTTTTTATTTTTAATATGAATTTATTTTCCTACAAACTTCTTTTTCCAAAATGATCAAATTACTATGACTTTTTAAGGAAAGACATTTGATTTAAAGAAATTCTAGCATCTCTTACAAAATACAAAGAAAAAAATATAGAATGTTGTTAAATTTGAATTTTAGTATAGAAATCTTGCAATTGCAATAATTCATTAAATTTTGGAATCTAATTGTTTAAAAAATGAAATAGAAAGTAGAAACTATATTTGTCAAGACTTCACATTCTTTATTTTAAATTGAATAAGGAAATGAAAAATTTGAAACTTTTCATAGAGTTTGTGTGCGGCGTATAGTACAAAGTTTTTGACTCTGCATTGGCAAATTTTTTTAATTTTTATTGTTGGTCATAGCACTACCCCCCTCAAGCGGATCATAGACTTTTACTCTTTGATAAATAAAATTTAAGACAATTGTAGAACTTTGAACTAGTCAGTGTCGACCCGTGAACAACCAACCAATAGAACCGGAATCAGCCGAATGTCAAATCCTTCCCGGTTCATCACGTCATGACACACACGTTCCCTTCCCGTCCCCCTGACGTTCCCTGAAACAGCTTTTCCACAAGGGCAACGAGGAGCACCGGTCCGTCCGGTCATCCGCCAGCCTATTGGTCGCAACTGGAAATGGCCAATAAGAGCGTGGGCCTCGTATTCACGATTCTGGGACCCAGTCTTGTTGGGGCAGAACGGACGACCGGGTTCGGTCAGGTGACCCGTTTTGGAACGGAACCAACGTCCGGGTCACCCGTTCTGTTCCGGAACCCGGCCTGTTGTTCGAGAGGCAGACCAAGCCTTGGGCGTTTGGCAAATGGTGCCTGCCTGCCTGGTGGTGGTGGTGGTGCTGCCTGCTATCACGAGGGTTAGCAACTTCGAAGGCGCTAGTAGCTTCATGGAGATAGCCCTATTGACGATGCTCGCGTAGCGCAAGCTTTCGTTCTCTGGTTCTAGGTTGTCTAAACATGCGTTGGCTGGAAGAAAAAAAGGCTCCCGGAATCATTCGGCTTCGGAGGTCTTGAACGAGCTAAAGATAGCGGCTCGTTTTAGTTTCGAAGAAGGTGAATCGCAGGGGTACTTAGTTTCGTTTGCTCTATCGCTTCTATTCTTGGTGAATGGTGATTTGATCGCTGCTTTTGAATAATTTCGATTTGACCGTCGGATTTTGGACTGAGGATGGATTTGATGGCGCGAGTGGATAAATTAGTGTGAGGTGGTGAGTTTTATGAAGGAACTGGGAAAGGATTAGGTGTTACTGGTTTCGTTTCCTAGAACGTGGCGGTTTATGATGATTTTAATGTTTTATTCTCATTCGGAGTTGCAGGTTGTGGATTGCGATGGTAGCCGTTGTTTGATTTTAAGCCATTTGAGGTTTGTTTGTGAGTTGCTGTGGTTCATTATTTAGTTTCGACGGGGTTTGTTTGAGGATTTAGGTGTTCGTGGCGGTGAAATTTGGTGTAATTGAAGGTTGGCATGGTTTGTGTGTTGAAATCCATTTTCGTATGGGAAGAATTCGTAGAGGACTAATTTCTTTTTGGTTCATTCGTTTCTCCAGGATAGTTTCCTGGCATGTGCGGCGGATCTTGATAGCAGCAACTTGGCGCTTTCGTGGATGATTAGGGTTAATCTGTGGTACAGTGAAATTTTTGGAAATTCGTACCGGATGTATTGGATGTGAGGAACCGGTGGACCAGCGGAATTGGAAAAGGCTTGTTCGAATTGATAACATGGACGCAGTTTGGAACTAGTCATTAGTGTTACTTTTTAATTCTCTCTTCTTACTGATTCCGTGTGAGATTTTTTAGTTCCTCACTTGGATTGCTTCTTTCAAACGGTGCAAGTTTCGGTACTTTTGCATTGGTATTTCGCATATTTGCGACTGAAACTCTACTGGTTATCCCGGTGGAATAAGTCACAATTTATCTGAAACCAGACTCTTGTAGCGACACAAATAGAGGATTGATACTCAGCAGATTGTTAGTGGAAAGCTAGCATCAGAGGAAGGTCTTCGCGATGGCTACTGTTTGGAGAAACGCAGGAACTCCCGGAACTCTTGAATTGCCGGGTGGTAGGTCAGCTCAAGCAGATATAATTCCTGATGATGACTCGTGTGATATATGTATGGGCGAAGATGGAGCATGTGATATTTGGTTCAGCCCGTGTGGGCACAAAGCTTGTGCCTCCTGCGTTCAGAAAATGCGTATTGCGAATGTTTATAAGGTAATGGCTAACGCTGATTGAAGGCAGATGTTAACTGAGTGAATGTTTAGTGAGTTTGTATGCATTTGTATATCGCTTTTAAGTTTTCTTACTATTTTTTCTTGTTCTTATGCGCTTCTCCTTTACGTTATCTTATAATTGTTGCGGTAGTTGAGTGTAAGGTTTAGCTTGTTTCCTGTTATGTTGTCGAGCATGGCAGATCGTCAATTTGTCTTCAATTTTACGGGAACTTCTGAACATTCTTGTTTCGGTATCTGGATACATAAAATGTCAGCTTTGTAAAGGATATTTGCTGCTTAGTTCAGTTGTCAAGGTCTAAAACTCTTTTGAATAGCATTCCACTGCTGATACGGATGTCGATGATTGCATAATTTCTCACTTTCGTTTATTATGTGGCGGTTGTATTTACAGGCTGATAAGGGTGTCAGATGTCCATTTTGTCGCCAAGTAATAGAATCTTATCTAGATTCTCCTCCAGCACGTCGTTCTCCTAATTTTCCTTTTCCACCCGAATCAGCATCATTCACACTCGTTATTGGGGGGAATGCGGAACAACCTCCTAAGGCAGTAGCTGAAATCAAGAAACCTTACGGTCGAGGGGGGATAGTATCTATTGGAGGAGGAAATGACTACATACCTCCTAAAGGTGTTACAGGAAGTGATGGGGGAGGTTTTCGCTCGAATACACGAATGGATGATCTTTTACCTGGTTACGTAGTACCTCCCTTAAAAGATACAGACGATATAGTCAGCATGGCCATGGATCGAACGGTGAACTTTCAATCTCAGAGTGTCTTTGTTTTTGTCTCTTTAGCTAAAAGGGATTTGCAGGCATGCTATTACCTCGAAGCTGTGTAAAGTGCTGTATTCAGATGAATTGCTTGTAACGGAAAATTATTTTCTTTTGTGCAGGGTGCTAGGCATTTAGATTTCATGTTACGAGATTCTTATTCCAAGCGTCACAAAGTGGCTAAACTTTGTCGAGAAATGCTTACCCCATTTGCTGCCAAATTAGCCGTTCATGGTATGCTGAATTTGATGGTGCATGCTGTCGATGTTTTTGGATTAGAGAGTCCCTAAACTATGTACGGAATATCTAGGACTTTATAGGATTTTTGTGTAAGCTCTGCATACAAATTGTTTCGCTGGGCTTGATGCAGAGGGACTGGAACTGTCCTCTTCTCTATTGTGTATCATAAGCCGTGTTGTGTGTGTGTTGGTGCGCTGTCTTTGCAGCTTCTGGAAATTATGTGTTGCAACGAATGTTGGAATATGCTGCTACGCATAGGGGAGAAGGTGGTAATGCTGAGAGCTTCTTCACTGCCATTGTCCGTTCATTCTGTCAGGACAGGGGATTGGTCATGGCCGCCCAAGATCATCGTGGCACTTTTTCTGTTCAAAAAATGGTCCGCATTCATATGGCCTCCCATATAATATCGTGGTCTTACATTCTAGATTGGATCGAATAGGATTGGAGGAATTGAACTGCTTGATGTTATTGTGTCTTGGTTCACATAGTATCTCACTTCGTTGTTAGTACTGTGCAGTCAGTCCTTAATTAATTGAGCCTTCTAATATTGATATGTATCATGCAAATAAGTCCCGATGGTCATGGGCTCCTAATCATAATGACCTGTCAATTTATGCAGCTGGTATCGGTTAAAGGTTGGGAAGAAGCAAATCTAGTTGCCACATGTATTCGGGGTTCGGTGGTAAGTGTCTGCAATTATGCCATCTAGTGTGTGCAAGTTATCCTTCGGGCATGCTTGCAAGAGTAACTACCGGTAGTTCTTATTTTAATTATTATGGGCATTAGGATTATTGGATGATAGACAAGATAGACAACCATGTGAAGCTTGCCACATCTTACTCGAGCCATTGCCAGTGCCCTCTCTTTTATGAGCTACTATCAGGCCTCTGTTCTGGAATGCGTCGCTACTCGGGCATCATACACTCTTGCTAGTCGTATAATCCTCTAGCCTGCCTGCTACAGTTTTTCGAGGGGTGTCTTCAAAATGTTAATCTCACTTGGTAATGTGGGGATAACTTCCTTGAAGATTCCTAATTTCAATGTTTGTGTGCAGGTACAACTTGCTCTAGATCAATATGGAGTTTATGTTTTGGAGCGATTGGTGATTTCTCTACCTCACTTCACCTTTCTATGTTGTTCACTGTGGAATATTTAGGAAGACTTAACATCTGGTGATCTTCCGTTTTTCACTAGGAGTGCCTTTGTTGAGTAATAGAAGCTAGATACCAGCTTTCCTCAAAAGGTTCTTAACTTCTTGTGCGTCACATTTCATCTACGTAGTGTAATATGCTGCTTACACCAAAACTGAATAAAATAAAATATACATTCTGTGTTTGTTTGGTTTGTGATAGGTAGAGGCAATGATAACATCCTTAAACCCTGCTCCGGGCAAGAAGCCTCGAGTTCCACCAAAGCTTGCAATCAAAATATTGGGGCAAATTTGCGAAGAAATGCAATCTGATTCAAAGTCTTTAGCCAGCATTGCTAAGCACCAAGTCATCATCGACAGTACCGTTTCTGTCTGTGCAGTTAAGCAGCGTGACTTCTATGATTCTGTCTCCATTCTTTGAATTTGTTTCAATCTTTTCAAAGTAGGTATTCTGGGTAGAAAAGCTACGTTGTCTGGACAGTAATGTTCTAAGATGAAGTTGGAAGTTACTATAATTCAGAGTTCTGCTAATGGTTGGTGATTCTATGTGTTGTGTGTATGGAGCAAATCTGTGGATCCTATTGAAAGGATTTGGTCGTGCTTGGTTAATCAAGATGTGGTTGCTTTTTACAGGTGAGTGGAATTATGCTTGTTGAGTGTATACGATGGGCATTACCACAATCTGAGGCTATGGCAGCAGCCCTTGCCCTAGCAAATTTGTCTGGTGATCTTGTTGGATCCAAACTATCTCATCGAACACTTCAAGGTGTTCTTAGGTTAGTTGCTTCTTTTAACCTTTCTTGTTCGTCTTTACTCTCATTCAGGTACTCTTTTTCCCTCTTCAGTGCCTGTTTTTTCTCAGTCAATGTCAAATGGTTCGACCCCGAATTTTGTTGGATCATGTTGTATATCCTTCTATTGATTGATTATGTGTCACGTTAAGATTTATTGCGTGGTCTTACCAGAGTATTCACTCTCAAATTGAGAACCGTGGTAGATCTTCATTTATAATTTCGTTTTTTCAGCTATTTCCGATTTGAAAATTATTACAAGCCCTGAGTTCTACATCATAATGGGTTTAAGTTATTCCTTCAAACGCATTACATAAATTCGTGTTTCCATTTCAAGCAAGGCTGAATACAACCAAATATCTGTAATTACTGAAATACCATACATCTCACTTTTTCTATTTGCCTGTGACAGTCTGGAGGTGAAGGAGGTGGCTGAGCATGTTATTCTAGGCCTTCAAGGGCATTATGTAGAACTAGCATCTGATACAACTGGGTTTGGATTTAAGCTAGTGCGAGCATGCCTTGCAACTCCTTGTGGTAGGAGCCTTTGTGTCGTGTACATTGTGCTTTTATTTTTATATTTGTTCTTCTGCTTACCTGTCTTTTAGAGTCAATAATTTCTTTTTTATACATTGCCTCCATAACGTTTCATACATATGTTACATCTTGTGGTTATGGGGTGGGCTGCTGTTTTTTTCAGTTGGAGAAGACATGCGACTCATTGTTGTTGACGAACTTCTGAATGGAGTTATTCATCCACCTGGACATTATTCTTTGATAGATAATACAGCTGGTTGTGACACACTCGCTTTTGGGCTTTGCCTTCTCACGCGCAGGTTCGCCTCTGCCACAAATTTCGTGTGTTTACTGGAAGTTGTAAATTTGGTTGTTCGTTCTTTTGTTTATTTTTATGAAACTGATGATTCAATATCTTTCGACTCTACTCGCTGATTGCAGGGTTTTGGATGAACGGTTGGACAAATTGGTTATGTTTCTGGAACGAGATAAATTTCTCTTTTTTCGTGATCGTGTAGAGAATATGCGAAAGCACTTCTTTAATGAAGCCTCTCAAGCCAATCTTCATCCTGTAGCTCCTTCCGCTCCCTCAGTCCCCACTGTTGCGAGAGCTCGTTCACTTGATCTTAGTTCAAGCAATTCCAGAAATGACCTAGCTTCGAATTCCGTATCTGGATATCCTCGTTCTTCACACGGACAGCTGATATCTGATCCATGGTCTGAGGAAGCTCCGTCGGGTGGTGTCTTTCCATTGGACCATATTGAAAAGCCTTTAACCAGAGTAGTTTCGATGCCTCATTCTCGACCATCAACTCCTAGTTCTCGTGTAGCGTCTGCAGAATACAATGCTTCAGGAGAATCCTCTAGGGTTATAGAAAACACTAGCAGCAACACAGTGGCATCGGCCGGCGCCGGTCCGCTAGGTGGACGAGCAAATCCTAACCAAGCTGGTAGTTCCACTTACACACCTCCCTATTTAAGGGATAAAAACGTTACCTTGGTCTCTGGGCAGAGTGCCTTAGCCAACTCTCTTGGTCAGCTTCCATCCTTGGAAGGAAGGTCCGGTTCATATGCCCCTCCCCATTTGCGCCTCTCTAACTCGTTCAGTTCTACTACTTCGCCGACTGGTTTATCGGATTTGAGACACGAGATAGAGTCCCCTACCAGTGGAGACTTTGGGAATGAAAGTCTTTCTGGGAGCTCCCCTCGTGATTTTACCAACGGACACAGCTTACTCCCGTACGGAAGTTCGGATTTTCTTGACTTTAATCCAGAGCCCGAAAATTCTCCGACATTTTCCAGTCCAAAGAAAGTTAGCGACCAGGGTGGGCAGACTGAAGCAGTCAAGCCGTTAGGGACTCACCGACAGCCTGGGATTTGCGCTGTCTGCAATCGAGATGCCGCAAATACGGTATGTGATTTCTGAATGTTTATCCTCGTTTTGTCTCTTTTAATGTTAACCAATTGTGGTATGACATTTTCTATTTGTACCTGCTTGGATAGTGGTTCTATCCTATTGATTGAGCGGATTAAACACGCCTGAGATGTTAATTACTTGCCCTGTGCATGGGTGATATGTGTTCCTTGAAGCTGAGCTTGTAATGAGCTGAATGTATTTCTGCTGATATGTCCGAATAACTCATCGACCATTTCCTTATCTGGTCTTGGGATGCAGGTTCTCTTGAGCTGCTCACACATGTGCTGCTGCACTCTGTGCTCTCGGGCCGTGAAATTATGTCCAATCTGCAATAACAAGGTGTCTAGTGTTATAGACATACGACCAGTAGGAATGCCACCCAGTCCGTCACCTTCTTTGCCGCCACAAAATGGTACATCGAATGCTTGGGACATGTCCGCAATGGTTAGTTCCGCTTCATCGATTACAACTTCCATGCTTGACGCGAGCAATGGGGTGAATCCATTTCGTGAAGCCCCCTCACGACCTTCATCTGCTAATTCTCAGTACCAAGGCAGTGAACCAGCAGCAGCTGCAACAGCATTTGAGAGCAACTCTGTCAAGCCAGCAAACCAACAATATCCTTTTCGACATTTACCATCAGATCAGCCTCCACCTGGAATTCCAGTTCCTAAGCAGCCAGTCGCATCCATCCTCCGCAGCACTAGCCCTCAAACAATTGCCCCAACCAGTGTGACCTCTAACCCTTCCGTCACATCCGGTGGTGGCAGACCCCTTTTCCTTCCTTCTGATTTCTTTCCGTCTGCTATGAGTGGTAATCTTTTTTCTGGATCCAGCTCCTCATCCCTGATGGTTCCGAGTTCTGCAAACAATGCAGGAACTAACTTGAATGGATCTGCTCTTAACTTTCCGGGGCCATCGGTGAACGCACCGGCGCCAATACGCCGTCCTGCTCCATATCGTCCACCTGGATTGTACCGCCCTCCTGGCCTCTTTCCCCGGCCAGCAGGTCCAGTTGTTACTCAACCTAGTAAAACCTCTGACTTCACTCCAATTGTCTCACCTCAGTGGAGGACATACCAGTAGGCTTGTAGTATTATGTTTTGGAAGGTTTATTTGTTGCGAGTGGTGAGTGAAAGCATAGTTTCTTTGTCCTTTTTCTGTTTACAATTTGTTAGCCTTTTCCGTGTAATTGATATCGTTAGCTTGGAAGACTTTGGATTGCGATGCAGTTCATAGGTGAAAAAGAGGGGACTCTATGGATAGAGACCAGAGTTTTAGAATCTGTGTTCGACAGTGGCCCACATGTACACCTACTTCCGAGATGTTAGTGAAGGCCCACTTGCTTCAGTGAGGGAGTATTACTTGGAGGGTAGTATTGGCCACTTAAATCTTTCAACTACCGGTATCAAGCTTTATTTTTTTTTTCTCCTGCTTTTCTGCAAAGAGCCTACGGAATATGTCTTTGTGAAACCCTATTGGGTTGGATGTACTAAGCTGACGCGAGGTTGAAAATTTGTTATTGAATAGATGTGGGTTATGGGTGCACTCTTAATCCCTACATATTATGTTCGTGTTTGAGAGGATTTTGTTTTTGCGTTCTCAATAGTACTGACTCCTCAGTTGCTATATTCCTTTTAAGTACTATCAAATTAGCTTATTGGTAGACTAGCATAGATTCTTTACTTAAAAAATTTAGGGCAATATGTTTGTAATAAGACTTAGAATGGATTAGAGTTACTGAACTCTTGGGGTTGTGTATTAGAGATACTTGATAGTAGTTTCCTCTTGTAATAATATTCTATTTTTGTTAATTCATCTAATTAAATTGTAATTTATAAATGTATAGCTTTCAATGTTTCAATTATGGATTCTTGAAGGTTAGAGTAACAATTGTAAATAACAATAATTCACAATTAATTCAATATGAATCCAAAAATCAAAGTGTATTAAATGCTTTTTTTTTATGAAGGAAAAATACTTGAAAATATGGATCAATGTTGAAAAGGAGCGCTTCATGAACAAACCACCTTAGAGTATGATGAATCAGCCATGTTAGAAGGGTGCAACTAATCAAAGTAACTAAGGTATTACTATAGAAGTTACAAGTATTTGCTTGCTATGGTAAATCATGGATGATTTTGTTGTCTTGTGTTTTCCAATGTATGCCATAATGTTCTTGTTGCAACTTAATAAGCATCTTGCACTTCTATTTTAGTGTACCATCAGAAAAAGAATGTTAGTAACTTTCCATTGGGAAAATCTCATAATTAGATAGGCAATATAGAAGACTTGATACAAACTAATGACCATAAGCTAATTTGAATTCATGAATAGGAAGTTTGTCCTCAAATTGCCCAAATATAATTGTGAAAAGAAAACTGTATAACTAAAGTTGAAGTTTAATGTCATCAAAGATGATTTTTTAGACCTATGTCAAACATAGATCTCAATTACATAGTAAGAACCCAAATCTCATATTCACTTTAGTATCATGTTTCTGTGACAAGAAGCAAAAAAATGTCTTACATGTACAAAAAGAAGTGATTATATTCAGTTTCTACATACCATAGAATAGGTTGATCATGAGATTCCCGTAGATACTTTTGAGCCATTAAAAATGGAATTATTGACAACTTTGGACACCTAACAAAAGTGAACACATAACCTCTTTTATGGCTTCAATATCAATTGCCCAGCCCTATAGACTTAAATTTCTTTAATATTTGCATAACTAAATTACGCAAAAACTTACAGATCACATGACCTCACTACTAATCTTGACTTGGTAAGACCACCAAAGTACAAGCCATCTCAAGCTCATCATGCTCACTATAAGAATAAGACAAAAATTTACCACTTATTCTCTCTACAAAATGTAAATTTATAGCCTATGAATACTTAACAACACTACAAACAAATTGCAATTTTTTTTTATCACCACCCAAATTGCTAGTGCAAACCAATGCGCTAGCTACAAGATAATCAACCCTCATTTGGAAATTAGAAGAGGTTGGTAATCCAAGGGTTGATGAAGTTTGTTAGGTCCATTCTTTGTGTCTATCGAGGTGGATGGCCTTAGAAATTGTTGAGTTGTATAGTCAAATGATTATGTCCATCCAAATTGCAATTGTTGTCATCTACATTCTATCTTGATAAACATTGGAGTTGAAGGTTGATGTTATAATGAACATATTGACTTTGTAATGTGACTTGATACAACTATGTTCTAAATTGCAATGATGGATCTCCTCGTATGACAACACAAATTTGACCAAAATTGTTTGTGCAAGCTGCACTTTGTCTGCAAGCTGCAATCTATATGCAAACTTGTGTGCAAGTCACAACCACTGAATTTTTTTGTAGGTTGTAGCAATAACACTCTTGTGCACTATAGTCTCAAAAAGAACATCTGCATGTGCCACCTTCTCTACCCCTCCATCAATTCTCCTTGCCACCAAGCATGCTCTCACTAGGACGCAACTACCCACAATGCAACTTCCTTTTACGCCCTCCAACAAGTATGTATGCTTGAGTGCTACTTAAACTACAATTCCTTGGTTAGGGGCCACACTAAGGCTTGAGAGGATTTGGGGCTTTAGCATTGTACCATCTTTTAATGTGAGGATGTCACAATGAGCTCAATTTCAAAGAAAAGCATCAAAAAAATTCAAAAGAGATACACATGGCATTATCCCATTTGTTGTTAAGTTTTTTCAAAAAAATTGAAAGGAATACATGTGTAACCTAGTGAGTGGTCAGTAGAAAACGAGATTGTTAGTTGATTTACACACAACACCCCATATTTGTATTTGTGTGACATCAGTTTGGTTGACAAACAATATGGAATATTTGAAACCACATTTCCATATCTAGTCCGTATTTGAATTTTGTACTTGTATTCCATCTGACAAAGATCAATGGTGATGGTTTAATTTTTTAATTCATGATCAACGGCGCCAAGGAGTTTTAAATTTTAGAATTAATCACTAGAACAATTTAGAATTTTTTGGCAACAGAGGGGGGGCAACAAGACCAAGGTGTGGTGCCTCTTTTCGCCACATTGTACCATCTTTTAATATTTATATATATATAAGTACTTGGCACTCTTTTTCATTTCTTCCTTCTAGTATTCTCAACCCTAGCTTATTGTAACTAGTGTAAATAGTATGCCATGTTATGTTGTTGCCACATATATAATAAACAAATAAATAAAAATTATTTTTTAATTTATTAATTCATAAAATATTTGGAATTTTGTATCTTTTACATTTTATCAAGGTTTTCGACATCACATCATGTCTTAATGTCCGTCAAATGGAGGAAATATTAGGATTCAATCCCAATATTTGTCAAGATTATGAAAAATAAAATTGAAAAATTGAATAGTTTAAATGATCCTCTAACATCTTCTTTGACTAGGCTGTCAAAAAAATTAAAAAAATTAAAAAATTGGATGGCATGCACAACCTGTTGATGGCATATTTGTCTAGTTAAATTCTTTTTTTGAATGATGTGAATCCTGATGCATTAAGATGTGTCACGACTAGTACTAATAGGCAACTTGACAAGAAAATCTAGAATCACATTAGGATAGAAAATCCTATACTATATATCCAAATAGAGGCTACATTTTTACATTAGATCCCCAATGAAGGACCCTTCATTGCTTTAGCCAAGGATAGAAGTAAAAATTTCCCCCCTATTTTGTAGTTGATGATTTTGTATTTTGTGAGATCTAGTAGATAATTCTAGATTTCTAATTCCATTATATATGAATTCAAAGTTTCCAAATTTAATCATTTTTGGTATATACAAAATTCTTTTGTTTTCTCTAAAGTGAAAATTTTGAAGTTAGATCCACAATATTATATGAAATTTAGCCTTGGCCTCCAAAATTAGCCTATATTTTTGTTTGTGGTTATATAGATCCATGAAATGCCCTAGTGAGATCTTAACCCATTAAGGACCGTGGTTGATTTGGGGGGTGGGCAATCCTTTGTATGGCCAATTGGAAGCAATTTTAAAACTTTTGAATGCAAGTGCCTATTGGAGATCTAATCGTACAGATGGAAGTGTTGCACATGATAATAGGGTTTAGCATTAAATTTTTTAGTGAAGGTGCATTGTGAAGTAAGAATTTTTAGCAAATCTTGGTGTAATTTCAGCCCCTGTTGTCTTGGTTTTTTCAACCCTTTGGCCACATGCCACCTCAGATTGGCCTAGTTATTGTCCTAAACTCTTCACTTCTCAATTCCCCAAACCCGTCCCCTTTGCCACATCATCAAATTTGTTGACATGCTCTTTCTACAAACCAAAAAAGACTCAAATCGACCACAAAATGGTCGACCAGTCCTTAATGGGTTAAGAACATGCCATGTTCAATCCAAGGTTAATAAAGTCTTGCCCCAATTTTGTACTTGTTGATTATAAAATTCTTGTCTTTATTTTAATTCTACAATTTTAAAACCTAATTTGGGATGGATGTTTTTAAAAATAAAAATAAACCCATGTTCTATGGCAAGTTACCTCACTCATTATATGGTCTAAATAAAGTTGTGGGTGTAGTATTGTTACAATATTTGTTGATTGATTTCAATCTTTTAGGTGAAAATTTGAAACAAATTTGTTTCATACATGAAGGAATTTCTTTTTATAAATTTTGTGTAGAAGACATTCCACAAATGCTACTCTTCAAAGAAACTGCATTTTGTCCTTGCATTGTAGTTCTAATGATTGGAAAAAATAGGCGGAGTTAGTATATTGTAAATCAATGAAAACAAAACAAATACTGATTGATTTTGAAAATTGTAGGATTAAATAACGGTCAAAATTTCAAGATTTTTTTTAATCATAGTATAAATAGAGGCAATAAACACCATAAGTACACAAAAAACCAATTGAATATGGGAAATGAAGTATAATTATTGGTGAAATTCAAAAAACTTCTTCAAGATCAATTTTGAATAATGATTGACATACCAAGGACTTACATAAAATATTAGAAGATGAGCCTTGTAGTCTAGATTTTACCTATCTCACACAAATCCAAGACTATAGTATAGGGATTCTAAAATCAAGGAAATGGTCAAATAGTTTAACATATTGTGGCTAAACCGCTAAAGTCACTTGTATTTTAGACTAAAATAGGAATTACATGTCTATAACACTCAATTTTACAAATAACAATTTGTTTTCATTCTTGTTCCCCAAAAGTGTAATGCTAAGGATGCATGAGTGTTGTCCTAGTCCTATCTAATGTGCTAGGGAAAGTTATCGGCAATTTGTCAAGTTGGGACAACAATTTGTCTTATGCATGCACTATCTAACTTAATCAAATGCATCAAGATATTATATAGAAATTTATATAGATACTATACAGTTCATTAATTACCAACTATATTTTATATTTGACAATTTGTCTCAATCACTAATTAACTATCTTATTTACTAGTTTAGATGAGTGTCAAAACAGTCCTAGTCCTACGGCAAATTGTCTCTAACTAATGCAAAGCATGGGGGTAATGCAAGCTCTTTTCATATTTTCTACTACACAATCTCCAAAAAAATTGTCAACAAATATGATCCAAAATTACAGATCATGTATAAGGCCCAAACCTTTATACACCATTCAAGCACATATTTAGATTGTAAATTCAGGGTGATTTGGCTCTAATGTCAAACACTGCTCCCAATTACTTACTAGTCACTATGTACTCAAAAGAGGCAGTCACTGCCTCCTACATCACAATTATTAATTACTTACTAATTAATAAGTCATTCTAATTACTTACTAGTCACTAGGCTATCAATCCAACTCAAAGGACTTAGATTCCAAGTAGTCTTCATTCTATGACATTTTCCAAGTTCCCAGGATGAATGCAAGAAAGCTTGAACAATTTTGGTAGCATTTTGTCAAACTAGTTTTTATCCAAGCTATAACTTTTGAATTTTAAATCCAATGCCCAAAATAAAAAATGTATTCCAAGATGTTTTGATTGTAATTGTGATCCTTATTTTTCAAAAGAAAATTAAAAATTATTTTATATTTAAAAATCCAATTTCTCTAATTTTTTATGCTTTCATTTTTATTTAATACTAAAGAGTACCCAAATTTAATATACTAGAGCTAAAATTTTGGTGGTCTATTCCCACACTAGTAGGGCATGTTCCATATGAAGGGCATAAAAAAATAAGTTTATGTCTTCCACATTTGTGCAAATAGGCCCAAAAAGGAGCTCCATGGTGATGGCGTGCGCACTTCCAAACATTGAAGATGGTTTCAAGTTCATTTCTTTCGTGAAATCAAGTCCTTACAAATGGCCAATTTTTATTTTGCTTTATTGCTTTATTAAAAATCAAAACGTTGAAATTCACCTTTTCTAGGACATTTAGAATTGTATATATAAGGAAATTCACCCCACACTTAAGAGTTGTAGAAGATTTGGTATAATGTATCTAATGTGACTAATGTTCTTGTAGGGCAATTGTTAGTGGCATTAGTCACAACATACTAAATCTTCTACAACATTTACCTCTTGATTCACAAAATTGCTCTCTTTTACAACACTTACTTCTTGATTCGCAAATGGGCTAGGATGGACCAACCCTCTCACTTGTCCTTGATTTTATCCCTATAGAAAACACATAAACTATTTATTTTCCATGCATCATAAAATATGGAAATTTTGAATTCATATTTGCAATCAGAGGCCCCAAATGAGCTAGGAGTGGTGTAGAAAATAGATTAATCAAGCACAAAATAGTTTTTTTTTATTATGCACCCCTTGGAAAAAAAACCTAGGACTTCAAGAAGATAAGTGAGGGTGGTGGTTCTCCCTGACCCACAAATGTGACTATAGCTTCCACTTTGGCGTTGTCATTACCACATTGACCATTTGGCTTTGACTTGTTATAACACATAATCCAATGACAACAAAGATCATGAAGGTCTCCTATACAAATCAAAATTCTATTGGAGTCAAAGACAAATCTTTAAGCTCCGCACCTCTACATATGTTGTTGGGGATTGAATTTCACTTGGCCATTTCAACCATTTCAAAAATCCATTGGAAAATTCCATTTCATTTGTTTGAAAAATAAATAGATAAATCTCTTGGTAGACTTGTTTTAGCAGTGGACAAGAAATGCTCTGAGCTCGGTTCTAAGAGCTTCAAAGAATTATTGTCTTCACATGTGAAATTATTTTGTAACCTCATTTTTATTTGCTTTGCTTTTGTTCTAAATTTTATTCTAAAGAACAATTTCACTTGGTCTTGTTATCAATAAGGTGCCACGCTACTAAAATAGACAAGCCTACTACCACTCTAATTTGGATTTTGAATATCTTGGAGACAATTCAAAGAGGGGCACATATTTTTCAAAGTTGTGTATCTGTTTCATGGATAAAAAACATGTGGAATTACAATTTTCCAATTAGAATTGTAATTTTTGTAAACTTCTAAAGTGGTATGCTTTGAAATTACAAAACTGCATATAGAGTGGAGTCTTAAATGTCCTATAAACAACTCATAATTGCCTTTTTATGTATCTAATGGCACTTAAATACTCACTAGTAAATGATTGACACATTATCCATTTGGGCATTAATGCACTGAATTTGTCACAATCTTTAATGAATTTGGATATTTTTAGGACAGATTTGGATGTTTATTTAGATAGAATTGGGATCAAAGTAGAGGACGGAATTGGATAGTGAACAGAATTGGGTTGGTCTACCTTAGGGTAGTATTCAAGAATGTTTTGCAATTTCATACGTATTATACAATGAATTCAATAGATCACATAGTAGTGGACAAGGAACTTAATTTCTAAAGCTTAGAGGCATATTTTGGGCAGAATTGTTAAAAACTTCCACTTTTTAGGACAGTGAGAAAAAAATGAAAAATAAGTTGTTTTTTTCAAAATTCATCCATAAATTTTTTTATTAGACTACTATGGAATGTGTAGAAAAAAATTCAAAAACTTTGACTGCATAGATTAAAAGATTATAACATTTGAAGTTAGAAGAAAAAGTTGTTTTTTTACCATGCCCAATAGGGCCAACAACCTTTAACTCCTTCTAGAGTGAGATCAGTTTTTATACTACATATGGTTGGTTTGTTTTACATTTTGCATCTTATATCATTGTAAGTTACATACTTGCCAAATTTCAGATGTGAAGGAGAAGTTTTGCAAAAGTTGCCCAAAGTTACCTAAGCTATTAGAAAAGTTCAAAGTAGCATAACTTTCGATCTGGGCACCCGATTGGAAAAAAATTAAATTCCTACTAATGGGGGATATGTTCACACCTTTTGTCAAAATTCATGATCACTTGACCAAAATTGACTTCATAGGAACCTACTTGGATTTTCAATTGTCCATTCAATGGACAATTGTCTTTTAAGGGTTAATATTGTTGTTCTCTGTGTAGGGACCACAATTATTAAGACAATTGTGTGGACCATTAAATGGCACACTTTAAAGTAGTAGGTCCATAAATCAACCACCTAAGAGATGGAATTGGAGAGGTAAAGCTTCTTGAAATATTTTTCAACAAATTTTCCTTGAAAAACAAATGGAATTGGCATCTAACCCATGTTGTTATATATGTTTTGGAGCTTTGTGGAATTAGTTATGAAAATTTGAAATTGAATTGGGATAGGGCTCTAAAAGTTGCCCATTTCCTAAAATGCACACTGTTTGTGCATCAATGAAGGCTACAAAAAAGCAACATGTACAAATAGCAGGGTTGCTATTTTGTGAGTCTGTGAGCATGAGCTTGTGAGCTTGTGAACCTATGAGCTTGTAAACCTGTGAGCCTATGAGCCTGTGAGTATATAATTTCTTAGAGATTTCATCTAAAAATTTTGGTCAAAATTTATTATTTTTGGTAAATTTAAGTAACTATTACCATGATCCTATTACTGTGGACCTATTACCGTGGTCCTTTGAACAACCTTGATGTGCTACTTATTAGACTTTGCTAGATTTAAGAAGAAGAAAAATCGGTTATTAATTAAGATTTGTTTGAAATCAACTGAGGTTGTTCCATTGAGATTATAATCACTCTCTTCTTGCTACTTGGGTCCCCTCAGTGCCGAGGGGAGCCTCCTTGCAGTAGGAAGAAAAAAGTAAAAAAATTAAATTAAATTAAATTAAATTTTTCTTTCTCATTGCAAGGAGACTCCCCTCGGCGCCGAGGGGACCCAAGCAGCAAGAGGGGAGACCATTTGATCAATAAATAGAAGAATTGGACCCTTGAAGGTCCTATAAGAAGACAATAATCAACTAATCAACAATTTGGTGTAACTAAGCTCATTCCTTACAAAAATAATTCTTGTCAACAATTAACAAGTTCTTTCTTCCAAAATCTTAACAAGTCCAATTACCAACACATCAAAGTAGAAGTGTAGGTACCTCTCATCGGCCTTGAGGAGACCCATGCTACTACAAGATAGTAGTTCTTATCAACAATTTAAAAAAAACAAATCTAAACAAGTCCAATAACAATGCATCAAAAGAATTTTTTTGATATTTTCTTATTAGCCCCAAGAGGATCTACATTGCTATAGGATAGTGATCAACCAATATTCTGTACAAACTTATTTCCATCTCCATTCATCTTTCACATCAATTAAGTTCATCATTTCCAAAATGTATACTTCTAATATTTTAAACAACATTGAAGATTATGATTTGCATGTGGATTCTATATAACCACGGTAATAGGTCCATAATAATAGGTCCGTAGTAATAGGTTCTAAATTTTACTAATAATAGTAAATTTTGGCCAAATTTTAAGATAAAGTTTATTATTAAAAATATTTTAAAGTTTTCTTGTACTTCTACAAATTTCTAAGCTCAACGCTCACATAATTCCTGCTCAACGCTCTAGGCTCCTACTTACAAGCTCACAAAATAGCACCGCTGGTACAAATAGTATACATTTTAGGAGGTGGGTGGTTTTAGAGCATGTATGCTTTTAGAACCTCCTACCTTACAATGCAAAAGATTATAATTGGCCATAGGTTTATTTGTGGGTAAAATAGAACCCCTTGCTCGTACAGTAACTATACCTAAATTTGATCGCTTTCTAAAATTGTACAATCTAGATTCTTGCCTGAAATGTACTTCCAATATTCATGAAAGTCTACAGTTGGTTACTCTAAATTCTATTTTTAATACTTTGAAAATTCGTAGTTTATTCATACAATGTCTAAAAAATGCATTTAAAGATAATCTAGAATCTCCCTTTTGATGACCAACAAGACCCCACAAAACTAAGTTTTTCAATATAATAATAAAAACCATGTTGAATTGTTTATTTGTCTAATTTTAAATGTAGTTACCTTAATCCTTTTTCTCATTCTAGGCCCCATAGAGCAACCAAAATGTATAGAACATTCCTAAAGTTCTATGTATGACGAAATCCTTTGTACGTACCCTTGTCATCATTAGAAATGGATGAAATGATAGTTTTAGCCAAAAAATAAGTGAATAAGTCCATTGTGGGTTTAGTCTTAATAATAAGATTAGCTATGATTAGGAAGGCAAGTGTCATGGACAAGTAATTCAACGGCCAACACTCCGATCGCAAACCATCATATAACCTTCAAAACCCACAAAGATGACACAAATAGAACACCAGACAAACATCAAGTTGATAACCTAAAAATTTAGTTGATAACTTCTTGGATGGAGCAGTTGTGGCAATGTTGTCATGTCGAAGAAGGACTTTGTCTCCTACTTGAAAGGTTGGCTGCATTTTTACATTTTTGTCATACATTCGTTTAGCTTGTTCGCCTACTATTTGAATCAAGATTTTTAATTCTTCGTGGACTTGTTGCAATAGGAGAAATCGATCTTCTGCAGCTGGAACAGTGGATGAAGTTGGTGTCGTGAAAGAGAAAGATGGGTGATATCCATATGTAGCGTAAAAAGGAGAGAATCATGTTGCCGAATGGGAAGCATTATTATATGCAAATTCTGCAAGAGGAAGTAGCTCCGCCCAATCGTCCTGGCGTCTAGTGGTAAACATTCTTAAAAATTGTTCAAGAACCTGGTTTACTCTCTCAGTTTGACCATCCGTTTGTGGATGAAACGCAGTTGTTGGAGATGGTTTAATACGAAGTAGGTCGGATAATCTCCTCATAAATTTTGATACAAATACCGGCCCGCAATCTGATATCACTTCATCTGGTGTTCCATGATGCTTCCAAACATGGTGTAAATATAAAGAAGCAGTCTTTTGAGAATCAATGCTCTCATTTGTGGGAATGAAGTGGCCAAGTTTTGTATTCTTGTCCACCACGACCATGACGGAGTCATATCCTCCACTAATAGGTAACTTTACTATAAAATCAGCAGAAATACGTTTCCATGGTGCATGAGCAGCTGGAATGGGTTGCATGAGCCCATATCGTGCATGGTGCTTTGGTTTAGAACGTTGACAAATATCACAACCATCAACGTAGCGATGAACATACCGTCGGAGAGTAGGCCAATAAAAACTTCTTGTGACCAATTCTAAAGTCTTTGCTCGTCCTTGATGACTTGCAGCTGGAGCGTCATGTCTGGACCGGAGAATTTGCCGTTGTAGCTCCTCATCCTCTGGTACATATATACGGTCTTGAAATCGGAGAACCCCGTCATTGAAGGTATATGCTTGAAGTCGTCGGCGAATATCCCTTGAAATTTGATGCGAGTCCTTATTAAAAATTGCAATGATTGGTTGAAGCATTGAATCTTCCGCAGTAACCACCTTTAGACGTTTAAGGATGCGATCATCGTCCCAAACTAATTGACAAGATTCTAGGGCTGCCGATCTTAAGAGAGGTCGTTGTTCTTGACTTTTTCCCTCCATGAGATCAACTCTTCTAGAAAGGGCATCGGCTCTTCCATTCAAAGAGCCCGGCCGATGTTGTATTTCAAAGTCAAATGCAGACAAAAATTCTGACCATCGAGCTTGTCATCTATTTAATTGCTTAGTGGTGAAAAAATATTCTAAATTCTTATGGTCGGAAATTACTTGAATGTGATGCGGAGATCCCTCCAAATACACCCGCCAGTCTTGAAATGCTAACACCACACTGAGAAGTTCTTTATCGTAGATATCATAATTTTGTTCTGCAGGAGACATTTTTGAACTTCGATATGCACATGGATGCAAATAACCATCCTTCCCATACTGTGAAAGAATTGCACCTGTTGCCATGTGAGAGGCGTCAGTCTCAACAACAAACGGTCGTTCAAAGTTGGGATGAACTAGTATTGGTGCTTGAATAAATTTGAATTGAAGATCTTTAAATGCGAGATCCACCTGGGGTGTCCATAAAAATTGTTGATTCTTCCGTGTCAATGCTATAAGAGGCATAGCCACCTTTGAATAGTCATCTATGAACCTGCGGTAGAAGTTTGCGAATCCAAGGAAAGCTTGAACTTCCTTCACCGAGGTCGGAATCGGCCATTCTTGAATAGTTTGAACTTTATCACGACACATCTCAAGTCCCCTTGCTGAAACTGTCATTCCCAAAAATTCAACGGATTGACGATGAAACTCACACTTTGATTCTTTAGCATAAAGTCCATTCTCTTGTAGCCGACGTAACACTTCGTGAACAACTTGGCAATGTTCCTCCAAATTTTTTGAGAAAATAAGAATATTGTCTAAATATATAACCACCGAAATATCTAAAAGATCACCAAAGATATTCTGCATATGTGATTGAAACTGAGCTGGGGCATTTGTTAATCCGAAAGGCATCACCAAATATTCAAAAAGGCCGTAGCGTGTCTTGAAAGCCGTTTTAAACTCATGGCCCACCGCCATGCAAACTCGATGATAAGCTTGTCGTATGTCCAACTTAGTGAATATCTTTGCTCCCACTAAACGATCGGTAAGCTCCGGGATCAAAGGAAGAGGATAACGATTTTTTATTGTGACTTTATTAAGGTTACGATAGTCAATACATACCCTAATGGAACCATCTTTTTTCCGAGCAAATACTATTGGTGCCGAAACTGGGGATTTTGACCTTCGAATCCACCCCTTTCCCAAATTTTCTTCTAAATACCTTCAAAGTTCTTCCAATTCCATAGGAGACATAGGTCTCAAGCCAGTGTTACGTGGCTCCTGCCCTTCTTTAAATTCGACCTTCATGTCTGACATACCATGGTTTGGCAATTCATTTGAAGCCTCTTCGCTAAAATCCCCTCGCAAGTCATGGTATTCGAACGGAATTGAGGTATCCAAAGGCTCTGGAACCCCAACCATACTACTACATTCCGAAATTTCCAAAGCATAAATTTCCGCTTCTTTAGCAGATAACCGGAAAGCTGTGGCTGAGACCAAGGCATGCCGGGGTGCCACTAACTTTGAAGAATTCGAATCCGTTCTTTTAATGTCCTTGAGTTTATCATTGGTGCCTGCTTTCCCAGATGTCATTTGCATCACCTTGCCGACCCCATTCTCCAAACAAATTCCATGAAATGAGTGTGGTAGCTCTAAGCCCGATACTTCCCATTTCTTCCCAGATCGTGGCTCCAAGGCTTTAGCAATTCCTTGAGCTGGATCCAATTCTAATGCTTCAAGTCCATCGGTGGAGTCATCTTCTCCATCGTTGTAGCCTTGATTTCTGAATTCATTGTTATTTGTTCCTGTCAAAATCAGCACTTGATCAATGTCGTCTAAATCCTCAAGATCATTCTTTATTTTCTTTGCTACAATCGGCCCTTGACGATCAATGCAATTACGGTGGCAATACGGAGAGTCAAACAAGACTTCCCGTTGTGACCAGCGAATTGTTGGATCATGGCCAATAAGCCAGGGGATACCCAAAATGCAAGAATATCGTCCCGTATTGGTGATATCTGCTAATAACATTTCTCGATGACTTCCAATGATGAGCTCCACTTGAGCTTGGTGTGTGATAAGACCCGAATTAATAATTCGTCCATCAATCACCCGAACCTCTCGCGGCTTGACTTTAGGTCGTATAACAGCTTTGCATTGCTCCGCAAACATGGGATGCATAAACACCCCGGTTGCTCCCAAATCTATCAAGGTGAGCGCAGGAAGGGAGTTGATCTTAGCATCTAATGTAAGATGTGCATCTGGGTCGATAGCACGCAAATAAAGGGAACTAGACATTTTCTCTTGGGCTTTTGGAATTTCAATGAGAGCGCCGTCTTGGCACAATCCTCCTCTTGGTATCGGTATTGTAGCTGCTGCACTCTGAATTGTGCCCAGGTACTGAATCACATCGCTCAGTCCTGGGCTGTGCCTTTTCCCGAGACTGAGCTTCCCGATTCCGTTGTTGCTGCCAGTGATAAAGGTCGAGATGGATTGGTGGGGCACTTTGCTTGTACGTGACCGAGCTCGCCACAACCCCAACATCAACCTTGCCGTTGGTATTCAAGTCTTTCAGCCGCCGTCTTTGCAAGAGCTGGAGGCCCACGAACTGCCCCAAGTTCCATAGGTACCGGTCCTGAGGTCACAGGTTGTGAGTTGCGACTGAAATTTTCCCGCTGGGTCTCGAGGAAGGAAAGCTTTAATATTTGGAGAGTCCGTTGATGGTCGACGAGTTTGCCGCCGACTCCAAAGTCGTTCATCGATACGAGATGCCATCGCCATCCACTCATGCAACCGGCTTGGTTGGGTCTCTGCAGTAGCGACTGAGTCTAGAATATCATCCTTGAGTCCATTGCGAAATCGTGCTATCAGACTAGACTCATTCCAATCGATTTGTGCGGCATACTCATTAAATGTAGAAATATACGTTGCCATGGACCCTATTTGTCAAAGCCTTGCGAGACGATCTTCAGCGTTGCCTCGTCGATCGAGATCACCGTAAACACCAATAACCGCCTCTCTAAACACAGCATAATCTTCCAATAACTCGTGCTCTCTTTCCTTGTCAAGTGCCTGCAAGAGGGGCATGGCCCAATTTTGTGCAGCTCCTGCCATATATGAGAGTGCAAACGCCACTTTGTCTGCATCAGAATGATAGGTTCGTGGCTTCCCTTGGAACACTAGTCGGAGTTGTGCAAACCAACGGTACACTTCGTTGCCTTTCTTCCCCGAAAACCTCTCTGGATCCGCCACTTTTGATTCTCGAACTCCGTCATCGAAGCTCATGTTCCTCGGTTCCACATTCGAAGAAGACCCCAGTCGCGGTCCCACAGCTGCCTGCTCAGTAATCTGCTTGACAATGTGTGGAATTGCCGCTTGCAGAACAAGTTGTACCTGTTGTTGGATGAGAGCTGCCCAATCCGGTCCCACCTCCCTTGAGGTCGGAAGACTTTCGGGCTCCACCACTCCTTGCTGATCCATCGCGCACGATCAACTGTAATGGCTCAAACAACTTGCCTGTGAGAAACACAACAATCAAAGATTCCAAATTACCGACCTCCAACCTTTAGTTGGAGCAATTTCCCCATCGGATTGGCCCACAGCAATTGCCCAACGGCAGCACGATCGTAGGCAAGGAATACTGCAATTACCCGCTCCAGCCACCTTCCTCTGCCCGAAACAGGCCTTGATTCCCTCAACAGCGCCTCTTCTGTCTGGTTTGCTGTGCGGTCAGCCCCGATTCTCTCATCAGGCTTCATCGGCGACCTTGATTCCCTCGTTGGACTTCATCAGCAACCTGATTCTCTCGTTAGACTGGTCCGTAGGCGATCTCGATCCCCTCGTCGGCAGCCTTAATTCCCCCGCCAGACTAACCCACAAGCAACCTCGATTCACTCATCGTCAGCCTCGATTTCCTCATATTTCAACTATCTAACTGCCAAAATCAAAGTACCTAACTGCAGGCATGACCACTATTACTGAGCTTGTCTGCAGACTTCATTAATCAATCCATCACGTCTTCAGTCTGAAGGAAGAAAACTACTGCGGCCTCAAACCCTGGAAGCTCTGGAATCATGCTAACTCATCGTCGATTCCTACTAAGTCACGAGCAGAGCAGTGACCGATTGGGATGCGGTATTATGTCATGGACAAGTAATTCAATGGCCAACACTCCAATCGCAAACCATCATATAACCTTCAAAACCCACAAAGATGACACAAATAGAACACCAGACAAACATCAAGTGGATTCATAGCAACCTTGATAATCTTAGTCTAATCACATCAATCATTCCTTTACATTACAAAATACCGCATAAGGAAAATATCCCAAACACAAGCCTTAAGTAGCACAAAGGTTCCATCTTCCTCCTATAACTACCATAACCGCTAAGCCAAGCACCCTTGGTCCCTTAACCGTCCTAGTCCAGCTGTTACGACTACCCGGTATTCGTAACAGCAAGAACACCAACTCCTCATAGAGCTCCTGTCAAGAGTATTAGGTAGTGTGTGCTAAAACCGTCCCTCTTTTAAGGTATCCTCTAATGGATAATGGTTTGCTTTGCGTATCACTTTTTGGACACACTAATTAGGTTATTTTTGTTTTAAACTTCCAAAATTTGTCTATTTTATTCATTTTGATGAAGTAAGAAGACTCTAAAATTAAAATTAAAAAGTCTTACACCTTAACAAGATGAAGATGTATATTCCTAATGAGTTTCTTTTAGTAATATTGAATTTTTTTAGATCTTTTCTTAGAGGTGAGAAAAATCACTGAATTTTGGAATTTGCAAGCATCATAGTGCACAATTTATTAATTTTTTATTAATAAAATTAATTATTTCATGTATTGGACCACATAATATAAGTCACATCCAAAAATGGTATCAAAATTAAATTATTTGATATTCCAAATGCTTGTTTTTGAGGATACTAGGTGCTTGGGACAAAACTTACTTTTTCAACTAGAAAATTCATTAAAAATTCTTAAAATTCTTTGATTGTGATGAATTTTTTTTTCTTGATACATTACAAGTGTAGGCACCTAGAACCACATTTTGTAAAACCATACTTTATTATATTTAAAAGTTGAAGTCGTTTGATATAGTGCAATGGACTGACATTGTAGTTGAGACAACATTTTTGGGTACGCAAAGCAAACCGTTATGTTAACATAGGGGTAAATTTTAGAATTTTCAATGTACCCATAATTAACAAGATGGGGGCACTTTTAGTGGACCCTTCTATTTCAATTTTGAAAATTCATAACTAATTTGATAAGAATTCAAAAAATATCAATCAATCAAAGTGATTTAGATGTGATTTCTTCTTGTTTTTGAAGAAAAAATGATTGAAAAATGATTAGAGGTGTGCAATTCCTTTGAAAATCTAGAGAAGTACTTACAAAGATGTCTTATGGACACCCCACTTTAATCCTAAATGACAATGACCACAAGTTGATGCCTTTGCTTCCCAAGTGATCGAAGATGTTTCAACTTGCAAATTCTACAAGAAATCTTGCAATACTACAATGAAGGGTCAAACTTATTTTGGATATAAAATGTGATGATTGAAGTATGAAAGTATGAAAATTGTCTTTGAAACACTCATATTATGAGTTCATGTTTATATGTCTAGGCAAAAGAGGAGAGAGATGATGTTGTTGCAAGAAAGATGTTGCAATTTTTAAGATGCTGACCCCTCAGTCCCTCTTTGATTGTCTAATTGATGATGCTCTTAACTATTAATCCAATGGGAACTAATTAAGGTAATTGCGTCTAATTGTGATTTCTTTCTAAAATTGACCCTTACACATTCTTGCTTTAAATATACTACCTCTATTCATGAAACCTTAGGGGTACTTTTGCTAGATACTCCTATTTTTGAAAATTTGAAATTTTTTAGTTCATTCATACGATTTTAAAAAAAATGAATAAAAAAAAATGTATATAGATCAACTTTTGACTTCCAACAAGATTCAACAAATAATTAGACAATTCAATAATAAGAACAATATTCAATTGTTTATTTGGACACAATTAGATATAGTTCCCTTAGATCATTTCCAATGGTCTGTTTTTTAAGCCCACTTTGATGTTTTGGAATGAGAAATGAACAAAAAATATGTTGTCTGCCATAATATTATGTTATTGCATAGTAATATTTCACTTTTGCTATTGTTTTGAAACTTTGCTAAATGTTACAATTCATCTTTAAAATAATACATTGAGATCATCCATGAGATTATTTTTGCTTTTGTACACTAAGAGACTTGCCATTGAATTCTGAACTTTTGATTGCTATTAGTTTGACAATGAGAGAAAGCTACTCCTAAAATATATTTTCTCCCTATTCACATACACATTATGGAAGTTGACAACGAGGTTGACAAAAACAATTCCTATTTTGGAAAACTTGAAAATTATTTTATGATTCCGGCTTTGCATGGAAATCCACCTTTATTAAAGAAGTCTGCCTTTATATTGTTCTCAATGGGACTGACATATTGGAGTATTGGACTTCCAAAAAAATTTATAATTTTTCACTAGTTTATGATTAGAATTTGAAATTACTATTGTTGGAAGTGAATCCAAAAGTACTTTCAATAGGTATTGTAAAAAAACTCAAATTTAGACATTTGACCATCAAAATAAATCCTTTAGTTTCAAAAACAATTTGAAAGACAAAATTATAGAGACCTTAGGAAATCATGCCTAAGACGAGGCCTAAGAAAGGAAAACCATACAAATGGCACGACAGTTTTCTCATGCCATTTGCATGATTTTCATTTTCTAGGCATCATTTGCCAAGGCCTCTATAATTTTTGTCTTTTAGTTTACTTTCAATGAAGTCTACTTTTGTTATCTATTGACAAAAATAGAATATTTTTGTATCTAAATTAAGTTGTTTGTCATAGACTTCCAATAATAGTACTTTCAATTTCTAATTATATACTAGTCAAAAGTAAGTAATATTTTTACTGAGCTAAAATGTCACTTGAGTGCATTGAAGATACTCTTATTAAATAACCATTCTTAGAATTTGAGTCAGAATGTACGAGCAATGATTAAATTTATGGTGAATTTTTGCCAAAATCTTACCTTATTTTGGTAGTGGCTACCAATATACTAGAAATTCACCATAAAAATTAATCTATCTTTTTCTCATGGACCAAATGAACCACATTGCTAGAGAGCAAAACATTTACGATGTTGTAAAGCAACCCTTTGCATGTGACTCTACAATGCCAACCTTGCCTTGGCTCTAATGTCCATAGAACTCAAGCTTAGTGATTTGTTGGGTCTTACTGTTGTTTACAAGAAAATTCTAAATTCCCATAGAATCATTTTTTGGGGGGTCCATATATAAATAAGCTATCAAGTTTCAAAGTGTTGAAAAATAGGTGTGTCTAAAATTGACTCTAAACTCTCACAAAATATACGAAAGTTGTACATATATTTTAGGCAAGAATCTAGATGGGATGGTTTTACAAACAAGTCACCAAGTACATGAGGTTACCTTGTAGCAAGTCTATACCCGATAAATTATGAAATAACTTTTGTACAACCATAATGGAACAATCTCTAACTTGTACCAATTGCTCAAATCTTCACTCTTAAGCTTGAATTAAGATAGGTACCCCCCAAACCACCACTTTTTGCTTTTGTGCCTAGTTACTATTATTAGATTGGTCATATTCTGTATTTTCTTGTTGGCACTTGAAAGGAGGTTTCAACACACTAAAGAATGTGACATTTGGGTAAAATATGCAAAAGTTATGAAGGAACAAAGTTTGATTCTAAAATACAAAAAATAGTGAAATTAGGTTGCCCCAGACTATAGTTGACCATGTCTGAAAGTGTTAGATATGAGAAATTAGTGTGGGGCAACCTAATTTCACTATTTTATGTAGTTTCTTCTACACAGGTACATATTTGATTTTGGAGATGTACGTAGAGTGAAGATGGCGGTTTAGGGGCTGTGGCGCACTGCGTACATGTTTGACAAAGCGAGCAGCGCAAGAGTGTCGCCAAGGAGTTGCCACGAACGTGACTGCCATGGTGGGGCGGAATGTTTTTTGTGCCCAGTTGGGATTTGGCTTGCGCCAAGTGGGCACGCGTTGACGGGTGGGCTGCCAATTCGGGCCGGCACAGGCGCTTCCTCAATTTTGAGGAGGACAGAGAGCCGAGGGGGGCCGGGTTGACCCCTGCACCACGGCCGAGCTCGCGGCGCGGGGAGCGCGGCAGGAACGTGCCGGCGTAATCCCGCCCATCCTCCTTGGATGGATAGCTCAAATCCCCAACGAACTCACGTAACTCATCAATCAATTCCCCATACAGTACGATACATTCCGGATTTACATTCTCGCGTCGCTCGCGCACGATACTCGCGGATACGAACTCACGGATACTCACGGATACTCCTCCTGAGCGACACGCAGTGAAGCTCTCATCACACTGCTCATCTGCAACCCCTTGCCTTCCTTCACCGACCGCGCCGTCGCAGCAAGCTCCAATGCTCCAATGCTGCTGCTGCTGCACTCCGTCCTGCACAATGTCCTTCCTCCCTCGCCTGCGCATCCCATGGGTGGCAGGGAGTTCAAGAGTTTAAGGAATCGCTGAGGTCAGAGGAGCGAAATCAGAGAATGCAGGGTAGAATGGGGCGACCGAGGTGGTGAATCGTGGAGATTGGGTGGTGGATTTGGGTGAATTTAATTTGAGTTGAGCGCCATGGCGGCGGAGGATTTGACGTCTCCGGACATTTCGCCTCCGAGTTCTGGTCGGCTTGCGTTGGTTGAGGCGGTGGCTGGGCCGCTGGCGATTGTGCGCACGAGTGAGGAGATTGAGCGATGTCACGCGGAGGAGCGGAGCGCGGCGCAGCGGGTGCAGTTGGGGATGGATCTGGTGTTGGCTGCGAAGCGGTTGCTGGGGTTCCTTCGTACTGTGGAGAGCTTGCCGTGCTTGCACAAGGGGCCTGCTGTGCTTCGCGCCATCCGCAGGTAGTGGGGTGAAAGAAAATGTAGCTTGTTTCGAGATTTTGCTTGTCTTGGAATTGATGTAGGAGTCGCAACCAGAAGGAGTTGCTGTAGTTTAAACCCTGAACCCTTGGGGGTTGCCCACGAATCAATGCGATTCCAGGGACACATTACATGTCGTCTGCATTGCTGCATTTTTAGAGGGATTGATTGTCTGTCCTCTTGGCAATGTAGGTACGGGGCTCCCCCATTTCAAGGTCAAATTAGCACTAGAATTGCAATGGAAGTGGTTTGCCATTTGTTAATGGCATTCTGAATGTATTTCCTCATTCAGACAATGTGGAAATACATTCTGACTGCCATGGTTTTTTCGACATTGGGATCCTCTGTACTTCAGATAGCCTTCCATGGCTTTTTGAACGCCAGCGGTTCTTCTATACTACTCTTTCCTAGTTATGGATTTTGGAATAGTGCACTTTTAGCGCGTTGTCTGTTTCTGCAGGTTGAGGATGGGTTGCATGCTCCTTACCTCAGATTAATGGTTCTTATCTCCGTGATTTGCTTGCTGATTTCGTGAACAAGAATGCAGTTTGAGTTGCAAGGGGGAAATTTTCTGCTTTTGAAATTGATCGGTAGGATGTGCTATGGATTGACTGAGCAGCTGTTGCTTGTTGGGCAGGTACCAAAATTTTTGGATGCCTTTGGTAGCAGACTCCCTGAAGTTCGATGCGTTGCTGAATGTGGATTCGATGGGGAAAAGTTTCTTACCTCCATTGGATGTGCAGTGGATATGGCACTGCCATCGATTGAATCCGGTTAGTATTATTATTCAGACTTTATACCTAAAATGTGGGTTAGGATCGAAACTGGGAGACGGATATTAACTAGCGGCTAATGCATTGAAATTTATAATTTCGTATTTTTCCTTTTCATATGTCCTGAGTACAACCCTCAATATAATCAATATAGTCCTCACTAATTGAAAATTCAAACATCGTATGTGAATATCAGTATTCCGATAACTACATGTCACATGTCCACTAAACATAAAAAATTCATTCATTATGTCCCAATTTGCTACTATTGCTTTTTACATATGTCTCATTTTCAGTGTGTTCTTTCTACATTGCAAACCTTTGTTTAATCTCTCCCCTCGGGATAGTGATAACAAAATCAGTGTCTGCAAGGGGGGAATGTTTCCTCTGAATTACTTTTCTGGATTCTGTAGGTCGCGTACCGGCGATATTGCATGTCGAAATTTGGCAGGATCATCGACTGCCCTCTGTTTCCGGACGTTGCAAGCGAGAGCTTGGCACAGGAAAGGTGTAAGAGATTATGGTCCATCGTGTATCACAAGGAGCCTTACGACATGCTAACAACGTTCTATAAATTTAATGGGAGTGCTAGTGGCTCCGGTCAAGTCTGCCCTGTTGATGACATTGATGGCTTGGAGGAGCTCATAGCTGCCGTTACCAAGCAAACCAAATTCTATTACTATGTACGTTCTTCACTGCTCAACATTCTTGTTCCTTCCTTCGGTTGCTCTTCATGCAAGTCTCGTTCTCTTGTGAAGGAAGCCAATATCAATCCGGTGAACCTTGCGAATTATGTTCCACTGGAAAGCATCACAATTGACTTCTCTATTATATTCACACATATTATGGTTATAGACATAGTCATAATGTTAGTGTAATGCAGATGATGTTAATTTAATGTTTTTGTGATTTACGAGTCGTTGGCATTAACTTGATATTGCATTGACATCAACTAAATTAACATTTATTTGACTTTAATTTAACATTATCTTAATATCAATCCAATGTCCTACAAGACTAACATTAACTTTCAATAATACGTTTGTGAAGCTAATTGGGGATTTTTTGACATGTGATCCCTGTCATCTCATCCAGGTATCAATTCAGTGTGCTAATTTGCGTCTCAATTTTCTCAGGTTCCACATCCATACATGTGGGAAGACAGCTTCTTACAAACTGCGACAGAGAGATACAAGTGCTTCTTGCATTTATTATACAAGTCGAAGGGAAAAATCCGCTGCTTTCCGACTTTTGATATTGATCTGATTTGGCACGCGCATCAGGTTTCTCCACACATCTTTACCAAGCCTTGTGGAAAGTTTAAAACGTGGTGTTAATATGCTCGGCAATTTTTCACATTAATTGGGGTTTGGAATGAAAACATGTTTCAAAGCTTACACCGCATTAGATCATCACTACCACCATGTCTCAAGCACTAGTAGAGAAGACAGTTTCAGAGGTGTTTTAGAAACCTAGATGTGTTACATTTAGCAAGATTTATGTTAGTAACTGCCTGAAATGCGTTACAATTGGCAGGGTCTAACTAAGCTTGGTTGTCCCTTGGGGTTTTCTGCTCAAAAATGAGACTACCCATCTGCTCAATGGTAACGTTGTATATGGAGTTTTGTTTCTGATTTCACAACCTGAATTGTATGTACAGCTTGCACCCGTGACATATGCCAAGGATACGAAAGCCTTGCTGGAGTGCATTGCAGATTACTACGACGACACTTCTTACCAAAGAGGGTTCAAATTGGGGCATAGATTTGAAGACACGGCGAGGCTTTGGGAGAGCACCTTTGGTCTCGCGTATGAAAGAGCAGGGTCCGTGTGTCACAACACCAGGCCAGTGAATGTACCGCCCCCTCCTGTTGCGGATCCTTGTGTGAAAAGCTCCCTGTATGAGAAGTCTCCCGCCATTCTACCCTGGGACTTCCGCGTGCCAGATCACAATTCCACCAAGTATCCAGTTCTCACTCCCAGACACGTCTTGCAGGTAATAATATTCATCACATCCCCATCTCAAATGGTCAAAAGTGGCCGGTTCCATATCTGTAGGAGTTGATATATATCATTTAAGAAGCATCAAAGTAAAGTTACTACATGTACCAATAGAACGAAGAAATCATGTCCTACGTTTTGGACCAATATAGATGATGCTTTGGTAGTTACTGTATCAACTATTGGAGTTTTTAATTTTAAATTAGGCCCGTTGTGGTTAACCCCTTAGTGCTCAAGCTAAAAATTTTAAGTCCATTTCGGAAGTGAATAGCCAATTATAGTCACTTTCACAATGTATTTCTATTGTTCAATCTATTGTGTGTAGTATATGATTTCATCTTTCCATCGGTACACTTGTCCTATCTGTACACTTTATTGAGGCTTCCGGAATGACTTGTTTCAATATCTTTGGACCTTCTCGCCTGTTGAGCACTTAGGGGTTAATTATTCCTTTACCAGTTCGACGCAAGTTTGCTATTGATACCTGCTGACATTGACTAATGGTTCTGGCATTGATCAGGTTTGCGTGTATATCAAGTGTGTCACGAACATGGCGCCCATCGGAAGAGAGAGCGCCAATCTGTTCGTGAGGCTCAAAACTTTAGAGGCGTACACAACCTTGAAGCTGGAGACTCCAGTGGTTCCCATTCTCACACAAGATCCCCAGTGGCAGAAACTCTGGGTGCTCCAATGCGAAACCAAGACCAAAGGCGTTCTGCTGGAGCTTCGGTACCACGTCGACGGCTGTCTGACGACGTTCCAGAAAACGAAGCGAATCGGCGGCACTAAACTCACATGGCAGGAGCTTCAGAAGGCGCCCATGCTCTCACATGAGATTGTACTCCCGCTGCGAGTTAAGCGGGGGAACTCAGTGGAACACCAGCAACCTCACCAGCTTCGACTCCACATTTCCATTACCCCTCCTGTCCAGGTATAACGAACGTGCCATTCATTGATTGCACACCTCAAGTTTTAAATAGTGTAGCAAATTTTAAATTTCTGATTGATGATGTGAAACTTATTACCAACTATTGAAAACTAACTCTTAAAATCTTCCCACAAAAATAATAATTCAAGAATCTTGTATGACTGATGATTTATGATGCATTTAGTGATTAACCTCCAAGTTTTCAATCAAAACAAATGCTTTCCGTTCTTCACACATCGATTACACATAGTTGTTTTCACTGGTTGGACATATAATAGATTTCTTGCAATTCTACAATCGATGAACTCTGGATAAAGTGCACAAGTAGGGAACCAACTGTGTTACAATATGAGTTAGAATTTTCCGTAGCCAACTTGCGGGTTTAGTGTGTAGTTTCTGTGTGACGGAGCAGTGTGTGGTCAGTCGCATGGCGACCCGACCATGACACAGCCCCGTTGATAGTTGATAATGGATCTATTAGTGTAGAACCTGTACCCAATATTTGACCTCTAAACCCTGAATCCTAAAGCTCAGATGGGGAAAAATTTTACACCACTAGAATCAGTGAAGAAGATTGGATATATTGTTCAATAAATAGAGCTGCGGAAACGTTCGTCCCCATATGGCCTACTCAAAACTGGTAAGAAAACATGAGGCCCAATTCGGGGTGCTTGTTCCTTTGGAGGTTAAGCTCTTGTTGCATAATGGGGTTGTGTTCTTGTTGTGTTTTCAGGCTGCGTACTTATTGAAATCTGTTCCCGACCGAGTGACAGACGATCAAGGGGCTATGCTGTCCAGCACCATTTTGCGGACTCGACGAAATCGAGAACCGCAGAGTGGGCGGTGGATCTCACGGACTGTGCTCAGCCATGCCGGCAAGGAAAATTTTGTCATCCGCATTCGGTATGCGTGAGATTCTTTTGTCTCGAGTGTGATAACCCTCAAAGGACCAAGGAATTTTGATTGATGATATTGTGAAAATATATATATAGTTCAGATGGGGCCAAATTCTATCTCACCAGAATCAGTGAAGAACATTTCATGTATTTTGAAAAAAGTGAATAAAATTGAACAAGAAAATCCCCATGTGACCTACTCAAAATTCTTAAAACTACATGACGCCCAATTCGACCTTCTGAGAAAAATTTCGAGAGGTGAGATGGTGCAATAGAAGGTTTAGACGTTACAGTATTCTGAATGTGAAACCAATTGGGATGAAATATTGAAATGTGAGCGATGAAATGTTTTCTGTCCCATGGCAGGGCCGCCAAGGGGTCATGGAGGAAGAGCGGGGACCGACCAGTGGGCGTGGACTGGAATGAGCGGGTCATCAACATCCATCAAGGAGGCTGGAATTATGTTGCTAACAGCGTTGGCATTGCCCCAGGTACTTTAATTTCTCCCTAAACCCTGACGGGCCAATTGACCTAAATTGGACCTCATGTTATTTTCTAGCAGTTTTGCGCAGGTCATATGGAGACTTTCCTGACCATTTTTTTAATGTATTGACCGACACATGCTGTGCTCTTAACTGATTCTGGTGGCATAAAATTAAACTCTCTTTGAATTATTGATACTTCACAAAATGATCAATCAACTTGGTCATTTTAAAAGCCTGAATTCTTGGTCCTTTAGGGATTAAACTTTGCTCATTGATGGCAGTCACATTTGCTGATCGTTAATTTGCCAATTTCTGAGTGGTTGTGGGGCGATGTGTTTTCTCTAGAAAAAATTGTGGGGAGTGCAACACCCTTGGCACATGAACTGGAGGAATACAAGCTGAGCTGGGCGCTCTCCACGGGCGACACACTCGTCATTTCGAGGGATTGTAAGGATCTCAATTGGGAGCGACATCTTGAGTTCACCCTCAAAACCTCCGGTCGAGGAGCTGGTTTGGTGAGTTTCCAAACCTCGCACCTTCTCTCAAGCCTAACATGCATGAACCTCTCTTGTACTTCGGCATATAAGATATGGAATCCATTCCTACTGTATTGAGTGGTTTCTCTCGTTCGAATGGAATTTTTTGATATGGATCGTGTTTGAAAGGATTCTACACACTGAAATGCGTATTATTTGGATATTGCATGATTAAGTAATGAATATCTACTCATAGGGCGAGTAAAACTGTGGATGGACTTTTGCTCTTCAGCTGTTGTACTTTGTCATAATTCGTAAATTCTAAATCTGTATTTTTCAGTATCATGCACTCCAGTTATGACCTATTCATGGCCTACCCACAGTAATACATTTTCCAGAAGAATAGATTCACTTCCTTAGACCTTCACGTTTGCCATAGTTGAAATTACTCACCTTTCTTCATTGTAGACTCAAATTAAATCAATACCTTAATGACTAAAGGGAACTGTCACATGGAGCTAGGAAAACTGAAATGATTCGAGAGCATGGCTTTGCAAGCATTATCATGCTTTCAAATTGTGTCCAAAAGGAATCCAGATTGTTGAGCCAGTTCCTCCAGCATGTTATGGACCTTCCTGTTTCTGAGTTAATTCTTTCTTTTCTTTAATAATATGGATTGCAGGCAAGGCTTGTCAACGGTCGCAAGCTGCAGTACGAAGTGCCGGGAGGCAGTGCGCAGGGGGACGAAGGCTTCGTGACCCTCATCCGGTATGGTCCGCAGACACCACAAGGCCAAGCCACGGCTCTCTTCAACTTCAAAGTCTCGGCCATGGAGGTGGTCCCGGAGGAAGACGTGGTGCTGGTGCTGCTCCTGTGCACGGCCACCATGCGCTCCATCGCGGATTTCGGAGGCTTGTCCGCCGGCAACGAATACACCCGGCGACGCAGCAAAGAGCACCACCCCGGGTGCAAAGACTGGGGCTCTGTCGTCTTGGAGAACACGACGCCTCGTCACGCCCATCTCGCCCATTGGCACTGGAATGGTGGCCACACTGCGGATGATGATGATGAAGAAGGCGATGGCGAGACCCATCCTGGTACGTCCTACTCCACTCCTTCACTTTAAATATTAAAGTAGAGGATGTTGTTTAAGCATTCTAATATCTATAGGAGTGTGACTTTTAGGATATCAGTACAAGAAAACCGCACTTGATTGCGACCCCTTAAAGCACGGAGCATAGTTTCTAGTACTAGAATGACCTTTTTAATAAATAATAATCTTGTTAGAAAATCTAAGAGGATTTCAACGCTATTAAGAATGCGTTATTTAGATATCGTATGGAGAAGTTATAAGGGTTCAAAAGTTATTGGTTGATGGTGTAACCAACTAAAGTTTCGATGGTGAGGTGATGTATGTTCTAATAGCAATATGTACTCACTGTGCAAGATTTTGAAGTGCCATACATAGTTCGGTGTCGCAATTGCGTGTGGTTACCTTGTTTGTTTAGGAGTGTGCATTCATTGGGAGCTCACTTTAGAACTCTCCGGAGGGATCACTTTCGGCACAAGAGTCGAGCTCTCTTGCTATCCAATTGTGTTTTCTTTCAGTTTATGATGATACCTTTCTGCAATTATTCAAAGTAGGATACTATTGAAGGGACTATTGATAACCCTGATTGTCAGTCACAGATCAGTGACCATAGACCCTGTCATGAGTACACCTGGCTTGCTAATTGAAGGTCAATCAAGTGTATTGGAAAGATACGAGTGGCTTTTGGTAGTAGTAGGGGTCAATCGATAGGAGGTCGACTCAGGTCCCTAACGGTTTTATTATCATCTATTCTGTCACTCAATTTGATACAAGGATGATGATTTCTTTGACTGCCCATATCCTGACATGCGATTCCTGTGCACGTCATGATTTCAGGACGAGTGGGAGCAACAAGTGAGTCTGACACACAAGCGGTGGATTGGAGCGACGGTGAGTACTCAGGGATGGGCCCTTCCACTCCTCCACCAGAAGAAATAGCCGCTCTTGAATGCTACACTCCAACAAGAGCAACGTCGAAACACAGAGCTGGAGGTAGCTTGCAAATTTTTAGTTATGTTGAACAAGGAAGAAGGCCGATATCTATGCCTTAAAACTAATTTTGTATTATACAAACCTTTTGTGGTTTCCAATTTGAATAGGTAGTGAAGGTACATACGAAAGTCGCCGTATGTACAGTACAGTACATTGATCGAGTCCTTTCCATTTATTGGTTATACCAGTATTCGGTTCAGTTTGATATGTTGTACCCTGGATTTTGAGTTGCGTGTAATTTAAATTTTGTTACGAATTGAAGGTGATGGCAGAAGGAAAAGTCCTCCACAGCTCAACTGAAAATTATTGGAATTCGTTTGATTTGTCGTCATTGGCAAGATTTTGTGTGCATGAAGGAATGTACTGGCATGAAGGAATAATTTGGAATGTTTCTATTATTGCATCTGTAATTTTCCTGGATGGAATGCTTGTGCAATATCTGCTGCAAATGCTGGCCATACAGTACGATCACTTGAAACGGAGTATGTGATCGTACTGTATGGCCAAAAGCGTGCCCCTAAGAAATTCAGAGACTAAGGTAGGAATACCATAAACGGTTAAAATAAGCATTTCAGGCTATAAGATATGGGAAATTCATTGAGAAATTCAGCTCAATGTGTGCAAAAATAAAGATGAGGAAGAATGCAAAAAAATAAGTAAATAAATAAATTCTTCAAAAATGAATATTTTATTGAATATACATGTGGATTCCATTTCTTCAGGTGGACCCCATTTTTGTCTCATAGCTTCACCTAAAACGGTTACCTTTGGAACTTGTTCTTAATAAAGTGTGAGACAATCAAATTTCAGCAAATCAAATCTTATTCAAATCAACAACAAAGCTAGCTATTGTTGGTTTTAGAACACCCTATTGTGCCATTAGGAAGGAGGGTGCCATTTATAGTATTCCTACCTTGAGTAGAAGCTTGTTTCTCAATTTTGATCATGAGCACATTTTTGAAAGTCTACCAATTCAATTTTGCCCACATGACTTTGGGTTATTATGTTTGAATGTTGTTCTTGGAATAAACCCAAATTTCCTTGCAATTTATCTTTGTGATATAAAAAAATGAAAGCTTGGCACACAATAATGATCATCAACCCAGAGTCACTGGACAAATTCGCTCAGGTTCACAAGTATCATGGGCCTACCTACAATTGAGTTGGAAAAAGGGCCCACTTGGGTCCATGCGTCTTATTGCAAATTTGTATTGCAATTGGAATTCAAAGTCAACTTGGCCTAATCCAATTGAGTTGAGTTTTATACAGGTCTCAAGAATTAGCTAGAAGTCCTAGTATGAGTTGAGTTTTAAAGATACTTTTGATAACACATACAATGAATTAGTCTTTGAAGTGAAATGGTGACTCACGAACATGATAACATCCACAATTCCACTGTGCAACAAACTGCTCATGTCCTGATTTAGAAAATATGAGTGAAAAAAATGAGGTGCCAATGTTTGAACATAACATCTTTAAGGAGCTACCTCCATGCCCTTGGGAAAGAAACCCTGATTCTTTTTGTTCACCCTCTAGAGCTCTTTTCAAGAGGGGGCGGGACCAAAAGCTATAGAAAGACAACACTAGTTATTCACTGAGTGCCATGCATGCTCTCTACCGAGGAGGGTGAGTTCTCACAACAGCTACGAATGTCTCATTCGTAGAACTGATACTTCTGCTTCTATCTACTTTACAAAAGCATGAGTTTTAGATGAGTGGAATATACACTGCTTATTCACAAATCGTCTAAAGCTTTTGTCCAACTGGAGAACCTCAGATCCGCTGGAAGCAAGCCCCCTCCGCTGGCCGTTGTAATTCTGGTCACTTATGCAACAGAACAACCTGTTACATCACGCCACTTGAGGTAGAGCAAGCCACCATGGTAATGAGTATACGCCCCCGCCACAACCAGAATATGAAACAACTGGTGGCTGTTTCCTATAATGTCGAAAGTTCCAGGTTTCCACCGTTCTGGGATACGTGTAGCATAGATCAGGGCACCTACACCGTACATAAGTCCCATTGCGATTTCCATTTTCAGGGTTTGGTAAGCTACGGGCTCATCTTGGTATAAAAAAATCTTGTGCACACATGGGATAATACCTGACACTCCCATAGTGAAAAACAATATCGCACGAAATGGGCGGTATTCTGCACTCTGAAACACAGGTAACAAAGATGCACCTATCGTGCCAATCCCCATCGTTGTGATGATAGCCAGGTACATCTTGCACAGGAAAGGGTTGCACATAAAGCTGTAATATACCTGCCCAATTTGACAACCGCAGGTAATGTTACCCGTTAAAATCGCCTCTCAATACGAAGAGATAGGTCAAATCCAGCTACCACACCCAAGCTGAGTATTCCAGCAACGGCACACAAGGCTATTAATTGAGTACATTGGCGATAAATCTGAAAAAATTTATTTCTTGTGTCTAAATGTTGGTCAGTGCAATGTGCACTCCTCGTGACGACAATGGGACTCGCAGAGCAAAGGACAGATTCATGCGAGATAAGGCCACTAAAGATAAGACAGGTTGAAACAAGTTTGAAATAACAAGCTAAAAATTTGAAGTAATGTCGTGCAACTAGGGGTGAAAATACAAGCTTAAAATAATTCGTTCAGTTTATTACATCTTACGACAAATTGGAGGTAACAAGTAGCCAATCCATCTCAATGTGGTGGCGCAAAACCTTGTTATCTAAGGCACTTTAGCATGCCATGCAGGAACCATGTTAACACCACCTCGTCAGGTTCATTTTTGTTACTTGAACCAGTGTAAAGTCAATGTTGAACTAAATGTGGCAAAATTTTAAAAAATAGTTATTGCACCAACCAAGGTGTAGGATTTCTTGTTTTCTCAAATGTGTTGCTTCGACCTATGCAATATAAAGTGACCCTTAAAAGGCTCTAGTTCAGAGAAGCAGGAAACGTACAGGTGGGTAAAATGAGGCTGCGATAAGTGTCGAAATCCCCGCGTAATCCATCCGCATCAATCCGTAGAAATATGATTTTGAAAGGCAGCCGAATAGGTGACATGTTGCGCTTGCCAACAAGCAGAACATTGCACCTCCTAAGAACACGAAGAAAGGCCAACGTGTGATCGGTCTCTGCATCATCCACAACACCAGGATTCAATATACTTCAACAAACCCCTCTTCCTTTCAAACCCTATTCCAACTATGGTGTGATAATTCACCAAATTTTATATTACATCCAACTTGATCACACGCAGAAATTTCTCTTGTAGTATTAAACCTTAAAGAACCAAGAAGTTCAAATTGGGCCTCATGTTCTTTAGGTAATATGGGGACTCTGTTTTGTCCAATTGTATTTGATTTTCAACCAATGCATACAGTGTGCTTCACTCATTCAGGTGATAATAAATTTGATCCCATCTGAATTACAGGTTTTTCACAATGTGATCAATCAAGTTGGTCAATTAAAACCATGAATTCCGCTTAATAACCTGTGTCAACACGTCTGGTTTCATCCTGTTCTTTATTCCTGTAGGCTCCACACCACCAACAGATTCCAGCAGAGAATCAGACTTGGCAGGAACCTAATGAAGTGGACAATTAAAATCATTGATCTTATATTGATTAGAGGTAAGATGAATCAAAATCCTTGAATCGATACCAAGACCTTGTGCAGAGAGGGCCCTACCTGAATGCATTGCGTGCCGTCGTAAGTGCCAGGAACGCAACTGGAAAGAGCTTCCGGCAGCTGCAAATACGAAGGCCATGAGTCCATAATTCCAGATTGCCATCTGTGAAAAGTACTTGGCTCCACAATGGTTGGCAAATGCGTAGCCGTGTAGATGGTGAGCCCCAGAAAGAGAAGAAATCCAACCAAGTGTCTGTCACAACCCATCCCAACAAAATCTATCTCATCAGTATCACACTCATATCCAGCCTATGGTCAAGTCTCCATTTATTGTTTTTGGTAATTTTAAAACAAGTTTTATGACAAAAAATATTTCGAAATTCAATATCTTCCACTCGGTAGATCCAAAGCATGTAAAACCATCAGTGTACACATCCCCTGATTCCCCTTCCAAAGTCCAAGGTTTTCCAACTATACCACAGCCTCCTTCGTTGACTAAACGATCACATAGATGCATGACTTGACTACGAAACAGAACATAAATAAAGAACTCTGCAAATTCAAGCGAGGGCTTCATTGAGTAAATTCCATCTCTTCCGGAAGCAGTGAACTTGTGAAACAACGAATTATGCTTCACGAAACCCTCAGAATTCTTTCTACAAATTTCTCAAATTTCATCACACAGAGCAAGAAACTACGGCCCGCAACTAGGGCATGGTGCATCCCTAAGCACTTAGCCCTAGTTCCTTCCTCTACACAGAACAATAAATAAAACAACACAAATACCAGACTCAATATCTACAATCCCATTCACAAGGGCTTCCTTCCGAGGGGGAACGCACATGCCCATAGACACACAAGCGACCAATTCAGAATCAATTCCGCAGTTCAATTCAAGCCATTCGTCCCCACCACTTACGTCCAGATGTTGAACGTTTCATTGTGCATGTGAAAGACGGAGAGCAGGGCTTTTTTGAACGGGTAATCCACCCGGTAGTATCGCAGAATGTAATTGTTGTCCCGCAGATAATCGGGGAGTGCCTTGAATTCCACCAGCTGCTCGCGGACATTGCTCCACAACTCCATCGCCCTTTCTCTCGGGCTACTCGACCTCTCCAGCAACCCCCCCATCCCTTCCATCTCGACCACCCCCTTGCTCCTCCCCCTCCTCATCATGGCGCAGCCCCAATCCGACAAACTTCGTCTCCTCTGCCTCCCAAACCTCAGAAACGCCGCCAATTCAACCTCAAGGCGCCTCCTAAATGCACACGCACACAGTTCTGGTCTCGAATTCGGGATTCGGGAGGGAGGAGCATCATCGTGGGGTGTTCAGAAGCGCCATCTTGGTACGCAACTTGCATGATACGCAATTGCGCCGCTTGGACAAGAACTGAAGCTTTGGCTGTCGAGGGCCGTGGATGTTGTGGTCCCAAGATCTCACGTTGCAGCCATTGATGATCAGGAATTGCAAGGGACGGGGACCGCCACGGCGCGAGGATGCGCCGGCACGTCGGCCGTGGCCGTGGCCGTGAATTCCCAAGCGAGCGTACCTGGGGGAGGGGCTGATCAAAGCTGGGAATACAACGGCGACGCAGGGCACGGCAAGGACGAAAACAGAGCAGCAACAACCCTCCGGGCCACGCTCTGCTGATCAGAAAGCCCCAGCCGTACAATCAACCTCTTTAATATCGCCCGCGATAATGGCACATGCGCGGGGGGTCGTCCCTAACTGAAGCCCTAATGGCACACGCCTAGCCCTAATATCACCTAGGCTAGTCTAGTCTAGTATCACTCCCTCTGTTCTATCACCGACCCTTAATATCACATCCTTTGTGCTCCCACCGACCCCTAATATCACATTTGCAAGCCATTTTACACAAGCTTGCCAAGCCCTCACCAAGCCCTAATATCACATCTCTAAACCTTAACCCCTAAAAGAACCAAACTGCGGGGGGTTTGGACAACCTAAGGATTTTGGGCAATTCACTACGAATGGAATTTTTATTTTTTTCCTTTGAAATTTTTACACAACATGTGCCTGAGGATGGTGAGGAGTAGCTTTAAGGCCCAACAATTTTCATAACTTTTGACTTCGTGGCTATAAAGTCATTGCATGATATTTAATTTTCTTTGAACTGTAGGCAGCCCAGGCAGCTCAAAAAAATTCTTTAAAAATTCACTTTTTTTTTTAAATAAAAATTTGGAATTGGTTCTCTAGATCTATATATACGTGGAAAGCTTTGAATCATTCCATTTTGATTAATGAGATGAAAGTTATGAAGAGTTTTAGTTTGCAAGTAGTTATGGAATCTCTATCCTAAAATAAACTTTGAAGTCCTTTATTGAACTCAATTTTCAATGTTTTTTGAAAAAAAATAAAATCATAGGATGTAGATTGTTTATGATAATATTACAACTCGATTGGGATTGGCATTTTTCAAGTCCATAACAAAATTCTTAACAATTTAGTATTTAGAATCATTCTCTACATCTTTTCTACTTACTATTTATTTCCTTTATATTGTACAATTCCAAATGATCTGAAATTTTTTAAGCATGTACCCAACTTGCCTTGAAGAATGAATCCAAAAAATCACCACCAACATAGATGTTTTTTCATACAAACATGCCCTTGTGAACCCTAAACCCTAAACCCTAAACCCTTAAGTTTCATGTTTTTAGGGTTTAGGGTTTAGGGTTTAGGTTACCCAGTGCAACTGCCCAATCTAATTTGTAAGGCGAATAAAAGGATTTTTGTCACTTCAAACATTGATATCTTGCAATCTACAAGGTGAAATTTTTGTGACTTTTTTTCACGTCTTCTCAAATGGTAGCATACTATAAGATTCTATAGTTACATTTGTCCAAAAATGTTTTTTTTTCTAAATTTGGTATTTGTACTACAAATGATAGTTTCAAAGTGTTTTTGGTGAAAACATAGTCAAAAACCTATAGGGGTTAACCAACTCCTATTTCACATTTTTAAGCCCTAACCTTGAAAAGACCAAACATTCATATTTCTAACAAATGTCTAATAATGGTCAGACATTAGATGAAATTTGAGGGGTCAAGAAGATCGTGAGTTATTAAATGGTGGGAATGAGCAAACTTGACTATTGTAGCAACACTGCAACAATCCTTTGTTGCCAAGAGTCTTCCACGTAATTTCTCCAAAAAAAACATTATTATTATTTTTTAAATTCTGGCAACGAGTCGTTCTTCACTACGGGGGGAACATTAAAGGGAACAAGCCTGAAACAGTAATGTGAATGCAAATATGCTCCTAGCACACAAAATCTTCATTTTTTTCATCCATCTATATGGTTGTAGATTCTTGTGAAAGGCGTTGTAACTTTAAATTTAGTAGAGTAACTTCAAATCTTTTTTTAGCATCCAACTTAATGTCCAAGAAACTCTATGGTCACTCAAAGTTTCAATGATTAGACCCTTTACAAGTCAATGCATAAACAACTCCAATTGACCCCCTAAAGGTCCTTAACTATGTTTTCACCAAAAATGCTCCAAAATTGCCATTTTTAGTACAAATACCAAATTCTAGAAAAAAAAATCATTTTGGGACAAATCTAACCATAGGATCTTATAATACACTAGTACAAGAAGACAAGGAAGAAAAATTAGAAATTTTAACCATATGGATTGCAACATAATAGTGTTTGAATTGACAAAAATTCTTTTATTGGCCTTGCAAATGACTAGGCAGTTGCACTTCACAAGGTCACATTTGTATGAAAAAATGCCTATGTTGGTGGTCCTTCTTTGGATTCATTCTTCAAGGCAAGTTAGCTACATTTCTAATAAACTATAATTTCAACCTAAAATTTTGAGTATCGTTTAATGACTATAGGTTTCTATTGCCAAAATTTCCAACTCAAATAAAATATGAAATGATTTCTAGAAGAGGTTGAAAATGAACTAAAATGGCATATTTTTCAACTCAAATAATTATAGAGAACACATTTAGATCGCCATGGAATCAATAATCAACTCAAAATGAGCTTTCAATAGAGAGTTATTTTTTGAAATTTTTTGTTCATTTTTTAGACAATTTTTTCTTATATAATATAGGAATGTGAAAGTTATTTTTCAGTTCTATAGTGTATCTTTTTACTTCAAAAATTTGTAACTAATTATTATTAACAAATAAAAATATCAATAATTCAAAATATAAACTTTAAAAGTAGAAAAATCTATTCATATTTTTTTTTAAATTCAAAATTCAAAAAGTATATAGGGGGTCCAAAGTTTTGTTCGCATGTAGTTTCTAATGGTCACTCTAAGTGCCTCCCCGAGATTTCAGATCATTTTGAATTGCACAACACATAGGAAAAAACATTAAGTAGAAAGAAATAGATAATGATTCAAAATACAAAATTGTGAAGAATTTAGTTATGGACTTGAAAAATGCCAATCCCAATCGAGTTGTAATATTATAATAAACAATCTACATCCTATGATTTTATTTTTTTCAAAAAATATTGAAAATTAAGTTAAATAAAGGACTTCAAAGTTTATTTCAAGGTAGAGATTCTATAACTACCTCCAAACTAAAACTCCTCATAACTTTCATCTCATTGATTAAAATGAAATGATTCAAAACTTTCCACATATATATAAATCTAGAAGAAAAAAAAGTTCAAATTTTTGTTTAAGAAAAAAGTGATTTTTTCTCATATGCTTGGACCAACCAATCTAAAAAAACTACATATCATACAATGACTTTTTAACCATGTAGACAAAAGACAGTCATGAAAATAGTAATCACGTTGTAGAGTAGATTAAAAGCACAAATTCAAAAATAGTAATTTTTAGTTCAATGTTACTACAAAGTATATGGCCTTTGCAAAACATTTGAAAAATCATTCTAATTACTTAAACAAATATGCAACAAAGCATGAATTTATTTATTTATTTGATTAGGTGGATTTCACCCAAATACATCAACTTCTTTAATATTACAACCCATGATCCCAGGTTATCTTCAGTTGTGGATAATATACATGGTTACACGGAGTTGTGATAACAATTGCAACTAATTAAGAGGATTGTGTTTAGAGGTGATATTAACCCTAAAGGACCAAGGCAGATTTTGGGCAGAAATTGTGAAAAAATACCACTCTTCAGGGCACTAAGAAGAAATGAAAAAAAAAAAGTTTTTTTTTCAAAATTCAACTAAGTATACAAATTTGTACTAGATTACCATGGAATGTGTGGAAAAAAATTCAAAAACTTTGATTGCACAAATTGAAAGATTATAACATTTGAAGTTAAAAGAAAAAGTTTTATTTCAACCTTGCCCAACATGGCTACTAGCCTTTAACTCCTACAATGAGATTTTTATACTACATATGGTTATTTTTTTGACATTTTTATCTTGTATTATATAAGTTATATGAAATTTCAATAATAAAGGAAGAGTTTTGCAAAAGCTGCCTAGAGCTTTGTACCTTAGCTATTAGAAAAGTTCATAGCAGCATAATTTTTTATCTGGGCATCCGAATAGAAAATATTATATTTCCATTAAGGGGGTACATGTTTACACCTTGTATTAGAATTTTGTGACAAAAATTGACTTCATAGGAACTTACCTGGATTTTCAATTGTTTGTTTAATGGACAATTGTCCTTTAGAGGTTAAAGGGCATTGTTTGCATAAAATGGTTTTGCATCATTTTTGTACTTGTCAAAATTGGGAAAGGTAAAAATCATATAAACTAGATGAAAGCAACTATAAGGTTCAAGTTATTAAAAATTATAGAATATGTTCATAATATTTGTCTTATTCCTACTTCCTGCAATTAAATATCATCTGTATACAACAAACTTATTATTTCACATTGAGTGCCTTCTTTAGATTATAAAATCTTTATTATAACATTTACATGCAAATTTTTGTAACATAACAACGTGTAATAGTAAAATTGCAAAAAAAAATTGAATTGGAAATATTATGATGTAGTCCAAACATTTCTGGATGACTATGTGAATATTGGATGTGATATTAGAGAAGGTGATACTAGGACTTAGGTAGAGAATACAAGTTGTGATATTATGGGTAAGGTTGGTGAAATAAGACTTAGTAAAAGACTTAGTAAAAATGTGATATTAAAACTTCCTTAGAAAATTGAAATTTTGGCTTAGTGACACTTATGGGGATGTGATTTCTAGAGCTTGATGAAGGAATATGGGAAGTCACATTAAGGCTTTTTGAAAAGCTTGAAGATGTCATATTAACATCTGTAATAGGATATAATTGATGTGATACTAGGATTTATGAGAGGATATACTGATGTGATACTAGGATCTATGAGAAGATATAACTGATCCGATATTAGGATTTATGAGAAGATACAATGATGTGATACTAGCTAGGATCTATGAGAGGATATAACTGATGCGATATCAAAATTTCACAAAAGATATAATTGATGTAATACTAGGATTTATAAGAGGATATACTAATGTGGTACTCCCTCTGTCCCAAAATGATCTTCATGTTTGACAAAGTGTTCCAGATTAAGGCTAAAAATAACTTTTTTAAGACCCGTTTCGCATGGTAGGTAGAGTTTAGTATACTCTTAGTGTCTTGCAAACATTGACTTTAGAAGCCTTCTTCAAAGTGCAATTTTAAATTATTGAAAAGTATAATTTTTTGGGCATTTTTAAATAGCACTAGTTGGCATTTAGTTGTTGAGTGTGAGGTTATAATTTTATGGGCATTTAGAATAAGCCAAAGCCCATGTGTGGACCTCAATATTGACTCCAAAAGTTTCTTCTCCTTCAATTAGACAATACTCAAAGAGATGCAAAAAATAAAATTGAACAATGTTGATTGACCCCTTGAATCATTTCATGTGTCTTTTGATTGATGATTGAATGAATGGAAGGGGAGCTATTCCTCAAAATTGTTTTGTTGATCCTAGGGAGCAATCAAAAATTGAATCTGACCAATTTGCAACATCACAAATGCAATAGGAAGATCATTTTGGGACAAAAAATTAGAACCAACAAGAAGATCATTATGGGACGGAGGGAGTACTAGCTAGGATCTATGAGAAGATATAGTTGATGCAATACTAGGATTTTACAAAGGATATAACCGATGTGATACTAGGATCTATGATAGGATATAATTGATGTTATACTAGGATTTTACAAAAGATATAACTGATGTGATACTAAGATCTATGAAAGGATATAACTGATGCGATACTAGGATCTATAAAAGGAAGTAACTGATGCAATACTAGAATTTCACAGAGAATATAACTGATGTGATACTAGGATCTATGATAGGATATATATAATTGATGTGATACTAGGATTTCACAAAGGATATAACTGATGTGATACTAGGATCTATGAGAAGATATAATTGATGCAATACTTGGATTTCATAGAGGATAAATTGATGTGATACTAGGATCTACGAGAGGATATAACTGATGCGATACTAGGATTTCAAAGACAAAATAACTGATGCGATATTAGGATTTGTGAGGAGATATAACCAATGCAATAGTAGGATCTATGAAAGGATATAATTGATCTAATACTAGAATTTCATAAAGGATATCACTAATGCAATTTTAGAATCTGCAGATTTGGTGATAGTTTTGGAGATGCCATATTAGGACTTGATGAGAGATTTGGAATTGTGAATAATGGCTTAGAGAAAAACAAACTAGGGCTATATGAAAAGGTTTAGGGTAAGATATTAGAACTTGGTGAAAAATTATATTATTTGATATAAGGACTTTTAGGTCATGTGATATTAACTCCTATAAGACCAAAGTGTAGTCTAAATTTCTAAAATGGTAAAGATGTATTATAAAATACAACTTAAAATAACAATATAATGATGACTTTAAATTTTTTTTATAAAATATGATCAATAGACCATATTTGGATGGTTAGATCAATTTTTGCTTTAATTCAAAAAAATTCAAAAAAATTCAAAAAAATTCAAAATAATAAATGAATAATTCATTCTAATATTTTAAATTTACTATCAATTTACTATTTATAATTTTTACAAGAAGTCTTTTTTGAATTCATTTTGGTGATTTTTGAAGATTTTAATTTTACTTATTTATTAAAGTCATTTACAGAGTCTTATATTTTATATTGAAAAAGTTATTTTTTGAAGTTTAACACACTTATTTCCCTTCAACTGTAGAATATTTGCAAAAGAAAATTGTAATTATCTATACTATACAAATGTAAAGGAACATCATTTTGGTCTATCTTTACATCACTACAAGATAAAACAATGTTTTAACTGTAGTCCTAATCAAGTCCTTATAGTATAGTCTTAGTAGTATAGTCCTAAGTAATGACCTTTTAGGAGATATTTAATAAAATTTACTGAAAACACATGTATTTCTAATAAAATTTTACTAAAAATCTCTTGAAAGGTATTGTTTTTAGGACTATACTACTAGGACTAACCTTGAAGCACCCCTTCAGTCTCTTGTATTGTGTCCATTATGAATTTGCCCAAATTTATAATGCAATGTGCTTTAGTAACTACAAATTTTCAACTCCTCTATAATATTTGCCTATTAGCTAGCTTTGAAGCAATTTATTTTCATTGCCCAATGTTTAAATTTGAGTTTTCTTGTATCTATTCAAAGTACTCTAGAATGTGCTTCCAATGATAATAAAAACTTAAGCTTTAATCATAAAGTGGTGAAAAGTTCATTTTAGAAGGGCAAATTTGGAGTGCATTTGGAAGATGGCCTAAGACACAAAAGAAGTCTTCCAACTACACTTTAAGGTAATTCATTACAAAACTTGCATACAAAACACACAAGCATGGAGATTAGACCCACAATATATATCTTGCACCTTAGCTCATTTGAAAACTTTGAGTTCTTTGCATTCTAATTTATATTGTTAAAATTAGTAGTTTCAATACAATGTTTGATTTATAAGCAATTTTGTTTTTTTCCATCATCGTTGACATCCTATTAACTAGTGATTGTTTAAAGGAAAAAATCAAGTTCTCTTTCTTTAAAAAAATTCTCAAAGATTCTCAATTCAAATTTTCATAATAAATATCAAATTCTTGAAGTTAAAAAAGACACTCATTTTTTCTTGAAAGTTTCAAAGTTGAATCTATGTTGTTGAGGAAGATTGGAAAATTTTATAGCTCTACTTTGAATATTATGATCTTAGAGATGCTAAAGAAATAGTTGTCTTTAAAAACAAGTGAAGAAGTAAACATACCAATTAGGTTGAAAATCCAATGTTTAGAAGTTGCTAAAGAGATCATTTCAAATAATCAAATATATCCACTTGTTTTCAAGATGTATTGTTTTGTGGCAATTTTTCCTAAATAACAATACTATTATTTACATTGGGGATTCCACAACTTTGACACTTTCAATGTGCGCTACTTAAAACATAAATCTTATAAAATATTTTAGAAGAAGTTCATAACTTAGCTTCCAGGTATTGTATCCAAAGCTTTAGAAACTAGGATATTTATAAATCTATTTTGTCATGAACTTCACATGAATGCACAATAATCAATCTTCAACACAATTGCACGTGGCTTAAGGAGTAGTTACATATTGCAGGCGTTGCCAAGTGGCAAAGGTTACATTGTATTAATTCCAATGTTTTTATGACAAATCAATATTTATGTGAGAAAAGTCACATTTAGTTGGTGAAGGTAGTATATGTGTTGTTTTGGTGATCTCATCTTAGACATAGATGCTGATGCAAATGTATATGTTCCAACTTGTATAAACACAATGGAGTTGTGTTTATGCACTATGATATTTCTCCAAGGCAAATTGACAAAGAGGCAAGTTCAAATTGGGAGAATGACTTGCATTTCAAAGGATCATTTTCAAGGAAGACTTACACGTGACAATTCAAGAGTATCTTCTAGGCAATTTTTGTGTCCACAATGAAGTTGCAATCTTTCACAATAGAAGAGAAGGCTAGCATTGTTGGTATGCAAGAAGTGGGACTTTTTAGTGTTTAAATTGGATGTGAATTAAATACAATACGCCAAACTATTTTTGATATTATGAAGTGGTACTGACTTCAAGGGATTGTCATCCCCCCAAAGCCTTCTAGTAGAAGATGTAAGCTCAACTTTTGTGAGAAGAAGCAATTGGTATGACTTGTAGTTGGTGATCAGCACACACCTATTGTTGCAATTCAAGCCCAAATGAAGACAAGAATTTGCATGTGCACATTGAGAAAATATATTTAGGCTCTTGGCTTGAGCAATCATACTACAATCAAAAAACCTTTTCTTAAAGATGCACATAAGGCACAAAGATTTCCATTTAGTCAAGCTCAAACACACTAGAGTAGACAATTGGAAGAATGTTATATATGTAGGTGATTGCAAAAAACACTTGTCCTATTTTTTGCCCCATTGGATTCTGACAAGTGTTTTTTTGCTCACTCTTGTATTGTATGACAATCTCATATGAAATTTGACATGAAAATACATGTGGTAGTTTCAGACATTGAATAATTTTTTGGCATTTAAAAAAAATTATTTTACTTTTTTTAAACAACCTCCAATCAAATGTATACCTTAGCCATTTGGAAAGGGATTTTGTACTATTTTGATCCAAAAAGGAAAAATTGTTGCTTATAATTAGAATACAAGGAGTCAAGGACTTCTAATAAAATTACACAAGCCCACATAGAGATTTCAAAAAAATAGCAAATTGTCCACCTTCTACATGTGCTCAAAATGCACTACCTTTGTGCAAGAGCAGAGAATACAATTTTTTTTCCCAAAGATGAAAATAGTTGAGAAAGAGCATCTTTTAAGTTAGGAAAAAAAATCATTTTATTGAATTTTGTTGAATTTTTTTTAATATTTTCTATAAATCAAACTTCAAATGTCCATTTTCTTGGTATTTTTCATTGTGCTTTTTTCTAGGCCTGTTTTTTTAGAGACATTTTATTTGTAATGCTTCGCATATTATCTATATTGTCTTTCATTTTTAAAAATTATTCCAAAAGTCACAATACACAATAAAATAGACTATTTTGAGCCAAAAATAGCAAGTCTTTCTTGCAATGACCCATGGACATAGAAATCATCCTTCAAGGTTGGCAAGCATTCACATTTTATTCTGAAAGTCACAATCTTCATTGAAATAGGCCATTTTGAGCCCGAAATGGCAAGTGTTTCTTGCAACGACCCATGGACACAAAAATCATCCTTCAAGGTTGGCAAGAATTTGCAGTTGATATGAATTCAGCATCAAGTTTACGAAAGGTACTCATGGAATTGCTTTTGTCCTACCTTTAAATTTGGTTGCATTTTTGTTATGACAGGGGGCACTTTTAGTAGTATTGGCCATGGAACATGGTGCAAATGGTTGTTGCAATTAAATGAGCATGAAAAAGAGTCTCCAAAGATGGGCTTGAAGTTCTCATTTCCACAATGCCTAGTAGAATAAAGGTTGTTATTGACACTCGCGGTGGTAGATATCATGCCAAAATAATCCAAATTGATGTACATTTTATACTTTCCTGTGTGAAAATATCACATAACGTGAAAATAGTCTCTCTAAGCTTTCCATTTCACTTTACGATTCTCAATTTCATGAAATTCAGAATATTTGACAGCAATTCGAATTTCATAGTCTTTACAAGGCTGGAGATCGTGAAAACTGTCTGCAGCTCGAAACAGACTGTCTGTCTGTCTATATCTTTTAGCTGCCGGGTGCTGCAGTACACGAACTGTCAACATTTTAGAGCGCCCAGGATTGCACCAACTTAACAAAATTGGAGATGAAGATACAAAGTAGCTTAGAAAACTAAAGCATCTAACAATTTAAACTGTTACACAGACCAGACACACTGATCAACACAGAACGATTCTAGACTGATTCAAACCCCCAAAATTCGAATACAAATATAATATATACCACCCTTACGACTAGATCGACTAGCTTCAAGATACACAGCTAGATCGAAGGAGTTGCATGCATAGTCCAAGAATTTCTTACCTTACTACTCGCAATGCATTCATCGAGCTCGAATTCTAGAGTAATTCAACCCCAAAAATTCGAATATGAATATAATAGCACCCTTAGGATTAGATCGACTTCAAGATACACAGATCGACGGAGTTGCATGCAGATCGAGTCCAAGAATTTCTTAGCTTACTACTCGCACTGCATTAATCGAGCTCCAATTCTAGAGTAATTCAAACCCCCAAAATCGATATGGAATATAAATATAATACCACCCTTACGATCGACTAGATCGATCGACTAGCTTCAAGATACACAGCTAGATCGACGGAGTTGCAGAGTCCAAGAATTTCTTAGCTTACAACTCGCACTGCATTGATCGAGCTCGAATTGAAGCAGCTTACTCAATCCTTTCACAGGGAAACCGGCAGGGCGTCACCCCCCGGGTGTTTTTTTTCCACATTGCAGTTATACCCCCCCCAAACTTTCTTAAAACAGAAAGTTTGGGGGGGGTGTAACTGCAATGTGGAAAAAAAATACCGGGGGGGTGATGCCCTGCCGTTCTCCCTGTGTTTGGCTCTTCGATACACAGTATCATCAATTCATCCCTTAATTTCTGTCAAAATTATGTGGAGGCCTCTCTCAATCTATCTGTCCATCTGAGTGTCGATTTAAACCCCCAGTAATTCGAGTAGAAATACAATTCCACCTTAGGACTAGATCGCCTTCAAGATACACAGATCGAATTGCAGAGTCCAAGAATTGAAGCAGCTTGCTCCATCCTTTGGCACTTCGATATATACGCAGTATCGATATCATCATGCAATTCATCCCGCTTTCTGCCGTACGTATCTGGATCGGAGGCCTCTCGATCTCATTCTGTCTATCTGAGTGTCGCAACTAGACACTCATATATTTTTGCCAGTTATCGGAAGATTGCTTGATTTCTTTTTAGACAATTGAATACTTTTCTATCGCTCTGGATCATAGAATTCTTGAGGAGTTGCCTCGAATGATACAGTTGTTGGAAAAGGAAACAGGTTCGTTTTGTGCACAATCTTGCAGTACGCGCATGATATGTGGCAAGCTTGAATGGGAGGTCCCAAAAGCTCAGTACAAGAAGAAGGAAGACATGCAATGTGTGTGACAAATTGTGAAGAAAAACAACAATAGCAAGTGAATACATAACTGCCATTATACTGGAATGCACAAGTCACTAAAAATAGCAAGAGAGCGATTGATTAAACAGTTTGTTCTTGAATATCACTCTGATTTCACTTAGTGTTAGATGTGTGTGACAATAGTTACAAATCGACACTTTTTGAGTCCTTCATGATCGACATTCGTAGGATCTGAGGATTTGAAATATGAAAAAAACTATACTATAGGTTACCATTCATGGTTTAAAACAGAAAAAACAAAAGAATTGTACTACTCTTAGTACAAAATCACTTAAGAAAACTTTTGATATTCTATAAATGAAACAAAGGTAATCTCTTTATGAACGATCATGGATTTTGGAACTAGCTCATGGCACTCCCTTCTTAATAAAGTAAGGGAGAGAATAGGCTAAGGACTAGATGGTATATGAAGTCTCAAAGCCTAAGATTCATCAACCTTCAAGCATTTTTGGACTTTGACTAGATTGAGAGGAAGGAGGCTTTGCATGATTGCATCCACAAAAATGAGGAAATTTGATTAACTATTTTACTTGAGAAGTGAGTCACTGCTACAAGTATAAATTATTAAGCCTCTTGTATTGTATTGTGGTTGCTTGTTTTAAATCCCATTGATGCTTCTAGAATATTGAAATGGTGCAATCAGGGAAGAAATGTCAATGATTCTTTAAGTGATTTGATCCATAGGCTTGGTGTACTAGGTGCTTGCAAATTATGATTTCCTTTGCATTCTAATAATTTATTATTACAAATTGAATATTTGGCTCTTGTTCCTCCACACAAAGGCACCTACACCAAGATGTAAATCAAATTACTATTGTTCAAAATTATTTGACCATGATTTGGCAAAAGCACTACAATACTACCATTCTTAATTTTATAGGCCTAAATTTGGAAAAGAAAACATTTTTCTGCAACTTCAATGATACATTCTTGAAGTACACTACTTTGTCTATGTGTAGTAAGAATTTCATTAACTTTGATTGAAAGGATTGAAAGATTATAATGTTTGAAAATTAGGAAAATATTTATTTTTTAAAATTTGCCTAGTATAAAATTTGTTGCCTTTGATTGAAGATTGTGTGACATTTTTCTATTATATAAATTTGAAAATTCATGTCATTGTGTTCTTCATATTGTCAAATAGTTGTACACAAAAGTTTGAGAAGAATTAGATGAGTGAAGCATACACTACAAAAAAAAGGGGTGTTTTAAGTGTGTTTTTAAGTATAGTCCTAAAGATAAGATATTAAGTAATGACCTTTATACTTAATATCTTATCTTTAGGACGTGACGGTGACAACCCTGGACCTTTATGTAGTTATTTAGTAAAAATCTACTAGAAATGGAGTTCTAATGTTAAAGCTTTATGAGACTCTAAAAAACTTTAAGGGTTAAGTCAAAAAGAAAGTCTACTTTCAATCCATGCATTTTTTGCAATATGCAATCAAGTCCTACATGGATAATGAAGTTTAAATGGCCAAATTCAATTGTAGGGTGATTGCAAGAAAGACCGAACGATTTTGGTAGCGTTTGGTCAAAAACTGCGTTTTTTTTGCCCAGTACTAGGAGTACTAGGACTACTACAAAATGGAACAATCTCAGCTGTTGATATGAAAAATCAACGGCCAATAGTACTTTTGAGTACTTTATAATACTAAAACAGTACTACTTAAGAGAAATGACAGTTTGTCACAGAAAGTCGATAAAATTAAGTTTAAACTAATAAAAATTAGAAAATCATAAATTAAAAATTAAAAAAAATTGGCCATTTGTAAAGATTTGATAGTGATTACATTTCACCAAAAACTAGAAGTTGAAATCATCATGAAAGTTTGGAGTGCTATGTACAAGGGATCCCTATTTGCATGCATATTGAGAACAAAGAATTGTGTTTTTTTGAATTTCCTTTGGTGGGCATATGCCCATCTAGTGTGGAAATAGGCCACAAAAAAAGTCAAGTAAACACCATGTTTTTTGGATACTTCATAGGGTGATTGTAAGAAAGACCGGTCCTATGAGGCATCACAACTGAAGTGACGGAGTTGGTTTTGGCCGTAACTTTTGGAAATTGAAGCCAATGGACTTGAAATTTCTACAGAAGATTGCTAACTCAGAAAACATGAGACTTGTTATTTTTTTTTTAATTTGAAAAATAATTTTATAATTAAATATCAATTTATCTAATTTGTCACACTTTGCGGTTTAGGGTTTTTTAGTACTGTGAAGTATCCAAAAAACATAATGTTCACTTGATTTTTTTGTGGCCTAATCCACACTAAATGGGCATATGCCCACCAAAGGAAATTCAAAAAAACACAATTCTTTGTCCTCAATATGCATGCAAATAGGGGTCCCTTGTGCATAGCACTCCAAACTTTCATGATGGTTTTAACTTCTAGTTTTTGGTGAAATGTAATCACTATCAAGTCTTTACAAATGGCCAATTTTTATTTATTTTTTATTCATGACTTTCTAATTTTTATTAATTTATACTTAGTTTTATCTACTTTCTGTGACAAACTGTCATTTCTTTTAAGTAGTACTGTTTTAGTATTATAAAGTACTCAAAAGTACTATTGGCCGTTGATTTTTCAGATCAACGGTTGAGATTGTTCCATTTTGTAGTACTCCTAGTACTCCTAGTATTGGGCAGAAAAAACACAATTTTTGACCAAATGCTACCAAAATCATTCGGTCTTTCTTGCAATCATCCCATAGTACTAAAAAACCCTAAACTGCAAAGTGTGACAAATTAGCTAAATTGATATTTAATTATAAAATTATTTTTTTCAATTTTTTTGAAAAATAACAAATCTCATGTTTTTTGAATTAGCAATCTTCCATAAAAATTTCAAGTCCATTGGCTTCAATCTCCAAAAGTTATGGTCCAAACCAACTCCGTCACTTTAATTGTGACGCCTCATAGGACCGGCCTTTCTTGCAATCACCCTATAATGTATCCCTACAGCTGGTGCATTTTTGAGGTGTGACTAGTGCCTTCTTGTCATCTTGTTCTCATGCAACTGGCCATTGGGGTGCTTGTGTGGTCCACAACTACATGGCCAAGACCACACAACAAAAAGAATAGGCACAATCAACATTTGAAAATTTGAGCAACATAATGCATTGTTGAATGAGAAATGATGAGCAAATGGAGCTTGAACTTCAAACTTTGCACTCCATAATTCAAAGATTGCGTCATATGACATACCACACCATGGGCAAGCTTTACCATTTGGCCATTTGCTCATCAAATTTGGCCATGCCTAGCCACTTTCTTGGCCTTAAGATACCTATCATAGGGCATACACAGGCCAGGCCTAGCCATCCCCCAAGTCTGCATTACTCTCAAAGCTACCATGGAAATGCTTTAAGGCTCATTTTCTTATCAAATTGATATTTGAAACTCAACCATGGTTTGTAGAGAACTTAACTTACTTATAGTGCTCATTTATGTGAGTTTTCACAATTCTACTAAAATTTCCAATTGAACTGACTATAATGGGCAAGCTTGTTACAATGAAAATGTAAAGTGAAGCAAAATGGAGTTAGTTACAATAGTGCACATAGAAGTTTGAAACAATTTATTTATGAAATGTATTACAAAAGCCTTAGGCACAAAGAGTATGACCCTCCTCACATAGAAAACTTTAGTTCAAAATTTTGTTGGAGTTCAAAAAACTCACCTTATACATATGCAAGCACAAGTAGGTTGAATTTTCTACAAGCCATCAATGTGTTTAAAAACTCAATTGGATAAGAAAATGAACCTTAAATGGCCTTGAGTTACCATTCCACTTCAAGGTTTAATTCATTAATTATATGTGATTTCAAAAATGTCATTCAAACTCAACTAAAGATAGGACTTTCAAGTAATGCATGCATGGGACCTAGTTAGATCACAACTCTTGAAACTAGATTAGTCCATAGTGAACTTGGGATATAAACTCAATTGCTTGTGCAAAGCTTGCTTGTGTATTTTCAACACACTATGCATCCAAAAGTGGCAGTCACACATCTGGTGTACCATTAGTTACCCCCCCCCTCTCCCAAAAATGAATAGGCCGTTGATTTTTTTTAAATGCTTCCCCCTCCAGAATGCCGTTGATTTCTCAAAATTTCTTAAGTCATTGATCTTTGAGATTGAATCTAAGCCATCCATCCAAATACAAATATGGATACAAATCAAAATACGGATACAAATACAAATACAATACCAAAATACAAATACAAATACAAATACTTGATATTGGAATATTGTACAATACGAATACGAATATGATATACGGGATATGGGATTTTGATTGTCCCATATTGTTTGTCATGATAACCTCGTTCAAATAATTACAAGGAGGGGGAGGGGGGATGAAAATTTAAGAAATTAATTTTAATTAAATTTCTTTTTTCAGCCCGGGGTGGGGGATCTAGAGCGGAGTTTAAAATTAATTAATTAAAATTTTGAGTGCATAGTGACTCTTCTGTCACTATGCACCCAAAAGTGGTTGTAACAGCCACAATACATAGACTAAAATAAACTTGTGTATTTTCAACACATACATAGGCTAAAATAGGCCATTTTTTCAACTTGCTTGTGTATTTTTTACACATGTGGAGAGGACCTATGTACACAACAATCATATAATAATATAAATATACAATATAAAACTTGCACCTATCCAATCAATTGTAGCCGGTTAATTCAAGATGCTCCACACTAGTTTTGCTAGCACTTCTAAAGGTTATTATTTGTAGTAATTTTTACTAACTTTGATCCTAATCTTCCCATGTTGGATTCCTAATATTGATGATTTATCTCTTGTCTTGGGGTTGATGGAGAACTTTGATTTGTAGGTAGCTTTGTAGGAGTATTACACTTCACAATATGATTTTGAGGCATAATGCATTATAAGAAAACCATGTTTTAGGTGATGTTTAATAGAACAATCAATGTCTGATTTGAAAAATTTTAGGTGACGTCAAATTTAACAACCCTTGTTTTTATGTCAACAATGACGTCCAATGTCCAAGATGTTACATTGGACGTCATTGTTGACATAAAAACAAGGATTGTTAAATTTAACGTCATCTAAAATCAGTCAAATCAGACATTGAAAAACTCTAGTTTTTATAATGTATCAAGGATAGAATGATACCAATATGTTTCTTCATTTGCCAATTTTTGGTCAATATATGAGCCTCATCCTTGAAAAAAATCGTTTTTCACTTAAAGGTTTAGGTATTTGCACCTTTGTGGTCTAAATGTCAAGAGCTAGGAAATATAGTAGCCTAAGTGATGCAAAAAAATTAAAATAAGTGAGCAAAACCAATAGAGAAGCAATTAAAGCAATTTGAAATGGAAAAAATTACAAAATGGATAACCATATTTAGGATGAATTTATAGAAAACTGGTCATAGGGGCCAAATCAAGTAGCTCCTACACCCATAGATCTGCATATTTGAAGAACGAGTTTAATTTTTTTGGATTACTAATGGGTGAATGCAATAAAGACGAAACAATTTTGGTAGCGTTTTGTCAAAACTGTGATTTTTTGCGCTCAGTACTATGAGTACTACAGTACTATGAAATGAAGCAATCGCAGCCGTTGATCTGAAAAATCAACGGCCAATAGTACTTTTGAATACTTAATAATACTGAAATAGTACTACTTAAAAAAATGACAATTTGTCACAGAAAGTAGATAAAATTAAGTATAAATTAATAAAAATTAGAAAATCATGAATAAAAAAAACTAAAAATTGGCCATTTGTAAAGACTTGATAGTGATTACATTTCACCAAAAACTAGAAGTTGAAACCATCATGAATGTTTGGAGTGCTATGCACAAGGGGTTCCTATTTGCATGCATGTTGAGGACAAAGAATTGTGATTTTTTGAATAATGAATCTCATGATTTCTCAATTAGCCATCTTCAATAAAAATTTCAAGTCCATTAGCTTCATTTTCCAAAAGTTATGATTGATGGCAACTCTGTCACTTCAATTGTGATGCCAAATAGGACCGGTCGTTCTTGCAATCACCCTAATCTAGGAATTACAAACTAACCACTAAATTTGCGCCCTATCAACACGGATTAAGAATGTTCTTTTTAATGTTCTTTTATTCTTTTAGATCCTAAAGCTCCCACTTTAAGTGTTTTGGAAATTGGAGCATGAAATGTTTTGTATAGTTTCTAATTTATTATATTTTGTATGTAAAACTTTGTCTCTTGTTATTTTGATAAATATTGCAAAATTTATAAGTTTAAGAAAATTGATGTCAAAGTTGGTAGTTAAAAGCACATCCTATAGAAAAATTAGGTGATTTGATTCAATAAATTAATACCTATACGAAAAATTTGATATTTTGATTGATGAAATGAAGGTTATGAGGAGTTATATTTTCTAAGCAATGAAGGGAGAATAATTATATAAAGTTGTTTTTTTAACTCAATTTTTGATCTTTAAAATTACAAATAAAGCATCAAGGATATATATCGTATTGTTTATTAGAACATTTTCACCATCGGGCTTGACAATTCTCAATTTCTTGACCACGTTATTAGCAATTTAGATTCTTCTATCATCATAAACCACCTTCCACTTCATAAATTTTTTAAATTGAAAGCAAAATTTATTTTGTTAAATTTTTTCCTTACATTTACAATCCATTTTTCAGTGTTTTGTCTAAACATTCAAATTGTAGGGCACACATGATTTTTTCCTAGAAGTTTTAAAAGAGAAAACTTTGCCTCTTGGAAGGGTCATAAATTTTTTTTTAAGGATACACACATCAATCTTGCAATTGGAGGGGATTTTCACTCTAAATATTAGAAGGATAAACTTAAACAACTTAAGTTTCTAGATGCCATACGTACCCGCAAACTAAAACTCCTCATAACTTTCATCTCATTAATCAAAATGGAATGATTCAAAGCTTTCCACATATATATAAATCTAAAGAACCAATTTCAAATTTTTATTTCTCAAAAGAGTGATTTTTAAAGAAGTTTTTGGGGCTACCCAAGTTACCCACCGAACACTAAAAATTACATACCATGCATAACCTTTTTAACCATGAGTCAAAAGTTATGAAAATTGTTGCAACTTAACCCTTAAAGGACCAAGCGTCCATTCAACATATGCAAGCAATCTTGGGTAGGTTCCTACAAAGTCATTTTTGGTCGGATGTTTGTGAAATTTAGACACAATGTGTAAACATGTACCTCCTTGGTGAAAACTTTTTTTTTCCAATCAAGTACCGGATCAAAAGTTATGTTGCCTTGAATTGCTTGGGTAGCTTGGCAATTTGGGAATCTTTTGCAAAAAAGCTCATCAACTTTTGGAATGTGGCATATATGTAACTAATTGAATATGGCATACAATTGTCCAAAAAAAAAATTGTAGTCCTCAAATTGCATTCTAAGAGGAGTCAAACTTTGTTAGCTATGTTGGGGTGGTTTCAAGAAAAAAAACATTTTCTTCTAACTTCAAGTCCTATTATTTTGCAATCTGTAAAGTCAAACTTCTTGAAATTTTTTATTACATATTCCAAATGTTTGTCTCTAACTTTTTACTGCTCGGATTTCAAATAAAATATTTCCTCATTGCACAAGAAATTATCAAAAAATGACTAGTGCATTCCCAATTCAATTAACCTCCTTGCATTGCAAGATGATTTAGAATAAGTTAGAGTTCATATTTGCTTCTAAATTTTTCACAAGTGAACCTAATATCATGTTCTTATGAATGGTCAAAATCCTCATATTCATGTAAAGCAAATTTTTTATTTCAAATGGATCCGAAGTTTGCTAATCTTGTTTTGTAGGAATGAAAAAAAGTTTTTTTTCTCACTACAAACATTATAATCTTTCAATCCATGTGGTCAAATGGGCTGAAATTTTTTCTACATGCTGTGTAATACTTTACTTTAGTTTTGTACAATTGAAATTTCAAAAAAAAAATCAATTTTTGAATTTTGAATAATATACCAAAAAATTGCAGTTTTTGACAATGTCTCATTGAACCCCCCCAGGTCCTTTAGGGATTAAAGCTACTCTTCAAGCACATGCTGTGTGAAATTTTCAAAGAATTTTTTTAAAGAAATCATTCGTGGTGAGTTGCCTGAAATTGCTATGTTGCCCCCAAACGGTGTTTGAACCTTTAAGGGTTTACTTTAAAATTCAAAGGAGAATCCAAAGTGTTTGGTAAATGACTTCAAGATTATTGTAGAAGAAACAAAGGATGCATCTTGAAATTTGATCATTTTTGTTTCATCACCTTATTAATAGGTCTCACCCTTCTACAGATAATTTGTAAACTTGTAATGAATAAATTATTTTTTATTGATATATAGATTTATAAATTAGATATTTATTGGAATTATATATTTTAATTTGTAGATTTTAAAATTATTAATTCAAATTAATTAACATAAAATATTTTTTTCTATTGAGTTCTTTGTAATTAACTAATGTACTAATAATACAAAGAATCTTCTCAAACTTGAGAAGGTCACAAAAAATAGCATTTATTGCATAGATGAACAATTATGAAGGTTCTATTGCTAAATTTCTAAACTTATAGAATTGGAATTTAAGAATTACGATCAAATTTTTTTTAAATTAATTTGAAATTTGAAATCTTTAAATTCCAAAGTTCAAAATTTTTAAATCTGTAAATTTTTTAAATTTAAATTTTCTAATTCTAAACTTATAAAATTAGAATCAATAACTTGATAGATTTGTAAGTTCACTAAATTATAAAATGTAAATATAAATTTGCAAATTTAAAATTATTCAATTTGAAATAATGAGATTCACTAATTTATTAATTTTATGAATTAAATTTATTAACCCCTAAAATTCTTTCACTATGTTTTGCCATAAACACTCAAAAACGTCCATTTCTAAGTCTATAGATCTAAATTGAAAGATAAAGTTGAAATTTTCATATTGAACATACAACCTAAAAGTAAACTATTCTAGGTATGTTCTCAAAAAATCTTGGCAATAATTAGTACACAAATTGGAAGATTAAAACATTTGAAGTCTTTTATTTTTTTGTTTTTTTTACCTTGCTCACAAGCATTAGCCAAATTTGACCACTCATAAATTGAAATTCTTGCACTACAAGATATTAGAAATTCATAAAATTAGAGAGTGTATGATATTAGGTACTTATGTGCTAGGAATCAAAAGGATTAGATGAGTAGAGCATGTGTTAGAAAAATTCTAAAGATTTTCATGTCCCTAAAAACAATACACTAGCACATTTTGCAAACAAAACTACAAGCATGCTTTCCATTTACACACAATTGGTGACCATAAAGAAAAATATTTTCTTTTTCATCAAAAACATTTTAGGTGAAAAATTAAAATCTCTCCAAAATATGATAAAGGAGGATTTAAAAAGCTCTACAAGAACTTATTGTCCTTCAAGGATTAAGATGAAACTATCACAATACAAATAGTTCTTTTGTGCATTGGCACAACTAATTATTGATCACTTTGATAAATGGTTGTTTTTTCTTGGTTCCATTTTATTATTACTTTGACCACATTTATAATTTTTATGTGCACCACTAATAGTTCACACAATTTGTCATTTTTGGTCTTAGCCAAGTCCACTCACCGTGTTGCACTTGGCCTAGTGCCTCCTTGTGTTGGTAATGAGACAAATTTGCCCGTATGATTTGTAAGTACAATTTTATATGGCTAAGTGCAAAAATGATGAATTGTGTGTCAACTCACTTCCCACCAACAATCTTTTACAAACCCCAACCTTACATAAAGGTTTTGGCTACATCATATAACATTAATTCTTAGAATAGCAACTTTAACTAGTTGCTTTAACATTGCGAGATCATTTGTGACTTTTTTGTGACCATTTATCTTTATATTTTGCAAATTTCATACCAGAAATAGTGCTTTTAGTTAGTGCAACCTTGGTTTCCTTGCGCATCCATTAGAGTTAATGGTAAAGAGAACCCCAGTTTATACAAGGGATGTCAAAGGGAGGCTTAACTAAGAATAGTACAAGGAGTTCACAAGCAATTCTGGCACATTATGATTAGCTGCAAGGTTGTGAATAAAAAAAATTCCAAGCAGGCCCAAGTACAGATTCATAGCTTTAATTTGGTGACTTGTAATTCAATAGATTAGTACAGACTGATTTTTTTAGACTTGATTTATATTCATTCTCCTCGTCCATTGCGTCCTTTGAGATTCTCAGCAATCCCTCTAAGGTAGTCGGTTCATAAACCGATCATTTAAGCACTGGAACTGAATTTTGGTCAGGTGAAAATGCTCAAAATATTTTTGAATAAATTTTCCTTGAAAGAGAAGAAGAATTGGCATCCAATCCAAGTTGTTTCATATTTTTTGAATCATTTTTGAATTAGTTATGAATTTTCAAACGAGATGTGTTGTAGGTCCCTATTTGTGATCCTAGGTCTTTCATAAAGTGTTCACTGCGACTTCTAAATAGAAATGGGAAAAGAAAGGAAACTGATTGGCTCTTGCAATAATAAATAGTATTTTTCTTGATTCATTTAATGACAATGAAGGTCAATTCAAGAACCACTTCCAGCCCATTCCAATACCATTTATAGGGGCAGTTCTAAATGCCTAAACAGAGTTCAAGCCTCCTACCTTAGCTTGTGGCAAAATCCATACCTTAAGTTATACTTAGGTTGTTTTGTTTTTGTTTTTGTTTTGTTTATTACAATGAGATCTTCTAGACCGTGTGTCCCCTAGTTGCATTCTTGGTACCATCGGAAATTAAACTCGTTGTGAGGAGGGGTATTGTGAGGAGGGGTATACTGGCTTTGTTTTGTGGTATTGGACCTACAATGTAAAAGTTATTGAATTTCTAAGTATTAATGAATTAAAAATTAAAAAAATTACTTTTATTTTTATTTGATTATAGCAATGGCACGATGAATACTAGTATATCTTTAAGATTGAGGTATTATTATTGCAATTCTAAATGACAAAAGAAGTGCAATCCTAAAGTAGCATTCACTATAAGAAATCCGTTTTTTTATGTCTAACCAAAAACGTAGCATGTCTAAGGTGGACATGCTATATCCAAAAGAACATTGAGATGTTTACTAGACAAATGCAACGAAAGCATAGATTTATGTGGATGTTGTAGAAAATATTGAAAAATTATGGTCACAACATGTAGGTGCTAGCAAAAACAACTATGTTGTTAAAGACATGACTATAGACATAATGATGTTCCAAAGATTGTTTGAGAAAACAATCATTGCCACATCAATATTCCTAGTTCATTTTAACCGTGGGTAAATTAGTAGAAATTGGTATGATTTAGGAGAAAATAATTGCTTGAGGTGAAAGAAAAGATGATGGATAGGCAATTTGGGAAAAAAGATGACGTGGCATCTGACATGGTATATGGCATGGAAATTTAGTGACGTGGACATGAAAATGTTGACATGGCATCTAATGTGGTATATAACATGGAAATTCTATGACGTGGGCATGAAAATGGTGACATGGCATGCCACGTCAGCATACAAGGTCCATCCATGTTATGTTTGTCAGATGTTCTTGTGGACGTCAAATGGAATGTACAAATATTTCCGAAGACATTGAGCTGTTTCTAAAGACATCAAGACATTTCTAAATACATTAAGACATTTCTAAAGACATTACTTTTGGCATCATTGTCTTCACCTTCTTGTGATTATGATTTGATAGTGTATATTGTCCAACATGCAATTCATTATGTGATTATGTCTAAGCAAACACCCTAATCTTCAATGAATGAAGAAAGGCATCTTTAGCAATGTTCACATGACTTCGACATGGCCTTTTGCCCAATTTTTGGTGATATAAATGTCTATGAAAGAGTGCTTTTATGCATGCCATGCAAGTTTTAAAATATTAAAAATGACCATACTCATTGTATGTATCTTGTGTGGATTTTGTAAACTCAATTTCCTCTTTGACGTATAACAATGGACATGGATGCACCAAAAACCATTAGCATGAATGTAGATAACAAATCCAAAAAAGGTAAACTATGCATTTTATGCTAACAAATGGTGCAATTCATTGAATCCACGTTAGGCAATGTCACATTCCACTATAGGGATTGTACCTACTACATTATGTCATTTTCCAATGGACGTCCAAAATGTTCAGTTTTCTTTCTCACAAATATCAACCACTCCACAAAAGGTAAGAATCTTACTTAGGGTGGATAACAAACAACTCTTTGAGGTTGTGGGAGTGCCTTGACTATAGACAAAAAGCTCTACACCCCTTCCATCTCTAGGCCTTTGTCAAGATATATTCCTTATATGACACACTGCTTGGTATCATTTAGAACATTGATCTAAACAATTGTACGCAATACCTTAACACAATATATGAGAACTACATATGTCTACACTGATGCTTTTTGATTGGTGTCTACGTTTGCAAATAAAACTACCTACAACATCTACTTATATATTAGTGTTGATACCAACATCATAGGAGACATCAACATGTACTTTTGATGTTTTTCATGACGTCTCAGAAAATGTCTAGATGTCTATATGTGGTCTGCAATTCTATTTGTAACAATTCTTGTGTTTTCTATATCCCATATTGTTTGTCTAACTTTCTACCACCCCCTCTTGTATAAAAAGTCGTCTTCTCCTCTTTATATAATCACATCAAGTGGCTTTTGAAGCCATATGCTACAATATTTAAATATGGTGTATTTTGTATTGTATATGGTGAAGTATGTATGACATGTTGTATTGAACATTTTGAAATACATTTGGTGCCATGTGACATAATTTTTAGTATAGTGTATGGCATATTGTATATGGTATACTATATATTGTGTACTATATACAAAATGTTGTATTGTATATTATGAAATATGGATGTGCATTATGTAGGACTTATATAATTGTCTATATTGACATCATGCCAAATAGTGCATTCAACCACATGTCCACATGAATGTCAAAGGTGACATCATTTTGTTCTTCTAAATCATATTAGAGGTTCCAAGAAATATTCATGGTGAAATGAGGACATCAACAATGACATCCCCAAACATCTAGATGTTTAAATTGACGTCTCAGAAAACATCTAGATATTTAAGTTGATGTTTTCAAAAATATTAAATTCCTTAGACAATAGGAAAATGTGTTGACGTGGCATGTCACATCATCTTTATTGGATGCAACGTCAGATGCCACCTTAGATGCCATGTCATGGACGGGAATGGATGAAAAAAAATCCTACATGGCTTCCCGCGCATGCATGACACTTAGGTGGCAACCACATGGCGACCTTTCAGGACCCCATTGGCCCATGTTTGGGGGGATGTCTAGTGGAAAACATGTGATATCCGACCAGGTTTTTGATGTTTTTGGCATGTTTGCAAGAAATGTAATTTTGTGGATGTCTATATAATTGTGGGAAAACGTCATACGCAACGTGCCCATGCAAAATCTTGACATAAAAAAAACACCGGGTTCTTATAGTGATTAAAAGTAGGAATAAACTCAAATCTTGGAAACGAAAACAAACAAACAAACAAAATCCATCATAATTCACAAGCATCAATATTTGAAGTAGCTAGTGAACTAGATGTCCTAAGGTAACTACATCTAATTTTGACACCTTTCTAAAGCCAACCTCTACAGATTCTTGCCTAAAGTGTACTAGCTCCTACTATTCATAAGAATCTAGGGTTGGTTTTAGAACAGTAAAAGAACCTCATGTTTTTTATGACGCATTTTTTGTGATGTTTGCTTGTTTTTATGTCAAAAATGACATCAAACATAACATCAAGCATTAGTTGTAACATCAAACATAACATAAAAAGAAGTATATGTCACAAAAAATATCTCAAGAAAAACATGGGTTTCTTCTAGTGGAAACACGTATTTTTAGCACTATCAATATTCATACTTTATTCATATGGTGTCCACAAAATGCATTCTAAGAGAATCTAGAATACTCTTTTGACTACCAACAAGACCTTACAAAAAGGTTTATGGGAAATTTCGTTAAAATGGCAATCATTCCACAATTTTGGCACTTTTACAATTTAGATTGCACAATTTAAGATCTATACCAGTCTTAGATGTCTAAAATCTATATCATTATTAGATTTTTGAAATCTATACCAATCCTAGATGGCACTTTTGTGGTCTAGAGCGTGTGGTCTAGAAATGATGCATGGAATATTGCCATTTTAACAAAATTCCCTATGTTTTCAATATAATAATGGGAATCATGTTGAATTGCGTATTCATTCAATTTTGGGCTTTGTTAATTACTAAATTATTGTGTGTTTAAGGATGTGTACAATAGTTGTACAATACATGTCAAAGTGAAAGAAGATGAATGTTTAATTCCTAAAGGACCAAATTGCGTTTTTTGGCAATATAGAAATTTTAGGTAGGTACATGTGACTAGAGATTTCCATGTTTCTGATCCGAAATTTAATAAAAAATGGGGGCAAGTAATATCTTTCATGTACAATAAATTTCAAGACATTTGGAAATATGAGTCAAAAGTTATGGCCTAATAAGTAGTTTGTTTTTCAACTCGAGTAGTCTGGGCAGATCTGGAAAAATCACCTTTTTCAAAAATAAAAATTTGAAATTGGTTTTCTAGATTTATATATGCATAGAAGGCTTTGAATCATCCCATTTTGATAAATGAATCAAAAGTTATGAGGTGTTTTAGTTTACAAGCAATTAAAGATTTTCTAATCTAAAATAAACTTTGAAGTCCTTTCTTTTACTCAATTTTCTATATTTTGGGAAAATAATAAAAACATTAGGTGTAGATTGTTTATTACAACATTACAACTATTGGAATTGGAATTTTTCAATTCCATATATAAATAAATTGTTAACAATTTAGTATTTTAAACCATCATCTACTTCTTTCTACTTACTATTTTTTTCCTATATGTTGTACAGTTCTAAATGTTTTGAAAATTTTCAAGCATGTATTGAACTTGCCTTGAAAAATGAAGCCAAAGAAGGACAACCATTTTGGACATTAATCAATACAAATGTTAGAGGCAATTGCAATTGTGCTACTTCACACAGCACTTTGTTAGACAATGTACCGAAAAGAGTGAACCAGACATTTGGCCATTAATTAACAGCCCCCCTCCCTTCCAAAAAACGAGAGCCATTGTTTTTTTAGAAAAAAAAATTACAACCTCCCCCCACAATTGTTGATCTAAAAGAAACTCTGATATGGATACAGATACGCACTTTGATATGGATACATATATATGGATACGGATATAGATACGGTACAGATACGGATACGGATACGGATATGTATTTGGGAAATATATATCACATAGTGATTGTGAGAGAACCTAATTCTGAAAATTCCAAAGAAGGGGACGGGAGGGGGAGGTTCAGGAAAAAAATTAATTTTTAATTTTTAATTAAAATTGATTTAATTAAAAATATTTGGAAGTGGGGGTGGGATAAATAAGAAGAAATTTTATTATTAAAGGAGTTTTGAGCTCACTGTGACAGTTTGTCACAATGACAATGAACTCAAAAGAGACACTTGTGTCTCACTACCTTCAAAAGAGACAAAGGCCAAAGCATTTTGCATGTACAACTTGGAAGTAGGAATCCAATGTTAGAAGATAATACTCATAGTGAAGGTGAATATCACCATTTGAAACTAATGTCAACTTGTTTTAATTTGTTTTCAAAATAATCTAGTTGGAACTTGGATTGTCAAAAATATTTAGTATGTTTTATTTTGGATCAAGAATACTATTGGATATTCATTCTAAAGAGTTTGAAGCTAAAATTCAAATGAGATGGTTTCAAAAGACTTGCAGCTATTGTACAAGGAATTGTTCAAAAAATTGATTTTAAGTTATGGAGTAATCTGCAAATTAAACTTCCTTCAACATGCATTTTTAAGAAAGGGAAAAAATATTTTGGTGATTAGTTTGGTGTGGAATGTAGACTTTAAATTATTTTCTACACAAATTATTTATTGTCTATTCTACACAAATTAATATATCAAAACACTAATTTTCTTGAGATTATGTATTTATTTTGCTCTTTTAATACTTAAAAAATTATCCTATGACAAACTAATACAAACTTAGGGCACTTAAGGGTGATTGCAAGAAAGACCGGTACTATTTTCCATTACAATTGGAATGACAGAGTTGCCATCGGCTATAACTTTTGGAAAATGAAGCCCACGTACTTGAAATTTTTACTAGAGATGGATAACTTGGAAGTCATGAGATTCCTTATTTTCCAAAAACTTGAAAAAACATTCTATAATTAAAATTCAATTTAGCTAATTTGTCACACTTTTCATTTTAGGATTTTTTAGTATTGTGGAGTATCCAAAAATTATGATATACACATGAAAATTTTGGGGGCTATTCCTACACTAGACACGCATATGCCTACCAAAAGAAAAAAAAATTTAAAACCCTACTTTTTGTCCTCAACATGTGTCATGGGCTAAGCCCAGTTAGAAGCTCGGATGTACACTCGCTAGTCTAGGAACTCGCTAGTCTAGGATAACTTCAGTTCAAAGATAGAACTTACAGTAAAAGAACTTTTACTTTTAGAGATTAATATATAAGTAAATACTTATTCATTGTAAACTTAATTTTCTGGATTAATATTATATTTTACTCAGTAGTATATGTTTGTTTTGACATCTATACTCTTACATAATCCAGAAATTCCCTCTCTCTCTTTGAAGGGGCTTAATCCACCCTTGCTTTTCAAACGGCAAAACTTGGACAAGTTGATTGAGGACTTTATCCACCCTCGTAGTAATGATAGGAGACGACTACAGAACTGGGACGCAAAGGAAAGCTTTGCGAAGCTTGAAGACATTGGTTGAGGCGTGTCTACTTTTTGGAGATGGGGGACAACGTGCTTTCCAACGAGGAGATCTTGCAGCAACAACAGCAAGAAGAATATACGGCGGAGGACTATTGACGGGAGATTATGAGGTTGCGTTCAAAACTTGCTGCGTCACAACAAGCTGAAAAGCAATTGGGAGGTCCATCTTCGTCACAGATGATGCCGCAATCTTTGCAACAACAGCAGTATGGAGTTACTACTCCTGCGTTGCGTAAACGATTGCCGGACATCTCGAAGTTCGATGGTAGTCGGAAGAGCTACCCGATGTGGAAGGTCGAAGCTGATAATAAGCTTCGAATTGATGGAGCAGTACTCGGGACACCCCAAGACCAAGCGGCGTATTTGTTCACTAGAATGGAGGCAAAAGCGCAGTTGATGGTAGTATCATTCTACCAAATGTCTAAGGATCAGCTATTGGTACTACGCAAGACTCTTACGGAACTGTTGGACAACGGCTTCATTCGTGTAAGCAATTCGCTTGCAGCAGCCCCAGTGATATTTGTTAAGAAAACTGGTGGAGGATTACGATTTTGTGTTGATTATCATCGATTGAATGAGATAAGTCGAAAGGACAGCTATCCGATCCCGCGCACTGACGAGACATTGAGGACTATTGCTACAGCCAAGTACATCTCGAAGGTTGATGTCATCTCTGCATTTCATCGAATACGAGTTAAAGAAGGTGATGAGTGGAAGACGGCGTTCAACACACGTTTTGGTCTATACGAGTGGTTAGTCACGCCATTTGGGCTCACTAGTGCACCCGCAACATTTCAGCGATACATCAACTGGGTACTTCGAGACGAACTAGATATATGTTGTTATGCATATTTAGATGACGTGGTCATTTATAGTGATACACGAAAAGAACACCGCGACGCTGTGCTTAGGATCATTCGCAAACTTGCTGACGTAGGGCTTCAACTTGATTTTGATAAAAGTGAGTTTGAAGCTAGTATCATTAAGTATCTTGGATATCTGGTGGAAACTGGTAAGGGATTGCGGGCTGACCCGGAGAAACTTGAAGCCATTCAGAAATGGGAGCCGCCAAAGAAGGTGAAAGGAGTCCGTGGTTTTTTAGGCTTTTGCAATTATTATCGACAATTTATAGATGGATACGCGAATATTGCAGAACCACTTACTCGATTGACGCGAAAATACCAACCTTTCAATTGGACATCGGATTGTCAACTTGCATTTGATCGGTTGAAGGAAGCTTTGGTAAATGCGCCAGTATTAGCAAAATGGACCCCAGGATTGGAAACGGCAATTGAATGTGATTCCTCTGGATATGCGGTTGGCGGCACTTTGATGCAGAAGGTGGATGGACTTTGGCACGCGATTGCTTATTTTCGAAGAAACACAGTTCAGCTGAATCCAACTATCCAATTCATGACAAGGAGATGTTAGCAGTTGTTCGTTGCATTCGTCAATGGCGTACGGATACTATAAGAAAACTGTGTTTTTTGAGATTTTGAGATTTAGACATCTGGACGTCTGTGCTGACGTTTTTCTATGTCTGTAAGGACGTCTTGAAACTCGCGTCCCGCGCAGACATGCCAAAAACATCGAAAATCTGGCCGGACATCACAAATTTTTCGCTAGACATCACAAAAAACATGGGTCAACGGGGTCCTCAATGTTTGCCATGTGTACGCTACTTCAGCGCCACATGGACGCGGGAAGCCAGCATGGATGACTTTTCATCTATTGCCCGTCAGTGACGTGTCTAAATTTTTTTATCTGACATGGAAGCCGAAATAGGCTGACATGGCATGCCACGTCAGCTGATATGGCATTTTTCTGTAGTGTTTCTATTCATGATTCTAGTATTGAAGGCTGTTGCGGTAGACATCATCTTAGACTTCCTGACGTTGGAGTTAACGTCAGAGTGTACATCATTTGTTTATTGTGACGCTCACATGCTTTAAACGACGTTCATTAAGATTAATTTTTGTAGCATACATTGTCATAAAAAATGTCTACCTCAGCATGATGGACGTTACTGTCGACGTTGTAAAATATTTGGTTGCAGTTGTGGACATTTCGAAAGGCGACTTCAAGTTCTCTTTGGCATTTTAGGGTGGACATCCTGTGAAGTCACATGTCTTAATGGATGGTTTGGGAATGTGGCAGATGCCTAGAGTGACCAAGATAATGTTTGACAGGACATTACAAACATGTAGTTCGCGTTCTACTGAATATGTAGCAGGACGTGGAAAGAGAGAAAGGAACGTCGACAAAGATGAGACTAATGACAAACGTGTTGTCTTGGTGGGCATGTGCAATGACAATGACTCTTTCTAACGTGTTTGAGTAGACATTGTAAAAGACATCAACGGATACACAGCATGAAGACATTGGAATGTGCTCTTCAATGACAAAAACAATGGCATCAGCGACTCCATTAGTATGAGTCTCCAAGGGCATACGCTGTAAAATTCTAGTCTACGCATCGTACAGGAAGCTCATGCACACTGTTATGGAAAACAAAGTTGTACCAATTAGTGCAATGCAAACACCACGTTCATATAAATTAAAATGAAGGTCAAATAATCATATGAATTTCCTACCGGACAAGCAAGTCCAGACATCCAGTCCAATACGAAAACGTGAGTTGACAACATGAACTACATAATGAACTACTACATTGCAATCTAGTCGTGAAAACATGAATTCCAACATGAATTCCAACAATGTGATGTCCCAATGGACATGGGCGTGTTCAACCACATCCTCGGTGCTTGAAAACATGTCTCCCTGTCCTATACGACATCAGACGAAACACTTCTGCCTGCATCAAAAGAAACAAGGTTTGTCAACATTCATTATTTCTAACAATCACTCCCTTCACAATGACAAGAAATTCAAGTACCATGCTCAGGGCACAACAGATGCTCACCTGAGGCTATCATTTCTTCTTGGATCCCTCTCCCTTCCTAGGTGGATCGATGGACTTTGGAAGACTTGGCTTTGTTCCCTTTCCAGCGCTTGACTTGTTAGCCTTTGCTGGGGGTGCAAACTTGGCCGGCTTTGGAGGTGCAACGGTACTTTGGACTCGGGTGGACCGTGTAGATGGTGCAGTTGATGGGAGATTCGACACCTGCAAGGAAGTGACATTGTTGCAAAAATGTTTAGGAGACACTGAAGCCAACATCCAAACAACCAACGAAGCATGAAAGTGCCTATGTAGATGGACACATCTGCACCACTCTTAGAACACAATACGTTCATAGAAGTGAACACATCCATGCTTACCACCTATGGAGTCGCTGTTGCTACAACTACTTCGACTGGTGACACGTTTGGGGCTGCTGGAACTTCCTTGATTGACATGGAATACGGGTCAGAGGGGTCGAGAGTAGACTGACCACCGTTGTCGTTGTAGATGTCTGCACCAACAGGGTTGTCATTGCCGGAAGTGATGCTCGTGACGCCCTCCGCGACATCCTTGTTGACATTGTCGTTGCCCATGTCACCAGAGATGTGGTCGATGAGGTAGTCCACAGTCAAAGATGCGTCTTCTGCGGTGTCACCTGCGACATCAGCTGTCTCGCCAGCTTCGCCCTCCACGTTCCCTCCCACGTCAGTGATGACAAGTTCTTCGTCTCCCTTGTCTTCTTCAACATCGTCCACGTTGTCTTCCAGCAACGCACGACCACCGAGTGTAGTGAAGGTGCTATGGTGTTGCCGACTATTTTCTCAAAGAGAGCGGCAAAGATTCTTCACCATGTCTTCTAAGCGAGCAAGGCGACCTCCCATTTTTGAAGTGCTTCCACGAACGTCTTCGAGCTCTTTGGCATAGTTCGGAGGGGGCCTGTGTGACTCTGCAAGACGTCTCGCATATTCTTTTTCCGTTGCCTCTTTCACCTCCTGTTCGTATGGTATGCGGTTTAGATGTAGGGTCTATCACAGGAAAGCGTAATCAGTGGTTGAAAGTTAGTCCTTCTATACAGAAGCCAAGCTTGAGGTTCATCGCAGCAAATACGTGCAAGGCACCTAGGATGTTCACAAAAATGCCAATACAGACATTACAGTGTACATATGGACGTCTGCATAGACGCAACAATCTCCCAGAAAACGCTGATATGAAGACAAAGAAGACATGGTCTCACCAATTCACCGATCATAGTCTTCTCAATGGATCTCATTTGAGCTTCTTTTGAGCCCTTTCCCTTTGAAATGGCGCGCATCTGCTCAGACTTTTGAATGCTTTTGATTGATTGCCTCTTTGCACATAATGTCTCCCAGACGTCGTCATCCACCTCGGCAGGCTTCGGAAGTCCAGCGTCTACAGTCTTCATCAAATTGTGCCTAACGTTGATGAGGGTCTTCGTCACGTAAGCCGAAAACCATGCAGGGTTGATCTCCTTCTGGTCACCTACAACCTCCCAATCTGATGGGAAAAATGTCATTCACACTTATTAAAATGTCCATGCCTGTGACTGGAAGGCTTTTCTAAAAGAAGGCAAGAACAGAGGTATAGACTATGCACAATGGGACTTCCAACCAAATTGCAAGAAGCACTCATGGATGTAGCTCATGACGTCGTCTTCGTAACACCGTGGCATTCCTACACATCTCTTACACCATCCGAGTGTCGAAGATGACATATAGACATCTCAGATGTCTATAATGTAACCATGTCTTCACTGGCAATAAATGTGATAAAAGCATACAAAAATTCAACATTCATAGAAAATTTACATCATATAACAGTCACATAGGACGATACATCTTCAACCAGCAATACCGAGTATGCTTGACAGCCTAAGGCCAACATGAATGACGACGTCATTCGTTCGGGAAGACATTCGGATAGACATATATTAGTGCTTCTGAAGACACAATGGACACACAAACAGAGGAGCAAAACGCATTACCTGCGTACAGTCGATCGAAGAAGCGCTGCCTCTCTTCTAGGGGCTGATCGGACCAACCGTAACATGGATTCAATCCCCTTGCAAATGCCCTGACATCCTTAATCAAAAACTCTGTTGTCTTCCCGTGGGGATGGCCGCGCCTATCTACCTGTACGGTTTGTTTCGGCACTTGTTCCTTTTTCACTGCCTTACCTTTCTTTAGAAAATGCTTTCGCTCTGGAGTTGGAGAGGGCGACTTGTCCAACATAATTGTGTCGTCCTCTCCGTCAGATGACTCCTCCTCACTGCTTATAGAGGCACTGCCGCAATGGAAAAGAACAACGCGTATGAGTTAGTTCAGCTCCTTCCATACTAGAAACTGCTTCATAGGCATTCCACATGACATCTTATGTCTGAAATTGTATGTATGTAAACACTACATGTCCCACCTCATGTCCAAACATACAAAACTGTGTCTTCATAGACAGTTGAAATCCCACCTGATGTCCGATTCTTCATTGCAAACAACATATTATAACAAGGAATGCCCTATTACACACTGCAATGCCCGAAAATCACAGCAAAGGCCGTCGAACAATTACATAATCGATAGACCAATTAGGCTAAGAGAACAACACATTAGACAGTTTGTGGTGAAGCAGAACCTACGATCGGAAGAGTCATCCGACGAGTCCTCGCTCACTGCCACCTCCTCCTCTGCACTCTCCTCCCGCGGTACTTCTTTACGGCGCTTCTTCTGTGGTGGGGTTATAGCCAATGCTTTCCCCTTTTCTCTTGTGTTCCTCTGCACACGCCAATTGTCGTTCTTATGCTTGGACCGCTGCTCACTTGGTTGGCCACTTCTAGCACTCAACACCCTCGGAGGAGATTCATCGTCGTTGCCGCGTCGACGTCGTGGCTCCAGCATCCGTTTCAATGGCAACTTCTTCCGGCTTCCGTGCACCATCTTTGCTTTCGGGGCCGGCCACTGCACAAAATATTCACCTGCTGCCTGCCAAAAAAAGGGAGGCATCCCAATAAAACATTAAGGCTGCTTCTACAAGAAAGTCCCCTTCTGCTAAACTACTTCTACAGCACACTGTAGGACGGATTCGTGGACGGATTCATGGAGGCACAATGCAGAATCAATGCAATGCTGTGACGTCTACTTCCATATTTACGGTGAACTTCACATACCTATACAAAGCAAGACAACGGATGTCCCGCGTTGACACCGGATGTCTCGCGTGACATCTAAACGGACATGAGGACAGTGACATCGGATGTCTCACGAGACATCTAAAAGGACATCAGGATGCTAGATTGAACACCAAAGCAGATGATGAGGTCGATAGCAAGAGGAATACGCGAGGAGGACATCGAAAAAGCCGCACTGCAACATTTTTTTCCTTCAACGGGGTCCCGCTCACGGAGCATTCTGTACACGTTTTCATTTGTTGTTTGATTCTGACGTCAACAAAGACTAGTAGACGCCACCACAAGCGCCAGATTCATAAAACCAAGCAAAAAATTGTAACAAGAAGGACTTACAAGAACTTACAAGAGTGAGCAATCCTGCAATCCTGCAATCGGCCCATGAAGAAAGACATACTACTGCGACAGCACATGTTTGCTTCCCTAGCGACCTGTCGGTTTTTTTTTCCAAAGATGTGATGAAAACCTACTTCGAAATCACAGCAGCTCGATCTGAAACCAACACTTGCACTTGTGCACAGAAGATGGACAGGAAGAAAAGGGTTTTGTTAAGTCCCAATTGCGGACAGCAAAGCTAGAGATAGGGGACGATACCTTCGTCGCAGAACTTGCCACTGCGCCTCTCGTAATCCCGTCGACAAAACTCACGCGCCGCCTGTCTGTCTTCCCACTTGCAAGCTTCACGGGAGCAGAACCCTCTCCAGACATGATGCCCACTTCGAAGCGCTGAAACAATGTTCAAGAAAATAAAACTGAAACTCACGAATTCAGCATAGTTTCCTAACTTGAACATTCCACAAACACATTGATGGAACCACGAGGAAGAGGAAGAGAAGGAAGTGGCAATGCGGTGTTTGTAGAGACATCCCAAGAGTGGGCGATTCACGCGAATGGATGAACATGGATGAACTTTCAAGAGCATCACCCCGCCACCACGCAAGACAATCATGGATGCAATTAATCGAAATTGATGTCCACGCAGGCCACGCAGACGCCGACTGTTATTGCAACACCAACTCTACAGCAGGCGGCGGCGGAAGGAAGTGGACGGAAAGATGCAACAATTAAAGCGATCTGCTTGCTACGGAGAGGGGATTCCTGAATTCCCACGACGCGCGCCGCCCACCTCCTCCGACACAACATCGAGCCTGCAAAATCCCGACACGCAGAACCGGACCGGACTTGGAACCCTAGCTAGTTTCTCCCGCCCTACCGCATAACTTGCAGCGCATTTCCAGCGACTGCGAGGAACACACTGACAGATTGCGAGAAAAGCAACGGCAACATCGGCAAGGTGCGGAAAATTTGAAATCACCTACGTTTGCGGATACTGGGTCGGCCTGCATCAAAGTTGTTGCTCCGTTGACGATGTGCATCTTGCTGTTTAGGTGACAACTTCGGCGCAGGTTGCTTTCTGCAGGGATTGGTGAATCCGTGGCGTCCATCGCTGAGGTGAGTGACGCTGCTACAATCCCCTCCACGAAGTTGTTGAAAATGCTAAAAGCGCCGCATTTGCTAAGGCTGATCTGATTTTCTGTCACTATTGGTTTCCCTAGTTTAGTAACTTGATCCCTGTCAGAATTATCAGATGTACAACAATTTGGCATCTTGATCGCTGAAACACCTCAACACTTTCAAAAAAATAATGAAAAGGGCTATACAAGGTCAGCGCAAAGAAGGTTTAGGGTTTCTAGGCATTCGCGCATGATACTTCCTATGCACGTGACCTGCTTCATTTTGTCATGAAGCAGCTTTTGTCCTTTCTAACGCAAAGACATTGAAAAAAACATGTTTAGTGACATTCGAATGTTCATGCGGACGTCACTTGTCTAAGATGATGTTGTCTTGCAATAATTGCAAACAATAGATATCACATATGACAAGCTCATGCAATAGTACCTTGAATTCAGTACAAGTATAATTTATAGTCTTGGTCAATTCCTTTCAGCATTACCAAAAACCGGTTGCCTTATAAGAAAAATGTTAGCCATTTGCCTTCTCTATTAGAACTTAAGGTCTATATACAAATTTTGTCATTTTGTACACTATTTTATGTAAGAGTGTGATGTAAATGGGAAAACAAATTATTAGAGAGTATTGTACAACTATGTTGGACTACACTTTATCCATTAGTGAGAGACAAAGATCTTAGATCTTTGCAAATGTCCAAAAAGAATCAAAAGTCATCCCACAATTTAAATTTATATTGCCTGTAAGTAAGAGCATTTTATCTTCTTTCTAATTTTATAGGTTCATAGGACATTATGAGAAGTACCTTCGCTTTTTTTCTATTTTTTTGTAATCTAGGAAAGGTGACTATATGTTCAAAAAAATGTATGTAGCTTTCATGTGCCTTAAAACACACCTTTGCATTTTATCATTTCATTGGAGTGTAAATGTGTAATGGCATGGGAAGCATGTATTCTACCTTCATTTGAATCCCATGAGCATGTAGAAAAACATTCTAAGAAGTTCATTTATAATGATTTTATGGAAGTGGTGATGTAGGAAGGGAGCACCCACTTTCATATTTTTGGGGTTGCCATATTCGGTAGCTTAGCAAAAATTGCTTATCATCCTTTCATGTCAATGTTCATAATATTCAGAATTATTGCTCTAGAAAAAGAGAATACATGTTCAACTCTTCATGTTTGCCAAGATGGCATAAGTATAAAAAAATCTTCATCATTTTAAGCCTTAATAGGAAGCTGCAATCCATGGCCACTGTCAATCTTACTGAGAGGACAAACCTTAGAGGACTGCATGTGTCCATCTTATCCTAACATCTGCATGTTTTAGAGAACATGAAGGCAAACATTACCTTCTTTTTATACGTGCTAGGGGGCATCTTTGTTGTATACCCGTTTGAACAATTGTTGCCTTTAAGGACGCTTAGGGAAGCACTACATGTCATTTGTGCTTCACGGGATTCTACTTAGGCTATTCTGACATTGTAGTACACTTTTGGGGGCGGAGATGTACACTTGCAAAGCACTTTTCCCTAAGAAATGTCATGTTTACGCACTTCTTGTGCAGTACGACTTTAATGTTTTTGAAATTGCATATGGAGCATGTCCACATTTCATTCATCCTTTATCTTAAATTTGAACAATGAGCAAAGATCCAAACTTCATGTGTTGCACCTTTTATGGCTAATTGAAGTAGAGTTCTTTTTCATTCCTATTTTTTTTTTTCCTTTGAGGTGTTCACTATTTTCATTCATACTAAATTTCCTCCCATTTTTTGGGTAGAAATGGAATAATTTTTTTCCATTTCCAATTTTTTTGGTCATGCCACAGCTATCTTTGGAGGTAGCCTTATTAGTAAAAATGTCTCGGACTTGGCTTTGTTAGAACTAGAGCCATGCAATGTTGTACTTTACGTGGAAGATGGTCTGAAAAGTGGAAAATGTAGTTATTCTTTAACAATGTTATAGTAAAGATCTAGTAGTTATTGTTTCTTTTTATGATCATCTAAATGTACTCTCTCATTTGAGGTGCTTCGAAAGACACCCGCTTGCTGAAACTGATGTTGTATACAACATAGTGTCCTGTAAGCAAACTTGGAAGTCTAAGTAGTAATTGTTGTTCATGATGTTTGACAAAGCGTTATGCCATGTACTTAGTGTGTGTTTTATCTGTTGTAGTTCAAGTGCATCTTACTTCTATATGCTACAAAGATTTCAGTAGAATTCAATGGATCCATCAAAATGAACGGATCCCCCCACTTACTCTAATGTGATCGGTAAGTGGAGGAGGATTCCTAGGAAATTCTCGAAGGACTCAACGGATGACTCCAACTTCCATGTGATTCCTACAGTTAGTAAGTCTGTAGGACATATTGGGAGGTGTTGTCAAGGTTGTATGTTACCTAGTGCTATGACACATTCTGGGACGTCTCCTATCTTACAAAATGCCTAGCAGCGCATGAACATAGGAGCATGGTGTATGGGATGACGATTTCATGGACATTTGAGAGGACAAAGCCAAATTTTTGGGAACATTTTTTGCTTTGCACGTTAGTTAGGCATGCATGTTCTCTCATGAGCATCGCTTTTTGTCTTTTTATAAAACGTAACGAACACCTAATCTTTTGGATCAGCATGAGTTCTATAACATAAATGGCTTTGAAGCACCAACATGCTTGTATGTGTTACGCCATCTATGCGTGGAGGTCATGCATTGATATGTGATTGCTAGTAGAATTTGTACCCTTCATTGATGAACGGATGTCATTGTCTTTTTTTTTATGTTTTCCACATCACATCTAAGTGCATGGCATGACAAGATGTTAATTTTTTTTATATGTCTCCATGTCTGTGTAGACCTTCTGCAGTCACAAGGATATCTCCCGTGCCAGTGACTGTACTTGTGGTGCATCAACAAGTACATGTTTGTGAAGACATTGTAGCTAAACATGGAGGGTAGGGGACGACGTCGGGGGGCCAGAATCCACATCAGAACAGATGGCCGTGTCCTCCGCCACATTCCTTTAGGCGACCTCATCTTGCAAACGGAATTGAGGGTGGCTACGGAGTTGAACTTGAAGAAGTATCCATGCCCTTGCAAAAATTGTCATGGAGGGCGACGCAGGCCAATACACATAATCCGCAGGCACCACTCTGACTTTGGACGTGATCCTTTTCTTAACAAGTCGATGATTGGAGGGGCCCCCCCAGATGGTTTTCCTCCAAATGGAATCTGGGTGGAAGACTTGGCTTTTGATGACGACATAGTTGAAACAGATGGTGACTTTGAAGGGGACACCATTGATGTCAACAATGACGATGCAACACCAGAGATTCCACCCATTGAGTCCGAAGATGCATTGTTGGAGGGCAACGCAGATATGGATGTGCAACATGACGTCCAAAGACAAGTCATGGAGGCCCTTGAGCGTGGTGACGTGCTGCATGCGGATACCATGGTGATGGAAGGAGAGATAGAGGATGACATGACTAACGTCCATGTGGACACAATAGATGACATGCAACGTTTATATGAGCACGCAGCAACACCAGTGTATGAGGGTGCATCATCAAGTATTTTGTCCGCAACAATCATCATTCTCAACATGTGCGTTGTTTTCCGAGTCAGCAACAAGTTTACTGATGAATTGTTGTAGTATTTGTCATCAGACTTGCTCCCTAAAACCAACAAGATGCCTAGTAGTCATTATGAAGCAAAGAAGATGATCACGAAGTTGGGCTTGGAGTACAGCAGCATCCATGCATGTCCCAATGGATGCGTGCTTTACGAAGAAGAGCATGCACATTTCAATATCTGCCCCAAGTGTTCAAAGTCACGTTGGATGGAGGGCTCGAACTCCGTACCAGCAAAGGTCATTCGCCATTTTCCTTTGATTCCAAGAGTGAGGCGTATGTTTCGATCTTCAGAGGTAGCCCGCATGCTTACTGGTTGGACAAAGCATGTTAGCGAAGACGGCATCATGCGTTCGGTGGTGGATAGCCCTACTTGGAAGCACGTTGATCGCGACGTTGTCTTTGACAACTTCGGTGCTGAGAATCGGAACCTGCGTATGGCAATGGCACTAGACGGAGTGAATCCATACAAATTGGTCAACGTGGCCTGTGTTGATTCTGATTTACAACTTTGAACCATGGTTTGTGACAAAGAAGTTCTTCATTTCACTTTGCATACTCATTTCAGGAAAACATTCACCATCTTCAAAGAACATTGATGTGTTTCTGCGACCACTACTGAGAGAATTGCATGCACTTTGGAAAGGTGTTGTAGCACAAGATTTCTCCCAAAGAGAAGGCGCTCGTCGCTTCATTGTGCGTGGCTTATTGATGTGGACTATTTCGGATTTCCCAGCATATGGTCTCATCTCCGGTTTATGTTGCAAGGGATACAAGGGGTGTCCTTGCTGTGGACCGGACACGGAGTCCAGAATGGCTAGAACTGGCGATGTTCGTGCAGATCGAAATACACGAGGCTCAAAAATTGTTTATGGTGGCATACGCAGGTACCTTAGTCGACAGCACCCCTATCGCCGCAATCGTCGTTTCAACGGGAGAAGTGAGCATCGCTCAAAACCAAAGACCATAACTGGTCAGGACGTTATCCGTTATGCTGCGTGGCATCAAGCATATCTAGATCTGGGTGGACGGGAAGATGCAAAAGATGACCCAGTGCATATAACGGGAGTGAAATGATTGAGTGCTCTATATGAATTACCATATTGGCAGGTCAGAAATGCTGCATCTCACTCTCAGTGTATGCAAATTTTAAAAGAATCCACTCATTTTAGTGGTAGACGTCTATCATGACATTGTACTTGAGTCCAAATGTCCAAGTGGATGCCATTGCCTACATGTCAATGTAAAGACTTAGGAAGACTTCTATCTTTTGAAGTGTTGGACATGGACATAGAAAGATCCTTGCCTTGATTGTCAAAGAAATCATTGTTGTTGGAAATGAGGTTGGGTTGCAATGACTGCATGTGAAGTACAACAAGTCCAGGAAGCATGATACATGTCCATATGGGTGTTGCCGTAGACATGGAATTAATCTTCTTATAGTGTTCTCATTTTTCCTCACAGTATCTCCTGGAACGCCACATATTGGACGTCACGCATTGCGAGAAGAATTTGTGTGAGAACATGTTGAAGACACTTCTTGTTGTGAACGACAGTCCTAGTAGTCGTGTAGATGCGCAAGAGCTTGGAATTCGTGAAGAAACATGGTTGCAGGATCCACGAAGACGCCAAGATGATTATTACATGCCGCACGCACCATACACCATGACAGCAGCAGAACGACAAGAATTTGTGGATATAGTCTCAAGCATCTGCACCCCAACAAACTATGTTAGTGGAATTCACAAGCGCTTACAAGACGGTAAATTGCGGTACATGAAGACTCACGACTATCACATTTTAATGCAGCAGGTATGGCAGACAAAGAAATGATGGTCATAGATTTGTAGAAGTTTTCAATGCACAGAATGGTTATAAAAAACATTTTTTGTGCACTGCCTTGTTCAGCATGGGAGTTCTGAAAGGACATTGGAAATGACATGACAATGCTGAACATGGTGTACAAAATGATGTCCCAATGTACATATTGTAGTTGAACCTGCAATTGCTATGGTAGCATGTCTACCCAACACCTGTGTGAAGCACAACATCAGGCATTGTATGCAATTGACTGTAGTGAAAGTGTTTTTCTGCATGTTAGATGGAAGCACACCAAGAACTTTCCATATGCCCTTCACTGATCCGCATTCCTTTTCTGTTGTGCAGATTTTACATGTGGCTGTGCGAAACATCCTAGACGAAAACGTCCGCTTGGCTATTATAAAAATGAGTAGAGTTTTCCAAAGACTCTGCGAGAAGGAGATCAGGGAGTCTAACCATGATGAGCTGATGCAAAATGTGATTATAGCAACGTGCTTAATAGAGAAGGAATTCCCCACAACATTTCTGAATATCATGACACATCTACCAGTGCACCTTGTAGAGCAATTATTTCGGTGTGGCCCTGTACATTGTAGGTGGATGTATCCCATAGAGCGTTACATGAAGACATTGAAGGACTATGTGCGCACATTAGCACATCCTGAAGGGAGCATTGCAGAAGGATATTGAACCGAAGACACACTTGGCTTTTGCACAGAGTACATGAGAGAATACCAAGGAACAGCGCAACGCGTTTGGGATGCAGAGGAAGACCCCATTATGAACGACGAGGTGATACGTTGTAAGGCACCACAGAAACGGCCTCTGTCCGACGAAGTACGTTCATATGCGCATGCGTTTGTCATCGACAATGTGCCATGCTTGGAGCCTTGGCGGGAGTGGGTGTCTTCTATACCTTTGTGATATTTTTTTTCCATATTATGTCCTCTTGCATGCGTGCTACACTGATGTTTTTCCCTCTTCAATGTCATGTACAAGTTTCCTTTAATTTTTTCACAGCATATTCATGTCACCCTTTATGTCCATGTTAACACTTGACAAAGTAGTGTGTCTCCTGAAGACCTTCTCTTCACAAGCATGTCTAGTAGTCCTAGAACATCCCCATCCCCATAGCATGATGCATGTATGTCACATTCTTCTAATGCGTGCTTGGAATCTGCTTCCTATTCTAATGAATAGGAACATGTTGCATCATATAGGGAGTACATTTTGGCGAAGGCGCATAGATGGGAGGAACGCGAAGCTTTTCGTTTGACATGGAGGCGTTCCCATCCAGGAAGAGCTGTCCGTTATCCCATGGAACTCACTGAATTTCCCCCCTTTGCGGAGTGGTTGACGTCTACAATCAAGGAAACAGAACGTTTTGGACGTCCAGTGGAAGACGACGTCAGACATTATGCGCAACCACCTGAGCGCAATGCAACATCGCATCGTCAAATGTATTGTCACGGCACACACCTACGTGTGCGAAGCTCTGAGAGTGGACTTGTGACTCGTGATTCAGGTGTGGTAGCAACTTTCACCCGCCAAGTTCGTTGGGGTTTGGTGAATGGAAGGCCAGTAGAAACCACCCAAGAGTATGTGGGATACATTAAAGAAATCTTGGTTCTAGATTATCGTAACCATTGTGTTACAGTGTTGGTATGCGATTGGGTGCGGGGGACACGACACAGTTGCAGCCCAAGTATTGAACGAGATAGGTACGGCTTTAGCTTGGCCAATTTCAATCAAATGGATGGAAAGGTCCATGCTGACTCATTTGCCTTTCCCTTGCATTGCCAGCAAGTGTTCTTCTCCAACGATCCACATCGACATGGTTGAAAAGTAGTATGCCGAACAGAAGTACGGGGTAGACGCATGGCGTTGCACTCTGCTGCATCCCTACCAGACATTGTGCAATTGCAAAACGACACCAACTTTGATGGACTTCAACCAATAGAGCGAGCCGTAGACCCAGTGGTGCATCCCCTACACAATGAAGAAGACTACATAGGTGTAGTAGGAAACAATGCACCTAGTGAGGATGAAATGTAGAACAATTGTCAAAGATATCTGTTGTTGCATACACACGTCATAGAGGACATGTACACGATACAAGAGATTGTCCAATTGTATGTCTTTCAGGAGTCCCTATGTCTTGTAAATGGCCATGCTTTAATGCAACTACTGGTTTCCGACGTTGCATTTGACATGTATTGCGGGTCATGTGCCCAAAGGCCACGTTCCATGCGTGTATCGGACTAGTCAAGTGTCCAAGCCGACGTCACTACAGTACTCCTACTTCAAGAACTATGTGCAATGAAAAACATGCTATGTTACCTTAAATTTGCAGAGCTCTAAGACCCCGTTGTTGAATGAAATGTTGTAGAATGCGTCACAACGTCTACACAGATGTCTACAATAACATCAATAATTTTTTGAAAACCATGCAGTTTGAAGGCTGAGGTGGCATGCCACGTCATCTCTTTCTGCCACGTCATATAATTTCCACGTAGGACGACACGTCAATTTTTTTTTTCCGGGTTGCCCTTTCCCAATTTTTTACCACGGGCAAGTCTTCTACCTTAGTTCATATTAACTTTCATTAATTTATTCATGGTAAATAATGAACAGAATATGCTGACGTGGCAATCCAATTTTCTCAAATGTTGTAGAAAACATCAACATGTCATTAACTATGCTTCCAACGACATAGCTATTCTTATTTGCACCCGCTTATTGCCATTGTAAGTTTCTACTATACTTCACAACATCCACACTAATCCATAGTTTTCTTGCACTACTGCCCCAGACAAGTCAATGTTCATGTGGACATAGTATGTCTAGCGAAAAACATGCTACGTTTTGGGTCCGACATCCAAAAAAACACAGTTTTCTTATAGTGGGAGCTTGCTAGACAACATTTTGAGGTATGGTCGGACCATTGTAATTTGGCTTATTTCCGAAAGAAGCAACATCTGGGAGAGTGGCAAATGCATTGGGCTTATGAGTTGAATGACTTTAGCTTTGAGATAGTGCATAAACCTGGAAGAGAGCAAGTTCAATCAGACGCACTTTCTCGTCGCGAACAAGACACTCCCAACGATATGAATGATGATCGGATCATGAACCGACATCATCAACTATTGGAAGGAGATGGTAACGCTTTGAAAGTGGTTGTAAAATCCGCATGGATAAAAGATGGCGATGCGGATTCGGAAAAGGAAATCGCGGCTACGGAGTCAATGATGACACCACGTCCCATATGTCCATTTGCAGACGCAGAGATGATTGCATTGTGGGATGCTGGACTCAAAACGAATCATCGATATTGGAAGATGCGAAAGGCTGTTATGGATGGCGAAAGCCGACTACCAAAAGAATGGGGCCTACCGATCACAATTAGTGAATGCTTTGTAGATGGAGCCTATCGGCTACGTTGGTGTGGACGAATATGGATACCGGCGTACGAACCACTTCGAACGTGATTGATTCAATCTATTCGTGACTCACCATTGGCTGGACATCCAAGTCGTGAAGGAACACGAGACTTGCTCGCACGCGAATATACATGGTCTGGAATGACTCAAGACGTTCGAAGATTTGTACGAAATTGTAATGTCTGTAGAAAATCTAAGATTTGGCGTGAGCAAAAGCAAGGTTTATTCTTGCACGGATATGGATGGAACTTTCCATTGACTTTATTACCGGCTTGGCACCAAGTAACACTTATACAAATATCTTAGTTGTGACGGACCGTTTGTCCAAATCCATCATTGCTGTACCAATGCTGGAAATTCGTGCTATTGATGTGGCTCAAAAACTCTTAGAGCAAGTTTTTCAACATCATGGACTACCGACCGCAATCATTTCCGACCGCGGAAGTCAATTTGTGAGTATGATGTGGGGAGAAGTGTGCCGATTGCTGAAGATCACACGGAGATTGTCGACAGCCTTTCATCCAGAGACAGACGGTGCAACAGAGCGTGCCAATCAAGAGCTTGAGACATACCTTCGCATCTTCACTACATTTGAACAAGATGATTGGGCTCTTCAGTTGCCAATAGCAATGATGACATTGAATAATCGGGTGACGCAGTCCACAGATATGTCAGCATTTTTTATGACTCACGGCTTTCATCAATCTCTCATGGATTTTACCATACCTGAGGAGCAAGGATCTTCCTTATCACCGGCGGAGAAGGAACGTAAGCTTGTTGAGCAATGGAGTCATAGTACTGATATGGCGAAAACAGCAATGGCGATTGCGCAAGAAAATCAAGAACGTCAATCTAACGCACAACGTTCCGTGGCCGAAGTCTTTTGTCCGGATGACCGTGTCTGGTTGAAATTGAAGAACATCAATACAACACGGCCGATCAAGAAGCTCGATTGGATTGCCCTTCCTTATCGCGTGCTTGAATGTGTTGGTACACATGCGGTTCGTTTGAATACTCCTCCCGGTATTCATCCTATTTTCCATGTGAGTTTGGTTAAGAAGGCAGGAGTGGATCCTTTGCCTTCTCAATTGGCACATGATAATGAGCTTGGTATTGTTTTGCACAATCCACTAGATCCTTCAGATACCACAACTGATAATGACGGTGAGTACGCAGTTGAACGGGTATTGCGACATCGGCGCCGAGGACGTAGTTGGCAATTACTTGTGAAATGGCTTGGCTGGCCCGAGCCCACTTGGGAACCATTACGTCATTTGCAAGATGCAGTGGCCTTGGATGATTATGAGCGCTCCTTGTGCGATGCAGGTTTAGTTGTTCCTTGGGCAGATCTTCTCCTCCCTTCTTAGTTACGGAGGAGGAGGAGGCATATGTCATGGGCTAAGCCCAGTTAGAAGCTCGGATGTACACTCGCTAGTCTAGGAACTCGCTAGTCTAGGATAACTTCAGTTCAAAGATAGAACTTAAAAGTAAAAGAACTTTTACTTTTAGAGATTAATATATAAGTAAATACTTATTCATTGTAAACTTAATTTCTGGATTAATATTATATTTTACTCAGTAGTATATGTTTGTTTTGACATCTATACTCTTACAACATGCATGTGAATAGGAGTTTGTTGCATGCAACATTTTGAACATTCAAGATGGTTTTGACTTCTATTTTTTGGTGAAATGTAATCACTATTTAGTCTTTAAAAATGAAAAAAAAATAGTTTTTTTTTCATGATTTTCTAATTATTATTAATTTATAACTAATTGTATCTATTTTCTATAATAAATTGTCTTTTTTTTCAAACAATGTTTTTTTAGTACTTACAAGTAGTCAAAGTACTATTAGTGTCAATTTTTTAGATCAACAGTTGAGATCGTTTTGTTTCATAGTATTGTAGTACTCATAGTACTGAGTACAAAAACTACAGTCTTAGCCAAATGCTACCAAAATCATTCAATCTTTCTTGCAACCACCCTTAAGTTATAGTCCCACAAGGGCCTTCAAGTATTTTTACAATTCTTATTACATACCATAATAGTGATAATATAAATATAAGCCCCAAACACCCTTACTCATCTATATTTTAAACTTTAATGAAAATATATTGCCCTATGTACTTTGGCCAAGTTAGGCAATATGTGCAAAACTCTTCCTCTATTTCTGAAATTTGGTAAGTTTGTATCTAAGGATGCTATTGTTCTTCCAAAAAACTTATGTCTAATGCAAAATCTTCCTCCCTCCAAAAGTAATTAAAGTTTCATTAGGAAAAAATTGAACCCCAAAAGAGTCCGTGAGTGTTTTTACTAATTTTAATACTAATTGCATGAGTATGAAAGTGGACACATCCTCATTAGAACAATCACATAGGATTGCTTGTAGCCACTTGGCGTCTTAGAATTTGGAGGAGGCGTGTGTTCCATCCTTCATGATGGAGCCATCATGGACCACGATTTACTTGAAAGATTGAGTATTTCCATTTCAAATTTTTGCGCCTTCTTCTTGACTTGCATGAGACTCTTTATCCCCCAATTCTTGTGCCTTCTTTATCTTGACTTGCATTGGACTCTTCATCCCCCAAAACTTTGAAGCACTTCAATGTGTAATGATGGTTTTCCACTTCAAATATAAAATATAAAAAAATTGACATTTGAATCTATTGAAATCTACCTCTCATGGCTTCAAATGCATTTTCTACTTGTTTTTTGAGTTTTCAATTAAGAAGTGAATCTCTTTATATACATACGAGGTAGTAAGATGTTGAACAAACCATGTGGGATATGTTAATTTGACTTCACTATGAGTTTTCAAGGTTCTACTAATTCCAATTAACATATCCCACATGGATTGTTCTACTTCCTACCACCCCATGTGTATATAATGCGTTTATCTTCCAACAAGAAAATTCAAAACAAGATGATAAATTCAATCATTTTTATTTTTGGACTACCAAAAAAAAATGTTCGTTGGTGTTACATTTGTTCAAATAAAATAATCAAAATGCATTTGAATTCTTGTGAGTGCTAGTTGGGGTTGGTATCTTAAAATCAGCCTCAATCACCTTTGGCCATGGTTAGAAAGGCAAGAACTTGTTGGAGCTTTGTGCCAAAATCAACCTCCCGCTTCTCTAGCTTGACCTCCAACAAGGATCCACGTCGACTTCCAACTAGGATGGAACATTTTTGCCCCTAAATTTTGGACCTTTGATTTGTGAGATTGTAGAGATGGATTGTGTAATCTTGAGCCCATCATGACAAATATTTGAGCCCATCATACAAATCTTGGCTCAATTAGTGAGTTGAGAAGGTCATTGCCACCCAAATTTTTGCATTGTGAAGCAGCCTCTTTTGGGGTTCATTTTTTTCCTAATGATTAATCATGTCAAAGGACAAGAAAACCCTTTTTCTTCTAACTTCAAATGTTAAAATCTTTCACTCTATATGTTAAAAGTTTCAATTTTTTTTCACACATTACTATGGTAGTCTAGACTCTAGATAGTACAATTTTATATGGTCCAATTTTATAAAAGAAAATTTTTTCTTTCAATAATTCTAATTCTCATTATCCTAAAAATGATAGTTTCCACCAAATCTTTGTCCTTGGAAATGAGCTCCCATCTCATATGCGTTCCAATTCCATATTAAAGACCAAACCCATGCCTTCCAATAACTAAGATGGATCCCTCGGTAAAACTACCACTTTTGCTATTGTGCCTAGTTACTACTAGTACTAGACTAGTCAAACTTTCATTGATTTTCTTATTGGGCAAGTATATGGACCAAAGAACGCAACATTTGGATCCCATAATCAATATGCAAAAGTTATAAAATAAAAATAAAAAAGGGTCAAAGTTTTTGTTAGGTAGAGGTTCTAAAATTGTTTCTTCCTCACAGAAACACAAGGTAGCAACATCCATAATAATCCCTCACTGTACCCATAACCGTCCCCTCTAAAATCTTGGAAAATCTGGAGAGGTGAATAGATGTGATTACAAGGATGTACCACATGTGAATATCGGGCCCCTAGTGCGTTGGTATTAGGTGCATTTACAACCGTCTCTTTAAGAATTCACAACTTAAACTCACAGTGTCCAAATAACACATTTGAAAGTGCACACAAGGATTATTTTTCTCTTGCTAGTCCAATCCAATAAGTTGTTGGATGTCTGTTAACCCTTGAACGTCGACACGGACGCCAAACGTCCGATGGATGACAAGGAATCTTTGAGTGTAGGATGAAAGTGCAACTATTCATCCTTCAAATTGGGTTTGGAAAGGAAAGATGATCTCCTCCAGTACTTTGACTTCCAATAGGTGCTTTTGCTATTTCTTCGACCAACGATTCACACGGTAATACAAAAGGATGAATTTGAGCATCGCCCCTTCGACATTCAAGGGTTAATGCACATCATGTCCCCGAACCCTCAAAATTCACGGTCATGGGAGTTGATTTTTTGGGCTGGGTGATGATGTCCCGGTTCTTTTTAGGCCGGGTGCGATGATTTCGGGTGTGTAGTGTACCCACCCACCTCGCTCGCTTCTTGAAAGAGGAATCACCCCGCCTTTGGAAAGTCCAATGATGAGTACAGGCAAATCCTGATCATGCTTCCAAGCCCCTTTGAACATGCTCCTAACACGAGCCGTCCTCCACTGTCCTCATCCCTCCCCCTCTCTCCCTTCCTTCCAGCTCCCCCCTGGCCTGCTTTGCCCTTCCCTTCCCTTGCATTGCCTGCCACACACAGATGCTGTGTGAGTTTGTGCGTTCATGATAACTCCACCTAGCCTCACCATTATTTGTCTGACTCTGCAAGTCTCCGTCCCACTACAGTAGCTAGCTCTCTGATGCCACGGAGTCCGTCGTCCCGAGATGTGGTTTTTATTCTGGAAGCTGGCATGGCGGGGTCATATCCCTAGCCTGGCCTGAAGAAAAAGGGAAAGGGAAAAATCTTCACAAGAAGCTAGTCGACTGCGCGGATCGGAATCTAAAGCGCAAAGGACGACGATCGATCGACGACGGACTAGCTCCCAACATCGATCGATCCCCCGGCCCTAGCTACCTACTAGCTAGCTACTCCTCGATCAGCTAGCTAGCCTCACTGGGCAAGAGCAGAGCTGAGCTGAGCTAGTCGAGCAGTAGAGCAGTAGAAGAGCAGACTCAGCAGAGAGCAGAGTTGGGTGGAAGATCGAAGCCAAGTACAAAAGAGAGAGAGAGAGAGAGAGAGAGAGAGAGAGAGAGAGAGAGAGAGAGAGAGAGAGAGAGAGAGAGAGAGAGAGAGAGAGAGAGAGAGAGAGAGAGAGAGAGAGAGAGAGAGGGGAAATGAATCACCCTGTGATCCTCCGTAGTCCTGACTCCCTGCACACTTCACTTATTAAGCTTAAAAGCCTCTGCAACATCGACACTCTAGGAAACCTTTGACTTGACTGGACCGGACTGGCCTGGCGGGCTCACCAGCCTCGCCTAGCTGGCTGGCTGATCCAATTGCTGGCTGGCTGTGGTGGGTGGTGTGTTTTTTCCTGTTTTTATTTTAAAGAGAGAGAGAGAAAAAAATTCTTTGGTTTGGGGAAAGCAAGCTAGCTAGTCAGCCAGCCAAGGCGGGGCGGGGAAAGGATTAATTTTTCATTGCTGCACGACCTGACGTACACAAACTCCAACTGTTGGATCGGAGTGGCGGGTTTTTCCCACTTCCCCAGCCAGCCAGCCGCGCCAGCCGCGCCAGCTCGTCCGTCCTTCCGCTTCCGTCACGAACCCCCAGTCGTCGGTCTGTGCAGATGGGAATCTCTCGCTTCTTCAAGTGTGCAGTCACGCTTCCAATTCTCAAGTGGAATAATAATAATAATAATGCTATTAATGATTATATTAATTCATAAGTTGTGTGTGGACTTTGTCAGCTGATCGAAGGGGGGAGAGGGGAGAGAGGCGAGGGAGACGATTCCCTTGGCGTCACTTTGACAGCATTTTTAACACATGTAAGAGTGAGATTTGGGGGGGAGATCTACTGAGGTGGAGAGAGATCTTTGGGTACAAGAGTCAAATCTGTGGAGATCAAATTGGTATCACCATGTAAGTAACATGATTTCTTATGCAATTTCAAAGCCAGGGAGGAAAAAGTTCAGCTAGGTGGACGGAGACCATGCGCCTGCTTCATTAAAAAAAAAAAAAAATCAGCACTTGGCCGTATGTGTCATGGATCACCACATGATCACTAATTAGTTAAAGGGAAAGTGTAACTTGTGAATTTAACTTATTAGACGAGTTGCAGTGGCGATCAAGGGTCTATTTTTTTTTTAATGGATTTTGGGCAAGTTCCTATGATTTCAATTTTCAGTGAATTTTTTTGAAACTTTCTCATAAGATGGAAAAACTTATGAGCTTTGTGGGAATATAAATTTTATTTCAATTGGTTCTCGGGAGCAAAAGTTATGGCATCTTAAACATAATTTTCATGTCACCGGGCAGAAAAATAAATCTACAAAAATTTGAAATTAATTTTTTGATTTTTTTCTTCTTAAAGATCATATTTTTGTCTACATGTGAAGCTTTGATTCATTCCATTTGGATTAGTAATGTGAAAGTTATGAACAATCTTGTTTTTTGGGCAATTTGAGCATCTTCTTGAAAAAATAACTTATAGGATTCAATTCTGAATGCAATTTTCACAATTTTTCAACAAAAATTGTTTGACAAGGTTAAGTTTTCTATTTAGAACAATCTCACTGTTGAGATTATTGTGTTTCAATCCCATTTTAGAGCTATTAACGATTTAGTTTTTCTTTCAATCTTGGACCTACTTCTGCTGAATAATTTTTTTTTAAATGAAAATCAATCGTGTTTTTTTTTAATTTTTTTTTCTAGACTTTCAACTCAATTCTTCAACACAAAAAATTTTAAATTCAAGTTCCATGGTGTAAATTTTTTCCCCAAATGGCATTCAAAGTCATCTGAAATTGCAGGCTACTGTTCAAAAAACTTTCTTTTTTCAACTTTGAATGCTAATATATTCCAATCTGTACGGTCAAAATCCATGAAAATTTTACCACATGATACTAGACTAGTAAAGTACAAGATCCTACGGTTAGATTATAAAAAAAGTATTTTTTTTGTTTCATGGATGAATGCAGCAAAAATGGCAGTTTTGAGTAGTTTTTGATAGAAGAACGGCCCCGGTCCTTTAGGGGTTAAGAGGAAAAAAAACTGAAGGGAAAAACAATCAATCGGGCTCCCTGGGCCTGCTTAACTTAGGTGGCAAGCTAAAGGGAGAGATGCCACTCCAGCTTGAGAACAAAAAAAACTCATTGTGGCACCAAGTGTCACACTGTCACTAAACTCCTGGCTGATAATCAACTAATCAAGGGTCTACTTAGGCATCAGTGATTCCAAATGCAAATTTACAATTAGCTGAAGTTGCCCAAAACACTGCCAAATGTGCAAAAAAATAAAATTCCACGTTGAGGTATTTACAATTACCTGTAGCTACTATGAAATTTTGGAAGAAATTTTACGAAATTAATTCAAGTTCATAATCCCTGAAACCTGTAAGGCATGATGCGTGTGTTGGTAAAGTGTCCTAAACGCTGACTGATCCGAATTTTCAGGGGAGCTGCACACTCAAAACAGTTTTGAAATAAACACAAAATAATTTGCACCTAACCCTCTTTAATTTTATAAATTCTAGGCTCCTATTGAAATGGTTGTAACTGTTTGAAGTTGGAATTGGGGGTACTCTACATGTACCCTCACCCTGAAATATTCAATATTGATACTTTGAAACCCCCAAATATGCACAATATTGCTACATTAAAACCTCAAAATATGCACAATATCAATACATTGACCCCCCAAAATATGTATTCTTGCTTTAGAGGACGCTTTACTTTTGATACATTGAAAATATATTCCAACTCTAATGAACCTTTTTTTGCTAGTGATATATTGTCACCTCCATGAAATTTTGTCCAAGGCAAGATAGTCCAAATATCCCCATGTTGTTAGCTACCCAAAAAGACTTTGATTTTTTTCTTCTTGCCTTTGGCTTTAAAAAAAAATGTTAATGGTCACCTTGTTCAAAAAAAGAGAAAAAGACTTTGATTCTATGGCTAGTATAAATTAAGAATTTGTTCATCTTAGGTCCTATTTTTTTTATCTCAAGGATAAGTTCATTTTCTTTAGTGTTGCTTCCAAAAGCACATTATTCGGGGCTATATTTTTTCATTGAAGAAATATTTATTTAATTTTTCACTTTATAATGGTTTACAACATAGTTATTGTTTGAGCTAACTTAGAGCATTCTAATCAAGAGGTTTTAGGTATTACCAGTGGCTAGCCTAAATTTATAAGAGGCAGAATAATTGAGTTTGCCTTGTTGAAAATTGAAAATTGATTCCACAAAAAGACAAATGTGAGAAATAGGAGAGAACAATCACATTTTTTTTTGACAAAGTATGAATTTGTTATGAATTTTTGAAGTGTACTTGCCCAATTGGCCCAAAAGAGTCTCTAGGCTACTCCCCAACCAATTAAAAGTAGTATATCCACGATGGTCATCTTACTTACCCTAATGTAGTCACAATATTTCCTAGCATGGTCACAATATGACAACCTAAAAAAGTTACTTCCTATAATGAATTTACACTCAAAAGGTAGAAGATAATATTGTAGTCACTAATCACTTCACCACCATCATTCTAGCCACTACCTCAACATAAGATAATCCAAATCTCATTTTTTGAAAAAAGTACGTTGTGTTAGGGTTCATGCAAGACTTTAACCCTAGCCTGGAAGGACGCTACCTTGGCGACACACACTCGCTCAAAATATAATTCACTTTTTGGACTAGAAAGATGTATTCCTTGTTTGAGGATGAATGGGACATTTCTTAGATGTTTGTAATGGGTCTTTTGCCTATCATAGGTTGGTTTACCTTAGTTCAAAGTAACCTTATTTTGAAAGCAACACTAAATAAATAAAACAAAGAGTGTTAGTAGTGACACCCGGAACCTTTTCACACTGACATTGAAAACTCCAAATGGTTCCCCTCGGAGCCGAGTTCGTTCGATCCCAACGTACCCAATGAAGAGGAGGAAGGGATCCCAGCAATTGGAGTGTTGACTGTCCTCTCTCTCTCTCTCTCTCTCTCTCTATGTCCATCCCCAAGGAGGCAGCCATTTCGAGGGAATCCAATGCAGCAAAAGGTGAGGTATGGCAGGCCCCAGGAGTGCAGGCTATTTGGTCATTTATGTCCGTGGTGTGCCTCTGCTGGTCTGCAACTGAAGCTCCTGCTGCTGCTGCCGCTGCACTGCCATGCTTGCCTGGATGGAGCCGCTGACCCTAATCTGATTTAATTTCTCGTTGCAACAATGTCCACTGGAGAGCCCCATGGGCCATGGCAGCTACAGCAGCTGCTGCTGCTGCTGTTGTTTCTGCTTCTGCTTCTGCCGGTGCCGCTGCCGTTGCGTATCAATCAGGAATGCCCTGACATGGCGATCATGTTGATCAAGACCTGCAGGCAGGCGAAGTCTAATTCCAAGCAGGAACGCCAAGAAATCCCTCCATCATTGCAGAACAGCAGCAGACAAGCGCATTCAATAAGTCGCTTGGTGAATGTTTGGTCTCTGCTGGGGCTCCAAGCCGACCATCTCTGCTGAGTCAACTGAAGTTAATGTGCAATTCCATTTGGGGTTTTCATTTAATAGCTAGATCAAGGGGTCTAGAATGAGAGGGCTACGACTTCAAACTGAAGCTAGGCTCTGGTTTCTACAATTTCTGTAGCTTGGCTAAATAGGGCCACATTTGCGGTTATGAGAAATGGGTTCAGCGCATTCACAGCAGTAACTTTAGTGTTGGGGACGGATGAACCTGCAGTACTTTGGACCCAGCGGCATAGGGGCAAAGAGAACCGCTACAGATACATTCTTTGTTTAACTTTTTTTATGACACAAGTGAACAACAAACAGATTATGTAAATTTCAGAGTGAGGAGGGATTTGTGGCAATCCCCAATTTCCATGTCATTAGTGGTTGGAGTTCAGTTACAAGTATTACGTTTACTAAAGCTCTGCATGGAAGTGGTTAAGCAGAGGAGGGATCCGGACATGTTTATAAACCTCAGTCGGTGGAAAGGAATTAAATAACATGATGCTAGTAAAGGTAGCGGACAATACACACCATGAGGGAATGTCACAAGAATGTGTCTATGATTGATGAATCGTTTGTATAAGTTAATGCACAGCAAGTACCTGATGGCTTGCAACCCCCCACGCACAGGCGGGAATGTTTACTGTACCTAAATTGGCCGTTACATGGAACCAAAATTACCAATCTGTTACTTACTGGGTGGCCTACCATGGGCAATCGATCTTCCTGCACTGCACTGCCTCCTAAACCGCGTAAAAAAAAGAGAGAAAAAAGAAAAAAGAACCAAAACACTCCATGAACCACTCCCAGTATGATCACCATCAACCGTCGTTGCGACCCACTACCAAGGGGTCATTCAAGCATCCTTCCGCTCTTGCTACAAGTAACCTTGCCCTCCCAAATAAATAAAAAAGGAAAACCCCCTCAAAATGTACACATGAGCACAGGAACACGAAAAATTGGCTCGGAGCCTACTGTGTCTGCGTGCAAGGAAAACGGGAGGCAAAGGGTTACAACGACGATGTACTAAACCCTAAAACCTCGTCAGGAATCTCCTCCTCATTCCCATTCATAAAAAGCTCGGCATCTTTCTCCTCTTCATTGGTGAAGTCCCTGCGCTCCAACTTGGCATGCGACGCAATGAAAATCATCTTCTCCGCTTTCTCAATCGCCAGCCGAGAGTTTCCATTTCGGTAAGCCCACCGCCACATCGACCAATTGCACTTGAGTCCACAGCTGGTAGCATGCAAAAACAGCAGCCGCACTGCCACTTTGCCTAAGGACTTGTACTCACTAAGGCAAGTCTCCCACACCAGACGCCGGGATTGGGGATTCACAGCCTTCATACGACCAGTGACAGGGTCACGTTCCTTCACCTGCACAGCCTGCGCATACAACGGATCCAACCCTTCGGAACGCCATTTCATCAACTCCATCAAAGCAATGTGCGCTTCTTCCCGTGCAACAAGACGCGTGATCAACCGATCCACATCCCTCTCTTGTTCTGAAGTCAGGCACCGGAAGGGAGGCAAGTACTTGCCACTGGAGTCTCGCAGAAGGTAGAGAGGGTCCAGAATTAGGGCCGCAGCCCAAGCGGGATGGTAATTCTTCCCAAACCGAGTCTCAATGAGCTCGTATACCGTGGCTTCGCTTTTGTCATGGCGGGCACACCATTCCTTCACCTTGGATCGAAGCTCCTCCCACAATGGCAGACACTGACTCACAAGAGGACGGTCCACTTCGATGTCGTTCACCATCGACTTCACGATCTTCACCAAGTCTTGCACGGCTTCCAAATCCGACCAGAAGCGCTTGCTGCCTACCAAGTCGGCGACTTCGCGACCCAACTGATCCTCGCAAAATTGAGGAGTGAAGGAGGAGTCCAACACCGTGTTTTGTAAGGCACGAGCCGAGGCGGTGATGTCGTCCAGCATCACGAGCACGTAGGAGTAATGAGGCTCGGCAAACTGGGGATCCGGGGGCGTTCGAAGGAGTTTCACGCTTTGGTACTCCTGGGGATACAATGCCATGTCAGAATGAGGGATACATCCACACCTCTTCATCGTTCCACCTGGGATCCCAACTTGGTTTGATTGTGCACTACAGTCAATGCTACTGTGGCAAGGATATTCTAGTATGCAACAGAATTGGAGAATCGCTTCCCAAGGATCACAATAATGAGGTTTAAGTGTCATTGTAGTAGGAAATTGGGGATACACTCAAACCTCTTTTTGTACTCCCACCTGGGATCCCAACTATTTCACAATGACATAGTTTGAATGTGTGACAAGCGTGCTACGGGGAATGACAGTGTGGCAAGTGTGCTGGATGTTAGAGAATGCCATTTTGGAGAGATGAGATTACTGAGGAGGTTTTGCGTGTACCTCGCGCTGGTACTTGTGCAAGAATGTCCGTGCTTGGGACTGGTTGTTGAAGAACGCCGAGATCTTGGCACATTCCGTGCTGACGGATCTAAACAACAGGAGGTGCTTGTTGAAGTCCTTCAACAAATTACTGAACCCCTGCGCCTGGCAACACAAGTTCACCATGCGTGGGAACCGATACTCCAATTCCTCCAGCGCACTCAAGCTGTACCGATCTGAGTCCGCGACGATCCCCACGCACCTCTCAGGAGATGGTCCGCAAATGGCCGCCAGCGCCTCAGCCAGCGTCTCCTCCACGAGCTTCACCGAGACCGCGCCCGTGTTGACATTAACAACACTGCGGAAGAGCGCGTTTCCATTTGGCAAATTGAGCGTAATGTTGATGAGCGTCTCCCCCATGCCTGAAGCTTTCTTCTTCCACCCGTCAGATGCGAGCTGGAAGAACAAAGCCTCCCGCAGTTTCAGCTCCGATTCGTGCTGCACCTGCGCGTACTTCGCGTCCAGCTTCGCGCCCGCGAGGTAGCGCCGGCTCACGGGGGGCAGACCCAGTTGCGTGAGAAACTCCTTGAACTTGGGATGCTCAACACAAGAGAATGACACCGTCCCGCACGACTCGTACAGCCATTCCGCTAAGAGATTGAGCGCGGCGTCCGCTTGTGCTTTGCTGTCGCACCAGCGCGAGCCCGGTGTCTTCAGCTTCTTCACGCTGTCCTCCAGCAATGCCAGCGCGCCCAAATCCTCCTTGCCCCCGGAGAGCAGCAACGGCGGGGTGCCCGAGGGGACGCCGTCGTGGGGTTGGCCGCGTTTGCGCGGCGTGAGAGTGGGCGACGCGGGGTTAGCGTTCTGCTGCGACTGTTGCGACTGTTGCGGCTGTTGCGACTGCAGCGGCTTGGGTTGTCCCTGCTGCGACTGCTGCGGTTTGGGCACCACGCCATTGAAATTGGGGCAAGTGCCGCGCTTGAGATGCTCTGACGCCGTGCGCGACGGATTGGACGCGGAGAACATGGCATTGCAGAGCGAGCATCGCAGCTTGACGGCTTTGGGTAATCCCGAGTCTGGGTGTTGGACGAGAAGGGGAAGCAAGTGGCTCCAGTACCACGCACCTTTGCCCTTGATCGCCTTGCTGCGCACCGTCGCCAACCCCTCGTAGCGCTTCAATAGCGCCTTGGCCGACAAATCGCTCTCCTCGTGACTGGCCATCAGTTACATACATACATACATACATACACACAAAAAAACCACGCCCTCGCGGCTGGCTCACAACTGCTAATCAATCTGGTCACATCGGCTCACATCTCCCCCCACCCCAGCCTGCTTCCTATCGCATCCCGAAGCCCGCCATTCGAGTCTCGCCCTCCGCATTCATTGGGGCGCGAACTCCCCCAAGAAACGGCAAAACCCCAACAACTGCAACTCCAAGAACAGCTCCCCTCCCCTGCGTCGCGACGCCCACGACCTAACACTGCAGTTACTCATTTCCTCGCGCGCTCTTGCCCATCCCCACGACTGATTCCCAAATCACAACCAGAGCAAACCCACAGCCCTCAGTCGAAGCCCTCCGCGGCCCAATTCCAAACCAAAACGAAAGATGCGAGCGTCGTCGCGACTGCGTCGTCGTCTGGGGCGCCCGCGACCACCACCAACATGATGCGTCTGAATTACGACGCAAGGACGGTTGCTAATCCATCGCTCACAATACCACCCAGGATTGAAGCAACAGAAGAAGCGCAGGGAGCCGCGCTTGAAAATCCTTGTTGTTGCGCTTGTTGTTCCCGGCTTGGTGTTGCTGCTGTTGTTGCTCTTGTTCTTCTTGTCGTTGCAAGGGATTCTTCTGTCGCCTCGAAAACCGTGCAGCTGGCCATCGGGCACACATGGATCCCATGTCCACTCTGGGGAACCCAACGCGAACACCAACCCCAAACCACATTCTCAAAACACGCACACACACTCACACTACTTCCGTCGTCATCTCTGGGCTCAATGAAGATTCACACACACACACACACGCACACACACACACACACACAAAAGAAAAGAAAAAGAAAAATAGCAAGCAAGAGCAAAAACAAGCAAGGAGCGAATCATCACCACCAGCAAGAGAAGCGTTGATTCGAGCTCCAGCTCCTTTCAGTAGAAAAGAAAAGAGTGATGATGAAGACGGTACCTTCAAATGTACACTCGAAGCAGCAGCAGCTCCACCAGCAGCAGCTGCAGCAGCAACACCAGGAACGGCACCATCAAAACCAAAAAAGAACAAAAAGGGAAGAAGGAAAAAAGGGAAGAAAACCAAGCTCAACCCAGCTGGGAGTGAGCGAAGCTCAAACTGGAGTCTTCTTTTGGGGAGGAGCCAATGTGCCACCCCAATCAATGAACTTCAGGTAGAATAGATTGAAATGATCATACCGTAATAGAATTGGAAAAAAAAGAGAAAAGGAAAGGAAAGGAGGAAGAAGCACAGTTTTGACCCTAAGACGACCACCACCACTATGACTGGAAAAGTCTGTTGGGGCAGGTAAGTAACTCTGGTCCATCCTAAATGCAAAGATTTTGTTAACAGAGGAGTTTTGGTAACAACCTGGATGGAGAAAACAAGGGGGAAAAGTGAATTAGAAAAAAGAAAAAAGAAACACTTAAAAGTTGCAGATTTGGCATACCATAGCATTGATTGCTTGTGATCAAACTCGCACGCTGTTTGGACAATTTGACTGACTTTGGAAAGATGGAGAATAACTTGCTATGGTAATAAGTTATCGGGTTGGGCACATGGAGCAAGGTAGCGGAAAAGGGCATATGAAGTTAATGGTAAGACCCCTCCTCCCTCTCAGTCCTCACTTAGCTGGCTGCAATAATCACACTTGCTAAGGTACCCAACTGCTTGGAAGACGGACAAGACTGACTTTGGGAGGTTTTTATGACCTTTTTTCTGGGCTTGCCAATGCCATTAATGATTGATTGCCTGCGAGTCAAGGGCGGGTTTTAAAGCCTCCATTCTGTTATTGCTTGGGTGTGTTGTGCTCTCTCTCTCTCTCCATGGCGATGGGGGTGCGACCATTGGGGGGGTTCAGTTGTACTGGATCATGGGCTGGGCCTCTGACTCCTTTCATCCTGGCTGGCAGCCATCCTATTCATGAATGCACTTGTGTGCGGACTTCCTTTCATGCTGGTCTTCGAGCGTCTCCACCCACACTCCAGAAGGTAGTGGACCAACTCCGGTTCCATTTGTTTCAAAAAAGAAGAAGAAGGAAGGTAGTGGACCCCTTTCCAAGGGTTAAGCAATTTAGCATATGCGCAGTATGGGTATGGTGAGGGGAAATAGATTTTAGAAGGATTTCATATGTTTTTTACAATTTTTTCTTCAAAAATAAAATTACTACGAATTTTTTTTTGGTGAAGATTTTGATTAACCTATTCTTGTTATATAGCTGATTACCAAATCGACAATGCTTCGATTGTGACTTCCAATGTACATCTTGTGATTGTTGTATGCTTTGAATGTACTAGGTCTAGGACATTTTGTGGTGTTCCTATTCTAAGTTGTCGACATGAATTGTTACCCTAAACCACAACTAATTGGAAACACGACAATCTAACTAGCAAAAATGGGTGGTTGGTCAGAAGAGGGGTCGGATACTTTATACCTAAATGGGGCTCCAAGGGCTAGAGCCATCGAGGGCCAAAACAACCCCCACTGTAGCACTGGACACAATTTTCTTTGAGTACCAAGCGTGCCAAATTTTGAGAGGAGTGCCGCAACTTCTTATGGATGGGGAAGTTTTGAGTGAGTCCGGAATTGACGGATTTATGCATTCTTTTCCTTGTTTTCTAGTGACGTGTTGTTTTTATCATAATAACAAGGCACGTTGAGCACAAGTTACTCTATTGATTTACGGAGACTATTGGAATTAAAATTGAATGACTTCATTCAATGCAATCATTAAGCTTGCAACTAGAACCACCTTTTCTCGCCATTAAAATTGAGGGGCCCTATTCGTTGGGCACTCTCTAGTAACAAAGCTCGATATTGTCACTTTCCTATGAAGATTTCACTACCCTATAGTGGTGATGCTCTTAGAGCATCTCCACCATTACACAACCAAAGCAACTTTGGGCTGGGGTCATTATTATTTTTAGTATGTCAGGCAAGTTGGGTTGGTCCCCCCTATTCATGCCTGATGTTCTTGGCAACCACAAATTTGGGCTCCTAAAAAAGAAACAAAGTAATAACAAGAGAATGATCCCCAAAATTCAAACAACAAGTCAAACCTAGTAGGCACAACAAGATGACATTCAAAGTTTGATTTCTGAGGGACATGGGGCCTCAATCTAGGGTGAATTTGGAAGTTAGAGCATCTCCATTAGAAGACTGCAAGGTCGGTCTAGTATAGAGCATTTGGTGTGTCCACGAGAGTTAGAAGGCCCTGCCTCTTAACTAGGCCTCTGCTAGCAACACGACCAGCAACTACACAATCTTGAGTTCCAAGATGAAAAATTAGAGACACGGTGAAGTGGATTACATCCTAGCCAGTCTTTTGTGTTTCTAAACCAAGATAGGAGTTCTTCTCCTGGTCACTCTTCAATAAACTTTTCCAATGGAAACCAATGTTCCCCCTCATATACAACATCAGATGTAGGTCAAATGCAGTATAGGTCAAATGTCTAGGTCCTTATAGCTTGAAGTGTAGTGACAAAATTTTGTCGTGTCCTTCATTGAAAAACACCCAAGTTCTCCAATTGGTGAGACAAAAGAACTCACCCGAGCATGACAAACTTCTTGTCAAGGCAACAATATTTTGTGCCCCGATGGAGATGCTCTTAGGTCAAATGTGTGGCATAGGTCAAATGTGCAAGTTCTTGCAGCTTAAAATGTGGTGACAAAATTTTGTTCTACCCTTGGTTGAAAAACGCTCAAATTCTCCAATTGGTGGGACGAAAGAACTCACTTACGCACAACAAAACTTTTGTTGGGGCAACAATTTTTTGCGCCCCAATGGAGATGCTCTTAGGTCCAATGTGTGACATAGGTCAAATGTGTAGGTTCTTGCATCTTGAAGTGTGGTGACAAAATTTTGTTGTGTCCTTAGTTAAAAAACGCCCCAAGTTCTCCAATTGGTGGGATGAAAAAACTCACCCAAGCACGACAAACCTCTTGCGAGGGCAACAATATTTTTGAACCCCGGTGGGGATGCTCTTAATTAGAATAGCGTGTTAACACTTGGGGACGAAAATCAAGGCCGGTCCGGGGTGGGCTCTTCAATCTCACAAGGGCAGTGAAACAGTTGGGCGATGCTCTTACACTTCTTGATACGATCATATTGATTTCATGTTGGGAGGACAGCTTTTTCGCGGATTCTTGTTTGTTACTTTTATTTTTTATTTAATTTTTCTGACATCTGAGAACCTGGCTGGGATGGTTGGGCTTCCCCCTTTTCTTTTTTTCTTTTTTTCTTTTTTCCTCCCTTTTGTCTTGCTTCCAATTCCTTGTCTTGGATGTCATGGTCGGTTGCAAAAGTGGGTGCTTGGTCGCTCCCATGCCAGTCGACCTCATGGCAGCTTTGTACAGGCAAATCATAGGATCAAATAATGGGTGATGAGAGTCTGGTGTTTAATTTTTCAGTCATTCATTCGTTTGATGAATTGAAGAAGTGTAGAAAGTTAATTAAAAAGCTTCTTAACTTAATCTTGTATTGGTATCATTACGGCAGGCTTATGTGTCTTGTGTGTGTGGTGATAAAAAAAAATATTAAGTGAGAACCACCCATAACCGACTGAATAAGCAATTTTGGATATGATGTGGAGTAGTGCAGGGCAAAGCAAATATTTTTGGAGGTGGAAGGACAGAAATGACGGGGATTACACAAACTTTGGTAATTCTATCACATGAATTGTAATTACTATGAATTTTGAAAGGCAAAAAGTGCTTCGGACCCACTGCCAATCTCTAGACTCTTCCAATTCCGATCACTCAAAAACTATAGTATTACTAAATGCTTTCTACTTTCAACTGGGATATGTGCCATGAATCTACTAGTCCCAATTTCAAAAAGAAAAGAAAAGAACATTCTAGCTATAGTTGGAAATAAGTCAATCTATAGGTTGGTTATTGGGTCTTAATCAAGAATGGGTGGCCTCCCCTTACGTATTAGAATTAATTGTAAAGTGAATCCTAATTTGTACAAGAGGTGTCAGAGGAAGGCTTCACTAAGAATAAGGTAGCAGGTCCATATATCGACCATTTAAAAGTTGGAACTGATTTTGGGAGAGGTGAAACTTTTTGAAGTATTTTTCAGTAAATTATCCTTGAAAGACAAGAGGAATAATTGGCATCTAACCCAAGTTGTTTCGTATGTTTTGGAGCTTTTGGGAATTAGTTATGAAGTTTTGAAATTCAAATGCAGTGGGCTCTAAAATCGCCCACCTCCTGAAATGTAAAGTATTTGTACATTGTCGATACAATGGGGAAAAAAACATATACAAATAGTGTACATTTCAGGAGGTGGGCAATTTTAGAGCCTGAGCGCTTTATGGACCTGTTACCTTAGTGCAAAAGAAACACAACACCAAACTCCATCACCCTAGTTCGAGTGCTTCGAGGAGTTCTGTCTTGTGTTTTTCTCAAATTCCAGCTCATGGTCCCTCATTGCACACACACTTTACAATTAACTCTTTTATGTATTAGGAAATCCCAATTTAAAAGAGTGAGGGATGTCAGATCAAAGTTGAACTAAGAATAGTACAAAAAAAATACAACACAAGATTCCATCAGACCCCACCCTGTTTTGGGTGCTTCAAGGAGTTTCATCATGCCTGTATTTTTTGTTGTTTTGTTGTTTTTTTGACACAAATGAAACGGAATGTCATTGTGTGTTTTTTCTCAAACTCCGGCTCTTGGTCCCTCATTGCACACACTTTCCGATATCATTGTGAGACTTGACTTTGAAAATGAATGTATTGGACTTTCTGATTTTTTTTGGTTGCTGCTTGAACTGAACTGACAGGGACAAAATTCTTATTGGAAGGGTCCGTTTGTCTGTTTTTAGCCATGTGGGGTCACCTACATGATCCACAAGTCATTCGCCTGCAAATAAGAAACCCGGAACGGAGAGCCTGTTGGACTTAAGTTGGCCACAATCTGCGTTGATTTGGATCTGGAATATCGTTGCCAATTTGACTATTTGAATGCCGGAGCTGTACACCACTCACCCGCCTGTTGAAAATATTTAATATTATTATTTTTAAATAAAAATGGGTCACTTTGAATATTCTCTGAAATCACCTTGGTTTTCATTTGTTGAAAACTCTTTATGGAAAGAAAAAAAAAAAAAAAGTGTTTCCCAATAATGGTATTCCAGTGCCTATTGGTATTGAAAATTGTACTCTGTAAGTTTTTTTATTCATGAACTTGATGGTTTGCTACAGTATTTGGGTGCAAGTCAAGTTCACAACCAATAAACAGGGGAAAAAATGGCGGCTAGTTCAGTCAAAGTTTGCTGGTGGAATTGGGAAAAAAAAACGTTTGCATTTTGAAAAAACAAGGATGTAAAAACAGAAAGCCAACCGGTGCCCCTCCAAAAAATTGGAAGGATATAAATTTAAACCACCTCCTTTCAACACTTGGTGGATGTTAGTTGGCATGAGATATTAATTAGTGGATGATACCCTAGGTGGGGCGAGGTACCAATTTTGGAGGGCGGGTATTGACGTAGGGGGTAGAGGGCCTAGCTATTGGAGCTAAGGGTTGACATGAACAATAGCTTTGCAATAGTCATCAATTCAACGCATTGCCCTAAATTGTTTGACTTGTACAAAATTGATGACCATGAAGAATAAATCATTGACACTTAAAGAATCAAGGTCTTTTTTTTGCCAAAAAACACTCAAAACTGTTGTTTCTATAGCAAAAAATAAAAAAAAATTGAAAATTGTTTTTTTCCCACATCTAACCATACGATCTTACACCTAACTAGTATGAGAATGTGTGGAAAAAATTTCATAGTTTTTGACCGCATATATTGCAAGATATCTGCGTTTAAAGTGGAAAAAACAAGTTTTTCAGCAGATTGCAGGACTAGATTTTTCAACTTTGAACATTTTTAACTTAAATTTTTTGCACTATAGAGTTTTGAGCTTTAAATCTTTATAGTGAAGATTTGAGTTGAGATTCTAGGGAAAAAAAAGAAATCCAAAAAAACTTAATTTTCATTCTTAAAAAAATTGTTAAGTAGAAGTAAATATGAGATAGAAGGAAAATCTAAAATCTAAAAATCTTTTAAATGGAATTAAAATGCACTAATCCAATGATGAGATGTTCTAGCAAAAAAACTAAACCGTGTGGAACTTTTTTTTTGATAATTGCAGAAAAAATTATATTCCTACAAAGCTTATCAACTTTTCTATCTTCAATTAAAGTTTCAAAAAGTCAGAGAAAAAATTCAGCCCTTAGGTACCTGCCCAAAATCCCATTTGTCCCCTAAAGGGCCACTGGTCCTTTAGGGGTTAAGAAATGACCTTGCTCAAAGACAAGGGAATAGAAAAATTCAAAAAAAACAGAGCAAAATTTCAACAATTAAAAATTGTGAAGAGCAAGGTCATTTTTTAGCTTCAAATATAGGCCCTTTACATTCATTGACCAAATTGAGAATGTAAATTCAAACCATATTTTAATGATACAAAGAAAAATCTCATCCAATGTGGGAAGAACCTTCACCTTCATCTAAACATCTAAGGGCCAAAAAGAAAGGTGTGAAATTCAAATAGCACCATACATAGTTGAATGAAAGGCTCCAATCTTTGTACAAATTGGAACAAAGCAATAAGAAATGAATTAACTTAGTAAGTGCGGAAGAGGAAATTTAAAGAGAAGAAGAAAAGTTTGAACTATCAAAAACTATAAAGAACAAAGAAGCAATAGTGGAGTTTTAGTACGCAAATCCTTAACATCCATTGAGAATTGTGAATTTCAACCTAGATTGAATATGCTCTGAAATCTCACCCAATGCAAGAAGGACCCTACTTCTAAACCAAAGATGCAATATTCATTAGTACTTTTAGTTTCAAACTAACTTTTTAGAGAGTGTCATTTCAGTTTGGAGTAAATTAACAAGCGAGAAATTGATATTTCAGGAAATGAATTGGTAGATTTTGTAGTTGAGAAGAAGCAATTGATGGCCGTTGAAGAAAAAATGTTCCATTTCCGTAGGATGAAATCAACTAGGAGAGCTCCAAAAAATTTCCCAACACTAGTCACAACTTGACCATAATTTGACCACATTTGAAATTTGAGACATTGTGTAGTTTGGGGGTGGATAGAGTTATGGTTTCTAATTGAGACATGTGACATGGCAAGTACATAGTTATAGTTTAGATTATACCCAAAAGATGCATATATTGCATCTTCTATGTGCATAGTTATAGATGGCTCTTGGTCATGGAGCTATATTTTCAAAAACTTTAGTTATTGAAAGTATGGTGACTTTTTGAAAATAGACGACTAATGATAAATTATAAATTTAGAAAAACAATATTATCACGCAAAATTATGCACAAATTTCATTTGCAAGTTTTAACTTTGATTTCTATACTTTGTTAATTGGAAAAAATTATTCGGCATAGTCGTCATACAAGGGCTTCATGATTCAGATAATGAACCTACAAAAATATACGGTAGTAAGACAAAGACAAAGAGAGACTTGATAAATTTGAGAATCTTGTACAAATAGCTAATGAAGGAGAGATTTGATAGATTTGAGAATCTTATACAAATAGGGAGAGACTTGATAGATTTGAAAATCTTGTACAAATAGGGAGAAACTGGACAGGTTCAAAAATCTTATATATATAGAAAGAGACTTGACAAATATAAGAATCTTGCACAAATAGCTAGTGAGGGAGAGACTTAATAGATTTTGTGAATATAATTTTTTTAGAAGTCATGCATACTTCCAAAAAACTTTCCTAGGTTTGACGGAAGTCTCCTAAAAGCAAGTTCTTTTTCTAAATCATGGGGACCCCATATTAGGACCTTGTCATTATTGAATTAAAAAAATTAGAAAAAAATGTTCATATAAATGAAAGAATCACATTATTATATTAACAATGATGATAAGAAATGTATATAGATACAAAAAAACTTTGGAATGAACTTAGATGTAAACTTATATATTTTGATTTATTGGTTCAAGATATTCCATTTTTTATTATATTACAGATTTTTATTAAAATATTAAAATATTAAATCAAAATTATATTATTTTTTACATTCAAGAACAATATAATTATTTTCTAATTATTATTCTTTAGTTATTAAAAGTATGGTGACATCTTGAAAATAGACTACTAAATGATGAACTATATCAATTTAGAAAACCAATATTTAATTAACATATAGAATTTTTCATGAATTTCATTTGCAAATTTTGACTCAAATTGAAATACTTTGTTGATTGCAAAAAATTATTGGGCAAGGTCCTGGTATGGGAGCCTCATGATTCAAATAATGGATCTTTTACAAATATAGGGTAGTAAGACAAGGAGAAACTTGACATATTTAAGAACCTTATACAAACAAAGAGAGACTTGACAAATTTAAAAATCTTGTACAAATAGGGAGAGACTTGACAACCTTAAAAATCTTGCACATTGTGACAGGGAGAGACTTGGTAGATTAAGAATCTTGTATAAACAAGGAGAGACTTGATAGATTAAAAATCTTGTACAAATAGGGGGAGATTTGACATATTTAAGAATCTTGTACAAATAGGGAGAGATTTGACAAATATAAAAATCTTGCACAAATAGGGAAAGACTTGACAAATTTGAGAATCTTATACAAATAAAGAGAGATTTGACAGATATAAGAATTTTATACAAACATGGAGAAATTTGATAGATATAAAAATCTTGCACAAACAAGGAAAAATTTGACAAATTTGAGAATCTTGTACAAACAAAGAGAGATTGATAGATATAAGAATTTTGTACAAAAATGGGGAAATTTGACAAATTTAAAAATCTTGCACAAATAGTGACGGAGAGACTTGAGAAATTGTGCAAACAATTTTTTTTCTTATAAGTCATACATACTTCTAAGAAAATTTCTAAAGTTTGACTAAAATCTCCTAATAGAGAGTTCTTCCTCCTCTAAACCAAGGGGCCCCCATACTAGCACCATGATAATTATTGAATAAAAAAATACAACAATAAAAAAAATGTTATTAATGTCCATATAAATGGAGAACTACATTATTATAATAAAAATGATGATAAGAAATGAAAATAAATTGGTAAAAATTACACAAAGAATTGAATTTTTGAAATTTCTTTCAATGTGCAAAAGATTTTCAAGTAGATCTTTTATTTATTAGAAAAACAATCTTAGGTGTGATCTTCAAATCAAATTACTAATATTGAATTAATATTAGTGTTTATATGATTTATATATGAAATTACAATAATTTGATATCTGCACTAATTTTTTTTTATACAATGTTTGTTTTTACTTTATAGATGTCTTTTTGACATGGAAAATTAAAAACTTAAAACTTTTGCAATATGTATCAAAATGACGTAAAACAATACTTCATGTATAGAGTATGATAATTAGGAGCTTCCTCAAAAATTTCATGCAAAAATTCAGAAGTCTAGAGTCTATTGATAAAAAAAAACATGTGCATTTAGGTCAAATTACAATCAAAGGTACCAATACCATTACTTTGCTAGGATTAGATTTAGAGTCCTTTTTTGAACTTTTAAAACTCTAAATTACTTTGATGTTTTCATTTTTTTAATAAATTTATGGATGAATAGTATTGCAATGCATCTCTTTAATTAATTGGAAAAAAAATTCATATCTAGAATCCTCAAAAGGACGTAAATCACTAGATGCAAGGCTAAATTTAGTGTCTATATTACAAAATAGCACTTTAAAAAAATATTTTTATCCAAATTTTTATACTTTTTAAGCATACAACTATCAAGAAGTATTTTTAGTGATTAAATCTTGGACACTAAATAGTGTAATTTCTTAATTAACTAATTGATTTTTGACAAATTATTGATTTATTCTTAAAAAAAGTTTAGACATTCAGTTCCCAAAATAGCTTACATAGAGACTTTGAAGTGAATAATGTATACATTTTTGTTCTAATACAATCATCTTTTGGATTATTTTTTCTATTGAAAAAGACGTTAAGATGATTTTACTTCTAAATATTATAGAAAATAAAAAATACTCAAATTGTAGCAAAAGGGTCCTTTTTTACTCTATCATTTGATTATATATACAAGTGATTTTTTTGGATTCTATCACATTATTATTCATTAAAATTAAACCCCTTTTCCACCATTGAAAAACTTGACATGTTAACATTTGAACTTCAATTGGAACTATATTAAAGAATTTTTATTTTTTGATGAATAAAAAATTATTAGGCTTAATATGACTTGAAGTACTAGTCAAAAAGAACTAAACTACCTATAATGAATAGATTAGCTTTAGCCCTCAATTGCCCCTACCTTTTCAGTGTATTTTAGATGTTTTTTGAGTCAATCTTATAAATCATTGATTTGTAGAACCTATGCATGTTTGTGGCACATTTCACCATTGATTTTAGTAACCACTTCAATTGCACGTTGAATGAGCACAAGATTGCCTGATTTGACCGCACCAATCTTGATATTATGACAACCAAAAGTGGGTGAGTTCTTGAGATAAAAAAATAGTGAAGGGCGTTTTTTGTGCTGTAGGGACGTTGAAGGGTTAAAAAATGATAGTTAAAAAGAAGTTACATTGCAGATTTTATTGAGTCCAACCCCTTTTTTGGTACTTTTGAGTTTGATTTGACCCATTTCTTAGGCTTTTAGAAGTTGAAGTGCTTGTGAAGGTAGCTCATTTTTTTAAACTATTTTATCTTACAATTTCTATTTATGTAATTAAAAGAAAGATAGTAGAATTAAAATTGTGATCTTATAAGTTTGGAATTTCTAGTTGGTTGTCATGGCCATCAAATTCAACTTACTAAATGAATTTTAGTGAGTTTAGTTTCTACTTCATTTGGAAGAATTGAAAATTTTATTGATTTAATTCAAATATATACAAAGATTTTTATATACTCTCTTTCTAATTCTTTAAGTAAAAAATGACATCAAATTTTTTATATTATTATGATGTCTTTCACTTGTAGAATTTTTTTAGATTTTTTAACATTATTTTTATATGATGTGATTTTTTTACCTTGAATTCTAAAATGTGTGGTCATGTCATCATATTTTCATTCATATTCAATGTTGAAATTGCACACACATGATAAGTGGCATTGAATTTGATTATACAATCATTGACTCAATAATTTAAAGTAAATTCATCTAAGATTTTGTGACTTGATTGCAAAACCATCCCGTACAATGTACAATGTTTAGTGTACTTTCTACACATACGAGTCTAAGGTTGATTTAGAGTACACCTATAATTATAACTTTAAAATTTAATAGTTACTCATATAATGTTAAAAAATAAATGCTAAGATGATTTCAAATTATATCTACTTTTAATTGCCAAGAATATCCAATGAAACTAAGGCAATGTAAGAATATGATTAATACTTAACTAAAGATTTTATTTTATTGAGCAATATTTGCTCTAGAATGATCATTTATTTTATGGGAATGACATGTGATACATTCCTCCTTTTTTAGTGAATGAATTGCTAAATTGTTAGGATGAATAAATAAATTTTCACTCTTGTTTTGTATGTTTATTGCATGTGTGTAGATGTAAACAATTTCATTGCTCTATTGAATATTGCTTTCTACAATGTCCAAATGAAATGAAATATCATTTGAGCCTAGTATCTTTTCTTGCAATGAATTCACTTTCAATCATGTCAAATAAATAAATAAATAAAGCCCACTTAGATGTTTATTCATGTGCTATTAGGTGTTGGTACTAAATGTTTGTTTTTGGGGCAAATTATTGCTCAAAAGCGATATAGTTTTTTTTGAGGGAATATTGAGTGATAGATTTTCCTAGTTTTTATGGATGAAATTGTTCAATTGCTATATAATCTAGGGACAATATCACTCTATTAGGGATGATTTTATATATTTTTGGATGAATACAAATGTTTTCATCCACATTTTTTATGTTTCATCCATGTCAATGGATGTAAATAGCTTCACCACTCCATTGTACATCGCTTTGAGCATTGCTTGAAAATAATGAAAAAAAATCACAAGTTGGTATCTAAGGAACTAAGGCAAATCACCTATGACAAGCAAAAGACCTATCATAAATACCTAGGGAATGACTCGTTAGCCACTATAAGACTAAGTGACCATTCAACATATGCATGAGATCTTGGGTAGTTATGCCCGAAGTCAATTTTGGTCAGATGTTCAAGAAATTGTGATACAAGGTGTGAACATGTACTCCCTTGGTGGAAACAACAATTTTTTTTTATCAGGTGCCTATATCAAAAGTTATATTGCCATAAATTTTTCTAGCAGCTTTGGGTAGCATATACAAAAACTCTTCTACTTTTGAAATTTGGTAAGTATGTAACTTATATGTTCAAAGATGCAAATGTCAAAAAAATCCATGTTTAGGGTAAAAATCTTGTTCTAGGAGGAATTAAAGTCTGTTGGCCCTATCAGCCATGGTTGAAAAAAAAATTCTTCTAACTTCAAATGTTATAATCTTTCAATCTATATAGTCAAAGTTTCTAAATTTTTTTCCACTCATCTCCATAGTAGTCTAATATAAATTTGTATGGGTGAATTTTGAAAAAAAAACATTTTTTTCGTTTTTTTTCTCACTACCCTAAAAAATGACATTTTTTTTCGCAATTTATGTTCAAAATGTGCTTTGGTCCTTCAGGGGTTAAATTCTTGCATCACCTTATGACAAACTTCTTTCAAGAAATGAGATTTGATCTACATTAGGTTTGAGCTAGTGGCCACAATCAATGTCTTGGATGATGGTGATGGAGTGATTCAGTAACTGCAATAGGAACTTCCACCTTCTAAGTATAAATTCATCACATGAAGAGTGACTTTTTCAGGCCTTCACATTGTAGCCATGTTAGGAAATCTTGTGACTTTCTTTAGGTGAGTAAGATGACCTTCATAAATTCACTTTTTCTTTTTGTTGGTTTTGGGGTAGTTCTCAAGACCCCTTGGGGTCAATTCGAGCAACCCACTTCCCAAAAACTCACAACCAATTCATACTTTGTCCAAAAAAGGATATTTCAATTGCTCTCCCCCATTTTTCACATTCATCTCTTACATAGCCAAAAGAAATTAATTTTTTTTCAACAATGCCAACATACCAGACCAGTCATTCTACCTGTCATCAGCTGGTTTACCTTTTTAAGTGCCCTTATTACAAACTGTGGCTGGTGGTCTTGTGGTTTTTTTTCTCTGGCTAAGGAATTCTGTTTCATTTATGTCCCCACTCCCCCCCCCCCCCTTCCCAAAAAAAAGTGCCCTTACAAACTGTGAACTTTGACCCCGACTCCGTCTCCTAGGTTTTGACCTACACACGCCCTTTTAACTTAAATCTCGGACGTACCGCTCCACCAAGATACAACCTTGTGCCATTCCTTTTATTAACTCCCATCACGACCGATAAGTCAAAAGCGCCCCCCATGAGAAAGTGTGGCAGTAGTTAATGGGTGATGGACTCTTCTCTTAACTCCGCCTTCTTAAACTTAACCCAACCTAACCTCAAGTCCTCCGTCTTCATTGCGGTCTCGGTTGTCCTCGGTCTTCTTCTGTCAGCAGGGGATCTTTCCTGCCAGAGGAAAGGAGTACCATTCCACGAACCTCGGAGAACGACCCCCACCCGGAGTTGGGGGTGGTTTATTAATAAGTTCAGTCCTCTCTCTCTCTCTCTCTCTTCTGTCCGTAGTAGCCGCTTCTACGCTTTGCAAATCCTCCGTGTGATTGCTTGCAGCACGCAATGCCCATCACCATGCCATTTGCACTTGCGCTTCACGCTGGCCACAAAAGATAAGATACCTCCAAAACACCTGCCTCACTGGCAGCAAGGAGTGGATGGACATTACATTACACCTAAACCCTAATTAACATCGTAAGTTGGAAAATCCGTGCGCGTGGATTAACCCTTAAGCGCTCCAACGTCCATTTCCTGGATGATGAATAGAGGGCTTTAAGGTGCTGTTTTGTCCGACTAACTTTTCATTCATCCAATTTGAATCTTGAAAAGACAACCTTCTTTAATGATCAACTTCATGAAATTGCGGTAAATGATATTTCTATAGAAAGATATGAGCAAATATGTGGCCAAAATTAGAAGAAGGATTGAGGTGTTAAGGGGGTAAAGAGATCCCGATTCTTGTGAGTTTGTTCCTTCTTTCTTTCCGCATAGGCGCACACTTATTTGGTGGCGTGGCAAGCCGAGGGCCATAATAAAAGGCTTTTTCCCACCGTAGGATAGACGCAGAGGACGGACCGGCGTTCTTTCTTGAGATGCTCTCATCCGATTCTGGAAATGCGAGAGTGTTAACCCTTAAACGCTAAGCACTTAGCATACGGTTTTCGAATTACGGAGTACAATGCCATATGCCTAGCAATAAAGAGAATGAATTGAAAGCCTAACAATGCACAAATTTCCACCCATTGACTATTGATTGATTCTACAATTTTGTACTTTTATCCCACATCCCAAGGTTGCTCAGATTTAATGAAGGTCCGAATGAATAAGTGAAGGAATGAGCCATCCATTCAAAAATTGGCCAATTCAAACCATAGTTACAGAAACTACATTAAGCTTACTACACCATTAATGAACAATCCAAAAAGTTGAAGTCAACAATGAATTCCATCAAGACCAAACACATTGTACGGTATCTGAAACCGTAGGCCATTTTGGGATGCTCTGAGCGTTCAAGGGTTAAGATAACAGGCCCATATATAAAGCGCTCAAACTCTAAAATCACCCACCTCCTAAAATGTACACTGTTCGTACATGTTGCTTTTTTCATGTTATCAAAAATGTCCAAATAGTGTACATTTCTGGAGGTGGGCGACTTTAGAGCCCACTGCATTTGAACCTCAAAAAATTCATAACTAATTCCAGAAACTAAGCTCCAAAACATATGAAACAACTTGGGGGTTAGATGCTGATTCCTCTGGTCTTTCAAGGATGATTTATTGAAAAATTAATTTCAAGAAGTTTTGTTTTTTTGGAACAAATGAAATGAGATTTCATTGCAGAAAATAAAATTACAAACACCAGCCACAGGTGGCCTGGTGGTGACAAACAGAGACAAATTTCAAGAAGTTTCACCTCCCCCGAAAATGAGCTCCAGCTCTTAAATGGTCCGATTTATGGACCTGTTACCTTAACTTAATTATTTGTTCCACGGTTGTGTACCAGGATCAGACAAGCTTCCCAAATCCTCCATTTGCATTCAATGGCAGCTTCTGACTCGACAAATTTGATATATATTGACATACTGGACTGCTTAAGCCGATTGCGGAAGGAGGATTCAATTCAGGAGGTGCAGAAGTAGAGAAAGATTCGTTGGTGGAATGACGACGACGATGGGCTGGTCACCGTGGAAATCATCCTTTTTTTTGGGTACCAACTGTGTGAATCATTGGCTTAACCCTTAAAAAAAAGGATGCACATGCACCCCTATGATCAAGGTAGTCACCGAAATTGGTTCTGGTTGTTGGACTAGTAGGTGCATTCTTTGTTTCTACAGTGAACAATGAAGTCATCCATTGGCTACTTTTTGGGCTCAGCGTCTTGTGAGGGCTTAAAAAAAGAACAAGAGCATTCTTTGGTGGGAAGACTTTTGTCTTGCATAGAAGGATTCTCTGTTGTTCATTGGACACCTAAGGTAGACAAGCCTATTACCACCTTGATTTGCAATCTGAATATCTTGGGGCCAACTCCAAGAGGGGCACGTTTTTTTTTAGAGGTGTGCGCTTGTTTCATGAATCAAATCCAAGTGGATTTATTATTTTAAGATGGAAAATGTAATTTCATCTTATGAGTGTGAATTTATGAAGTGGTCTACTTTGAAATTACAAAACTTCTTGTAGAGTGGAATCATAAATATCCCATAAACAACCCATAACTGCCTTTCCATGTATTTAATGGCACTTAAGTGTTTACGAATAAAGGATTGACATGTTACTCCTTAATGGCATTGATGTACTGATTTTGTTAGAAAATGAATGAATTTGGATGAATTTTGTGGTGGAATTGGGGCCAAAAGTAGGATGATAGAAATAGACTATTGGAAAAATGGGCTAGTCTATGTTAGTGTCTACAACTTTACATGGTTGAGGAGTGGTGTTTATTAACCATCCTTCTAAGCATTGACCCGGAATTACAGAGAAGTTGGACACTTCCAAGACATTTTTTGAGTAAATTTAACTTGAACAACAAAGAGAACATGCATTGATTCATATTTTTTTGGATTATTGTATTAACCCCTAAAATACCAAGGCATTTTCTCGCTCCATAACCACTGAAAACTGTCCTTTCTGCTGCGTTCATTGCAGAAGTTTGAGAAATGTTTTTTTCTTCAAAATATAACCATAAGATCTTAAACTCAACTTGCATGAGATCATGTGGTGAAATTTTCGTGAGGTTTCACTGTACGGATTAGAAGATATTTGCTTTGAAAGTCAAAGTTTTTTTTCCCCACTGTGCCCCATAATTTTAGATGCCTTTGACCGCCTTTAGCTCAAATTTTTTGCACTACACACCATCCAGTTAACATTTTTTCTTGTGGGTAATGAAGTTAGGCATTTGTATACCAAGTTTCACGGCAATCCAAGACACAAAACACATCCCAAGAAATCTTGTAATGCCACAATGTCTTAAGAACTGGCATTACACTAGGCCATTTTCGAATCAATTTTCCTACCACATACTTGGAGATATTGAAAATCCGAACGGTGGATACAAAGATGTACTCAAACTTGGCAAGTAGGAAAAAAATCAGGGGAAAAAGTAAAAATTTCATATTTCTATGAGCTTCTGAAGTCTGCAGCAGCCTCCAAACAAGCTTACAGAGTGGGCAGCCCTTATATAAAGGGACCCTTCTAACCAAGTAGTTCTCTTCCCTTTGGTATTGGAGGCCTCGATCATTGGTTACCCACCTAGTGACCGAAGGTCGCCTGACGACCCGGGCTCTTGCAGAACCCGCTACCCTCCCCTCTACGTCCTTCTTTGCCCACCTGCACTGCCCTTGCACAGTCAACCACAGATTGCCTTGCCCCAGCTGCCCATCGAATTGCTTTTGGCGAAAAAATGCTTGTAATTTCTACAAAACAACTTTGATTTCTATGAAAATTATATGTATGTAAAGCTTGTGAGAAACTGCACGCTCACAAAAAGTTTCAGAAAATCACATCAAAAAACGAGATTGAACAAGCTTACCCGAAATCCCAAGTGTCCTCCGAGGGGACTTCGGTACTTTAGCGGTTAATTGTGAAGATTAAAGTTGATTTGGAGAGGAGGGAGTAGTGCCCTTGAAATGTTTACTCTAGAGGTACATTAAAAAATGGCAATATATGCCTTATGTTAGAAGGCGTTTTTCAAGCTGAAGCGTTTTTGGCACACCCATTGTATCTAGGGCAAACATGAAACCTTAAACATCATTTAAGTTCTTGAAGCATTCATCTCATTGTAGAGCATAATTATTTTGGGTATGTTTGCAATTTGTGTCTAGAGTGGTGTAAGGATTTTAGGAATGAATTTAAGTTGAATTTTGGACTACGTTCACTTTACTAAACCGTTCTAAATACAAAATTTGAACCCTAGAAGGAGGTTGAGGCCAAAAAGTGACCAATGGATGTTACTACAAAAATGAAGAATGCACCTATTGGTTAAAAAATCAAATCATTTTGGCAAAGTACTATGGTGATAGGTCTTGTCCTTTCAGGGTTAGCATATTGAAAGGCAATGCACAACATTTTTGTTTATTAGGGGCACATTTTGGAGCTAAAGCAAAGGCAAAAGACTATAATAGACAAAATTCCCCAAAGCAACATCAAGGCTCACCAAATGCTCACCAACACAAGCCTCAAACATGACACCTCGTTCCATAACATTCTCAAAGAGGTGTCTCAATACCCTTAGAAAAAGAAATCCATCTTCTTTTGTGCACAATCTCATATGCTAGCTTAGGTATCAAAAGTAGAATTTTGAGTTTAACCCCTTAACACTTCAATCCTTTTTCAAATTTTGACACATTTTTGCTTATATCTTTGTATAGGAATACCATTTACCAAAATTTCATTTGGTTGGACACAAATGAAGGTTGTCTTTTCAAAATTCAAGTGTTACATTGGATGAATGAGAAGTTAGTTGGATGAAACAACACCTGCAAGCCCTCTGTTCATTGTCCATAATATGGACATTGGAGCACTTAAGGGTTAATTTCTTCTCCACTTGCCATCTATGGTAGAGAAGGGTGAATTCTCACAATTGCTAAGAACATAAATGTGAATACACCCCCTAAAATGTAAGGTAACGTTGTCAAAATGCATAATTCACCACAATTCCTAATATTTAACTATCTAAATTTTTATTAGTAATTAGGTATCACAAGAGGGTTCTATATTCTCCTCGCATGCAATTTTTGGAAATTGCATGGATACACTATAAATTTTCAAAGAGCTAAAAATAACCGTTCACAAATTTGACCCTAGGCTCCCATGAATAAGGACAAAAATCTATAGCAGTCAGTTTTATAAACAGGTCACAATTAGGTGCAATCACCTGACCTCATACAGGACTCAAAAACCTCTTAAGAAATTTACAAAGAATTTGCTTTCATTTTATGAGACCTTCAATTAAGGCCTAACAATAACATGTGCTTAAGACAGTAAGCTTCGGTGCATTACCTTTATGTGAAGATTTGTACAGAAGACGATTCCAGCAGCCCATGCGACCCGCATTAGCAGAGAGCACTGAATCTCAAACTTGAGTGTACATGTATGTACAAATTAAGGGCGTCCTTCTCATTCTCATTCTTCATCTTCTTCTTCTTCTTCTTCTTCAATTTTCTTCATTCTGGTAGGACAGGTAACCTTCCGGGGCTTGTACCTCCAGGAACAGACACCCCCAGATCCTCCACATCCGAGTCAAATTCTTCGTCTCCTTCAAAAGTCTCCTCCTCCTCCTGCTCAATGGCTGCTCTATTTTTACTACTACTGTTGCTGCTGCTGTTGCTGCTGCTACTACTACTACGGATCATTAATTGGGAAGGAAGAATGCGAAGCCGTTGGTTCATTTCCGAGCCAATTTTCTCAGATGCTAACTGATAACTTTCGACGAATTTGATTTGCAAGGCCAGGACTTCAGGGGCTCTGGGCAGAAGCTCGGCAGCTTGACCCTTGGGAATCACTATCTGCTCCACCGCTACTCGTGCCTCCTGAAACCATTGTATTATTATTTTTTCATCACAAGGTCATTCAACACCATCCCTCGCGCTGCAACAGTTTCAACCAAATTTTCAACAAAACCTCAAAAAGAGTTAAAGCCACTTCATGGAATAGTTACGGGTATGTTCTTCACTTGCACTAGTATAAATCAACCATGGGTTGGGTTGTTGAAATGGGTTTGAGGTGAATTTGTGTTAAAGTTAACACAAATTGCATTGAAAACTAGCACAGAATTAACACACAACCATTTCCAACCCATGGTAGATTTGTACTACTGTTGGTGTTAACAATGGTGTTAGTGAGAATCTTGGAAATGAATTTAGGTGCATCTTTGGATTGGATTGGAATTAGTTTGCCAACACCATTCGTAACACCAAATGTGAACAGACCCTGAAGCTCATAAATAGGGTGGGAAGCATGTTATGTTACCTCTAAGGCATCAATGTCATCTTCTGCAGTCGACGACCGTCTAAAATCCAATTCTGGTGATGACTGTCCATCATCACCTCTTGACTGGCTGGCTGGGGCCAAGGAGTTGTTACCTAGTGACTCCATACTCATTATTGCTCGCATTGCCCTCACCATTTGTGCCATGGTGTTCGCCTGCCACAGGAATTCATCAAAGAGACTCAGCAGATGGAAGGCAACAAATTCTCATCCATAGCAGCCAAACTACGTAGGAAACGAGAATGGTTAACCACTATAAGACCAAAGTTACTTCCATATCTACAGGAGTAAATAACCAAGGAAGACTCAAGTAACAAAGTGCACAAGAAGAAATAAGAAAACAAGCCCTACAGTTCTAAACAGTAGATGTTTTGCTTTGGATGTTTCTATAAATCAATTATTAGCTTATTCTGAGTTTCGGTACTTGGTGTATGTGTGTGTGTGTGTAAGTTCAGCTATTGCATGACGAATAGAATGAAGAAAAAAAGCCTGTGTTTTTAATAATAGAAAAATGCTTTGAAAGTTACTATAAATAGAATATTAGCTTCCTTTGTTTAAGTTTTGTTTAAGTGGCACTCGGGGGTGAAGTACAAGCTATTGAATAAATCGACTAACCTTGATTACGAATATAGGAAGCTGTCTAAACTTGGCCATTCCCCTAACCCAAGAATTCGACTTGAGTTTGGACCGGAGCGCCAGAACAGCGTCAGCAGCTCCAATGTCCTCCGTGATTTGAACTGTGTTTTCTAAACCCATGACGTCCATAACTTGCTCCAACGACTCTTCTGTCACCTGTAGAGAAACAACAACCCAAACATAAAGGCGTTACCACACAATAGAAAAGGCAAGAAACACAACTTTCACTAGGCCCATCCCACTTGCATGAATTTCGTCCTATTTCTTCATTTCATGGACTTTCAAGCAAAGAAACACTCGCTTCTTCATTGCCATGTCATCTTTCACGTGCCACATACAATGCAAAAGAAAACTCCTAGAATAGACCAAAGACATGCTTCCACTTTGTTGCCATTTTTTGAGTGCCAAGGCATTGCACTAGAAGTCATGACCATCCTAGAATTTATTGGTTTTGGACCAAAGAGGAGGAGGATTGAATCAAGAGAAGATACCCTGAGGAAGTTTAAGTAGCTACCTTGCTAAGAAACCGAGCAAGTGCTATAGGGATAAAACCTCCTGTAATGCAGCTCCTTTTTTTTCTTTTCTTTTTAAACATTGAATTGCTCAGGAAGTGAAAAAGGCCAGACTCAATCTTTCTTCAAGTGCGTTAGCCTCTTGCTCTAATAGACAAGTGACATACTTCCACTTCATTGCATACCTCTAATGTTGTAGCCACTGACTCTGATGCACTAATGACATGCTACCACTTCATTTCCACTCCTCTAATGTGGTAAGCCTCTTAAGGCATCGCACTCAAAGCAATGACCATCATAGATTAGAAAAATCAAACAAAAAGTTCAACTGCTCAATAAGTGTGAGTTTTGTTTCACCTCGTGAAGATACAAGAGAACAGGAACCTCTGAACGCTCCCAAGCCTGATGAGCTCCTCCACTATCATCCCCAAAGTCCCCTTCGCCGTAATCTTCATCGTCATCACGTTCATTCTCATCAGTCCAGTCGGATGAATATGCGGAATTGGACCCAGAGCTGCTACTTCCTGACCTTGACTGGGGCACGTACTCTGTGACATTCCCCACCGCAACTTGACCGTTCTCATTCATTTTCCGTACCTCCACTCTCGGCATTTTCCCTGGAAGTTCCATAACAGAGTTTCCATCAGAAAAAAAAATCCAACAGAATGCTATACGAAACATATGAAAATACAAAGTAAGCAAAGCATGGTATTCGGAGAAGTGTTGCTCCTTAAAACACTTTAAGAATGACGAATTCGTGATCTTAAAATGACCATATAGATTGATTGCATTGGGGAAGGTGTAATATAAATGGGGGAAATCTCTATGCCGTTAGATTTGGATGAAGAGCATTGCATCCAGATAATTATTTGAACAAATGAAAATCCCCATATAAACTCTTCATAACTGCTAAAAAACATGAGGGTAAATGGGGGCTTCGTCGTCCTTAAACGGGTCAACAAAAAAAGTTCTCTGCAACTGTTAGTGTCTTTATCTAGAGGACCAAAAATTTGAGCCTATGCGAACCTTGGTTGTCGATTTATATCTACATGAAGAAGAGTAAGCCTATAACAAGCCCTGTCTAAAGCAGTTGTTTACAATCAAGCAAGATTATGTGGTGAGGATAGGAAAAATGTAACTAGCACACATGAGTTGACAAATAACTTGGATAGAGGTAGAGGGGCTGCTTAAGACACTTGTAAATAAATTCTAGTACCGAACCAAGGTCATTCTAAATTAACTATTTTAAGTCATTGCATATGATTGACTGTGGATCATAAAATTCACTGAAAAGTAGCAACTGAGAGAGGGACTCTATTGACAATGATACATAAAATACCCTTCCCAAACATCTTAAGTTTAAGTGTCATCACAACTGTATCCAGCCAAAAGAGGAAATCAATCTTTATCCATACAGATCTGACACTAGAGGGAGTAAAAAAAGATAACCAATAACGGCGTTAACTCATCGAACACTACAGTCGAGATTACATGTTTTTCCAGTAACGTTTCACCAGTTTAGACGGCAGTGTTGATAATAAATCTCCTTGTTCGAGCATATAAAAATCAAAGAGGGGTTAAGGGGGCAGGACCAGCCAGCAATGCATCCACTGTGGCTGCCAAACTGCGGTGCACGCGCCACTCGGTTCTGGAGATCATTTCACAAGCTGAGGAGAACGTGGGTGGTCCCTGCCTCTCGAGCACACTCTTCTGCACTCGTCTCCTTCGGGCTTCCTCATCACCCAGTGTCACACTCTATGGACCATCTCCAATTTCACACCCATCCCAACAACCCTTGTGAGCATTTTCAACAACGAGGGCATGTATCTTTGATGAAGACAATTGTTGGCATAACAATCTAGGTTGCACAAGTCCAAGCAACAAGCTTGAGAGAACAAGCTTAAATTTGAAGCAACACAATGTGTACCTAGGGATGATAACAAGCTTAAAACAATCCATTGCATTCATGAACCCTTACGACAATTTGAAACGTCAAATGTCCAATCCACCTCAAAGAACCTCAAAGAGGTAGCTTGAAACTTTTTTTATCTCAAATATTCTAGCATGCCACTTCTTCATGCTTGCTTGGACTACACTGATTTATCTTATTCTCTCAGTGCCTGTGACACTGATGTTTTAAATTTGTGGAGGCTGAAAGATTACTGTGTTGTGTGCATTTCTACAAAAACAAATTCTGGTAGTCACACAAATGTTGCAGGTGAGAAAAAAAATTTGCGTCCTAGCTGATACGGACAAATCAGTGTAGTGTAAAGTCGACAATGAACAAAGCATGGTAAATTTGAATAAAAGTGAAAATCGCAGGAGGATTTCTGGTTTATCTCAAGCTTGTTGGCTCCACCTGTGCAATCTTCTCAAGTGGCCTACTTCTCAAAACCAACAGCTATGAAAGTGATTAAAAAAACAGACTAAAGAGAAAAAAACCTAAATGTGCGTACCTGAATGCCCCCGGCCAGCATTTGAAGGGACGGATTCTTGATAAGATTTTCCACAGTCATGCCGTGCGCAGTGCCCACCAGTTGCACACCACGTTGGGCGATGGTACCAGCAGCATTGGCTTCTAACTCGGTGCCAATCTCATCAATAACAATCACTTGGGGCATGTGATTCTCCACGGCCTCAATCATAACCTGGAACCACAGTCAAAGAGTGGTTCAATAGAAGCCAGAAGACTCCCAAAGGATTGAAATCACCAACTGAAAACCACCCAAGAAGAAGAAGAAGAAAACAAGCAACAGCATTAGTACTACCTTATGCTGTAGGTCTACTTTGGGGACTTGCATCCGACGAGCCATACCAATGCCTTCATGCGGAATATCACCATCCCCGGCTATCTCATTCGAAGTGTCCACAATGACCACTCTCTTGTGATACTCATCAGCTAGCATCCTTGCAATTTCCCTGCAAAATCGTCAAAAACAGACACTCAATGCACGGTTTAGGGTTTAGGGATTAGCTACTCAATGCACAGGTCCAACTCTGTTCTCTGTCTGGAGACAAAGAGCATTGCTTGAAAGTTCGCCACCAATTTCACTAATCAGAAGGTAACTGCACGTAACTGCACCTCGTTATGACCTCTTTCTAAAACCGACCCCTAAAAACTCCTCCCTACAAAGGACAGTTTTATTCATGAGAACCTAGGGTCGATTCTGGGTACTACTATTCTCACTGCTTTGAATATTCATAGTTGTCCAAAAAAAGCATTCTAAGAGCATCCAGAACCCCCTTTCGACTCCCAACAAGATCAAACAAAAACTTACTCACATAATTTAAGAAGAGGAACCACGCCCAAATGCTCATTCGGATTCGGACGATTTTAGGTGTAGGGACCTTACTGTGAAAAGCATAATTCAGATGGTTCCAAATTTCAAATCAATGAAGAAAAATGCATCTCAATCAAATGGAGCCCATTCATTCCAGAATAGTGTACCGACCTGATGGCCGTGGTTTTGCCGACCCCAGGAGGTCCCATCAGCAACAACGAGCCGCTACTCGCCACCAAGTCCCTCACCATTTCGGCACTGCCAGAGATGGCTCTTCCTACTCTGCACGTCAACCCCACCACTCGCCCTGACCGAGTCCGCATGGCACTCACTCGATGAAGCGTGCGATCAATCCCTGCTCTGTTGTCTTCCCCAAATTCTCCTGTCTGTCAAAATCCCTAGTTTGTCAGTCCGAATATCACCACAACAATCCTACACTCCCAATTCGAAGTTATGAGAGCATTGAGTGATTGAGTGCTGCAATGTCTACATTACTTGTGATTCAATCGTGAGCTCTCAAATGGAAACCCAAACCCTAATGGAAATTGAATGGTTCCAGTTGCAGCATGGTTAGTGATGCAACATGAACAATTGAGTGAAACATGACGCCATGGCTGTTTTGTTAGAATTTGCATCCCCTAGTTTGTGAGTCCTCTAATCACCACAACACTCACACGCTCCCAGTTCGAAGTTACTAACATGGAGTGATTGAGTGCTTCAATGTCTAAATTACTTGTGATTCAGTTGTGAGCTCTCAAATTGCAATCCAAACCCTACTGGGAATTGGTTGCAGCATGCATTGTGATGTAACATGAACATTCCAGTGGAAAATGGCGACATGACTGTTAAAATTTGCATCACCATCAAACTTGCTCAAGGGATGACTATTGAGAATCTAAACGACCCGACACTAATTGAAAGTTCCGTGGCATACCACAATTGCTTCAAAGGCCATTTTCGTTAGAACTGGCACACGCGTTATGATAATTGCACATTGTACTAAAATACTTGAGGTGTGAATCTTAAGGGCTTGGTGATTGCCAGGCCCTTATCATGCCCTTTTCGGAAGTTTATACCACCGATTAAAGCAACCCCCCGTTGAAACAACATTGGATCTGGATATTATTTCAACCTCCGAATATTGGTCGTATCAACAGGAGGTTTGCGCTAGCTCTAGGTAGCGAAATGGCAATCACCAAGTGCTTAGTTACGCAATTTTGCAAAACTAGAGTACGTAGTTTCAACAAAATCGGTGTTTCCAAAGTCAACATTACAAACTTCCACACTACAAGCCTTCAGTGTAGCACTCCAATAGTCTCCCAAACCCTATTAAAAGTTGCTCGTAGGGTTACAGGAAGTACAACATGAAACAATCTAGGCAACCATGACGATGCCGTCACCATCAAAATTGCTGGAAGAGAAAGAAAAGGAGTGGTACCATTGAGATCGCGGGCTGCAGAGCTTGAGCGGTGACTTTCGTCTAAATTGCACTTTGTACTATTTTCCTTGAGCTGTGAATTTCAAGGGTTTGATGATTGCCTGGCCCATATCATGCCCTTTGGGGAGGCTTATAATACCGATTATAGCAACCCCCCATTGAAACAACAACATTGAATTTGCGTACTGTTTCAACCTCCGAATGCTGGTTGTTTCAGCAGGAGGTTTGCACTAAAGGTAGGGAAATGGCAATCACCAACTGAATTCTCATGCCATTTTGCAAAACCAGAGTATACAGTTCTACCCAAAACGCTCTTTCCAAAGCCTACATTACAAACGCCAACACTAATAAAAGAGTTTTCAGTGTATCTCTCCAATAGTCTCCCAAACCCTATTAAAAATTGGTTGAGCACACCCGTAGGGTTACAGGCGATGCAACAAGAAACAATCCAATGCCATCCCCACCCAATTTGCTGCAAGAGGAAGAAAAAGAAATAGTACCATTGAGATGGCATGCTGCAGATCTTGCGCAGTAACTTTCGTCTCGGAGATGTACCAATCCCCCGAAGGAAAGCGCGCCAGCGGGCGTCGCCCCAAGTCGAGCACAATCTCCACCAGATTATGAATCTCCTCGTGCGCCACCAGCTTCTGCCCAATGTGCTCCGGCACCAAAACCAACAACTTCCAAAGCTCATCACTAATCTCGCCCCCCCCATCCTCCAATGCGAGCTCCCTGGGCACTTCAGCAATCACTTCAGTGGCGAGGAGCTCCTCAGGACCAGAAGGATTCAAGCCTGCACTCGACTGGGGAGGAGGATCCACAGCTACGTTGCGAGCATTGGTCACGTGAACTCTCAAACGTCGACGCTGGTCCCCGAAATTCAAGCTTCTGGAGGTGGATAACCATTGCTGCCGTGCCCCTCGACAATACAAAACGAGGTGCGGACCGGCGGAGCTCCAAATTCTCGGGCACGAAATGGACAACACAGACTCCATTTGGCAAAATTTGCAAACACCACCCTAAGAACTCATAGCAGCACAGCAGGCATGATTCCCCCGACCGACGGTGTCAATGTTAACCGACAGAAGCGAACTCCACCAATTGCATGACTTTCTGTGTGTGCAAGAGTGATAATTTTTGAAGCTGGCTGTGGAATTCACACCACAGTTGCTGCGAGATGGCAGGAATTGAAGAATATTCGATTGGTGGCTGGCGCTGATACAGGGGTTGGAGTTGGGTGGTGTGAAGTTGCCGTTGCTTATCCACTCACAGCAAGTGCGGGACGAAGGGACACACACACACACATCCAGCTCGCAATCCTCCCAATGCACCTACACTTGGGACAATATGTTTCCTATCGATGGTGGCTTGGGAGTTGGGCACTCTGTTCACAATTCAGTTGGTTTCGGTGCGGGACTTTGGCAGAGATAGCGTAACAGCAACCTCAACCTGCCGCTGAAAAGGAAAAGGAAAGCGGCACTGGAGCTGCTCAAAGGTAAACCAGGCCGCATGAACCCACGACAGTTGTTGTTTTTCAAAAAAATGAGATTTGGGCTACAATCAATGTCTTGGACGCTAAGATAGTGCTGGAGTGATTCATAGGAACTTCCACTTTTTAGGTATAAAAATTCATCAGAGGAAGTGACTTTTCTCAGAGCTTCATGTTGTGTGGCCATGTCAGGAAAATATTGTGACTACTTTAGGTGAGTAAAATGATGACCATTAGAGGTTGTCACACCTTCTTCTCCCCATTCTCAATCTTCAAAGAATGAGGACATGGCACTCTCTCCTTTAATTGTAGAGGGCCTATTCTTTGAAGATTGAGAAGTTTTTTTCTTTTTCCTTCGGAGATGAAAAATGGGCGTGAAGATCGATTGAGAATTGTGAAGATTGAGAGCTATGAAGGAGATTAACAAGTTGTGTCCATTCTCATTCTTCACACGGTCGCACCTTCTTCATGGAGAAGGGCTCCTATTGACTTTTCTTTTTCACTCCATACCTTCTCATTCCTCATAGAAGTTTCATTCTCGGAGAAGGTGTGATAACCTTTATTATGGATACACTTTTTGTTGGTTTGGAGGTAGTCTAGAAACTCTTCTAGTCCAATAGGACAACACATTTCAAAAATTCATAACAAATTCATACTTTATGAAAAGAAATTAATTTTAATTGCTCTCCCTATTTCTCACATTCGTCTTTGAGTGAAATTTATAAAAAAAAATTTAACAATGCCAAATGTGATGGGTTAGTTTACGTGATATTGTAGAAGGGAGCTTTTGGAGGCCAATACTTCAACCGAGGCATCAAATGGGTGCTTCAACTGAGCCACATAAGCACTTTTCAAAATATGCAAGCAAATTGATTGGTTGCATCTTTTGGAAGCTATGTGGCTTCATTCAAAGAGCTTTTAGGATTTCTTTCAGCCATAATAGTCTTGCAAGTGTTGGATGGAAGCAATGAGGTGGGAACGAGGTAGACAACTATATATGAAGCATGGTAGATGCTTACAATTCTTGTATTTAGAATAGGTAATGGCAAAACAAGTCAAAGGGAGTGAGGCTACTGTAGGTCGAACCCAACATATTCACAAAGGCCAACGTAAATGTATGGATTATTATCTACTCTTTAGAAAAAAAAATTCATTGTTTCATTTTGGTTAATCCTTGTTCACTAGGTATTTTGATCATTATTGTTTAAATAATGGTTTGTTAGGCAAAATTTGATAGATATTTTCAAAATGGAATTACAAGTGGTCACTATAAGAAACTCAAGGGTTTTTTTATGTTTGGAATTAGATAAGCAGATGTTGTAGATGATGTCCACTGATGTCAATATTGATGTCCAAAAAATCTTGTCAAGGTAAGTAGGGCAAAAACATTTAAAATGATGCCCTAACAGTTGATGTTTTTGAACTAATGTCCACAAAAACATGGTTTTTGAGGGTGCTTAAATCTTGCCATGTGGCTACCATATAAGCACCAAGCGGGTGAGGAAAGCCATGTGGAAATTTTTTCATCCAGCAAATCCATGACGGCAGGAAAAGTGACGTGGTAACCAATGAGGATGATGTAGCATGCCTAACTAGTTAGCATACATCCATGTTGTCTAAAAATTTTAATATTATTTTTTGAGACATCAACTTTCACATCTAGATGTTTTATAAGATGTCAATTGGTGCATATCCTACCCATAAGGCAAGGTTGGTAGAAAATAATTACCTAAAAGAACGTCTAAAATAAAATAAAATACACAAGAAAAATTATTGAATCCAACAAGAATTAAAGAGATCTTACCATCTACCACCAAGAGAACTTTTGATGGCAAAGTAAAGGAATTACTTCATTGACATGTAGTGAAAATGAAGTGTAGAGAGGTTGTTTTTATAATGAAATCCATTGTTTGTCCATAGTCAGACAAAGGATATGGGATAATTTGAAGATGGGAGCTGGACTGTTGAACATATAAACGTTGTCCAAACATCTAAACATTGTTTCAAGCATCTAGATGTTGTTTCAAAAATTATACTTTGAACACAATTCTTGCTTTACATATCCCATATGGGTTGTTTTATTTCTTACCACCCACTTGTATAAAGAGCTTCTCTTTTCATCCATGGTGTACATCCATCCATTTCCCTTTTTTGCAAAGTATGCCACATGGTTGCCCTTCCCTTGTGTTTTTCTACATATTTATTTATTTATCTACATCCCTATTAATTGCACATACATGTTACATCCAACAAATGGAACTAATCCCTAAACTTTAGCCCACGAACATGCATTCAATAAGGTATGCAATGCCTATCTAGACTTATGGCATCAAGAAAGACCAACTTTAAAAAGGTGAACAATCTATAGTAAATTTGAGACTTGTAACAATAAAAAATGTACTTACAATCATGACTTGCCAAACTTAGAGTCATATTTGCACAATAGATTCAATTATCTATTAAGATTGGTGCAAATGAGGGTTGGATTGGGCATTTCAACACATTTTTTTTTATTGAAGCTATGTAGCCAAAGATTGCTCAATCACTCTTTAAAACCTTGTCAAATTTAAAAATCTCTTAAATGATAAAAAGAAAATTGAAGATTACCACATACAAATTTGTGTGACTCAATAGAAACAACCGTTGTTTCTATGTTTTGCTACATCTTCTACAACAAGTATACTTGCACCAATAAAAACAATGACAACGAAGCATCTAGCAAGATGCTTCAAACCATGACTTGTCTACTATATATGAAGTTATGAATAAGCAAAAATTGAGAACATGTGGCATAGGAGAAGGTTTGCAAGTTGCAATGGATTAAATACTAGCATCAACACAACCAAGACTTGGTCAAGAAATTGAACAAGATTAGTAGATTGGGAATGTGACATTCTAAGTTAAATTTGCAATGTGAGGTCATGACAATTTGATACATGTTAAGGGGTCTTCCCACCTAGCTTTATGTAAGACCCTACATTTTCAGGTAAGCACGGTTTAATGAAATTGGAAGAATGGATTCACATTGCCTTGTTTTTGAAAATAGATTTCCTTGTTATATGGTAACAAAATATAAAGTTGTTGTTCAAGCACCTAGGGTCTCATCAACTTTTTTGGCTACATCTTGTAGATTGGACAATAGTTGTTTCTACTTGTGAAGGGATTGCTAGCAGTGGGGCTTACTTGCCTTGGAAACATCTTCCTTGTCAATCCGCTCAAACGAGCAAGACACCATGTTTATCTTATTTGCTTGTATTCTACAAGAATTATCTTGTTCTTTAGATTGCTCCTACACCCAAGTTGCTTGATGATTGTGCTAATTTCTCTATGGTAGTACTTTACTTTCATATTCATCGTGCTTACTTTGTGGCCATCTCCTTTTTTTTTTGTCAACTTTCTCCATCGTTGTAGCACTTGTTGTGTTAATTCATTTCTTCCACGATGCTTGCGGTTTGAGCAAATTTGGTTGCGATTGGAGAGCGTCTTCAATGCCAAGTAAGTTCTTGACGCCTGCCTAGTTTGTATCCAATTTATTTCACTCTAAAATTACAAGTGCTTTCATTTCTTTTTCTTGTTACAAGTTTCCGAATTCCACAGCTCATTCCTTCGTTTCCTTTGAGTTTAGGGTTTTCTTGTCTTGCCTCAATAGTTGTCAAAAATAGGTAAGGTATAACTTTCTTTGTTTATTGTTGTATCTTTGTCATGTCCAATTCCATTTTCAATATTTTGTGAATCCCCTTGAATGTAGGTAAAATGGAGCAATTTGCCGGTCTTGCCAATATTGTAGCCTTCATGTTATGGCTTCTTTCACTACTGCTGAATGCCAATGAAGCTACTAACGTGCCCATGCTAGAGGAATAGGAGGATAAGGACGATGAACTAATTTTTGTCATTGTCCACATTGTCTAGCACACATTGATAGACTCATTGTCGCTTATGACAAATACTTTACATAATTACTGCTCATGCACAACATTCTCTTTCTTTGATGATGATCTTATCTTCTAGGTCAAACCTTGTTCCACAATGTGTTTCTTTCAATTCTTGTTAATACAGTATGACAACTATCACTAGCTATCCATGTTCCGAACAACAAAGTCCTCTATTTTTGCCCTAGCAGAACTCATGAAGCCACACATGGAGTAGAAATACACAAAGTATAGATCTATTAGCAATCCCAATTCTCATTTGTGTTGTGGTCACTTTATTCAAATGGACTCTCGGTGCAAATTTTACCATTTGTAGTGAGATGTTTGCCATAGGACAAAGCACAATATCCAAAGTTTTGTAGAATGTGGTGAATGCAATCAACAACATGATGAGACACGAAATCTCTTGGCCGATTGCAGAGAGACTGTGAGAAACTTAAGCAAAGTTCTCTAACCTTTGATCTTTGCCTTCAGTTGTTGGAACAATTGACGGAATGCATGTCTCCATATCCAAGCCCCAATTTGGTGCCACCAACTATTTCTATTTCAAGATTGGAGAATATAGTATGAGTTACTAGACTATGATTGAAAATGCTAAACAATTTCTAGACTTAAACATAGGCATGCCGAGATCCACAAACGATAATTGTATGTTGCATAGGTCATCGTTACATACTCATGCTTATGCATAGGAATCTTATGGACAATACTCATGTTGTTCATGGTTTCGCACAACGTCTTAGGTGATTCATGATATCCATTACAATAGAAGAAAAAGAGGGGTTCAACGACCACAAAGAGCAACTCATTTTGGGTTAAATCAAACATTTGCAATTTGTGAGAATCTAGAGGGTTCTAGTCGTTGTGGACGAGTTTTCTAGTCGTGTTGTAGTTGCAAGGAAAACGGTTTGATAATAGAGTTTGTAGCTTACTTAGAATTTCATCAATGCGCTTTGTGATGTGGTTGTTTATGTAGTGTTTGTTGCCACGTGAGGTTGGTCACTCAATCACTGAGTTGTACAACTTATAAGTGACTCATTTGCAACTAATGTATAACTTGTTTGCAACTTTAGTACGCCTTGTCTATGACTTGTTTTCGCCTCATTTGTTACTTCATTGCGACTCACCTACAATTCATTTGTGACTTCATTGCAACTCGTCTGTGACTCATTTGCAACTTGTTTTTTATTTGTAGAATTTGTAGATTTAAAAATCTACAAACTATAGAAATCTACGAATTTTAAAAATCTTAGAATTCTATTAACCCCTAAACGTCAAAGACTATTTTTTCACCAAAACTGTTCTAAAACTGCCCTTGCATTTACAAACATCAAATTTTAGATGAAAAATATTTCTAGACATATGTAACCATATGATCTTGTAGTAAAATAGTTTGAAAAGATGTGGAAAAAATTTCAGAATTTTCCACTGTGTAGATTGCAAGATATTAACGTTTGAAGTGACAAAAATCCTTTTTTTGGCCCTATGAAAACATGAGTAGTTGCACTTCACAAGGGCACATTTGTATGAAAAAATGTCCAAAATGGTGGATTCATTCCTAAAGTCAAGCTAACTACATGCTTGAAAATTTTAGATCATTTGGAATTGCACAACATATAGGAAAAAAGTAGTAAGTAGAAAGAAGTACAAAGTGATTTAAACCACTAAATTAATTATAAAATTGAAAAATTCCAATCCCAACAGTGGTAATGTAGTAATAAAAAATCTACATCCATCATATATTTTTTTATTTTTCAAAAAATGTAAAAAAATTGATTTAAATAAAGGACTCTAGAGTTTATTTTTGAGTAGGGAATCCATAACTACTCGCAAACTAGAACACCTCATAACTTTCATCTTGTAAATCAAAATGGAATGATTCAAAGCTTTTCACATATATATAAATATAAAAAACCAATTTCAATTTTTTTTAAGTGATTTTTAAAGAAATTTTTGGGCTGCCCAAGCTGCCCGTCGAACACTAAAAATTACATATTATGCAATAACTTTTGAATCATGTACTCAAAAGTTATGAAAATTGTTGTGCCTTAAAGCTATTCCTTGGGCATACATTGTGTGAAATTTTCAAAGAAAAAAAATAAAAATAACATTTGTAGTGAGCTGCTAAAAATTGCATTAGATGAGATCCGGGGGGGGGGTAGAGGGCTGTTTCAGACCTGTTCCCAGCTTCATTTCCGTTGGTCTCATTGAACGTTGGTGTCAAATATTTTTTTTTTCAAAAAATGAAAAATGAAAAATGAAAACTCCTTAAAATGAAAAACAAAGTTATTTTTCTTTTTTCTTTTTTTATAAAAAAAAGTGACCTGGTAGTCGCTTGGCCAGGTTAGCGTAGCTTCTAAACGGTGGGTTTGGTGGGTTTCCAAATGGAAACTCGCAGCCCTCCAAAGTCCAAAGTAGCAAAAAAACATGTAATGTTATGTTGCCAAAAAACGGTGTTTGGTCCTTTCGAGGTTAATACTTCAAATTTGAATAATTCTATTGAGTAGTTCAATTTGAATTTTGAACTATTCAAAATTGATTATTATAAGATTGAAAACTTTGGTATAACCAAATTATTTGAATCAAAGTTGAATACATTGAGAATTTAATTACAACTTCAATCGAATTCAAAATCTAATTGAAAATAAAATAGAATTTGAACTCTAAATTCATAATTTTTGAAAAATTCTTAAAGATTCCAAAAACATTCCAAAAACAATCCAAAAACAATCCAAAACATTCAACAAAAATTTGTTGATTTGCAATTGGTTGTTGCACTATTCAAATGAATAGAAATTTGTTAAACCATTTTGTTAACTTGTGCTCAAATCAACAAAAATTTGTTAACCATTGTGTTAACTTGAACTCAAATCAACAAAAAAATGTAAAACGGTCATTGTAATACCCAAATCAACAAGTTTTTGATGATTTTTTGTTGATTTAGATGTAATTTTCTACTAGTGAATAGAGAGGGTAGCAATTGTAGGATAGTTGTATAGGACACTTAGTTGCATTTTAGCTGGTTGTAGCACACATGTTTTTCTTCTAGTGTTAATTCTGCAGTTGATGGTTCCGCATAGAGGCTGTTAGTTGTTTGTGTCCAAAACTCTCTTCAACCACAAATTGTGAAGAGGTCGTTGTGTTGTGGAGAACACATTTGGCATATTGAAGCATTCTTTCTAGGAGATACTAAACAAATCCAACTTCACTGTCACTTTCCTACTAGATGTGATAATTTTTTGTGGAATTTTGCACAATGTCTTTAGTGCCAATTTCATGCTGAAGTGGAGGGTTTCTTGTAGGTTTTGCAAACTAAAAGACTACTGGCAGATGCACAATAGGAAGAGGGACCTTAAGCTAATGGGGGTGCAGCTATTCTTGAAGATTTGGCTACAACTATGGGGCTTTAGGTGATGTCACTTGCTATAGAGGGAGAGGTAAATTTATTTTTGAAGTAAGAGGGTTTGTTTTCCTTGCTCACATTAGAAGGACCATTGATTATGGACATGGATAATTGCTTAAATTTTATTTTATTTTTCAAACAAAATCAATGTACAAAAGCACTAACAAATTTCTTTTGTATTACAGAGTCCTACTTCTACATTTCAAACACCACTTTAGCACAAGCTACGACTAAAGATTGTAGGAGTTGGTGAAAACTGTTGGGATCGTCGTAGTAGATGATCAGGGTCCGTTGTTGCTAGGGTGGCTGTTTTTAGAAATGTTGTTTTCTTTCGCTTGTCTAGATAGGTTGATGCCAACGTTGGCACCTGCAGTGCCAAGAGGTGCCAACAATGTCCAAACCAACATAAAAAACAATATCCAAACCAACATAAAAATTAATTGATATATGTTGGTTGGGACAATTGATTAGGACATTTTGATTTGGACAATAATTAACACAGCTATGTTGATTTCTGTTCATAATTTGATCAAATTTTTAATTGTTTAAAAATCTGCCATGTTGATTACCACAAGCAAAAAAATGCCACGTGGGCAAGGCTGCTACGTCAACAGACTCACCACATGGACAAGACTGCAAATTTGAATTTTGATTATATCTTACATTAAAATTTAAAAAAATTAAACTAAAATTTGATTTTGATTAAATCAAATATGAACTCTAGTTTAATTAAAACTAAATTTCAAGACATTTAACAATATATTCAACATATTTCAAAGCATGTTTGACATGACTGCGTGAGGACTTTGAGTGCCACTTACCTTTTGCTGAGAAGGCAAACTCTTTATACTAAGTTAACTTGTCAAAAAAAATATCCTTCTCACCCCCTCTTTGAAATTTGCCCATAACTTTTGATCAAAGGATTGAAATGTCAAACGGATTTTTGAAAATTAAACTTGTTTTGATTTCACACCTTTTCTTAGTTCAAAGTTTTTTGAAAAATGTTATTCTACTATGCCTAAATGAGGCCTGAAATTATAATTAGAGTATGTTTAACCCCTCAAGGCCCAAGGACTTTTTGACAATGAAGATTTTCAATTGGAATTGTGCCACTTGCATAGATGTGCTTGAAATTTTTAATTTCAACCCTAAAAATGCAAGACTACTTTTTCTAGTGTACATGGAATTCATTTTGGGAAATTTTGACTATTGGATTTTTAGATTATAACAATTTTGGATGATCAACTTCATAGGCAAAAAACACATATTTTGGAGAAAAAAATTATAAGAGATGAATAATGATTATTTACCCCCCAAAAAAATTGTCTTGAAATGTAAGGCAAATTTATTATTATTTTTTTTTAAATTTGAAAAATAAAAAACTCTCTCAAATTTGTACACATTTTCAAATAGGAGGAGTAGAAAGCCAAAATTTACCAAATTGGATTGTAATTTTTTTTTTAAATATTAGATTTGTGTAAAGATTTTAAAACCTAACAAAAAATATTATTATCATATTATTTGGAACATCTTCAAAAAATTTGGAATCATTCTAATTATTTTGTATTCTTAATCACGTAGATTGAACCTTGTGTTTTTAAAATTGCTAAGAATAAAATTTTGAATTTTTTTTCCAAATCATATTTATTTGTATGGAGTAAAGATTAGAAATGACAAAAAAAATGTTTTTTCCATGTCTGCTACTCCTTTCATTGGAAAAACATTACATTTGCTCCCTTTTTCTATTAGACTACATTTCCTAAACAAATTTTTAAATACTTTTCACATTCAAATTTTGAAATCAGAAAATGCAACAAGATATAAACTTGATATTTTACAAGATCCTAGTTTCCAAAATATTGAGATTTATTTCATTCTATTGAGAATTTGCCATTGAAAATTTGCAAAAGAGACATTATATTCCCTTGGTCCTTGAGGGCTTAATGGATAGCCGAATCAACAAAGCAAATTTAGTTTTCGGTCACACATTTCTGTTGATTGCTATTTTTTTCAAGAAATGTAGCAGCCAAATCAACGCACAAAATTTCAATTTTGTTACAATCAACACAAATTTGTTAATCTTGTGTTAATTAGGGCCCATTTTTCTTGTAGTGTGAACAGCTTCAATTGCACATTGATTTTAGATCTCTCAAGTTGCATTGATACATCCACTATTTCTTGCATCTAGGTCGCCATAACTGTTCCCATAGCCTTTGTTGCCTTTGCTATTATTGCATATCCTGATACATTTTTCTTTTTGATGTCTATATTCCCTAGTCGACAATGTACAATATATTAGATGTTCATTGTGTTTTCCAAGGAACTAAGGACTTACGGAATGATGCCAGGAGGAATTCCGATGAATGCCCTTGATGTTGGATTGTTTGTAGGGTCTTTCCTCACGAGTGTAGTTGACGGTGTGGACATGTTGTGGTGAGGAGACCTAGCGGGGGAAGTCTTAGAGGACATTGGCAAAGATTGTTATTGCAATACCTCAAAAGGATCATCAGTGTCTGGTTCACTATCTCCCTCTTCTCCATCTTCTTCCTCTTATTGTTGTGAAGGTTGAAAAATAGAATCAAATGGGAATAGTAAGTTCCAAATGTAGGGAGGGCATATTTGGGTCCAGTTGCCAAACCATTTGTATATGGTATTAGAAAACTCCTTTCACTACAAGAAAATAAGGGCATATACAACTTGTCCACTATGACTTCACCAACAAAAACAACTGTAAAACGACTTCTACACAACTTTTTTTTGATAGTGATGTTAATTTTGCAACCTCACTAATAGGATGATATCAATTGGTATTATGATTTTTCCATGATTTTTTTGAAACAACACAAGTTAATTCAATTAGTGGGCCTATAGTAATAATATTAACTACATTTCAACTCTATTTAGTGTCTTTGATACTAAATGTCAATATATTTGTCTCAAGTATGTAATTAATTTAGGTTGATATGATTTATCACTTGTAAATGATGTCAATAATAAAGAAGTGGATTTGGATGACATCACTTGAAATGATATTTACAAATAGTGTTGCTTGTAAAATTATATGCATGAAACTATATTCCATGTGAGGATGAATGGTGGAGAGGTCATTTTTACAATGAAATCCATTGTCCTTCATGAACCCTCAAATATGGGATAATTTGAAGATTGAACTCCTACAAATCCTAACCATTTACATATTTGACATGGTTTGTTTTACCTCCTACCATCCAATTTGTATAAAGAACTTCTCTTCCTCAACTTCACAATCTTCATTGTAAGTGACTTTTAGAGTTGAGTGCCGAGCACTTTGGACTTTTTCCAACACAATGTTGAATTTCAGAAAATTAAATTCCAAAATGCCAAAGCTACTTTGGAAAGTTTAATTAAATATTCGACATCAATGTGCTGCCCCGCCTTATGGTTACGATAGAATATACATTTCTCAGTGCATTATTTATTTGAAAAATATGCAAATTTTTGAATTGCATTCATATAAAATTTTATATACAATATGTTGGATGAAATCAATATAATGTAATCACACTATTCTCACATTATGTCAAATAGTGTGATCCAACTTTCATCCAACCTTTCATCTATATTTTGCCAATTTTCATTTAAAATTCATGTAAATGTTCATACTCAAGTTAGTATATATTCATCTAACATTCATCTATATTAACATGAGGGGTTTTGCACTACTTCAAACTCTCACACCAATTGAATTAATTTGCATTGAGGATATAATACTTTCTTTTGTATGAAACCCAAAGACAATTTCATTGATTTGTTCTATTAGTGTGTGTAATGAAATGAACTTATGTATGGTTCTAACATTTACAAGAGGAGAATATTTTATCCAATTATTTGTATATAGGTGCTATTAATACAAGTTGACAAATATCATTGGCAAAATTGTAGTATTCCTCCCTTGTAAAAAGTTAGAACCATATGTAAGTTCAATTTGTAATATACACTACATTAATAAAATATCATTTAGTGTTTGCAATGCTAATTATAAATTCTAACACTAAATGTCAACAGGAATACTATTTGTCAACTATTGTAATTTTTAGTAGCATTCATGTTGACATGCAGTGTACTAAATGTCAAAAATACCACCAATGTGAATACTATTCTTCAACTAAATGAAAATTAGAGTGAGTCACGTAATAGGTAAGTAACACTAAATATCATTATTAGTATATTAGGACAAATAGTGTTGTTGCATTATGAAAAATGTAATGCCATGCCGTAATTTTCATGTAATGATTTTTTTAACGCTTTAGTGACTGTGGTTGATTTGAAGGGTGAGCGTAGTTTTTGAATACAAATTTGAAAAAGGGAAATTTCATCACTACTCCAAGTAAGTAATTCCATATCAGACCGTAGGAATTGATGTTGTAGGCTTTATTTGTGAAAAAATTAAAAAATGAACATGATCTGATGGTGCAATTTGTTGTGGGTGATCTTCAAAGTGCAATGCATTGAAGTAGCCTTCAACTGAAGTAGCATAATACATTATTGCCCATAACTTTTGAAACATGCCTCCACAATTCATGGGATTGCTTGGCAAAGTTTCTATTGTTCTTAGGCGTCAATTTCAAATAGAATCACATGAGTTGCTGAATAAATATGCAACTTAGAAGGTATGACTCAAGTCGGCCCTTTTGTCTTTGGACAGGCACAATTACCTTAATACTGCACAGAATTCTCTGAAACTGGATTTGTTTGGAGCACATGCTGAAGCTCTATTTGTATTACTCTCTGAGTTTTTGCAAATACCCCATATTGAGGGCAGTAAAGGACAAAGAATCCAAAATTCAACCCAAAAGTAGTCAACCGGTCACTAAGGGGTTAAGATATCTTGAATTCAGTATCTACGTATTTTCTAGATTGTTGAGAGCACGCTTTGGATCTTATTTTGCACGATTGCTCACCCTGTTTTAGGGTTTCGCGCAAGGAGCAGCTTCTCCCTGCTTCTCTTCTTCCCCGCCCGCGCGATTGTGCGATTAGATTGCCGGTGGCAGGGGCGTTGGAAAGTCGGGCGCCATGGCGACCAAGGTGCAGCGGATTATGACCCAGCCCATCAACCTGATTTTCCGTTTTCTGCAGAGCAAGTCGCGCATCCAGATCTGGCTTTTTGAGCAGAAGGATATGCGTATCGAGGGTCGCATCATCGGCTTCGACGAGTACATGAACCTGGTGCTGGAGGACGCGGAGGAGGTTTCGCTCAAGAAGAACACGCGCAAGCCGTTGGGTCGGATATTGCTCAAGGGAGATAACATTACGTTGATGATGAACACCGGGAAGTGAGCCAGTCTGCGAAGGAAGCTGTGCGTGAAATTCTCCTTCTTTCGGGTGGCTTGTTTTTTAATCCGGGTATTGTAGAGTCTTTCACGCAGGGGGTTATCAGCATTTTCTTCTGGAATGATAAACGAAGACTCGTGGTTTTAGGGTTTAGGGTTTTTTAGGGTTTAGGTTTAGGGTTTCGTCAATGCCTTCGCTATTTGATTGAATAATGATTTTATCGTATTTCGTGGTCTTTGTCAAATATACTTCGTCACTGTAGTTTGCTAGATAAACTGTCGGGGAATTTGAAATGGCCTTGCTGTGGGCAGTCATATGGAAGTTGCAAATGAATTAATAGGTTTTGATGTCTTAAAGTTGGAAAGGGCGAAGCTGGTAATGAACATTATGCAGCCAATAGGTGTTGGCAAGCCCGTTTATGGGTGGTTCAATGAAGAATCTGAAATAATGGTAGTGGTGTCCTAATAGGATCGAGTACCCAAAGACCTATTATGTTTCAGATTGGAAATCTATAGAAGAGGGCAGGAAGTTTAAGTATAAAATACTCTTCTATTATGGAGATATTCACAGTGGAAATTAAAACGATCACAGTTTTTGTTTTTTTTCCGGCAATTTTATGAATTTGATTGCATACTTTGTTCATTTATTCCCCCTCTACTGTATATTTCTTCCTACAGACAAGTATGTGAATTCTTTATCTTAAAACCTTCCCATCCACTTTGATTTGGGAAGATTTCCTCCTTTAGCAACTTTTAATTAGATAAACTGTAAACATGATTTTTAACTTCACAATGGCTACTTTAAATTATAAAAAAAATTCGAACTTCTTGATCTCTTTCATATTTCTCTCTGTGTTAAATTTAAAATTAAATTTAAGTAAAATTGTCATTATAGGTATCGTTTTTTTAAGGCATATATCTTTCTGAATGGGCTGACAAGTGTTGAATTTTAGGATAACTTGATTGCCTTCATGTTTGTGCTGGTAGCTGGATCGTAGGAGTGTGTTTGGTATGCCTTCTGAGTTGTGCTGTCATGTGCAGGACACATGTACCATGACCAGGAGAAAGCGCATCCAGTTGAGGTTTGCTGCTAGACATTTTGCCACCATCTACCAATTGGCAGTCGCAAAAAAAAATCCAATCCAATGTCTTGATGCTTTTTAGTTGTCACTATGCTGCCTAGTTTTCAAGGAGTTTTAGTCTGAGCCCTCTTCCACGAGCACGCTGAGTGTTGCAAACTTCCTTCAGAGGCATGCGCTTTATGGCGAGACCTTAGCAGCTTGTATGGTTTCTGTATTTGATCTAAACGAGTTTTCTATTCCGGATTTTTAATCCCTTCATTTTTCTGAGTGGGACTGAAAGCCTTGCACTACTTTTTGGTGGATTCTGTTAGCGTATGCTAAAGAATTATTTATGCTCACCAGATCTGTTTTGAATGATGGTTTCATTGTCCTTAACGAACCTCACTCCAGCAAGAGTGATTTAGATATCCAGGTTGTTTGATAAAGAGTTTCCCACACAGTTCCCAAAGTTCTCAAAAAACTAAGACTGGTAATCATGTTCTACTTGTCACTCAAAATTCCAACATAAACCAGCTTCGAACACAATTGTTAATCATACTTTACTTCGTTTCAATTGAACAGTTTTCAGTTTGCGCAGAAAGAAGGTCAAAAGAATCTGGGTTGGAAAGCATAACCATGATTCCTAAATCCATGTCTCCGGTTTTTTTCCTTTGTGACAGCCAATAGTGTCTGAATTGGCAGGTATACGAATTGACTGCAAATCTTGAATCACTTGTTTGAGTTTCTCTTGAAACCATGATTGTTGAAGTCTGGAATCTACTACTGCTTCAAGAATATTATGCTGTTGTGCTGTCAAGTGTAATTCTCCGGAGTGCAATTTTGTAGGACTCAATGGGCCAGGAGGGTTGACACAATCCTCTTGGCTTGGTACGGACAGGTAATAGTAAAGTAGGCGAGGGAGGTATTGACTTGCGTTTGTTCTTCTTGACTTGGCATATTTTGCGAGTACTTGATGTAATTTCAATTTAGGCAAGTTTGAGCAATTTGATTGTCTCTAGATTTCAAAATACTCAAAAAGAAACTGCAATCTGCAAGTTTCTTGTTTTAACTTTCTACTGCTGTACATGCTTAACGTGATTGTGCACATAGTTAGGGCTTGTGCAAGTTTCTTGTTTTATCTTTCTACTGCTGTGCAAGCTTAACGTGATTGTGCACATAGTTAGGGCTTATAGTCAGAACTCATTAACATTATCAATCTTAACTTGCCTCTTCGATGCCAATGAAAACTTGCCTGGTTATTATGGACTAGTGCTTTAGTTCTAGGGGTATTGATGTAATTATTTTTGACACCACATCTAACCAAGTGACGCCAATTAACCTTCCCCCGGCTGCACCAACCAAGTAGTGTTAAATTGTCTAAGTAGCATGTTAAGGACCATTATATGGTAAAAAATTTATTGACCTATTCTGTGTCTGCATTTTATTTGAAATCTAATCAACCCATTACATACCCCTTGTTTGCTTAAGCCTTCCTAGTTAACTAACTACTGCTTCTTGGTTGCTGCAGACAGATTTGGCACTTTAAACTGTTGGTATAGGCACAGTCAGTTTCTTTGTCCAATTTTTTTGAAAATGAATGTAAAGTCACTGCAAGTTATATAGTGAGAATCAGTAGTGATTTCCTAAGCAACAAAACTTAAGCATTAAGTAACTAATTCCAGTGCGGTAATTGGCTACTTGATTGGTGCGTATCTTTTGAGGCTTTGGTCAATGGGTGCAACACCCATCCTCTGAAAAGATTTTTTTCTGACAAACAAATGAGCAGGCAACTTGACAAGTACTTCAGTGACTGAGCAGGTCTTTAGGTGCTCAAGTTGGTATTCATCTTTCACCTTTGGACTGCCCAACCCGGTATGACTTGGGATGCAGTGATCTCCCAGGGATATGGTTTGTCAGATACAGGTGCAGTGAATTGACCCATACCAACTACCCTGAGACAGTATTGAGTAGACGTGTATTAGTGCAACATTTTTGTGCTGCCCTTGCTTAATATTACAGCAACAAGTTTGTCCTTCAGATTTAACCTCCACATGGTGCACTGCTACAGTTGGCACATAAAAGTGACGCAGTTGTTCCATCTGTAAGACAGTAACATGATTTCAGTCAAGAACATCATGCTGGAGGCCAGGAGCAGTCCCATTGCAGGAAAAAGTTATCTTGTACTGCAAACCCATCCATTCAGTCCCATCTGATTGAGTAGCCCAAGGTAAAGTCACCTAAACTCTTTTTAATTAGCATTTGAGACAGGCTTTCTAATAATAAAGCTATCTAAGTTTGTATTGTGTCTTCTTGGGAGTCAAAGAGGAGTTTCAAAATCTCTTTAGCATGTATTTTTTGGACACTGTATGAATAAACTATAAATTTTCAAAGCATTTTAAATAAGATCACCCATAAAATCGACCCCAGGCTATTCATTATGCAAGAAATGTGAAGGGTCGTTGTTAGCAATGGGTTGCTTGCAAGTAGTGCAGTTACCTGTATATTCTCTTCAACACGAATGGAGATCACAAAATACTGAAATTTTGACAGGATGGATTGAAAGTTTGCAGTTCATGATGAAGCAGCAGCATGTATGGTAATCCTTGCATATCCTGGCTAGTGATATCTTTGCATTGCAAGTTTTTGAGTGTAATCCCATGGACATTCAAGAATGATACCACGCCAAGCTAACAGTCTCCAGGAGATGTCTTGTTCCACTTGCAAGCATTGCAATCATCCAAACAATGAAGACCTCCATGGTAACAATCATCACACCTTACTCACTTATTCAGATTCTGGCCAGTTGCAACGAATCAGAAGGAAATGGAAGCCAAACTTGTCCTTCAATCATTCTTGAATTTTCACAGACACTTATCTCCTTTTCTAAACTTGCTGCTCCCTAACATTACCTACTTACATAATATGGCATGCTATTTGTGTGGGCCACAAAATTAGTATCTGTATTTGCTTTTGTATAGCAAGCAAATCAGATTATTTTTTAACAGTTGGAACAAGTAGTTTGCATTACTGTTGTATGTGGACTTGAGCATTATCTAATCCATAACCCTAGAAACACAAGCTGACATCGGTTCTGTTTTCTTCACAATTTGAAGTTATCCACCCGCTGGACACCCCATTTATCAACAAATGCAAGATGCAAAACTTGGTATGACAGATACATGAAAGCCACCTGATGGGCAATGAAAAGCAGGCAGGGTTATCATTCCAGTTTGTTACTGTGTCTGCAACTGCCTTGCTGCGCAACAAAGAGACCTGACAGGGTGGTTATGATAGTGCTTGCCGATGATGGAATGTCCTTTGGCAGGGGGAGCTAACAGCAAAATGAGCTGGGTAGGAGGAATGTATAATTTTGGAGTTTGTAGGCCAATTTTCCTCTTCCAAAGCTTGGCAGGAAGAGAATAGATTTGAATTTTTTTATGATAAATAAATTATGGCTTGAGAAAATTGAACTATGGTTTGAGAAGAATTTAAGTGTAGGATCTCTTTTTTTTGCAAGTCTCTTCTCTCTTCCCATTCCTACGTGAACTATAGTAGAACCACCCATTACCGATCAGGGATGTGATTCCAACCAAATCTAAGGACGGTGCTCATTTAAGAATTTAAATGTTCTGACACCATATATTGCTTATCGTGGCTGATCCGAAATGATAAGCAATCTATGGTGTCGGAACATTTAAGTTCTTAAATGAGCACCATCCTTAGATTTGATCGGAATTACATCCTCGATTGGCAATGGGTTGTCCTACTATAACTGAAAACAATGTACAAGATTCATGAAGAATTGAGTGACCAAAGAAGTCATATCAATAACTAGATAAAAGTTTCTCTTTTCTCTTCCTAACCCTACATGAACTAATTGAGAACTTTGTATAAGACACTCATGAAGAACTTAGTGACCAAACAAGTTCACACTTATTGACTAGATAAAAAATTATTTTTCAACAAACCTAGATGTGTTTCATCCATTTTGTATAGCTCTTGTAGTAAGTGACCAAATAAGGCACATCATTGATTAGACAAAAAATTTCCTTTTCAACATATTTAGATGTATTTCGTCCGTTTTGTGTAGCTCATGTAGTAAGTTCTTGAAAATTTTCATAGTCCACCCATTAAGTCATTAACCTTTAAATGGCATACTCATCCCCCTCAAGTTGGATTTTGGAAGAATCTTTTGAAATGTAGGAGATGTTGTAAATTGTTTAGAATGGGCTGGGACGTTGTCAACTCATCAAGAGCACCTTGCTTTGTTTTGAACTCTTGCTCAAAGCCTTGTCATTGAATCCAATTTTGAGTTGTGCGTTTTGGCCCTTGGATTTACTCCTACTTATACAAAATAGTGGTTTTAGTTTTTTTTTGGAGGGGGGAGGGGAATCAACATTAGATTGAGGCCATATTATATGGAAGTTGCCATGGATTCTAGCTAGGGCTAAAATAATCCCAAATTATGCGGTTTTCATAACAAAGGTGAAACTGATACCCAAAATCGTCCCTGTACCCATTCCTAACAAGTAGACTTCTATTGAAAGTGTCCCCCAAAGTACAGTTAAACCATTCTCATACTTAACTACAATTGCTCGACTATTAATTCTCTAGATTTTGGTATTATGACCAAGCTATGTGACAATTTCAATGGCCTAGGGAATTCCACTTTGAAAATTTGTAGCAATTACATGTCTTACTCAAAAATTATAATTAAAAAAAAAAAAATCATGATTTTCAAATGCTAATACTACAAAAATGTTTTTTTTTTTTTTTGCTAGAACAAGGTGCTTCCAACTATGCTGAATTGCTTATGTTGATGGATTTGGGTGTTTTCATCTTTCACTCTCAAGTTGCTAAAATCACTAACTGCTAAGTTAGTACGAAGTAATTAATTGTGCTAAACTTTCCTACTCTGGCAAGAGTTCACTGCAGATTTTCGATAGCTAAGAAGATAAGATACATTCAGTTTAGGGTACAACTTACGCTAAATTTAGCCACGTTTCTGAACCCTGCCGCTCCTCCCTAGAGGTCCAGAACAACCCTTCACACGTGGAAAAGGCGGCGGGGGCCTAGCCTGCCCATCTTCTTCAGTAACTTAGTTCCTCTTGAGCAATGAGCACCATGGCAGCCGCAGATCGTCACCTTGGAAATTGAATGCCAGGGCCCCACTCGCAGTAATGGCAGGAAACCGAGACGACACAGCAGCTCTGATCAAGTGCATGAGTGCCCTAGCTAGCTCTAGAGCCGTTGTCATTACTAACACCGGCCTCGTCGATGATTATGTAATCAATTTTCAAGCTTTAGTTATGTTTATTCCAAGGAATTCCCGCCTGCTCACTCACTCACTCCGCAGTCCGCACAGTCCTCTCACAGTCCTCAGTTGTTACGCTAGCTTCCGTCACTGGTCCCCAGTTCTCCCAAATTAAGTTAGCTCGAGCACCAACAAACTGAAACACTTCTAAATTCGATTTTTTTTTAACAATTTGAGGAGGAATTCTGGCTCAGTGGGGTGGGTGGGGAATTTCTTGGGCAGAGAATTGGCTAAATTTAGACACGTTTGAGACCACTCCTTTGCCGACTCACCTTCTGTGGCATCAGGGTATCAAATCTCTGCTAATTGATAATATCATCTGCCATGATCTTCTTCTGGTGCTCCATCATGGTTGTATCATTGCTCGTGTGGTGTGATCATCAGCTAATCATAGGCAATTAGATCCACCTTAGTTTATTTGTTTATTTGTTTTTTGAGTTTTTGGCACAAACGAAAGATAGAAAGAGTTCATGGCAAGCAAGCCGGTAGATCCTCAGTTTAGAGAGCCCGGACTGGGTTCTAGACTGGCTGTTGGGAGTTGACAATGATCTATTGGAGTTGGAATCATGTCAGCTGGATCATCGCCGGTACTTAGGCATCTCTCGGGAGCTATTGAAACTTGGAAATTTTCTGCAGAGAGTGTGACCGGTTGCGACTGAAAGCCGTGGTGCGCTTGTTGCAAAATTTTCTGCAACAGGAAAAGGGTAAAAGGGAAGTACAGTACAGTACAGTAGCTGGTGGACAAGGCCGGGCCCCAGACGTGAGCTTCAAAGTGTTGGCGATGGAGCTAGGCACTGGCGTTGCATGACAGGCCAGTGGCTGTGGAATCCTGATGGTGTGTGTCGTCTCTAGCTAGCTGCACACGCCTCCTTGCAATGGATTGTAGTGTAGTGTTTGTACGTGACTCAGTTTGACAGCCCCTGCTCCCTTCCATTCAAGCTCCACTTAATGGTAGACAATCTATTCTTGGAGACAGTCAATCATTTTAAACAGACAATCGCAACTGACAGTACATTTTTTTCTGTACTAGTTTCGTTTTTTAGACTCCAATTCCGACCGGATGCAAAGAACTTGCTTGCAAGCACACTTTTGGATTAACGTGGTTGTCGATCGAGGGGCTGGCATGCGTTACATTTTTCAGAAGTAGTACTGTCATATATGCATGGTGCGTTCCTCCGAAGGTGTAGATGCTTGAATTATTTACGAGTCACATGCAAGGGTACCAGAGATGTGTCTGTTCCTGGGGAGCATGCTTTGGCCGGGACCGTAGAGGAAAATTTCAATAGGAGAGCCTTTGAGTCTGTCGATCTGTCTGCATGGTCCCCACTTAGGAATATCATGAGTTAGTCAGAGTGTGCTCAGATTCCATTCCCGGAAGCTGTGCTTCAGCCTGGCCTTTCTGTTTGCTGTCCTGGGTGGACCTGATCAACTTCCAAAAGGAAGATTGAATTGATGACAGTCGGCTAATCAACCTTGGATTTCGAGAATCAGCTTGCTTTTCGATCTACACTGACTTTTCTCTAGAAGCTGGACACAGAGACTTTGCCGTTGACATCGTCAGATACGCTTTATTCTACTAAGCAGAGCTCGTTCGTTACTCTATGACTCTTCAAATCCAGTCAGAAGTTGGGGGATCATGATCAAGGAATGTAATGGAAGAAGATATACCTTCATGTAGTACGTGGATCTCTTTGTCCGAAGGCTTGGAAATAAACGCTTATGGCCCCACCTTGGACTCAATCGAATCCTTCCAAGTTGATTTAGAAGGTTTCGTGGAGTGCAGGGAACGAATATTCCGGGTGACTGCCCTGAGATGTCAACTGGAATTACGCTCTTGAAAACTGAGCGCGCTGATATATTCCAGTCTACCCCATCTCTAGCTCTCACCATAGAGCTATAGTAAGAGCATCATTTCGACTTACCTCCCTCGCCGTAGTACATATTTATGATGGTGATGGAGTACCTATCCTTGCTTAGTTAAGAGTATATTTGATTCAAATATATATATATCTGATTCATTTCAAGGATAATTAGCTAGCAGGCGGGTGATTCGACTCTTGTCAAATGATTCTTCTACGTTAGGTCAGTTAAATAGCGTGCTTTGCGGTGGGAAGCTAGAACTAACTTGCTGCTGCTGCTTCCTGCTCCACACCAAGCTCTTCAATCGACCATAATTTGTGTCAAACCAAATTTTCGTTGAACGTGGGGAATAGGGTTTGTAATTCGATCTAGTCAGTGGATTGATCGCCACGGGTGTGGTGGAAGCGGATGTTAAAGCTGGTTAAGCTGAAGGTGTGATGTTCTCAAGTTCCTTAATCTCGATGTCTTAGATCGGACTAGACAGTTAGTAGTACCACAGTTTGCCGTCTCGCACCTTTGGTAGCTCTCCCCACCGTTTCATTCGCGTGGAGTAAGTCGAGATTGAAGGCGGTACACGAGATTCTTCACCCAGAAGTATTGAAGCCAATTCGAGGGTCGAAAAGGCTGCAATCAAAGTGATTGTCACTAGGTAGAGATAGGTTCATTGCGTACTGTTTGATACATGCATGCTCTGTTTGCTTCACTTGAAACATTGTTTGGTCTAGCGATTGATTTATGGTTCTCTTACCATTCATCGTTGATGCAAACGTTGAACACTTGCTGAATGTTTAGTAGCAGCGTAGGTGTATGGAAACCAAGGAGCGTGCACTGAAAGGGCCACAGGACACATCAGTTATGAAGAACCAGAGCTTGTTTAACGGAGGCAGCCGCACCGGAGACCAAAAACCAAGGCGAGGAGGGACGATGTTCTCATGGACAACATTCTCACTGGGCATCAACTTGGCGTTTCTGGCAACGATGCTGGCTCAACGTGCACCTGCTTGGGATTGGTTTTCCAAAGCACTGCAACAATCTGAACACCTGCAGATGAATGACAGCAGTAACAGTCCTTGCAACCACAATTTACACAACTGGGATCAAACTCGGCTTCTGTGCACACCCAGCCCTGCAACGCCACGGTTGTCGTCTACAGCAAGCGACCATGTCCAACTTTGTGCAGGCAATGGCCATTACGTCATGCACGCACAAACCACTGGCGCTTGCCATTGCCATGCTTGCTTCTCTGGAGTACACTGTGGGGACCTTGATCCTGACTGCCTTCTCAATCTATTTCAGTAAGATAATTCACATCAATCTGCAGTTTCATGGTTTAATTAATCAATCAATTTGATGAAGCTCTTACTAGTTCGATCAACTTGAAGTTCAAGGCGATCTTCTGTATAGGAAATGGCCCAGACTAGGCTGTGACTTGATCTTGACTGCCTTCTCAGTCTATTCAGTTAGAAAAGATGCATCTTTCTGCAATTGCATGCTTTTTAATTCAATCTATTAGACGAAACTCTCACTAGATCAATCACTTTGATGATATGAAATGACTTTGTAAATCATGACGAGAACACAGACAGAGCACTGTGAGGAACAAACGCAGTTGATCATCGAAATAGGAAGAACAGAATAAATACCCTTGTAGATGCTAAGTATATAGCAAGTACAAACTACCAGATTACTGCCTGTGACGGCAAGCCACTTGCGGTCACCCACATCTATAAATTGGAGCGAGTATCCATATCCAGTTCATTCTAACAGATGAAGCTAGTTTCTGTATAGGATATGGACCGGTCTAGACTGTGTTAATTTTGATCTTCGCAGTCAAATTCGGTAAGAAAGTACACACCAGTCTGCACTTGCATGCTTCAACTCAATCCATTTGATAAAGCTCTTCCTAGTTCCATCCATCTGATGAATCTAGCTTCCGTGTAGGATATGGACTAAGTTAGGCTGTGGTTGAAATCGTAATCTTGTGGTTTTGGGGTGCCAGTGGAGATCCCACTCTGTTCGAGGAGTACTGGCTGAGCCAGACGACGGAAGCCACGGTCATCCCCTCCTGGCAGAGCACGAGCTACTTTGCGCATCGCCACAACTCCTTTTTGTTCGTGGATTATTACTTGGAGCAAGCCATCCGAAACGTGCACAGCTTGGTGGGGAACGCCGTCAGCGAAGACCGGTTTCTTGTGCTGGGCGTTGGCTCCACCCAGCTCTACCAAGCGGCGCTCTTTGCCTTGACCTCCTCGAGTTCTGCGTCCCCTACTAGTGTAGTCTCCGCCACACCACACTACTCGGTACACTCATACCCTCTCTATTGCCAACTCAGCTTTTGGGGAACTTATGTGGCACAACGTCCCCCCCTTTGCTTTAATCCCATTTGCTTAATCTTCTGATAAATAATTTGGGGAGGTTAGACTTCTTGAAATATTTTTCAGTAAATTTTCCTTGAAACTAAGACAAATGGAATTGACATCTAACCTAAGTCGTTTCACATGTTTTGGAACTTTATGGAATTAGTTATGAATTCTTGGTCCACCCTTGAAATGTACACTATTTGTACATTGTTGGTGCAATGAGAAAGCAAAATGTACCTCTATATTAAAAGATATTTTTAGAATCCGAGCACTTTATGGATTTTCTATAGTAGTGCATTATTTTTCTTCCATTTTCTGTTGGTAGCTATATGAGATTGAATGTATTAATTATTAAGTTTGTTGCTGCTCATGGTGGTTGCATGATATTACCTAGTTTGATGACTTGGTGTAGCATCACTAGCATGCACCCACTACAAACCATTGTATCTTCCATGATGCAATACTCAATGTAGGGCTATGATATTGATTTCCATTTGGGGACAAACGGTCTTTCAATGTATCCTCACAAGTGGTTACAACTTGAGAATTTGTCCAATTGCATGTTTATGCAACAGACAAAAAATTTGAGAATGATGTATATAGTGAATATCAATTATTGAGCATGCCATTAGAGAAGATTGAGACATTGAGTAGACATGACAATGTATAATTTCATTTCCAATCAATGTATTCGTAAATAATGAATATAAATCCATTAGTCACTCGATAATTGTTTATAGTAGTTGTTATATCAAGCTTCATGAATGATGTGCATTTTCAAAGTTTGAGCCTTTATGGATGGCCATGCAGAGTTTTGAAGGGATGACAAAGTTTTTGGACTCGCGAAGATTCAAATGGGTTGGTGATGCAGAGAAGTTCAAAAGGGAGATGAATGACGATGAGCCATATATAGAGATTGTGACGTCACCAAACAACCCATGTGGATCTATGAACACACCTGTGGTGAATAGTAACAATGGCTTCGTGGTGAACGACCTTGCCTACTATTGGCCTCATTACACACCCATCACAGCCCCGGCTGACTACCCCATCATGCTCTGGACGTTGTCTAAGATCAGTGGCCATGCTGGCACTCGCCTTGGGTAAGTTGTTTTGTCAAATCCAACTCTAATTTCACCTCTAAATATGGATGCAACTAACATCATCTAACAACTACACATTTGTAATTCTTCTAATCATGTCACCCCATGCCCCCATATTCTCATATTGAGCATCAATTCACTTGCTATAACATCCCAATCTTTACTCCAATTTTGGCTTATAATATCTTTGTTGAAGTATGCTAATTAACTTACTTTCATCAAAGAAGTTGGAAAGGAAGGATTTCTTTTAGGGGTTCAAGAATTACTTGAGATGAACAAGAAGGTGATATCACCTCAAGGCATATATACATATCCCAATTGTACAAATATTAGCTTTAGTTTCAACAACAATAATGACATATATGCCCATTGTACAAGTTTGAACTTTTCTTTTAACAAAAGCTAAGACAAGCACAATAGGCATTTTACACCTTAGGATGCTCACCACATACTCATCTAATATCCAAGTAAGATTGGGTGCCATGGCCTCCTATTTTAACCTTGGAACATTGGGTTGGTCACCATGAAAATCATCCTTTTGGGTGGCCTGTGTGAACCATTTGCTTAAAAAAAAAATCGAAAACACTCATTAGAGGTCAAACTATTGTGTAAGACCTCCCATTTTCACACAAAATTCCAAGGATGAACATTTGCACTTTTGTTTTACATAAAAATACATAGAAGGATAAATTCTATTGCTATCCATTGGACACGTTTAGGCCACTGCGTTGTTACAAGGTTAATTGTTATGGGGTTTTTTGGCTGATGTGATTTTCTGGACTTGGGCGGGCAGATGGGCAATAGTCGAGGACGCGAGCGTGGCGGCCAAAATGGCGTACTTCATCCAGCTGAACACGCTGGGCGTGTCCCAAGATGCGCAGCAGCGAGGGATCACCTTGCTGCGCACCATCATGTCGAGCTACTCACAGTTACCTCAACCTCAACCTCCGGGACACAATTCTGGTGAGGTGCGCAAACTGCAGCCCTTTTTCCACTACGGCCAGGCAGTGCTGGAGGATCGGTGGAGGAGGATGAGACTCAGTTTGGCGAACTCCTCTCGTTTTGCGCTGCCGGAGTACGACTCCTTGTTCTGTTCTTTCCTTGGCAAGCCTTTCAGTGCGAATCCAGGTAACTACAATCATGGTCCTCTCAAACCTCTCTCAATTTGCAACTTCGGTAATTGTCAGTTTCTACGTGGTGAGAGTTATGCAAACAAAGGCAAGTTTAGAAGAACGTAAATCTCCCTAAAATAGGTGTTTGTTGGAGAGGGCTGGACGTAATGGAGTAATAGAGTACGCGACCGATGGAGTAAAAATTGACAACTTTTTGAAAAGAAAACTGGTACAAGGAGTTCTTCATTCTTTTCGTAATTTCATCTTTGCACAGAAACAGTGATTGCGCACAAAATTTTGAAATTCTTGTGGAATTTTTTTTTTTTTGGCATGATGCACAGCTTTCTTGTGGCTAAGGTGCAAGGCCGAAGAGGATTGTGGGCAACTTCTCCACGACAACAAGATTATTGTGCGTAGTGGCCCTGCCTTTGGGGTGTCGAATCAGTATGTCCGAGTGAGCATGCTGGATCGGCATGGCTTGTTCAATTTGCTACTTGCACGCCTGGCTTCTCTCAAATAGACAATGAAACTGTCCGAAGCTTGCTGCATTTGGATTGTACCAAGCATTTCTCAGAGTTTCTCTACTTTGGAAGACACAACTAGTTTGAGACCTTTTGAGTAAATTCTCAATTTCGAGCTCTGTGAATTCAAAGTTGAGTGGGGGACATGTTAGTAATGCTCAGAGACATTTTGTAAAGCATGATGCAGCTAGCAGTACTAAAAATGGATGGATGTTGCCCAACTTTTATGTTTCAGTTTTTTAACTCCTTAATGCTTGAGTTTTTTCTTGAATTTTTGCATATTTTTGCTTATATCGTTTATAAATATACATTATTTACCTTGATTTCATCAAATTCATCATACTAGATATACTAATTGCTCTCTAAAGTTGAATCCTAGAAAGATGCAGTTCCTATGACCAAGGTAGTCACCAAAATGCTCCAATTATTGGACCAATAGTGCATTCTTTGTTTTTATAATTAACGTTGAAGTCATTCATTGAACCTTTTAAGGTAGCTCAACCCATTATAAACACTTAAGAAATGACCCCAACCCATTAGAGGGTTTTCTTCAATGTATGAGATTTGAGGCACAATCAATGTCTTAGGTGATGGTAACGAAGTGATTGGTGACTACAATAGGAACTTCCACCTTTTGAGTGTACATTCATTGCAAGAAGTGTTTTTTCTAGGTCTTTATATTGCGACCATGTTATGATTGTTCTAGGTGAGTAAGATGACCATCATGGATGCACTTTTTGTTGGTTTGTGGATAGTCTAAAGACTCTTTGGGACCATAATGGACAATACACTTCAAAGATTAATAAAAAATTCATAATTACTTTGTCAAAAAAATATAATTTCAATTGCTCTTGCCGTTTTCTCACACTTGTCTTAATGTGGGGAATTTTAAAAAAATTCAACAATGGCATAAGGGCAAACTCCTAATTTTGCATATAATGGGTTGTTCTACTTAGGTCCATAGTATCCTTATAGGCTTAAGGTTGATGCCCAAGTGCTTAATTGTTAAAAAGTTTAAATAGTGAATTGCGTGTTAGATTAAGTAATTATCTATCTATGTAAAGCAAGTTAGAGGAAAACAACTAGGGTTTCTTCCCCTTTGAATAGCAAATAACTCAGGATCAAACTCCTTTTAGGTCCAAAATGGAGTTCTTTTGAATTTCATCTCTAGGTTTACTTCCATTAATGAGAGGTGGGTAGCCGTGGCCGGACCGCCAGCTTTTTTGAGGTCTTGGACCCCGGGCACCGGAGACCGAGGCAAGCCCTTTCCTGCCGACACGTGGTTTTCTCTCAAAGCCAGCTTCCCTCTTCGCGTGCCTCGTCACCGTTGCTCCACACCAAGCTCGTCAATCGGAGCTTCTGCACTATCTTACAATTTGTGGCAAAACAATCGCCACTTCCCACCACTGAAATCACTCAGCCATCCAACCCTTGTTTTGCTGCAGATTTTTCTAGAGGAACAATTCTTCTCAGTCTGCAGGCAGTCCAATTGTGGGCTACATCTTTTTAGGATACAGCAATTCAAGCAATCGAGGACACATCCCAGTCGGTCCCACGATCGTTGCAACACGAGATCCCTGCCATGGAAGGGTCATAGCCGGTCACAGCACTTGGAACGAGTCATCATCCACTTTCTTAGGTTCCTACTTCCGAACTGAATGGACCCATCTAGCTTTAGCCAATTTCAGTTCTCACGTTCTCGAGCTGGCAATTGATTTCTGTCTTCTTCCCATTTTGTCTGCTGTGAGAGTTTGATTCGATCGACAGTGTTCGATTTCTTGGTAGTTCAATTGGGGAAGGAACGACGATTTTTGATCGATTGTTCGGTCTCTCGACAACTGGGTAGGAATTGCTCTGTGTTTAGGGTTTGATTCTTTAGGTTTTATTTTGAATGTGTGCGTGGGATTTGGTCTCTGGGACCAGGTTTTCGTTGAAGGTGGGGATTAGGGTTAGTCGTTCGGTCTTCTAAGTGGATTGATCGACGTGTGTGTGTGGAAGCGGATGTCAAAGCTGGTTAAGCTAAAGGTGTGTGATGTTCTCAAATTTCTTTATCTCGATGTCCCGATTTTCATCATTTCGGTTAAGCCTGATGGATGAAGAGACCCGAATTAGGGCGAATGTTTGTTTGGTACTATTGAGTGGATCATTACGGGGACTAATTTTTGTTCAATTGTACATTTTTTAGACGATATCATGCAGTGTTTTTCACTCATTCTGGTGGTATTAAATATGATGCGGTTGAATTTTGTTCTTTCAGAAACCGAATTGGTTGTTCCGAGCCATGGATCCTTGGTGAATGATTCTTGATAGACTGAGGGTTTTGCAAATTGCGGACTGTAACGAGTCTTTGTCCGTCGTGTGCAGCTCGCTTCGAAGAAAAGCCTTGCTTGCTTTCTCCCGAGCCACATGGCATCGGCGGGCACTTCGACCTTGTTCCCGTCAACAGAGCCAGAAGCGCCGGATGATGGACTTAAACCTGATGGCACCAAAGCTGTGGATCATGGATCCAAACCTAAAGTCTCCGAAACCAAAGCGAGTGCTGCGAATTTAGGGAGAGAAATCGTGACATATGGCGTGGAAACCAAGAAAGAGAAAGCGGAAGTCGAAGAGCCTGAAGAGATTCTGGAGCTCAAAACACCAGGTTTTGTACGTGTCTTTGGCTGTGACAACTGCGCGGACAGCGACACGGAAATCAGACATAACGCTCACAATTCCTCCTCCGAAGCTAGTGAAGACGAGAGTCTTCATGGATCCCATCTGCCACCCCATTTGATCCCGGTTAGTCCTGGCCATTCTCTGCTCACATGTAATCTCTGTCTGGTTTTCTCCAGACCTAATTAGGTATTTGCGATACTGCTTCAGGGTCGATTGCTAATGCAACGTGAAGATTGATGCGGGACTTCTGGAGGATAACATCATCGAATATTGTTCAAGAGGGTGTAATTTAAATATTACCATTTCTGGAAGAAGATCACTTACTTACTGTAAGAGGAAATTGAAGATGTAACATCAAACCCAAAGTGCCTGAGCTAAAAATAAAAGATGACAGTCAATTATGTAAATTTTCAAAACACATTTCTATCGTTTAACAATGTAGGGTGTTGTTTCTTCTGTGTATTGGTACAATTTTTTTTATCTTGCTTGAAGTTTCCTAAATAATTTATCTCAAATCCAATACATATGGAAGCGGGCACTTAGACAGGAACTGCTGCGTGTTGAACATCATTGAAACCTGTCTCACTGACTATTCAGATGATTCTTGTGTGCTTGGAATTTCAAACTCATGTTTACATAGCCTTGTTGGCATTGCTTTCTGTCTTCTGTGTCTGTTCTTTTAACACCATGCTACTTTTCATGTTGCAGGTTGTTCACCTAAGGGTACCTATGAGAAATGAGGATGATATCCGAAAAGTGGTAGCTGCACTTCAGATTAAAGGTGTGCTTCTACTCTTCACAATCTTGTAGGACAGTGTAACAATCTCTTGTCGTCGTCTCCAGTCAGTTCAGTGCATTGAAGTTCAGGACGCTGCTCAGGGTAGAGGTGTTGAATGACCATTGAACGGCACACATGGATGCAGGGGTACTGGAAGTGGCTTGCGATCTTGAGAATCAGATTGTGAAGGTATCCGGGAATGCAGATCCAGATCGTCTCTTGAAGAAAGTGAAGAAAGTGAAGCGCAAATCAAAGCTGATTTCCTACAGTAACCCAAGTGCGATGCCTCAGTCTAACCTTCATTCTGAAATACCTTTCCCAACCCCACCTCCACCTGCATATGTATTTGCTCAGTCTGCATTTGAAGAACGTTTTAGGCCTCCTTCCCAACCTCACGTTTTTAGTAGAGAATCCCATGGCCCTTTCAGTGTCCCACCTCCTCGTGTCCGACCAGCTGCTCCGCCAAGGCATTACGACAACGAAGCCTTTTGCCATCACCAACATCCTCCTCATAATGTCAGAACCCCTCCTGCCAATGTAAGGCATCCCCCTCCCAATGTAAGACCTCCTCCTAATTTAAGGCATCCCCCTCCTGCAACTTTCTATAGGGATGATTCTTTTCACCCTGATTATATCCCTAGGCCTCCTTCTAGCCCACCCCATTACAGCAGCGGTTCCACCTTCTATCCTGAGCGTAGCCGTCCCGCATTGAGGCGTTCCACCAGTCCACCTCGGCTCAGGTCGTACCATCACCATGCACCCCATTTCAGGCCTCCTCCTCCAATGCATTACCCGGGCGGTCCTCCCAGCCACCATCGGAGCTCTCCACGAGACCCTGGAGTCTCCTATTGCATGGACGACTACCAACAGGTACCTGAGAGAATGATGCATATGTATCATTAAGCTTTTGTAATGATATATGTTGCACCTTTTCTTTTTTAATCACAGCGATTTTATTATATGTAAGTAATGTACAATCTGGTTACAGAGGATCATTGTTCCCTCTAGTTCGGTTCTAGAGAGTTAGTTTTTAGTTCTTTGAGGCTCTGTGACGGCATGGCACTGTAGGCTGACAGATTTGCTGAGCAAAGCTGGTATGTGAATAGATTAATTAGTTTGCAGACGAGTACTCATCTTTTTGGCTTCTATTTGGTGAAATCGCCATCCAGGTTCTTGTATTCAAATGTTGTGGTTGTCACGGAACGGTACTGCGTCATTGCAATCCGTATTTTCCTGTTGTGTGATAAGAAGAGGCTCAGTTTTTTGGAGATTCAGGGAATATTCCACTCTGCTTTTAGTTTTGGAGGCTTGGATGTTTCTGTAGCATTTGCGTGGCGATGAACAGTGGACGTATCAATGCAGATGATGTATTTGTTGATGATGAGCATATTTTTTTGGCTATTCCGGGGTTGTTACGGACTTTCTGACTTCAAGAAAGAATTCGTATGCTCGCTGTGCTTGAGACGTTTACTTACGTGCGAAAGGAGGAAACTAGTGTCCGGACAGACAATTGAGCCAAACCAGCTTGTATCGGTAGTTCTCTATTATCAATTGGGTTTATTTCTCGGTTATTTCGTGTGCTTTTACTTGAGATAGAATTTTTTTGGAAATATTGCGCAGAAATTTGCCTATGGTTTTGATTTCGAATCGGTATTTTAGGGAATGAACTTGTTCACCTTGCACTAGCTTTGCACTAGCCGCTGGTTCTCCCTGTTCATCGGAAGGAATAGCCAAGTTGCCCTCGGTTTTGGTAAGGCTAAGGTATAATGTAGAAATTCTCATGGACTGGATTTTCTATTTTGAGAGTTTTGACCTTCAAGTTTGGAATCAAGAGCATAATCATCCTCAAATTTGGAATCAACAGTGTGGATCCATGACATTATACAACAATGCATGAAAGATGTACTTGGGAATTATCCCTCAAATGTCATAGTTAGCTTCTCGGGTCGACTTTTTATCTTTGGTAATCAATGTAAGTTCTTTCGGTGAATGTTAACCAGAGGCCTAAATGCTAAATAAGCTGTTACTATAAGTTGTCATGCTTTTGGTCACTCGCATACACATTTCCTTCCATTCCACAATCATGAAATGCATCTTGCTTCTCAAGCAAAACTTGACTTGATAGGTACTGAGTTCAGAATATTTTCGATTGCTTTATTTTCATAAAAACCGATTTGTTTCAAAGTGTTCAACGCTAACAATCAGTAATTTCAGTGACAGTTCAACAGCAATGCAGTCACAGAAAGAACCCACGAAATCATTTATCCAACTATAGATAATGCGAGATCACATAGACTGTGTAATGAGCAAATAATAATAGATTAGTCACTCATATTTACAAAAAATCTAATAAACCTAACTTGCGTCGCACAAGCAAAGAATGCAGAGTATACAAGCACTTGTTACAGTGCAGATGGGATTACTCCATCTATCTACACGCGGGTAAGTTTCTTGGATTTAGAAAGTTTAGCGAACCGGTTCAAGTCGTTCTTCAATACACTTTCGACAATCGGTCCAACAGCCTGCACACAAAAGAACAAAAAAACCCTCTAGATCAGATATACATAAGCAGAACATATCTTTTCCCAAAACCTCAAAAACCAAGGCCTCATAAGCAAGGTCTTATAACGGGACAGAAGTACTGCCATGCAGACCTGGAATTCTAGAAGAAGATAATGTTCTATTGAATGTATCGAGGAGCTTAGTGCATTTAGAAAAACCTAAAGGTCAATGTGATCAATCCCCAGGAGACCTCTTTTACATACAAAAAAAGCTACTAGACTCTTCGTAGGACATTGTAGTAGCCGTTCTAGCCTGAACAGAAATCCTAATCTTCATGCTCTATAAAATTTGTGCACCCTAACGTATCTACGAGATCTTCAAAGCATAAGATCTGGAGAGAAGAAACCCTATGGTGTATTTCGTATCCTCCTCCGCGTCTTCTTTATTTTGCCCCTATCCTTTGATTCTTATTAAAGGTGCAAAATCATAGAAAGGCATAATTCGAAGGTTAGTTGAATTCACCGTGCCAAGCGGAGCCATGATATCTGGCAACTCGTATGATATCGTCAACTGCAAAAAAAGGTTCAGACACAATCGTCAGCTTCGAATTTTCCAAAAGCGATCACTCTGCATGAATTCAGAATGGACTTAACACTGACACAATGAGGATGGTGAACAAGCTGCTACTAATGGGAATTAGGTCTGGACTAATCTCACTCACCTCTACTCTACATGCATTGGGTCCTTGAGGGAAAAATCTAACAGCACCCCTGCGTTCACAAAAAAGAAACAACTTAGAAGATGCAAGAAAAAAGGTATAAGTTGAATACTGCTGTGATACAGACATTACATGAATAATTTAAATAGCATAGTAATCACTAACCTATTAGGGAGACCATCCACCGAACGCCAGTGAATCTTCTTGTGATATTCAGGCTGCAAGACGGAAGAAAAACACGGAAATAAACAAGCGACTGATCGCAAGGTATGCATACTTTTCATATGTCTCTATCCATGATATCCTCAGTATAATCCTCAATATTATCCCCACAAATTGAAAACTGCCTCTAAGTATTGCTATTATTGCTTGTAATGCATGTCTCATTGTCATTGAACACCAAAATTTTGAACAGTTTCAAACCACTACTCAATATCTCCCCTTGGGGTAGAGACAATAAACCATCAGATCACGTTTCAAATCTTCATAGCCAGTGTCAATTTCCAGTTTCAAGGAAGAAAATCAATCCACTCATACCTATAAAAGATCCTAAGAGGACAATTGAATACAACCAGAAAGGATCTGGAAAGAGGTCTAACGAGAATAATAGGAAATCACAGGAATGATCTAAAACAAACATGGACTGCTTACCTCCATGCTCCGAGCCAACCACGAAAACTCAAAATCTCTCCCAAAAGCACCATACCGAAGAGTCCATTTGGAGAAATCTGGCTTCTGCTTCGACACCTGATCCCACATCCCAACATTCAGCTAAAGATGACTAATTCGTGGACAATGCTGCAATCAATACACTACTAAAATGTGCATAAAGCCATGTACACTTTTTCTGCCTCGGAATGTAAACACTTATACAAACTTCAATACTACATCCCGTGCTTCGAACATGATAATCAGAACTGAAGGAGGTAGACAGCCATCCATTCCCAGCATGTTTGTTGATCGTTTTTGTACAAAAAACAAGTTTCAAAAGTCACATTCACTTTTAACGAGTTTGGTGTTACAGGTAGAATGACATGAGCAGCACGATATTTTGCTACCAAAAAATCAAAAGAAGTAAGTACAACTAAATTGAATGCCGTACCTTAACGGTGTCAATCCACTTCATCCAACGGGGAATCCTCTCGCGGTCATTCCACAACTCCCACGCCTCTGCAACTGGAATCTCTGCATCCACACTTGCCCTGCACGGAGTCATCAGTCACATCTCCTGTATACCAATTATTTAGCTTCATTCACAAAGTGCATCCTGTGCTAAGGTAGAGGATACTACAACCGTGTCCCGTCACCTATTGACTGACCCCTATCATCAACAGCATCTCATCTCTTCCGATACACTCGCTTAGCCTTCAATTAGCAAGTTTGGTGTAAGCATGACTTAGCTACATGTCTGTGGCCATTGATCTTTGAATGAAAATAGGGTTGTCTACGGTCCCTTTAATAGTGGTCTACAAACTCCCACTTCGACTGATTGCATAAGAAATCATCCAATACATTAAGTGACTGAGAGAATTTTGATCTCAAGAGAGTTTGGTTATTCCAGTACTCGCCCTAATCCCTCCATGGAGTGATCTCCCACTGAAAGCACATTCCTACACATGTTGAACTGACACAAATAGTATCCTCTACCTTACCCTTGGATTTTACATTCCGAAACAACCGAAATGAGTCAAAGGGAGAGAAATTCGTACTTGTTATCAAGCCAGGTGCCTGCGCTCCATTTACTGCCATTACTAACACACCCTACCCGTTGACCCACATATGAGCCCCTTGCACCAACTTGGCTCCCATTGAAACGGTTCCTCGTGGCACTCAAACATCGAAGCTTCGATTGTTTAGCGCTGCACCCCCCTGCGTGAATTCGTCCTACAGGTGGAAACGAAACAATGTCTCTGCCATTGGAAGCGTGTTGGCTGGAAACCACAGTGGCATTGATGCAAGTAACAGTACTCTGACTTAAACGAAGTGAATTGTTCATGGCAAACCACCCAATTTCTACAACCCTAGAAAATGAAAACGTGAAGAGTTTGAAGTAAGCTCGACTAATTCAAGTCAGGGCCGGGATATGTTATATCGACTGCCACACCTGCTGTACTGTACAAGAGTGCAAGGACTCAAATCAAGCTCAATGCAACAGTTGTTTCAGGTTGTTTGGGGTGTGGTGTTTCAAATTGGAAGTATGCACACAGATATGGAAACGCAGGTTGTTATGCTTCCACGAGGACGGAGAGTTCATGGAATGGAACCATGGAAGGAGGAGGACATGGCGGCCGCGTGTCTTCCATGAGCTTGAATGTGATTCTACGGCGAAGGAGCTGGACATGTGGGGACACACACGGTGCACACACTTGTCGACAACGCTTTTGAAGAAAGCGTACAGCAGCGTGGCCTGGCGACAGCAAAGCCTTGGTGTCGACCGAAAAGGTAAGGTACGAGGTTCATAAAGCACTGGGGCTCTGAAAGCGTCCTCTAATGTAGATGCACATTTTGCTTTTTCATGGCATCATAAATGTACGAATTGTGTACATTTCAGGGGTGGACGATCTTAGTGAGCACTGTGTTTGAACTTCAAAAATTTACAATGAATTTCAGGAAAGCTCCAAAAGATATGAAATGACTTGGGTTAAATGCCAATTCCATTTGTCTTTCAAGAAAAATATTCACTGAAAAGTATTTCAACGAGTCTAACATCTCCAAATTAATTTTGAGCTCTTAAATGGATGCTTTATGGACCTCCTATCTTATTGGGAAGTAGAGTAAATTCTTTGCCCTTCAATCATGTCTCTTGTGTAGCAATCGTCTGTGAGATAAAGGTGCCACTAATTTCTATTGTTTTAAGCTATATTGTTCTATTGGTGTTTCATAGTTCATTTATAAAAATAAAAAAAGATTTGGCGAATCCTCAACCCTCACTTGGATGGATTTGGCAAAAGGTTGTAAAAAATAATCCAAGATTTTCTTTATTCTTATTGTAAAGGCTAGAAGGAGGTCAAGTTTTTGTGATAGATCACTAAAAATAAATACTTTGTTGGAAATAAGGCCATGTGTATTAAGGATATCAATGTTCATTTGTTCTTCCCTATGACTTTTACTTCTATCTACTCAAGAAAGTAGACACTAGACTTCTTGTATAGAAAATTAGTCTTAAGGAGTGTTATACAAGCCTTCCACAAGGAAATGAGATTTTTTTCCCGCACCCACACCTACTTGAAGATAGATGTAAAAGTTTAACCCCTATTTTAGGCCATTAAATTTGTCCCTCACAACCTCTCTAATGAAATTTGGAATCATTAAATTCCAATTACGAGTTCAATATTTCCAATTTTTTTTCATCCAAGATAAATGATTTGTTCTTGTATTTTCACCAGGAACGGCAAGAAGGCTCATAGCACAACACTATTAATGATAAGTAGTGAGTTACCCACACTAGTTGATTTTAAAATGTTAGAAGTTTTCATGTGTGACTAATATATTTACCAAGAGTATCAATATCCATACTACTTTAGTCAAGGAGAAGAATCTTTACAAACATAAACGATAAGAATCTTCACCACATGTAAAATCATATAGCATTTTAAAATCAATTAGTGTACTGTAGGTAACGCTAAATATCATTCCGTCGTCGTCGTCGTTTTGGGGCCCTCAAAACTACCATTTCGTGGATGTATAAACGTTTTTCATTCTGTTCAGGATGCGTTCATCCTGAGTTCATTCAGGGGAGCATCCGCTAGGGCTTTAGCTCCTAGGGTTTAACTCAAGAGAGTTTAGTTGCAGGCAACAGTGAATGGAGAGGACAGGCCCTCGACAATTTGGCGCGTTGAAGCTGCCGATGCGGGCGCGTGAGTACATTTTGCAGCAGAGAATTGGGTTTGCAGTGTGATTTTGAATAGAAAGAGCTGTGATCGCGATGCGGGGAACACGAAGTGCAAGCATTGCACTTCGTCAGTGGTGCAATTCTCTTTCTTCTCCCTCTTTCGCGTTAGGGCATCATGAGCGGGTGCTTGCACCACTTCGGGAGTACAGCGTGGGCCTGTCGTCCACCACATTGCCGTGGATCGCCTCTCCGCATTTGGTAGCTCTCTCGCGGCAAGATTTTTTCCGATCATATTCAGAGGCAGCCGTCGCGGATGAGCCTGATACAGGGAGCCCAGAGGTGGAGAGGGTTTACAAGGAGCTGAACGAATCGATTCGTCAGAAGCGCATGCCGCAGGCTTCATTGCTTCCCTCTTTGCTGCAGAATTGCACCACCCCTGCCGATGTGAAGCTGGCGTTTGATGCTGTCGACCGGTTGAGATCCCTGAAAGCTGTTCAAGGTCATCAAATGGGGAATTACTCTAAGCATATGGCTTTGTTGATGGTGGAAGCGTGCATACGGTCCGGGGATCCACAGGCTGCTGTGCCGACTTTGAAGAAGCGAAACGTGTATGGATTCACTCCATCGCTGGATCAAGCGCATCTTCTTCTGAAACACGCCTTGGGACAGAAAGATACGAAGCTGATGCTGAAAGTGTTGCGTACTATGGTGGCAAGTGAGGTTTTCCCTACCCCTGTCTCGGCTGAGTTGATTATTCGCACTTGCAAAGACGCTGGGAATGCCGAGCTTTTGTTTCAAATTGCGAAGGAGATGCGAGTGAATGGCGTTACGCTCAAGAAACCGTTGTTTGACATGCTTGTTGCAACGGCTGCCAACATTGGTGATGTCAAACAAGTGCACGAGGTTCAGCAATGGAGGGAAGAAGAGGGGATGGAGCATACCACAGCGAGTGCCTTTGCTTTGGCGAAAGCTTTGATTCTCGATGGCAACTCTGAAGAAGCTGCGAGGATGATATTGGATCACTGTAAGGATGCAGAGAAACGTGACCATTACCTTCAAATAATGGTGAACGTCTGGCCTCTACAGGTTGGGGCGAAGGTAGGAGAGGAAGAGAAGGAGTCTTTCCTGGAAGGCTTGAAGACGAAGATGGTGACCATGTGTGAGAGTTTGACGCAATCTGGTTACAATGTGCCCGTGGATGTGAAGGAAGATTTTGCTAAGGGTGGAGGTAGCAAGAGTAAGGCGGGAGACGAAGTCTGGGCTGCAAGTGCGTCACCCTAAATGCTTGCATTGGGCATTTTGATGAGTCACACTTTTACCAAATGGTACCCGTGACGAAGGTGTAGCCCTTCGCATCCCACAGGAGGTCCGTCATGAATTGCAGGGGACGTCATTGGAGAGATTGGTGGCAGCGACACGGAGCTGCCGGGGTGAGAGCTGTATTAGGGTTAGATGGTTCCTTGATTCGTCAAACAGCTCCTCCCTGGGATATTATCGCCACAGTTCCCATCAGCATCTGGTGACCATACCTATGGTTACATGAATTCGAGGAGCAACAGTCTGCTAACTAGAAGGTAGAATCTGCAGAGCTCTTGAATATCCCCTATTGAAGTGTATATGTGCAGATTCATAATGAGAAGAGGGATATCGAAAGATACGAGGCAATTTTGCTGCTGAATTCTGGGCACTCCAGTGTGGCTCGCATTCGATATGGTCGGATCATATGTTAATATTGATGATCCCCGACTGTTTGAATCTTGTATGATGCCTCTAACACTTCATATGATTCGTAAGGACCTTGTTATGTGTACCGAATTTGAATGAACTGGGTTGGTGCTTTTCAAGCTTGATCAAGCAGTTGGTACGCTGTTGGTATATGTATTGCATGAGTATTTCTGCTGTCTTATGCAGGTTACCGTTTTCCCTACTATTAGTTGTTGTTTTCAAACCCCTATGGATTGGAATTCCACTCATATGTGATTAGGTTGGTCCAGATTGATTTCATAAAAACTTTAATGTTCAATATCTTTTCTTCCATGAGATGGATTGCCACGAAACATGTTTACGATGGTACCAAGCATGTGGCTGGGTGTGGCTGGGTGTGGCTGGGTGTGGCTTGGATGCATAAACATCCTAACTTAAGGTATGGATTAGCTTATTTCATAGAACCCCTTTAAAAATCCTGTCAATAATAAAAATCCTGTCAATGATGGTTTTTCCCTCCCAATGTTGTGCTCATCACTGAAGAAATCTCTTGAGTAGTCAAGTGCCATGGAAAATAAAAATAGGTGAAATGAGAACGTTCAGAAATTAAGCCCAACACTAACTAACAATGAATTGACCTCAAGTCAAAGTGTAAATCTGAAACCATGTGGAAAGAGTTGACACCATGAAAATTAATTCACAACATAAATGTTAAGTTTCATGCATGTTAAGTTTAACCCCTAAATGCCCAAGGCACCAAAATCTAGTGTTTGAAAAACTTTGAAGTTAAATAACCAAGTTGCTATTTTTAGTATTTTATATTTTTAGAATGTTCTTCTTGAAGTCTAGTTTTAGCATCAAAAATCCGATCTTGAAAATAAATGATAGTGGTTTTTCTATTCAAGATTCTATGCAAGGGTATCCATTGCAATCTTGACTTCCTGTAGTGTTGAGAGCTCTTAGAAATGAGCCTCAAATACACTAGATCTTGGAGAAAAAATCACATTCAAAATTCATTTAAAAAAATTATGGAGTAGATTTTGAGAAGCCATAAATCAATTGGGGTATTAATTGTTTTTGGAAGTCAAAAGGGATTTGAAATTCCTTAAAAAGCATTTTGGGGACAACATATGAATGACTATACATGTTATACATGTTGGAGTGAAAGATTATACATGTTGGGTCCTTTAACCTCATATTTTTTTGGTCACCAACTTTTTAGATTTGACTTGTAAAAAGAGGATTGAAAGACTTCACATCACTTTTGCAGTTTTAACACCTTCATGGTCAAACATTATAATCTTTCACTCCATAAGTGATATTGTTGTGTTTTCTTTTCCTATGAGATCTCTATCATATTTACTTTAAATTTGTATAGTTACAATTAAACAACTTATCAAAATGTTGGCATTTTGATAAATTTAGAGCAAATTCCAAGAACCTCAAAACAAGCCTTGGGCATTTCGGGGTTAATCGAAACAACAGAATACAAATGCAATATTATGTAAAGTAAATTGACAAGCAATGAACAGTTTAGTCACAATTCACAAACATTGAACATAATGGTTGCAATAGGTGCAACTTTCACTAGTAAGGGCAAAGTCATTACATGTTTTTTAGCTACATTAGAGGGTTGTTTCAAGTTTGGGAACTAGCCAATGCTAGTAAAAAATAAAAATTTTAAAAATAAAAATTTTAAAAATAAAAATTTTAAAAATAAAAATTTTAAAAATAAAAATTTTAAAATTTTAAAAAACTATACACTTTAAAAAAAAATTTAATTATTTATTTATTATTATCTGACATGGTAGTTGCTTATTGTTGTGGTCGAGTTCCCATAGTCTAAGAACTCACGGCCCTATAGACTAGTTGAATCCCATCTAATGGCCTTCTTCCACTATCACCCGTTTGAACCCTTATTTCTAGTTAGTGTGTTTTGGTTTTCAAACCAATGGTTATACAGCCTTTCTTTCAAGAAGGTTCTTAACCCCTAAAGGACCATGATCATGCATTTTTTGGCAATATATAAATTTTGGGTAGGTACCTAGAGATTTACATATTTTAGGCTGAAATTTTAATAGAAGGTGGAAATGAGGAATATATTTCGTCTATATTTGTCTAAATTTCATGACATTTGGAAATATGAGTCAAAAGTTATGGCCTAATATTTTATTTTTCTTGACTGGGCAGTCTGGACGAATTAGAAAAAATCATTTTTTTTAGAAACAAAAATTTGAAATTGGTTTTCTAGAGTTATACATATATGGAAATCTTTTAATCATTCCATTTTGATCAATGAGTAAAAAGTTATGAAGAGTTTTAGTTTGCAGGTAGTTAAGGAATCTCTACTCTGAAATGAACTTTGAAATCCTTTATCTTACTCAATTTTCACTATTTTTTGAAATAAAATAAAATCATAGGATGTAGATTGTTTATTACAACATTGCAACCATTGGAATTGACATTTTTAAATTCTATAACTAAATTCTTAACAATTTTGTATTTTGAATCATTTTCTACTTCTTTCTATTTACTATTTTTTTCCTATATGTTGTACAATTCCAAATGATTTCAGTGAATTTGGATGCTTATATCTTGCAGTCCTAGTGGAAATTTTTGAAATTTTTTCCACATCTTTTCTAACTATTGTACTACAAGATTCTATGGTCACTTGTTTCCAAAAATGTTTTTTTTTCAAAAAGTTGGAAGTTGTACTAGAAATGGCATTTTTGTAGCATTTTTGGTGAAAACATAGTCAAGGAACTTGTGGGGATAATTCCTTGGCTTCTTCATTTTGGAGGCTTGAATTGAAGAAGGCCAATTTTGAATATGTAATTTTTGTATGCAATTTTTGTTTATGTTGGCTTTGCATGATGGAGTGAAGAGGCATTCTTACATAATGTAATAATGACAAAAATTAGAGTTTTGAAGCTCATACTGTTGACCATGTAACTTATAGACACTTACAAATCCATAAGCTATTGAAAAAAGAAATTGTGGCCAAGAGGCTTGTACAAATGGATCAAGGGTTACTATAAAAAGGTCAAAAAATGCATGCGAGTGGTCCAAAAGGAAATTTGAAGTGAACCAAGAGAGACCACACGTTGGCAAAGGGCAATTATAAGTGGATGAGGGATAAGTGTGGGTTGGACAAAAGGTGACTCTAGTGGACAAAGGGCAAACTCAAGTAGGTAAAAAGGTGTGTGCGGGTAAAGCGTATGCTTCTAGGTGCACATGTAAAGGGGCGCCCATGGGAAGAAGGCCCAATCTCCTTTAAAAAAGAAAAAATTGCAAGAAAATAAAATAGGATGTTCTTACCTGATTACATAATAAAGATGGATCTTTGCAAAATTGCAAATTACAAATAATAAAAGGAAAAATATTTATTTAACACTTAAAGTCCCATTGTCTTCTCAAGGAAAAAAAATAGATTGTGAGTAGGTTTCCATGGTCTCAATTTTCATTATGATTTTTTGAAACTTTTTTGAAGATAGGAAAATACATCAACTTTTTAGAAATACAATTTTTATTTCAATTGGTGCCCTAAGGAAAAAGCTTTTCCACCATTGGCCCAAAATGTATTTTGTCGCGTAATACCAAAAAAAATTATAGAAAGGAAAAATAAAAATTCAAAATTTTGTTTCTCATAGAAAATACTTTTGTCTATATAAAATGGATTTGGTTCATTTTATTTGGACTAGTGATGAGAAAGTTTTAGGCAATCTTATTTGAGTGGCAATCTAAGCAACTTCTTGAAAAAATAATTTATAGGATTCATTTTGAAGGAAATTTTCATAATTTAAAAAAAAAATTGTTTGACTAGGTTTGATATTCTTGCTACAATAATCTCACCATTAAGGATTATTGTTTTCAATTCCATCTTAGAATTATTAATGATTTAATTTTTTGTTCAATCTTGGATCTACTTCTATATAATAATTTTCTAAAGAATGAAAATCAAGTTCTTTTTAATTCCTAGATTTTCAATTCAATTTTCAATACAATTTTTTTTAATTCAACAAGTGCAATGCATAAATATTAAACTAAGAAGATTCAAAGCCTTCAAATCTAGGCAAGCAATGTGCAAAGGACCTATTTTTCTTCGCTTCAAATGCAAATGTCCTTCAATCCACATAGTCAAAGTTTTTGGAATTTCTTCTACACATTCTTATACTAGTCTAGTACAAGATCATATAGTTAGGTATGCATAAAAAAAATTCTAAAGTTTTTTGGTACTTTGCAACAATTGACAGTTTTGAGTGAAATTTGATGAAAAAAAACCTTGGGACTTTAGGGTTAAATCTCTACCCTTTAATTTTTATTTCAAATATCAATATGATAAATAATACATGATTATCATGAGTCTTTGAGAATTTCAAAAAAGAAATGGAGTAGTTTTTACTTAAACATCCACGCAATATTTTAATTTATAAAATCAAAGTGACAATAACTCATTATTAGAAGGACTCTTCTATTTTTTATTTTAAATCATTGTGGCAAATAATATTTAAGTAGAATGAGTATTTTAAAAATTGAGAAAAAATTTGAGAAAGGTTGTATTTAAATTTTTACTTTTTTATTTATTTACGAAATCAAAGTGACAAATAATTCTTGATTAGAAGGAATTTAGAAAAATTGCAAAAAATAAATAGTGAACTATAACTTAAATCTCCACCCTTTATTTTTCTAATTTTAGATCAACGTGGAAAATAATACATGAGTAGGATGATTTTCGAGATTTGCAAAACATCCCAAAAAACATAAATGGGTAAGATCTTACTAAACTCCTAAAAGATCAACTAAAGGCCTTTTTCTGCAAAAAAAACACTCAAAACTATCATGTCTATAGTAAAGAATAAAAAAGTTTGAAAACTGTTTTTTTTATGCACATCTAACCGTAGGATCTTACACCTAACTAGTATGAAAATGTGTGGAAAAAATTTCAGAAATTATGACTACACATATTGCAATATATCTGCATTTAAAGTGAAAAAACAAGTTTTTCAGCACATTGTGGGACTAGATTATTTGACTTTGAACCTTCTTAACCCTTAAAGGACCAAATACCGTTTTTTGGCAAGATAGCTATTTGGGGTAGCTCCCCGGGTAGCTCAAATGGAATTTTATTTATTTTCTTTGAAAGTTTCACACAATGTTTGCCCAAGAAGTAGTTTTAAGGCCCAACAATTTTCATAACTTTTGATTACATGGTCAAAAAGATATTGCATGATATGTAGTTTTCAGCAATCAATAGGCAACCTAGGTAGCCCAAAAAACTTCTTTAAAAATAAATTTAAAAAAAAATAAAAATTCAAAATTGGTTCTCTAGATTTATATATACGTGAAAAGCTTTGAATTATTCAATTTTGATTAATGAGATGAAAGTTATGAGGAGATTTAGTTTGCTAGTAGGTATGGATTCCAAAGAATGGATGTCAAAAATTGCCATGATTGCCCTAAATTTTGAATGTTGTGTAATTGTTTGAAATAATGAGTCCACTTATTCAATTAAAGAAGATGAAAAAAGTCCGTGATTCTTTAATCCCTGAAGGACCTAAACTTTTCTTTTACTTTAAAACACTCAAAACCACCATTTCTATAGTAAATTCATGATAAAATTTAAAAATTCTTTCTTTTATACATCTAACCATATGATGTTGTACCTAAGTAGTATGAAAAAGTGTGGAAGAAATTTCACTACAAGATATGTGAGTTTAAACTTTAAAGTGAAAAAAACAAGTTTTTTAGCACATTACGGGAATACTTTATTTGACTTTGAAGTTTGACCCTTTTTAACTTTAATTTTTTTGCACTATAGAGTGTTGAGCTTTAAATCTTTATGGTGGAGAATTGAGTTGAGAGTCGAGGAAAAAGTAAAAAAAGTAAAAAAAACTTAATTTTTATACTTAAAAAAATTATTGAATAGAAGTAGGTAAGAAATAGAAGGAAAATTTAAATTATTAATGTCCCTAAAATAGAATTAAAATGGTAAGAGTATTCTATGGAACTATTTTTTTTAGATTGTAGAAATTATATCCTACAAGTAACTTTTTCAAGAAGATGCTGTGATTGACTGCAAAACAAGATTATCCATTACTTTTTCATAATAAATCTAAATGGAATGAATCAAATTTCTCCATGTATACAAAAATATAATCTATGAGATAAAAATCCAAAAGAAAAAAATTTATCAAGAAATTGGAAGATTGCAAGTTTGGGGACACCATGTATAGAATCATTGTGTGGGGAACTAAAACAAATGAATTTGCATTTCAACAATTGCATTTAAGGCTAGAAACAAATAAGTATGCCCAAACCTTCAAAACCAAAGCAATAGAAGGTTGTTGTAGATAAGCATAATAGTACAATACATAGCCAAAGAAATATAGTTTCAGAAGCCAATACCTAAACCATGCCACATTTAACTACTTTTGGACTATTCAATGAATTTTTGACTAAACATCTGAAGAGCACGGGGTAATAACATTGTGAGACCTCCTAATGTTTGTGTAGATCTCCCAATGACCATTGTGGGATCTCCTGATGACCATTATTAATTATGGACTTTCAAAAGTCCAAAAGTAGTTTAAATATGGTGTGAGCGCTTTTTTACCCACCCTTGGTAAAATTGCGAGCACAACCAAGCTCTTAGTTTCTATGGTTAATTTCGACTTTGGGTGACTAGCAGTAATCCATTGTGCCTTCCAAGCAATGAATCTTTTTCCCTAAATTCTACTATTTCCTACTTTGAAATTAACCTTCGAAACCTAGTCAAATTGAAAGTGTCTAAATTGCTACTAACTTGGAATTCTTGCTAAGGTCTTGGCTACAGCGGTTTTGGAAAAAGTGAAATAAAGTCTAAATTTAGCTATCCCAAGTTAAATTACATGCTATGCCATTTCTAAAAACATAAAATTCATCGAAATCCAACCTTTCTAGCCAAAGTTATGAGCGGATGAAGTTTTGTCCTAAAAGGACCCTGAAAACTTCATCCAGTGTTTTAAAATACTTACCTAATTCAATTAATTCTGAAATTTTACCTACTGTCTTAAGTTACTATTTACTATTTATTATTATAATTTTAAGTCATTTGGATGATTTCTACTCTGTGTCACCCAAATTCTTACCTATTTTTCATCCATTCATAACTTCTTCAATTTTGATCCAAATTAGTCGTATGATACCTTCCTAGAAAGCTATGGACCTAGGCTTTAAGATACTACTCTAAAAATTTGTAATTGAAATAGTCTAGTCTGACTGAATTGATCCTCTAATTCGGTTCCTATGTCTAAATACTACTTTTGAAAGTTAAAAAGGAAATTCAAGAACTCAAATTCATACCTCAGGTTGAAACTCGGTGAGTAGGTGGTCCATCACTCCTACAAATTCTCCATCATTCACCATATTTTGAAATAGTTAAGTATTTTTGCCTACGGCTTAAAAAAGTCTGAAAATACAATACTAATGTCCTTAAGTCTTCTCCATTTTTCTCTTCTACTTCCTTTCTTTCCCTTCTACACTATTCAAATTCAATTATTTTTTATTTATTCCATTAGTTGACTTGACTTTGGAATAATAATTGAATTCAAGTTCCAAGAAAATAATTGACCTTTGAACTCCTAATCCTATCTTGGTCAATTATTATTCTATCCAAATTCTAATGGTTTCTATTGAACTCCTAAGATTTCCACCTAATCTCTTGACAAATCTCAATTCCCCTTCAAAGCCCTACTTGTTCATTTGCAACTTATGTTTGGAAGGTGAGATTTCTACTTCACTTGTTCTATTTCTCGCTAGATTGTTTTGGGGGAGATGACAAAGTCAGAGCTTCGCCGTCTTTTGGTAAATCACGAAATTTTTAACAAATTCACTACCCACGAAGTCAAAGCTTCGCCGTCTTTCACAAACTCTCAAAAAACTCTAGAAAATCCACAAGGGCCAAAGTCAAAGCTTCGCTGTAGTTTACAAAATCCAGAAAAACTAACAAAAATTTACTCTAAGAAAAGTCAAAGCTTCGCCATCCCGAATGGGACAAGGAAATTTGGAAACAACAAAAATAACCTTATTAGTACAAGAGAAATCACTAGAACATGTGTTAGTGCAATATAAGCCAACAAAACACCAATTTAGCACATGTGTTAATATAAAACAACTTCAAAAGACACTAGAGGGCTCCCCAAGCGGCATTGCCAGTCTTAGGAGGAGCAAGATCTCTAGGATTAGTACAAGTTAGTACAAAAAGACCTCCAAAAACTTTAACAATTCAAGAATCCTTCAAAAAATAACCAAATACAAGAGAAATTCAACCAAAAGATACAAATAAACAAGAGCTTGGCTTGAAGGGGACCCAAAGTCCTTCAAGAAGCTTCAAAAACAACAACAATGGAGCTAAAAATGCTCCAAAACCACAAGAGTTTGGCAACATGACCGAAAATTGGTCAAAATCCAAATTAATGGACCCAAACGAGAATGGGGCGGCTTCAAATGAGCCTAAGGGTTGGTTTGAGAGGAGAATGGGTGCCCTTATATACTCTTTCAAGGTGGCTCACCCCCTCTCAATTCCTAAGCCGTAATCTTATCAACTAAGATTTTCATCCTAATCTCCAATTTTTGACTTTCTACGCTAGTCCAAAACTCTAACTTTTGGAGAAATGCTCCAAATCACAAACGGATTGCGCCAATGGCTTCAGAAGGCCATTTTTAGTCTTAGGGAATCCCCTACCCCTCAATCCTACCTCAAAAACCTAAGAGATTCTAGCGTACAACTTGTACAAAAGATGGGGTAAAAACCCAACTTTTGGAGTTCATTTCTTTTGTGAAAAGTAACTAGCCTAGGCTTCTAAGTAGGTATAAGGGAGTAAGAAAAGACCCTAAGTTGAAATCATTCCGATGTCGCATGCTCCCGATACGCCGGTCAACTCCGTATTTAATCTTTAATTTCGCCGATTTGGGGAGAATCTTCTTAATTTTGATACTTCTAACTATCAAAATGTCTTGAGACTTGTTGGAGCGCATTATTAACATAAAAGAAGATATGCTAATTTTTAGTGAGATTTTACCGCACTCTGGGTAATTCCCATGAATTTCCCGTTGTAAAAACTAGCGGTTGACTGCCCGGAAAAAGATCTTTGGATGATCAGAAAAAACCGAGACTTTTTGGGTAACCTCTCATGGAGTTCCTCAAAAGATGTGCAAGCTCATATTCTTACTTTGCACATTCGAACAAGGAGAATCAAATCCCGCTATCTTCTTTAAATTCCGGTGAACAGGGAATCTTCCACAGAAAGGGGAATCTTGGCGAATCAATTGCGCCGCTGGACTCCTGGTATAATTTCCTCTCCAAATCATCGTACTTATGTCGTAGATGCCCTTCGCCAGTCCATCTTGAGTTTTCTTCACCTATAGGCTAACATTTGGGGTTTCTACTATTTCGTCGATGGAATGGGAAAACTGAAACCTCTCTTTGGAAATCATTGCTAGGATTCTCACATAGTTCCCTTGGACCAATTTAGCAAGTCTATGCCTCATGCATAGCAGATTTAGGCAATTTGGGCAATTTCTACATTTTAGGTTTAATATTTACAATTTCTGGGTTTCTACCCTATTTACATGCGGGATTAGGTCGTTATTTGTAGGAAATACTAGAATTATGACCAAATGCTATTTGGCATGTGACATACCTATTTTGGTTCTATACTCTTTTTAGGATTTTTTTGTATATAAAAGTACACTCAAAATAATGAAATTCCAAAAAAAACAAAACATGAGTCCTGGGTGACGAAATCGGGACTCACATATGGCATAACCCTAACCCTTGCTAGAGTACTAGACTGTGTGAGTATGAATATGCTACGACCCTTATACTGTGGGCCTTACATTTTGTATACTACTACAATTAACTTAAACTGTTATTGAAGTAGGTATCTCATAGAAATGTTTAGTTCATTTTGGTTGGACTGTTCTAAGAACAATTTGTTGTACCATGTTTGTAATTATTGGACTCTCCAACAACAAGTTTCTTTTTAGAATGAGTCTTTGAAGCGGGTCCATCCGCTTGTAAAATAGATTCCAAAACGTTGGATTCCTTCATAGCTTCGAGTGTCCTTTTTGTTTATGGAGAGTATAACTCCAACAGATAATCTAGTACTTGATTTTGGTAATAAGGCCTGTATATAGAGTTGAGATAAGCCTTACTATTCAAGTATTTTGGAGTGGCATTTTCATCATGATTAACCCGTTGTTCACGGTGAAAATTCCAACAGTGTCTTTTTGAATGAGCACCCCACTTGAAGGTTTGGGATGTCTTATCAAAAAATCCATCAAGGCATTGAAAATTAATGCCCTCTTCCCTACATTGTGAGTTTTTTTTTCGACAAGGCTGAATGCAACTCTTAGAATTTCATATGGGTTTGTTTCTCAATTCAATTGCAAGGCAACAACTCCTATTTCTTGATCATGTAGGCCTTCTCATCAACTCCAAAGCAAGTCTCGTCCCCAAAATCGGGTCTCTGCTATCATGCTACTATCGTATTCCCAAGAAGGTGGCATGCAAGTTACCAAGTTGAACATGACATACAAGCGATTATAGAATATGGTGCTAAATTAATGGTGCTGAACAAATCACACAATGTTGTCTAATCATACATTGGATGATGAGACACTAAAAATGGTACAAATGTTTACATGATTCAAGTGCCCACCTTCCTTTCAGACCAAATTGTTGAAGACATATGGGGCATTTGGTATGGTCTTAGACAAAATGATCTGGCTTTGGCCATAATAGACTTTGGTTGTTTTCTTTGAAGAGGCTAGACATTTGATTTCATGGTTCCAACCATTTCGTGCCCAATCTATAACACTTTTTTTCCGCCATGTCAAACATGGGCATGTTATTAGGAAACATGTCCTCCATCAATGACCATGATGTCAATTTATTCTCTCGTTTAGAGGTATTGTCTACAAAGTTCTTAGAAACTTTGTTCAACTCTTTTGCAGCTTGTTGAGATCAATTCACAAAGAAAATGCACGTGACCTTCTAATGTTAGTATGTTGCCACCAATAGTGACAACTTCTCTCGAAGCATTCTGTTTGCCTCACTCAAATCAAGTTTCTTTGTTGATTGTACATGGTGCTAAATTCTAGGAAAAAAAAGTGCATTATGAGTCCCTTGCAAACCATCAACGTGTGGATTATTTGGTAGTATCTCCCAAGATAATAGGAAGCGTTCCAATTAGAATATTTAAAGAACGCTTTGTACGCTTGGCAGGAGAAGAAAGGTGAATGACATTGCTAGTGAGGTTTCCAACAAGCTTGTTTAAGTGATGTGGATCTTGCTCAACAAATGTGTCATCCATATCCAACAAAGTGAAAGTCAGACACTCCTTTTCTCGAAGGCGTTGCAATTCAATCTTTAGATTGTTGGGATATAAGAGCATTTTTGTCTTCACAAGTAGACTGCCATTTCTTCACATCACTTTCTAAGGTTGTAATTTTTGCATTCTAGGTCTTCAAGAGGTCGAGAGCCTCCGTCAATGTCATCGCATTGTGAACATCATCAAATTCATAGTATGGAATGGGAGTATGACTTGTAGCACACATGGGCGCGTCAACACTTAATGCAAAGTTGAAGTTGTTGCAAGCGTCTTGCGGTGGCAAGATTGGGCCAAAATTGTTGTTGAGGTTAATGTAGATCTAATTTGTATGGTGGAATGTCACACCTTGGCAGAGGGTTTTATTTTCTTTCCCTGTGATGATGAAGCTGCTTGAAAATTTGGAACTGGGACTTGGACGGGGGCAACAATTTGCTCCTTTACTTGTGCCATTGGAATCCCGTGTGTCATTGGAATCATTATCCTCTTCTAACTCTTAAGTGTACACCTCCTGAGTTTCTTTATTTTGTAAATCAGTTTGAAAAGGTCCAAGTCCACCTTCTAGAAATTTCAAAATCCCTCTTGGAATTACTCCAATGTTTGGACGTTCCACGAAAGGATTTTTCTTGGTGTACTCTGGTCAACCTGTTTGATTAAGGCAACTTTAGCATAGGCACCTCTAACAATGAATAGAGGGGATTTATTTTTATCTACAAAAGAAATTTTGTAGAGGACCTGCCACAATTCTAAACACCTTTGTATGTAAGTTGGATTTTCACAATACTTCAAATTTGCCTTACAAGTGTATCGATTGTAATGATGGCGCAATGCTGTCCGGAAAGAACTTTCCAATGTAGCACCATTTAATGTAATCTTCACAAATCTACATAGTCCATGGCTCTGGCCCCTCATTCTATTCTTTGAAAGCAAGGTGGTTATTATTTCTCAATACATACCATCGCTTCATGTGAATGTTATCCGTCTGTTTTCTAGTCTTGTCTTTGGTAGCTTTCGTAATTGCACCAAGAGTGCGGATAGTCGATGGAACAGGAAGTGACCCATCACTATTGTGTCTAGTTGCCATGAGATTTATAGATGTTGCAAAATCGTAAGAACCGGATGAATGCAGAAAATAGTAAATATTATCTAATATGGTCACGCATATAGCCAACAAAGGTTGCAAGACAGTAAACCTCAATGGAGAACAAAGGTGATAAAATGATGATGGATGAGTGGATATATAGGGTGGGTGACTTTGGTTTAGAGGGGCGCATACGAAAGAAGCAACTGTGTGTAAAACGACTATGGGTTGAGTCGAGGGCGCATGTGTATATTTAAGGGGAAATTGTGGGTCCAAAGGGTAACCTCGCGTCTAGGTGGGGTGATTGCGGGTCTAGGATGGGTGACACTGGGTCTTTGGTAGATAACATCAAGTTCAGCTAAGGCAACCTTGTGTATAGGTGGAGTGACAACGAGTCAAGGGTAGGCAATCCCAAGTCTTCTATGGGCAACAGAGGGTCCATCTAGGGCGACTTTGGGTCCACTAGCGGGTCTTGGGCAAAATCGTGTACTTCTTGCCCACCACGATCACCCAAATGATGACCGCTCTTTGAACCCACGGTCTCCCACCTGCAATCGCCACCACCCTACCTGCGATCACCCACCTGTTGTCATTTCTACATGTAGTCTCTTACTTGCGATCACTGGGACAATGCTTCTTGAACCTGAGGTCTCCCTCTTGAACCAGTGGTCTCCCACCCGTTGTTGCCACTACCTTACATGTGGTCGCCTTTACATGTAGTCTCCTACCCATGCATGCCCTTGAGTTTGCCATGTAAATGTCATGTAGCATCCAGTTGGAGTGGGATAATTTTTTTGTAAAGTTAAAGGTAAATTTGACTTTTTGTGACGTCGCGCGGGCTCTACTAGATGTCGTGTGACGTTTGTCTATCGCAGTGTTGCGGAGTACAACCTTGGTTATCAACTTTCTCTTTCATCCACATGTTTAGTTTTGATGCTTGAACCCACTTTTAGCAACATTGTGTTTGTTAAGTATTAATTAAGATATTTGTTTGTCCCTAGCATTCAAAGAGCTTTCAGATTCTTCTATTTGTGCAAAGCAAATGGGAAGAAACATTAGTGGTGTCTTAAGTTCTCTATTTATATTAACACACAACTTAGCAATGTAACATTTGATTATTATTAGAAATTATTATTGACATAAAAACACAAGTTGTTTTATTGGATGTTCACAAAAATCCGTCACAAAAAATGATGAAAATGTCACATAAAATACATGTTTTTTATAGTAGGTAGATGCTCCATCACCCATTTTTGTTATCAAATGTCATTTATACAATATTGCTATCAAGAAGTTTTTAGACCCAGAAGTTGATGTCGAGACACCAAAGCAATCAAGTCAATGATACTTTTATTCCATTTGTGGAATTGGGTTTAATCTTCTTCTAGACATTATTGTTGTTACTTGATTTTCTAATGTCATATAGTGAGAGTGTGAGACTAAAAAGACTATTACATTCTTGCACCTTATCATATTTTTGAGTTACTCTTCATTCTTGTGATCCTTAGTATGGTGGTAAAAGGTCATTTTAATTATAGAGGACATTCATTTTAGAATTCATCTTCATTTTAAAAGTCAATTATTAGGAATTTATGTGAGTTGATTGAATCTATTTCTCTCAATTAGCAATATGCCACTTCTTGTAGATGACAACATGTAAATAAAACTCATAAATGTTGGTGTTAGTATAGAAATAAATTTGGTGAACCTCAATAATGCTTGAAAGGAATTATAAATTTTAATTGGTATCGATACATTTCCTTAAATGATTTCATAATGCCATGTAAATAGAAAGTAATCCCTAGTTTCTAAAAGTCTATCTATTTTGAACTTAAAGTACTTGATATTTATTTGAACGTTATCCTAAACAATTGATTTTTTAATCTCATCCATCAATCATCCAAAATCCTTTTTATCCAATGCCATGAACAATAAATGTATTTCATCCAACAAAGTCAACTACAAAAATTCATTAAAATCCATTCATCCTCTTTGGATGCATTTATAGCCGTATATTTTAATCCTAAACCCCAAACATATGTATCTTGTGGTGAAAAGTTATAAATTGTTCTCAAGTTTTTTTTAAATTACTCAATGTTCAATGCTTGTTGCTCCTTGGTGTCCTTGCTCATACTTTAGCAACCTTGACTTTAAGTAGTGTAAAAAATAATATATAACAGAAATCCAAGTTGTTTTGAAATTATTTCACTTTTTGTGTAACAATGCATTGAATATAAATTTAAAACCAAGGTTATATATCTCCTAGATTAAAAATCTTATCATTGTGGTGATAATTTTCATTTATGTTAATAGATATAGAATTGAGACTTCATTTAGAATGTATTGAGCATTTTTATAATTTATCCTCAAATCTTTATGGATTTGCTATATTGAATAATTTTGAATGTTATTTATATAAATGGGCATGTATTTTTAAGTATTTATGGCAATAAATTTAACCATTTTGATACTAAATTTTTTTGTTCGACTTATCAAATAAGTTTGAAGACATTAGTGTGTTGATGGAGACAATTGTAAGTTGACTACATTAAAAAGTTTTAAGTGTTGAAAGTCGTGATTGGCAAAATTCTAACACATTAAATTGTCTATCAAGCATATCTTATTCTTTGAAAATGATTAAAATTAAGTACTTGTAGATAATCTTAGATCCTATTTAGAGATAACTAAGTTAATAGTATAATTCGGTCCTAGGAAAGCAATTTTAAATAGAATTTGCTTCTAAGTTATGAATTAATAGCCAAAAATGCAATAACACAAAAAGATAAATTTTTTCTAACTAGGAATAAATTAAACCTCACAATTATAAACTAATTACTAAATTCATTTCACTCCCCTCTTAATGGCTACAAAGGTAAAGTAATTCTCCCAAATTGACTTTTTTCTTCTTTTATCTTCAACTGGGATCTTTCGTCTTTTTCCAAATTGGACTGCTGCAACTAACTCTTCAGCTAACTACTTGTTCTAATGCAAGACTATTTACTTTGGTACTTTAACTTCCAACCTGGGCTTATCACTTGTCCTTACAGCTTTATCTCCTTCTTGAAGAACCATTACATTTTGTTGGATTGATTTAATTTGTTTAACTTCTACCGTACAATTTGGCTTTGCATATGTTTGGTATTTATAGTATTGACACTTCTTACTTGCCAACTTGAAATTATTCTTTTTATTCTCCATCTCCCATTTTAAAATATATTCTCTCATAAAATAAATTTAATTATAACCCTTATAACTTCACATTCTTACGAGAGACGTTAAGTACCCATCTTGAGAGAATTGGGAGGTACGTAGTGGGTCCCCTCCCGGTTAGATGGCTCTTTTTTATGGGCCCCCAACTTCTACCTTGCCCATTTCATTCCTTATCCAAATCCCGCCAAGCCTCTTGTCCCTCCCCCTTGTGTCCCTCCAGACCGCCTTTCTAAATGCCTTCATGAGTTCTAAGTGTGCAAGAGTGTCTTGAAGGTCAAGCACATTGCAAACTTACAATACCGTAGGTGAAAGACATGCATTGGTTGGTTCTTTAAAATTTAAATTTTGAAAATTCAACATTATATTGAAGTAAATCCTAAAATTTTGCCATGGAAGTCACTTGTTTGGATGTGTGTGAGGTTGAAGAAGACAAGATCTTTACCCAAATTGGATGGTAAGAAGTAAAGTAATCCATGTGGGATATATTAAGGATTAGGAGTAGTAGGACCTCAATCTTCAAATTATTTCATATCCTTTGAGGGACGGTTCACAAGGAACAATGGATTTTATTATAAAAATGACCTCTTCACCTTCCATTCTCACTCAGCGGTGCTATTTTGTAAGCCTGTGAGTATGAGCCCTATGAGCGTTGAGCAGGGATCCTGTGAGCGTTGAGTTTAGAAATTTGAAGAAGCACAAGAAAACTTAAAAATATTTCTAATAATAGACTTCATCCAAAAATTTGGCCAAAATTTACTATTATTAGTAAATTTTAATACCTGTTACTATGGACCTATTACCATGGACCTATTACCATGGACCTATTACCGTGGTTATATAAAATCCACATGAAAATTATAATTTTCAATGTTGTCTAAAATATTAGAAGTATACATTTTAAAAATGATGAACTTAATTGATGTAAAAGATGAATGAAGATGGAAATAAGTTGTATAAAATATTGGTTGATCACTATCCTATAGCAATGTGGATCTTCTTGGGGCTAATAAGAAAATACCCAAAAAATTCTTTTGATGCATTGTTATTAAACTTATTTAGATTTTTTTTTTAAATCATTGATAAGAACTACTATCTTGTAGTAGCGTGGGTCCTCTCAAGGCCAATGGGAGGTACCTACACTTCTACTTTGATGTGTTGGTAATTGGACTTGTTAAGATTTTGGAAGAAATTATTTGGTTGACAAGGATTATTTTTGTAAAGAATGAGCTTGGTTACATCAAATTGTTGATTAGTTGATCATTGTCCTTTTATAGGACCTTCAAGGGTCCAACTCTTCTATTTATTGATCGAATGGTTGTTTGGTTAATCACTCCCTTCTTGCTGCTTGGGTCCCCTCAACGCCGAGGGGAGCCCCCCTTGCGACGAGAAAAAAAAAAATTTACAAAAAATTAAAATAAAAAATTGTTATTATTATTTTTTATTTTTTATTTTTTTCTATCTAATGCAAGGGGGCTCCCCTTAGCGCTGAGGGGACCCAAGCAGTAAGAGGGAAGTGATTATAATCTTAGTGGAACAACCATAGTTGATTTCAAACAAATCTTAATTAATAACCGATTTTTCTTCTTCTTAAAATCTAGCAAAGTCTAATAAGTAGCACATCAAGGTTGTTCAAGGGACCACGGTAATAGGTCCACGGTAATAGGTTCATGGTAATAGTTACTAAAATTTACCAAAAATTTTAGATGGAATCTCTAAAAAATTATATGCTCACAGGCTCACAAGCTCACACTTACAGGCTCACAAAATCACTACAAGAAAAGGGGGGTAATTTTGACTGCAAGCAGGTGACTTCATGGTGACTTCTTGTCCGGTTTGACTGAAAAATGACTGAGCCTTCTATAATTGCACCGAGGGAGAGCTTGGAAGATGTTCAGAGTCACTTTAAAGTCAAAATTCGTGACTTCTGGATGATGACTTCACAGAAGGGCCCGATGACAAAAACCGTCGTGATCTGGGGCTACGAATTCTGTTTGAAGTCACTATAGAGTCAGCAGTTACTTCTTCTGTTACTGGATGGTGACTAAAGAATGACTTTAGATAAATTCTCTACCCGGATTTGTTTTTTGGGGTCAGGGCAGCGCCTTGACGTGGACAGTCTCATTTGGACTGCGGTCTAATAGTCGGATGTAGTCCACTAATGAACGACTGTAATATGACTTAGGGTTGGTTTCTTTGGAATTGCTGCTAAGAAGGGTACAACGGTCAAGCTTCTGCAGATGTGGACTTCGGATATTTTAGGTTTACTTCGGCAAAGAATGCCTTATACTGACATGAGGCTTCTGTGCTCTCCCCTTTGGACTACAGAGGCAATAATTACTAAAAATACTGAGAAACTTTCAATGTAAATTTGAATACCATAGTTTTAGGGTCAGTGGTGGTTTAGGGCAAATCAAGCCAACGTGCACTGCACATTCATCACAATGATTCTTGCAACTAGGCATACACATATGCGTTTGAAGCACATACATGGAACCTTCTAACACTAATATGCTTCATGAGCTAATAAGTTCTCTTCCTCCGTCAAGTCGGTGGCTCCAACTAGATCAACTGCCTCTGAAACATTGGAAAATGTGTTGGGAGCTCTAAGCCCTGTACTCTCTACTCTAGTGGAGATGAATGCATCCACTGTGTCCACAACTTCCCGTCTCACTCTGGCCTCTTTTTGTAAGACTACTTTCCAACCAGATCTACCTTCAACGTCTGAAAAGAAAACTTGCGTTGCTTGGCTCGGAAAAATGAAGGGCTCCAACATGCGAGGTAGAATGTGTCGAAAATTGACCAACAAGAAGCCGTACTCGTCCCGTGTATACGTGGGATTACCTCGAGTGTCTTCGGTTTTCACCCAGTCGCAACGCAATAAGATGATGCGCGTACTCAATGTACCATAATCCACCTCCAATATATCCTTTAGTACTCCCACGTAGTTCACGGTTGATTCATCTCCATTCTCTGACGGATGCTGGAAAACGGAAGCGACGCCACTGTTGTAGGTCAACAAGTGCCTGGTCTGCTCATCTTCCACACGGAAATGATTACCAAATGCAAGGACACGTTTGTAGCGAATAGCCCTCTGTGCTGGCTTCTTACTCAGCAAGAACCGGTCCATGCTTGTGGGGTCACTTAAGTCTACATCAGCATTCTGCAACCTCTGCTGAATCCACGATGACATTTCTAGGGTGCCCGGATTTTCAACTGATTCAGTCCTCCACTCCCTACGGACACCAGAACAGTACGATTCTCATTCATACGGGACGAATGGCATGAAAAATTAGAAATTCATGCCTGTGTTGCTTTTTGAACCTCCGAAACTCCAACAAACACATTCAAAGAAGGTGACTTCATGGTCACTTAAGTGAGTCACATTTTAGTCATTTTTTAGTTTCACGGAATATTTTGACTTCTATATGACTTGAAGACGTCTTACACATGACTTCCGAATCCTCCTTCACTATAGATATTTGAGCAAAACGGTGCAAGTGGAAAAGAATGGCATCACAGTCACGGGTGACTGGCTTTACTTACGCCACAAGATCCTCCATAGCAGTTGAATTTGACAGGACGTACTGGTGGGCTATGTCTCGCATCTCTGGAGTCATTACATATGGCCTTCCACCCCCCTGCAAGACTTCCTCAGCATCTCCTATTTCTTCGTCCTCATCCCACACTCGTCTTGTAGTGCCCTCAAAACCTTGGAAGTATTCCGTTATAAATCCGATGCACTCGTCCTGCAAATAACCTTCCGCCATGCACGCCTCTGGACGGGCCATGTTCCGCACATATCCCTTCAATACTTTCATGTAACGTTCCACTGGGTACATCCACCTCGCAGTTACTGGACCGCACAAGTCGAGCTCCTTTGCCAAATGATATGGAAGATGTGTCATCACGTCAAAAAACGATGGGGGAAACTCAATCTCCAACAACGCCATGGTTTCGGCCACATCTGCTTCCAATGAGGGAAAGTCCAAGGGGTTGTAAGCCTTTGTGCATAGACGTCGAAATACCTTGCAGATGCGCTGGACCGCCATACGAGGACCAGGTTCCATCAACCCTCGAACAGCAAGTGGCATGATTTGCTGCATTAGAATGTGGTAATCATGGGACTTCAACCCCCCAAAGTTTTTTTTCCGAATGCTCCTCTTCAAGTCAGACGAATATCCACTAGGCACCTTCAAAGACTCAATGCATTTTGCAAACTTGTCAAACTCCTCTTCTGTTAACACGTATGAGGCACGCGGCTTTACCATCTTTCCTGGCTTCCGAGGATGGGGAGTGAGCCACAAGTGCCTCCGAATGTTCCGCCTCTGCAAATCCCGCCTCACCTTTACAGTATCCTTCTTTCCTGTTATTGTTTTCAATATATTCTTAGCTAGGTTCAATTCACAATGCATTACGTCCAAAGTGTTCCGAATCAGAAGCAACTGCCACCACACACATGCCATGCCAAACTTTTTGTTAGTTTCTGTCTAGACAGTCACCGATATGTCATATAGTAGTCATTCCCAATGACTTAGATTTCTGTTTGACTAAACCGTGACTTACAAAATTCTCTTCCGTGACTTCAGAAGACCGCAAAGACGGGGTGTAAGTCAAATGTAAGTCACATTACAGTCGCTTACGAGGCACGAGCCCAACCTTTGTTAATGCCCACGGTCACTTACCTTCCAATATGGCAAGCGGTAAAGAATGCTTAGACGCTTTACGCCATGGATTTTTGAAGGGTCCCGTACAGCACCGTCCCTGTATCCAGCAGCCTTCCATGCCTCATATTCTTCAGCGTGCCTTATTTGGTCCTCAACTGTCACTGTGCGTGGCTTCTGACGGTTTTCCATGTTTCCGGTGAAGTAGTCCTTCATTCCCTCCGACCTATAGGGATGGCCTTCAGGGAGCCAACGACGAGTCCCACCAAATGTACATTTACCAAGCTCAGTAGAATGCTCCGCTCCTAAATTGTCACCACACCACGGACACGCTGCAAAGCCTTGGTGGGAGAAACCTCCTACAGTGCCGTAGCCCGGAAAATCATGCATGGTCCACAACAACATGGCTCTCAATGAAAAAACCTTTGATCCCACTTCCTGTGTGACATCGTATGCTGGAACCCCATTCCATAACTGAAGCAACTCTTCTACAAGAGGCTCTAAATATACATCAAAGGCATCCGACGTCACAGATTCCTTCCCTGGAATCAGAAGAGACAACATAATGAAGAACTTTTTCGTACTCAACCATGGAGGTAGGTTATAATTTAAGAGCATAACTGGCCAAGTTGACCATGATGACCTATTCTGCTTGTATGGATTCACTCCGTCTGCAGCCAACGCAAAGTGAACATTTCGAGGCTCTGTAGCAAAAGAAGGGTCCACATTCTCCTCAAAGTGCTGCCACGCTCTTGAGTCACACGGGTGCCTGACTAGGCCATCTCCTCCAGGTTGGTTGCTACGGTTTGCTGCGTGCCACACCATGAGTTTGGATATGCTTGGATTCCGGAACATTCGTTGTAGTCGTGGAATGATTGGAAAATGACGGAGCACCTTCACTAGAAAACAACGCCTAGCTTCATCTCTGTATCGGCGACCACCACATTTAGGACAACAGAGAGCGTCAGAATAGGGTCCCCGGAAGAGAACACAGCCGCGCTCGCATGCGTGGATGATGGTGTACGTCAACCCCAACTTACTTGTCAAAGTCTTCGCCCCATAGTGACTTTTTGGCAAACTATTGTTTTCCGGTAGTACGTGAGAATGCAATAAAATAAAGAGTTCATTGGCACACTGGTTGCTAATGCCGTGCACGGTACACAGATTCATCAACAACACCGTTGCTGCAAGTTGGCTGCATCGTGCTCCATTGTAAAGCGGCTACAAAGACTCGTCCATCACCGTCGCATCGAAATGGACATTAGCATTGTCCGTGCTAGCTTCCACATCTGGAGGATGTTGGTCGTCACCTCGGTCGTCACGAGGTTCCTGCTCTTGCGCTTCATCCCCATTGCCGACTTCCATGAATTCTTCATGGATGGAGTCTGCTGTCTCAAAAGCGGCTGCAACTTCTTCTTGGATTCTCTCCGGGGAAAACATGTCCTCCTCCGGTGGTAGGAAGGCTTGATTGAGCATTCCACGAGTATGGACTGTGCTGTCCACGGGCGGAGGCGCATCTGCATGGGTAACCGGGCCCCAAAATTGCTCCTCCCACTCCTCGTCTGAAGAATCTCTAGCACCGGGACCTCTCCAAGTCCTTGAATTAGGGTGTCTGCCATTGCGGATGAGGTGCTCCCTGACATTGGGTATATTGAGTCTCTTACGCCCCCGGCAGTTGGTGCATGGGCAATGCAATTTCTTAACGTTGCACTCTCGGGCCCTTTGCAACTCTCTGCTCCATAGACGGTCGTCTCGGAGTTCCTGTCGTCTTTTGTCGTCCAGTGGGAGTCTTCTGGGTATCATTGTCTATAAGTGTACAAAGACCCCCACTGTCAAGAACTATTGTACATGCCTTAGTAACTATGTAGCAAAGCTGACGTTCCTTCTTCATGAAAGGCGAACTTCTAATTGACTCTTTCATGTCTCCCCTGTGACTAGACCGTCTGCAAAATGACTTAATCATGTCTTGAATGACTAAGAAGTGACTAAAAATGGACGTGACTAGACTAAAGACTTACTGGTTAATGACATATATGTGACTAGACTAAAGACTTGAATGACTAAAATATGAATTCTGTCAAGTGGTTGCAAATAATGCACATGAAGGCGGTTGCAAAAGATTTGGCAGAGCTCTAGTCACGCCTGACTATTTCAAAACTGCGCACATCCAAAAATAATGGGCCACAATGACAGAAATGGGGATTCATCTTCAGAAAGCCAAGGTCCCAACCAAAATAAAGATAGTAAAATTAGCTAAAAAATTAAAATATAAGTGAGAAATATAAGTTCTTACTTGAAAATGACTAAATAATGACTAGGGGGAGACTTGTGCACGACTTTGAGACCCTATTCACGGATGCTGCAGCTGTTGTCTTCCAGCCGAATTCTGTCTGCTCTAGTTAGGGTGCACCTGCACAGACACAGTGAGTCGGATGTCACCATTGCCACCGGCCACCAATAATTTCCTAAACCCGAGATTGCACTCCACCAAATCAGGAGGAGATTGCTCGGAATCCAAAATCAATCGAACAAGATCAAACAAGACTGCATGTTTTGGAATGGAGTTGGTTGTGATTAGTACCTGCGATTGCAAAAATTAATGTCCAGCCGCCTTCCATTTTGCTGACCTAATCAATGGGTTGGCCTCCATCTTCCACCTTCAGCACTCAATGTTTGGAAGGCGGACTTCCTTTCCTTCACTCCGCCGCAATTGAATACTGTGCAAACGAGAAACTCAATCTCCTTGCGGTTCTCGGAAGAGCACCCCTGCCAAGAAGTGAACGTCAAATTGTGTTTCAATTCTGAGAGAGGCGACGTCTGTCTGGTGAACGTTGCTTTAGGCTTGTTATTGTGAGGAAGAACCAGCTTTCGAGTCCTAGAAATCAGGTTGGAGGTGGAGCAGACTTAGAAACCCCAGTTCCATGGATAGCCCGCCGGCAGAGAAGTCCGAATATGAGATGCTCCGCGATCGCAATGTAGTTGAGGTCCGCAAGAAGGCTGCTGCTTGCGAGGCCGCAGCCCAAGAATGGTGAGAGCATTTTTCCAATGGCTGCATCGTTCTTTTCTCACCCACACTCTGCACTCGAGCATGGCCCCCCCTCCAAATAAGTGCCTTAGGGTTTAGTGGAGCCGAGTGCTCCTAGCTTCTTCTTATCATTGCGTTCAGAGAAGATGGACCTTTTTCTAAGAGGCGATTGAGTCATACTGTACACTTTTGTTTTCAGCGCCGCCTCCTCACAGTCACGTTAGAGTCCCAAAGAAGACGTTGACAAATCACGGGGAAGACCTTCATAAAGGTTAGGGCCACATGGGAGGACTTACAAGAGGGTTTCAGTGCGGCGGGTTCCTTCTTTGCACTAATTCTGGCGCAATGAAGTCACCGGAAGTACTGCCCTTGTTTGGCAGCCCATTGTTGTCTTTTTTTGTCACATTTGCAGTGTTTTCTGAGAGTGGTGAGAGCGTGCGCTTCAAAATGTGCTGCTGATGACCGTGTTTGGCGGCGCAGGGAGGACGACCGTGCACGCCACGAGGCAGTGTCACACGCGTCGGGGAAGAAAAGCACTTCCCAAAGGCGAAGGAAGAGAAGCGATCGGGGCTGTGGAGACGGAATTCAGAGGGAGAGCTTGCGCACAAGTCCGCGCTTGAGCTCAGATCGAGAGTACATCCCCATGATTAGCTCCCACTCCTCGTCGTCAGATGCGACGAGGTCCGACAACGATGCTATAGCCACAGGTATGCTGCATTTAGCCATTGCTTGTACATATGCTGAGCAGCAATCCAAGAACGAGGTTGGAGCCGCAGGTAAAGGAAAATCTGGCTACCTGCGCCATCTTTCATGCTGTGGGTGCGTGTTTAGGGTTTTTTAGAGGGCTTCATTACGTCATTGTCCATTCTGTTTAGCAAGAGAGAGCATCGGGCAAAGTTTAGGACTGTCACATTCTAGTCGGGCCATTTGACGAAGTGGATGAGGCCATTGCGAGGAGTATGTGTGCCGTCCACTTGCTTGGACCAACCTTACGGCGAAGAATGATTAATGTGTCGTGTGTGTGGTTGTTTGGCAGAAACGTCACGTGAATTGGAAGACTCCTCGGAGGACGACGTGCATAGGGTGGAGGAGGAGGCACTCGTCGACAAGCGGTTCAAGAAAAGGAGAAGGAAGACAACACTGGCTGCAGTGCCAGTGAACCAAGCCATCGTGCCCACACCGCCCACCTTGAATTGGGTTCCAGGGCACTACGAGCCAGCAGGAGGAGGCGCAGCAGCTGCTGGAGCATGGGAAGGCCAATATCCACTGCCACCGGTTGGATTACCCGAGGACACTGAAGCCCGCATCAGTCGACGGAAGCGCAAAGCTTAGTACGATTTGGCAACCAAGAAGCGAGCCACAGCAGGAACGAAGCCAAATCGAGTGTCCGTGTTGCTAGGTGGCGAGGTCAATCCAAACTGCCAGGGCAAGAACGCGTGGGATGAGGCGTTGCGTGATCTCATTCCAAAATGTCTGGACATGAGTGTCGTAGCATGGTCCAAGCATGAACCGCAGCGCTTGAAGAAATTGAGGTCTGCCTTGGACAACGAGTTCGAGTACCTCGGCAATCCCTTGAGCATGGTTGGATTTAGGCTGGCTGTTATGAAATTCCTTAAGTCTGAGAGGTTCAGATTGAAGAACCGTTATCTCAAAGGCAAAGATAGCCCTCCTCTTCACGTGGACGATGACGAGTGGAAACGCCTGAAGGATTATTGGAACACAGATGGCCAGAAGAAAAAGGCGCAGTCCATGGCTGCTGCCAGACAGAGTGTGAAGTCCAATGCGCTGGTGGGAAGAAGAGGTAAAGCCGCAAAGGAAGCCCCCATGGTAAGCCTAGCTAAACTTTTGATGTTGCCTTTGGCAGTCTTGACTTCCCTTATATTTTATTAGGTACAAGCAGGAGCAAATCCAACTTATGTGTCTTTGCACAATGAGCACTAACTTTTCCTTTGCCTTGATTCTCAGAGAGATGGAAGGCAAAGTAGTCCGACTTTATCAGACATATCTCACGCTAGACTAGCCAAGGCCAAAGCTGGAGGTGATGGCAGTGTAAGTCTCTTGTGCCCCCTTGGACTCTTGGAGTAGAATTGCGGTTTTACTTGTGCCAGACGTTGTGTATTAATTAATTACATGTTCCCTTGTCTCAGCTATAGTCGGAGCATTGTGCTGTCTTTCTTACTACTAAAAGTTTTGGGTCAAATGGGAATCCGTTGGCGTTGTTATAGTTGAGGTCCGCACCCCAGTCATTTATCCGACGCAATGAAGTTACTCTTTGGTCACGCCGTAGTCACTCTTTGATCATGCTGTAGTCACTCTTGTGTCTTGTTTTAGTATTGTTACAGTGACGTCTAAGTCACAAGTCAGACGTGTGGAAGTCGCGGTCTTCTCGTCGTGCACATTCATTCTTGAATAAAACAACCTCTGCATGCATGACGCGGGGGCTTCATTGCACGTAACTTGCCTTTCATGCTTGTATAAATTTCTGAAATGATTGTGACCACGTGCAGGGTGAAGGCGAATCGGCTTGTTGGGAGGCATTGCAAACATTGCGTGTCGACATGGATGCCAAATTTGGTGAAGTATCGGCGACCGCAACGGCGACAAGCGCGGCTATTGATGACTTGCGCAGCTTGTTGTTGAATTTCATGCGCAGAGGTAGGAGAGGACCCAGCAAGGGAACGGGGAGCTCACAAGTAGCAAATGTCACAGCAACAACAGACGAACTCACCCTGTCCGATTTGGAACAAGCCATCCCTTCCATGAACCCCCCTTTGCCGCCTGAGTTCCAAGTTATGCAGCGTGAGGACTTCCTTAAGCCAGTTGGAGCTACTGAACGGAATGTTACTTCTAGTGGGGATGCAGCATGGGCGTTTGGGCCAACGGAGGAAATGGAGGTAGCTAGTTTGGTAGTCCTTGTCGCCTGCGGACACAAGCAAAGTGAGGAAGACAAGGAAGTGGGACGTGAAGAAGAGACGACGGCAGCGGAGGCTGCTGCAGCAGATGAAGAACCTTCTGTCAGGGATTCGGGGCAGCAGACGTCTGACACCGTTGGGCCTTCAGCAGACCGCTCTATCCCTGTTGGGGCTCCAACTTCCATGCCTTTGTCCGGCAATGCCATCACCGGACAGCCAGCAGAGGACGAATCAGGGTCGCAAGCCACCGATGAAGGAGCGGCGATGGCATCTCAAGGGGAGAGGAAGTTGAAGAAGCCGGCTCAGTCACCGCAAAAGGTACCTTCTCCTCCCGACGTTCGTCAAGGTACGTCGAGTGAGGTGAAGCTACGCGGTGACCTCAGACTTCTGCCTGTATGCATTGAGAGTGGGCCCTCCAAATTAGTGATCTTCAATGTGCACGGTACCTTGTTAGACAGTAGTATGCTGTCTACCCGTAATCCACACCCACGAATTCGTAGGAGCGCATGCACTACTGTCCGAAGAATATTTTTTCGGCCCTGGCTGAAGTCTTTTCTCACCCGTTGCTTTCAGTCTTTCGCTGTGGGATTTTGGAGCACTGGTAGTCCCTCGTACATGGATGATGTTGTACCAGCAATGTTAGGGGAGCTGAAGGGTGTCCACGCAGCGCCACTGTTTATATGGTCTGCTACGCAGGGTGAGAACTTGCAGATGGAAGATGGGGCCATCTCCTCGTGGGAAGCAATTGGAGTTAGTGTATGCCTTGTGGCCTCGTTACTGTGCTGCAAATACTGTGATTGTAGATAGTAAGGCCAATAGGGTGGAGTGTAATCCTGAACCCAATGTAATCGTGAGTACCCCGTTCTATTTGAAGTGGATGCACACGTTGGCAGATGACAAGGAATACTTGAAACGGTACCTGTGGCCACTATTGGATGCTTTACACGCATGCCCCAACATTCCTTCTTTTCGCTTAAAATTCCCTGAAGTTGTCAACGAATCATTGTCCCAATGGGTACAGAGGCGCCGCACTGGACATGCGTATGAATTTTTGGATGTGGTGGAAGGTGAGGGGATTGGCATTCCGGATTCAAGGTGCTACTGACGATGTCCCTTCAGTATCTGTGCTTCTTTACCGTCTCTGATGCTCTGTGCCTTCGTGTGTAGGGCAAGCCGCAAAAAAGGGAGCCGAGGGCGAAGCAGGCAACAGACCCATCCAAAAAAGCCAGTGCACAGTTGACGAAGAAGGTAAACCGCATATTAACTTTAAACTGAGGCTCGTCAGTCATATTAGAGTCACGAGGATGTCATGTCTGACTCACATTGTAGTCCCCCCTTGGATGTTGGAGTCACGATGAGGTCACTTGCGAGTCACTTTGTAGTCCCGCCAAAGTGTAGAATATGAAAGTACTGTGGCGCATTAAGTGGACACTATTCACTTCACTTGCTTTTGCACCGTCTCTGAAGTCATATATGGCCCGTGTGTAGTATCGAGAAGGAGACGAAGTGTGGCTGCTAAACCCCCGCAGTACAAGGCAAAGAGTGGCGGTGGGTAAAATCAGTGGTTTGCCCGACAAACACAAGTTCCATTTCTGCGAAATTCCTGAGACGTGGTTTAAGGTGGACATCATTACTGTGATGCAACCAACTGTGGCGCTGATGTATCCGAACAAAGATGAAGAGCACAGCATAATCGAGCATGTGAAGGGGACCTCTACAATATGGGACCAAAAGTACATGAAGACCACAGTGTGAGGTGGTTTGTTTTTTTGCATTTTTTTTCCGTCTAGAAGCTGCTATAGACTTGGAACAATGCTTCACGGACTCCTGAGATGGAAGTGCATTTTGTAGATTCCTCTAATCAGAATGCAGTTTTCATAAATTTTCAAATCGTAATCCACCTCTGTCCTTTGATGTCCCCCACGTGCCTTGTCCCTTGCTCTGTGAATGATGAATGCATTGCAGCAAAGCTGACGTTCCTTCTTCATGAAAGGCGCCCATTGAAGACATTGCCCATTGAGGACATTGGCATGACTCGTGAATGACTCCATGCATTCTAGTGTACCCACTAATATATGACTTCAGTCTTACTTGGGAATGTCTATCAACCACACACCAATGTATTGCTCCCACACGTTACTCGCAATGACTAAAAAATGACTTCAATGAATGCCCTGACATGTCAGAGATGGCAAGGGTTAGACTGACATCTGACACTGTATGGTGACTAAAGAATGACTGCATAATTGTCTGACGTGGACCACACCCAAACTTGCCAATGACTGCATTGTGACTGTGGAAATGGATGACGTGGACATCCCACGCCCGAAATTCATGCCCAAAGGGACCCCTGCCCGTCCTTTCCATCAAAACCTGCCCTAAACTGCTCAATTTCCACGTGGACCCTATCAGTCTTTACTTCATCCAAGTCCAAAATGGATGGTGATAATAAAAATTGGGAGTCATAGTCTATGACTTGTCCACAATGACTGTGGAGCCCTTAGTCATTTTTCAGTCATGTATGTCCGGAATGACTCATTTTCAGTCATTTTTTAGTCATTCTGTGCAGTCAAAATGACCCCCCTTTTCTTGTAGTGAATAGCAACCCTGCATTCTTACTAAGTGTTAATGTAAAATTTCCTTTAGTTTGTCATCAAAAATTTACTTGATTGTACATTGTCTTTGAACATTTTGACATAACTTGAAAATGTTATTTTTTTGTAACAACTTGCTCATTTAATTCTTGCTAATTTCAGCAATTTCTATTTTTTATTTTATTTTATTTTTGGCATTCTTAAAAATAATTATTTTCAGCCAATGCTACCCTTCACCTATGGTAAACATCAAAAGCAATTAAATTTTTGACTTTTGGATACTATAACCATCAAAAATTAGACTTGAAATTCCATTTAAAATACTTTTTAGGAATTTTTTCTTTTTGCTAGGCCACTTGTAGTTGGTTGTATTTTAGTTTTCTTTTGTAATGAAATTTCATTTCACATGTTTTAAAAACAAAAATAATACTTCTTAAGCACTACACATTCCTAAATCAAGGTCAAAACCTTCATCAATATTTGTTTTTTAACAAATCCAACCATAAGATCCTTTGGCTAATTTATTCAAGTACATTGTCCCAAAATTGTAGAATGAATATTCCCACCAATTGGAAGTTAAATATACCAAAATTTTAAAATGTAGGCTTTCCTAGCTGTTTTTAAAGGTGAAATTTTGTCTTCCAACATTATAAGAAAAATACATGTATGTCCTATAACTTGAGAATTTAGTCAATATGTTGAAAAATGGATTGAAAACATATTTTAGGATATATAACCAAAAAAAATTTCATATTCATCTTGTAAGATAGTATTCGATAAAATAAAAAAAACTAATTTGCTTATAATTTTTAGGAGAGATTGATAATTATTAATCCTAATGGTGAGAACACTCTATTAAACAATAAATATTTTTAGAATTAATTTTAATTTTTGAGAGCAAAAAACAACTTCATATGTTCTTTGTACATTAATTATTTGCAAAATAAAAACTCTTCATAAATTTTAACTCATTATTTGAAATTGAATTTCAAATATTTTTGAATAGGATCAGTTTATACAATCTTTTGACAATAATTAATATTTTTTTAAATATTATTTTTTGCTACTTGGTTTATGGGTGAAATTAAAAATAATTCCAACTTTTGCCATATTTAATGGAATGACATAAAACAAAGCTTCACATATACATTATAACGAGTTTCATCCATGGTAAAAATTTCATCTAAAAACTCAAAATCATGAATTCAACAAAGACTACTTGAGTTCTCAAAAAGCCAAACTCTAATTTTTGAGAGGCTTTTTGGTCTTTTAGGGGTGAATTGAAATTTTTTGTAGTAAGAATTTTGAATTCTAATAAATTTATATTCAAGAATTAAATTGAGGGTTTGAAAAAGTTAACATAATAAAAACTTTGTAATTTTCTTTCTTTTTAGTTCAATTATGTATAGTATAAAAGACAAAATTGAATTCCTCATGACTCTTTGATAGGATTCAAATATAGAAAATTTAAACATGAAATTGTTTTAGTAAGCATATACCATAATGTGGAACTCTTTATTTTTTTTAAAAGAATATGAGGATTAGGCCAAACTACCCCACACATTTCACGATCTTTCTCCTTAGAGACCATAGGCTCCTTAGTAGATCGAATATCCATTGCTTCTATATAGTTATCAATGAAGACTAGAAAATGCTGTAGCACAATGCTTTCCAAATGACGAAGATAAACCCTTTGATAAAGGTGTGGCTTTGTCTACTCCATGTCGAGTTCCAACCTCCCTAACAATGAACCCATTTTCTATGTTTGGATAGAGTTTTTTGAAGACTTTAACTGAATGCTTGCATATCATACCTTCATTTGCAATTGGGCAGTTGCATTGAGCCCATTCTGAATTAGGGGAGTGCATTGTCCAAACCTTTGGTTTATTGTTTACTAAAGCCACCAAAGCAATGTCATTACCGTCTGGGTAGAGCAAAACATGTGAGTCTAGAATGGACTTTGCACGGATGATGGCAGATACTATTATGAACTCATGTTGAGTATTTCTTACAAATCCAAACATCTTCAAATGCACATTGTACCAACAACGTGATAGAACATCCGTAACCAAATGGTAGATTAACCAATTCATGCGTCTACTATTTGCAGTACTACCCATAGCATGATAGAATCCTCCTATAGTACTATATGAGTGTTTATTTATCCACCCTTGATAAATAATCGAGCACAACCAAGCTCTTGTGATTCTAACGTAAATTTGATCCTAAGGGGTGCTTAGCACTAATCCATTGTACTTTCCAAGCAATAGATCTTCTCAATATCCTAAAAAGATTCAAGTTTTTACCTTATTGTGTCAACTAACTAGGCCACTATGGTTTTTAAGTCAAAATGAATTCAGTCTGAATTTATCAATCCTATGTGATAGACAATCTTGTGCCAATTTTAAAAACGTAAAATTCACCTTATTATAGACAGATGAAGTTTAGTGCAAGAGTTATAGACGGATGAAGTTTAGCCTTTATACGGCTCTAAAAATTTCATCTACTACTCTAAAAGGGTTCCCAATTTCAATTTTATTTTAAACTTTATCTTTGGACTTAAATATCTTACCTTTACCTAATTTCTAAATTTGAGCTTGAATTTTGTCGTACTTCATCCAATTTCTACCCTACACTTCATCCATCTCTATTTTTTTTGTTTTTTTTATCTTTCTTCAAATATAGGATATCTATTGACTCCTCTTGATCAACTCTAAGCGTTTGAACTTCTAAATCTTCCTTTTAAAACTATCTTCTAATTTTTTGATTAGGTTTCTATCAATTTTTAAGGTTCGGACTTACTTCTTCCAGTTTACTATTTCTAAAAGTTTGATGATTTTCTCTTGTAGGGTCTAATTCTAACTTTGCAAATTACTAAAATACTTGATAATTGGACTTTCCTACTAGATGTTATCAATGGATGAGGTTTGATCGCTAATTGATTCTTTGAACTTCATCCATTGTTTTCTCCTAATCTATAATTTCAAATTGACTTCCACTTTTGACTATGAGTTTGAAATATTTGTATCTTCCTAAGCTTACACTTTTGTTCCAAAATTTTAGTTTATGCTAATCTTCATCTATTCATATCTTTTTTTATTTAACTCCAAATGGAATGTTTGAGGTCTTTTTAGAAAGCTATAAACCTATTCTACAAGTTTCTGAATTCAAACTTGGATATTAATCTATTATAGACTCTCTAAATTGAACTTCTAATTCGGCCACTACCTATACATACCTCTTTCCACCACTCGAAAAGAAATTCAAGAGGTTGGTATCATACCTTTGGTTGGGTGTTGCTGTGTCGGCTAGTAGTTGGTCCTTCATCCTAAGAAATTCATCATCATTTGCAATGATTTGAAGTCGTTTGACAATTTTGCCCACAACTTAAATTAGGGTTGAAAATACAAATAGAAAACCTATACTACTTTTCTTTAACTCCCTTCTCTCTCCCTTCTACACTATTTAAATTTCATTATTATTTTTTCAACAATTGACTTTGAATGTCTAACAATAATGCTCCAAATTCCAAAATAATAATTGAATACTACTTCTTATCTAGTCAATTATTATTCTATTGAACTTCTAATGGTCTAATTCATCTCTCTATGATTTCTTCCCAATCCTTCATCTTCTCTACAAACCTTCAATTTCTAAACACAACTTCTTCAATTTTCTACTATGTCTCTTCCACCTTATGTTTTTAGTTGAATAGTTGCAAATTAAAAGGCCGTGTGAGCATTGAGTCACTAATTGAGGGAACTCTTTCTATTCTCTTCTACCTCTTCACCCTAGTCCTATTTTTATGTTAATTGATGTCTTTTTCCCTTCCAAATTTTATTCTCTACCTTCTAATATTTTACCTCATCAACTTCAAATTTTGCAATTAGGATCCAACCTCAATCTCCTAGTGTGTGATTTGTTGGGTGTCTAAAGGCCAAAATTTTGATCAACTGGCTTTGGTAACTTTGAACAAACCCTAGACCGGCAGCTCCGAATAGTTGAATGACTGCACAGGGACCCTGCCTCTCTATGAGTGGTCAAGGCAACCCGGTTGATTGGACGGCCTTACGGATGCTGTTGGTTGGTTGAGGGAGAGAAGAAACAACCCTGTCCGTCTTTTCTCTTTGCTGGTCAGACCCTTCTTGCTGGTCAGGCCCTTTTTGCTAGATTTTGATTGGTTGAGACTCAAAATTTTGGGAGAGTTTTAATCTCCAAAGCTCTTAAGTGTTGGAAAATTTTCCCAACACAATTTCTTCTTAACTCTAGAATTTTTGAATACTAGGAGTGAGTTTATTTGGATAGGGACTAGCTCCCCACTATTTCTCATTAATAATAGGTCCCTCAACGTTTTGGAAACTAAACTTAAAATAATTTCAACCAACTAATTTCAAACTACTCAAAGTCAAAGCTTTGTCATTTCTTACAATTTCTCTAAAGTTTTTAATAATTCAAAATCACTTAAAGTCAAAGCTTCGCTGTATTTTTGGTTTTCTTTTAAAATTCTAATAATTTCTGAACATGCAAAGTCAAAGCTTCGCCGTCCCGAATGGGACAAGAAAAACTCTCTCACTCCCACTACAAGTTAATACAAACTCACATACACGTTTTAGTGCAAATTCTAACCACACATTGTTAGTACAAACATAAACTAGAACAAAACAAGAATTTTTGACACATAATTTGTTAATACTTAGTATAATCATATAAAAATGAATTTCTCTCTAAGATTAGTACAAAAATACAAGAAACTTAAAATAATACACAACTAACTTCAAAAATTGGTTAAAACACCACAAGTTATCAAAAATACACCAAAATACCAACAACAAAGTGTTAGTAAAGTTTGAAGGGACCTCTAAGTCCTTCAAAACTTGCACAAAAGTCAACAATGGAGTTTGAAATGCTCCCAAAACATCATGTCTACCACTTTGACTCAAAAATGGCTAGAAAATCAAAACTAAGAAACCAATGTGTACAAAGCCAAAACTTGGCCAAAAAAAGGTGTTTTGAGAAAATAAAAGTGTGCCCTTATATATATACTCTTCCAAGGGCACCTACTTCCTCTCATTTTCATAAGGTAAACTTATTACTTAGGATTTTCATTGTAATTTCCTAAATTTTTACTTCTACGTCTAAAATTCTAACTTTTGGAGATTAACTCCAAATCACAAATGGATTGCGCCATTGGCTTTAAATGACCATTTTTAATCGAAACAACTCCTTTTCCATTTTTTATGCTCAAAACACAAAAAATCTTAACGCCAACTTAACACCAAAAAGAGTAAAAATTCAGCTTTTGAAGCTTGACTTTTTTATAAAAAGTAACTAACCTAGGGTCTTAAATAGGTACAACGAAGTAAGAAAGACCCCACTTTGACTTCAATCCGACTCTGCGTGCTCCAAATACATTACTCAACTTCATATTTAATCTTCAATTTTGCCGATCTTGTTTATTTTTTTATACTTTTGACTATCGGTATATTACAAAATTTGTCAAAGTACATTATTAATATAAAAGAAGCTATGCTAAATTTTTAGTGAGATTGTACCGCAATTCGGATAATTTCTATAAATTTTCTATTGTGAATTTTGGCGGTTAACTGTCCGGAAGAATATGTTTTGACTATCAGAAAATTTCGAAACTTTTTGTGGAACCTCTCATCAAATCTTACAAGACATGTGCAAGTTTATATTTTTACCATTCACCTTCCAATGTTCTGTTGTACATTTGTACATAGTATAAAAATATATTATAATACGTTTTATTAAGTAACTTCATGTTAATGCTGTTTCATTGAGAAGCTTCAAAGTGACATTCTTCCATCGAAGTGCATGACATCTATTTAAAAGGACAGATTTGCCTTAGAGCTTCATTGAATTTCATTAGTAATATGTGTTTTTTCACTTTAGATTTAGAATGTTGAACTGGAGAGTTTTTTCTGAGTCCCAAAATGAAGAGCCTCAACTGGAGGCTGAATTTGAGTTTTTATTTTCACAACTGTTGGATCAGCCTCTTTTGGCATAGGATTTTGCATTGTTATATGGGCATCCTCGAGATAAAGCTAGACTTTCTCAACCGTTAAAGTAACCTTGTGTAGAGTAGCGGTGGTATGAGAACCTTCAGTTGGACGCTCGAGTTTTGGTGATTTTGTTACAAGTTAGGTGTGTTGAGCCTGGTAGCCGTAAAATGACATTTGAAGGATGTTTTGAAGGTTTAAACATCGACCAATATTATTGTATGGTCCAGCCTATAAAAAGGAGTCGTGGCCACCAATGTTGGTTAGAGGGGCCGGTCAATCCTTTAACCAAAACGGATCGTGCAGACTACGTTCCTGCCATCGTCAAACGTATCCTCAAGTTTTTGCAGATGGAGTGAAGCTTCGATTGGAATTCTAGTTTTTTACCTCTAATAGACATCTATTGGATGTTAACACTTGTTGTTATATTTTGAGTATTTTACAGTAATTTCAAAGTATAATTGTAGTTGTTGGAAGAGAAGTTAGTAATAATGAACTAGCCTTAGGAAAATTAGAGTTGAGAAAGTGTGAATAGGGGTGTAGTTGGAATCTTAAGTGGGGTCTTGCTGATGTGTCCTACCCCTCACCATTGATGGGGAGGGAATGTAAGAAAAGATGTTTAGTTTTTGGTGTGTGGATGTTAGGAAGTGTGTGTGTATGAAGGGAGAGAAAAATCCGAATTTGAAAGGAAAATATCTCGTCGTGTACTAAAATTTTTGAAATGAAATTTAGTAAAATTGTTTCTTGTGCAATTACCTTTCTGAATTGTGTTTGCAAGCTTGATTTAAATTCTTATTGAAAGAGTTATCATAGTTTGAAGTTTTGAAGTTTGTAGCGATCCGGCTGAGAGGAGCCGAGATTTTAGAGGCCGATAACTAATGGATTGTAGTTTAGATTTAAATGAAATTTGATGAAATTGCAGATCATGGGGTTAGCTTTTCAAAAAAGCTATTACATTTGAGGTTTAGATTTGTTTTGAAGGAGATATAGTACTTTCAGTGTAGAAAGGTCTATTAAAACTAGAGAGGGAAGGCTAAAACTTTGATCAGCCATAACGCCTGGATAATAGATTAGAAAAAGTTGAAATTTAGAGGAGTGTTAGATTATTTCATTAGCTTTCTAAAAAGCTATTGCACTTGAAATTTGGAGTTATGAGGCATCTGTGGCAGTAATTTGAGTATTAGATATAGTTTGGAGAGTTTCGGGATTCTCTTCAAGTGTTTTTGAACACTTCAAGAATTGAAAAAACGAAGTGTAGTCGCAGATTTTTGAAATTTCTTGTCTATTTGGCTTTGTGTGTGTAAACAGGGATAGAAAATAGTCTATTTTTTCATTTCGGTGTTCTAAGTGGATAGATATTATAGATGAAAGATTAGTTGACATTCATTAGATACGAACCGGCCTAATAGTCTAAGATAGGGAGTAAGGTCAAATAGATAAGTGTTCTTTTAAGTGAACAGTTGCATTATTTTGATTCTCATTGAGCTCATTTTTGGACTATATGTCAAAATGACTTTTAGTATTCTCTCTCTCTCACTCTAGCGTGAAGTAGAGCCGGTGTCAAGTTTTCTTAAAAACTCTCGAACGTGTACAATTCGTCGACTTTATATTAAATATTATATTACTGATTGAAATTCTTTGTGTGAGCTCACAGTGTGAGTAAGTTGAGTGTGTTAATTGAATCTCACAGGTGATGAGATTTCATTGTTGAAAGCTGTGATAGCTTGTGGGATAATTTGCAAAGTGTGAATTTGTGATCTAATTGCCTGAAAGTGTATGCCTAATTGTTGTCAGTGTTTGTATGTGTAAATTGCTGAAGAAATTACTTGTCTGTTAATTGCACCAATCTTGAGCATAATTAAAACATTGAAGGTCAGTCCATTTGCCTGTGTATTTTCCAAATATAAGTTTGCAATTCTAATCGACCAGGATAGAATCCAGTTAGGAATGCCAGCAAATCATGTATGGTATTATGCATATGTTAAATGAATGTGTATTCTTGAATATGTCAATTTACTGATAATTAATAGGCTGAGAAGTAATAAGAGTTTAGTGTTATCAAATTGCCTTGGTTCCAGACTATTTACATAAGTAAATCCAGTTGTCTCTTTAACCAGATTGTATATATAGAGAGATGTACTATTGTTGAATTAGTCCATGGTCTGTGTAAGATGGGCATGATCAATTAGTCCTTGGGGTTGGAATAAATTAGAACCAGGACTTGTTTAGTGATTAATAGACTTGGAGTGATAATTTTCATATGAAAGTGTTTGGTAAAGAAACATGGGACTGTGAGATTGAAATCAGCAATGTGGAGGCTAGGAGATAATTAGTCGAGCAAGCATGAATTGATCTTCATCCAATTTCAATCGGTATAAAGACAAATTGTTGGAATAAAAGCTGGAGTGATTTGGCAGACGCAAAAATTAAAACAAGAGACCAGAAAAAATCTTAACTTTTTCATGCCTTGCATATGGAGCAAATGGTTAGAAAATACAGCTTTTGCTATAGGCATATTAATTTAGCATTTAGTCTAAATAGATATTCGACAACCTCGATAGCAAAAATATAAGAAAGGATAATTAATGAACCTTTGTCCCTACAAGTTTATTGTACTTCAAAGTATATACCTTGGCATTTTGATTAAGTGGATAGTGCATGCATGATACTTGACAAATTATCCAACACAAGAATATTTGACCAGAGGATTTGACACGAGCCAACCACTAGTAAAAGACTGTTACCACATTCATTGTGTCTATTATACCAGCATTGGTAATGGACTATGACAATTTGACATGAGTGTGGGTTAATTTATCCTTAAAATCAAACTATACATTAAATTCGATTAGATAAGCCTTCCAAAATACGATACTAGTGACTTTAAACACAAAACAACAAACTTATTGATCTTTCCTTAGGAATTACCCCCATATACTATTTGCCTGGGTGTTTTGTAAAGTAGACAAAATCTAACTCACATGAAGCTTAAAGACAAGAAGACTTGAAGGTTCATCACTTGGGACCTTTGTGTATTGTGGCTTGTGGTCCGTTGTCATTTTTCTAGTTATTCCTAGCCGGCTTTAAAGACTTGTTGTTTTTTAATCCTGTTTTATAAACTAAATTGCGGGCTATGTAGATTTCCAAGTGTAGCCCCGTTTTCTGTTTGTAGTGACAAAGTGGGATTGATCACCCACAAGATCACATTTTGTTGTTCCCACCGGTGAGGCGCAATTGTTGGTCACCGTGGGTTTGAAGTTTAAGAGCCAATCTTTCAAACGGCCAACCTATGGTTTGGCTGTGCCGTTTTACCCGTCTAATGACTGGTTACTTATCACACATCCGTACCTTTATTTCTATAGAGCCACCACATGATAGTCCAACAAAAAATTAAGTAAAGATTCTAGTTTTCGACATTCGTTAATTTTCACTCGACAATTAGCAGCCACACACTCCGCGTGTTCTCTAAGCGCGCTCCTCTCTACACGACACCGCAAAAAAAATCAAATTCCACTATCTCCTTTAACTTTTAGTAAACACCAAATGAAAGGGAATCTTGACAACTTGATTGTGCCACCAAACTTTTGGCATGATTCTCATTTCAAATTATTGTACTTGGATTGTAGATTCCCTTCACTGGTTTGTCTTGAGTTTTCTTCATTTATAGGTTAACAAATAGGGTTTCGACTATTTTATCGATACAATGGAAAACCTGAAAGCTTTATTTGGGAATCTATTTTAGAGTTCTCACATAGTTTTTTTAGATCATTTTTAGCCAGTTTGCGTTTGCATACACAACAAGTTTAGATAATTGGGCGTTTTTACTTAAATACACTAACCATGTATAATTTGTAGGTTTCTACTCTGTTTACATGCAGAATTAGGGAATTTTTGTAAGAAAATATTCTAAATAGGACGAAATGCTATATTGGTATGTGACATACCTATTTTGGTTTTACACTCTTTCTTAGGCTTTTTGCATAATAAAATATACTCGAAACTGCAAGGAATCCAATAAAATAAATATGAGTTTCAAATGACAAATATCGGATTCACATACTCCTATGACAACGTTCTCCCTCCTTATTGACATATTCAATCGGATAGTAGATAATTAGGCAAAAATTGTTGTCCAAGTATGGTTGTTTGACAATAAAAGACCATTGGCATCCACATTTAATAGACATTCCAAATTGGTTCTTTTTCATATGCTTTTTTTTGCCTCCTAAGAAATTTTGTGTTTTAAACACGTCATACTCAGAGATGACTTTCTTGCCTCTTCACTTTCTTTTCTCTATCATTTTCTTGCGTTTTGGGGGGTAGAATGTAAGAGGGCTTTTATGTCTTGGAAAACTAATCTTGAATAGTCTTCAGGACCAAAGTCACACCTATATCTGTGAAAAGAAGTAAAAAAGATGAGTTCAAAAAACAAAATTAAAATTTAGAATAGTGAAATTCCTAAAACAAAAAATTATCTAGAAATCACACTTCTATAACTTACACATATAATTATTTTCTTATTATACGTTGAATAAAAAAAAATTGTTAAAGAAATTTTTTATTGTTAAATTATTACATTATAGTATTATACTACACTTATGCCATTTATGTTTTATTTAAAAATTTAATGTATTTCATATATGTATATTCACTTTCAATCAATAGTTTCAAATAGTATTTAGTACGTGAGTGAAATTATCAATAAAACCCAATGCAAAAAAAATTGGTTACCTTGTACATAAGTATTTTGAAGAGATAAGATTATAAATTTTTCTTAAACACTTAATATATTTCAATGTTACCATTCTGAACGTAAGCATATAAGTAAAAAAAATATAGATATAAGAAGAAATTGTTTGAGTTGAAAGTGCATTTATGTATGCAAGAAAACTCATTATATATATAATAGCGGAAGTATTATTGATGTTTTACTTAATAAATTAATGTGTTTAGAAAGAACAAATGAAGTAGTTTTTAATCACTTTAGAGCCACTCGTTGTTTAAAGTTTGAGCAAAGTGTCAGATTTGTTGACTTTCAAGGTCTCCTTAGTAAATTTGCAAAGAAAATTTTCATTGATTTGCTTTTTAATTAGAAAAGCCTCTAGCCAACTCTATGGAATGACGACAATCTCAAAATTCTGATACATTTTTCGACTAAAAGTCCTATGAGCCCTCCTAATCAAATCTTTCCTATGAAATGGTCCAAGAGGTGGATGTTGAACAATCTCAAACTAATTTCCATTTGAGGCAAATGTAATTATTCTTCATTGTCATTGACTTCAATCGTTTGCAAGACAAATTTTAGATTACCATGGTAGGCTATGAACGTTTCCTCAACCATTTGTATTGCACATTACTTTCTTCTTTCTCTAATGCGATAGAATTTATAACATTACATGATAAATCATTATTCATATTTGTAATTCCATAAGGACTCAATTATGTAGTATGTGCAATGGAAGAGCGAACTGTAATGTTTATATCCTCTATATAATCGTGGTAGTGGCCTTTGAAAAGATGTGGTATTTTTTTTGCAATTGTTAAGTAGTGCAAGTCCAATAAAATAAGAATATCATGCTAGTAAGTCTTTTCTAAATGTTAAGTGCATCAAATGTCGGATAGAGAGGAGCGTGCTTAGGGAACACACGGGGTGTCTAGCTGCAGGTTGTGAGTGTAGATGGAAGGCAAATAACAAAACTCGAATCTTCAGTTAATCTTCTCTTCAATCTTCCGTTGACCTATTCTATGGTGGTTCTATGGGGGCCAAAGGTAAGGGTGTGTAATAAGAAACAAGGCCTTGGACGGGTAAAACGGGACGGCCAATCCACGAGTTGGCCGTCCAAAAAATGGCCCTTAAACTTCAAACCCACAGTGACTAGGAAACGCCTTTCACTAGTGGAAACAACATAGAAGCTCGACCATGTGGGTGATCAATCCCACTTTGTCGCCACAAACATAAAATGGGGCTATTATTGGATACCCACATAGCCCGCAACAATGTTTACAAAGCAAGAATGAAAACAATAAGCCTCCAAAACTGGCTAGGAATAACAATAGAAAGACAATGAGCCTTCAAAACCGGCTAAGAACAACAAGCCACAAGCCACAACACACGAGTCTTCATTTTTCATGCCTTCAAGTCTTCAAATTTTCAAAAACATAAAAGAAAATCTCCCAAAACAACTCTTATCTTGGCTGAGAACTTCAAAATAACGTCACAGATGAGTTAATTCTCCAAATTCTAAGTGTAATAAATTTCCTAGAAAACTAATACAACAAACTAATACCTCTCCAAATCTTATATCATTCTAAACTACTGTCCAAATGTTATAGGCCTCGAAAGTTTCAGCTCCTCTTCATTGGGTAGCCACAACCAAGTCATCTTTAGCCTTCTATAACTTTTACATTATAAATTCAAATTATTTAAGAAACATCTCATTGAAAACTTATTAAAGTCTTCTACAACACTTTCAAAATTCAAAGATAGAAGAGAAGTACACAAATTGTAGTGGTTGATCGAATCTTCACTCCTCTCCGTTGGGTGGCAGCAGACCCTTCTCCATTCACACACATGTAACTTTTCACTCACAACTCCAAATCAAGCAAATGAGGTGTTTTTAGAAGCGCATAAACAAGAGGAACAAACCTTCCAAATTTCATTCAAAATTTCTTTTTACATCAGAAGTTATCACTTCTCAAACATTCCGGTTTCTTCCACTATATTTCTCACAAATCCCAAAACACTCACACAACTTCCAACACTCAAACCCGACTTGGAGGGAGAGAGAAGATGCCTACCTATACTCTAGACCCCTAAGGTAGGTGGAATTAGCCCATGTACACTTCACATGGACCTCCTAACACTCACTGGCCCTTAGAAAACACCAAAGGATAAGTTCCTATTCATTTAAAAAGCCAATGAACCCCTAAGATGAATATTAGGAGGTAAATAAATTCTAAACTCCCATCTTTCATCTCTTAACACACAAATAAAGTATAAAAAATACTTGCTTTAAGTACTAAACTTCAACTAAAGTTAAATGGAGGTAAAAACTAAAGTCGAAGAAGAACGCTATTTTATCTGCAAAAAAATGAGGATGCATTTCGTAGTGTTTGCCACATAATCTACACGTTCGGCCTTTGTCAAAGGATTTACTGGCCCTTTCAACCAACGTTGATGGCCTTTACCTTCTCTATTTAGCCTCCTCATACAAAAATAATGGTCTTCGTTCAGGCCCTCGTAATTTGCTTCAAATGTCACATCTTGAGTGCCCTGCTCAACCCATCCTGCTTGAAGTAGAATCACCAAAGCACGAGCGACTCTGTCAAGATTTTCATGCCAACGTTGCTCCGCACGAGGTTTCTTTAGTGGACGGAAAGGTCCAGCTTCGTCTCGTGGATGGATAGGCAATGGTGAAGAAATTGTCGGCTGAGATGGTTGAATTGGAAGTTGTGACAAAGAAAGTTCTAATTCCGCCTCTAGATCAGCTTTTGGATCTTGCGACTCTATAAAAACCCTCCAGTTCGACATTCCTACGTCAAATTTCAACACTAAGTATAGATTCTATAAAATCGGGAAAAGAACTCCAGACTACTGAAATTTATCAAAAGATTTTGACCTTTTAACAATTCTATTAGCAACAAGCGTCAGCTTGAAGCCAATCAAAACTTCATCTTGAAGCCTCCTTCTCTAAATTCTTAGAATCTCTTAAAAATACAAAATAAATATATATTTTAAATAGTGTACAAATGTACAATACGACAGCGTGTCCTATGAGCTTATAAAGATGTGTTCTTTTTGTGTTTGTAATCCTGATGTGCATCATGATTAAAATTGTAAAATACAAATCAATCTTCTTGCAATAATTTCTACAAAGTACAAAAGCAAGCTTCACATTGAAATTGATAATAAATAGGAATAGGAATAGTTATGGAATGAAAACCTCATTAAAGTCCATTTACAACATCACAATTTAATAACTCTACTAGACAACAATTTGAGAAGCTCAAAATATATAAAAAAGAAAAGAAATTTAAAAAAAATTAAATACGATTATCTATTGATGATATGTAATTAATCGTAACGAATAGTTTTTAAACTTGGAGGATGAAAATCTCATATTTGCTTCACAAGAAATCATTTAATACAATAAAGCTATTAGCTTGCATATTCAATTTCTCATTAAACAATTTGTAGCTCTTTTCTAAAAGCATAACAATATATATTAGAATAATAACTGAATAACCAATGCAATGTGGAGAATGTTTTTTGATTTATTCATGAATTCCAAAGTGTAGAATAATATGTAGAGGTGGTCTCATGTTCAAAAGTGAACACGATTTTTATAACACCAACTTTTATTAAACTAAAATAAAGTAATGCTTTTAAACATCTTCATTAATAATCAAAGATCATTTTACAAATAGTAAAAAAAGTTAAGTATCTTATTTTTAATAGCTTACTATAATGTTAAAATAATTTTTAATAAAACTTTTATAATGAATAGCTAGGGCTTAGATTGACAATAAATTTCAATACTTTATAGAGGACAATCCAACTTCAGTAGTACATGTTCCATGTCATATTTCACAAGGAACACTAACATTTTAAAAGTGAATTTTTTTATTCTAATTAATTTTAATTTTACTAACTAATCATTTATGATAGAATTCCAAGTACTTTTAGTGTACAATTATCTTTGCAAAAATGACAAATGATTAAAGACGATTAGTAATAATCATGCTTATGTCGATGATACTATTACACCGCATACAACTGAAAATACAAAAAAGCTTTACAAACATGTATCATGAGAGAAACTTCTTCAACACTAACGTTCAACTTGAATGAATGTAATGAACTCAAATTATAAATCTATATAATGTTGAAACTTATCAATTAGAAAAATTTACACTCTTGCTTAAACTTGCAACAATCTAGACTCTAGAGCAAAAATAGAAGCAAGAACAGAAATAGGATGATGTGAGACGGAAATAGGAACGGGAGCAGATCTGAAAAAGGAAGGTGAGGGACGTAAAGGTGAGAGACGTAAAGGTGAGAGACAAGAGCAAAAACATAAACAAATCAAAAGGAGGGATTGGGGACAGGGAAAGAGGGACGGAAGCAAGAATGGGAGCGAATCTGGAGAAAGAGGGTGAAAAACAATAGGTAAGGGACAAGAGCAAAGATTGAAGTAGATTTGGAGAAAGAGGGTGAGGGACAAGAGGGACGAGAGGCTCCATGGACTCTAGATAAAATACGGAATGGGCAAGGCAAAGGGATTGGATATGGTAGAAACTAAGGGTCTACAAAAAAGAACCATCTGGCTGGGAGAGGACTCACTATGTACCCCCTAATTCTCTCGAGGAAGAGTTCTTAACGATTTTTCATCTTATTTGGCAATTGCCACGCATTCATAAACAACCAAATTAAAAATATCATAAGACAAAATTTAGACTTTATACAAACTCCAATTTGGATAGTTATAAACTAATGACACCATACATAACTGACTTAAGAAATACTGCAATTTACTACAACGACATACAAGATTCTAAATAAGACGTTGACTTAAATCAATTCAACTCACATTTCATCAAACAGACTCTCTATTTGGAAACACTCACATAAACATAATTCATAGTTAAAATCAACTTAGATTATAGGCATGCAACCATAACAAAAGCACCAATTACAATAAACAAACAACTCCTACTTCGTTAATCCATACGGATGCAATCAATTGTTAACACGCTTTTCATTCTATTAATTCAATTGGTGACAAATTATCATTTACACTTTTCATTCTATTAATTCAATTGGTGACAAATTATCATTTACAGATTTGTTTAATATATAAAATTATTATTTTCTCAAAATAATTCTTTGACTAGATTCAGACTTCTTTGACATAATATAACTTTCTTCTCTCCACAAGAAAACTATAGATTTTCTTTCAAAAACCCAAAAAGCTAACTCTCGCCTTTTCATTCTTTAAAACGAAGTCCCAATCGCAAAGTCAAACGTCCCGCGTCTGAAGTCAAAGTTGCTATATCTCGCAAACCGCACCCTAAATCCTAAACCCCACGGAAGCACACCTCACAAAAACATCCGAAAATGAAAACTGCAACTGGAACCTGAAGTTTAACCTAAACCGCAACTTTAGTTCGTACAGTCACCCATTTCGGGCCACACCTGCTGAACCGACACCCTCAACCCCCATATCGGGGTGAATTGCCGATACCCACCCTAAACCGCACCCCTTCCCTCTCTGTTGCAAGTGGGGCAAAATCCGAAGCCCTCAAGATCCAAAACCAAACCCAAAACCGAAATGGTCTTGCTACCTCTACGGCGCTGACCCGACACCCTCAAACCCCATACCGGGGTGAATTGCCGATACCCTTACAACCGCACCCTTTCCTTCTCCGTCGCAAGTGGGGCAAAATCCGAAGCCCTCCAGACCTAAAACCAAACACAAAACCGAAATGGCCTTGCTCCATGGCTACCTCTACGGCGCATTCCACCAAAAAGGCGTGTTGCGGGGCGGCCTAAAGTCCACCAACGCCAAAGGAGTCAGGTCTGCTGTTTAAGAGAGGCGCGCAAGCAGGGTGTACCGCAGAGTTCAATCCTTAAACTACCTACACAAGGACATGTCTGTACCAGCTCGCAGGCGCACGGTCACGGTGTATCTCTGAGTTCGACGTGCATTCCACCTGTAGTAGGAGACAGGTCTGCACCAGCTCGCACGCGCGCGGTCAGGGTGTATTTCCGAGCTTCGACGTGCATTCTAGTAAAATGACGTGCATTCCCAAAGGGAAAGGTACACCGGTGTACCCCGCGTGTAAAAAGGTGTACCGATGTACCCCGGAATGCGCTGCATTCATGTAACTGCGATCTATAGGGAACCATGGAGGGGTGGGAAAGGGCCTCCAGGTTGCGCTGCGGTGGCGCGAAGTTCTGGACTTGCACTGGATTCTGCGAGGCGAGCGCGAGGCAGGCGTCGAAGAAGCCGTCCTGGAGTTCCTTTCTAACGCTGGGAGGCAGCGCTGGGAACACGCCGAGGAGGAATCCAGGGTGCTGCGAGTCAATCGTGAACTCGTCCGATCCGACTTCGGGGATGGGGCGCTTTTAGGGCAGCAACCGACGGCACTCCCTGTGCAAGACATTTCAAGCGCGGGGGCCGCTGCCGAGCTGCCGGCGATCGATAGCTTACAGGGCCGATCGGGCGCTGCTGAGTTACATCAGCCGGTGGCAGGGGCACAAGCTTCGCAAGATCAAGGGGACGTCGAAGGCCGCGATGACACCACATCTGGTTCGGGCCCAAGCGGTTTAGAGGATCGTCCCGCGGGTGCCGAGGACAGAGTCCATGCAACTGATGCAAGTGAGCCACGGGAGGGTCCGACGAGGGTGTGGCAGCTGAAGCATCGCGGTTGGAAGCGTCCAAATGGCCCCGCGTGTGAGGACCTCATGGACGTCAGGGAGGGCGGCAGCATTCGGCCGACAACGGAGAGCCATCCTCGGTTCCGGACGGAACTCGCGTCTACGTCGGCAGATTTGAGCTGGAAAGAGCTCTTGGGCGTGCTCGACTTTCCCACCGCCCTCCTCAACACCTGGTTAGTTTCCTAGTATCTCCAAGTCGCGAGCTTCTCTTTCATCTCTGGACACCTCTACCTGCTGACACCGTGATATGTCTTGCTGCTCTCTTATCGATCCGTGTGAGATTTTGGATTTCGATTTTGAGAACGCGCGGTTCGGGCACTAACATGGTCGGCTTCGTTGTATGCACAGGCCTCGGGAGCGCCCCACCTCCGACATGGGGGAGCACGTCCTCTTCTTCGGGGAGAACCGGCGTACGGTCGTCACCATCGATGTTCGGCAAGAGGAGTGGGAGTGTGTACTCAAGGAGGAGTCCGAGTTGGATGGCCAGTTCATAGATTTCCTCCTCACGCACCTCGTGGTGCGCTCGCCCGAATCAGTCAGGAGGCTATACCACGCCGTGGGGAGCAATGCGATCTATGGCATGTTATCGTATATGAGGGAAGCGTCGGGGACCAATAACTGGGAGTGGCTGGGGGATTTCGGGCTGCGATATATGTCGAACGGCTGCAGGGAGCAGCGCTCAGTCGTTGTGCCCTACCTCGATCACGGCCACTGGACGTTGTTTATCATCGAAAGACACGAGACGTACCACGTTGGCACAGCGGTTACCCTGCATGACAACAGAGAAGGTGACGATTTCGCCACACTCTTGCACATTGCCTTTGCCACAACGCTCCGCATGAAACCAGGAACGCAAATGTGGTGGAAGGTGGTCTGTCGCACGATTACACGGATCCCCTTTCTGGTCGTATCGAATAACTGGGAGTGTGGGTACGCCATGTGCCACATGTTTTGGCAACTCCTCTGTTATCGGGGGGGCCAGTCGGGGATGCAGCCTTCGACGCCGCGCAAATGGGTGGTTCCAAAGTCCGAAAGCGACTTCCACATCTGGTTCCTGGAGTGCCTTTGGCGGGAGCTCAATTGCCGCGACCCGGAGCATGGGCTTCCGCGTATGTGTACCATGGAGGAAGAGATGAAGATGCCGTGGGCGCCGTCGGAACTCCCCATTCAACTCGAATGTAGCCACCAAGTGGCAGACGACGCGTGGGACTATGGCATAACCACCTGCCTCGTCGGCATGCGCCCCCTTCGCAAGTTCTCCATCCAACGACCACCGAATCCCAACGTCGAGGAAAATCTATACTAAATTAAAAAAACATTCACTGCTTCACAACATTTCAACTCGAACACACTAATCTTGAACACACATAATCTTCAATTAGACACAACTTCATTTTTATGTTCTTTAATTAGAACACATAAACTTTTACCACCTAATTCTTTAATTCGGCTATCACTCATCGCCAAGTATAACTCTGTAATCTTCATCAACTTGCACATTTCTCCAATTTAAAATCAACATTATCAAACATTCGTGTCGACACTCTCAATACATTTATTAGAACAAATACACCAAGTTACACCAACTTGAAAACATAAACAAAAACAAATCAAATATGCAGCACAACTAGCTAGAACACGGCTGAACTTTCAATCAAAAGATAGTAAAACTAAAATGAACACAAACCAAACCTTGTAGAAAATACTTAGGACAGTATTAAATTGAAAAAGACCACAAGCTAATCGTTTGTAAACCGCCTAATTGGAACCACAAAAACAATTGTCATACAAAACAACAAAAATAATTCCGAATTGGAATCACCTTCGTGTCTTTCGACTAAGACATAACCTTAGAACATATTGACAATTCGACTTGGCAAATGACTAACTTGGCAGTTGCTAGCTCGTACAAAAACGATAACAAAAAATTTCAACGTCACAACAAAATTCAATTAGAAATTAATGACCATACATATAAATTTACATTCAATCAAATCTGACTTGTAAATTATTAAAACTCCTATTTGAAATAATACTTGAACTGTACACCAAAATTAAACTCAAAACTAAATTCAAAACTGCACTACCAATTTTTTTTTTTAATTTAGAAAACTACCGATTTGAATTTTTAACTTCAAAATAATATGTAAAATACTAAATATAATATTCAAAATAAGCATCAAAATTCAAAAACATCATCTAAAAAATCTATCTACAATACTATAGGAAAATATTTTAAGTTCACATTTTTGTAAGTCATTTTTCATATTAAATGATGATGTGAATTGCATCTACAATATAAATTTTTTTAAATGTGCAGATGAAGCTTCTAAGTGTTGACATTGATTATATTTCTTCTTTGATGATAAGTATTACAATTGAAAACCATCCTTCGGAAGAAAAATTGGTCTTGGAGATTTTAAAATCCAAGAATGTGAAGGTGTATATTGAACCTCAAGCACATCAAGAGGTAGATGTGGTAAGTTGAGAAAACATTTTGGATGCATATGATCGTGCCGCGGATTGTTTGAATGTGAATAAACAAAGTCAGTTTAATATGCCTAAGTCAAAGAAACATAGAATGCCGGTTTTCTCTATTAAAAGCTTAAAAACAGAGTATAGCTCAGAAATTTAATTTAATTTGAATTCAAAATCATCAGGATCGGTTTTAAACCCTTAGAATCTTAAATTATGTGATTGTTCTGGTCGATTTTGCTTATGAAAAAACGATTTCGTTATCATCTAATAATGTTTGGACTATGAGGCTAGTGTTGACATTGAGTATAATATATAAATGAAATATTTATACTATGAAATTTTTTAATAAAATTTCAGCTGAGATTTCAGCTTAATAACCATTTCCATACGTTTGTGTCATTTTTATTTTCTAGCTTAAATGGCTCTTATGATGTTGGACATAATTTTGTTGGAATTTAATATAGAATTCATTCAGTAAATCTTAATATTTATATTGTATTTAATTATTTTTCTTTCATTTGTTAAATAATATTTGAAAAATGTGATATGAACTTATAATTTGTAGATGGAAGAGTTGTCAATAAATTTAAATTCATAGGATGAACAACACTAAATGACACCAAGGACCAATGAGATGCAACAATTAAAGATTTGAAATCAAAAATAAAGAAATTTTTAAATGGAGGACATAGACGAACATTAGGAAAAAAATTGTTGGAAGATGAGCTATGACAGTTGCAATAGGTGACTCCATGTTCACCATAGCCAATTTGAAACTGAAGCCCGAAAAACTCTTAAGACTACAAATTCTGCTTTGAAAACTCGTGCCAATGCCCGTGGTGAGGTCAATGTTTTCTTCTAACTTGCTTAAACTTAAATAAGAGTTTATTCACAATTATCATGCAAAAACGGCAGTAGTCTTTGTGTTTACAAAAGATGAGGTGAACCGTTGGGACTTGTAGTGAAAAAAAAAAATGAAGAATTCAATAAGTTTATGAAATTAATGCAAACCTCAAATTTATGAAGAACTTGAAGTTCTTTGTGTGCAACGGAAATCACCGTTGCATTGCTTGGATGAGTTACATTACAAGACAACATTTTGCGATCTTTAATTCGCACATCTTTGTAAACTATATTGTTCATAAAGCAAAAGGTTGAATAAAGTTGATCATGCAAGTAATTCATGACATCAACAAATAAATTAGTTCATTACATTTCATATGTATTTGTAGTTTTTACTTTGTATTTTGAAATTTATGTTTTATATTCTATATACAGGTTTCAATGTACTTAACGTATTTTTTGGTTTTAAAGTCCATGAAGGAATCTCACATCAAGACCAATTTGATACACATACTATATTGTGTGCAAAAGTGCAGGCTTCTATCTTTGGTAAAAGTTTATGAAGATATTAAGACCTTTAAAAAGAAAATATTGTAGTTTTCAAATTGAAAGGAAGATATAATATTTCATGCCTATCGATGTTATTACAACATTCAATTTCTAGATAAAATTTATATTTTTTTAAAAAGTTACATTTGATAATATTTTTGAGTAAGCCAAAAAATTAAAACAATATTATATTTTAGATGCAAAAGATTTATAAGACGGTAAATAGTACGGAAAAAAATACAATGAAATCACTGCAGTTGAGGAAAAAAGTGACCTAGGGATTGCCAATATTATGAAAATTGATGCTTTTAAAAACTTTGACTTCTTTTAGATCTATGAATGGTTTGTGCAAGTCGTGTGATGAGGTTTTTTTCAGTTTATGTTTAAAATTTGTTTAGTTTTTACTTCATTTATTTGATTGAAAATCCAAAATCCATTCATTTCAATATCGTGGTGACAAATTTGTATAGTCAATTAAAATTTGACTTCATTAAAAATTGAATGGAATGAAAAGCAGAGGTATTCTAAAATACTTAGAACACCTCAGTCGGTTTCAATTAAAGTTTTTTGAATACTTGCTATACACCAGCTTTTGATTCTATAACATTTTTATATTTTTTTCATTTTTTTTATATTTAAAATTTAAATGTGATGATTTTAATTTGTTTGTAATTTGTAACTTAAAAAATGGTTGATTGATGTTAAAGTAATTTGATTGCATAATGTAAGTGTATCTATAGTAGTTTAAAAAAACTAATATTCAAGTATTTAATTTTTTGACAATTATTTGAAGCTTGAGTTAATAGCGAAAAATGCTTTAGTATAACAGGAGCTTCTCCCATTCTGCCCTTGTAGCTAAACCAGAGTACAAGAATGCATGTTTACATAAGTTCAACTTTGAACATTCACAACTACAAATCTTAATAGTAAAGAGTGATGTTTGAATTGTACCAGCACATTTATTCATTTAATGGAGGTGGGGCTTCTAAAGTCATTTGATGGTCTTAATGTTATTAACATGAAAGTTCACGAGTTTCTCTATTTCATTAATACGCAGTAGAAGTGAGTCATTGCATATAAGAGTGTTATTAATAAGAAGAAGGGAGATAAGCAATAAGAATTTCGAGCAAACAAAGAAAAGATGGAAGCAAAGTGTTTGACAAAGTTGATAGAAAAGAAGGAGGCCGAAAAAGAGGGCAAGCCTTACAGAAAGGACAATTTTAAAAGCAAAGGCAAATCAAAAATACAAAGGCAAAAATGTCAAAAATACTCAACAAGTTTTAACATCTTCAACGATAGATCAAAGATCACAAATAGAATTCAAATTTCGTAATAAAGTGGAAATGAAGGCTTTTTTGACGAAGCTTACAAAAAAAAAACGTAAGTCACGTAATTCACTGTCATTAGTGATGATAATAAGGGTAATTTGAAACAAATTTTGGATCACACTTTTTGTTGAAATACCTCAACAAGTGAGAAAAATTAAATTTTACTTTTTATCATAAACAATCCATGAAATAGATTAAAGTAAGCCTTTAACGAAATGACATGTTTAAAACAATATTAAAAAAGATATAATGTTCATAAATGAACAAATACTATGGCGTAAGCCTTAAAAAAAGGATGTAAGCTTTTTTTAGTTTTTTCATAAAAGAGACATCTATTATAGAGGATGTAAGTCTCTATTGTACGTCAACTATTAGTTAGTTTTAAATCCCATATTAAATTTGTATTTTACGTATAAATCACTTAATTAATTAATCACAACTTGTCACAACATGAGATGACATTAGAAGAAAATAAGGACATCTTCAACGCCATTTTCTTGTCCATGGGAAGGTCCATTTCGATTATAGTGATTGTAGACATTAGAAGAGTTTTAGTTTTAGTGCAGAGTTGTAAGCTCTTCTACGTTCCCAAATTTTGAGACCTCTGTTATGCATCCTGTTGACATGATTGAAAGACGGCTATGTCACGAAATATTAATAAAATATTTTTTAAATATTTTTAAATTTAAAATTTAAAATTTAAATTTAAAATTTAAAATTAAAATTTAAAATTTAAAATTAAAATTTAAAATTAAAATTTAAAATTAAAATTTAAAATTTAAATTTAAAATTTAAATTTAAAATTTAAATTTAAAATTTAAATTTAAATTTAAATTTAAATTAAAAAAAATTTGTAATTATTATTATTTTTAGACAAGACTTACTGGTTCCCTAAAAAGGAAAGCAACCTGAAACAACTTTCCTGGCAAGCCAACACACACCTAATGATCACTAATGGAGATTGTATTGTCTCAAAATCTAAATGCCTAAAACATCATAGTTCATTAGTTTGTAAGTTTCCACACATTTAAATTTATGTAATTATGTATGTTTAATGATCTCAGGAAATGCAAAACAATTGAAACAAAGGCTTCTCTTGTGTTTAAAAATGTCTTTTGATGCAGCAAATTGTCATGTATTTATATTTTATGTCTTAAAAGTAATTTTTATAATTGACATTGAATAAAAACATTTAAGATAAATTAATTTATTATATAAATTATATTGGATTAATTATGATGTAAAATATGATGAAAATTATATGGACAAGATTCAAATTAATAGACCCATAAGATTGAAATTTGTATGTTTATTATATTATCTGTAGATCTTAATTAGGCATAAGTATAATAATAAAATATAATTATATTAATTTTTTTTTAAATTAAATATATTATCAATTTTTTTGCTCAAATTTTGAATCCTTCTTCATTGTCATGATATTGTCAATGACACCTCTTCTATTCTTTTTAGAAAGTACATATAGACATATAGTGTTGTTTAGAGAAAAATCTCATTGTATCACTTAGATAGACAATTGGTTAAGAATATTCATAAGATTTAATCATAAAAAATTTGGTAAATAAAAATTTACTTTGTTTGTTCAACCAATGGCGATACTTAAGGATACTTTAGAAGACACATTAAGACTAATGATGTTCAAAGTAAATATTAAAAAAATAAATGCCCAAGTATTAACCAAGGGACGGATGTTTAATTTCTAAGCGTTCACCAATGGTAATGCTTGGTGAATGCCTTGAGATTAATGGTGTTTAAAGTAGAAGTTAAACAAGCATACATTCAATTGTTTGCTTTAACAATCAATGGCATTTCAATCAAATGGTCAAAAGGGCATAAAAATTCTTTTTACATCAAATATACTATTAACATTTGAAATATTACATTTACTTATTTTTAAATGAGAAAGGTTGAACTGCAAATTAGTTTTAAGCACTATGAAGATTAATCATCAAGAAACTACTCTCTTCACTGATAAACAAAGCATCTTTAGTAATTCTACTACATAAATGGACAAAAATTTGTTTTCATGCATAATGATTTTTTAGTATGTATTTAAAAAAATCACTTTACATTTGTTTGTGAATTGTACTTCTTCAAATATCATATTTTTTTTTTTGATGATTTTTTTTTGTATTAATATAAAATATTGTAGTATTCTTAGTTATATGTTGGAAAAATGTGCCATAGGATACAAGTCATAATAAAAAGTCAAAAATAAAAAGTCAACAATCTATAATTTAATACTTACAATACTCATGTAACCCTAAAACAAAACTTCATCCGCTCTTAACTCATAAGTTCTAACTTGTATAAGTTCTAACTTGCACCATTGAACTAATAGATCCTTAAAATAAAAAGATAGGTCAAATCAAACCTTAAAAATAAAAAATTAGTAACCAATAGAATACCCATGTAACTCTAAAAGTATTTATTGAGTTTAAGTTGTGTATTTTTTTGAGACGGTTGTTTTGATATAAGACACCATCTATAGTTTTAGGTAAATAAAAACTTGAATTTGAAATTCATTGGCTATGATTTTAATACCTTAATATTGTGGAATGAAGTGATTTTTGTGCATAATATGTGTGATTTTTTATTGCACTTTTAATTGCACAATTGTATGTGTGAAATGTAATGATTAATTCAATTTATTTAAAATAATTGCAAATTATCATTTGATTTTTTTTAAACATTTAAATACAAAAATTATGAATTGAATTAATTGAATTCTTTGAAGTACAAAGTGTTTAATTTTTTTCTTATTGACGTTGTGAAATAAAAACAAACAATTGCATAAGTGAAATGTGAAATCAATTCAACATAATTAAAATATTCACAACTTGTCACATGATTTTTTTTATATACTTAAATACTAAAATTATAAAGAATAATCATTTGATTTTCTAAAATACAACAATTGTATAATTTTATTTTCATTGATGATATGAATTATACAAACAATTGCATGAGTGAAATGTGATCATCAATTTGACATAATTGAAATATTTACAACTTGTCATTTGACCTTTTTCATACTTTTTTTATTAATTTTGCAATGTGCTTTTAATGGTATTTAGTGACTTTATTCATAATTTTTTTTTATAAGGAGCGCAGTTGGCCAGCACCCCCTTGGTCTCACAGAGAGCGTGGATTCTTATCACTCATTTTATATGAGATTAAGAGGGGTATCTCAAATACCATCTTTGAATTTTTAGAGAGGTGTATCAAAGTAAAATCAAACCTTAACTTCTAGTGAATTAAAAATTTGCATCGCTTTTCAAAAATTTTGAAGATTTTTGTAATTTTATGTGTTTTTTAAGTAACTCTTAATTTCTTATTAGATCACTCTAAGTCCTTGTACCAAAAAAAGTTATAAGATTTTTAATGAAATGCATTCTTTTTAGTGCATTTTTAATTTTGTATCATTCAAATTCATTGGCAATCCAAAATATTTATGAAAAACATACCTTATTGAGTGTAATACTTGTGAAACAAATTTTTACAAAATGAATGACAAGTATGGCATTATTCAATTGATAGTTTTTATTTATTATAGTTGTGATAATATAATATAGTCACATTTTTTAGATTTTTTATGTTGTATAGAAGGATGATGCACAATGATTTTTAATTGTATAAAAGAATAGTTGTCCTAGAAAGAAATATGATAAAGATACACGTAAAACTACACTTAAAAAACATTCATTTATTTCAAAGAATGTTCAACATTTCAACCAATGAAACTTTGTTTTTCTTATACTTTGACACCTCAATGATTCAACTATGTAGCTAGTATTTTTGTATTGCAATGTCATGTCTTACTTATATAGTTATATTGCTTTAAACTTTAACAATTGGTGCTCTACTTTGGACTTGAAATTCACTTTTCGCTTAAAATTCCTTGCCTCTATTGTATTTTCTATATTTGTTTATAGCATTGCCTCTTCTACAAAAGTTGTAAACTGGAAATCGAGATTCATATTTTTTAAATGAAGTTTACTTTTGCCAAACAATTTTTGACACCTCTTTCTTTTTTCCTTTAAGTTTGAACTTTGCAATATTTTTTCCCCCTGAAATAGTGGCACAACAGCCGAAATAGATGGATTGTTGTTAAATAGGCACTCTTTTTTTTTTATGAATACATGAATGTTGATTCAATGTTTATGTGATATATGAATTGTAATACCCTTACAAACCTTAATTTATCCATTGTCAAGTCATTTATGTATTTCATTTGCTAATCTACATTATGAATTCATATAATCTTATTAAATCAATATAATATGCAATATTTGTTTGTCTATGCTAAAAAAGAAAATTGGTATCATGAGCAATTAAATTGCATGGTTGCATCGATAAGACCTTATATTTTATTGTGTAAGTGAACGTAGCTATTAAACAAACGGATGAAAATAATTGCATAACCAAAATTCTATGAATTTATTAATTTTTTTAATCTTGCACCTTTAATCAAGTTCAAGTGATGTATGTTTTGAAAAGCCTTTAATTTATCAATTTTTGTCTAGTAGTACTAAAGATAGACTTATAAATATGAATAATTTGAAGTGCCCTTGTCTTTCTTGGGATACCTCAAGCTACTTCTTTTTTTGAATCCTTTAGAAGTAATTAGTGAGTTTTTTTTTAAAAGAGATTATTATTGATAAGAAGTTCAAAATTCATTTTAAAAAAGTGATTTGGTGTTTAGTGAACCTTAGACAATAAGTAGTTTGTTATTGTACTTGAAGAAATGGAATGAATTTTGAATTGTTTAAAAAATGTGAGGGATGGATGACCTCCATTAATTACATTAGTTATTTTGAATTTTTTTATGTATATCTTGTCTACCATTTTATTAAAACAAACAATTTTTAAATGTAATGTTCTTTGAGTTTCAACAATTCATTACTTATTTATTGCCTTTACAATTAAGATATGACAATTTTCATCATATATTTTAATAATTCGACAAATCTTGAATTTTTATTTTTATTTGCAAATGCAAGCAAAGGACGGTGGAATTGAACAAACTTCTTCATCTACAGGCCTAATTCTGGAGGTTGAAGGCCTATTTGACGTTTTTATTTTAAAAGAAGTCAATGATGAGATCATTAGTGTAGGAAAATGTTGACAATTTAGATTTGGTAAGTTTTGAAGACATCATGAATGCATATGGCCATATGTAGATTGTGTTGGAACCTATTTGAATTTACCCAACTAATAGTTATGTTCGTTCCTAGGGAGGCAAATTTAATAGGATTACTACTATAATGATACTAAAACAACAAATAAGAGAACAAAACACATAAGAATATCATGCTTCCAACTAATATTAATTTAATCTCCTCACAATTACTTTATTTATTATTTATTATTTTATTTTATTTTTCATTCCATTTTTATAACCATAAGGTTAAGTATCATCCCATATTGACTTTTATCTTTAATCTTTAACGTTTAAATCTTTGGTCTTTCACCGAATCGGAATTGCCTAGCAAGTTCAGCCTCGCTCTTCCTACTTGGCTTGCTGCAGCTCCCAACTTTTTACTCCAACTTGGTTCAATCACTTGTCAGTCAATCTTTGTCTCCAACTTGGGGCACAATGAAATCTTCTTTCGCCAACTTGGAAACCAAATCTTTTTTGACACGCATTGGCCTCACATAACTTGTACACTTACAGAATTTACATTCACGTTTTATCGATTTGGTACTTCCTTTCTTATTCTTAGCATTCTCCATCTTCTGACATTAACTCTCAAATCGAAAAGATGCTCTTATTAGATTCCAATTCCTATTTGAAATTGCCAATGGACAATGTTCAAACTTAAACACAAATTTCCATTTGGACAGCTAAAACTTATAAATCATCACACGCCTCCAATTGGCAATCACTGCAACTCATACAGTGTCATTCATAACTCCAAATTGGGCATTGATTCAATTTTGCTTAAACTTCCTTCAATCAATCCGACAACCCATTTAGAATCACAGGTTGACATCCGCACAAACTATGATCCAACTATTTCCGACTTGGGCCAAAACCATACAGATTGATCATCAGACAAACATTAATTCCAACAATTCATCAACTATCATTACTTGGACTCCCATGCAATAGCTGATTAGCTAATATTCCATTTCATTAATCCAACTAGGTGACAAATCACCATTACACATATAAAGTTTGATCAAAATGGGTCTTTCCTTATTTCACTCAGATTAGGTTTTGACTTTTGATTATAACTTGCCTCTCTCCATACAAAAGGTTGGAACACTATCGATATCTGATATTAAGCTCACCGATTAGGACACACCTAATCTTGCAGTTTGTCACTACAATCACAAACTTCTCCCACTAGGCAGCTTCAAGCATTATACAAAATCTCCAAACACTGATACTTGAACTCCTGATCTTCCAAATCTTGCAGACATTTCTTCGATCTGCATAAGATCTCCAATTCGGAAACTGACTTCTTCAATTTCCAAATGCACGCACACACCTTTCAAATGAGACACAAACTTTTATCACCTTCCAGTCCTCCAAATAGGACATACACAATTATAAGCAGACAAGCTGACACCCTCAACTTACCAACTCGGACTCACATAGCAAAAACAAGCCTCACTCACTTAGAACACCCCCCCCCCCCAAAACAAACGGAAATATACAACACGACTTGGCTGGGACTTGCAGCGGACATTCTTCAACACTGGGTAAGAACAATGACAAACTTGACAGCCTCATAGGGAGGCAAATACAGGTGGTTATCCGAAATTTGGAAAACAATCACTTTTAATCAAATAGCAGTTTCTCAACCACCCAACTAGGCATTAACCGTACAATAGAACTTCTCAACTTGGAACTTAACTACCACCAAACTCCCACTAGGCTCTAGTTGGATCAATTCCAGCATTTTAGCCTACTAGGACACAACTACTATTCCACAACCACCAAATTGAAAACCTCAGCACCAAATCAACCACTGCCAATTTGGAAATTCCACACGGTCACATCAGCATCCATCACATCCAATTAGGAACTGCATCCCATTCCCATGCATCCACAATTCCAACTCGGGAGCAAGCCAACTGACCATAAAATCACTTCAAATATCAAATTTGCTTAAACACTCAAAAATTCACTTTAAACCATACTCCAAATTAGATAAAAATATATTAAAAAACACCCAATTGGTAAACAAACATAACAAATATATACCAAACACATTCATAAAGCCTCAAAAACACACACAAAAATTAAAAAATTATGAGTAATTTGGTTATCTACATAGCCCCACACAAATTTGTTTGCGTCCCCGCAAACACCTATTTGGTCTTCCGTTTATACTTATCGACTATCTTCACCGGAACCAGCTGTAGTCAGAAATTCTCCTCCTCCTCCCGCAACTACTCAGCCAACTTGGTACGCTTTGCCCAAATCTCGGACTGTTTGTTGTTGAACGCGAACGCAGGTCCCCTTCGAGTACCAAATGCACTCGAAGCATCTCCAATCAGCACGTTATGAGTTCCAGGTAAGAATTGCGTAAGACACATGAGCTCAAGAATTCTTACTCTCCTCGCCGATTGGTAATGGATCTTGGAAAAAAATTCTATGTCTGTGCTAAGCCTAGTTCCCACTTGATAATCCACCACAAACTTGTACTCTTGGCACCAATTAGCAAAAATATTGGCACGGAAATAGACAACGTCCGTATGCATGCGATGCACTGCTGCAAACTTCGTATAAGCCTCCACACACTCTGTAAATGTACCAAATTGGCTTGGAATACACGACCAGTTGTACCACACCGCATCCAATTTGGCAAACACATGCCACTTATAACGTCTAGGGCACGCATAATAACGAGAATCACCCGTGACTGTTGGCGGAGGACTGATCAAACGTATAGCAACCTCATCTTGATTTAATTGATTTAATGCCACGACTGGAGCATATCAAAGATGTTGATGATCCTTGCCTTTCCACATCAATGCACTTCAACTTGGAAAAGGCACATCTTTGGACCTATCAAACAAACTCTGATAATGAACAAGGTAGTGTTCATCATCCTCTATTCTTGAAGGCAATGAAGGAGACCATAATATCAAATTTGTATTCAAACTAGGCAGCTGGTACATTGTTTCTCTAATTTGCGGCTGTCGATAGATCAACTCTACAACCACATTCCAAATCGAAACGTTCTACACAAGCTGAGCTTTTACTTTTGTTTCCAGCCGAGCCTTGGTCATGCTATAGTTCAAAATGTAAGCAATAGGGTGAATATCAACCTCTTGGCACTGGCTCACGCGCTCTTGGACGTTCTTAATTAACTCATGCATCCAGTCTTACGCAGTGAAAGCTGCCACCAAATCGGATAATGCCTTGCTCCACTCAGTTTCCATAATATCACCTTTACCCTTAGAAGAAACAGTAATTGATTTAATGGCTGATTCCAGCCCGTTATTCAACTGCTGACCGATGTAGACTCGCTGCTGACCCAAATAGGACTTTTCAATTTGTTGTCTTTTCTCCAAAATTGCCTCCACCTTAGCATAGAATAGCAAGCTCTGTCTTTTTGAATTGTCAATCTGGGCATATGCTGCGGCCTTGTCCAACAAGTCCACATCATCCCTTGCAATGATCTCTCCGAATAGGTTTTCGCTCTTCAACTCTTCTGCTTGGCTCCACACGACCTTGAAACGCGGCCGGGAAATCTTTTCCCCAAAAGATAGATCTGTATAAAGAAAAAATATCTCTCGCTCCCAAGCATATGCAAAATTCCAAATTTGGCATTAGTGGAATTAGCTCTGACAAGGCCTGCAAATCGGATACGTGCAATACTCATTGGCGCTTCCTTGTTGGAGTCGATGGCTTTTGACTCTTCTTGCCCGCGGCCTCATTCAAGGTAGCATACCACGACTGCATGCGAAAGAGCTCCTCTTCCAAACCAACTAGTTTTGCCTCTTTCAATGTGACAAGTTCTTCCTCCAAATCGGGCTGAGAAGCTGCTGGCTATTATGAACCTCCTCCAAGTTGACCTTGTAGGGCTTGTGAGCCCCAAATTTGTCACTTGGGACTCATAGTTTTTTTTTTAATTTGTTGCAAATTAAGGCATAAAATAATACAAAAAGCCCAAAAAAGAGTGTAGAACAAAAATAGGTATGTCACGTACTAGTATAGCATTTGGTCATAAATAGCCTTTTATCCGTAGTATACCTACAACCCCTACTTGTATATAGGTTAGAACCTGTACATAGTAGGAAACAACAGGGTTATCAGGAACTTACTCGAAATAGCCCAAATCCAATGCATATGACCGTGATAGGCTAAATTGGTCCTAGGAGAGTTAAGGAAGTCCCCACATAAATCTCTAAAGATAGGTTCTAGTTTCTCCATTCCATCAACGAAATATTAGAAACCCCAATTGTTAGCTTGCAGGTGTCATTTGTCCAAAATAGGCCACATGGAGGAATCCATGGCCGCCGGATAGTGCTCTTGGATCTGGAACATGTCAGGGCTTCTACAGCGAAATCTATTCGCCAAGATTCCCTCACGTGTGAAAGATTTCTTGACTGCCGGTAATTCAAGAGAAGCCAGTTTTTGCCTCGCCACCGACTGTGTGCCAGATTAGCCCAGAACTTGACATGTGGCTTGGGAGATTCTATGAAAGGTTCCCCAAAAAATCTCGGTTTTTTCTGATCTCCAAAAGATCTTTTTCTGAGCAGTCAACCGCTAAAAGCTATGACGGGAAATTCATATAAATTATTCAAGCTGCGGTAAAATCTCATTAAGAATAAGATTAGCATCTTTTATGTTAATAACACGCCCCAACAAATTTCATGGTGTTCTGATAGCGGGAGGCAATCGAAATCATCAACATTCCCCCAATTATTAATTATGGCAGGACCTTTGCGGGGTTGACCGGCGTCCCATGAGCGTACGAAGTTGGAATGAAGACGTCAAGGAGTCTTTTCTTACTCCCCAGAGCCTCCCTGATAATCCTAGCTAGTTGCCCAAGCCAAAAAAGGTAAACTCCAAAAGTTAGGTTTTTACCCTTTTAACTGGTTTTAGTTGGCGCTAGTTTCCGATGGGTTTTTCGTAATAAAAACAGGGATAAGGATTTCTTCAGACTAAAAATGGCCTTCTAAAGTCATTGACGCAATCTTTTTGCAATTTAGAGTTAAACTCCAAAAAATAGATGTTAGAACCAGCGTAAAACCTAAAATTAGGTGAAAATCTCAAGAGATAAGGATGAAAATCTGGATGGATGAGGTTACTAGTAGTAAGTCAAGGGGGGGGGGGAGTAGGCCCTTAAAACCCTATAAAAGGGGGCCCTTCTCCCTCCCAAAACACCCCCAATACTTGTTTTGGGTTTGTGGGTCCAAGTTCTTTCTGTTTTGGCAATTTGGCCAAAACTCCCTACGGTGTTTTCGGAGCACTTTTGGCTCCAATTGTTGTTCTATTTGCATTTTGGAAGGTCCGTGGGGTTCCTTATTAGTCCTTGGAGTCATTGTGTCTGGTGTCTTTTAGTCTTTGCATTAGTGTCTTTTGTTTGTTTGGCGACTTAAGTTCCCGTAACCTTGTGTTGTTGTGTCCATATCATTAGTCAAGTCGTGTTGGTGGTCTTCTTTTGGTATCTTGTACTAATCCTAGAGCAATCCTCCACCGTACCTTGGCGATGCTGCTTTGGAGGACCTCTAGTCCCATCCTTTCCTTGTTATACTAACCATTTTCTACTAACTATGGGTCCTTCCCATTCTTGTTACTAACCCAAGGCTTTCATGACATATCGAGCCTAGTCCATACGTCTTGTCAGGAAAAGAGTGGGGTAGTCCCTTTTGGGTAACTAAGACCCTACCTTTCCTTGTCCAGTCCAGTCCTAAATTGTGTATTAAAGGGCCATCCAAATGGCGGAGTTTTGAACCTACAGGGGCAAGCGAGTCCTAAATTTGGTGTTAAAACCAAATCAACAGCGAAGCTTTGTATCTACCCCACGATTAACTCCAAAGTTTAGTTTCTAAAACGCATTGGAAAATAGCCAAAGTTTAGCATCCAAAATAGAGTCGTCTAAGTCTGTGAGGGTCACAGTTGGCCATTTTCCTAGATATAACGGATAAAGGGTGGACAGTCGCCATGCTTAATTAGAAGTTCTATTTTTTTGTTGTTATTTTTTTTGCCATGGCACCCAGCCCGGGGCTACTAGCCAAGCAGCCCAAGCCAATAGCCTGAGCCAACAATCCGAGTGGCAAGCTCGAGCCAGCAGCTCGAGCGGCTAGCCTAAGCCAGTGGGGAGGGGGGTTGGCCAGCAGTTGAGGAGGGGAGTCAACTCAACAGTTCGGGGAAGGGGATCTAGGGTCTAGCAATTGGGGGAAAAAATTAAGGGTCCAACAGTCAAGGGGAACAAGATTAGCATAGAGGGGGAAAAATTAGAGTAGAATGAGTAACTAAAATAGAATGAGTAGAAGTAGCATAGAAAGGGGGGGGGAGAAGTGAGAGTAGATGTAGTCGACTTAGCTTAGAAGTAGACGAAAATCTACATCAAACACCACAAGAACCACCATTGAGAGCAAGAGGCCTCTCCATCCTAACCTCACCACTCTCTCCATCACCATACGCCACCAACTCCAAGAGCAAGGAAGAAGAAGGGAGAGAGGGCTTAGATAGGAGAGGGAAGACATAGTAGGGATAAGGGGAGAATCCCTCCCACCATTAGGAGCGCACGGAAATTCGTTCGGACGTAAGTGGAAGTTAACTTGTAGTTTGACTTTCTAAGTAAGTAGGGACAACCCAACTACCCCCCATCAATGGGGCACGAGAGTTGAGGTAAAAGAAAAGAAGAGCAAAAAGAAACTCCTTCAAAAAAAAAGGTTACATCTTTAGGCTATAAAGATAAAGACTTACTTCCGCCAACTTGGGGGTTCATCTTTCCCACACCCACCATGGGGGAGGGGGGAGATTTAACAAGCTTGATCATGGATCTTCAAGATGGGGTAAAGTCCTAACTCTTCCTCTAAAAATCTAACTGTTAGGGGTCTAGGCCGTAGGAAGGCCGAGAGCTAGGTGTCACTAGGACACAAGTCAGGTCAAGTTTGAGTAGGTAGACTTAGAGTAGACCCCGAGAGGTTTCCGAAAACATAAGACACGTAGGAATCAGAGTTAGAACGCCCGAGATATCAATGGATGAAGTTTAGAGCTCAAAATGGATGAAACCTAGGATTTTTCATCCATCCAAGTCAAACTTAGGATTTAGATAGATTAGATGAAGTCGAGTCTGTAGGACAAACCCCGTATTTATTTGGAATTAGGAGCCCATAGGAAACCATAGATGAAGTTTGATGGCCCGTGGTGAAAACTTCATCCGTTCATAGCAGCTCACCAGAGAGTCCAAATTAGATGAGTTTTAGGTTTTTAGAAAGGGTGTAAAATAGGCTACTACCTTAGGATGATAGAATAGACTTTAGAAATAGGGACCCCGGAGACATAACGTAGCATAATAGTGAATTAGGAATCATTTGGAACCGCAGTTAGAAAGTCCTGTTTAGGAAATTAGCAAAAGATCCATTGCTTGGAAGGCACAATGGATTGACGCTTAGACACACATTAGAGTAGAAACCTACCTTAGCCCTAGAACCTAGTTGTGTTCGCCGATTTACCATAGGTGGGTAAATAAGTGCCCACACACGACGTCTTATATCCATGAAGAGCATCTTAAGAATGAATTATTATTTTCTAACCTCATGTTCTAATATGTGTATGCTACCTTATGCTCTAGCATGTATATACTATAGAAGTACATTGCCATTACATACAATTTGGATAAATGCCTAAATTTATCCTAAGCACTCAATGAATTTGCCTTATTTCTTTTTAATCAAACCCATCAAGTGGCATAATATAACCCCAATTCTAAACAATTTGCCTTTTGGGCCTTAAAACAATTCCTTGGAGTGCTAGAAAATGTCACTACTTCCAAACAAATTTTGCCAAATTGATCATTAAAAAGGTAAACCATTGTCAATAGGTTTACTTTGACAAAAATTTAGCCCTTGCTATATTGGCCCAAAAAGAAGGGCAATTATTGTAAGTTAGGCTTTTAGCTAAAAAAAAGGGGGGGGGGGGAGAGTTGGTGTTAAGATAGAAGAACAACTTTGGGAATTATTTAAGTACACAAGGTTGGACCACCCATTCCCAACCAGGAATCCATACCCAACCTGTAGAATGTACTTGTTTCCAACCCAAGTTTGGAATGTTTTTTTTCTCTTTTTTAAGGTTGGGACTAATAATGTCATGATACATATCCCAAAGTGTACGAGAAGTAGTGAGCAAGGAAGTAGTTCTTAAATGATTGGAATTAGAAGAATCTAGACATTGGCTATGGGTTTTGAGCACTTTGGGGCTTCAAAATTCATAGTAATTTCAATTTTGGAAATAAAATTACAAAGATTTATAATCCCCATATTTCCTATCTTTCTAAAGAGCAAAAATTTGCATTGCCTCATACCACTCATAATTTGTCCCATAATGGCTTAAGGTATCTGCTATGAGTAATCTAACCGTACTACAATTATGAAAAGAATCCCCACAAGATGGGAATGGTGCTACGTTTTCTTAACCTTAACTTCTAAAGGACCAAACTATGTTTTTTTGGCAACATAGCGATTTTGGGTAGGTCACTACAAATGGAATTTTTATTATTTTTTGTGAAATTTTCACGCAACATGTGTGATGAATTTTTTCTTTAAGGCCCAACAACTTTCATAACTTTTGAATAAATGGTTAGAAAGCTATTGTATAATATGTAGTTTTATCTCTTGGTTGGGTAGTCTACTAGTCTAGGCAGATTAAAAAAAATTCATTTTTTCTAGAGACAAAAATTTGAAATTGGTTTTCTAGATTTTTATATACACGGAAAGAATTGAATCATTCCATTTTGATTAATGAGATGAATGTTATGAGGAGTTTTAGTTTGAAAGCAATTATGAATTCTCTACTCTGAAATAAATTTTGATGTCCTTTATTTAACTCAATTTGTAATATTTTGGAAATAAAATAAAATCATAAGATGTAGCTAGATTGTTTATTACAACATTAAAACCATTGAGATTGACATTTTTCAATTCCATAACTAAATTCTTAACAATTTAGTATATTGAATCATTCTTTACTAGTATTTTGAATCTTTCCATATACTATTTTTTTCCCATGTATTTTACAATTTCAAATGATTTGAACTTTTTTAAGCATGTAGCCAACTTGCCATGAAGAATGAATCCAAAGAAGCACCACCAAGGACATTTTTTCATACAAATGTGACCTTGTGAAGTGTAGCTGCCCTTTCTTATTTTCCCGTGGGGCCAGAAAAAGAATTTCTATCAATTAAAACACTAATATCTTGCAATTGACATGATGGTGGAAATTTTTGGAAAAAGAATGTAACCTCATTCTCACAGATGGTGATACAGTGGCAACGGTGGAGATGCCCACCGACGTTAAATGGACGTGGCAACACCCCAACAAAGCGTGGTGGCAGCTCGCAGACCGAACTCCTCCTTCCTATATCCAACGGCCAAGATCACTCCCTCAACGATCAAACCACGCAGACCCGTTAGTGACTGGTCACATAACTAGTAAGTTCATTGTGGATAGAGAGCCAAAGAACAAGCTCTCAGCTCTGTCGCGATTGATTTCCATCCTCTCTCTCTCTCTCAATTCCTCTACTCCTGCGAATCTACTATCAATTGTTTCTTTGCAATCCCTTTGGAAGAATCCTCGCGGACATTCTGAATTCCTCAAGGTCGAAACAATTTGAATTGATCAAGGTTTGGGGAAAATGAACATGAATGCAATGCAGGCGGTGGCCAGCTGCCGAAGCTCGGCATTGTCGTCGTCTCTGCCACCTGCAGCGCCATTGCGCAAGCCCTCGTGCAGCTCCTCGGTTCGCCTTTCGGGAATCCGAGGTTTGAAGAGAGAGTGTCGTTTGGAATGTGAGGCTCGAAGCCGAAGAGTGGAAGTGCGAGCGGAGGATTGTGAGGAGAGAGATTCAGGGATTGCGAGTAGTAGCTCCGAAGTGCCGACCTCGGTGCTGTACAGTGTTGCACCGTTGATGATTTTGGCGGATGCCACGGGGTATTCGCAAGCGAGTTACAATACCACGCTAGGGCTCTTTTTGTTGTCGTTGCCGGGTGTGTGGTCGCTTGTTAAGCGGGCCACCAAATCGAAGGTTCGTGACGACGGTGACTTTTGTGATATTTTGTGAAATTTTCGACATTTCTGATGATTTTCTTGATTTTCTTGCCCTTTGAAGTGGTGAGAATTTGCCTTTTCTAAGCACTTATCGACTCCATTTCAAGTACTTCACGTGCGATTGTGGTCTCGCCTTCTTGTATCCTGTCGAAAATTAGGACCTACATTGAAGTCATTAGGTCATAGAGGCGATGGCGTGTGATGAGGGATAGGAAAATGGAAATTTTGTCAAGCTAATGTAACACACTTAATTACAAGATGTGAAAAAGATTTTTTTTGAATTTAATTGTAGAAAATGTTCGCTCACTGACGTGGTTCTTATCACGCTGGTTCAGATTGTGAAGAAAACTTTTAACATGCCAGGCCCTACAGTAGCTGGAGGGAAATCGCCAAAGCAATTAGCCGCGGAGATCACTTCGTTTTATACTCGCAACAATTTTCAAGTGAAGTCCCGGAGTGACGTTGTCACGTAAGTGACCCCTCTTTGCTTTCCGGAATGATGGAATAAGCACACATTACACTTTAGGTCACCAGAGTTTAGGTCATTTTGGTTGCTTCTGAAATACGGTTGACATTCTCAAATGATATCAATGTGACCATCGGTTGAACTGTTAGCACAAAATGGGTTGGCACAGACTTTGGAAAGAGGAAAATGACCTAGATAGACACATTGGTCATGCTTTAAATGTTGCTGTGAGGAGTAGGATGTAATGTAAATACTGTCACCTTGATCAGTTAATTGGCGACGAGAAGGTTGTTGCTCGATTACTGAAGTATAGTCAAGACTAGGTTAGAAATAGTGACACAATTATATTTTTCACATCAGGATGCAATTTCAGGCGAAATGGCTGGTACATGCAGGTTCGAAGGAGTGATGACTGCAAGCCGAGGGCAGGCAGCTTTTTTGACGTTCTGCACATTCGTAAGCTTAGGCAGTGCTGGCCTTGTCCTCTCGATCGCTAATCAAGACATTGGAGCCAATGCTTACTATATCACCCTGCTCAGCCCCCTCGCGTAAGACCCCCCACCTTACTTGGTTTCGTACCTTCAGAGTACCTCCAAACTCAAAGACGGTCCCATTTGCCTGAGCCTGGACTAACATGTTGTTTTCTGCACTCTGAGAACTTAGAGAATAGTATTTGCATCACTTTAAGCATTTTACCGTATGTAGGATTGCGGGTTTGGGGAGATGTATGGAGCTGTGGTGAGTGTTTTGGGCACGTGTAAAATCTGTTGAGATCAAATGTTTATCACTATATATGGATTTCTTAAGCAATTTCAAAGCTGTAAACCACGAAAAGTGACAGTAGACAACAGCATTCAAAGAGCAGTGGCCATTGGCATTTATCCAAGTCATGCTCACACGGCTTGCTCAAAAGTTCAGCTAAGTGTATAAGCAGATGATTTGCTGTTGGTGTCGGGTCAGTACGCGAGATGGGATTAGGTCCCGAATAGTTTTTGTCCTCTACTCTATAACCATTATCTTACGTACAATTCCTTTCTGGATTACAGAGGAGTTTATTATTGGAGGAAGGCAACAAGAATCGAGGAGATTCAGGTGAAGATTGTAGTAGCGGATGATGAAAGTTCAAGTGAAATTGTTGTCCAGGGCGACGATGAACAGATTGACCGAATGCGGAGAGAACTTGGGTTGATGGAGAAAGGCATGGTGTATGTGAAAGGCATTCTCGAGCAATGAGAACTGCTCCTTGAGAGATCCTCTTGTAGAAAAAAAAAATATTGACACAGTTTTGCCGAATTAGTTACATCCAAAATTTGGGTTTCTTCTGAGTGTATGTATTGCAATTTGAAATCATTCTGGAATTCTGATTTTGGATTGTTTGCAGAATATTCTTATGTTTTACATGTGCATTTATTTTTTGGTAAAGTGGTAGCATAGGTAGCATGGGCCTCCTGTGTATATGAGGCCATGGACAATTTTGCAATTTTAGGGGACGGTTTTGCAATTGGGGTGGGGGCATTTTGAACGTGACTTTCTTTGAGCCCATTTTGTGGATAGGTTTAAATGGTGACGGGGCACTCATCCAGACAACCCCTGCATCACTATCGGATGGCCATGTGGTGCACTTTCTTAATGAACGAGCTAGCAACGTTGGGTCCCATCTGTCATTCTTAAAGGCGCATTGTTGACTTCTCTTAGACTTCTACCAGTCCAGATCAGGGGTCTCTCACATGCCTTCAAAATATCATAACTAATTCAGAGCATCTCCAAATATTACGTCACAAAAGCCCAATCTCATCACTTGAATTTATCTACAAAGTAAAAATGATTCCATATTTCTTGGAACATAGTAATGTAGTCCCACTACCTTACGTGGACTGTCCTTCCACTGTGATAGTTCAGTGTTGGTCTCGATGAGTGTGAACAAAGGAAACTTGTCATAGCAAAGGTTTAAAAACAATTAAATATGAATAAAAGTAGTTGGCTGAAATTTTGGGAGTCAAAGTTGTATGCAAGAATAAGACCTCACCTACTGGTGACAACAGAATTGTCTGCAAGGACTGTTCTCACCTGCTACTTAGGAGCCTCACCAATTCTCCATTTCAACGTGAGATTGTTGCGCGCAGTTATGTGCACCAGGTCTTGATCGGTAGAGAGTAACAAGCTCCGTCTACTGTGAGAGTCAGTCAGATCCTTCCCATTTAGTTTTGGCTTCAAGAGTTGTCGGCATTTCCAAGGCAGCAGCCATGGTGATGAAATTGTATGGTCAGGGGAACATTTACAATGTGCAGCGTGCCATTCTGCCACTCTTCGAGGTTGAGGTACGAACTCTGCAATTGCTACTGCGATCTATCTAATTCTTTTGATAATTTGACATCGCCCTGTAGAAGTGATTCGAATGGATTGAACCACATCACTGTGCTAAATTAATTTCGTGATTGTGATTCCTTTGGAAGGTGGACACGGAGAAAGAACTGGAGTTGGTGATGGTGAGCTTAGCTGCGCAAGATCAACTGCAACCTTCCTATACATCGAAGCAGGTGAGGCAGCTACTGTACACTCAACGTGGACCACTTTCTTTTGAGTAAATTTTTTACTGCAACTATCATCTTGCATCAGAATTTAATGACTTCAGTTCGTGCCACTGCGGTGAGGAACGCAACTCCACTGACACAGGTTCGCATAAATACTAAAATTACCACGACGGAGATAGGAGAGCTCTAGATCTAATGTAAGCAAGATCTACTTTGCGCCACCTTAAACAGAAGGGAATAGCGTTCCATGAATTCCATCAAAACCCTACTTGCTGCTGCAATTTCATGGTAGGGTTTGAAATCTCACAATTGTCTGGTGCGATGACCAACAGCCGTTCGCACAGATCCCATACTTCGAGGATGGCAACGTGACCATTTTCGGTAAGCACACGGACGATCCATGCAGAGTTTCTTTCCTGCCCAATATTTACATGATCAGCCTTAACCAAATCATGGTATCTTGCAGAGTCACGAGCCATAGCGAGGTATATTGCGGAGAAGTACGACGGCCAAGGCACGCCGCTTCTGGGCAAGACGCTGCAGGAGAGAGCGGCCATCAACCAGTGGGTGGAGTCTGAAGCGCACAATTTGTACCCGCCTCTGCGGCCCCTGATGAAGGAGATTGCCCTCGCCGCGATAATGAAGCGCGCCAGGGACGAAGAGCTTATTGCGAATTGCACCAAGGAGCTCGCACAGGTCTTGGATGTGTACGAGGGGTATTTGGCTAAAACTGGGAGCGACTACTTGGCCGGCGGGGAATTTTCCCTCGCTGATCTGTGTCATACGCCGTACTTGTACCAGGTCAGTGCTTCAATTCTCCTTTCACTAAAACTTGATAAAATTCTAGCTAACGTTGAGTTTCCTACCTGCAACACCCCAAAATCTCGCATAATGAAAACATACTGTTTTTTATTTTTGTCGCAAATGAAAGAATTGTAAGAGAAAACAGCCAGGAAACAAAAAGGCTGCGTAGAGTACACATCGGTTTTGAGAATACGCACCTCTGCAACATCTGAATTCGTGTTGGTTTTCGGTCGCATGTCCGAAAAGGTCAAGCCCTCGTAACATTTACATGTCGTATCCAAATAACGCAATCTCTGATGCGTTGGAATCGTCTTCAACGTCTGAATTCGTGTTGGTTTTAGGTCATCTACCCTAAAATTTTGAGCCCTCATAACATTTGCATGTCGTATCCAAACATACGTTCTCTGGTGCGTTGGAATCGTCTTTGATTTGGGCACAATATGTAGAATCTAACATTCTCATAATAGGAACCATGCTGGACACTCACAACGCCGCACATAAGTGCGGTGACAAGTTAATTCAACATTTATTGGAGAATCCACCCCTTCTGTAGCTTCGGAAGAATTGTTAAGTCGAAAAATTCATTGGCTCACATAGTCAGATTCTGGAAACATTCACCAGGTGAAGTTGCACAAGGCGGAGGTGCTGGAAGGGCGCCCTCTTGTAGCTGCGTACACGGACCGTATTACTGCTCGACCTGGGTTTCAAAAATGTTTGCAGTTGGATTGGGATTCTGCCAGCCCTTTGCAGTCTGTGACATGAAGGACATGGAAAACATCACATTCATGAGGAGTGCTGGCAAGATCTCTTTGCTACAAATAGTCCTGCCCAAAAGTCTAGGGCACTCATCTCTTGCATCTGTGACTTCTACCGGTATTGAATTGAAAGTCCTCCTGTAAATCTTGCGACACTTCAAATGGAAAATTTCTTTTGCAGTGCAGTACACCTAGCCCAGTACCTCAAGAATGTAGTGGACGAGGAATCTACTGTAGGTTTTATACCCACGTGAATAAAGAGTTTGGTGATGGTACTTCTACTGACTACGTCACGTTGCAATAGATTGCATGTGATACCCTCGATAGCCCTGTCAAAGGTGTCAGAGTGAGAGGTGTACTCTCTGTAGGACTTGGACAAGTAATGTTTGTGTTTAGAACTTTATTGCCTTTACTCCAATTTTGTATCAAATTCAGTTATGTGTTTTTCAAGATGGTAGCATTAGAAGGATCGTGAAAATCTCTACCCTCGATAGCCCTGACAATCTATTGCAATGACAGGGCTATCGAGGGTACAGATTGTGATTGTAGAGATTGTCATTGCTTTCTGTTGAAGCATTAGAGGAATATTTTAGTAGATTGAAAGGATAGTCTTCTTTTTGTTCTTCTTTTAATGTTTGCTATTGAGTAATCTTAGAAAAGGCAAGTCTGAATATTCACAAAATTGCTAAGTTGAAAGTCGTTTGTGTGTTTGGTCCATCCAATTGCATTCATGGGATACAAAGTATTTTAATATTAGTTGTCATATAAGTTCACCATGAATTTTTGTAAAATTTCCATATAAAACTAGAAGAATACATATAACCTAGCCTGTGAGATCGAGTATACATCAAAATCCTCTTTGTCATGTTGAATGTGATTGTATTTGTGCAATTTCATAGCAAAAATCTATATAATCCCCTATAGTCTAACTTCCTTCCTTTTAAACTCATATCATGGATAATATGAATCCTCAACTTTCCCAATTGAAAGGTGATGTTGCAAATTTCTTGAGAATTCATAAGAGAAATGTGAGTCTTAACACATAGATAATTGCTAATAGATTGCAAATAATATCCTTATAGTTTAGATAAACTAAGGTGTACAACAATGCAAAAGTGTAATTTAGATTTGTCAATTTATAGTGTAACATGGAGGTCATTGCTATACATCAACAAAAATTGATCACAATCACCATTGGACTAATCTTTATACTTGGTGAACCACATGTGATGTGATTATCAATGACTTCATGGAAATGATGAAGAAAAAGTCCTTGCAATGGACTCAATGTACATAGTTACATTTATAAGCTTTGTTTGTTGAATTATTTTGTCATTGGCATGTTTTCAACATAGTTGATTCTTAGTGGTGAATGTACAATCGTGCTCAAAGTAAGAAAAGAATTGAATTTGTTTTCTCTTATCAACACATTTTTGTAATTACACACATGAAAGTCTCTCACAATGTTCACCAATTTAGAACCAAAGGATATTGAACAGTGCAATATATAATTATATGTTTTGGAATTTTTCATTGCTAATTCACTTAAAATATGAGATATAAATTCAAATGGAAAAATAGGGTTTCACCATAATATACAATATATTCTCATTTTTTAAATTAGATTAGTAGACTGAATCTTATCAAAGAGGGAATGTAATTCAATAAGTAGAATTTGAAAAGATTGAAGGCCTTTGAGAAGGTTGATTGTAGTCAATATGTCTCTATCAATTCTTGACTATAGCCTTGGATGGACAAACTCAACCAATGAAGGGCTCTCACCTATGATAACATCCCCCCATTTGCTCTTGGTACATCTACTAAATAATATTTGACGTGTCAATATTTTGAAACACATCATTACATATATAATTATAGATCAACATTTTTTTTTTAATCCATATTTAACTATTTTGATGATGTAGCTTCACTTGAAGATCTTTACAAACTTAGCCAAAATCCCGTTCCTTAAACTACCATAGAACATTGGCATAATGGGCTATGCTACACACATACAGATCTAACTTAAAATTCTAATTCTCTCCAAACTTCCACACATACACATTAACAACTTTCAAATTGCAATGCAACATACGTTCAATATGCAAGCCTTACATCTCCTTAACAATCTATAATATAATATCTATGGATTTGAGAGATGAAAAAATTAAAAGTTTTGTTGATATCTATTATTAGACAACAAGTCAAACTTTGAAGAGTAACTATCCTCTTCCACCATCAAATCAATAAATGTGCATAAATCACCCCAATATCTAGCCATTAAGAATACAAATTACCCATCTCTTAAGAATGTGGTACCCACAATTAGACGTTGGTTTCCAACAAGTTGTACAACAACCAATCACCTTATATAAACTAATTGATGCAACTTTCATTTTGTAAGATTAAAGATTTGTTATTGCAAAAGCTATCAACTATGGAAATTTTTATATTAATGTTAATTTGTTATTTAAATGCCACGTTTAACTACTTCTGTAGTATTCAATGAATTCTAGACAAAACATCCAAAGATCTCTAGAGAATAACATCATTCTAGAGATCTTTGTATGTTTGTATAGATCTTTTGATGTTTTTTAGATATCCAGATGTTTTCTATTGATCTCACAATGTTTTGCATAGATCTCTCAATGTTTTGCATTATCTTGCAATGAAGATTTTTTTTTCTTCTCTTGATGACCATTACTAATTCTGGACTTCTAAAAGTAGTTAAATATGGCATTTAAGCTACAATTCACTTTTTAGACCATTTAAAAGAAATTTTCAACAATTTTACAAATAAAATATAGTTAAATAAATAATTGCATTTCCTTCAATGTAATTTTTATAGCATTGTAGCTATGCAATTTAATTCAATTAGTATGCCTACAATTATAATATTAAAGCATATTGCTTTGGAAATTATACAAACATTTTGCTAAAAGTACTTAAATAAAGAAGCTCATAATATTTTCAGTCAAACTAATTTAAAGTAGCTTTACAATTTTCACACTATTGCAAAATAGTGTGATTGTCATTCAACTCTCTTCTACATTCATCGAAATTTTATGCATTTCCATCTTCATTCATCTAATTCTCATTTCTCATTTCCCTAAACTTTCACACTATTTAGACCACATTCATCCATTCTTCATCCAAATTTGCGTAAAGGATCTAGTTCAATTTATAACTCTAAAACTAATTGAACTAACGTGTGTAAGATAGGTACACTCCTTATCCACCCCTTTTCCAAACCAAATACATCAACTTCCATTTATACATGTCCAAACATTTATAGACTAACATATTGGACAGATGTAGATAGAGGACACAATTGGAAAGGGATCCAATAATAGGTATGCCTATCTAGCCTTTTCTTTAGTCGATGATATATTCCCATATTATAAAATCCATTTTTAGAAATATTAAATTTGAACCAAAATATTGTCTTGGTATTATCTAGTTTGGATATTTTTCATCTAATTCACTCAACCTTTCATCTAGTTTCAACTACTAAAGTTTTTTTTTATCATTGATCACCATTCTAATCACCCAAATTTTCTTTTACCTTAATTAGGTAAAACTAGAGCAATTAGAATACCTTGTTCCTTGGAAGCATTCAAGTAAGGAAAAATTGGATAAAATCATTCATAATGGTACGTTCATCTATAAAATTATTTATCAGTAGTATTTTTCATCCAAATATTGATGAAATTGATATTTTTTGAGACAAATTTCACCAATATTGAAATGAAAGGTGCTACCGTAATAAATAATTTTATGAATGAACATACCGTTGTGAATGATTTTATCCTTAAATAATATTGGTGAAATTTGGCAATTTCATCCTTTCTTCTCTCCCACCCAATTTTCTTAGTATTGAAGTAGTGAGTGCCAAAACAAGGTAAGATTCTAGCAAAAATTTGACCCCAAATTTATTGGTTGGCTCCTACTTTTTTCAATACTTTGCAAGAAAAGTCTTGTGTTAAGGTAGGAGTTCCATAAACCTATCTTTTTAAGCTTACTCACCTAATCCATGCTAGTTATAGATATTTCAAGAAATATGTCACTCCTTCCTAGATAGGGGACACATTTCGAGCCTAAGGTAGTATACTCTTAAAGCGACCATTTAAGAGCTGATTGCTTTTTTACGGAAGCTAAACATGTTGAAACAATTTCTAGTAAATTTTCATATGAAGAAAAAAGGAATTGGCATCTAACCTAAGTCGTTTCATATTTTTGAACCTTCGAGGAATTAATTACAAATTTTTGAAGTTGAAACGCAGTGGTCACTAAAAGTGCCCTCCTTCTGAAATGTACACTGCTTGTACATTGAAGAAAGCAAAATGTACCTCTGTATCAAGATTGCATTTAGAGCATGGGTGCTTTTAGAGCATACTACCTTAACCATTTAACCCCTAAAGGACCATTGTCCCTTCCAGGGACAAAAGCGTTTTCGGGCAGGTACCTACGGGCTGAAATTTTTTCCGAATTTTTTGAAACTTTTTTTGGAGGTAGAAAATCTTATTAGCTTTGTGGAAATATAATTTTTTTCACAATCGGTGCCTAGGAACAATAGTTATGACCAAATAAGCTCAAACGAGGGGACGGCGGGCAGCCCGGGCAGCCAAAAAAAATGGACAAAAATTTGAATTCTTTTTTTAAATATTTTTTTTCTCATAGATTATATTTTTTTCTATCTGGAAAGATTTGATTCATTTCATTTGGATATGTTATGAGAAAGTTATGGACATTCTTGTTTTTCGGGCAGTTAGAGCATCTTCTTGAAAAAGATAGCTTGTAGGATTCATTTCTGAACGCAATTTTTCAAATTTTTCAATTTTTTTTTTGCATGGTCTGATTTACTTGCTAGAACAATCTCACCTTTGGGATTAGTGCATTTTAATTCCATCTAAAATATATGAATATTTTAGATTTTCCTTCTATCTCATGCCTACTTCTACTTAACAATTTTTTTTACCTAGACTCTCAACTCAATTCTCCACTATAAAGATTTAAAGCTCAAAACATTGTAGTGCAAAAATTTTAAGTTAAAAATGTTCAAAGTCAAAAAATATAGTCCCGCAATGTGCTGAAAAACTTGTTTCTTCCACTTTAAACGCAGATATCTTGCAATCTGAGTGGTCAAAAATTCTGAAATTTTTTGCACACACTCTCATACTAGTTAGGTGTAATATCCTACAGTTAGATATGAAAAAAAAACAATTTTAATTTTTTTTTACTCCTCGCTATAGATATGGCAGTTTTGAGTGTTTTCTAGCAGAAAAAAAGCCTTGGTCCTCTAGGGGTTAATATGGACCTTAGTTGAAGTGTGACAATCTGGGGAGAATGATGGTCGTGTCTATAGTACCCCAACGAGCCTAGTGTCAGGTCTAGTGTCGGGACCATTTTGCCCCCACAATTTTTCCATGGAGAAAACACAGGAAGTTAGGAACTATTTATTTGCCATGCAAGATAAAAATTGCAAATTTTGAATTCAGATTTGCAATCAGAGGCCCCTTTACAGCTAGGTGAGGTGTGGAAAATAAATTTTCCAAGCACAAAATTATTATTTATTTTGTTTTATTTTATTTTACATCTGGACCTCCACATTAGGCTCGTTGGGATACTAAGGTATTATGCTCTAAAAGTGCCCGCCTTCTTCAAACCGCCCCTATTTTGGGGTGAAGAACGGAGACGGGCTGATCCTTAAATGGACCACTTAAGCAATTGAATGCATGAAAAAAAAATTATTTTTCTATTGCAAGAGCCAATCATGTTTACAAATTGCAAGAGAACAGATTTTGGGAGACCTATGATTACAAATAGGTGCCTATGCCCTGAATCTTTGAAAATTCATAAGTAATTCAAAAATGCTTGGAAAAATATAAAACCAGTTGTGGTAGTTTCCACATCCATTTTTCTTTCTCTGAAAAATGATCTAAAAATAATTCTGTCCACATAAGCCTACGAAAAAGGCGGACCAGCTCTTAAATGGTCGCTTTTAGAGCATACTACCTTACAGACGCGCCCGGAGAAATGGCTGCCCACTCGCGGTTGGCGCTGCAGGTTTCGGTCTCCTCAATCATACAGCGCCCGTCAGGCCAGGAAGGGGAGCTTCACATACCTCCAGCAGCCGCCCCTGCAGCCCCTCCTCCAGTAAGTCTGCAAGCCTGCCTGCCAGACCCCTCCCCACCCCGCGTCAGCGCAAGTCGTGCACCGTAACGTACCTCTTGTCCGGCTCCATCCACCATGTGCACGCCACTAATTAGTTATAAGCCACTTGCATTGCTCTGCTTTGCTTTGTCACTTCACTTCCACTATCCATCACTTGCAGATCGACCTTCACTTAGCCTTGATGAGCTCGCAATTCATGGTACACGCGCGGCCCTAGCTAGCTGGAACATCCCTTGCACTGGACGAGCTAGTAGCCAAGTAAACGCGGTGCAATTCGATTGAGCTAACTGGAGCTGACTGCCGGAGCTTGAGCGAGCGAGCGAGCGAGACAGCACATCACTTGTGTGGTTGTACCGGTACCCATCTCTCAACAGAGAGGCAATAGCAGGATCGATTGACTTGGAACGTCGTCCTTTACTTGCATTTGAAGTAAGTTAATTGCATTCAAGTAATGGCTAGCTCGTGGGAATGAATGAATGAATGAATGAATGAATGCATGAATGTGGGCATAAATTTCGTGTTGTGTGGTTTGCTTTTAATTTGTGCTCAGCTAGTTGCATTTGTGATTGTTAGGAGTCGATCGATCGTTTGAGTTCCAGTGAGAATGAATTTTGGAACTATGAGAAATTGTTTTTGAGAGTAGGAGCTAGTACGTCGTGTGTCAGACAGTGTAGCTAGTACACTGACATGATTTATTTGTTGAGCTTACGATCAATAAGACCGGTGAGGCTAGGGGTTTACTCGTTTTCATCTTGTTGATTCTGGGTTCATGGTCGCGCTTGTGTATGTACGGAGCTCTTTTGAGATTGATTCACCTGTAGGTTAAGTGATTTTGTGCTAGTACGAGTAGCTGTTGATAAGTGACAAGATCAAGGATATTGCATTTGCTCGCCATACCCAAGGTCGGAAAGAAACTGTCTAACAATCGTCAGTTGACAACAGTGAACTAATAGGGCGTCTTGCAAATCTTAACCTCGTCGACCTTGGAATACGCTCCATGGGCAGGACTGCATCCTCGGGTGCGCGGCTGTGGAGCAAGGCGAGGAACGTGGTGTCCGCGTTGGGAGCGTTCCAGCGCCCGTCCTCCAAAGCAGGTGGACTGCTCAACAATCCCAACAGGAGCTACTACTCTCGATCAGCGATCATGACGGAATCGTCGTCCACGTCGCCCCCAAGAAAACGCTCCAAGAAGGGATGCATTGCCTTGAGTGCCTGCCTCGCCTTCATCGCAGTGGGGGTCATCGTCGGAACCGCGGTTGGGGTTACTGAATCCAAGAAACATCACAGCGGAGGCGGCGATGGCGACCCCAATGCGTACTCTGTTCTCGGCGTTTGCAGCAGAACCTTGTAAGTTTTGAAGAAAATTTCCCTTACTAGCTCTCTTTCTTTAATCACCCTACTACGAAACTATCGTGAAGCCCCCACTTAAAGCATTTTAACCTTTCCACTTGGGATCCCAACTAGTTCTCTATGACATAGTTTGAATGTCGGGTTGCTATAGGCAAATGGTAGTCTGTGCCAGATATTCTAGAATGTCGTTTCAGAGAAGGTTTACCATAAGAAAGAGACCTTGGGTGTATACAGGTACCCGGATGTGTGCAACCAAACGCTCTTCGGCTCCGACACAAGTAACCCCCAGAACTACGTAACGATAGCGTTGCGGGCTTCCATGGTGGCCATATCCAAGTCAGTTGTGGCAGTGGAAAAGCTCCAGTCGTCGTCCCCAGTCAAGAACGGAACACAATACGCCACATTAGTAACGTGCAAAGCAGTTCTCACCGACTGCCTGGATCAAGTGAACGCCTCCTTGACGCGTGTATCGAATTTAAACCTGCAGGCCCTGAAACCCGAGCTCGGTGACATCCAACAATACATGGCGGCGGCTGTAACCTACCAAGACACATGCCTCGATGGCGTGCAGGACTTCGGCGTCTGGAATAGAAGCGACGAATTGGACGGAGCGCACAGCGTTTGGGTGACCAAGCTCCTCAGCAATGGCCTGTCGTTGGTGAACTCACTTGCGAAGGTCACCAATTGGGGCCAAGTGTTGCGCCATAGCCGACGGCGTCTACTGAGCTTTAACGAAATGGAGGGTGAATTTCCTCACTGGCTCTCCAGAGATGGACGTCGGTTGCTGCAAGCGTCGTCGAATCCGACGCCGAATGTTGTCGTTGCCAAAGATGGCTCAGGGAAATTCACTTCGATTCAAGCTGCGGTGGATGCCGCCCCGTCGTCCGGGACCCGGTGGGTGATTTACGTGAAGAAGGGCGTTTATAGTGAGTATGTTAGTGTGCCGAAGGGGAAGAAGAACCTCTTTATGTATGGAGATGGGCCTGGGCAGACGGTTATCACTGGGAGTAAGAGTGTGAAAGGCAGCGGTACCACCACTTTCTTGTCTGCCACTTTCGGTAATTCACTATTACTTGAATTGAATCCTCTGCGTGTGTGAATTTGGCCTGAGATGTAGAAATTGAGTAGATCACTTCGGACGAATTTAGTCTCTCTTGAATTTGAACTCGTGGTGAATAGATATGTCATATGCAGATCAGGGCTGGCACTGACTAGAATATTTGATGAGATACAAGCATTGTGTAAAAATCTCATTTAGGGTACTCGATGTCAGATGGCCTGTCATGGCTGCCACATCTGGATTGGGCTTCAATATTTTCGTGAAGGGGCTCGTAAGCCTTGCAGATGGAGTAGTCGGAAATTGCCACTGAGATTAGCCATTAATAATGTCGAAGTAATGAACATGAGGTAACTTTTTGAATCCGTGATTTGTTTTTGCAGCGGTGGTTGCACCTGGATTCATCGGGAAAGGCATGACGATTCAAAACACAGCAGGTGCCGACGGGGAGCAAGCTGTGGCTTTAAGAGCTGGAGGGGACCAGCAAGCTTTCTCGAATGTAAATCTTGAAGGCTATCAGGTACTGCTCAAGTCGGTCAAACATTGAAATGGCGGAGTGTGTCGTTACGAATTTTCCTTCTATTGCTTAAGTAGCAAAAGCGCAGACTTAACAAAATCATTAATTAGCCCATAAAGACCCAGGAGTCGAAGAAGCCCAAATTGTGTCTCATTGATCAATGTTTTTAATGAGCAATCTCTCTCCTATCAGATTTTTGTTTTCTGAGCAGACTCCCTAGTCGGGCCTGGGGTCTCTCTTTTGTCCGATTTTATTTATTTTCGACCATATCATGCAATATTCTTCACTGATTTTGGTGATGTAAAAATTTGGAGCCTCCTCGATTGCAATTTGATCATTCAATTTAGTCATAAATAAACCATGAATCCTTGGGTACTGCAACTCTTATTTTTCATCCTGATGTACAAAATTACTAAACCTGTATTGATGCACGACTGCAGGATTTCTAAAAATGTTAAATATACTAAACTCGAAGTTGATATCTCATTCTCACGCAGGACACTCTCTACGCACACGCCCTTCGCCAATTCTACTCAGGGTGCACAATTATAGGCACAATAGACTACATATTCGGCAACGCAGCAGCGGTGTTTCAGAATTGTAACCTGCAGGCCCGTCTGGGGAAAGCGAGTTCACAGAACATTTACACAGCCAGTGGGCGAACAGACCCCGGGCAAAACACAGGGCTGTCATTCCTTTCCTGCACAGTGGGGGCTGCACCGGGGCTCCCGGACTCATACCCCACCTACTTAGGACGGCCGTGGAAGCCTTATGCCCAGACGGTGTTCATCAAATCCACTCTCGCCAAGTGTGTCAACCCTGCAGGTCGGTGTTTTTAATATTATAGCCTCTGTTTTTCCCCTAATTACGAATTTTCTCCAAACTTTTGACCGTGGTTTGAAAATCAAACGCTCTTATTTTATTTGAAACTGAAATTTGAAATTTCATCGATTTGTAATATACGAAACTTTGCAATTGATTCTCCTTGAACCCGCACACTGCAGGTTGGCTGTTGTGGAACGGTGACCCGAACTCGGGCAAGACTGTGAACTACGGAGAGTATAGCAACACAGGTCCAGGGGCAAATAGCGCTAGTCGTGTCAGCTGGAGTCGACAGATCTCCGTCACCGAAGCAACCAAGTTCACCGTGAGCAGTTTCATTGCAGGGCAGGAATGGTTACCTGCCACGTCCATAGCTTTCAACAACGCTCTCTAGGGTGATCGATCTCTTCCTTTCTTTCTGTATTTATAGCACAATGGATTGAGTGTGTTTGCAGTAAGTTACTCTTTAATTTGGGGAGCTAATTAAGTTAGCTAGTGTGTATTCTACATTGGTGTGTCCTCCATAGAAAACGAGCTCTGCAGAGACTGGATAATTTGATATGGGTAATTGGTAGCCAAGTTCTGTGGTCTGTAGTTCATTATATATTTCTTTTATTTCTCCGGCCTCGTCAGTCAAAGGAAACTCATCACTCAGCAGGTAAATGTTGATGTTTCGACAATTGTTGCGAGATAGTGCCTGTGCTTCATTAGTCGACATCGCTAGCTGGTCAATAAATCAAGCGAACTGGTTTGCTTGCTTGTGGGTTTAGGCCAGTCAGTGATGGAAATGTTGTTGACCCGTAAACGTCCTATCACAATTAATTTGGCATGTATCAGTCTCCATGAATATTATCTTTCACTAGTTATTTATGGACTATGAATCAACCAGACTTGCTGTGAGATTGAAGTGTCATTATTTCTAAGTTGTGTGTTCTCGATGATTTTGATGTCCAAGATTCATGTCCAACAATCGTGTGTTGTGACATGATTCACGTAAGATGTCACCCTTGATGTCACCTCGGTTTGAACTTTGAAGTCATTATTCAAACACTTCAAAAGCATTTGAGACTCTAATGTGGACACAAATTTCCACTTTGTTGTCTTCATTTGATTACTCAAATTATTTTCTAGCATTCTTATACAACAATGATTGGATTAATTAGTAGGCTAGTAGTCCTTCATTGTCAACAAGTAAGGACTTCATTTAATCTTAATAAAATTTTTTTTGTTTAGTTTCTAAATCATTGGTCTTTTATGAATCAAGGTGTAGAAGTCCTTCGAGACCCAACACCAAAGTCCATCCACATTGGTCAAAGTCCATAAGGTAAAGGTACTAGTAGGACCTTGTAACATTCTTCCTTATATGCTTGCCACACTAATTTTGATCATTTAATTAGTTTCTCAACTTTTATCAAGGCTTGAAGAAACTTGTTAGAAAATATATATAGAAGACTTGCATTCCAACCTTGCACTATTGTACCTTCTATGATCTTTACTACATGTTAACTATTGCTTTTTCAATCCAAAAATAGTATTTGACAACATTGTTTAGAGACAAGATAGGAAAAATTCCAAGAGCCTCATATCCTCTTACCACTTTTAGGACCTTGAAAATGTTGAAAATTTGATTTGATTTAATGTGATGAAGCAACAATAATCAAAGGTAAACTTTATACTACTTTGTCTTTAACTTTATACTAGGTGTTACATGTGGCTCTGGCAACTTACAATATTAAGAATGAATTTAGGTACACTTTTGGACTAGATTTCACTTTACTAACACTCTTTGAACGCACCTTTTTAAACCCTTAGTGCAACCTATTGCATGTTTGGTTTAGATTTGGCAATTGCAGGAATACTTTACTTTACCTAATTGAATGGTTTCATCAAGGTAAAAAATCACATTTTAGGATTATAGCACTGTTAAGCTATTAATTTTTTTGGTTTCTGTCTACCATGACTGTTCTAATTTGGGATTGCCATAATTTTTTCTTGTTTTCTATTATTGTGTATTTTCTTAATTGATGTTTTATTTATTTATTACCAAGTCTTTTCTTGGTTGTTTCATCTTTTCAACTTAATGATGATCATTAATTATTATAAATGTTTTTGAGTTTTACAATCGAAAATGTTATTCCTAGAAATTTCTTATATAATTTTGAAATATTTCAAAAATTAGGCAATACAGAAGAAGAATTTCTACAATCTTTTGAACATTTCACTTACAATATTTAGAAATTCAGACATAGTAAAAAAATACTTAGTTTAAGTGTAAATCTAACCCTCATCACAAGGTGTGTGACATATCTCTTACAATAAATAATGGACTAGATAATGCTTGAAAGCCAAGAGCATTACAGGACATGATGTCAAGTCTATTAGTTCATCACAAACATCCGTATCTGTACTTTTTGCAAATCTAAGGGTGTAGAGAGAAGGTTTGTATTATGAACAAATAACAAGTACTTTTCACAAATCTAAGGGTGTAGAGAGAAGGTTTGTATTATGAACAAATAACAAGTACTTTTCACAAATCTAAGGGTGTAGAGAGAAGGTTTGTATTATGAACAAATAACAAGTACTTTTCACAAATCTAAAGGTGTAGAGAGAAGGTTTGTATTATGAACAAATAACAAGTGATGTAATCTTATGTCAGTAACTGCAAAATAGAATGTTGCGTACACTGTTTAGGTTTATGTTCCCAATGTGTCTGGGATGGGTCTTTTGCATGTCATAGGCTGGTTTACCTTACTGCGCAACGCAGTCGCCAGGGCCACCATGTCCCTACTGATTCTGATCAAAGTCATTTCAATAGTAAGACTGCGAGACTAACTTACTCCACCTGTGTTACAAAAAACGAGGCTCTGTCAGTCAAGAGCGTGTTTCAGGGGGTCTCAGGGGGTTTACGGTTTAGGGTTTAGTTGACAGAAATCTGTACTCTGGCAACCCTAATGGCTACTGATCAAAGTCTTTACACTAACTTAGACTGCTATCAACAGTGAGACCTCTGTCAGTGTTGAGAAAGAGCGTGACTCTGTCAAGAGCGTGAACAGGATTCTAGGGTTTAGGGTTCAACTGCTGGTCCAAAGTAACGATGTGATCCACATAGCGCTCCAAGTTGGAAGCGGAAGAGCCCGTGGATGGAGTGACAGCCTCCCGAAACATCTGGTTCATCTTCACCACATTTCTTCGTTCCTCCCCATCTTCCATCATCATCCTCCGGACAAGGGATTCAATCCGGCCTCGCTCATATTCGCCTTTCTCATTCCCCATCATACGGCCAATCCGAATCCGTTTCTCCACAAACGACGCGTTCAGCCACTGGTCGACGAAGCAGGGGCACGCGAGAATGGGAGTGCACGTCGTAATGGCCTCCAGCACCGAGTTCCAGCCACAGTGACTCACGAAACAACCCACGGCCTTGTGAGATAGAATCCTCGGTTGGGGCGCCCAGCGACTGTACAGTCGTCCTCGCCCTTTCGTCCGCTCCTCAAACCCTGCCATTCGCACAATTCAGCGAGATTTTCATAAACCCTTGCATGACTAAAGGAATCCAGATTCTGTGCGTAGTCTGGAGCTCCCCTCACGTGGGAGGTACCAGAAGATCCTGGAAATTTCGCAATTTCATAATACTGGCTGAATTTCACGACATTAGCACAGTACGAGAGAGGCGTCTTAAATGTTTATCATATATCATATCAGTCCTTGGTAGTTTTTAGTTCTCATTTTCTTAAATTTTACACAAACTGACACATGTTCCATTGCAAGAAAGAGAGACACAGCACAACCCGAACAACAGTAACAATCACAATCTATCGTGTCCTACGTAGGTTTTCATCGAGAGTTTTGTGCAGGTGAATGTCACAATTATGGCTCTCGGAATCGCTCCAAAATAATGTAACTGAGGTTTGAAGAATGTGAACCTGAATATTTGAAATTTGGGCAACAGACCTGGAGGAAGTAGTGCGGCGATTTGCTCCTGCACTGGAGGTCCCTGTTGGGAGACCTTCACTTGAGGTGCCTCGGGGGGGCGGATGACCCAAAGGAAACGCTGTCCGCTGGCCTCCAAGCCGTGCGCCAGCTCCCGCACCTTTTCTTCCTGGAGGGAGAAAATGCTGCCGAAGGACACATACACCACCGATCCCGTCGGTTGCGCATCCAACCATTGCTCCACATCGCTGGCCAGTTTCTGGCTCTTCAAATTCTTCCACTCTGCCACTTCCAGAGTGGGTGTGGCGCCCTTCGCAGCTGATTCTTTGGTCGCAAAAGCTGTTTCTAAAGGCCCTACGGACATCACTTTCGCCACCTGCAAATTTGGTGTCCACCATAATGTTTAGATGGTTCAAATTCTTGAAACCCGCCTCAATTTTGTTATAGATTTTGGCACGGTTCCGAGTCCGAACATTGTGACACTCAAGTGCACAGATCGAGCTCTAAAACCTTGGACTGATGTAGATCGATTTAAGATTGACGACGCCTGTTTGCAAAAGTGCCCCTGCAGTGCATGAAATTCAGCCAGAAATATTACGAAATTGGCGTTAATAGCTGTAAGTAACGAGCCCTGAGACGGCAGAATGTCTGATTGATCGATTGGAGAATTGATTTAGCTAGATTGCAGAGTTTGAACAGCTGGAAATTCTGACGCAGAAGTAAATATATTTGATTGGGGAAGAAGTTGAATTGAAGCATTTGGGAGTTACGTACTTACGAGGCAGAGAAGAATTTGAAGATTTAGCTAGATTGCTGCTGAGTTAAAAAACTGCATCATTTGCGAGGCACAATGAAAGCATAATTCCATTAGAAAACTTGCTACTAGACTGCAGGATTAAATCTGGAGCAACTAAGCGGCGGTAGTAACATTGATTGGAGACGTAATAAGGTAGATGTCTTGCAGAAATTTAATTCGTAAGAGCTGCTTATGATCGAGGACGCAGGGATACATAGCTAGCTAGTAAGGAAAATGATCCATTCGAGTCTGTACCTCGCCTGTGAATGGGATGGGCTCCTTAAGGGCGAGAAAAACGTCGGGTTCAAGCTCCTCCACACTATTGACCAAATAAGTTGCAGTTGCACAAGACTCCGTGAGGCTGCTCAGGCAGGCGGTCATCGCGTCCGACTGTGCCGGCCCACCTTTGACGAAATACTCCCAAACTTCGCCTGGGGCCATGTTTCCTACTCCCGGTACATTGAGCTCCAGAGATGTCCCGGGCTCCAAGGGCAACAGGCCTTTCTTCGTAAACAACGGCACCTGGCAGGCCAGGGGATACGATCGATCGATATTTAGAACTGGGAGCCAGCTATTACTGACACTGGGCACCGCAATTCGATCTGCCGTAGTAGAGTACAAGTGAGTTGTGAAAAATGTTTGAACACAACTGAAAAATATGTGAACACTGTAACTAAAGGGAGTTTTAAGAGTTTACCATCACGGCAACGAAACGGAGCCTAGTTTAACACTTTAAACGTCAATTTCGTTAAATTGGTGGTATTCCATGCGCCATTTTGACATGGAGAGGACCTTGAACCTTGAAATTTTCCAGATTTTATCATGATTTCTGCATTTCATTCATAACATTGTGCACGACGGATATATATTCCCACCCCCGGCCTTCACCCCTTCTGGATCCCTAAATCATTTCAACTTCCGATCCTTCTGTGCTTGGTGATCAAACTGTGCCGTTTCAAAGGTATATCGCCAATTTAACGAAATTGACGTTTTAAGAGGTGCTAATGTTTCAGTTGAGATGGTAAACCAGAATGATAGGTTTCCTTCCTCCATACATGGAAAACTCATTAATTGAAATATATACGATGGCACGTAATTTGGTAGTAATTGAGATCGAATCCGAATGGACAAAAGCGAGCGTTACCGAGAACATGAACGCGAGCGTAGCAGCAGACATGGTGACCAGCAAATGTCTAGGAATCGACAATTTTTTCTCCACCTGCGAGGACCAAGACAAATAGATGTCGGCGATGAGTAGACACGGAGGCGGCGAAAGCTGTTGCATAATCTCCGTCGTCCTGTCCGCCATCTCCTCCGGACTGAGCTTGAACAGCCATGGCGCGAGCTTCCGGGGACTCTCGGGCTCAGGGAGGGGATCCTCCACGACGGAGTGCAGGCTCACGTCGGGATCCTCGACGTCTTCTTCCACTTCCCGCCGCAGTGTCTTGGATACGATCCCACTGCAGAGGAATGTCACTTGGACGCCGAGACGAGTGAGCGACTTGCCTAACGCGAGGAAGGGAAACAAGTGTCCGGGGGCTGGCATCGCAAGAAGGACAACGTGGGGCTTGGGTACCGCATGTGCGGCTTCACTAGTACCGCCCATCCCGCAAGCCATATATATCCTCGGTCTCAATGCCAATCGTAACAGTCGTCGATCAGGTTTTTGAACAAGATAAGCCACTGAGGTAGCTAGCAACACTTCTCGAGAGACACTAGCTCACAGGCCGGGAGGCTCATTGTGTATCCTTGTTTGCTCTACGGGACTATATATGGCCCGATCACGTACTGATGGTAACACTGTGAACTGGGACTCGCAATCCGGGAATCCGGGAACCAGAGCTAGCTAACCTCCCTATGACAGGAATGTGACAGCAATACTTTAAATTTCAGCTGAGTTCGGAGGCGCTAGATGGATCTTCAGTTGAGCGCGCAACCGGCGCGGGGTGACGTAGTATGGATTCCCATGATAGTAATGATACTAGTTTGGGGAGTTTTTCGTACGTGTTTGTCACACTTTTTGTCTAGCTCTGCAATCGTGTCAATTTAATGAAATTGATTATTGGTATTTATCAAGATTTCTTCACAGAAAGAACAAACCGATTCTCCAATTCAAACAATATTTTTTTGGTTTGAGAATTTGTGACTCCACTTCCAATTGGCTGAAAACTACACATCGTACAATAACTTTTTGACCATGTTAGTAGTCAAAAGTTATGAAAATTGTCAAGCCGTAAAGCTACTCCTTGGGCACATGTTGTGTGAAAATTTCAAATAAAAAAAATAAAAAAATCCATTTGTAGTGAGTTGCCTAAAATCACTATGTTGCCCAAAACACGCAATTTAGGGCAGTGAACGGGGAGTTTATGGGGGTGATTCAGCTTTTTGCTGTTCTTTTCACATGTCATTCGGGTTTTTTCCATGGTCATTCGGTTGAGGCCTAAGTTAAGTCATTTAAATTGGTAGAAAACCCAATTTTTATTTGGCATTTTGGTCATTTTCCTTAAGTTTGTAGAAACAATCAATTAAAAAACCAACAAATAAAATACAACTTAGATCAAATACTAAGTTGAAGGCAATACATTTACATACTACCATACGTGGATAGTAGGTTCGGCTTAAATTAATATAAAAAAGTGTTGACTTTTTTTGCTAATTCTAGGACCAAATAGGTAAATCTACAAATAAATACAAAGATGGTGTGTCAAAAACCCAAAAAATCAAATAATAATCCAATTGAATCAAATACAAATCTATCATTTGATCATCTATCATCAAGAATTTTTTTGATGGCAAAATTAAGGAATTAATTCATTAACATTTAGTGTGAATGAAGTGTGCAAGAACTTTAAACCTCATTTGGAGATAGTAGAATAACTTTTTTCAAAAACCTTTGAACTGAGAAAAATTGTAAAATCAAGCCAAGTTTCATCTCCAAAAAATCCATTTGTAATTTTGAGCCTCCAAAAAAGAGTTATGGACAAAATTCAGAGAAGATGTTTGAAAATGTCAAAGAAATGTTCCTTTCAACCTTTCTTTGAACTTTGACCATAACTTTTGATTGGAAGCTTGAAATTTCAAACAGATTTTTGGAAATGAAATTTATCTTGATTTTTTACATTAAATTAATTCAAAGATTTTTGAAAAAAGTTATTCTAATATGCCTAAATGAGGTCTGAAAGTCTACTTAAAACACAATTCCTACTTTTGACTTAACTATGAGTAGTTGAGCTCCTACTAATTCTAATTTACATATCCCACATGGCTTGTTTTACCTCCTACCACCCCACTTGTATACAGAACTTATCTTCCCATCTTTTTAACACTTGCAATTTTTGGCTTTTGAAGCTATGTGAGATAGTTGTTGGACATTCTTGAGTTCTTTGAATTTAATGCTAGTTGTCCCCTTGGGCTACTAGCTAAGAACTAGTGGGAGCTTGTGTAGAAAAGTTAATATCCGCTTGTTCTTGATGGAGGAAGGATGAAAATTGTCATTTCTCTTTCCTAAAAGGTTCATTTCATGTACTCCTAGTTTTCCGTTCGGTTATACAAACTGAAACATTGAAATTAAGACAGTAATTTACTAATTTAATTTGGCTGATTTTACACTAGCCGACAGATCTCCTCGTTCATTGGTTTAGAGCTTTTTAGAGGTTAAATTATTCCTTCAATTGATAGCCGCTAGTTACTTCAACCTTCAAGTTCAAGAATGTTACAAGATCTTCCACTTTGCAATGAGTCTTTTAATTTTGGAAGTTTTCATCCACCTCCTTAGCATAGGTGTTATTGAAAATCCATCTTCATGTTTGTAGTTGGAGGCTCATCTTTATGCTTTCAACTTTAAAGATTCATTTTAGTTTTAACAAGAAAATTAAAAGACATGATTTCAAAGTGCCTATACTTTTGAGTTTTGACCCCTTCTATTCATCATTCCATTCTAATTTTTGAAGCACTCAACATAGGACATGTTGCCTCTCAACAATTATGAAATCCACCATTCTTCTATTGTCCTTCATGTCACACTTTCAAGTATAACTAATTTAGGCCACTTTATTTTGATTAATTTTAGTTCTACACTAATCATTTTGCATTCACCTATTCAAAATCTTATAAACTCATGACAACACTATTCACACCTATATGCTTCAACGACAAATAGAAAATTCCACCCCCCTTATTTTCAAGACCACTCTAAAATATATTTTACCCCTAAATGCACAAGGCCTTTTTTGGGCTTCTAGGAATTTGCTCTAAATTGGACAAAAAGCCAACATTTTGATAAGTTGTATCAATTTTTTTTAAATTTTAACCATACATATCCAAACTAGACATGTTAGAGATCACAGAGGAAAAGAAAACACAACAATATCACTTTTGGATTGAAAGATTATAATGTTTGATCACAAGGGTGTTAAAATTGTGAAAGTGATTTGAAGTCTTTCAATCCTCTTTTCACATGTCAAATCTAAAAATTTGGTCACCAAATAATATGAGGTTAAAGGGTATAACATGTGTAACACCAATCAATTTATAGCTTCTCAAATATACTCTACAATTGTTTTAAATGAATTTCTAATGTGATTTTTTTTCAAAGATCTAGTGTATTTAAGGCTCATTTCCAAGAGCCCTCAACACTACAATAAGTCAAAATTGCAATGGATACCCTTGCACAAAATCTCGAATAGAAAAATCATAATCAATCATTTTCAAAATTGGATTTTTGATGCTAAAACTAGACTTCAAAATGAATTTTTTGAAAATTTTAACTACTAAAAATAGAAACTTGATTAGGTTTTGTTTAACTTCAAAGTATTGTCAACACCAAAATTTGGTGCCTTGATGCTACATTTAACTACTTTAGGACTTTTGAAAGTCTAGAATTAATAATGGTCATCGAAAGAAAGAAAAAGGGTCATCATGAGCAAATCTAAAACATTAGGAGATCTATGCAAAACATCAAGAGATCAATACAAAACATCAGGAGATCTATACAAACATCAAGAGATCTTATGATGTTATTATTCACAGGTCTATGGATGTTTAGTTCAGAATTCATTGAATAGTCCAAAAGTAGTTAAATGTGGCATCTTGGGCATTTAGGGGTTAATCCTAAAGGATAAGATCCATTTCAAAATGGTCAAACATCATGCACGAGCTAAATTTAGCCTTTTAAAGTGTGTTCAAATATCAATCTTGAATTTTTAGTACTTAGTATTATGGATTGTCTATTGCTATAAAAAAATTCCATTTGTTTCTTGAAAAGTTGTCATTGTCACAATTCTTGTAGCAAAAGTGAAAATAAATTAGTAAATAAAGTGCTAAACAACCCAATTAATTTGAATTTTTTTCAAGATGTACAAGCAACAATGGAGATTGGTGAGAAGATTTATCAATTAACTGTTTACAATTTACATTCAAAATACCCTTGCCAATGACCTCAAAGTCAAATGCTTCTATGGCAAGCTAAATTTATTCTTTTCTATGATTGCCATAGATAAAAGTTTTGATATTTTTTACTTGTGAAAGAAAGAACATATTTTCTATTGATGCTGATTTTTTTGCAAAATCTTTTGCTGAATTCTTTTTTAAATGTGATTTTTTAAAGTAAAATAATTATGAAAATAAATTATATCCAAAATCATCATTTGGAGGACTAAAAGTGTCCAATGGATGACTTTCACCATGATTCATAGGTCTCTAAGACTCCGATCCTTTTAGGGTTACCTTGGAAGGCGGCCGCCTCAATGCCCTAGGTATAATCATTGTCTAAAAAAAATGATTTGATTTATGAACCAATAGGTGTATTTACATTTTAATAGGTGTAATCTTGAAAGTCATCCATCAATCACTTTGGGGGATCTTATTTGGAGGGAGGGGGAGAAATGTTAGCATGTGAGTATAGAATCTATAAGCCCATGTCTATATTATAGGTATATACATTGTATACTCTTTCCCTGTTATAGTGACCCTATGTAATAGACAAATTTGTTATAAACAACTTCAAATATTTGAAGATATGTACCTACAACTAGATTCAAGGCTCGTAGACTCACGTCTTTGTGCTCACGCACTAGCATCATTGCTTTCCAAGGTTTTAACCTACAACAATCACTGCTAGAGATACTAAGTGTAGCCAATGGATGACAAGAGAATCCTAACTTCTATCAACGTAAGACAGAAGTGAGTAGATATTCATCGTGGCTTGGAACTTTGTGTGAAAAAGGAGAGGTTTTGCACACAATGGTTTGACCTCCAATGAATGCTCTTGTGTTTCTTTAAGCAAATGATTCACACAAAAGGTACCGAAAAGGATGAATGCTCTTGAGTTTTTGGAAGCGAATGGTTCACACAAAAGGTACCGAAAAGGATGAATGCTCTTGAGTTTTTGGAAGCAAATGGTTCAGACACACAAAAGGTACCGAAAAGGATGAATGCTCTTGAGTTTTTGGAAGCAAGTGATTCTCATGATGGTGGTACCGAAAAGCCGGATGGTTTTGCACAGTGTGTGACCCGAGCCCGGCGTTCCAGGATTTAAAAGCGGAGGGCGCGCCACAGGTGTTGGGATTTCCGGTCGGTTGCGATGTGAGAGTTCACTGCAAAAAAGTGGTTGTGGAAATCACGCAAGTGTGACACCCAACTGATGTCACGTTGCAGGAGAATATCAAGCGCGTGATTCACAGCTGCACCACACAGTACGTCCATTAAGTTAGACAAGGAAAAAATGGCCCCCGAGTTCAGAAGCTCGGAAACGAGTGAGAGTGACGATTACCAACCATTGCTACTGCTGGCTACTGTATGCATGGATGCGGCTGGGAAAGCCAGCCAGCGACTTGATATCTGGAACACTGGAGCCGTTTCTAGTTGACCGAAGAGGGCCGAAGAGTTAGAAGACTCCAATTCATGAATTGTTTATTGGAGCAACACTACGAGGCCGTGCTTTCTTTTCTTTGTTTCTACAGTTAACAATGAACTTTAAGTCCATAGTAGTAGTCTACTGGCTTGTATCAACTAGTAATCCAGTAAGCACTGATCTTCTTCCAAAACTTTCTAAAAGACGGCATAAGATTTAGTAGCTTAGTCCTCAATCATTCAGGCTCAGTCAATTGACATGTTGAGCCTCCACCCGTCCACTTAGTCATAAGAAGTATTGTACTGTAAGTTGGGTGTGACAAATATTCTACAACATCTACTATAGAGCCAAGGGGAGTGAGTGACGATGCATGGAACTGAATTGGTTGTGGAAGTTGTTGAAAGAAAAGAGTGCACTTGTTCATCGTGGGATGTGATACTTCATCACGGGGTGTTGAATTTTTTTTTTGGCTAACCACTTTGGTGGTAGCGTCGCTTCTTTATGGGGTCAATTTATATTGGAAGATTGGATGTCGGTCCACGTTAGCATTTTAAGCCCTAGGGTTTTTTTTGGCTAACTACCTTGGAGTGATGAGGCCTCTTCCTTCCAGGATCTATATGAAGATTGGATGTCGGTTCACTTTAGCACTTTATTCCCTAGGTTTTTGGTGGCAATGCTCATTTGTCCAACACTCCCTCTAATATAAAAAAAAAATGAGTTGATCTCCTATAAGTTTTATTTTCCTCCAACAAAAAAACATCTTTGTTTCCATCCCTTAAGGTAGCTAAAAAGTGTTTCAAAGAAATAAAATAGATAAAAGTTTTAGGTCTCCGCTATTCTTAATACTAATACTAGAGATGCTGGATTAAAGGTTTTGGGCCCCTATTAGTTTTGGGTCGGGAGACCTTAGCGATGGGAATTTTCATATAGATATTGGAGCCGAAAATTCATTAGATTTCTATTGCTAATAAATTTTTCATTGATATTCTTTGGGTATAATTTCTTAAAGCATAGAATTTTTTCTAAAATATTGACGAATAATTGGGAAAAATGAATTTCCAACCATAGAGTGCTAATTTCTAATTTTAAAATGATACAATAAAAAAATATGCACCATGATGCTTGACACTATAATATAATAAATACTATGGAGAGATTTTCAATTTTTTTGAATAGAAGACATGCAATGATGTAATCACATCTCCAAAAAATAAATACCAAAAATCACAATCATAGGTACTTGCAAAATGAAGTTTGAAAAAACAATTATAGGCTCAACTTTTGAGGCTTACAAGTCTCTAAATTTTAGTTGACATGGAAGTCTTGGCAACTATAAACTCATTATGCTAGACTTTTGAGGTGTAGGTTGACCAATAGATGGTGTTGAAACTTTATATTTGTCAATATAGAAACCTCAAAGATCTTCCAAGACCCTACGGTTGGAAAGGCAACTACTCTTCTAACCTCTCGACATTTGAAAAGTAGTCTACATAAATTTTTTAATGTGAAAACTCATGTGGCAAGTGGCAAGAAGTTGGACTAGACAAAGTGGTGGTCCCTATGAAGTTTCTTAGAATTTCACCAAAATAATAACTAATAGTGTTAAATTGATGGTGAACTTGTATAAGAATCGAAAATCCTCTATGAAAAGTGTTGTGTTGCGAGCACCTTCTAACCAAAAGCTTACAAAAGAATTTTGTCACAAGTGGTAGGACACATTAGCTACTTTATCATCTATGTGCTTCCTACCTGCCCTTCATGCCCTTCATGCCCTTCACTAGTGTGAAATCCCACTTGCATATATGACCAATCACAATAAAGAAATGTACTTGTTGCTCGTCCTCCTACCTCTCATGTGCCACCTCTCAATAGATTTGGACCCCATGGTTGTAAAGTGGATCCTTTCAACTCTCATATTTTTTCATTTTAAATTCCAATTTCTATCGAGTTTTGTTTCAAAATTAATTAAACCTCAAAGGGTTCCATTGGTTCCCTCAAAAAACTTTTGAACCTCCTCAATTGAAAAGGCAATTTCTATGTGGGCTTCAATTTTAGTCTTGTGACTTTGAAATTCCATTAATTAGTATTATTGTGGCTTTGAAATTGAGTCTAGGTATATGTAGGTACTCTACAACCACTGAAGGTGTTTATAAAATGGGTACCTATAACCTTATAACTATGGAAGGTGCTTAAAGGTGATTGTAAGAAACACGTGTCTTTTTTTTGTCCCCTTGACCTTAGAGGGGTGGTTTTCTACCCATACCTTTTGCATTGTATGCCAATTTGATATGAAATTTAAATTAAAGGTACATGAGGTAGTTGTAACACTACAAAAAAAAGGGTGTTTTAAATGTGTTTTTAAATATAGTCCTAGAGATAAGATGTTAACTAATGACCTCTATGTAGATATTTAGTAAAAACTTACTAGAAATACATGTTTCTACTAAATTTTTACTAAAAATCTACACAGAGGTCATTACTTAACATCTTATCTCTAGGACTATATTTAAAAACACACTTAAAACACCCATTTCTCTTGTACCGTAGACATAGAGTAATTTTGTCATTTTCAAGAATTTTAGTACTATTTTTTATCCATAAATGCAAATTTGAAGGTTAAAATTGAGATATGAGGACTTTTGATAAAGTTACACAAGCCCTTGAAGAAATTTTCTAAAAATAATAAAGTATTCCCCTTCCAAATGTGCTAAAAAAGCACTATCTTTAAGCAAGTGCAAAGAATACAATTTTTTTTCCCAAAGATAAAAACAATTATAAAGGAGCACCTTCAAATGAGGAAAAATGGATAAAATTATTTTAATTTATTTGAAATTTTCCTATTTTCTAAAAATCAAACATCAAAATATCCATTTTCTTAGTATTTTCCATCGCTCTCTTTTTGTGCATAACTTTTAGAGATAAATTTTTCAAGGTCTAAATTTTTATATAAATAATATTTTCTAATGCTTTAAAAATTACCCATATTTTATTTCATTTAATAAAAATTATTCCAAAAATCATAGTACTCACTAAAATAGACTATTTTGTGACAAACAGGAGGTGTTTCTTGCAACGGCCCTTAAAACATAGGTACCTATAATATAGGCACCTATATCATAGGTACCTGGCTTTAACATAGGTGCCTAGGCTCTAAGGCTCTTGGATTTCAAATCAGTTTCTTTTGGTTTTCTAGTACCAGATTGCACCAAAATTAAATAATTTGGCTGAAAAATGGCAAAAAATTATGAAGTTTTTTGCTAGAAGACTTTGAAATAAAAATAAAACATTGGATGAAATGACCAAATTATGGATGAAAATAGAATTAGAAATATGTGATGTGTGCAAATGTGATATTTTCTATCCAATATGTAAATGAATGCTGAAATTTAGAGCACCACTATAACATTTTTTTATCACCACTTTGACACTTCATAAAAAATGAAAAGAGAAACTATGTTTAATCCCTAAACATCAAAGACTATATTTTCACCAAAACTGCTCCAAAACTGCCCTTGCATTTACAAGCACCAAATTTTAGATGAAAAACATTTCTAGACAAATGTAATTGTATGATCTTGTAGTAAAATAGTTAGAAAAGATGTGGAAAAAATTTCAGAATTTTTCTACCATGTAGATTGCAAGATATTAACGTATGTAGTGACAAAAATCCCTTTTTTGACCCTGTGAAAATACAGGCAGCTGCACTTTACAAGGTCACATTTGTATGAAGAAATGTTCAAAATGGTGGTTACTCTTTGGATTCATTCCTCAAGGCAAGTTGGCTACATGCTTGAAAATTTTTAGATCATTTGGAATTGTACAACATATAGGAAAAAAATGAAAAATAGAAAAAAATTAGTGAATGATTAAAAATACTAAATTGTTTAGAATTTATTTATAGAATTGAAAAATTACAATCCCAATGGTTGTAATGTTGTAATAAACAATATACTCCTAATGTTTTTATTTTTTTCCAAAAATATATTAAAATTGAGTTAAGTCATTAGAGAAATTCTCAACCCTCCGGAGGGCCGCTCTAGAGCAGCTGAAAGGACCCCAAGATTACATTTAACTTTGCTTAATGATTTGTTTTTCCCCTATAGTTGATCGCGATGTCTGATGACTGTTTGTGGTTCAAAATTCAAGTACAAGTAGTTAAATAATCAAGGTTCAGGTATTGTAAATTAAGCAAATTCAATGAAATTAAGTAAAATGAACTGAATTTTCAAGCTAGTTGCCAAAAAAATAAAAAAAACTCTAACATTTTCCAACTAGCTTCTAAAGCCAATTAATTTAGGGTGTTTAATGATGAAAAGAGAATATCTTTATGTACACATGGGGTAGTAGGAGGTAGAACAACCCATGTGGAATATGTAGTTTAGAATTTGTAGTTTCTCAATCGCTCATAGTTAAGTTTAAAGTAGGAATTGTGTTAAAACTAGAATTTTAAACCCCATTTAGGCATAGTAAAATGAATTTTTTTTAAAATATTTGAACTAAATAAAGTTGAAAAATCAAACTAGTTTTCATGACTAAAAATCCATTTGATGTTAGAGCCTCCAATAAAAAGTTATAGATAAAATTCTTAAAGGGGTTGAAAGGGAGATTTTCTTTGACATTTTCAAAAACCTTCTCCAAATTTTGCCCATAACTTTTTATTGGAGGCTCTAATCATGAAATGGATTTTTAGACATGAAAACTAGTTTGATTTTTCAACTTAATTGAGTTCAAAATTTGATAAAAATTATTCTACTATGCCTAAATGAAGTCTGAAATTCTAGTTTTAACACAATTCATATTTTAAACTTAACTATGAGCGGTTGAAAAACTACAAATTTTAAACTAAATATCCCACATGGGTTGTTCTACCTCCTACCATCCCATGTGTGCATAAAGATATTCTCTTCTCATCATTAAACATCCTAAACTAAGTGACTTTAAAAGTTAGATGGAAAATGTAAAAGTTTCCTAATTTTTTTGGCAACTAGCTTGAAAATTCACTTCATTTTGCTTAATTTCATTGAATTTGCTTAATTTCCCAATTAATCACCTCATATGTTCACGCGGTTGATTATTAAATAGACTTCTACTATACTTTCATTATTGGAGTTCTAACGTCTTTTGCAATATTCACCCACTTTGACAATGCACTACGGCTATATGCCCGTACTAATTCTTATGCGATTAATAGACTGGTTTGGTCACTATGAAGCGGCCCTCTGGAGGGCTGAGAATTTCTCTAATGTAAAGGACTTTAAAATTTATTTTAGAATAGAGATTCCATAACTATCCACAAACTAATCCAAACTAAAATTCTTCATAACTTTCATCTCATTAATGAAAATGGAATGATTCAAAGCTTACCACATATATAAAAATCTAGAGAATTAGTTTCAAATTTTAATTTTTTTTAAAAGTAATTTTCAAAGAATTTTTTTTTCTGCTTGGGTTGCCCAGCAAACACCAAAAATTACATATCATGCAATAACTTTTGAACCATGTAGTCAAAAGCTATGAAAATTATTGGGCCTTAAAGCTACTCCTTGTTGTGTGAAATTTTCAAAGAAAAATAAATAAAAACTCCATTTGTAGTGAGCTGTCCAAAATTGCTATGTTGCCAAAAAAACGTTGTTCGGACGTTTAGGGGTTAAGATCTTAGACTCATGTGCTAGCAACTCTCGAGTCAAACATTGGATTTGGGTTTTGTTTGCCTTTGGTTTTCATATGAACTCTTTCACTTTATATTTGTAAATTTACAACAATTTCAAATTTTCACAAAAGAATGAAAATTTTATTTAACTCATAAAAGATATGTATTTGCATCTCAGAACAATAAATTAAAAAATCACATTCGTAGATACTTGCCAATGAAGTTTTAAAAAGTGGTAATAGACTTTCTTTTGAGGGCTATAAGAGTCAATAGACTTCAATTGATGTAGAAGTCTTGGCAACTATAAACTTGTTATGACCAATTGGACTTTGGAGGTGTAAGTTGGCCAATAGCCATCGTGGAATCCATAGTTACTAAGGTAACAACACCCATAACCGTCAATTTAAGCAATTCAGCATAGTTGGAGGCACTTTTTTGTAGAAAAAAATATTTTTTTAGTATTAGCAACTGAAAATCATGAATTTTCAAAAAAAAAATTAGAATTTTTGGATAAGGCATCTAATTTCTGTGAATTTTCAAAGAAGAACTCACTAGGGCACCCTAAACCGTACTCTACTAAAGTTGCCTTGATTGTAGCACCAAAATCTAAAAAAATCAGAGCCTACCAACCACAATTAAGCATTGGCACGGTTTCAAGGTACATTTGGAGACACTTCAAGGGAACTCTACTATCGAAGTATGGGTACACTAACGGTTATGGGTGTTGCTACCTTAATGGAACCTCAAAGATCCAAATCCAATTGATTGCCTCAAAAACCTTTCAACTCTCAATTTTTTTTTCAATTCCAAATTCTTCCCTCCTTGTTTTCATAAATTAATTGAACCCTAAAGGTTCTCATAGGATTTCACAAAATCTTCTTGAACTCTATCAATTGAAAAGACACTATGGGCTTTTAATTCTAGTCTTGTGAATTCGAAATTCCATTATTTTCATTGATCTTGGCTTCATTCCACCACTTTTTTATGGCTTCATTTCATCAGTGTCAATGGCTTCATTCCATCATTCCGGTCATGGCTTCAATTTTAGTCATGCCCTCAAAGACACCAAATAGTCACAAAGTAGACCCAATATATGTCAATATGAAAATTTCAATGCTCACTCCAAAAATTGACTAAACCAATTTCAACTTTCATAGGAATAAAATTAAATTTGGCTAAATTTTTTTAAATGACAACCTTTAAGCATATAACTTTCATAGGAATAAAATTAAATTTGGAACTTGTGACACTTCTATAAAGATGATTGTGTGCTAAAGAAACCCTAGAATAAAAAAATTCTACACCTAATAATGCATGTTGAAGGAAGCCTAATTTGTGAACTTCTACACAAGATTGAATTGATTTTCCTATTGCAATAGTTGCAAGTCTATTCTTTAGATGAACATCTCTAGATTTTAAAAAGACCTCTAACTTTTAGCTTTACATTCTTCACAACAAATGTTCAATAGCACTATTGCCCCTAGAATTAAAATTCATGGCCAAGCTTGAATTCAAGAGTTTCAATAGTGAAAGAGGCCAAGAGGGCACAATGCATAGGAGGCAAAGACCAAGAGTCCCCAACCTTGAAGTTAACCTTGGAAGGACAATCCCCTACACACACAACTCTCATATTATATTTAGGAGTTATCGGCATTAAAACAGATTAGAGGACGACTTTTGTAAAAATTATATCACATTAAAAGGACCCATTAGATGAGATTTCAGGATTTTAAGGGCCGTTTCGGGGCCACTCCCGGCACTGTTCCCCCGGTAGTCAAAGAACGCCACTGACAGATTTTTTTAAGTCCTTAAACTGAGAAACAAAGTTGATTTTTTTTTTTTTTTTTTTTTTTTTTTTTGAAAAATCTGACCTGGCCGTCTCTCGGCCAGGTCAGCACAGGCTGGGAACAGTGGATATCGGCGGTTCTCGGGGGGGGGGTTCGAGTTGGGAACTCGCAGCCCTCCCCGAGAGCCAAATCACATGTAATGCAAAAGACAAAATTAAATAAAATGAGATGTAAAAAATGTTGGGTTGCATATTTATTAAAAAAAACATTTTGCAATATGTATGAAATAAACACTTATGCATAATTATCAAAAATCCATACAAGAAGTTCCTAGACTCCAATTAAAATTAACATTCATTCATAGTTTTCTACTTATAATAAAAAAAAGTCTTAAATTTTTGATAGAAAAGCCCCCAAAGTTATTAGATAGCTTGCCCCATGATAAAAAAAGTATTAAAAAAAACTCACATGTATACTTAGGATTGTCCCGTCAAAGAATATTCATTTCATATAATAATTACATTTTTGGATTCCTTGTTAAAAAGTCTACAACAAAATTTTCTACATCAAGAATAATCACACCCCTTGAGATTGGAATAAAATGCATGATAGGTGGTTATAATTAATCAAGGCCATATAATACAGGAATTGCATACCTAGGACGCCACTGTAGTGACCTCGGTAATAGGTACTCACTCAACTAATCTATGATCCAATTTTTGGACCAATATTAGGTGCATTCTCTCTTTCTGCCATTGAACACTTTGTGTCATGAATGTCCTTTTAGGGTTAATCCATAAATGTCAATACATGAATCTCCTATACAAAAGAGAAATACAACTATTCATCCTCGGTTTTGGGAGTGGAAAGGAGAAATCTTCTATAGTGCTTTGACTTCCAATGAGTGGTTTTGAAATTTAGTATACCAATGATTCCCACGATACGGTATCAAAATGCATGATTTCCACGGTCACCCGTCCGTCCTTTCAGGGTTAAGAATGTCAGTGGAAGTCCCTTATGGTGTCCCGCCGCCGGATGAGGTCCCTCCAAAACGTGTACTGGCCCACAACTGAAGATAATGGACGCGACTGCCTGCCGAAACTGCGCCGCGTTTCCCCCTTCCCAAGAATGGATGGAGCATTGAAGCTGTCGTCTCCGTCCGGTGACGAGCAAATCCCGCTTTACTTACTTTCGTTGCTACTACAAGTCCGCAGCCTTGCCACCTTTGCTGTAAATTAGCTAGTCCAGAAAGAAAGACTTCCCAAATACTGTAATAGCTATCAATGCATTGATTGCTGCAGCTCCAAAGTGAGTTTCTTCAATTCATAATTGTCTGTTAGCTAGAAAACTGTTACTATCTTTTTAGGTAGCAGTTCCACCACTGCAGACGACCCACAAGCCGTATGGCACGTCCTCGATCTGGCACAGGGAAACCGGCAGGGCGTCACCCCCCCCGGTGTTTTTTTTCCACATTGCAGTTATACCCCCCCCAAACTTTCTTAAAACAGAAAGTTTGGGGGGGGGGGTTGGTGTAACTGCAATGTGGAAAAAAAATACCGGGGGGGTGATGCCCTGCCGTTCTCCCTGTGTGGGAAACTGATAACTAAACTGATACATATCCTCACTAGCCTGTCTGGGAACAGTGTCATTCGGAGTCTTAGCTAGCCAGCTCGCTCGCTCGCTCCAGGACCTGGGTTACTAGCTACTTGTGGTGCTCTTCTTCCATGGCCACATTCTGACGGAAGGCTAGCGCGCGGGGCTCTAGCTATCTAATTTGCTTATTTTCAATCCTTTCTTGCAATCGATCGAACGTGTTCAAGTTGTGTAAAAAAAAATTAATGAAAGCAACAGAGAGATATTTATTTATATATATATATGTATGTATATATATTACTTCGTCGTATCGATCGATCAAGGATGACCTCACGGCGACGTTGCAGTCCACACGGTCACATTAATTCAAAGCTCAGTCTAGCTCCGATTCTTTCCTCGCCTGGATTAACTTAAACCCGGCCTCGATCGCCTGGATTAACTTATTTTAGCAACAGCCAAACTGCTCGATCGATCGATCATGAGCTGATCAATTGATTACACTTAATTCGAGCTGATTGATTGCACTTAGTTCGATCGAGCTGATTTGATTGTACTGCCAGTAAATAGTACTTCCACTTAATTACTCACAACCAACTGTCTGATCGAAGGATTTCTTGTTCAGTTGAGCTCGAAAGGTCGTCACGAGAAACCTGCCGCAACCCGTGCAGAGAGCCAATGCATCAGTCCCCTCGTGATACCGTTGCCCGTAACTGACTCAAACAGCTGGTTCCATCCGACCAATTCGAGCAGTCAATGTAAGGTAACTCTGCCTATGACACACCTAATGCAAGCAAAAAAATTCATGAGCAGTATATGTGTCTTGTGAAATGTACTGCTCATGAATTTTTTGGCCTTCATTGGGCTGGTCCCAAGTTTTGCATGTCATAGGCATAGTTACCTTAAGTACTTGTTCCATTTGCATTCCTCAAACCCCTGGGAGGACAAGGAAACTCTCATAGAATGTGCATGGAGGATCGGTAATCCGGGATTATTAAGGTAGGAATACCTCAATACCATAAACAAACCTTAAAATAAATAAGCATTTTAGCCTATAGGATATGGGAAATTATTCATTGAGAAATTGAGCTCAATGTCTACAAAAATAAAAATGAGGAAGAAAGCAAAAGAAATCAAGGAATTTTTTTCTTCAAGAATGAATATTTTATTGAATATAAATGTGGATTCTTCATTTGGATCCCATTCCTATCTTATAGCTTCACCTAAAACGGCTACCTTTGGAACTTGTTCCTAAATCCTAATCAAGTGTTAGCCAATCAAATTTCAGCAAATCAAATCTTATTCAAATCAACAATAAAGCTAGCTATTGTTGATTTTAGAACACCCTGCTATACCATTAGGGGGACACCATTTTTAGTATTCCTACCTTAAGTCATCTTTAGAAGGATGGGTTAAGAACTTACCACAGGCATATGATAAACGGAGCATATGTGTGAATAACACTTACTCTTACGATGATTTCGAGGATATTAAATGCAACCTTCAGATTTAATTAAAATTAAATCTTTATTAGATTCAAGAACAATCATTCCCTATCATAATTTATTATAATGTTTCATAATATTTTTAATATTCATCATTATATTGTATTGACAATTATGCAAAATGTTGTGAAAATTTGATAGCGTCCTGCTTTAATTTCCTCCTTATATATATAAATAAGTTTTCTTATTATAGACTTATTATCAATTGATTTTTTGAATGATTATATAAGTATTGTATTTTAATAAGTTATATATTTTTGAAAGCTATTGAAATCTCTTATCTTAACCCTTAAAGGACCGTCACTATACTTTCACCAAAAACACTCCAAAACTGCCATTTCTAATACAAGTATCAAAATTTTGAAAATAAATAAATTCTGACATATCTAACCGTAGGATCTTGTATTATATAGTATCAAAAACATGTGGTAAAAATTTCAGACATTTCCACTGAGTAGATTGCAAGATAAAAGCATTCAAATTAACTGAAATCATTTTTTTGACCCTGCAAAAAGCAGAGCAGCTGCACTTCACAAGCTCAAATTTCTATGAAAAAATGACCTAAATGGTGGTGCTTCTTTGGATTTGTTTTCCTAGACAAGTTGGCCACATGCTTGAAAAATTTCAGATCATTTGGAAGAGTATAACATATAAGGAAAAAAATAGTAAGTAGGTAGTAGACAGTAGAGAATGATTAAAAATACTAAATTATTTACAATTTAAATATGGAATTGAAAATTTTCAATCCCAATGGTTGAAATGTTGTTATAATGTATCTACATCCTACGATTTTATTTTTGTCCAAAAATATTGAAAATTGGGTAAGATAAAGGATTTCAAAGTTTATTTTAGAGTAGGAAATCCAAAACTGCCCGCAAACAAAAAAATCCTCATAACTTTTGACTCATTGATCAAAATAGAATGATTCAAAGCTTTTCGTGTATATAAAACTCTAGAAAATCAATTCCAAATTTTTGTTTCTGAAAAAAGTGATTTTTTTTTATCTGCCCGAATTGCCCTGTTGTTGAAAAAAGTAACATATTAGACTATAACTTTTGACTTGCATTTCCAAATGTCATGAAATTTGGTGCATATGAAAGATATTCCTCGCCCCCCATATTCTATTAAAATTTCAGCCCCAAATATGAAAATCTCCGCTTGTAGGTACCTGCCCAAAATTTCTATAAAACCAAAAAATACAGTCCAGTCCTTTAGGGGTTAATATCAATACAAAAAAGAAATTATAATACTTTAAATTTAATAGTGACTAAGTACACTGAAATATGAATCCAATAAGTGTAGACATATTGTAAGCTAGGGAATTGTCACTCTAAATCTATAACTGGCAAAAAAAAATACTAAATCAGATAGAATTACTGGTAAAATTCTTCATTGAAGCTCATTTAACCCTGTAATGTCGTGAACATTAAATGTTTGATGAATGATAGAAAATACTTCTATGTAAGATACAAGTGCATGTATTCATCCTTGAAATTTTGTATAAAAAAGAAAGATAATTATTGGGTGGTTGCAAGAAAGACCAAGTCATTTTGGTAGTATTTTGCCAAAACTACAATTTTGCGTTCAGAACCATGAGTACTATGAGTATTATGAAATAGAACAATCTCAATCGTTGATCTAAAAATTCAATGGTTACTTATACCATTAACTACTTGTCGGTACTCAAAAAGTGCTATTTGAAAGAAAAGACAATTTGTCACAAAAAATAGATACAATTAGGTATAGCACACAAGGGAGCCCTATTTGTACAAATATTGAGGCCATAAAATAATGTATTTTTAGATTTCTTTGAGTAAACACACATCTCCCTACTGTGGAAATAGACCAAAAAAATTTCAGCTCTAGATCATTAATTTTGGGTACTCCCCTTGAAGTACTAAAACCCCTTAAAGTGTGACAAATTAGCAAAATTGACTTTTAAATATTATTATTATTTTTAATTTCTAAAAAATAAGGAACATAATCACAATAAAGTTAACCATCTCTAATAAAAATTTCAAGTTCATTAAGTTCTATTGTCAAAAGTTATAAAAGAAAATAGCTCTACCACTCTAAAATAATGTAATACAAAATAAGAACAATCTTTCTTGCAATCACCCTTTTACACAATAGTTTGACCTCCAATGAGTGCTCTTGTTTTTCTTTTAAGCAAATGACTCACATGATATCACATAATACCAAAAAGGTGATTTCCCTAGTGACTAGCCAGACATTCCACAATTAAGCTAATGTGCATAAATGTGCTCAGTGTGTGGTCAACCCAAGAACTTCTTTAAAATCATTTTTAAGAAAAATATTTAAATTGGTTTTCTAGATTTATAAATAAGTGGAGATCTTTGAATCATTCCATTTTGATTAATAAGATGAAAGTTATGAGGAGTTTTAGTTTGTAGGTAGTTTGGGGGTAGTTATAGAATCTCTACTCTAAGATAAACTTTGAAGTCTTTTATTTAACTCAATTTTCAATATTTTTGGAAAAAAATTAAAAAATTAGGTGTAGATTGTTTATTACAAGATTACAACCATTGGGAATTTGGGATTGGTATTTTTCAATTCCACAACAAAATTGTTAACAATTTAGTATTTTGAATCATTCTCTACTTCTTTCTACTTACTATTTTTTTCATACAAGACGTTTGTCACTCCAAACGTTAGTATCTCGCAATTTACACGGTGGAAATTTCTGAATTTTTTCCACATCTTTTCAAGCCAATGTACTACAAGATTCTATGGTTACATGATATTTTTGTAAAATTTGGTACTTGTACTAGAAACGACATTTTTTAAGCGTTTTTGGTGAAAACATAGTCAAAAGCCTTTAGGGGTTAATATATAATGTTGTTAGAATTAATGGGGATCCTTCAATTCAAGATTTTCAATAGATTTCAATTATAAAATGAGATTCAACCTCTAAAGTTCTACCAACTAATTGCTATGAGTGTCAATCATAGGTAAGTATCCCTATGATTGATACTAATAGCAATTAAGTATAATTACTACATAATATATAATTGTCTTTATGAGATATTATTGCCAAGAGATTGAAGCTTCTACCCACTTTAGTATGTTTTTTTGAACATGATATAAATAAGCTAAGAAAATTTCAAAGTATTATCTCTAGGGGTGCAAAAAATCAATACAAGGCTCTTCTAGTCTGTTATATTCAGATTGTGTACATTTTGTATCATCAATATCCAAGTTTTATTGTACTTTTGGTTCAAATGTAGGTGCTACATTTTAAATAGTAACGATTATAGGTGTACATGATTATCCAACAAAATGAGACATCAATTGGAATTTCTACTAAGCCATGTTAACTATAGATCAATATTCACGAAGTTTTTGGAGCCACTATGGTAATTTGCCTCCTCTTTGTAGGAGTTGAGGTTTTTTCAAAGGATACCGGTTACATCCTCTCCTTATCAAAATCTCCTAGTTCATTTCCTCTAGCATCAAATTCTCACTAGTCACTTTCTTTCAACTTCAAATTTGCAAAGGCTACAATCCTCTTCTTCAAAGATATGACAAGTTTGAAACTAAACTCCAAATTTTAGTACATTGGGCAAACATGGATAGTGGAGCAAGAACATACTTGCCTCCAACCAAGTATATACCCAACTCCAACTGATTGCTACGGATATTATATTTCCAGTAGAGGCTATGAATATTATATTTTCAAGTTGAATCCCATTTTCACAGCTTAAGCTCCTCCATTTCCGATCAATTGTATTGTAAGTTGTATTGTATAGTATGGTCAACAAGAGTAACAAAGATGTCCAAGACGTGTACATTAAAAGTATAAAATGATCACAAGATACACATTGAAAGCCACTATGATCACCTCAACATTGGTTTAGTAAGCAACCTATGGTTGGAAATTGGTATTGAGAATGGGACAAACAAAATCTTTGCAAAAAAAACATTCATCATAATTTTATTTTTGATGGAAAAAATGTCAAAAATTATGAGATCCTCCTTAAATCTATTTCTCTACATGGGAATTTTTTCCTCCACCTTCCCCATATCACCTTCCCCATGTCAAAGACACGATGAGTTACTTAACCCTTGCACGATGTCACCTTCCCCAAACGCCAAACGTCTAATGGATGACAAGGAATCTTTGAGTGTAGGACGAAAATGCAACTATTCATCCTTGGAATTGGGTTTGGAAAGGAAAGATCTCCTCCAGTACTTTGACTTCCAATTGCTATTTCTTTGACTAATGATTCACACGGTAATAAAAAAGGATGATTTTTAGCATCACCCCTTCCACATTCAAGGGTTAAGTGGTTGGAAATAGGCCGTCATCCTGATACCTCTGTTTGAATTTCTATCCCACACAAACACTAAGCAGGCATACAAAAAATGAAATTTAAGGCAGAGTACAGCCCCCAGGACAACTGGAGGTATTGTTCCAAAACTGAGTATCTTCTTTCAATTAATTCGCTTTCTTTACAAAAGAGCTTTGCGAATGCATTAGCTCTCCAGACTCCACTTGTTTCACACTAGATCCAACAAGAACTCTAGTTCTCAAAATCCTCTTACAGACATGCTTGAAGCCTCCACGCGGCAAGCCAGTTACTTCAAATTACAAAGCATGCCAGCAAGACACACTGCTAACTTCAAATTCCGACAAACGGATTAAGTAGCTGAGGGAGAATTCATCTCCCTTTCGGTGCATCCCCAAGAGGTCACAAGAGCATGGCCACGTGACGCAAAGTACTCAGTAACCAGATGAGGTCTTGGAGATCAATGTTGAAGTTGGGATACAACTTCGAAGTAGGATCTCAATCCGCTGCAACAACCTCCAGAATGCCACAACGAAGGAATAGATAAGTCTCCACTAACTGTCGCATCTTTATGTAGTATTGCTATCATCTTTGCTGTACGTCGGCGTATATTGATTCTGCGACGGAGAAAAGCCTGGTGCTGATGGAGAGTAGCCACCGCCGGGACTGCATCACACAAAACGTTGACATCGATTTGTAAGATTCAACTTTATAAACACAGAAATACAAATCAACCATGTTTGTACGCGTAATCAACCGTAAAAAGACTCGAAATTAAAATAAAGTTAATCGTTTAATTGTGCTGACTCTTCTCATAGCTTATGGACCGGAGAGATCAAACACAAGCTCGTGAGAAGCCATAACTCAAAACGAAGTTCAACAATCATGAAATTGCCTCACCTGTAGTTTGGAGAAGTGGGACTGTAGGCAGGACTTCCAGGAGTGTACGCTGGGCTGCAAAAATGAACAAAGAGAGCTCAGTACGAACACATTGTCGATAAGAGAGGAATGCGATGTCAAAAAAGAAAGAGTATTTAAGAAATGAAGTACCACACACCTTGTTGGAGAATAGGAAGGTGATCCTGGTGTGTACGCAGGACTAGTAGGCAAATACGAAGGAGACGATGGTGAATACGACGGTGATGTAGGGCTGTATCCAACATACCAATCTTTAGAATGACTTAACAACATGATCCACTCACCAATCAACATGGTGGTCTAAGATACCTAGATATAACGTTGAAACCGCAAAGTAATAAACCAAACAAGGAGAAAATAATGCACTACAAACCAAGTAGAATACAGAGAGGAGGACGCACCTGTAACTTGGCGAAGTTGGGCTGTACGAGGGACTAGAAGGCGAGTAACGAGGACTACTAGGAGAGTAAGCAGGGGAAGTGGGGCTGTAGCTAGGCGATGTCGGACTGTAACTGGGAGACGATGGGCTGTAGCTTGGCGAAGTCGGTGAATAACCAGGAGAGGTGGGACTATAGCTGGGAGAGGTAGGGCTATAACTGGGCGAAGTGGGGCTATAAGCAGGAGAGGAGGGAGCATACGAAGGGGAGGTAGGGCTGTAAGCTGGCGAGCTCGGGCTGTACGCTGGAGATGTCGGACTGTAACTTGGAGAGGTTGGACTGTAGCTAGGAGACGTTGGACTGTAACTAGGTGAGGTTGGGCTGTAGCTAGGCGAGGTCGGAGCATAGCTTGGAGATGTAGGAGAGTAAGAAGGACTGGTGGGCGAGTACCCAGGGGAAGTAGGGCTGTAAGAAGGCGAGGTAGGACTATACCCGGGAGACGTGGGACTGTACCCTGGAGATGTTGGACTATACCCAGGGGACGTAGGGCTGTAACCAGGTGATGTGGGGCTGTAACCTGGAGACAAGGGACTATATCCAGGGGAAGAAGGGCTGTAGCCTGGAGAGGACGGTGAGAAGGGCATGCTCCCTACATAGGGTGAAAACTGCGCTTCAGACAGCGGAGAAGCACGCAGGCTTGGGCTCAGAAGATAGCTCGGCGACATCATCCCCTCGTTGTGTGGCGTTCCAATCATCGGAGACCGTGATGGGGTCATGCCGTAGTCCGTTCCCTCAAAGCTGGGCAACTGCAACTCAATGGCGTGTTGAAGCATATTCTCATTCAGGTGTAGGCCAAAGTCGCCAGTTCCAATGGGCGCCAGTTGACCCAGCATGATGTTCTCAGTCACTCCCTTCAGGTGGTCTGCCTCTGCATACACTGCAGCGTCTAGTAAGATGTCCACTGTCTCTTCAAATGAGCACCGCATCATGGGTCCTGTGTCGTTTCTGTTGATGCCGTGCCGTGTGATGGCCATCAAGTGACCACGATAGGTCATAACATCACAGAGGATGGCCAGATGCCGGTAGTTCACGTAGGAGCCATCGAAGGAAATCACGTCTCGTAGCTCCTTCAGAAGAGCGTTTCGTACTGCTTCAATGCCCAGGACCTCAATAACCTCAATCAAATGGTTACTGGTAGTGCGGGAAGCATCGACATCCTCGTGACACATCACGGCCAACATGTTCACACCCTCGGTATCGAGAATCCATTCCTTCTCCGGCTCGAAGGCTACGATTTCATCAAACCGATTCTTCTTGTCTTCCTTGATGAACACCTTCCGAATGTCAGGTATTCCTCGCAGCGCCATCTCCGTCAACATGTTGCTCTCGATCTTTTTCAGGAAGACGTCATCCTCGGATTGCTCCGAGGCCTCCCCCTTTGGCGCTTCATCGTTCATGATGCGAATGCGAAGAATGAGTTTCTCGGCATTGTCGTCATTGAAGATACAGGTCAGGTCATCATCAAATTCAAGGTTGATCTTCTCTGCAATGTCGGCCATGCTCAGCTTCTTGTCCACCATCATCTCGCGGTTCAGCTCAATACGAAGAAGCCATGGGGAAATCTTTTCAGGAGCCACATCTTCGTCTGGCATTTCGTAGTACGACCTCACAAACTCCACATCCTCCTCTATCAAGGTGCTCATTGGTTCTGGATCGTACCAAATCTCCGTGGCCTGCGTAACAGATCGAAGAGTAGTGTACTCGAGAGCACACTGGACATTTTTGGCCTTCTCTTTCTCTTTGTTCACTCCAGGTCTCAAATATACTGTCAGCGACGGAGTCTTGGTCTTTTTTGCAACATTAATAATCTCACGTAAACGTGGCACACCCAGAGTGACGTTCTTTGCACTCACACCAGCGAAATGGAAAGTGTTCAGTGTCATCTGCGTGGCGGGTTCTCCAATCGACTGAGCAGCAACACATCCGATCATCTCACCGGGGGCCACAAGGGACTGGAGGAAGCGTGTTTCGATCTCACCAATGACCCAATCGAATGCCTCTCTAGTCAGTCGATAGTCCTTGAGGACCCTCTTGCTGGCTAGAGTGCTACGCAGAAGACAACCAAAAAATAGAGTGGCGTTTCTTTGCGCTTCCATTGAGATTTGGTCATCCCCTGGCACAACTCGGAGCCTCTCTTGCAGCTTATCCACAGCCTCCACAATCTCCATAGGATGCATGTCCGAAGGCTTACGGAAATCCACTTTGAAGATTTTCTGTGCATTCCAGATGAGTCGCTTCAGATTGACAGGAAGGGGCCAATTGGCCTCGCCAGTCGGTGCAATCTCGAGACCCATTTGCCGGCGGTCCGCTTCTAACTTGGACACTTCTGCATCAAACACATTTCTGATCTCTTGAATAGTCTTGATGTCTTCTGCAGCTTCCGTCGACATGTAATCAGGTGACCAATCATCTCTATCAATCTCAAACTTATACACCCTGTTGAACTCCGCCTTCTTCATTTTCAGCGAGTCCAATTTCTGCGTCTCAATCCACACCGAGTCCATTCCATCCTCTCCATACAGAAACTGAATCACATCTCCAAGGGAATTTCGCACAGTCCCATCATACTTGACCATGACATCTTCCATAGCCTTCACCAGTCGCCTTTGGATATACCCAGTCTCAGATGTTTTCACAGCTGTGTCAATAAGACCCTCTCTTCCTCCCATAGCATGGAAGAAAAACTCCTGTGGGGTCAGTCCTCGCAAATATGAATTCTCAACAAAGCCACGACTCTCAGGTCCATAGTCGTCCTTTGTAAAATGTGGAAGAGTACGGTCCGCAAAACCGTATGGAATTCGCTTCCCCTCCACATTTTGCTGCCCAACACAAGCAGTCATCTGGGAAATGTTGATGAAAGTGCCCTTCGACCCGGCTGTAACCATAGCTTTCAGGTTGTTACTCTCCGAGAGACTCCGTTGTGCACTAGCTCCAGCTTCGTCACGAGCCTTGTTCAAGACACCATTCACTCTGTTCTCGAAGGACTCTTTCAAGGTACGACCAGGCTGTGCTTCAAGCTGTTTGTCTTGGGCCATCTTAATCAAATCCTTCACATCGTTTTTAGCTATCGAAATGGTTTCATTAATTTTCTCCATCGTTGCTGCATCGGCAATCGTATCTCCAATACCGATACTAAAACCTTGTTGCAAAAGCCAATAATTTACAAGCCACTGAGTGTGCCCCAAAAATTTCCGAGCTGCATCAGGCCCAACTTCCTCCCTGTTCAAATCGAACAGCAGATGTTAGTACCGCCCATGCCATTTACTCATCAAACGTATGACTAAAACCTCACCCGTCAATATATTAGAACATTAGGAAGCGTACACGAAAGAGGTTATGATTTATGCAGATAAAAACACTTCTTTGACATCTACTACATGGTGCAGGGGAAAGAAAAGGTATATAGAAAAGTGTCACGTACCAAATGACATGAATAAGACTGCCTTGTCCTGTACCCAATGTCTTCTTGCAGAGCGTGCCTGCCACCACCTCTCCTTTTTCAATTCTCACCTGCGTGTCACCGGGTGAAAGATCACCTACTTCTGCATCAGGATGCCAAAACGCCTGACGCATCAGATTGATTTGCTTTGGGATGATCAGGGTAAAAATCTGTTTTCCTGTCCAGAGAGGGCGTGGCTTCAAAATGGTTGGAATAGGTATCTTGCCATCAAACTCCTCCCACCACATAAGAATGTTGTAGAACACGTCCTGCACAGAGTAATACCAAAGGTTTCAGACCTTCGGCAGCATTGAGCAAAGAAAACATGCTTCAAAACCGCCTTACCATCTTCACATAAAAATAACATGACATAACGTACCTTCTCTATGAAGGTGTCTCTCTTCGTCACTTTTCGACATCCCAAGAGTGTATCTTGTACAATTCCAATAACAGGGCGATTGGACTGAGGAGATACAACACACTTGGGAACCATCATGAGTTCCAAGACCTCTGCTCGAGTCTCAAAGGACTGGGGCACATGCATGTTCATTTCGTCACCATCGAAGTCGGCATTGTATGGTGATGTCACGGACAGGTTCAGCCGAAAGGTGGAATACGGCATGATGCGAATACGGTGTCCCATGATGGACATCTTGTGCAGACTCGGTTGTCGATTGAACAATACAAAATCGCCATCATTCATATGCCTTTCCACCTGCAGCATGAAAAATGCTTGCTTTAAGCACAGCTGTAGATCGAATGTTGTCCTGCTCTCAACATGAACTTTCACGATACCTTCAAAAACTGAATCAACTTAATTCGAAAATTAAGAAAATCGAGGTAACAACAGAGTTCGCAGTAAATTTCATTGTTCACGTGATTGCTCCCATATTGGGATACCTTATAGCCAAGCTCTAAGTGTCGACCGCTGCTCTTTTTCAGGAACCGAAGATCCAGTCGTTGACCATCTTCTCTGATGATGTACTTCGCACCAGTCTTACCAGGAGGTGGATGAGGCCCGTACTCTACAAGCTCTTTCAACCTGATGCATATCAACAAAGCATTTAGTTCAACAAAATGATGAAGACAACAAAGTACAGAGCATGAAGGTTTGTGACGTAAGAGAAAGCTCACCTTTCCATGTTGTAGGGAGTCACGGTTTCCGGATACGTTAAGTTCAGAGCAATACTCCAAGGCACTCCTAATTCATCAATGTTGATATTTGGATCTGGCGTAATCACAGTACGCGCAGAAAAGTCCACACGCTTTCCCATTAAATTTCCACGAATCCGACCTTCCTTGGCCTTCAGACGCTGACATATTGATTTTATAGGGCGCCCAGACCTTTGAGTAGCCTGTCATCCATAAAACATCACGCGTTTTAAACAATCATATCTAGCAACACAGGCGTGGTACTTTACTAAACGAAAGATGCAGAGACCAACCTCAACAGAATACAACCTCTAATATTGATCGAACCTTGACCAAGCTAAAAAAAACTTCTCTAGGGCCTGACCTAGATTCTACTGCAAAAATCGCGAACACCATGAGAACACACCAAAGATTGGAAAACAGCAGGCAAGAGAAAGCAGGAGATTGCTCACCCTTGGCTGTCCAGGAAGATCATTGTCAAAGTATGTTGCTATGTGAAATTGCAGAAGCTGAGCAAACTCGTTAATAATATGTGTAGGGGCACCATTTTGCTCTTGCCGCTTCAAGTTGTTATTATGACGAATGATCATAGCCAACTGATGGGTCAAGTCGTCTTCACTGCGAGCTGAACTGTCCATCATCACAGAGGGCCGGACGGGAGGGGGTGGAATAGGAAGCGCTTGCAGGATCATCCAGTCCGGTCGAGCAAACTTCGGGTTGAGACCAAGTAGAACACAGTCTTCATCACTTATCCTCTTAAGAATACTCAAAACTTTTTCAGCACTCAGTTGCTGTTTCCGCTCCACAGGCTCCGGCATATGCTGGTCTTGCTCATCAGCTTTCTTGCGGTTCGGCTTGAATTCAGCGATGAGCTTCATGCCATCTATGGTAGTCTTGGGCTGCTGTGCGCCACAACCTCCATGCGACTTCTTCTTCTCGGTTTCTTCACCGTAATGCGTATCATTCTCGTCGATTTCATCGCCTGCGTCACACTTGGTTTTGCTTTTACAGCAATCCAGCACTTTCTTCAACCTGTGCTTCGGATTACGAACTTTCTTTGCTTGCTTGAAACGATGGTCTTCCTGCACATTCAGCATGTATGCTTTTTTCATACCAAATCTCAATTTGAACATACCCTAACCACAAGAAGGAGACTTCCATAACGATGGACACTGGCGGCCAAATGAAGAGGAGTAATGACCAACCTCATCCGCAAGAACCCTGGAGCAATTGTAGCACACACACCGCAAGATGGACAGCACCGTCTTCAAAAACCCAATGTGAAACATAGGCTTCGCGAGCTCCAGATGACCAAAATGACCCGGGCATTCCGCCATGCTGCCGGCACATGTCTCACACTTGGCGTGCCGGTCGATTGTACCCAGGCGGGGGTCACTGAGACCCCCCATCTTTGGCTTCCCCCGATCATAGGTCTCGCTGCTCTCTATTTTACATACGGACATTTGCCGCTGTTGCAAGAGACACAAGCAGTCAGTGCAAGGATATCCGACTAAACCCTAAACATGGCATGAGCCTCATTATCTGAGCTGAGAGGAGCAGACACAAGCCTATAGCATAAATCCAAGCCGTAGCGCTATGTCCGAAACCAACAGCACTACTGCTTCCTTCTCATTACCGGCTTTTATTCGACTGTGTGAAAGATTTCTCTGGTGTATCGCGAACTCAAGAATTTTTATATTGTGAAAGAGAGCACCAAAAAGAGTGCAGGTCAGGATTAGGTCATAAGGCGGTAGAATCGTTTTCTACAATCTAGCTGTATCGGCAAGTACGCAGAGCCGCAATTTCGTACTTGCAACATCCACGGGCAATCCCAGAGTATGAAGAAAAAGAAGCCAACACATGGACTGGGAATCGGTTTCCAAACTCACAATTTCATCGGGACTGATGATGCCAAACTGCACAGTCTTGACCCGGGCCAAATCGGCAGGAGAGAAGGCAAAGCGCTGATCCATGGCCGCTGGTCCGCGGCTCAAAAAATACCAGCTACTTCAGGCGTGCTCCACTCAACAACCAGCCTGCTCGACTCGTTGTAGAATACTCACAGCGAGGCGCAGCGAGGCCCAAACCCTAGCACTCCATCATGGTCACAAAAGAACCGTCGCCCAGATTCGGACGCCAGATTCTGCTTTCAGTATTCGAAACTGCAATTGGTTTCTGTTTTGAATTTGGTTTACAACGATGCGCTCCCCTCCCAATAATCTGCTTCCGGAAGGAGAAAGAGGAACAACCCTCCTTGCAGGGGCGGAGGGTCAATATAAAGGAGGGAAGAACGTGAGGCCCACGGCTACACGACTCCTTGCACAAAAAGGTGAGGTCGACTTGCTGACCACGGTCACCAACTGGGCCACGGTCATCAGCACGACCACGGTCATAAGGCTCTTCTCTTGGGGCGAGTTTTACCGACTATGTGTGTGCACCCAAGGTAGTGTCCACTTATGCCCACCTTATACATGAAGTCAGATTTGGCGTAAATTAAGTCATTATTGTACAAAAGTGTCACATGTCATCTTGTTAATGGTGTTAGGTGACGTGGACCCTTGAGAATTTGACGTATAGTAGAACCAATATAAGGTAATGTAAATTTTTTGCTATGTAGGAAGACAGAAATCAAGGGGACTACAATTTTTTTGGTAATTCTAGGCTTCGAATTGAAATAACTATGAGTTTTGGAAGCCAAAAGTTGGTCTAAACACATACCAAATGTATAGACTCTTCCAACTCCAATCATTCTAGAACTATTTTTCCGCTCACTACTTCCTACTTTCTTGAGCACTACTTCCCGCTTTCTTGCTCTCTATTTTAGAACATGTGTCATGATCTTACTAGTCCCAACCTTGAAAAGATGAAAAAAAAACATTCCAAACTTTGGTTGGAAATTTGTTCTAGCTTTGGTTGGAAATAGCTACACATTGTAGATTAGGTATGGATTCCAGGTCATTAGACCTTCATATACGGTACCAGTCTTGAGGCCAACTAGATTTGCATGAGTTCCGGTCCCCGATTTGGTTCAAATTCTACACTCCAAACCTAGTTACTATAAAGTAGTGAGGTCCAATTTCCAATCATGTGCTCTTGGATTTTTTTAATGCTCAATTTCAAAAAATATAAAACACCCACCTTTTTTTTTCTTTCTATTTTTCTATTTCAAAAATAAAAGAGAGGATTTTTAGATTTTTTTAACCTTTTTTTTTTCTTCCTATTTTTTATTTTATTTATTCTTAAAACCGTATTTAAATAAAATTTGACTTCATTTATCATTATACTAGTGTGCCATGTGTTGTTGCCATAGTCAAAATAAAAATAAAAGTACACAAAATAGTGAAATTAGGTTGCCCCAGACTATAGTTGACCATGTCTAAAAGTGTTAGATATGAGAAATTAGTGTGTGGCGACCTAATTTCACTATTTTGTGTAGGTTTTAAAATTTTCTTAATTCATAAAAACTTCAAACTTCAATCATTTTCACACCGTAGGTCCAAATGCCTTAAATGATGCACTAGGCCCTCCTTGCAAAGTGCTTTCTGACGTTACCAAAGAACGCAACCGGAAGATGTACTATCCAAAAACTCTCACCATAACAAATAAAACAAACAAAACAAATAAATAGCCTAATTTAAAGTATAGAATATTTTTTGGTTCTTTATATAATCAATACACATTGAGTCTCTTTTCCTATTGTTGCTTACTAGGTCGCTTAAAATTTTGCAAATAAAAAATGATGCTCTAGGCCCTCATGTATAATCAAATAGAATTTGGAAAATGACAAATGTAGTATGTAAAAATTTAGAGCAATCCCTCAAATAATTAATCAACACCTTCCTCCACATCCATCCATCCTCTAATGACTCCGTCAATGCACCCAAAATTGTGCAACATGTATAAAAAAATAAAAAACAAAAATTATGCAACATGTAAACATGCACCCATAGTAAAATTCATGATTAAAATATGAGAGATCAACTCAAATTAGGAATGAATCCATCTTTGAATCCTAGCAAACTGCTAAATCCTAAGAAAAGTTTGACATCGCAAGTTCAAGAATTGGTTATTAGCATACCTATAATAATCTACTAATAATCAACCCAAATTTTAGGCAATGTAAATATTAAGGAGCTAAATTAAGTCATTGATATGGTTCATTAGGCATTAGGTTCACTTGAGCCTAAATAATAAAGGTCAAAATCTACTTTCATGAATCCACATGTTCTAAAATTTAGGTGAATATCCCTAAAACTTCCACTTTTTGCTTTCACACAAACACACTTTATACTACTCTTGAATTTGAAAGACAAGGATACTTCTCTATAGATAGGTAATTGTGATAGCCCATAGGAAAGTACCCATACACAAGCTCTCTATTTTCCCCATACACCTCCAACCAATTTCTCCCAATGTTGTAGGTCACACAATTCTTTTCAATATTTGATAAAAATTGGCATAACAACTTCTATCATATATTCAAACACACCGAATTTTTTGAAGCCATTTCAACTACTACCTCTCCGTTAAGAAACAATCAAAGTGTGATGACCATCAAAAATATATATTTGTTGGCACACAAAGTTGTCATCAAATATTATAAATTTCTAATACATGTTGTAGATTTTCCTAAAATTACACCCATTTGACTAATAAGCAACTTGAATATCAATTACAATAGTAAAAATATGGTCAATTTCGTTAAAATGGCGGTATTCCGCATGCCATTTTAATGGAATATCTTCTACAAATGGAGAATAAGTGTGCCACGATAGGGTCATACATGTGCCAATTTTATGCCTAGCACATTCAAATCACTCCTAGTTCATGCATTTCCACTCCCCTCGGACAATCTGTCCATTGTTTTCATTCTTTTAGTGGTTTCATTTTGTGCCATTTTAATGGAATACCGCTATTTTAACGAAATTGACCATAAATGTAAATGAAAATGTTGAATATCTATTACAACAACCAAGATTGTTGGCCAATATTGCTAGAGGGTCCTAAATATTGTCATCAACTTAGTTTGGACTTGTGCCCCTAAAGGTTAAGGTATATTGACCTAATACCGCTAAAGACTATAATTTCACCCCAATTTCACCTCCTATGAAACCACCTTATAATCACCTTAATTCCAGTTTAAAAAAAATCCAATACCATCAATCAAAGTAAGAAAGAAATTAATCTAAAAAAGATTAAGTGATTCAAATGGGGGCCAATACAAGCTTCACAACTTTTCAATGAATGGCAAAGGGCTTGACTAATGGTGCTTTAGCAACTCATAAATGAAAATGATGAAATGATATCTTCATTCATTAGGGAGGTACTTCAAGGGGATTGGTTCGTTCTAGGATGTCATTTGGTTAGTACAGGTAGTACAATTCAAAGGAGTTGGTTCAAGATTTATTTTGGGGCGGTTTTACATTATACTTTGGATGTTCATGACCCCTATCTACAGTGGTTTTGTATTTTCAGGACAATTTCCTTTGAAAATTTATAGAAATTACAATTTTAATCTAAAAAATAAAATCTCAGTTCGATACATTCCTTGAGAAAAGCGCAGAATATATATCTCTCATAGTGAGAGAAAGTGAATCAGGGTGGTAGGTTGATTTTACCTTTGTTTTTGGCCAGTGGCCAAGATTCAACCCCATCTACTAGAAATTTCTCCGATTAACTTTTTGGAGTTCTGTTTGGAGGGTGCAGAGAAGCCACTTCAGCTGGAACATGTAGCAAACAAGACCAACGTTTCAACAAATGAGAAAGTTCAGCTCAGAAGTGTGGAAAACGCCTCAAGTTAGTGCTCAATTGCTCATCCCACATTATGATCACTTTGATTTCTGAAATCCTGGGAGGTAACAATGATAATAGACCTGGTCAACTACCAAAATCTAGAATCAACTTGTAACTAGCCACTACTGTACTAATTAAAGGTTCTTGGTCTTCTTGCTCCAGTCTAGCTACTAACTTAGCAAAATGGGTCTGAATGATGGTCCAGACTTGGAACTTTTCTAAAGAATCTGAAACGCTTGCGAGTTTTATGAATCTAGTTTAAAATGAGATTTTCTGTCTTGGAATTAATCATCCTGATAGAGTCTTAGGATTTGGTTGATCCCAGTGGGAGCAAGAGTAACGGGGCATCGCTTGTACTGCAAAAAGAAATTCAAAAAGTCACGGCACATGTAAGTCATTCTTCTTATGTATAAAAGGAATAAGCTTAAACTAGCAACGAACGCATTCAAACTTATGGTACTAAGTTAATATACTACAAAACTATTCTTTACCTGAGTAACATAATGAAATGCACACGTGTAACAAAAGACAAAGCCGGATGTAGCCATGACTGCTGGATTAGTACGAGGACGTGTGCAGAGAGGACAAATCTTGCCATCCTTCGGTAATTGTAGTCCATCCTTGGCCACCTGTAAGATTTCCAAGTACAGTTATTAAAGAAACCATTTAAAGAAAAACATTTTTGCGCAAGACCACCATCTCCATCAACGATATATTCATCGGTCCTGCATTTCAAAAAACACCCTGTGGATTTGATTCTATACAACCACCCTTCATGTTACAAATTCCTAGAGGTGTAGTACTTCACGTCAGATCAAAATAAGAGCTTACCACAGGTGGCGGTGGGGGAGGGGGAGGAGGATAAACAGAAGGTGCAGTCACTCTTTCCTCTGCCGACTGGTACCACCATTCCACCATCTGAGAAATGCTCGCGGTTTAGAAATGGGTATTGTGCCTTACATTCATGTTCAGAGCTCTAATAATTAAGAGGCCAAAAGGCCACCAAATCGTTCACTATGGATAAAAAATTAAATATCATTAGCAGACCATGAAACATACTGTACCTTCTCACTGTATAACTTGTTGCAGCTTTTCGCAGCAACGTTTATCAAGTAAAACTAGCAATCATCAAACCCTTATAGTGTATCACAACCTCAATTCTACTAATTTGGAAAGAACTGACCTTAAAAAGAAAGACACTTGCGATAAGACCGGTCTGTGCATAATCTAGAGTTGTATATGCAAAGCGAAGGAGGCCCCTCTGTAATGTCTGCAACACAGAATCCCATAAAGCAGAATTACTTTCTGAAAGTTGATAATTTTGCAAAAATGATGCCCAAAAGAGGGTTCCACTTTTTGGACAATGATTCGTCATCCAGTGTCAGAAATAAACTATGAATACCTGAATGTGAGACGGTCCTCTAATTCTACCAAACTCGTGATTCCGTCTTGCTTCGACAACTTTTGCTGAATCCATCTGTAGCAAGACGAGGCAAGCCAACTGTCAAATCATCAAATAACTAGAGTCGCGAACATGGAATTGAAACGCTACATACCTTGAAGTTTCCAAAAGTTGAGAATAACTGGCAATGCTGCAGAAATCGTGGCAAAAAATAAATAGACCTCACAGGGACTTTTGCATACCAGCTCCTGACCTGTCGCACGGCGCACTTGAAGACCCATGTAATGAAGGGCAGGTGTGTAAAAGCGTGTGGCGTCCAGAAGGTAAAGCAACTGATATGCAAATGAGGTTCCTGTCCAAAGAGGTCCAGTCAGGGAGCAGGCAAAATTCAATTGAAGTCTCCAAAAAAGTTTAAAGTCTCACTAATTTAGAAAAAAATGAAAGGCCGATTCACAAGTAGGTCATTTTCACACCTTCTGTTGCAGCATGGACCCATGGATAGCATTTTACAACTGCTTGAATAACTAGTTGTTTGAAACGCCCGATAACGCTTCTGCTCCCCTCCTGCTCAAGAACTTCCACCACTCTTGCCGGTTCCACAACCACATCATCTACATCTTCTGGATCTCCACGACCCCATAGGGCAGCCTGGAGGGCAGTTCCCCTCTGTGCGTTCACAGTTGCCTCAAGCTTGTACTTCAAATATGGCAAGCCAACCTGGAAACATAAGATCCGACATCGAGGGTTAACCCCTAAGTGCCCAAGCTCAAACTAGAAAATCCACTGTGGAATAGTCGGTTTAAATTCTTTTCAAAATATGTTTCTGTCGTTCAAAAAAGTAGGAAATGATATTTTCTTTCTGTTGGTCCATTTTGTTACTTCCCTTGAAACTTCCTAAACGACTTATTTCAACTCCCATAGATGTGGAAGCGGCCACTTTTGGAGATTTGGATGCTTAAGGTTTTGTGTCTCAGATTAACAGAAATTAGCTCCAATAATAGATATTTGCAGCGAGAAAGTACAACAAATTACCATGTATTCCAAATATTCATATATCTACTCAACGTATCGCATTATTTACATGTCCTCTGTCCAGGAGACTAGAGAGAACTTTGAGATTAAATCGTTTCACTTTTCAATTGCCATCAGTTTCTGGAAACGTTTTGAACAATTCTAATCAATCAGCACTGCCTCCAATCCATTCTAAAAAGTTGCTCTCTCAAATCTCCAAACACTATGGCTTATCCTCAACTGTCAATGCATTGGTCCCAATTCAAGTGACCAGAGTCAAACAAGGATAAATGACACATACCAAGAATAAAACTGAAATGGCCCTTTGTTTGCTGGTCAAAGGTCTAGGTCCCGGGGGAGCTGCTTGCGTAGCTTCTTGCTCTGGTAGAGCATCCACTGCTGGTAAATCTGCTGGGGTTCGACGCAGACCGTATAGCGATTCCGAGAAAGAAGCGTCTGCGATTAGATTGTACAGTTCAAATTTTAGCAATGGGCGTGCTTAACCCCAACAAGGAATGCACCAAGGGAACAGAACATGGAATCATTACAAACCTGTTGTTTTTAAACTGTGCAACTCGAGTAGAAGCATGAGAGCAGCGTATCCTTCATCACTGTAATCCAAAACTCGGTGTAGTATCGGCCTTCTTTGCGCCATAACCTAATTACATTCCAAACAGCAAGGTTGATAAAACCTTGAATTTCAGGAAAGGAATACCAATAACTCCTAAACCCTAAACCAGAAGATGAATTTCAGAAATGCCAGAATCGATATAGAATTCATGTTTCAATAAATTTCTGCACATAATTTTAACTATAATCACAATCACATACTTTCAGAAGTTCATTTGATCTTCAGTATCCGAGGTAATACATTCGAATTACCACCTCAAAAATCGAAAGGGTTCAAAATACAGACCCCAAAGAAGTAGAGCAAGGCAGCCCGCAAGCTAGTGGGAAGATGCTCCGTGGCCGACATCTCGAAGAAAGTAGGGCGAGTGCCCTCCCCCCCCACCTGCATCAACATCTTCGCTTACTCGACTTCAAATCCTCCCAAAATCCTCCCACGTAAGCTACACCCCAAATATGATCCTCTCCCAATACTCCATCAAACCCTAACGCGTCGAAAAACCTGCACGCAAACCTCGCCTCCACATTGGTCTCATGGGAATTCGTCCCACCACACCTCCTCCATCCCCTGCTTCTCAACACAACAACTGTGAGCTTGACGTTGCTCTCTATTCAGTGGAATTGCGACGTAAATTTTTTGAAACATGCAACTAGATTCCCGAAAACTTTGAGAATAATCGCAAACCCAGACATCAATTTGAAGCCGAACAGATCATGGAGAAGAGACGACGACGACGACGAAGAAACAGAGAGAATTGCATGAATGTATCTGTTCGTTACTTTGCCTATTTCGATGTTCACATTCATCCTATTGGAGCGTTAATTTAGATGAAATCGTCGACGACCTTGAGGCACGAATGAGAAATGTGCCCGCGTGGCAGGAAACCAAGCCTTTGTTATCCAAACATCACCAAAACCCTAACTTAAAACCCTTCGTGTCTCTTCCGCTTTGGCTCACCTCCCTCAAGCTTCGCCGTCATTCTTCTGTCTGCTGCTTTGGAGAATTTGCGTTCCAGTGCTGTCTGAGTTTTCGGAAGTATTACAGGGCTTTTATTTGGAGGGCTTCTGAGAGGTTGTGTGTGGAGCGTCCGTGGTGGAGTGCAGTTTGTGGCGAATGGGGGCGAGAGATGTGACGAGTGGGCGTCTTTGATCAGAGGTCGGCAAGGGCGTTGAGGTCGGGGGCAGTGGCAAATGAAATTTTAGGTAGGCATGGCGAGGATGCCGGGGACTGCAGCTGGAACGGGTTTCGTTTCTACGCCACAGCAGCTGTTGAGCCCTTGCGCTTCCCGCTCTTTGAGCAGTCATAATTCCTCCGACAGGGCAGTAGCGTTTGGGAGCTTGCGGTCTGGTTTCTTCTTCACAAGCAAGGACTTACGTAATTGGTAAGGTTTCTGACGTTACTTGAGCTATGCTACTCACATTCTCTATCTACATTATTATTTCGTTGCTGCGGTTCATCTTGGAGTTAAGGTAATCACTCCTAAAAAAGGAACTCTGTAAGTGTTGAGCATAATTACTATAATTGGAACTTTTTAAAATTTTAAAATTTTCTTGTTAGCAAATCAGCGTAATTCAAAACTCACTGGAGAATGCATAATTTGGATGTCATATGCAAAAGTTACAAGGATTTTGTTTGTAGATGACCTAAACACCTCACGAGTACTGACGTTGACTGCTCATTTGAAAATCAGTGTGCATTGTGGCATTCTGGTAGATTTTGCAATTAGGTACTTCAACGTTTGTCTTCGTTTGTTGTTGTTTTTCGCATTTGAACGAGTGTATTTGCATCCAGGCGCAACAAGGAGAAGACGGGAAGAAGGAAGGCACCTGGGATACATAACTGCAGAATTTTCATTTCAAATGTGACCGCAATGAGTTCATCACAAGGGAGCTTCGTCTACCGTACGTTTGTAGCTAGGCGTCATGTGGCAACCATTAGACGAGGAGGTTTTCATGGCGATCAGAGAGCAATACAGACAGTAGAGGCGAATTACACGAAGCAGAGCTCTAGGAAGGAATCTAGTGTGGCGGGGCGTGTGAGCAACAGGTTTGAATATTTGAATTCTAGTAATACAGACCGTAAACTCTCTCACTGGCGAAGCGCCGACATAGAATTAGAGGAACACTGGATCGGACCCGGGAGATACATGGACATGCCGAAGACAGGAAGAGTTTCCGCGACGGCACTGAATCCAGTGTTAGGTCCTGCACAATATACGAAGGAACAAGTTTCACCGCACTTATTAGCAAGTACATTTAACACGGCACTGCAGTTAGGTTCCTCATCTGCTGCGCTTCGGTCCTCACCACCAGCATGGCCAGCTCGCAGCCGCATTGTTAAAGTCGCTTACCAGGCCGTGTCGAAGACGAAACCTCAAGCTAGTAATTCAATTCCTGTCCTTCCCCAGTATGCACGCCGTGTTGGCAGGATTAGTGCGCCAAACCAAAGTTCGCCTTTACTGCTATCTCCGCAGGTCGCTGATTTGGGTGCGACTTCCAAGGATTTGGACTCCGGAAGCGGGGAAGCATGGGAGAGGGCTGCGCAAAAGTTGGGTATATTGGGACCTGTGAAGTCCATGAGTGCATTATCTTTCAGGACTGAGGCAGCAGTGTCTGAGGTGGAGCTTGCAAAAGATTTCTCTCCCTCTCTCCCTGCTGTGTATACAAAATCCCAATCAGAGCCTTTCCGATTGGTTGCATCACGTGTGAAGAAGTCAGAGTTGTTTGAAGCGGTTGCACGAGGACGCCAAGACAATTTTGAGCCTGTGAAGGTGAGTGAGCATAAGCCCGAATGGGGGTCGGATCCTCCTAGTGCATTTGAAAAACTATTAGAGGAAGACCTATCAACAAGTCAACATGTTTTCGAATCTGAGGCCGGCAAAACTGAGAAGGCCCCTGCGAGAAGGAGGACTACCTCTAGGACAGCAGGCGTCAATGGTTCAGTGGACGAAAGTAAGCCCAAACGTCAGCCCAGAGCGAAGAAAATACAGGTCCCTGTGCAAGCTGAGTCGATCGTCTCGACACTAGCTTCAGTGGAGACTTCCAAAAAGGATCTGCCTGAGGAACGACAAATATTTCTCAATGAATCAGTTATGGTCATTGATAGCATCGAAAAGGCTACAATGGTCGTTCAGCAGCTGATGGGCGAGTACAAGGATCTGGTGCATGCTTGTGACACCGAGGTACTCCTTTTGTGATTCCGGATCGAGTCGACTCTGTTTTATCGCTCTGTTCAAATCCTGTGTGCGTAGACAGTCTCTGGCGAGGTCATTTTATATATTAATCTTTCACCTTTGTATAATCGATTGAGCTGAGGACTTGTAGGGCTTTAGTGTATTCTCAAACGCCTTTGTTTTGTCGGTAGACTCCAGCGGTCTGTTAACTGTACCCATTCGACCGTTCACTCGTCTATTTGATTTTTATCGATGCAACTATTTCGTTCCTTTTGAAAAATGATTATGACATAGCACAAGTTTGGGACGGTGAACTCAGTGCTTATGATGCTCCAGGTTGGAGAAATAGACGTTAAGAAAGAGAGTCCAGTTGGACATGGGCGAATCACATGTTTCAGCATCTATTGTGGACCCAGTGCGAATTTTGGAGATGGCAAGAGCCGTCTTTGGGTGGATGTGCTGGATGGTGAACAGGATGTTCTGAAAGTATTTAAACCTTATTTTGAAGACCCTCGTATTAATAAGGTAAGGTCTTTCGACAACTTTGACTTCGCTACCTAGTATGCATGGAGAGTAACCACGATACTCGCGAATTTGGAATTAGTCTGAATTTGGAATTAGTCTGAATTTGGAATTAGTCTGAATTTGGAATTAGTCTGGATTTTATGTGGCGAGTGGTTTGTTTTGTACGTTAGATCTAGCAGCTCTGTGTGGGCAATATTTGAGATTCTAAAGGGCTCTACGGAGAAGTCGTCATAATACATTTATGGTGTATCCAAAAGAGTTTGCACGGAGTTAATCCCGGTTCGAATGGTTTTAAATGCAGTGAATCTCAGCAATAGACCGTATGTTTTTTCTGCTACAGGAATTGCTTAATCTAGAGTTTTCCCTGCAATTTTAGTATTCGATCATTTAGGAGACGTTAACAACAAAAATTCACCTGCGTTGATGATTTAGGAGAATTTCAAGTTTATGTGAGTTTCCTGGATCAATGGAGGTTCGCATAAAATCTACTACTAATTTGGTGATGTTTGGTGATGTCGGCAGGTATGGCACAACTACAGTTTTGACAAGCATGTCCTAAGCAGACATGGAATACATGCTCAAGGTTTCTATGCTGACACGATGCATTTGGCTCGTTTAAATGATTCAGCAAGGAGGGGTGCCAAAGGGGGCTACTCTCTCGAAGTGTTAAGTGCCGATGAGAAAGTGATGGATAGTTATGTCAGGCATGTAAGTGAAATGGATGTTTCTATATTGGCTGGGAAGAAATCAATGAAAGATCTGTTTGGGAAGGCGAACTTGAAAAAGGATGGCACCCCTGGTAAAATCAAGACGATACCTCCGGTCGAGGAACTGCAAAGAGGCGAGCAGTGGCGGGATGCTTGGATTCACTATTCAACGTTCGATGCAGTGTGCACATGGCGCCTCTGGCAAAGTCTTCAGCAGAAGCTGGAAAGCACTCCGTGGAATGTGGCAGACTTGCGGAAAAGAGGGACCATGTATGACTTTTATGAGAAGTATTGGAGGCCGTTTGGAGAAGTTTTGGTGACCATGGAAGCTGATGGAATGCTTGTGGATTGTGATCACCTCGCAAGCGTTGAGAAAGTTGCAAGGAATCAGCAACAAATATCAGTTAGTCGCTTTCGGAAATGGGCTGCAAAATATTGTCCAGATGCTGCATTGATGAACGTTGGAAGTGATGCTCAGATTCGTCAATTTTTGTTTGGAGGCACGGCTAACAGGTAGTCGTCTTTGGCATCTTTGTTTCTAGTAGCTGCTGTTTATGTCTAATTCGTTCCCAGTAGCAGACTAGGATATTTCTGTTGATCTTGACTATCCAGGGCAAAGAATTGGTATTTCATGGCAATTATCTTTTACATCAGATTCCTTGATGTTCAAGTATAATAAGGTGCAGACATATGACAATCAATCTTCGGTCAACTCGACTCTGTTAGATCACTGGTTAGAATACAGAGTGAGGTTCCTGAGGTTTCCTTTTTAATTGCAGGAAAGATGCGAACCAACAACTTCCTTTGGAGCGGGTCTTCAGTGTACCCAATAATGATGGATTCATTGAGGAGGGCAAGAAGGTTGCCAAAAAGACAAAACCCATTGTGATAAAAGGGCTTGCCAATTTCGACATTAAAATACCTGTGGACACCTACACGTCGTCTGGATGGCCAGCAGTTGGTGGTGCAGCAATCAAGGTAAGAAAATGACTTCGACGATGTGTCCATGAGTGCAGGAATGTTTGTAGGTAAAAGGTTTTGGCCTTAAAATCATCAGGTCTGATTGATGGGGTTGCTGGCTACTTAAGAACTATCATGAAGTGATGTTCTTTCGACCTTTTTGAATGTTTTTGTTTACTATGTTGTATTGCAGGCACTTGCAGGCAAAGTTGCAATTGACTATACTGATCTGGAAGTTGCTTCCGAGGATGGGATCCTGGGAGATTCTGGAGGTTTATTGACGTCAGCTGGAGTGGAGTCAAACCATGAGGAAGATCTGTCTGTATATGGCAAGGCATATGAGGCATTTGGTAGAGGTCAAGAAGGCAAGGAAGCGTGCATGGCATTAGCCGCGTTGTGTGAAGTTGCTTCAATTAACACTTTACTGTCAAACTTCATAGAGCCCTTACAGGTACATCTATTGTCTAATGTTTCTCTATGGCCCAAGGCTTAGTCTCAATGAGCTGGACAACAGGATTCTTGGCGCACTGTTTCTTTTCCCGGAAAAATGCACCTAAACTAGGATTTTGTTACATTATACATCTGTGAAGGCGTAAAATCAAACACGCCTTGAACAAGATAATGCTATTGTCACATCATAGAATTTTTACTCTATTAACAAGTCACTGATCTTTCCAGAGCTTTCTTTCTACCAAAGTCTTTAATATTGACATGAAAGATATCCTACAGGGCAATGATATTAAGAGTACCTCTGATGGTCGGGTGCATTGTTCCTTGAACATCAATACTGAAACTGGGCGATTGTCTGCAAGAAGACCAAGTTTGCAGGTTAGTTTGTGCTGGTACTACCATTCCTGGATTTTTTTAATTGCTGTGTTGTATTACAGTATATAGTTTCTTGCTAACCCTTAGAATGAAATTAGCTACATCTACAGAAATCAAGAACTTCTTAATGGACAGTTCAGCTACCGGTTTACCATTTCTCTGTTGCATCGTATGTTATGCCTCTCAACTAAATACTGTATGAAGGCTTCGACAACTCTTTACAATGGTTCTGACTGCGACCATTGGTGATCTATTGCATTGTTCCTGTTGCAGAATCAACCAGCTCTAGAAAAAGACCGTTACAAGATACGTCAAGCCTTTGTTGCTGCTCCCGGAAAGAGTCTCGTCGTTGCTGATTATGGGCAGGTGTGAGGCCCTGATCATGAATCTTAGCCAATTAGCCAGCTTTTCCTTTGTAATTTGTATAGGATTTTGCTTGGTTTTATTGATATGCCTTTATTGATATCATATAAGCTGAACTCATTCTAAGCCACGGATGTCTTTTGCTGCCTCAGTTGGAGTTGCGGTTACTTGCTCATTTAGCAGATTGCAAGAGCATGAAAGCGGCCTTCAAAGCTGGTGGTGACTTTCATTCAAGGACTGCTATGAACATGTATCCTCATGTTCGTGAAGCTGTTGATAAGGAGAGAGTATTACTGGAGTGGGAAGGCCAAGGAAAACCACCTGTTCCATTGTTGAAAGTACGTGATCTTAACTCTGAAATTCGATTCACTCAATATCAACCAGAAAATGCTGGTCGTAGGATGCTGGTCGTAGGAAATAGTAACTTGGAGGATCATGGTCAGCAACCAGGGATAAAGGGCAGGGTACTTTTTTATAGAATAGCATATTCGTTGTAATCTCTTACTTGATTTGCGGTCAAGTTGTAAATTCCATCTCGAATGCTAAGACATCCTCGTCAAATAATAAACATAGCGATCTTCAGTACTTGTTTATATCTGTGGTGTGGGCTTTTTAGGATGTCTATGGGTCGGAGAGGAGAAAAGCTAAGATGCTGAACTTCTCAATTGCTTACGGGAAAACTGCTATGGGGCTGGCTAAGGATTGGAAGGTGAGTCACAGCATGGACAGCATGTTTTTGTTGACTTTAGAGTGCAATTGCATGACGAATATATTGCTATTCACGAGGCTGATCTATAGTTTACTGTTGGGTAGGGGGGTGGGGGTGGTAATGCCCCAGATATAGCTTTGAAAATTGTTTGCTGATCGACTTGAAACTTGAAACTTCTGTAGGTCCTTTTTTAAACTTTGGCTGTAATTTTAATGTTTTAAATGCTTTCCTCTCTCTGGCAGGTGAGTTTGGATGAGGCAAAGTCCACAGTGAACCTTTGGTACAGTGATAGGCCTGAAGTTCTAGCTTGGCAAAAGGAGCGCAAGCAGGAGGCTCATGAAACCTTGCGAGTGCACACATTATTAGGGCGGGCACGCCATCTTCCTGATGTGAACTCTTCCAACTCATTGCTTCGGTCCCATATGGAGCGCGCTGCTATCAACACTCCCGTTCAGGTAAGCGAACATACGTCGATGCAATTCTAGCGGTTATCCTTCAATTACCAGACTTCATGATTTGTAAAGTTTGAATGTTGAAGTTCAGCATGCCTGGTTTGTGCTATCGAAGCTGCTTGTCACTGATCTCTTGTTTGCTTTGATCAGGGAAGTGCGGCAGATGTCGCAATGTGCGCCATGCTCGAAATCAATCGGAATGTGAAGCTTGGGGAACTTGGTTGGAAACTCCTTTTACAGGTTAGGCTTTGCTTCTAGTTTTTCACTCTGGGGACAATTAGGGGAGGGGTTCCGCAATGCAGGAGATTCTAGAAAACTGAGCTATTCTTGTTATTTTCGGCATTTGTTCTGATCGCATTTAGAACACCGGGAGAACACGGGAATGACTGGGAGTGGGTGGACCTGCAGGTACACGACGAGGTCATCTTAGAAGGGCCAACGGAGTCTGCAGCAAAAGCCAAAGACTTGGTGATACAATCCATGATGTATCCCTTTGACGGCGAAAACTTTTTGGATGTTGAATTGGTCGTTGATGGTGATTATGCTGAGAATTGGTATGCTGCAAAGTGAAGCAACTTTTCGTGGGGACGCATGGATATATATATCTTTGTTCGTATTACGACATCCTCTCGCTCGCTCTGAACTGTACATTATCACCACTGCCGCTCAACGCACCAAGGTTAAAGGACAAAGAAATTGATACTGGCAACTGAGAACACAAAAATTGGTTCGAGAAGATTCCATTGAAGCTTTAAGCACCAAATCTCACTGACCTGACCCCATCCATCAAGAGTTCGTAAGATCTGAAGTGGGACATATATTCTATGCTTGCAGTGTGCCCTTCACACGGCGAACATGAATCCTCGAAGCTTTCACTTGAAACCTTGAATCTACACACCCATGCCAACCTTTCTCCTGCTTTCAAGGTCACGTCAAGTTGTAAGATTTCACTGGAGTAGTCTATTTCGAGGAGAAATTAAACTGCCTCCATTGTATACAAGAGTTGATTGGATTCTCTCAAGAGTTTGTAAACTTTTGATGATAGTGTGAAGTATGTGTCTGGACACTACTTTGATTAGTAGTCGATCGTAGGCAGACGGTGGTAGTTCTTTACTGTTGAGTTGAACCCTGTCTAGACGGATTGCGCAATTCATATGCGTTGTATGTACTGCTCTTAGGTACTACAATTTCCTTTTGTTTTGAATTCGAATCACCTACTGCATTATTTCTGGAACCGAAATCAAGCTTCAATTGTACTGGATTCCGAGAACACATGTTGGTACTGACGTGACGAGTTTGGTTGCGTTGTTTCCGTTGTTTCCGTTGTTTGGATCCAGTGTTGTGTGAATCTCAGAGATAGGAACTCGTTATTTCAATGTCATTGAAGAGTTAGCTGAGCGATCCCACCGTGGATTGTTAGGATCTGACATTGGATGTTCTCTTTCTGACCAGCTATTGAACGGCGAATTTTGTGTGAAGTTGTACTGTGGTATTTCAGGATATTAGGAGTTAGAACGATCCAAGGATTAATGTTTCTGAAAAACTTGAATTTCTTAAATGGACAGTATATATTCCACTCCTACTTTTGCCACTTTTCATGATCAGGACGCGCGGCCTGGGATGTAAATCTGTAACTAAGTTTCCTACGGAGCATCTGTGTGTGTAGATGCACGTGTACACAAATTTTAGTACCGGTTTTACGATAACGAACTCGAGGTGGATTGCCAACATCTTGCGGTCTTATGTAGCATGTTGAAGTCCAGTTTGTGAACCTATTAACCAATATACAAACTTCCTAGACATCTCAAAATGCCGAACATCTGTAACCATGAGAATTTGAGTTAGTGGGAAATTTGTCCCTCTAACAATTTGGAATGATCACGGGTACGTACTGGCAACTCTGAAGTGTTTTCGGCTCCACTACGAAGCTTAATTCGCATACTACAAAGATCTACAACAAAGGCCGGGTTCAATCATAGCTCAAGTATGTTAGAAGGCAAATACCTGAAGTTTTTAGAACAATACTGAAGTACTGGAAAATACTCTGCGACATGACATGATAAGACTACTGATAAAAAGACGAGGAAAACACATTGACATACGAGATGAATCAATTGCCAAAATAATATGGATCTTAGAGAAAAGTATTAACCATGCAAAGCTAATGCCAGGTGAGATGATTGCAGGCTGAAAAATATAATTGTTCTCTCTCTCTACTCAGAGCCAACTAGCATCTTCGCAATTCTTCAAGTTATTCCCACTCCGTCAAAATGTACGATCAAAAAAGTGACCGCACAGCTCACCAAAACCTTATGAACCAGAAACATCGGTAACTCATCAACAAGAAATTAAAAAACTGGGGTTATATATAAATAGTGTTGGTGTTTGTTCCCACCACTAACAAGGCTGAATACTTAGAGTTGATCAATCCTAATTTATTGGCTCTGTCCTTTTGGACAAAGACTATGGCAACGACTTGCATCGACATTTGTTTCTAAACTTTTCCAAATCTTATCTGCTTCTCCATTCACACTACGGTTTATCATATTCCAAACCCTAATTTTTTATTGGCTTTGTGTTGACGGGAGGAGGGCCGCCGGAACCTACTCTAAGATAAAAAGGCAAAAAGAGGGGGAGGGGGCGGAAAAAAAGAAAAAAAGAAGGGGAGGGAAAAAAAGGAAAAGAAAAAGAAAAAGAAGAAAAGAATTGAGCTTTTAAATCAATTAATAACAAATCTTTAACATCAATACCTTAAAGTAGAGAGTTTGATCTCTTGATTCATTATCAATCAAGAGTGTAGAGGCTTTGCAACCTTTATTTATTTATTTATTTATTTATGTACGCAAAGTAAAAGTTGAATAAAAATAAAAATAAAAATACAATGGTAACATCTGTACTAATTTTTTTTGTATGTAATTGTATGTAATGTTGAGATATCCTCAATTGTGCACTTACTAGTCATTCTCTTTATAACATTGGAAAGCTTGACTCGACAAGAATTGTACTAAAGTCGAATCATTGGTTTTGGATGTTTGATGGATTTGTGAGCCATTTTTAAGACCATGTATTGAATAAATTATGAAAAATGAAATGTAGTAGTTTTGATGTCATTCTTGGCATCGTCAAAAAGTTCTCAATGAGTAGAAATGCACCAAAATTGTTTTGCACTTTCGGTTCTTAAGTGTGAAAGTTATAGGTTTTCAATTGAATTTTGTTTTCATATATTTAATTTAATTAAGGATGAATTATTTTAAAAATTAAAAATTAAAAGAATACATATGTAAATCATGGAAAACACTTGGACAAGTGCACAACGCCACACAAGTTGTTTGTAAGTCAAACCTTAAAAAATTACATTGATCTTAAATTTAAAAGAAAAGATAATAAAAAAAATCTTTGTATGTAAAAAGAAACAAAAGTTTTTAATTAAATTCATGAATCATTTTCATATTCTCTAAATAATTAAATAAATCTTTAACATGATTTAGATATACACAAATTAAATATTCTAAAACAATGTTCAATGCACTATATATATTTCAATTTAATGGTAAATGTTCTTCTTTAAGTATTATTATTTTTAAATAGGATATCTGCAAATAAAATATTAAATCATTTATCATTATTGAAGAAGAAAAATCAATAGTGATTAATTGATTATAAACTCTATATAGTGAATGAAATGATCTAAAATGAAGTGAAAATAAATTATATCATATTGTGAAGTGAAAGAAATACAAAATGATTGCAATAAAAGTTGTCATTTTATTTTTACAAAAGAAAGCATGCATTCAAATAGGAACACACATAAATGAAAACCAATGCTTTATAAGAAGCATCAATATAATAACTAAATTCTCTAAATTATCATAGTTATACATGTATGATAAATCTATATATTAAATGAAATACACAAAATTCTACATAATATGCACATAATATGCATGAATGCACATAATATCTACTACATTTTTTGTTTTCCTCTTTTGTCTTCATCTTCTTTTTTTTGTTTCAATTGAAATTGATCTCGGATAAGGAAATTAGAATTTCCAAGGCAATTTTCTACTTGACAATAATATTTCCATCGTATTGCAAACTTTTCCCAATCAACTGTAGTACAATTGTTTGGTTTGATATGTTTCTTTTCATTTTGATGATGTAATAAATATGAAAACAATTGTGTCTCTTTTTCAAAATATGGAGTGCCTTTTGCTGCAGATGGTACAATTGCCGAATTAATGTCATGAAGACTTGAAAGTTGACTACAAAGTGGAGGCTCATATATAGATCCTAATCTTGGTACTTGTAAAAAATCTAAATCAACTGAAGGCAATGATGTTGGTAAATCTGCTATGATTTCAAGTTCGGCTTGCGTCTCAACCTTTTCTGTGATATCTTGATAAATATCACCTACAACATCAGAATTAGAAGATGGTAGCATTGGACTCCATGTTTCTAAAGTAAAATCGAAGTTAAACATTCAAACTCCGCATCTTATATTTGATGGTGTATATCATTTTCCACAAAACATAAGAAAACAAATGATTGCTAATAGTAGTACAAACTTGAATATTAGCATTGAAACAATTGGTGAAATTATTTTTATAATTTCATCTTCAAATGGAAATACTAATTTTGTTCCAAATTTTCCAACTAATGTTAATCTTAAACTTCGATTTGTTTTTGATGATGAAGACACTGTTTTTTCACAACGTGGAAAAACAGCTATTGTATCCCTTATTAAACACTATACGCCCAACAACTGGTCGTTAGTCTTAAGACATGCTATTAATCAAGTGTCGAATATACTATCAAAACTACCGATGGAAACAAGCCAAATCTATGTCCTAGAATCTTCACAAAATCTATTATAAGAACAAAGACAAGTGATTGCTCCAGGATCCTAGCGGCTTTCTTCATAGATCATTTTAGTATTATATAGAATTCTTATGTATTTTTACTAAAGAAATAAATATTATCTTCATTCCTCCATAGGGTTGTCCATCATGACGTGATGCTAGCTTGTTACGTCAATATGTTCGTCAGTGTTAGTCCGGACAGTGCCCGACGCGTCAGGATTGTGTTGGCGATTTTTTTTTTTTGACCGATGGCTTGACTGTTGACATGGACGACCTTTTTTTTTGGATCATGACGGACGCCGGAGATGAATTTAGACGTCCGGACGTGACATGACGTAGACAACCCTGTTCCTTCATGTTCAACTATATGAATTGACATATACTATTTTGTATTTCATTTCCATTTTTTTTCCAATATTCATCTTTGTTCTACTAAGACATTCATTAAAAAAATTCAAATACTTCCAATCTTGCCTCTTAAAATGAATTAATGTTTTTATCAATTTTCCTACTATTTATTCTTCTTTAAATATTTTTGTTTAATTTCCTTTCATTCAATATTGTTGTCCACCCAAGACAAAGCCTCACAGTCATACCGTTCTTGTTTACCAATGAATATATAACATTAATTAAATGGCTCAACATATAAAATTCAATGTCAACAAATAGGACGCTTGTGCATGTTGTCTCACCTGCACAAAACTAAAGAAAGTAATAATAATCTTTGTTTGATACTTCAGAACTGAAAGCACTGCTCTATCCAACATGCATGCTCTAAAATTAGAATTTGAACGGAATTGATAAATTGAAATGACTAATTCTGCGAATGCAATTCAATCAAGCCGATAACCAATCAACAAGAATTTAAACCAAAGAATATGACGAATTCAACAAGCTGTGGGTGCTTAAAAACACCCTGAAAGCTGGCCTCCGAACTCAACCGCCAGGCAGCTAGGCAGAGAAATTAAAAGTCCTCTTCCATTTTTTTCCTTTTATCAATCGTCAATGATGTCGGGTTCGGCTGTGATGGTTGTGAGCTTCAATCTAGTAGTTTGGCTCAAATCCAAACAAAATCATTTCGGTGACTAGAATCAATATCATGAGCATGTGACTAGATGTAGTCTCAAATTGCACAACAAGGTGATCCATGACATGGGCATCTTTATTTATAGTCAAATATAAAGTAGACTAAACCATTTCTATTTGCTACCTAATTCCATCATCCTACTTTTGGCCCCTATTCAATCCAAAAAATCATCCAAATCCATTCATTTTCTAACAAAATTACTTCATTAATGCCAACACAAGGTAATGTGTCAATGTGTCAATCCTTTAATGAAGAACACCTAAGTACCATTCAATACATGGGAGAGTAGTTATGGGCTATTTATACGGAATGTTCATGATTGCACTCTATAAATGATTTTGTAATTTCAGGGCAAGACACTTTAAAAATTCACAAAAATTACAATTTTAGTAGGAAAATAATAATTCCACTTGGGTTTGATTCATGAAACAAGCACACACCTATAAAAAATATTTGCCCCTCTTGGAGTTGGCCACATGATAATTCAAATTGTCAATTTGCATGGTAATAGGCACGTGTACCTTGGAGCACATTCGTGATGCAGAATAAAAGAGACCACTAGAACCCTATATGGAAGTTGCTTGCCACGTTAGGTAACGATTATGGTTATTAAACAAATCCACTTGGTATTAATTAGGTCATACTACCTTAGAATAACTTCCAATCTTGGTTGGAATGATGAAGTTATTTACATCCATAAATACGAAGACTATGGATGAGACATCATTTATATATCTAAGTTTATTCATTCATGCAAGTGTGGTGATATTATCCTACGTTAGATAATTTTTTTGCCAATTTCTTAGAAGTTTTCAATCACTCTTGAGTTAAACAACTAGTTGTTTACTACCTAGTTGCACACTCGGTTGCATGTGACATGTTTTTCTTCTAGAAATCTCTATTTTATTTATAAAAATTTAAACTTTTAATTGCTAAATATGAATGGCACCCTAAATATGTTTGAACTCGCCTAATTTTTTAAGACTTGTGTTAATGATCAAGGGTAATGGTTTGCTTTGGGTATCACTTTTTGGACACACTAATTAGGTTATTTTTATTTTAAACCTCCAAAATTTGTCTATTTTGTTCATTTTGATGAAGTTAGAATTGGACCTCAATAGGATCAAAATGTATATTTTCCAATGAGTTTTTTTAATACTATTGAATTTTTTTGGATCTTTTCATAGAAGTGAGAAAAATCGCTGAATTTTGGGATTTGCAAGCATCATAGTACACAATTTATTAAGTTTTTATTAATAAAATTAATTATTTTATGTATTGGACCACATAATGTAAGTCACATCCAAAAATGATATTAAAACAAAATCATTTGATATTCTAAATGCTTGTTTTTGAAGATTCTAGATGCTTGGGACAAAACTTACTTTTTCAACTAAAAATTTCATTAAAAATTCTTAAAATTCTTTGATTGTGATGAATTTCTTTTTCTCTTGATACATTACAAGTGTAGGGAACTAAAACCACATTTTGTGAAATCATACTTTGTTATATTCAAAAGTTGAAGTCGTTTGAGACAGTGCAGTGGACTGACATTGTAGTTGAAACAACATTTTTCGGTACGCAAAGCAAACCATTAACCTCCACCAAGAACATTCTTTCTAGTGAATCTATACTAAGTACCCTTGAATTGATACTGACAAATACTCCTAGCGCTTTGTTTTGCAAAGTTGAATTCAATTTGAACAAGTTGAGAGTTCTTGGCCCATAAGTCAATGGACAATTGTCTCATGGAAGGCAATGTATAGAAAGATATTTTTAAAATTGCATGAGTGCAAAAACAAGGGTAATTTTATTCAATGATGTGCAAAAAATCAAACACTTAGAAGTTAGAAAGATGAGTAGTTCCAAAATAGCCCTTTAAATTTATTCAGAGGATATCCTTCAAAATATTCTATAAATATCCAAATTGTGTGAAATATTCTTAGAAAATCTATATTACTTCATACCTCCTCTCTAAATCCCCTTTCAATGCACAAGGGTCAGTTAATCCATAATAAGACCCTCCCATGAGGCCATTGTCTTCACATGTGAGTACTTTAGAGTTAAAATCTTTCTTGGTTTACTTCAATTGGCATGAATTTACCCAAAATAACTAACAATTTTCTCAAAAGATGTCAGACACTCAAACACACTACTAACACTAAAAAGGGTATTTAGTGTTGGATTACATTTAGTGTAATTACCACCCTACTCCACACAACACTAAATCTGAACTTTGTGGGAATTAGTGTAATATTAGACTTCAATGCGTACTATAGAGTACATTTAGATTTACCAGATTTTAGATTTTAGATTTTAGATTTGCGATAGAGTAGAGATTTCAGATTTACCATAGAGTACATTTAGTGTTAGAAATTACATTTAGTGTTACTTACTTTAGTAGGGTAAATGATATTTAGTGTCATGGTTCGCAAATAGTGTTGCCAACACTAAATACCCTTTTTAGTGTACTTCTAAAGAATGCTATCAGACACACTACTTCTAAAACTTTACAAGAAACGAATGCCAAGCTAGATCTTGCTGTCCATGGACGAGCAGGTAACTTAAACTAGCTTGTGCCTTGTAACAAAATGGTTATCGTTACCTCTAATTCAGGGTGTAGGTGCAGAAATCTTGTGCAATGAATCTTGGTATGGCGTTCATGTAGTTACGGTGAGAATGTATGAATTGCCTCCGCTCATATCCTATCCACTAAACTCAGTTTGTAGTGTAATGAATCATTGTGTTGTCCTGCAACCCGGGATTTGGATCGCTGCTTCAATTTTCAATGAGTAAAATCTCATGAGAGATTGCTTGCATTGCTTGCATTAGTCCAACTTATCCATATACCGCAGGGTAACCATTCCGGTGGATTTCAGCTTTTGAGGTGGATTTCACTATTAGAATGGGGGTGGGCCTTGTTCTGTTTTCGAGAGAATTACGGCGCACTGAAGGCATATTACTTGGATACCGTATGAGTTATGAATTGAATTAGTGGTGTTACAATCACGAGCCTAGACCCATGAGTATTGCATCTACGATGTATCTCACGGAAGCATCTTTGACTGATAGAAACTAGAGTATCTCATTACTTGAAAGTCATGTGTTTAGATGACACTGGCGTTGTAAATAGATACCTTTAAAATGTTTTGCTGTGGTCCTTTGTGAAGAGACGGGGTTCAAAATCATGGATTCATCTTGAGCTTGATTGATTCTCTTTCCTGACAGGCGAAGCTGGTCAATGAGAAGAATGCTCTGGCAATTCAAGTTAAAAATTTATTTCGGGATGTTGCAAAGGTTAGTATGAGTTTTTCTTGACGGAGCTGCTGTACAAAGTTCCATGGTTACTTCTTCCTCAATAGTGAATGCCTGTTGATTTTGGATGGACTAATTGGACGACACATTATAATGAGTGATAATGTAGCCAATTTTTGCAGCTGGAGACATTCAAGCGGACACTTGTCCAGTCTCTTCAGGACGATGACAGACCCAGCGTATGTTTTCTTGTCTATTTTGAAATCATTCTCTCGATGGTTTTGATAAGAGTCAGCAGTTTGTGATCTGATACTAAATTTTTACATGCATAAAATCTCTATGAACTACTGGAAACCGGCTATGGTCTCAGAGTGATGGTGGAGGGAATCGGGGAGGACATCCCCCAAATTTGGCGACATGGAAGGCATCACGTAAGCTGCGAGCAACTTTTCTCGTCACTTATATTCAATGATTTGTAATCCTCTGTCCATTTGCAAATATGAAAAAGTTCTCTTGCCTGATCATGAGCTTTCACTTTGTGCCTGTAGTCCGCAACTCCTTTGCAGAAGCATCTATTGGTGGTGCCTATTACTTGTTGCACTTCAGTGTAGGTAGCGAATAATTATTGTCTGGTCCTTTGTAATTATTTCCAGTATGAATGGAAGATCACATCATTTGTTGCAAGACAAACCAGATCCTTCGAAAGGACTTGCTCTGTGCTGGCTCTCTAATGCCTTGTGTTCACAGAGCTGGCGGAGTCAACTGTGACTAAAGCGCAAATTTTTGAGGATGAGGGTCAATATGCAAATTCCTTGAGTGCAAAATCGATCAAGAATAACGGTGAGGTTGTTATTAAATCAGGTGACGTCCTCTTGATACTGTTCACATTGGTTGCCTATAAAGTCTACTCTGCCGAGCTTTTGGCCTGCTATAGTAGTTTTAATAAATGATGACAAGCGTGAGGGTTGATTTTCGAGAAGGGACTGACGCATTTCTGTCTTAACAAATCAAACTAGATTATATTTTTAATGTGCACGACTATGTTATGAGTACAGCCTAGTTTCCTTCTTTCACAACTATAAGCGACATATTCTCTGATAGAATACACTCTCTGGCTGTGTATTCCTCTTTATAGTTTTTATAATCTGTTCTGGGACTACAGTTACAGTGCCGAAGCCAACCAGTGGACGTACTACGCCAAATCTACGAAGTACCAGAACTCCTGCAAGAGGGACACCGCGACTGACTCCCACTGGGTCACCGAAACCTCAGTCCAAGAAAGGGTCACCGTTGTCCTCAATGCATCCGCTTCAGTTTCAGCAGATTCAGATTCCGACGTCGTTGCCAAGCAGCCGGTCTGGCAGCCGGTCAAGTTCTCCAAATCGTGACTCTGGGCAATGTAAAGAAACTTTCATCACTCTACTTCTCCATTATTTTTAATCATTCACCTTATGCAGTTGTTTTATACTTTCGGCAACGATTGTTTTAATGTATTTGAAGCTGATCAAACTCCCAGTCTTATCACAGATTCACGCCTGTCTACGTACTACCTTGAGCAAGGTGAATATTATGAGGGAGAGTGAGGTATTGTAGTTGCTAGCTGTTCTGTGCACCTGATAATTTCTAGTGTCAATCTTTTTATGGCAGCACGCACAATCCGTTTGGATGGCAAGGAGTTTTTTCGTCGAGCCAGGTGGGTTTGGATTTGTTCCCAGATCTTCCTTTAACTGGCTCTTGTCGCTAGCTTCATAGGTGTTGTGTTCGCTTCACATCTTGGACCCAACCAAGTAGCTTAATTGGAATTCGTTACGAAATGCCCGCCTGCATGGCCCAAGTTGTATCAGTAAGGAAATTGGTGCGTACACCAGTTACATAACTTGCAATGAATCTGCATCCATTTCCACTGAGGAACTTATCTCCCCTGATATTGGAAAACTCAACTAATTGTGCCCATACCAATGGTTTTGAAGTTAGCTAACTTGAAAGCCCAACTCCCCAGAGCCTGTGGGTAACTCTGTTGAACTACACTAATAATGATGTTTAGTGTTTGCAACACTAATTGTGAAATCTAGCGCTAAATGGTAACAACGTTGGTAATGTTACCAACACTAAATGTCAACATGATCACTAATTTTCAACCTATATTTCCAAATTAAATATGAGATGGTTCACTTTGAATTAAATTAGTATCCAGCATGAACACTAATTCATTGTCAGATAAATCGAGAATTAGAGTGAAGGGGTAAATAACACGTAGACTACTGCATGTACCATAAACACTACATTTCATTATTGGTGTACTGATATTTTGCATTCGGGTGCAGGTGTCGGTTGACGTATGAACAATTTAGTGCATTTTTAGCCAACATCAAGGAACTGAATGCTCACCGGCAAACACAAGAGGTAATAAAACTCTCGTGCTTTTCTCTAAGCAGGTCCACCCATGAGTACGCGGTTGTTTGCAAATGTTAAAATAAATTGTTAAGATTTACTCAATGGTTGTTGTCTTCTAAACTTCAATCTTTATTCTTTTGTGTTAATTTTTTTTCAGTTCAATATTGAAGTGTGTCTAGGACATGAAGTTGCTAGATACTCTCCGAGTCTCTGTCAAATGTTGGGAGTTTCATACACCCGTCTCCGTGTATTTTAAATTTACTGCTCATTAACATTAGTTTGTAATTCACGTGGGTGTACTTACTGTGGGAGACTCTTATGTAGGAGACTCTCAGCAAAGCAAAGGACCTCTTTAGTCCTCTGGGGGTGCACTTAGTTCTACTATAACAAACCACGTGCAAACAAGTGGTTTCTAATAAACTATAATTTCAACCTAAAATTTTGAACATTGTTTAATAATGACTATAGCTTTCTATTGCCAAAATTTCCAATTCAAATAAAATATGAAATGATTTTTAGAAGAGGTTGAAAATGAACTAAAATAGCATGTTTTTCAACTCAAATAATTATCGAGGACACATTTAGATGACCATTGAGTCAATATTCAACTCAAAATGAGCTTTCAATAATGAGTTATTTTTAAGAATTTTTTGTTCATTTTTAAGACAATTTTTTCTTATATAATATAGGGGTGTGAAAGTTATTTTTCAATTCTACAGTGTATCTTTTTACTTCAAAAATTTGTAACTAATTATTATTAACAAATAAAAATATCAATAATTCAAAACATAAACTTTCAAAGTAGGAAAATCTATTCATATTTTTTTAATTTTGTTTTATTTAAAATTCAAAAAGTATATAGGGGGTCCAAAGTTTTGTTCGCACATGGTTTCTAATGGACACTCTAAATGACCCCCCCGAGCTTTGGTCCAAAAAACAAGGACTTGTACAGCACTTTCGAAGGCATTTTAAGTTGGCATCTTCCTTGATAGAAGCCTTGTTCTCTCTCAGGAAAGTTAACTTATGCACGGGGGAAAGTAAAGACTCACGGGAATTTATAAATCATACAAAGAGTTTGATGTTTTCTAGTACACTATGTATTATCTAGTGTTGTCAACATTTGTGAAAATTACAACTTGTATTCAATGATACATATAAGAAATGAATCTTTACAATTGCTTTCGAGATACTTATTTCCATACCACCTTGAATCGCTTGAATGATTCCTTGCTTGTTCTTCACCTGAATGCAAAAAAATCTTTGATTATCTTCCCAAGGTTCTCTATGAAATGGTAGATAGTGTATAAAAGGAATCCAAATTGTTGTTTGATTTTAAATTGTTCATTGTTCACTTGTTATGAAGTTGAAGTGCACTTCATTGCAATTCCAACGCAATTTGCAATTTCAAAATCAGTTCATTTTCATGTTTGCTCAAGAATGCTAGTTGGAGGCCATCATTCATAATGCCCTTTGGGATGCCTTGTTAGATGTAGGTCATGTGGCCATGCTTAAGACCCACCAAGATGCTCATAGAAGACCCCAATAGACATGTAGGACATGGTCCAAGTTTGATGCCGTTTGGCTTCAATCCTTGGTGATTGGTGGCAAAGTTGTCTAGAACAAGTAGGGATTTGTTCCTTGTATTTTTTAGTAGTCTCTTTCTTGTTCTCTCTTTGTCCAACCTTTGGGCTTGGTTGCTATGTATTTTTTGTTTTGCAATGGGATTTCCATTTGTTTCAAAAAGAAGAAAAAAAAAAAAAGGTTTTTAGCATGCTAGAGCTTTCTAAAGTTGATGCACTTTCTAAGGTAGTATGCTCTAAAAGCACCCATCTTCTTCAAATTGCCCCTATTTTTAGATGGAGAATGGAAATTGGGTCATCCTTAAATGGACCACTATCAGTAACAATTGAATGCATCAACAAAAAATTGTTTTTCTATTGCAAGAGCCAATCATTGTCTTTGATTTCGACACATCTCTTTATAAGTTGCAAGTGGATGGATTTTGGAAAACCTATGGTCACAAATAGGTGCCTATGTCTAGAGTCCTTGAAAATTTATAACTAATTCAAAAATGCTTGGAAAAATACAAACCAGTTGTGTTAAGTTCCACATCTATTTTTCTTTCTCTGAAAAATGATTGAAAAATAATTGAAAAATAATTCTGTCCACAGAAGCCTATGAAAAAGGTGGACCAGCTCTTAAACGGTCGCTTTTAGAGCATACTACATTAGTGAAAATTGACTGAAAATTTCATAAATGAACTACACCCCACTGCACAGTAGAGTTTGTGAAAAAGAAATATACGGCACAATAGCAAGGATGATGTGGTCGTGCAAGCATGATGTAGGGTGCCTGTGGTCACGATAGTAGTGATTTTCTTAATCCATTTTACAATGACAGCTGGAGTTTTTGGAGTGGTCAGTTTCTGGTAAAGCATAGACATGGAAATTTACGGGTGAAAATTGCACGAAAATATCCAAACATGTTCAATGCTACAAGTCACTGAAGATAAACATAATGAAGCTGTCAACTATTTAACTATTAACCCTTGAATGCACAAGGCGGTCTTTTTGAGGTTCTTGGAATTTGCTCTCAATTGAACAAAAAGACAACATTTTGATAAGTTGTATCAATTTTTTTTTAATAGTAATTGTACAAATTCATACTAGACATGTTAGAGATCACATGGGAAAAGAAAAGACAACAATATCACTTACGGATTGAAAGATTATAACTCTTCCACTAATGATACATATGCTCCAAAAACCTCAAATATGGCTTTATACATTTAGTGATTATAATTTCTAATTTGCAACTTATACATCAGCATCAAATTACTCCTGCAAGTCTCATTTAAAAATGAATCTCTACAAGTTTTCAATTACGATATCCAAGCTATGACAGACAGACAGACTGGGAAAATGCACAAAAACAAGCTCCTGTTGCAACAAAACTGTTTGCCTAAGCCTAAATCTATTCAGTAAAGGAAGCTAAGAAGGGAAGGCGCCCTGAGACATGTCCAGTTGAAAGCTCGAACGGACCGAGTATACTACCGGATCACATCCACAGTGCAAGTTCCAAATTTTGTGCTAAACTGGCACACATGATTTGAGTAGCAGGCTTGTCTTTATTTTCAAATTGTATTCCTACAAACGTATTTCATTGCTAAAATTTTGTACAAATTGATTCACAAGGTAAGGATACTGAACCCATCTCCCAGACCCAACAGCAACTCATCATCTATTCATACACTGATCTTCAAATGGAAATGAAGTTTTCTACTCTCCCATCAAGAGTAGTCCCACTTTGGAAGAATTCATACATGGTGATTCAAATTTGATCTCAAGAGATTTGGCTCGTTTTATACTTACCCAAAGGTGATCTCCCCCAAAACACTCCTACGGCTGTTCAAATGCTTCACGTGTCGCAAAATAGTTGATACCAAAACCAATTCCCACAAAAAAACGTACACTTGGAAGTCCAACAGTTAAAGTGAACATGTGTATTCCATTGAAATCCAAGAAAACGTATCTGAACTCGCGATAGAGGCGAATTCACAACAATGCAGTCACTGTAACCACGACAAAATTTTGGTAGAAGATTTCTTCTCTCTTTTTACTTCTACGTCTTGACCTAAATGCCTTTCACAACTACTCTCATTGGAACCTACGCGCACCTACAAATACATGTACAAATTACCTCTGCCAGTACCTTGCCTACAGTACAATAACCCAACACCAAAACGGAAGAAAAAAATAAAAATAAAAATAGGATCAGTCTAAAACCCTAAAGAACGCAAGAAGAGATACATTCTTGACCCCTGAACCTTGCAAGAAACTGGCGGAACAGTCAAGGCGAGGCAAGCACATCCGGGCGGAAGGAAATGGGTGCCAAGAGCCGCATCTGGCAAGAAAGCGGACTGGCCTTGCTGCTAAACTTGATGGGCGACCGGCGCTCGCTCCACGTCCCTTGCGACAGGTCGTAGGACACGACGCATCCCTGCGCAGAGTCGCTCACGACGACGACGTGGTGTCCACTCACGACGCACGCGCCCCAGGAGCGGACGCGCCGGTGCAGCGGCTCCGGCATGGACGCCAACAGCTCCCAGCACCCGGAGTTCAGCGCATAGAGACGCCCGACGGGCCCGTCGTCGTCGACAGGCGCCACAGCCATGAGCGTGCGACCGTTGGTCTCCAGCGGCGTCTGCCAGGCGGACTCGTCCGGCAGGTCGGACGCGACCTCCGACCAGACGCCTTGCGGCACGTCGTAAGCGACGAGCGCGTCGGTGCCCGCGAGCGTGGCACCCGCGGCCAACGCCTTCTGGGCGGTGCAGACGAGCCGGCCGTGTCTGTCGAGCGCCCCGTCTTGGGGGTCCAAGTAGAGATCCGCTGGCAAGCTCCCCTTCAGGCTCCACCTCCCCGTGACAGAATCGTAAACCTCCGTCGGTTGCGGCTTCCGCGCGGAGTACGCTTCCGTGCCCGCGAGGATGATTTTGTAGCCGCCCTGCGGGTCGACGATCATGTGCAAGACGTCTGGGCGTGACCACTTCTGAATGGGTTCGGGAAGCGTCCGGCGCTCACCAGTGACGGGGTTCACCACGACGATGATCGCGCGGGGGCGGCAGATGGCGAGCAATCCGCCTGCGCCCGTGAGCAGGCTCTTCCCAGGCGAGGCGGGGAGGTCAATGGCTGGCATGGCTTGCCACTTGTTGGTGGCGATGGAGAATCCACACCATTGAAGCGCCCCCGTGTCGGTGTGGCTGTAGCGCACTGGGCAGTACGATGGCCATGAATTCGTGACGTTGAGGTAGAGACGCGGGCGTTGGCAAATTGCTCGCCATTGCTGGCACACCGTGGCGCAACGGAAAACATTTGGGAACGGGAGGAAGCCGAGAATGTGCTCCAGAATCTCGGCGGGGAGCTGCTTCCAGAGTGTAGCATCGAGATTACCGTCGCGCATCCACGCCGACTTCTGGGTGGTCGTCTCATTACTCCCCGTCACTGCCTCACACCTGCAATTCCAACTCCACACATTTAACTGACGCGATCACGACTACCGCTCCATCAAAGCTCCGAATCTCTCACTATCCGTTGCAAACCAACAAAAATTTGCACTCTAGTCGCGAAGTGTTCTTCTATTCAAAATTTCGAAACACCTCGAAGGTCTCATTGAGATACTATTGCGCAACAAACCTATTTGTGATTGCTATAGCAAATGAAGGCGAAGCTATCTCAAAGACACCCCATCTCACCCTCAAATTTCCAACTCCCACCTCGATAAACTTCCGCAGCTGCAGCGAAGCTAGAGCTGCATCAAGGCGTAAGATGGACGTAACCATTTCTGATAGCAAAGATAAAAACCGCGGAGAGAGACACGTTAGTCTAGCAAGGAAGCGGTACTCAAGGTGCATTAAAACCGTAAATGCAGTGGAGCCAGAATCACCCCAAAGCATCGAGACGACGAAGTTGGAACAAATGAAAGATAGGGCTTCCACCCCACCCACCCCCAGCCTCTTTTTTCTCTCTTCTTCTCACTCAGCATACAGATAATAGGGTACGTGACAGCAGCTGCGAGCCCCAAACACGATTCTCCAACACTACAAACGATCAGGAAATGGTGCCCAGCGGTACGCGAAGAGCGCAATGCCCACCTCTACAACTCATCATAAATACTCCCTCTCCAAATCCCCCGTGATTCCCCACCCAAAACGGTAGCAAAATGCGAGGGGATAACATACCCAACTCGAGGGGCCAGAGGAGTCGATGAGCGCACGCATTTCTTGAGGCACCAGAGCTTGAACAACGCCTTGAGGGGCGGTTTCGTCACGTCGGTGGACTGCTGCTGCTGCGGCTTCGTCAGCTTCGCAACCGTCGTCGTCGTTGTGGTAGCAGAGCTGCCAGTCAAGCTGCTTCTCTTTCTGGCCATTGTGTGAATCAGATGGCTGATGATGAGGGAGATTGCGCAAGCGCCTCGATCATTTCCAGGACACCTCGCAACTGGAATGGTCTTGGCCACGTCGCCACCGCACCTCAAATGCCTGCCTGTTGCACTGAGAAGCGCCCTCTGGGCGTGAGAATTTTCGTCAGCGGAGGATGAGACTTCTCATGTTTTTCATGTGATAAAAGGATGATAACGTACTTAATAATCACCGGCTCATCCGGTCTACTGTTCATCCAATCAAAATAAACCCCCCGTCACACTGGTACGGCGTATGTCGTTTATATGACTTTCACTGCAATACGGCACTAGATTCGAATTTCATGTGATCTGGAAATTGCAGTAGCTTTTTTAAATCTACAGAATCGATTTGAAATATATGAATTTTAATTTTAGAATCTAAATGGACTTTCGAATTCAAGCTAGAATTGAAATTAAGGCGTGATTTGAATGCACCAAAGAGATTCAAGTAAGGTAACTCAACTTATGATAAGCCAAGTTTGGAATAACCTAATGAAAGCCAAAAAATTATTGTAAAATACATTTCAGAAGACACATGTACATGTAAAGAAATTACGGGCATGCATTAGGTTGCTCCAAACTTGGCCTGTCATAGGCTGAGTTACCTTATAGAGAGATGTGTTAGCCCTAAAGAAACAAGGCCTTTTTTCTTTGCCAAAAAACACTCAAAACTGCCATTCTATTGCAAAGAGTAAAAGAAAATTGAAAATTGCACTACATAGTTTTGAAATTTAAATCTTTATGGTGGGGAATTAAGTTGAGAGTATAGGAAAAAAAAGAATTCGAAAAAATTTAATTTTCTTTCTTAAAAAATTGTTAATTAGAAGTAGATACAAGATAGAAGCAAAATCTAAATTATTAATATCTCTAATCTTTCAAATCTTTTTTCGTTGTTTGGTCTTCTCTATTTTGAATTTATCTAAGCATAACTTTTCTTCCCAGGCACCAATTGAAAAAAAAGATTATATCAGTCCCACGAAGATAATCAATTTTTCTATCTTCGATTTCTTTTTTAAAATCATGACAAAAATTGAGACCATAAGTACTTGTCCAAAATCCAATTTGCCCTCTAAAGGGGCAACAATCCTTTAGGGATTAAAAATAATCATTTTAAATACCCCCCCAACTATAAACATGTACTTTGATTTTGTATTTTTAGTACGCCAAAGAGCTTTCAACTATGTACTAAAGATGCCCTTAAATAGAATATTGGAGGTTGTATACCATTACATAGGTCTCTACAATATTCAAAGAAACCCAAGAGTATGTATAGGCTTAGAGCAAATAATAAGAGCATAATTATCCACCACAATATTTTTTGAACAATCCAACACGGAATGTGGTCCAAAGATCATAGGCCCACTTCAGACATGCCAACCCCCAAAACTTGGACGAGCTCCTAAAATATCGTAATTTCATTACATTTGGGGAAGGGGTCCCCATTTGATTCTCCAATTCAGGAGTATCGTAGCATCATAAAGCTTTTACTTACAGTAAATGTAAAAAAATTCACATTCTATTGGCTCTTGTCATTCCAACTTAGAGATCACGGCGTATAACTCTCCCTCCTTTTAAGGCATGTCTTGTGCCAACACAAATGGAAGTGGCTTTTTCCACATTCTATAGGCTCTTGTCAATCCAACTTGGAGATCACCCCACAACTCTCCCTCGTTTTGAGGCATGTCCTATGCCAACAAGATTGGAAGAGTCACTGACTTTCCCTTGACCACTTGTTGTTGCAGTGGCCAGTTTCAAACCCACCCAAGGAAATGCATCTTGAGCCATTGTCAAACTTGCCTGTCAGAGATGGACTTTGGTCATGGCGAGTTGCGGGATGACTCCCTAGGCCGGCTCTAAGTCAGGAAAATCAGTCTAGACCCTGCTCATCAATTGCGGGAACATTCCTTGCTTGATCGATAGGCTTCGCAGCCTGTTGAAAAAAACAAAACATCTACAATTACTGGTCTATGATGATACGGACAACTCTGCAGCCTCAGTGTTGAAAAAACAAAACATCTACAACTGGTCTATAATGCATAATACGGACAACTCTGCAGTCTCGGTGTTGAAAAAACAAGACATCTAAGTTAAGTTACAACTGGTTTTAGAATGATACGGACAACTCTGTGGGTTCCCACCGTGGCTCCTGGGTCCGGCACTCCAGCCAATTCCTACGGGTCGCGGGCCGCGTGTCCACCATGACACACGACTTGTCCAAATATAAGCAAACAAAAAAAAGCCCATACATTAAGTACAAGAAATCCTGAGATTCAGCATCAAAGATACACCTCTCCTGAAGTGTGATTCCCGAAGTCCTGATTCTATTTGTCGTAATAGTTTATTGATTTCCTAAAACTAGAAGATCCACCTCTCGCGATGCTTCAGTCCGTTCGGGGAGCATCTTTGGAAAACGCTACAGTAGGGGTCGGTTCTCTAATAAGTTGACCTCCGATTTCTCGCTCAATCAGGGCGAGGCCGGACAGCTAGCCGGAGCTGCTGGAGCTACTGGAGCTGCAGAGACGCTTCTGCGAGATTGCCCGACGAGCTTGGGGTGACATGGGTGGGGCGGGGGGGGGGGACTTGATCGATCGATCATGAGTGCAAGTTGCAACTGCTGGGTAAGATTGATAACTAATAATCCATGCGTTCAAATTTCAAAACTCAAACTGGCAAGGATATATGGCGCATGCAGTGGTCGGGTCGACTTGTGTTCAATTCATTCCCGGTTTGGAGCTTCCAAGCTTTTCCGTTACAATATCAGACGTCACACACGTGACGCTCACACGCACTAGGAGTGAGTTATTAGTATCATGTCAATGATCAGTACTTCGGTAACCGGCCTAGGATCGAATCGGGTTTGGGATTGCAGGGATGCGAACAGATGTTGAAAGCTTGAATGCCTGACCCTCCCTGCGTAAGCGTAGCTATCCTTGCAGTAGGGATGGGTGATGCCAGGCTATCCTTTCATCAGTTTGTAATTGGCTCCGGACCAGGGCTTTTTTCTCTTTTTTCAGGGGGGGGGCTTTCTGGTGCCAGATTGCACCAGGAAAAAATAATGTGGAAAAAAAATGCCAAAAAACTTGGATGAAGTTGCCAAAAAACTTCAAATTAGAAGAAAATCTTGAATGAAATCGGCAGATTATGGATGAATGAAAATTATAGACATGTGAAATGTGTTAATGTGATATTTTTAGTCCAATATGTGGATGAATGTTGAAATTTGGAGCGCCACTGGAACATTTTATATCACCACTTTGGCACTTCTTAAAAAAAAAATTAAAAAAAAATTTTAACCATGCTTTGGAGTCTAGACCAAAGGAATGCAAGTTTTGCATTCAAGGGAGCTAAGCTAATGTAAGGTAGGAATACCATGAATGGTTAAAATAAGCATTTTAGCCTATAGGATATGGGAAATTCCTTAAGAAATTGAGTTCAATATGTGCAAAAACAAGGATAAGGAAGAATGCAAAAAAAAAAGAAAAAAAAAAGAAAAAAAAAAAAAACCCTTCAAGAATGAAAATCTCATGAAAGTTTTATGCAATATAAATGTGGATTCTTCATTTGGGCACCATTCTTGTCTCATAGATTCACCTAAGGTAGCTATCTTTGGGACTTGTTCCTAATCAAGTGTGAGGCAATAAAATGCAAGGAAATTGAATCTTTTCATAATTTTTTTCAAAGCCAGCTATTGTTGGTTTGAAGACAACCTACTTTGCCATTAGAAGGGGGGATAATTGTTATCGGTTTTCATTAGAAGAAATATCAGCCCTCCAGAGGGCTACTCCGGAGTGACAAGCCAAACTATTTTAGAGCTTAGCCTGTCACTCCAGAACTATCCCGTAGGCGGCAATGAGCAGCCAGCTTAGCTAACTGCTCGCCGAAACAGTAAGTAATTGCCATTTTCAATTTTATTTTTTAAAATTAAAAAAAAAATTATTCGTAAATTTCAGTTCCTATATCATTGCCGCTGCAAGTATAGCTGGGCGGAAATAGGGGGAAAACAAATTTTTGAGCAAAAAAAGTAAATGTTCAGGGTACCTTGGAGGGTTGTGGAGCAGCCCTTTGGAGGCTTGAAATTTTCTCTAATGCCTACCTTATTGCACAAAGAAATAACTCCAACGCCATTTGGTAGGTTGGTGGCCGACATGTTCATATTGGATCCCACTTATAACTACAAGTAGTTATAGGAGTTATACTAGTATTATGTACATTGGTTAAGAGAGAGTCTCTTGATAGTAGCACTAAGTATTTAAATTTTATTATTTTGTGACAATCTTGTGTTAGAAGACATGTCATCGGTGTGTATTATTTGAGCATTTGAGTATAGTTTATGGAAAATAGATACTAAAGTTATGTTAGTAGACTAAACAAATATTTTTAGAGACAAAAAAGATTCATTCCTCATTGAGATGCTATAGTCCCTACAATACTTCACTAGTCAAATTTTACAACTAACTACATATTTTGAAAGCTATGAAAGAGAGGCAAAGGGTATTAATTTTTGAGGTGTATCAAACAAAGAGAAGTGGTAGTAAAAGATATTAGAAATAATAAATTAAAATTATGGTTAGAAGCCTCCAAAAGTTGTTTTAAATTCATGACCAATCTACTACTCCGTACCAATTTGATACCAATCCATTCTTATCTTGAAACACTTGCTTGATTTGTGACACTTTTAGGCTCTAAAGAGTAGTCTAGAGCCAAAACAATGTTGATGAGCATGGCACATTCTTTGGGAATTATATGTGCAAAATTGTACTTGGCGGGGCTAAGGTAAAAAGTAGTAGAGCAATTGCCTACACCTTCAATTTTATAATTGTAATTGCATTACATTCTAAAATCAACCCATGCAAATTCTTGTCTACAACGTATTGCCTCTATATGTAAAAGTCCAAGAATACTTTTGAATACACCTCATTTCAATACTTTGAAAATTCACAATTTCAATGCATACAATGTCTAAAAAATGCATAAAAAAAATTGAATATTCTTTTGCCTTCCAACAAGATTTCACGAAAACCAAACAATTTAATAATAAAATCAATGCTCAATTGAGTATTTAGAGACAATCTAGTGTAGTTTATATTAATGAAATCGGGTATGGGAATACCAATTGCAATTGACTTGGGTCTATCTCGGGGCTAAGGTAGGGTACTCAAAAACTGACCACTAACATAGAGGTACATTTTTCTTTTTTCAATGTACCAATGGTGAACATATCAAGAGGGGGCACTTTTAGTGACTACTACGGTTCAACTTCAAGAATTCATAACTAATTCTACAAAGGTCCAAAAAATATGAAACCACTTGGGTTTGATGCCAATTCCATTTAATTATGTCTTACAAAAATGTCTTGAACATTGTTTTGAGGAGTTTAGCTTCCCCCAAAATACAATTAGCTCGTAAAGGGTCACCTTTTAAGAACAAACTACCTTATCTTGGATTGGGTCCGTTTTGGGTATGTCTACCTTATTTTAGTACAACACAAGCAATTCCTAGGATCTATCAACTTGGAAAGACGTTTACATTTATCTTTAGTCGATCAATTGTAAGGTGAAAACACCCATTCCCTTTTTTGTACCCATTCATGTACCCTAGATTTCCATTAAACCATCCCTAGACTTCCATTAAAGTATCTTTGAAAAGCGTCATTAAATTGTCCCATGCTTAATTGTGATTGGTTGATTGCAGATTTTATTAGGTTTTGGTTTCAAATCCACCTACATGACAATTTCAGTGGTCTCGGAAACTTTCACTTAAAAAATTCATAGAAATTACATGTCATATCCCAAAAATCTATTTTTTCCCCCCCTGAAATTCATGATTTTCAATTGCTCAGTATTTCTACAAATTTTTTATTTATTTTTAAAAGTACCTCCAGCTATGCAGAATTGCTTATTTTGACGATTTTGGGTGCCTCCCCCATATCATTTTCTCATGTGATTGTGTCTTGGAACTGCAGTTGAAGACTTGATCAAAGACAAGGTACCTCTCTTGATGAATGAATGCCCAGCCCTTGAGGATAAGGAAACCGCTTTTTTCTTCTTGCCAACTTTTAAGTTGCAAGTCCAGTACTATCACATACGTGCACCCACGATCATCACTGACACTGCAGTGACCCAAAAGTTACCTCTTTGTACATTTTTACCAAAAAATGACACTAGAAACTAGATATATGGATGACATGATGAAAGGTACTTACACAATCCGAACTCGAGTTAGATGGAACGGTTTTGTTTTAGTTTTTGTATAGTTACTACCGGTATAGAAATGAAGAGTGTACCTATTGGTTCAGAATTCAAATCATTTTTGGCAAAGTAACTTGGCGGTGGCAGACCTCGTCCTTTCAAAGCTAAAAGACAAGTGTCAAAATAAATGTCGAATGCATTTTCCACATTTTAACATAGTACCAAAGTAGTCCATTGAAAAATTGAATGTTGAAAAGAGTGTCAAAAAGTGAGTGTTGAAAAATGCGTTGAACATAATGTCAAAATAAATGTCAAGAAGAGTGTAAAAATGAATGTTAAAGATATGTCATAAAAATTGGTCCTTGACTACTTTGAAAATTTATAACTAATTCCATGAAGGTCCAAAAATATATACAAAATCTCAAATGTATTATGTATTTTTTGAAAATAAAAATAAAAATCATATATTTCAAATTTTCAAATTTTCTTATTTTGTAGAGATTGGTTGTTTTGATGGTTTTTTAGCATAATTGTGGAGTATCCAAAATAGGAAACCTCACTTAGAAATTTAGAGAGAAGGTTACATCACTAGGATTACATCTAATATTTGTTGAGAGATTTCTAAACAAAGTTATTTATTTGTCTTCAACATAGGTACAAAGAACGATCTCTTAGGTATGCATTTCTAGAAATTCAAAAAAAAATTCCATAATTTCATCAATTGAATCTCATTTTCACCAGCTTTCAAAAATGTCCTATGTCTGTATTTTTTTAAAGTTTTCATCATTTAGTAAACCAAGCATCTCATAAGGTGAAATTTTCCATAAACTCGTCTTGTGCATAACTTTTGGAGATTATTTTTCTTATGCCTAAAGTTTTGAGAACATGATACTTATTAACAAATAGTGTTTTTCTAATTATCCATATTTTATTTATTTTGTAAATTCTCCCAAAGTTCATAGTACTCCCACACACTAGTTTCCCAAATGGCCAAATGCAACCAAATGAGTAAGTGTTTGTGCTTTCACCTTTCTTGTTGACACTCAAACTAGTGTCTAAAAATGTCAATATAACTAGACATCAAGAACAATATCCATAGTTTTGGGTAGTGTGAAACCTTTCTTTGTATTTTGTGACACCATGAGGTAGTTTGCTCTTAAAGAAACCTTTTCAAGAATCGATTGCATTTTTTGGGGAAGCTAAATTCTTTGAAACAATTTTCAACAAATTTTTGTAGGAAGAAAAAAGGAATTGACATCTAACCCAAGTGGTTTCTTATCAGTTTTTGAACCATAGTGGAATTAGTTATGATTGAACTTTTGAAGTTGAAACATAGTGGTCACTAACTAAAAGCACCCCTGTTCTTGAAATGTATTGTACACTGTTGGGACATTGAAGAAAGCAAAACTTACTTCTATGTTAGTGGTTGCTTTTAAAGCACCCAATTTTAGGAACGGGGCAAAAATTATAGTCTTGTCGTTGGGGGACCGGGACCGGCATGCATGACGATAAAAAGAACACCCCGACTTTCATGTTCAAGAATGTTATTAACTTAACTTAATGGTCTCATGTTGCATTTTGTTTTGTCGAGCAAAGTGAAAGCACAACGGACACTGACATCAGCACCACGTCCATATCTCAACAGTATTTCCATGCCATTGAAATAAAAGTCTTACTTAAGCTCCAGGTTTAAAAAATAAAAATAAAAAAAATAAAAAAAGCCTTGCCTTACCTTTCCTGGGTGTGGGCTGATCAGATTCCCCCTAAGCCGGACCGCATTTCTAGAATGTACGTACGTTTCCTCAATGGTAAATTGATACCTTGGAAAGGCCTTACATTAAGACTTTCATTTGTGTTTGGGGGCCCAATACACAAATAATCATATTATGTGTAAATCACACTAATTGATTTGGAAATGTTATAAGTTTTTATTTTTTATGAAGATTTTTACCAAGAGCACAAATATTTATCGACTAAGGTGGAAGAACCCAAAAACGTCAATATAAGAAATTTAGCATAGTTGGAGACACCTTTTTCTAAAAATGATATTTTTTTAGAATTAGTAAGTGAAAATCATGAATATCAAAAAAAAAAAAAAATTCGGACGTGGTATGTAATTTCTTTGATTTTTCAAAGTGCTAGCCCACTAAATCATCCAAACTGTCACATAGGTGGACCCTAAACCAAAATCTACCAAAATCAATAGTTAGCATATCAGAGTTAAGTATGTGTCTTTCGAATGTGTCAGAGAATTAGAGGTAAGCATTTGAAGGATTCATTAACTAAAGTCTAGGGACACATTAAGAGGCAATCTAGGGTACATGAATAGGTACAAGGGACGCTTTTAGGTGCCTTCATCTTATTCGTAGAAGAGGGGGATGTTCTCTCTAAATTACCCCATTACGGAATAAATAGGAGCAAACCCATTGTGGGCAAAATTCTAATGGTAGTGTACATTCAAGTTCCAAAATGTACACCACCATTAAAACTTTGCCCACAATGGACTTGCTCCCATTTATTCCATAATGGAATAGTTTACCTTTGTTGGTAAAAATGTTCATCAAGATGGAGTAAAAATTTATATGTAGCATTTAAAAATCAACTAGTGTGGTTTACACTATATGTTTTTATTATAATGCAGTGCTGTCCGATTGCCATTGGCCACTAACCACAGTCCATATGGCATGTGGATCGTACTAGTATTCTGGCTATGACCTTAATGTTGCCAGCTTTTTGACTTGAAAAATACTATAAATACACACATTCATCAGTTGAATGCTGGCATGCAAGTTGCAAACTGAAGGAAAGAACAAACCATTGTTGCAAATATGCAATTTTTTTTTAATTAATTTGCAACGAGAAGATGGAGGCATTGACAAGTCAGCTTGCTTGCTGTACTACAAGATTTATGAACCCTCACGTGTGCTGAGTTTTTTAATTTGGGGGTCTGAAAAGCTACTGCGGAGCCCAGTGAGTCGCGTAATCCAAGAGGCTGAAGGCACCCAAAACCATCAGTTGCAGGTACTTTTTTTTTATTCTCCTCCTAAAAATGATATTTTTGTAGTATTAGCATGTGAAAGTCATGAATATTCAAAAAGAAAAAAAATTAGATTTTTCAGATGTGGTATGTAATTTCTATGATTTTTTTCAAAGTGCCAGTTCCTTGGATCACTAAAACTGTCACATGGGTGGACCCAAAATCAAAATCTGAAGAAATTAGTAGTCCACAAATCACAGTTAAATATATGTCCTTCAAATGCATCAATGAATAAGAGGTGAGCATTTGAAGGACACATTAACTAAAGTCTAGGGACATACATTTAGTGATAGTGTTGGGGTACAATAATAGGAACAAGGATGCTTTTGGGTGCCTTCACCTTAAATTTTGCAAATTTAACCCTTGAAGGACCAATGTTCCTTTAGGGGACAAAATGAAATTTTGGAGCAGGTACCTATAGGCTGAATTTTTGCTACAATTTTTTGAAACTTTGCTTGAAAATTAAAAAACTCATTAGCTTTAGAAAAAAAAATTCTTCTAGACTTTCATCTCAATTCTCCACCATAAAGATTTGGAGCTCGAAACTCTATTGTGCAAAAAATTTAAGCTAAGAAGGTTTAAAGTCAAATAATCTAGTCCTGCAATGTGCTGAAAAACTTGTTTTTTTGTCACTTTAAATGTTGATATCTGGCAATCTATGTGGTCAAAATTTCTGAAATTTTTCTCACACATTCTCATACTAGTTAGGTGTAAGTTCCCATGATTAGATATGAGGGGGGGGGGGGGGAATTTACTCTTTACTATAAACATGGCAGTTTTGAGTGTTTTTTGGTAGAAAAAAGGCCTTGGTCCTTTAGTGGGTAAGAGCATCACCACCCGTCTTGCAAAATGCAGGTGGTGATTTGGCCTACATTTTGCAAAACCATCCGCTTTGCAAGTCGGGTGGTGAGCTGTGCTCCACCCGCAGCCTCTTAAGAGGTGAATTAGCTTTGCAAAACTGTAGAAAAATATCAACGCCGAGGTGAAAAACGCGAAAACAAGTAAAACCATTCGGCGCCCAATGTTGCGGAAAGGCGGTCGAGCTTGATGTTATGCAGGTTGCTCCGACGTCCAACTCACAACCTGCAAAAGAACCTCATTTGCCAACTTTCCAAGATTTGCAAACCGCTGAAATCCCCCGGTCATCCATTTTGCAAGATGGGTGGAGATGCTCTAATGAGGTGATTGTATCGGTTTCTTGTGAATTGAGAAAGCACCCATAGGCTTGGAACTGCAGTTGAAGAATTGGTTAAAGACAAGGTAAGGTACGTCCCCAGCCCTTGAGATAAGGCTGGGTAAGGAAACTTTTAAGTTGCAATTCCAGTGTCACTGGCCAGGCCACTTGTTGCTTGTGGGTTTGTACTTTTCTCTTTGTAATGGGACTTGTTTCATTTGTTTAAAAGGAAAAAAAAAAGAAAAAAAGAAAAAAAAAAGGTCCAGTATCACTCATCTATGTCCGTGCAGTCCGTGATCATCACTGACTTGGCAGCAACCCAAACGTGACAACTAATGTACATTTGTACGAAAAAGTGACACTAAAAACTAGATATATGGATGACACAATGAGAGGTACTTACACAATCCGAACTTGAGAGCTTGTATCTTAAATGGGAACGGTGTTGCTTCAGACTGTGGACAATTTTTTTTGGATAGTTGAGTTACTACCGGTATAGAAATGAAGAGTGTACCTATTGGTCCAAAAATCAAATCATTTTTTGGCAAAGTAACTTGGCAGTGATAGGTCTCGTCGGTCTTTTTAGAACTAAAAGGTGTCAACATAACTGTTGAGAAGAGGGTCAAAAATAGTGTTGAAAAATGAGTTGAAAATAATGTCAAAGTAAACAATGTCAACAAGAGTGTAGAAATGAATGTCAAAAAATGTCAAAAAAAAAATGGTCTTTGAGTACCTTGAAAATTATTTTATAACTAATTCCATGAAGGTCCAAAATATACCAAGAAAAAAAAGTGTGGTTTTTATTTGAATTCTTCTTGCCTTTCAAGGAAAATTTAGTGAAAAGTGTTTCACATTAGGACCTATACTTTGGAGAAGGGTGATTAGCAATGTAAAAAAATGCAATGTAGACATTTCATTTCATACAAGTTATAAGAAAATCTTCAATTTGATACATCATTAGGATGGACAATATAATCTTCAATACATAATCTTCAATACAAAAGTTGAAGATTGATGATTAATACAATAGTTCTTGCTTTCACCCAAAAGTTGCAAAGAAAATTGATGTTTGACACTTAGGTAACCTTGAAAAGTCCAACATGTTTAGAGGCCCAAAATTGCTTCAAAATACAAGTCCTCAAAGCAATGGTGAGAATGAGTTCCAGCAAACATTAAATATTTTTATTTTTATTTTTAAAATTTCAAAATTGAGAGCAAAAGATGATTTTATATGGTTTTTTCTACTTTCATTGACTACAAAATAAAACTCCTCATAACTTTTACCTCATTATTTGGAATTAAATGGATAAAATGTTTTTGAATAGGTATCAATCTATACAATTCTAAAGAAATAATTAATATTTTCTTCATAGAAGACATTTTCTATTGCATGTTTTAACATTGAAATTGAAAAAAAAACTTCTAACTTTTGCAATATTTATCAAAATGACATGAAATAAAGCTTCACACATAGATTATGATGATTAGTGTCCATCCTAAAAATTTATGCAAAAATCACAATTTATGAAGTTCACATAGGCTACTTGAGTTCTCAAAAAGTTCAAAGTAGGCTCCTTGGTCCTTTAGGGGTTAAGGAGCAAAAAATTTGCTAAGTATCAAATATGAAGCAAGCAAAAAAATTTGTTATTTGTAAAGAGTAATGAGGTTCAAAACATTAATGATTTTTTTTTGCACTAAAAAATAATGGAAAACATAATAGATCCCAATCATTAAAACAATTTCTAAAAATATTATATATACAATTTTGGTGAAGACTTGTAAATATTTTGAAGTTTGCCCTTAAAAGGATAATTGTTGAACATTATGCCTAATTTCTTCCATTATGATGCATATTTCAAAAAAGTTGAAGAAACCATGTTTAACAATGCATCCAAATTTTATCTTATACCTGACCTTCACTCATTTGGAAGTTAATCCTTAAACAACATTCCCTTACTTGGTAGACAATCCAAAGGAGAATGAAAAATCTATTTGAAGCAGGGCGTGGATTTTATTGTTTGTCCAACATTTGTTCAATCAAGGCATGCAAAGCGAAATAGTGAATAGTATTTTGACTTTGCAACCTAAATGTGGTACTTGACAAGCCATGTCCAACATTTGTTCAATCAAGGCATGCAAAGCGAAATAGTGAATAGTATTTTGACTTTTGCAATGTAAATGTGGTACTTGACAAGCCATATTCATTGTAGAAGTAGTCTAATAGCCAAATTGAAACCTTCCCAAAACATGCAAAATCCACTTTTGGTCAATAATTCTCTTAAAACCAAAACCAAAAGCAAACAACTTAACTTATTGCTTGACCTCTAGATATATGACAATGCATAATGTTGAGCTTGTATACAATGTTGATTTGAGCATACTTACCTCAATGGAAGAGAGGATATTTCTAATGCACAATTGAACACATTTATAAAGAATACAACTTCAAGAGCACATGAAGACCATGAAGACAAATTATACATATCACTTTTGCATTTACGATGAATCACCTACAAAGCAACACCTCTAAGATGCACCCATTTTTGTCTTATATTGCATTGTACAATGAAGATCTTGAACAAGGAAAAAACCAAAATTGTACAAGTATATGGGGTTGGACACTAGTATCAATACTAATAATGGTATCAATGGCAGATACCTTACCTCCATGATATTGGTTTAGACAACTACACTAGTGATATCCTACCATCCATGGTGTCAATTTGGACAACTATCTAGGTGATACTTGTGGGGTACCTATATGATACCTAAGATAAATACCTAGATCTAATCCTATGTAGCCTAGTAAAAAATGCATTATTGATAAATGGCAGGTATTTAAAATTACAAAAACTAGCCCAAAATTAGCCAATACATGCAGCCTTATTTGAATTTTTTTTCCTGTTCTTCAATACCAGCTCCCGATAGTAAAAGTGCGACACCCACAAAACTCTTGAGAAAACTAAGTCATCAATAGGTCAAGGATATCCAAAAAAATTGAAGTGTGACTAAACTGTCAAAGCTATGCATTACTGGCAGCCTCGCCTTCTTCACAGCGCCACTCGCTAGGCCACCACTTGGGTCGCACAGCTTGAACGTAAACGTCGTCCTGCTTCTCAATGATCAGCTGGGTTATGGCAGAGTCCAGGCGTACCAAACCTAATCCTCTTGGGCCAAGCACTGTTGTCACTTTGCCAACTTTCTTCCCAGTTATCTTGTTCACCACTTCCGCCCCTGGGGTCACTGATTGTTGTGCTTCTGCATTGGGACCAACAGAGCAAAAGCTCATGACCAGAACTCATGCGTCTTTTTAGAGCTTTTCAGTGAGTCGGTCAAATGGGAACTTCCTTTCATTCAAGTTTACTTATTTATTGACCAACACATGTAAAGTTCTTCACCGGTGCTGCTGAAATAGTCCCTGACCCTGTCTGATTTATGTTATATTTCTTCACCATGAGATCACTCAAATTAGTCATTTTAAAACGGTTCTATAGGGGATAAGTTGGTAGCGAGAAATTTCTCAGGAGAAGCAGTAAATTCAGTGGTTCTTCTGACATTGTTTGCCTAGCCAAGACCGACTTCCAACATGTCAGAAAGGGAAGGAAAGACGAACAGACCTTCGCCATTGGCCTGTACGAAGTGAAGTGGCATGAGTCGCTTGCGAATGACCCCTCGATGATGAGTACGGGCAACAAGTTCCTAACATCCTTTGTCGAAACTGATGGCATTCAATCCTGCCAGATTATACTCTAATGGTATAGCCTCACCTGAAAGCTCACATCAATCAAACATCACATTATTTCTAACTGACCTACTTCGTCATCTAGTGACTCAGTATTTCTGACATGTAGTGACATGGAGGTCATATCAGAACGGAATCCTGTATAGGAAACCGTTCGAGGAAACTAGAAACATTGAAAACTGGGATTCAAATTTGACGATCAAACAATTGTGGTGTTTTCATAAAGAAAGGACATGAAGCTGAGGAGATATATGCAGCCAACCTTTAGGAATCTCAACGGAGCCTTCTGCAACCCCTTGCTCCAGTCTCCACAAGAGGTAGTAGTCCTCTTCCACTTCCGTGCCACTTTCGATCAAAGGCGCTACAAACCCAAAGGTCAACGGGTTGTCAGTAGATTTCAATAGATTACGAAGATAAGGACAAACACATCCTTCCCAAACACATACAACACTTCAAGGTTAAAACATGCAAGGTAGAGGATACTATTGCGTCACTTCAAGTATTGGAACACATTTGGGAGTGTGATTGTTGGGAGATAGACAGAGTTGTGGAGGTTGTGGGAACAAGACCCTAACCTACTGAGATCAATTTCTTATCACTATGTAAGAATTTCTTATGCAATCATTAAAAGTCGGTTGTAGACCACTATCTGTGAAGGTAGACAACCCCATTTCCATTCAAAGTGATCATACACATTTAGCCAGGTCATGCTTACACCCAACTTGCATGGCTATGAATGAATCGCCCGGGAGACGAATACAGGAATATCGAAAATCCTCTAAGCAAATGGTTACCAGTGCGAACTTCAAATAATAAGTGGATTCTTACGTGGCGCCGCTGCCCTCCATTTGTTTGAGCGGAACTCAAGCCTTTCCACCCGCCCATCCAATCGACCCAGCCTCTGATTCCGTCGTGCTACCTGGCTGATCGGCTAATTTCCCTCCAAAATACTGCCACACTGCAAGCGATTCTGAAATGTCGCGAACTTCAACTTTTTTCCGTAGAATGTGCCTGCCAATCGAAAAGTGCAGAAATAAGAAACAAAACCATCAGGAGAGGCTTCTACAATACAAGGGGAGTTATCCTAGGTCAATACAATACCAAAAGGATTGTTCAAAGTAGTAATGAGCAGTGGTTAAGTATATGTTCTTAAGTGCAGCCACATTGCAGCCACCATTGCTTCACATTAAGCATATCAGATCGGTCTAGAGAAAAATGAAAACTACGTTCAACAAAATGTGTGTTTGTTGATATCTTACAGCATTCATAATAAACTCTTATAGCTAGGGTCAGTACTCACTGACAAGTGATCAGACAAGGTTTCATTTGAGGTCATTGATAAGTCTCAACCCCACCTTTCATCTTGTGTTTCACGTTGACCTCCTCTAAATGACTATAATTGATAATCCAATGGCACCTCAACAAGCTCAAGTCTTTGATAAAATCTAGAGTTCAAGTTGCACAACGTAAGATACAAAGCTCAGGAGATGAAGTGAGGGTGAAACTCCAAATTCTAACAAAAGCGTTGCATTCTCGAGTTTCAACCTCACTTCCGCAGTGAGAGATGCTTTGATGCCCTAAACTCTAATATTGACTGTTATCGAACCACCAAATAAGCGCATGGATAAAAGAATGGAAAAGACGAGAAAGCGAGAGTTCTACCGCACTTCTTCAAGTAGTCCACTTGTACCTCTACAACCTTAAATCTTTGATCAATCTAGCATTGGAGATTCTTTGATGCCCTTAAACCCTAAACCCTACTGTTGACTGTTTTCGAACCACCATACAGGCGCATACACAAAAGAATGGAAAACACGAGAATTGAAGCGAGAGTTTTACTGTACTTCTTGAAGTAGTCCACGGCCTCGTTCGCAACGCCAGCGTCCACATCCGCCAACAAAACAGGTTCGTCCCCGCCTTTCCCCGGCCCCGCCCCCTCGCGTTCCAGCTTCTCCTCCTCTCCATTCGGTTTATACAAAAACAAATCAAACAGCACCCGGCCTTGCGCATTCAGCATTGCGGTATACAAGGGCGCGTGGTACACCATGGCAGCATTCACTGTGGGAGTGGACGTCTTCTCCGAAGGTGCCCTCTCGAACTTACTCACGTCGTTGGTGACTAAACCTTGCAAGAAATTGAAGACGTCTGGACCGTCAAACCGAAGCACGCTTCTCGTGGACAGCTTCGAAGCATACGGGCCTTGGGAGACCAAGGGCGTGGCTTCCGAGGTCGAATCGCCATGAATCCCACGCAGTGCGACCAATCTTGGTAATGAACGACGACTTGATGCAATGGCAATGGCAGAGCGCGTTCTCGAAGGCATTTTTGATCAATTTCAACTCTAGGTGAAATTTTGTGGCAAATTAAATTAAAATGGTGAACAGCAAAAACTCTTGTTGGTAATGTTCGCAATGTTAAACGCTTACTCGCATGCACTCGCATTAGCAGTTTTCCTAAGACTGCATATGGACTTGGTGGTTCAGCAACGGGACCCCTGTGGCAGACGCAACTGCCTGCCACTTGGACCATTTCGGGTCACAAAAGCTCATGCAACAGAGCGACGATGGGAGAGAATGGGAAAACGGAAGGGCGATCCCTGAACTCTAAAAACCCTAAACCCTAAACCCCTAAAACCTTCACCAATTTTTAAATTTGTTACAGTGGGTCTCAGAACTCGTGGGATGAAATGCATTGCACGATGAAAGCGTTCAACGTTGGATGGGATCCCTACATGACAGTTTGGGTGTGGAGTGTCGGTGGACGTGCAAGTGTCCAGCGGTAACTTATTGCTGTCCAATCACTCTGTTGGTGCATGCAGTTCTGATTCTGGAAAACCGCTGCATTAATAATTGCACTGAAAGAGCTCCGAGCAAACCGATTTTGAATAGAGTTCAAAAATTCGTGGCCCAGTGACGCGTTGCATCTCCCACACTTACAGTACGAAAAGGCCTTTTCTGAGATATTCTACTGCGACCACAGCCAAATGACACGTCGTTTCGCCACCAACACATTTATTGCCACCAGTAGAAAGGACTGCTCGAGATTCTCGTAGCGTACCTGCATTTGCTCCACGTGACGAGAGTCACGAGACTAAGGTCCTCAACGAAATGCAACAAACAATATTGTCTACGAAAAGAGCAGGTCAGTGGCAGAAAAGTACTGTACTGGTGAGTACAGTATTCCTGAAAGAGATGATTCTCGTTGTCATACAGTAAAGCAATAAATGGAACAAGAAATAAAGTAGTACTGGCTTTATAGATACGAAATTATCGCTTTGGGTCAGAGATCAGCTGACCTCCTGCACAACGAGGCTACTGTTTTCTAATGGCACTGGCAGTCCGCTTCAAGTGCCTAAGCTTAGTTCTCCTTCATATTTTCTAACGCACCTTCTGGGTGTAAATCTCTAGCATGACTTCAAAAGTGGTGCTTCCACAACAAATTTGAAATTTTACCAAGAGCGATCACAACTATCAGTATCGATTGAACTCTGAACTCGAATCTGCATCCTGTGTTATAAATACTCAGGACCGCACAACAGTGCCTGAACTGTAAATTCACAGCTCTGTGTCATAGAGAAATAATGCGAGGCTACCAAAGCAATTCTCAACTGTAAACACGACCCCAAACTAAGCACTAATAGGGTCTGAAGAGTAAAAAAAAATTAAAATCTCAATCTGAAGAATGAGACATTAGAGAGATGACCTAGAGACTGCTTTCGAAGGTGGTCGCCAAGTCTGCATTGTTGTGTACCATCTGGCGCACATGACAAACAACAAAAGGTTCACAGTACTCATGGCGGCCAACAACCAGAAGAAATAATCAATGTGACCTCTATTGAGGTTGTCTGCGATCCATCCCGGAGCGCCATTCCTTGTTGTAATTCGAGTGACAAGGGTGAGCAGTACACTACTCAGGAAGCTCCCCAAGGCAATTGTCAGCAGGGCGAAAGCCGTCCCCAATCCTCGCATGGCGTCTGGACTCTCCCCATAGAAAAACTCATAAATCCCCACGTAGGCAAACACTTCCGCAGCCCCAACCAAGAAAAACTGGGGGACCTGCCAAAACACGCTGAGCGGGACCGCAACTGAAGGGTCGTCCAAGAGTCCATGCTGGCGAGCCACCTTCAAGCGCTCGATTTCAACCAAAGAAGCTGCTATCATGCCAAAAATTGAGATGAAGAGCCCAATTCCTATGCGTTGAAGCTCTGTGAACCCCCGAGGTTTCTTTGTGAATTTGGCGACGAAAGGGACCAGGAGAAAATCGTAGATTGGAACCCATACAACAACGCTCAGAAGCTCAATCACAGTGAGGGATGCGGGAGGAATCTTGAAGTGACCCATTCGCAGATCCATCGAAGATCCTTGAATGATGAAAAGGGTCGACAGCTGGTTGTAAACCGTGGAAAACATAGCACTGGTAATCATGATGGGGATCATCCGCAAGAGAACTTTCACCTGCGGCAAAGGGCATACAAAACAAAAGGGTGATAACCTGAAAGGCCAAACCTCGACATGTTAATCCAAGTACGTAAATATATTCCTCATTGCATTATATTTATGTGGCTGAATTTAAGCCTTTACCTCTTCAACTTGGGTTATAGTACAAAGCCTCCATCGATTCGCAAAGTTCTCATTACTATTGTCCGCGTCCATCTTCATAGCGGCCTTGTCAAGAAATCTGACAGTAAAGTATCAAAACTCCGTCAGAATGTGCTTACACTGAAAACGATAACGAATGTTATCTTAGGTTTCTATATTAGTGGCTAGTCAAAAACCCTGTCTTCAGAGATGCTGCAGTACAGAGCATCGATAGTTTCATTGAATTTGCAATTGACAAGAACTGCACACCTCTAGACCACGACACAAAGCAGCATCATTCATACCTGAACTGATTTGTATGCCGTATTTTACGACTTCCTTGAATGATAGAGTCCTTTTCTTCCGGAACCTCATAGAGACCATCACTGCTTCCCGTAGTTTTCAGGCGCCATTTCCGAACCGAAGCAACCACCACTTGTCCAATTCGAGTGAGAGGGTTCCCACCAGGTTTATGATGTCGGTAGAACGGAGTGCCCGCGAGAAAGCAAAGCGTCCCCACCACCACAGCGATCAGCGCTGCTCCAAATCCCAAGCCCCAGTTGACGTTGTCCTGGATGTACACGAAAAATGTTGAAGCTATAAGCCCTCCAAAGTTGATAGATTGGTAATACCAATTGAAGAAGGAGGTTTTCTGCACTTTTTCAAGCGGATCTTCTTCATCGAATTGATCGGCACCCAAGGATGTCACCACAGCTTGGAAAGCGCCCGCTCCAAGGTCCACAACGTAAAGCGCGATGAACAAGAAGGCTCCTTGACTCAGGGATGCGTGAGGGCACAGCAAGTCTTCCGTGGAGCACTGCTGGGGTCTTAGCGATGTTAACGACGTCGAAACAGTTAGCAAGATCATGCCCTTCAAGAAACATCACAAACAAAGAAATCAGGAATGGGTCAAAATGGTCTCCAGAAATTGTTGCAGCATACGGTCAGTGGTCACAATAGCTCTTGTCATTCAGTGCTCTGCTAAAGCTGGGAACATCAAGCATTAAAGGTAGAGGATACTAATACTGTTAGGGACCTGATCCCGTCTCCTATTGACTGAACCCTACTACGGACAGCAATTCATCTCTCCCAATACACCTGGTTGGACTAATTGGCAAGTGGTGTAAGCATGAATTGACTAAATCTTTACAGCCACTGATCCGTGAATGGTGATGGGGGTTGTCCACTGTTACTTATATTGATCTACAACCTGCCACTTTGAAATTGCAAAAGAAAATCATATCGTGATAAAAAAAAATTGATCTTGGCTCTTGGGTACAAGGATCTCTCCACAGATTCACACTGATCTCCGAAAAATCACACTCCTTCGTATGTTAAAAAACAAAAGTGACGCAAATAGTATTCAGTACCTTTGTTCTAAGCTTCAGCTTTTGGCTTAAGCAGAATTTGTGTAGTTTGGAAAGCTTACAATGATATAAATAAAGGTGGAGACGAATGAGGCCCAATATCGGCCCCAATAAGCATCTGCTAAAAAGGCTCCAATCAGGGGAGTGATGTAACCCACGCCATTCCAATTGCTCACATTCGTTGATGCTACCGAGTTGCTCTGATGCATCACGGATGTCAGGTACACGACCAGATTGGCGGCGCACCCATAAAACCCCAGATTGGCGAACACCTGGTTTGCTGTTTTATTACAGTGACCACCTTCCAAGGTTCAGTCAATGCGCATAAAAATTGATGCACTCCGCACACCACCACGGACTTTTTTCCATGTATACTCTTGGCATGAAAGAGTGAAGGTCAAGATGTCGGAATTAAGCAGATTGTGCAGGATTGCTGCCATGTGAGACATGCAGGAACCTTCAGCAGGCTTGCTCGCATTCAGGTTTTGAAAGTTTGCAAAAAAAATAGGCGAACCAACAAACCCTAAATCTGCATGTTTCGAGACTTACAGTAGATAAACCAGGATGTCCTCCAGCCTCCGGTCTTGGCCTTGAGGGCAGGTCGTCCACGAAAATCCACAGTCCCATCTCGAGTGTACTCTTCTCCTTCATGCCAAGTTGAAAGGCTAGCATCCACTGCACCGTTCGTTCCATCTTCTTCCGCCTGTGCATAAATCGATACAATAAGTCGCGATACTAATGCAATTCTTCATACCAGAAACGATGCATTCCGTAATATCTCTCACCATAGGAATCTTAAATACATATAAAGGTGAATTGAAACGGACACGGTATACGAATAATGAGCACAACATGGCCCGGAGCTCTGTGTTACGCTTCTTCTCTTGCTTAAGCCCGGCCACAGAGGAGCCGCTAACAAAAACCCTAGACCCTGTGACCAGTGTCGTCTGATACACTAATTTCCCATTCAAAAAGATCTCTACGAATCCTGTTTCATCGAAAAGGTATAATAATTCTGCACAGTCTGCGACTCACACAATACTCACTCACACTCAAATTCATTCATCAGACAGCTGCTATTCAGCTAAAAAAGGCCCACTCAATTCAAAGCAGACCAAGCTTACGAAACGAATGTAGAACCCACACAATCGAATTGCCCATAAACTCGCACTGAACCGTCGTTCCCAAAACGAAATCACTAACAACAACGCAGTGACCCAATGCGATCAAATCTCTAGGTCAACGACCCAAAATTTCTCGGCAATTAGTCTCCCAAGACCAACCTGAAGCAACTTGCATCGCATAGATGACATGGTAAGCTGTCGTCACCAAAGCTTGCAATAGAGAAGAGAGAACCGGTTTGTCAAAACAGAACACAGGAATGAAATCAGCAGCCATAGTTCGAATCCCACGAATTCGAAATGGCCTTGGGAGACTAATTGCCGAGAAATTACGCAGAATGGTTCTTAATTACGAAGAATGTTCACTCTCGCTTTCAATCTCAGCGACAATTAAAATGATTTCTGACGCTATTCAATTGCATTTATTCAATTACCTCTATTCAATTACTTCTGAGAAATTAGTGCTCAAGGACACAGGATGTTGTAAAAGAAGAGGCAAGAACGCTAAATTAGTCCAAGACGCTAAACCCTAAAAACGCGAATCTGGAATATTCGACCGTTGTTCTTGAGAATGCAAGCCGAGTGAATAGCACAGTCTCATAGTTACCATTCTTCCGAGTCCTCCAAATCGGACAACAAATTCAACCAGACCACCACAACTACGGCATGCCGTACATGATTATGCGTAATAAACTGCCTCAAGAGAATGATTCTGAGTGCATTTGTAAATGAATTCGAAAGATCCAGGCTCTTCACTCACTCGCGGTGCAGATTTCCAGATAGTATCAATGACTCTTTTAGTGAACGACAAAAGAGCGGTGCAGCAGTGGAAGCGCCTATGCAGTAGCTGCACTTTCTTCTGTCCATGGTCATTGTATATAAGTAGTTGCATTCACACGCAAGAAAACGCTGGAGCAGAGTGATTTGAACATGCAGCGGTCTCTTCGCTGGGAATCTCCTCGAAAAAGGATGGTGCTCCTGTCTTTGAAGGGACTCCATGTGCAAGTGTTTCATATTTTATTTCGACTGATGCTGAGATACTTTAGCATTCTAAACGTCATGCTGCCGATAATTTTCTAGAATATTTTTGGTAGTAGTGAAAGTTTGCAGTATCGAATTTGTAGAATTTTTGGACTGGATGGACACCCTCTGGAGATGATGTTATTAAAACAAAGCTAGAAATCAATAAGATATTTACAGTGTTCATGCGCAGTGGTAAGCGTCAACAACAGAGAGTGTGTAGATTGTGGTAAGAATTGCAGTGGTGGTCATTCATTACTGGAGTCTGAAAACTAGCCAGAATCTCCTTGGGTGCAAGGCCACAGGATTTTTACAATATTCTATCACGCCAAAAGTTTTCATGTACACTACGCACCTGTAAGAATTTCTACAAAATAACATGGTACAGACTACAAGACTACTACCTTCACTTTAGTTTCTCGGATGTTATGAGCACGGGCTTCTTCAAAGCTTTTGCTACTGTTTCTGGGTATCCTCGCTAAGTAAGCCTAATGAGCTCAAGACGAGCTGTAACCTCACAAGCTCAACAACCTCCTCTCGAAAGCTCCCCAATGCCCAGGTTGTGGCCTGTTTCGCATTCTGGCACCACAACTGGTTTCAAATAAGTCCAGCCTCTTGGACGCCTTTCTTTTCGTCGACTTCGGAAGAATCTAACTCAGCAGACCTGAAGCCACTTGAATATACATCGATGGCATCTGAGGGAACAATCACATGGACCTTTCGGTCGTCACTGACATCTCAGAGGCATTTTTCACCACTCTCGGATGTACATGCCGCTGCAAAAAAGTCACATCCACAGCGCTTCACTCACATCCGAATCATCCCCATTCGCTGTATTGATTTCTGCATGTGACACATCTTGGTTAGATTCAAACAACATTCCCAGCTTCTAACAGATAAAATTTCAAGGAACATAAGGACTTTCAAGCATATGATGAATATGCAATCGCAACCAGAAGCGAAAGAAGCGAAAGTGAGAGTTCCTTAGATTCGAAACATTCACAGCTCAAAAGATAGGAATGGAAACAATTTCAAGGCTGGAGCTACCACAAAAATATAAGACCACAAAAATCCAAGTCTTCAATTGCAAACTTAGGCGAGAGAACGCAAACGTGTGAAATACCTCCAATTCTTGGACCATTGGGGCACCACCCACTGTAACATTCCTGATTTAGCATCCTCTGTCTTCCTGCGGCCGCGAGCAAGACAGAGGATGCGAAATCCTAATTCGCTGCCACCACCTCCCGCCTATACTCGGGCGTCGTCAACGGCGGACAATAGGCAACATTCGCAGGACGATGAACCTCCCCTCGCTGCTGTTGCGTGCACACCGTCCAGTCATACACATGGTCCAGCTGAAACTTCTGCTGAATGAAGAGATCCCGGAACAAGCTCCGCAGAAAGGAGTAATCCGGTTGCTCGTAGAATCCAAGCCCCCTGGCGTGGTGCAAAAATTCGGCAAATTGGTTAGGAAACCCGGAACAAAGCTCATCAACCGTGGTGTCCATCTTCACTTTGTTGTGCATGTACTTGTGGTCCACTCTGTGCCCAGTCTGCCCTTGCCATGGCAAATTCCCACGCAAGAAATACATCAGAATGTACCCCAGCGACTCAATGTCATCCCGTCGGCTGTGTTCAATCCCAAGATGCTGGTTCCTGCTCGCGTATCTTGCAGTGCCCGTGAAGCTTTTTCTGTCTCGACACGGGATGTGTCGCCGCGTGACGGGGTCGATGTACTCTTTAGCCAAACCGAAGTCGATAATGAACACCTGGTTGCCTTGCCATCCGCAGCCCATGAGGAAGTTATCAGGTTTCAAGTCGCGGTGGACGAGCCCCCGCGAGTGGACATACTCCACGCGGTCGATCATTTGGTAGCCCAGCATGATGACAGTTTTGAGTGAGAAGCGTTGCCCGCAGAGCTTGAAGAGGTGTAACAAGCTGGGGCCGAGAAGGTCGAGCACCATCACATTGTAGTCCTGCTCCTTGCCGAACCAGCGCATATTGGGCACGCCTTTGCCGCCGCGGAGGAGGGCGTAGACGCGAGACTCGTGCATGAGCTGCGCGTGCTCAGTCTGCGTGTCCTCGAGTTTAATGCCCACGACGTCGTGGGTGGTGAGGTCAGAGCCTTGGTAGACTTTGCAGAAGGCGCCGCTGCCCACCATGCCTTCCACGGCGTACTTGTTGGCTACTGTGCGGAGACGGCCCGACTTCACGGAGACGTCGCTCAAGGATTTCTGCAACACAGTGGTCGGCGTGGTCTCTGGTGCTGAATCCGGCTTCGGGAGCTCTGAGGTTGGGTCCATTGAGCGGTACTGATCCTCCTCGCGCGACTGCCTGTGGGGTGCTCGCGTTCTACCGGGACTCCAATCCATCAACCCCTGCTCCTCAAATCAATCCCCACACACACACTCACTAACAAATTCACACAATAACAAAATTCTCCCAACAACCCAAAATGCTTCCAATACTTCCAATGTATGCCCAATTTGCTCTATAAAGCCCCAGCACCACCAACCCAAGCTAGCGCTTTCTCTCTATCACCCCCAAATCTAGCGCTTCCAATGTATCCCAAATTTGCTCCTCCCAAGAGCTTCAACACCACCAACACAGAGCGCTTCCTCTCCGTCCCCGTCCCCGTCCCCCCCACACACAATGAGCACTTTCTCACACCACGAACAGTTTCAACGAATTCTGGAGACACATTCTTCTTCTTCCAACATTCCCCCCACAATACACTCTCCCGTGAACCACGAGCTCACATGTTGAAACTGGCAATAGGGTTGCCCGGAGCTAAAAAGCCCCCACCAAGCGAATGGACGGCTCTCCCACCTTCTGATCAACGGGAGCGTGATCCAAAAGCCCCTCGTTTCCTTCTCAACGTGATCCCAACATCATCAACGCTTAGCATGCTTTGGTCGCTTTGCTGCGTTGGTGCTGGTGCGGCTTAGATGCTGAGTGCTTGAGTGCTGTTGGGCCTTCACTTGTTGATGAGGAAAACGCAGCTGGCGTTGAGGTTATTATACCAAAGCAGGGACGCATCCCATTTGCTCCCTCTGCGGGGCGGCCCCTCCTCCCTACAGTGCCCGTAATTAGTCTACGAGTGGAGTCCCCGGAAAGCGCGCGTCCGCTCAATTACTACTACTATGACATTCCTGGGAATCATGGGTCCCTCCCTCCCCTCCCTCCATGGCTCCATCTGCCTCCCTCCGTCTGTTGCTGGGATTCCCCTGCCAAAAGGAGCTCCTGCGAATATCCGAAGCTTTTGTCGCCAGCGTCCGAAGATGCTGCCTTTCGCTTTGCCTGGCGAAGCTGGGCTGGGGTTGGCTCGCGACCTGCAGGCAGCGAGCAGGGGCAGGGCAGGCCGTCCGTCTGGGGATGTCTTCAGGGGATTCATTGCGCCTGGGAAACGTGGCGATGACTGTACGAGATCCCAGATTGCCTGCCTGCCTGCCTGCGCTGCCTGCGCTGCCTGCCTGTCTGCCTGCCTGCGCATAATGGAGGAAGGCTTTTGGTACGCCGGGTACTGACTGTACTCTTGTCGCGGATGTCATCATTCACCACTTGCAGTGCCACATCCGAGGACGGGAGGACTCTAAAAGCGTTCTGTAACACACAGGTACATTCTGCTTTCTCATTGCACCAACAATATATATATATATATATATATATATATATATATATATATATATATATATATATATGTGTGTATATAAATAGTGTACATTTCAAGAGGGACCTCGGTCAGTGTTTCAACTTTGAAAATTCATAACTAATTTCACAAAGCTTTCCCCCCCCCAAAAAAAGAAGGAAAGTGTACTTCAATCAAATGTCAATTCCACGAATTGTCTTTCAAGGGAAAATGCACCGAAAAAATAATTTCAAGATTGAAGTCTACCATGTCAAAATTCATTTTTTTTTTGTGTTCCAACTTCCAAAAATCATAACTAATTTCACGAAGCCCCAAAGTATAGGAAATTGTACTTCATTTAGATGTCAATTCAAGGAAAAATGCACCGAAAAAATAATTTCAAGATTGAAGTCTACCATGTCAAAATTCACTTTTTTTTTTTGTGTTTCAACTTCCAAAAACCATAACTAATTTCACAAAGCCCCAAAGTATAGGAAATTGTACTTCATTTAGATGTCAATTCCATGAATTGTCTTTCAAGGGAAAATGTACCAAAAAAATAATTTCAAGATTGAAGTTTACCATGTCCGAATTCATTTTTTTTGTTGTGTTTCAACTTCCAAAAATCATAACTAATTTGACAAAGCCCCAAAGTGTAGGAAATTGTACTTCATTTAGATGTCAATTCCATGAATTGTCTTTCAAGGGAAAATGCACTGAAAAAATAATTTCAAGATTGAAGTCTACCATGTCAAAATTCATTTTTTTTTGTTGTGTTTCAACATCCAAAAACCATAACTAATTTCACGAAGCCCCAAAGTATAGAAAATTGTACTTCAATTAGATGCCAATTCCATGATTTGTCTTTCAAGGAAAATTTATTGGGAAAACAATTTCAAGATTGAAGTCGAACGTGCCCAAATTCATTTTTTAGTACGTTTCAACTTCAGAAAAATCGTAACTAAGTTCACAAAGCTCCAAAATATAGGAAATCTTGCTTCATTTAGATGCCAATTCCATGATTTGTCTTTCAAGGAAAATTTACTGAAAAAACAATTTCAAGAAGTCTAATTTATTTTGTTTGAATTCATTTTCCGTTGCATTTCAACTTTTAAAAAATCATTACTAATATCTCAAAGCTCCGAAATATAGGAAACCCTACTTCATTTAGATGTCAATTCCATGATTTGTCTTTCAAGGAAAATTTACTAAAAAACTAATTTTAAGATTGAAGATTAACTTGCCCGAATTCATTTTGAGCTATAAAGTTGGCACTTTATGGACTTCCTACCTTTACTAGTGTGTGTTATGAAATGAACGTACCAATTCTGTGATGGCTATAACTTTTTATGAGTTAGGGAAGAATATTCTTATCCATTCTATCTACACTAGTCTAATAATGAAATTTAGTGTTATAGACTCTAGATAATGCTTGAGAGTTAGGAGGCTTGAGAGCATTATGGTAAATAATGCCAAGTCTAATAGTTCATCACGAACATCCATACTTATACTTTTTGCAACACAAATATTTTGGATAGGAAAATTCTTCCCTTGTAAAATGTTATAATTGTATTTAAATTCATTTTGTAGCATGCACTAGTGGGAAAAAACATTACACGGATTAGTCTTGGTAGGACAAATTAGGACAAATCAATGTAGAAGCTTGAAGTAATGAATGTAACTCCAAGTCTACAGAGAATGATGCAAACAACATTGTTGTCCACCATAGCAATACAATGCACAAATGTTGAGTATCCCAGGATTGTAGCCAAATCCATTTAGAAAGGTGGACTTCATGGCAATTTTGAGGGATCTTTGGGCCAAAAGGATCACGGCAAACCATTTAAAAAACTCATTGTATGAGTTGTCATAGTTTGTTTGAGCAAACAGTGACTACCTCTTTTCAGCGCATTGTGACATGGATGCCACAATGAGCTCAAATCTAATTTTTTTTAACCTCCACTACAAGGAAATGGGGGTAAATGTAACCATAGAAGAATGACTACTTGTCCGGAACTACTTAAATATGACTCGTGTTCCCTAATTGCACCAAGGGTTTGGGGTTGTCATTGTTAGAGTCAATTCAGAATCACATTCACGACTACAGGATGACGACTTAGCGGTAGGGAGTTTTCATCCACATTTTTACATCCGAAACGTGCTGTCTTTATCTAGTCCCGCAATGTGCTGAAAAACTTGTTTTTTACACTTTAAATGCAAATATCTTGCAATCTATGCGGTCAAAAATTCTGAAATTTTTTCCACACTTTTAAATACTAGTTGGGTGTAAGATCCTACGATTAGATGTCAAAGAAAAACATTTTAAATTCTTTTTTACTCTTTGCTACAGAAATGGCAGTTTTCAATGTTTCTTTTGTAGAAAAAAGGCCTTGCTCATGTAGGGGTTAAAATGATGCACTCTTGGAGACTTATTTTTCTTTTGATTTTTTTCTCTATTTACTAATTCTTTTTTCAAAACAAACTAAAAAAATAAAGTTAGATTGACAATGCAAAGGCCAAAAACTAAAATTTAGATGACATTTAGCACCTCTAAGAGATAGAAAAACAATTTTTGGTTCTAATTTTTATAGAACTAGGTTGATAACTTTCACAATATCTATGTTTCATCCATTGTTTTTTGTTCACAACATTGTTAAACTTCCAATTTGGACTTAATCAATTCCATTGTGAAGGCCATAGTCAAAAGTGAGTAAACTATGTGATTGTATTTTAACTACAATTTACTCTAAGGTGACTACATAATGACTTCCGTGTCACTACTCTACTATTGCATCAACATTTTACAAATCCCACATGGTTTGTCTTGCCACCCCACTTGTATAAAAAGCTTGTTATTTGAACTCTTTGTATTCACACACTAAATGGCTTGAAAATTCATTTGACACATATGCAAAATATAGTGTATTGTGTATCATGTATTTGTATATGGTATATGATGTATGAATCATGTATATGGTGTATGAATCATGTATTTGTATATGGTGTATGAATCATGTATTTGTATATGGTGTATGAATCATGTATTTGTATATGATGTATGAATCATGTATATGATGTATGGTGTTCGGTATATGGTGTACTCATTTTGCACATTTCAACACAATTCGAAAATAATCTTCAAATCTTTTAGATGTTAGAAAATAATATTCACATTTCCTAGATTTTATAATATAATCCTAGATTTTAGAAAATAATATTCACATTTCCTAGATTTTAGAATACAATCCTAGATTTCAGAAGAAAAATATTCACATTCCCTAGATTTTAGAATACAATCCTAGATTTCAGAAGAAAAATATTCACATTTCCTAGATTTTAGAATATAATCCTAGATTTCAGAAGAAAAATATTCACATTTCCTAGATTTTAGAATATAATCCTAGATTTCAAAAAAAAATATTCACATTTCCTAGATTTTAGAATACAATCCTAGATTTTAGAAAATAATATTCACATTTCCTAGATTTCAGAATATAATCCTAGATTTCAAAAAATAATATTCAAATTTCCTAGATTTACCACTTTGGAAGTTTCATTTATAAAAATGACTGGTCCACTATGACTCCAGAGGCCAAAATCACAGTGTAGTCATTTTTGTCCACAATGAATCCTATGCAATCATTTTTTGCAGTCATTTATACACTGTTTTTCTTGTAGTGCTCCCAGTACCCTCAGGAAAATTTAAATTAAATTATATCAAATTTTTTCCAAAATCCACTCCATCCCACCACTTGTAATTTTCAGGTGAGGGTGGAGGTGGCATTCGATATGGGATAAATCTCGTATCCTTGTATCGTAACCTTATCCCATATCATGATCGTATCTAAACTCATACAATATCAAATACCATACATCTACTTCATATATGTATCCACATCCATATACCATACCATATCTATACCCGTACATGTATTTATATCCATATCTAGGTTTGTATTCAAGATCAACGACATCCGGGGGGGAAGATTTATTTTTATTTTTAAATCAACGACTAATTATTTTTCGTTGGGGGGGAGGGGGGAAGAAATGGAGGAAACCGAGGTGACTGCCTCTTTTCAATGCATTGTATGACTTGTCATAGTTTAGAAAATATTTAAATATATTAAAACCATAGAGTGGATACTTTTGTGGCCCTTTCTTACTTTAAACTACCTCTAAAGGCTATAACCTTCCAAAATTGACCATTGAAAGATAAGCCATGGACCTTGAGAGATTTTCTCTACAACTTTTGGCCTCTAGTCTAAACAAGATTAACCCCTCACCGCCCAGGCCTAACCATGTCAAAAAACAACCTTGCTTTTCAAGTGTTATAAGTCTAAATGTGAGTAAGGTATAAAAATCTCAAGTGCATAATCTTATAGTATGCATGTTGTAGATAGTATAAATCAAATTTGGGGTCATTTGACCTCATAGATTGAAAGATTATAATGTTCTAGTGTTGAAAAAGATGCTGAAATTTTCCTAAAAACACATTTGGAGGTGAAATTCGATTTCTAAACCTACTCAAATGAAAAAACTGTAAACTGCAAAGTGATTCAAAACCAAAGGACAAACACTTTGGTGGAAAAAAAATCATTCAATTGACTCATTGCGTTTGCTAAATTGTTTTGAAATGTCAAAAAAAGAGTGAAAAAAGTAGCAAAAAAACACATCTATGGCTGAATCTACCTCTACTAAAATGCTTCTCAGTCAATCACAACTTCTTGGATTGATATGAAAGTTTTACTACGAGAACAAGACTAGTTTGCCCAACTTTCCCAACAAAAATTATTGAAAAAAAACCTTGTCTGAAGAAGTTATAAGCTTCCGAAGTTCACTGTAATGCAAAAATGTCTGGATTTTGAACTTCGAATTGCTCCCAAGCATTCAAAAACCTTGGATTGACATAAAAGTTTTACCACAATAATTAGACTTTATGGGAAACAAAACCCAACAAATTTTATTGAAAACTAACATTTGATGTAAAAGATGCAAGCCCCCAAAGTTGCAGCCATCTCAATGCAGTTTGGTGAACTCAAATTGAACCTACAAACTTTGAATGGCTTTCAAAAACTTAGTACATCTTGGATATATCTAAAAAATTTACCACAAAAAGTAGAATATGGTTGGACAACCTATACCTAATTGCTTAAGCATTTGTAGAACAAATGGTGAGCAATTGGATGCAATTGAAATTTTTTCCGTGTAGGGAGATAGAAAATATTGGGATTGCAAAATTTTCGGAATTTTATTTGCAAGACTGAAATTCTGTGACTCTTAGAAGGCAAAAAGTGTTCCAAACCAATATATGACATCTAGAGTCTTGCAATTCCACTCGTAAGGGAGACTAATTAATACTCATGTGTACAAATTTCAAAATAATAAATGCTATGATACATGGCATTCAGCAATTGTTCCTTGTAGCCTCACATATTGTGTTTGGCATTAAAACTAGATTCCTAAACATGGTTCACAAATAAGTTTTGCCTGGCCAAAAATAGCGGTATCCTATAAGTCAAGGACCCATCCCTGGTTGGTAATGGGTGCTCCCACTATAGTATGCACAACTTTTCCAACAAGTTTTATTGAATTTGAACATTGAATGCAAAAGTTACTGCACTTTGAAGTTGACTGCTAGACTGTATGAGGACACTGTTGGTCCCCTTAGGTGGTGAGGAAATAAAGTTCATTAAATTTTTTCAATTTTACACTAATAGAAATATGGTCCTAGTAGACTCAACTTTTAGACCTGCCCCAAGTCAAGTTCATCATTTTATAACAAACTTGATTTGGGGTAAGTCTTAAAGCCAAGTCTATATATTGGGACCATATTTCTATTAGTATTATAAGATAGCAACTACCCTATATGAAGTTTGTACACCCAAAATTGTGGCTTGAAAATGAATGTTTTCTTGGATATTTTAGGTGGTGATCTTGGATGTAAATACCTTTTAAGAAGGATTTTATTTTTAACTCCCAAAGGATCAATTGTCTCCTTGAAGACACTTAAAAGTTTATTGTATAGGTTCCCATGATCTCAATTTTTAGCTTGATTTTTTTAACTTGTTTTAAGATAGAAAAATATATTAGTTATGTGGAAATACAATTTTTATTTTTATTTATGCTTGGAGCAAAAGTTAAGTTGCCTTCAATCCAAAATAAAGTTATCTGGGTGGCACAAGAAAAGATACAAAAGTGAAAATTAAATTGTAAATATTTTTGTTTCATATAGAAAATACTATTGTCTACATGAAAAGATTTGATTAATTTTACTTGGACTAGTGATGAAAAAGATATAGAAGATCTTGTTTTGGAGGCAATTTGAGAATTTTCTTTCAAAAGTAGCTTGTAGGATTCATTTTTTAACTCAATTTTCACAAATATTTTGAAAAAAGTTCCACAAGTTAGTTTGTTTTGCTAGAAGAATCTCACCCCTAGGATTTGTGTATTCAATTCCATCTTAGAGATATAAAAAATTTAGTTTTTCCTTCCATTTTGTGCCTATATCTACTCAACAACTTTTTTAAGTGTGGAAATCAAGTGTGTTTTTTGAATTTTTTCTTAGAATCTCAACTCAAATTTTCAACATATACAATTTTTAAATCTAAAAGTGTAGTAGAAAATATTAAGTTAAAAAGATTCAAAGTCTTATAACCTAGTCACATAAGTTGTAAAAGAAATTATTTTCACTATAAACACTTATATCTTGTAGTCCATACAATCAAAGTTTTTGAAATTCTCCCCTCTTATAATCTTATACTAGTCTAGTGCAAGATCCTAAAATTAGATATGCAAAAAAATAAATTTTAAAGAGTTTTTGCATTTTGCAATAGAAATGAAAACTTTGAGTGTTTTTTGATTCCTCTAAAAGGCCTTGGTCCTTTGGGATTAATTTTCAAAAGTACTCTAAGGTAGTATGCTCTAAAAGCGACCATTTAAGAGCTGGTCCGCCTTTTTCATAGGCTGAAGTGGACAGAATTATTTTTAGATCATTTTTCAGAGAAAGAAAAATGGATGTGGAAACTAACACAAGTGGTTTTGTATTTTTCCAAGTATTTTTGAATTACTTATAAATTTTCAAAGATTCAGGGCATAGGCACCTATTTGTGACCATAGGTCTCCCAAAATCTGTTCACTTGCAGTTTGTAAAGAGATGTGCGGAAATCAAAGGCAGTGATTGGCTCTTGCAATAGAAAAATAATTTTTTCTTGATGCATTCAATTGTTACAGTGGTCCATTTAAGGATCACTTGGTTTCCATTTTTCACCCCAAAATAGGAGCGGTTTGAAGAAGGGGAGCGCTTTTACAGCATACTACCTTAATACGTCTTCGTTAGAGAAAATTTCAGGCCTCCAGAGGGCTGCTCCACAGCCCTTCGAGGTACCCTAAAATTTTACTTTTTTTTTGCTCGAAAATTCGTTTTTTCCCTATTTCCGCCCAGCTGTACGTGCAGCGACAATGGCACAGGAACTGAAATTTACGAATAATTTTTTTTTTATAATTTTAATCTTAAAAGAAATAATTTAAAATAAAAAAAATAAAAAAATGACGATTACTGCGGGACAGTTCTGGAGTGACAGGCCGAGCTCTGAAATAGCTTGGCTTGTCACTCCGGAGCAGCCCTCTAGAGGGCTGATATTTCTTCTAATGTATTATTACAAGAGCAAAATTAGTATCTTATTTCTACAATATATTATTTTTTCATAATGTGACACATATATTTTCTTCTATTGTAATATTCTTCACTATAATATATGTTTACAGTGAAAATTTTCAGATTTGTAAGTGTATTTTGTATTTGATGTGAATTCTCCACTTTTTGGTCAAAAGTTTAGTGTAATTTCAAATCATCACCAAGTGTACATGTCTTGTAAATGGCCTCTCTCCCCTCTCCCCAAACACTCAATTTTTCATTTTGAAACCTTGACATTTTCTCATTGTAGTGTATTTGACTCTAAGGACTTGAGTCTTTGGAGCAAGTGCTTTAGAGAAGTTTGAAGTTAGTAGCGACTCACATAAGGTTGTTTTGTAGAGTTTAGTTTGGTAGACACATGGTTCCCATCAACGTGATGATTTCTACATCAACTAATATTTTGTTTATGTTTTCTTATACTTGAGTTTTTTTGGCTCATAATTTTTGAATTTTTTTTGTGTTTTTTGGAGTTTGGAGTCTTGTTCTACCCCTCCAATGTGTAATTCCATCCATGGTTTGGCGGTATTACCTATTGAGAATTCCACAATGATTTGTATTTGAATCTTTAATATATTTTTGTCAAAATACAAATCTTAGACAATTCCAAATGAATGTCAATGATGCTAGTAGTTGAAAATCTCTAAAGTCCTATTTTTTATGTTAATTTTTTTTTCTCTTTGTTATGAAACATGTGCCAAAGTAATCCTTGATTTTCCAAGTGTTGTTTTGTTTCAAAACCTAATACTTATTATATGGCAAACCTTTGAACTTAGAACATAGACCTACCTTTTTTTTTAGCCTTTATACTTAAGTTTTGTTTTAGTTTCAAAGCCCAATACTTGTTATATAGCAAAGCTTTGAACCTAGAGCCAATATTTATTAAGCATTTCTTATGAGTGTACCCTCTTTAAGTCCTTTATAAAATCTATGTGTGAGAAAAATCCGAGACATCTACAGAAATTAGGTCAGAAAAAAAAATCCAAATAAGAAAATAGAATAGAAAGAAAGCCAAAAATAAATAAAAAATAGAATAAAAAACAAAATCTAGTTCGGACTTATAGTTAAATTTTCTTGTAAAAACTATAAAACTAAAGTTGTAAGTAAAAAAATGACAATCTAATCCCAACATAGAGTTAACTTTAAGGAGCAATTGCCAATATGCTTGCACTGGAAGTGATGACGAACAAGAGGAGTGGTGATTAGCCCCAACAAGGTTAGTGTGTAAAACTCCTTATTTTGTCATTTTCCAATTAACCCCTAAAGGACCGGACTGTGTTTTTTGTCTGTATAAAATTTTTGGGGCAGGTACCTACGAGCGGAGATTCTCATATTTGGGGCTGAAATTTAAATAGAATGTGGGGGCAAGGAAGATCTTTCATATGCACCAAATTTCATGACATTTGGAAATACGAGTCAAAAGTTATAGCCTAATATGTTACTTTTTTCCCCAACCGGGCAGTTCGGGCAGATAAAAAAAATCACTTTTTTCAGAAACAAAAATTTGGAATTGATTTTCTAGAGTTTTATATACACAAAAAGCTTTGAATCATTCCATTTTGACCATTGAGTCAAAAGTTATGAGGATTTTTTGTTTGCGGGCAGTTTTGGATTTTCTACTCTAAAATAAACTTTGAAATCCTTTATCTTACCCAATTTTCAATATTTTTGGACAAAAATAAAATCGTAGGATGTAGATACATTATCACAACATTTTGACCATTGGGATTGGAGATTTTCAATTCCATATTTAAATTGTAAATAATTTAGTATTTTTAATCATTCTCTACTACTATCTACTTATTATTTTTTTCCTATATGTTGTACTATTCCAAATGATCTGAAAATTTTCAAGCATGTGGCCAACTTGTATAGGAAAACAAATCCAAATAAGCACCACCATTTAGGTTATTTTTTTTTATAGAAATGTGAGCTTGTGAAGTGCAGCTGCCCTGCTTTTCGCAGGGTCAAAAAAATGATTTTAGTTAATTTGAATGCTTATATCTTGCGATCCACCCGGTGTAAATGTCTGAAATTTTTACCACATGTTTTTGATACTATATAATAAAAGATCCTGCGGTTAGATATGTCAAAAAAAGATTTATTACAAAATTTTGGTACTTGTACTAGAAATGGCAGTTTTGGAGCGTTTTTGGTGAAAGTATAGTGACGGTCCTTTAAGGGTTAAAATAGAAATCACAAAGACTTATTGAAATTAAAAAAGGAATTTTGAATATATCTTATAGAATTTTCTAATAGAGCTTATGTTGCTAGATTATCAAAATATATCCAATTAGTACTCAAAAGAAAAACAAGAGACAAAAGTAAAATAATTGGAAAATTAGGCACACTAAATCACACCCTGGAGAGAGTTGTGCTTACGCTCCCAATGTAGGGAACGCGAACTGACTGCATGCTCATGCTCAAGTCTCCGATCTGAAAACTTTGAGCAAATACCAAAAAATCAATCAATATATCATTCTCCAAGAATCTACCGCAAAGAATCGGAGAATTGTGTGTTTCGAATTTTGATTTGCAAGATTGGAACAGTTGTGTGAATTAAGTTCGTGAATTCTTTGCGCGAATTCGAATTTGGCAGAGGGAACGAAGAGCTCCGAAGGCAACAAACGTCCCTCGAGTGCATGACATCCAGTAAGTGCTTTCAGTTGCACCCGGCATCAATGAAAGTCGTTGCTCCATCCGCAACCCGGCTCTCAAACGTTGCTTACAAACGTTACATACATCCCTTATTTCTAGTAGGGTGATGATGGAAGATGTTGATTTTCAAAAGGTGGAAGTGGTTTCCTTCCTCTTCAAGCATGGACATAGACGATCCGTTCAAATTGCACCGCATTTCATTTGCTACTGGGCTCTTTGGGCACTGAGGAATAACAGAACGAACTCGACTCGAGGTACGAAATTGTCTGAACAGCGTAGGAATGACAGAACTCGGTTGAATTGTGAGACCTGGACAGCCGTCACTTGCAAGCCAGGAACATGGATCGATCCCACGTTTCGGTATGCATGCAGACTAGAGGAATTATATATGATGCTGTTTAATGAAATTTGGGTGAATTGCGAAAGCATACATAATTATTCTGTTTCCACCATCATTCCATGGGGGTGGGTTCGGAAGCTCGAGGAGAAGAACGTGTTGACTTGAGCGAGATTCTGAAGGAGAAGCTTTACTTTGCACCATTGCAACGGACCGTGGAGGATACATCAGCTGTCGTGCAGTGTCTCCCCAAGCGCACCGTCAGCTACAACATTGATTCGGAACTGGTATATATGTGTGTCCTTCTACCCCTTAATTCCGTCTCGTGGAGTCTCTGTCAGTTCGACATGCGCTATTTGTGATCGAGTAAGGCGTGAACATGCTGGTGCAGATATATGAACCGTTTTTTGCCGATTTTGGACCTCTGAACCTGGCGTGCACATACCGGTTTTGCTGGAAACTTCATCACCTCCTTAAGGTATTGCTCTAATTGTAAATTAGGTTGGTACGTTCCGATCCTCCTTTGAGAGCCTTTAGTTGCAAACGGTGCATGATGCACGAGGGCTAGCAAATTCCCCACGGTTCTTTTTCTCTTTTTCTCTTTTTCTCAAATTGATTAAATTATATCTGTCTGGCCTTAGTTTGCATGCGTGGTCAACACTCTGTGAGTCTGTGAGTTGAGTTGGTACGGGAGGCGGAGGAGTACCGTACGTCGCTTAGCTGATGCATTGGTGTTTGTCAGGAAGCAGATGAACAAGACCAGTGTGTGCTTTTCTGTTGCAGCGCCGACCCAAAGAAGAAGTCCAACGCTGCGGTTTTGGTGTGTGATCACCTGCCTATCTCATCATTATTTTGCATCATAGAGTGGCAGCTGTCCCACCTGTCCGCGTCTGTGTATTTTGAGTATTACCTGTTGTCCCAAGTATCTTCGAGTGCAACTGAAGTCTGAAACTCTGAATCGCTACGCTCGATGGTCAAGGAGTTTGTAGTGTCCTTACCTCGGTAGGCACAATACTTGCGCAGGACATGATTCGACCGGTTTGTTGTGATCATTTCAACGTCGTAACGACTGCATATATCACAGGCTATTTTGTGACTAAACATGGAGCTTGAGTCGATGAATCAAAAATACAATTCATTTACTTTCACATGCACTCTGACCAAAGAATTGTAGTCGTCCAATCACACAATTGCTTGTCGCGAGTCAGCTAGTAAATGCCCAGTACTCGCTAAATGTGATGATAATGCTACCGGGCTGTTTGATGATTCCAAGTTGTCTTTGAATTAGAACTAGAACGGAGATGGAGACAAGAGAGGCTTGATGTGAATCCAGTTGTATTGGCGCAGCTTGGTGCATACTTGGTGCTGTTTTGTGCTGCTGAGTCGGATGCAGCATATTCAACTCTCTCTATGTTCGAACCCTTTTTGGCTTTCCGAGATCCCACATGTGGCATCTCAACGTACCGCCTCACAGTACTAGATTGTATTCGGGTACGAAAAAATTGAAGCCCTGGGTGATTTCTTCTAGCCGCTAAGAATACGAGTTCAGTGCTCGGGAGGACTGGGAATCTGGGATCGTTGTGTTCCTGTTTCTCGATCAGATGTAAGTGTTGGTTGTGTGTTTCGTCAGAGAGACATTAGAACACTTGTGGATTTTTGTGAATGTTTTTCAGGCTATTTTGAGGGCGAACAGGGTTGGTTGGATCGACTTCAATAACTTCAACTTGGAGGAGTATGAGTATTTCGAGCAGGTGTGCAATCTTATCTCATTTCGATCGGACACGAGCACAGCGTCCCTTAGAACTGTTGAAGGTTGTCACATACTGATAACGTTTATGAAAGATTTGTTTATCTAAAATGTAGTTGTCAGCTTCAATTTCTTCGTTAGCGGTATGTGACGACATATTATAAAGCCTGAATTACTTCCACCATTTTGTGTTTTGAATGATTGTTTGTCTCGTGTGTTGACGAATTTTGTCTCTGAATTCTACAGGTTGAAAACGGAGACCTGAATTGGATTGTTCCCAACAAGCTTATGGCCTTTAGTGGACCATCTGCGAAGCGCCTAGAGGTTGTCCTCTCTCATTTTATTTTGAGTATTTATTTTGTATAAAATAATGTATCCGTGCTCACTTGTATTCCCATCATCTTGAAATACAAGATGGAGTTGAAATGTATCATGTGGCATGAAGGCGTGCAGAAGAATCATTATTGCAGGATAGAATCTTGTAGGGTTTAATTAATTTCAGTATTTGTAAGGTTGTCCTCAACTCTTCACGTGTTGAATGCCCTAAGGAAGCACTTAACTTGCTTAACGCCTATGAGCAGCAGTATCTTTTATGTCGGTTATCATACATCTCAGCTCTTTCTTTGGCATGCCCCTTCCTTTCAGAATACGGTCGGCTGAAAATACTTTCTCCAGCTGCATGCCCCTTCGAATATGTACAGAAAAATCTTGTTCGTTTGCAGGAATTTGTGCCTCCATCTTTAATAAGTTGCAATTGTACACTTCAATTGCACCCTGTGGTGTGAAGGTACAGACAATGGTTGGGAAGGTAAGGTCAGGTTGTCTAACAAAATAGGACCACCCTTGCGGTTGAACTCTCCTATCGAAAGTAGGAACCACTGCAACTATTGCCGGTGCTTTCCAGAATGATGACCCAGTCGATCTGGTGGTTACCACATTTTTCAACATTCACTTAGTCTGTCTACAGAATAAGACAAGTCTCTGTAACAAGCTTAGTTCTTGGTTTTAAGATGTGGTTTTAAGATGTGATTGGCCATCACTCTTGTGAATAGAGGCAATTAATATCAAGTGTGGTGGAGATTCTTCCAAATGAATTGAAAGCTTCGTACTTGGTTGACGAAGAATACCACTGCTTATGGTAGAATCTCGAGCACTTGCCGATTCTGAATCATCCGAGTAGCAGTATATTACCCAGTATCAAAGTTGAGCCTGTGATTGTTATTACGTTTTGTAGATTTATGGGTATAGGACGCTGGTGCCAGAGGATTATGTCGAGTACTTTCATCGGGTTTGCCTCTTCCCCTTGGGTTCACATACAGCTTAGAAGTTAGAAGTGACCTTGTTGTAGGATGAAGATTCGCTCATTAGCCTCACCGAGTCAAACGTCGATGCTGCAATGCATGCATGATTAGTGAAACATAGCTAGAGAAGGTTTGTTATGTCTCAAATTATCCCTTGAGCAATATCATCACATTGAAGCACAATTGAACTGAAGTGGGAGTATGACAGGTAGGAATTACAGGAGTAGTAAGGCTCAATCGAAAAGCGTATGATAGAAGGCGATTCACTGATCACGGGCTCTCCCATTATGATTTATATTTCCCGGATGGCAGGTCAGATTGTCACTCCTGATTTATTTATTTATTTGTCTAATCCATTCAATTCGAAGACTTACAAAGCGTATTTTAATGTAGTAAGTAACCTCTCGCTCTGGACGATCATAGGTCATATCTTCCAATTTTTTGCATTGATACCGAAGTGTAAATCATTGATACAATCGTATAGAATGCTGATCTTCAGATTTGTCCAGACTGCAGTAATTTCTGGCACAACTTGAAGCAAAAAGTAGCAACCGAATCTTGAGATTGTCCTCAAGTGTTGACTGGTCAGGGAAAAATGTCATGTGCCGGCTTTGAATTATAACTCTGATGGAACTGGTCTTGAAATTCTATGCAGCTGCCCGCCTGACAGAATTTTGCGGCGCTTTTTGGAGGTTGTAGAGAAGACATCTGGTGCTTTAGCTGTGCATTGTAAAGTACGCTCATGTTCCTCAGTTTGTTAGGCTGATCATGTTTAGCATAGGGTGAGAGCATGATACACCTGTATTGTTTGTTGTATTCGGGCAAAATCTGGCGTTTGTATTGTGAGTACTACAAATACCGTGGACCACTTCTGACGGCTACCGGGTTTTTAATATTGCGCCAGATGTCAGACTTTGAGAACCCTTAGAGAATGAATAGAATTTAGGTCTCTATTCAATTAGCAAATTTAATGCCGAAAGAAGAAACGGAAAAAGAAATTAAAGAATTGCAGGTTTTCTTTGATGATGCTCATGTTCATGCGCAGGCAGGACTAGGACGAACGGGCGCTCTTATGGGTTGTTATATCATGAAACACTACCGGTTCACATGCAATGAGGTGCCTCTAGTCTTTCTCAAACTTGATTGTTTCAGACTCCATGTTTGGCCTACTTCTAGTCAGGAGAACAACTGCGTATGGTTCGGTGTCCTTGATTCGGCATCCTTGTATATATAACTCGAAAATCTTTGTCCAGGAACGGCATACTGAATACGAGATATTGGGTTGCCTTGTTCACGAATTAGTTGTCCTTCGGCAATAAAATTTATAGGTGTAATTGTTTTGAGAAACTTAAGTGGTTTCAGTTTTGAGCTAATACAGCGATAGTAAGAATTTAAGATATACCAAACAATTTTTCTAAATTCTGATAATCACACACTCAGGGTGAAGTCCAATCGTTTAATTGTTTGGGTGACCATATTCCTCTGTTTCCGTGTCTTGGATAATGAACTGTTGTTGGTGTTATTTTTAAAGCTCTATAACGTTTCCTCATTATTTAGAATTTTCTTTTTTTATGTTGGCGTCACCAAGTTTTCTAAATTTGGTGACTTGATTCATGCTACCTACATCCAGACATTGGGTTACCTGCGCATCGTGCGTCCTGGAAGTGTAATTGGACCTCAACAACACTACCTCAAAGAGATGCAATACCGAATGTGGAAAGCTGTAAGTGCGCGCCCAGCCATTTGCTGACAAAAGAACTTACTTGCTGTAGATCGAAGAATGATTCAAATCGGTAGCGTCTAATATACTGTGAATCGGCCGTGGCTCCATTTCAATTACAGCTCACTGTATAATGGAAAATGAATTTTCTGATGATGGACAGGGGAACTGCTGAATTGAACTAGGTGTGCGAGTGCAGGGTGATCTGATGAGGCATCAGCTGTCCCAAACGAACGTAAACAGTCAGACATACAAACCTCGGGCCACGGAACAAGCGCCACTGCCCAATACTGCTGCTGTAGTAGCAGCTGGGAGTGGGTGGACGCAACCCAGCATTAAATATATGAGCTCGAGAAGATTCTCTGTGAACCCCATTTTCAGACGAGGAAGCTTGCGAGATCGGGTGAGAGCAGCTTGCTTTGAAAGTTCATACGAGAACCAAGCAGACAGTGATTTATATATAATAACTATGATGATGATGATTTCGTATTATTGGACATGCACATACATCTTGTGAAAAGAGTTTCTCGACGAAGACTTAATTGGTGCGGTAGGTAAGTCGTGTTTCGGCATTAAATCATGCAATTAATCTGGATTCGAAGGCCTCAATGTGTCTACGTTTGTACAGGATGATGGTGGAGCAGTCCAAGATCGAGCTGCTGCGGACAGGTCCTCCCCAGCACGGTCTCTGGAAGCGACAGCGTCTCCGCAACGAGTGAGGAGAAAAGCAACTGGCATTAGCGGAACAGCAGGAGTATTCAAAGGCGGGGCGTCGCAGGTAACTATGCCCTCAGTCTGAGCCTGCCTGCGCCAATCATGTTTACTTTACTCAAAATCATGTGCAGTCCGTGAGACCTTTAGTTTGCATATGGAATTCTAATCAAACCATGTGGAGATCGAGCTTGTTATTTAGTGTGTCTGTCGCTATGTACTATATGCCCATGCTCGATCGATTGGCAGCTAGATATATCCCTTAGTACACCCCTATGGAGATTTCTTAAGAATTTTATACCTCAGGAAATGGAATCGCGGGTGAGCTATTGATGTTGCCGATGGGCACAGTTCCGTCTTCTGGACCAAGGAGATCTCATCACAATTTCTGGCCCGGTCCGAGAAATTAGTGTTCTTCTGAATCTTGAATTAATTAATCCTGGGATGCCAAATGATTGAGTGAGTGGTTCGGTACCGCCGTGGATGTAAGGTAGAATAACCCAACAGCGAGCCCAGAAATTCCGATTCCTACTGCTTGCATTCAATTGAAAATGTACTCAAGCAACTTCAACAAAAAAATTGTATGAAAGAGCGTTTTTTTTCCGTCCTACAGTCTTCGCTGAAGTCATCCCAAGGGCGTTTTACTTGATAGCGTTTCTTTTCCATTCCCACGTATATATTATTTCAATCTTCTCTTTCTATCGTTTAATGAGTTGATTAAAGTACTGTCTTGTAGAATCTCCCTTGAATTGTCGATCGTTCTTTGGAAAAAAATTGTGAATCCGACAAGTCTAAATATCTGCAACGACCTAAGGGACTACAATAATGACAAATGATGAGCTTAGTTAATTTCTGTAGAACTTATTTTGAGTTTCATGAAAGTATGCAACAAGGTCGATGAGCCAATTGAACGACCGGTGTGAGTTGGTGCAGGATGAAGGATCTGGGAGCCTTCGGCATCAGCAAGTAGGCGTGTCACTTGTGCCCGCTGGTCAAGTTCAATCCCTAGGGTGCAGCAGCATTGCTAGTGCTATGGGGAGACTCACTGTGAATGACGCCGAGTCTTCTGGCTCATCATCCAGTGCCAAAAAATTCTCCCGCATTTCTCCTCTCAGAAGTAGAGGCACAATAAATTCGAGTCGGTCATCAACAAATACTCAAAATTCGGGATTCGTGGACAATCTTGGTGCGTGACGAATGCACTTGCTAGCTGGGTCACATGCATGTATCTGTCGTTATAAATTGCACTGGCCTTGGAGTCCTACTTGCTGTGTGTGTGAGATATCCAGGACTGTTGCACACAGCTTGAGATATCTGGCCTATTATGCATGCATGCATGAATGCAGTGAATAGACTCGGGCAAGTTGTGATGCTAGGAGCACATGTACTGATGCGTGTCTGAGACAGACTAGGTCGAGCCTGACAGACCTGCAATGTGAAGAAGGACGTGTAGTGGAACGGAACAATTAAGTGGTGGAGATTGATCGACGTACGTAGGGTGGCCGGGAGTGGCATGCAGGCATTCTACGGAACGCCACAGGGCAGCAGCAGCAGTCGGAGCTAATGCAGTCGCGGGGGGGATCGGTGGTGGTGCAAAGGGTAATAAACTCCGCTGGGCAGCCAAGGAAAGTGGTGTTGCCAGTGGCGGACACCACGTAAGTCGATCGTTTCTGCACCTTGTCTGCAGCGGTTAAATTACGATCCACAGAGGACTTGACTCTCTGGCAAAAATCATTCAGAGTTATCTATCGAAGTCTACGAACCAAACATGTAACTCCCACACGGATGAAAATGGACAAGTGGATCGATCAAACGATGGACGCGGCATAGCCCACAATCTGACACTCGATTGGAACCCCAATATCTAGGTCCCTTTGTATAGAGGAGTGTGCTCCTTCCCACCTAGTGATTAATCCTCGTATGTGGCAGCGATGTGTTACCCAACATTCGAAACTGAAGACACACATCTCGGAATGTTACATATTGAACTGAATTAGTCAATAAAATGAAAGTCTGAGGCATTACAATTTAATTAGAGCTTATACATTTGAAACATCATTTCATTTACATATACATACATACTGTAACTGAAACTGTTCTTTAATTTCTTTTCAGGTGTGGGTGGATAAACCTCTCAGAAAAATCTGAAACAGAATTCGACTACGACCTTATGGCTTCAGAGAATCCATCCGCCATCTCCCAGGGTCCATTCGCCTCGATTGCCAGACCATTATGAATGAAAAAGCTTTGCATTGGTGCTTCGAGATCAGTACAGGCTCTTGATGACGACCACAAACTTGCTTTGCAATTAAGTGGCTCTTCAGTTTTTGTAGACAAGTCAACGGTAAGTAAGTTGCTGGTGCTTGAAATCTGAACATTATTTTGTAAATTCATTCACGAAGTGGATCATTGGCTTGGGTTGGTAATTGTTTTTGAACTAATACTAACTACAATGCCATAGAAATATTCAATTGCATTGCTCTCACTATAACAAAAGTTGGTCAAATAAAAGCGCACTCAAAATCAAGTGCGTTTTTCTTTTAACAACTTTTGTTTTAGTATCTGGGTCATTTTTTTCATGTATAATCATTGTTCCAGGCATGAGCTAGCAGGCCTCAAGAGAAAGCATCACCCCCATGTAATGAGTCCAACTCAGGTTTCATGTCGATCTTGATTCAATCTCCTCAGTTCTCTTCTAATTTCCAAATGTGCAGCATTTCGAGGGCAAACTGCAAAGGCTAGGTGGAAAGCTAAAGAAGCAAGAGGATGATCTCGAGATACTTGAAGGGATGAAAGAAACACTTGCTGATTTTGTTACGTTTTCACAGTACTCATGCTCAGTTTTATTACTGGAGACAAACACCAGTATCATGTTAGAAACAGAGGGAATATTATTTTAAGGTTTGGTCGCACACCTTATTGAAAGCTTGCATTGCATTACTTTCAGGGTGCTATCGTCATTCCTTGGGTTCACTTGGAGAACATACATACTGGCCATAATCTGCAGAACAACAAGGGCTCTAGAGTGCTTCGAAATAGTAAACCAAGATGGATCAATGAACCCGAATCAGGGTCTCTTACTATGGTTTGGCGCAGAGTCGCAATTAACTTAACGGTTTCGATTGATAACTTCGGCAGATGAGTCCAGGTATGGATATTATTATATACATATAAACAACTTCACACTGTTCTGGAGTTCTCTCTCTATCAAGCTTTCCACCATAATCTATCTTCGGCCAAGAGTCATATCCTCGTATGAGCTTGCATTCTACCGAACGTTGTGTTGGTCTCGATTGCAAGCTTTTTACAAGCGTGACAACAGTCGCCCACGTGTGATTTACACCGATCCACAAAAGGTATTAAAACATGAAACCCGGCCGTCATCGTATCTTCACGCCCGGTTAACGTTGGAAGGTAGTCTGGATATGCAGTGAACTTGATTTACCTTCATGAAGACCAATTCAACTGCAGATTCGCATCGATCGTGGGGCGCTACAGGTTGCCGGAGTCGACTCTGTTCTTAATTTGTGCTGTTTGGTTTCCTTTGAGTTTTTTGATACCACAAGCAACATGTTGTCTGAGAGCACGGAAGGAAGGAGACAAAGAGTGCTGCTGTTTCTCTCGATTGTGGGTTTATCCGGACTACAAGCAACCCATTCGAGTGGGGCGCCACGTGAGTCCCTTCTTCAAAAAACTAAAACACTGTTGGTAGTGTAAGTCTAAGGTGGACCCTAAACTGAAATCTGCAAAAATCAGTAGTTAGCAAATGAGAGTTAAGTATGTGTCCTTTAAATGCCTCAGCAAATCAGAGGTAAGCATTTGAAGGACACATTAGCTAAAGTGTAGGGACACATTCACTAAAGTGTAGGGACACATTAAGAGGCAATCTAAGGTACAAAAATATAAATAAAGGGACAATTTTGGGTGCCTTCCAATGTTGACATTGATGCGTTGTGTGTTGATGTTGAAAATAGGTGTATTAGAAAGTGACTAGCATATTCATCAATAAAGCATTGAACAATACAAAACCATATATCACTAACCCAATTCAAATCTAAAGGTCATCCACTAGAAATAATAACAAAGAACTAGATGAAAATCATCCAACCTTTGATTGAAAAGAGAGACTTTTTGACCATCCAAAGGACACTTTAGACTTATTGTGATATCGTGATACAGTACCAGATTTCTGAGAAGACAGTTAGCAATTTCTGAGTACCAGATTTCTCAGAAGACAGTTAGCAATTTCTGAGAGGACGGTTGGCAAGTTATAATGGAGAAATTGTTTCATTGAATGTTTTGGAGTACTAGAGATCAAGAGATGTACCGTACGAGAAATCCAAAAGACACTTGCACTTTTCAGACCCAACTGCACAGTACTGAACAGCACTATCAAGTGTGAAGAACGTGGGGGTCAGTTTAGCTAAGAACTGCAGTCATGATCATTAAGGTAAGTCGGTAAGTCGGTGAGCCTCAGAAACAACCAGCATCCCCTTGCAAGCAGTCCGCAAGGCTTTGGGATTTTTCAATATTCTAAAGAGTCAAAATTTTCACACGCAACACTCAAGCTGTGAAGGCATTTCAAGGAATAACAACTAATAGCCTACTTCCTGGGCTTTCGTTTCTTGGAGATTAGGGGCACGGGCTTCAAAGCGTTGCTAGCTTTGCTACTCTTTCTAGGCTTCCTCGCCAAATAAGCCTTGTGAAGTTCAAGACGCGCAGTCACCCCCCTAAGCTCTTTCCTCAACATCTCATTCTCCCGAAAGTTCCTCAACGCCCGAAACTCTTTACCCAGATTCTTGCCAACTTCAACTGTTTCTGGTTCAGGTACCACACTGATTTCGGCCTCTTCCAGATCCATGCGCCCTCCGGGCATAGCTAGATCATCAAAGGAAGACACAGACATGGGTCCGGCGCTCCTGAATGCCTTTCTCGTCCCTACCTTTGGAGGAGCCTGAACTGCAGGCCTGAAGCCACCTTCCCTGGTCGAATACAAGTCGATCGCATCTGAGGGTGACAAGGACAACAACATGGAATTTTCGGTCATCACTGACATGTTGGAAATCTCAGAGGCAATCTTCACCACTCCCGGGTGTGCATGCCGCCGCAGAAGAGTCACATCCCAAAGCACTGATGATAGCGCTCCACTTACATCTGGATCATCCCCATCCGGTGTATATTTCTGCACATGAAACAAGTTGGCTTAGATTCCATACAAAAGATTAAAAACGGGAGCATGTCCCAAAAACTGAGAGAGGAGCCTTTTGCTTGTATTCTATTATACAATAAGAAGAGTAAAAACAATCTTGTCCAAACAAATCCTCAGTACCCCGTTGAAAAATCCCAGTAATACGTTGCAATCACATGAAACATCATTACACCGTTTATTCTATTTAGTGTGCAACCTAAAGAAATTTACACTAAACCGTAGCTTTTTACTAGGAACTATTTTTTCATTTGATGACAATTCTCCACGTCGAAGGGCTTCTACAAACAGTAAAAAACACGTCTCCAGTAAAAAGATGTAGCCTACAATAGCTGTTTAGGCAGCGACAATAAATAGACTAAACGATGTAGTTTCCCTCGCTGATCCCAAATGACCATGTTGGTTCATAAATCATTTCGAAACCTAAGCTCTGCAGGTCTCATTTCCTTCGTATTGTAAATAGACTACTACAATGGAATAGGCATGGACGTTTCCACAGAAAAAAAAACTTACGGCCAAGTTGCCGCCAACAGCACCACCACCTCCGTCATTCTCAAGCAGATTCCGACATTTCTTATAGCGTTGCAGTAAGAATCTTACAGTCACAAGGGCTGCAAAGCAAAGATTAAATTAAAACAATAGATGTATTTCGCAAACATCCTTCGGGACGACTAGAAGCTTCCAATGGCAATTCCGTACCAACTAAAAGAGCTAAGTCAGCATCCAAACTAAGAGACATTTATCAGTAAAAATATACCTGAGATTAAAAAGCAACCGCTTGTTCTAGGACGTTGATTAAAATGAACTCATTACTTGAACATAGCTAATGCATGGCCGATTATCCAGGTAGAGATCAGACACTTCTGACTGCAAAATGACATCGAAATTTCTTACCAGCCATAGCTTCAGCAGGCGCAAGGTGAAGGGCAAGAGTGGAGAGTCGCTTCAGAAACCCAGCTGCCCGTTGCATGTCGTGTTGCCGATTGTCCCAGAGCATCACTTGAAGCGCTTCTGCAAACACCTTCGAGTACTTTATATCGTGCCTGAACCAAGAACAAACAGATGAAGGGTCTGTCAAGGAGTAATCTTCGATAAATTCATTGAGAAAAAAAGTGCATGGACCACCAGGTCCTTAAATCAAAATCGCAATAAAGTTCCAAATAGTCTTGAAACGCAGTTGGGCATTACTGTATTATCCTCCAGCACAACGCACTTTACTTTAACCTTGACAAAAAGCATTGCAAGAATCAAGGTATTGGTCGATTCTTCACCTTACAGAATTGAATTCGAATAACAGATTGTAAAGCTGAACGTAAAAATCTCTCAAATCAATGGTAAGAGCGTCCAAATTGCTTCGCACAATCTTGAATGCGACCATGCAACACTGCAACCTCTCTCCAACTGTTAGCATATCCTCAGAAGGCCTTGCCTCCGCGTTGTTGCCTCCAGCTGCTGCTACACCAAGTGTGCTCAGGAGGTCAGCCATGAAATCAACGTTTATCAAATAAGAATATTTGCCAAGACCATCGAGAGAAGGGCCCAGCAGTGGTCGCAAGCCAAGTGAATCGAAACCTTCATCGATCTCTCGTGAGACTGCAGCAAGTACCCTGCACAACCATCATAGCCAGTTACCCTCACACACTCAACAATATGACCTGAGCCCCTCAGTTGAATACAACGACAACGACAACGACGACAACCACCACCACCACCACCACCAAACAACAACAAACAAGCAACTGTAAGAGGTTCATACTTCTCATCAGGAGGCTCCAAACTTGATTTCAGTACGCCAAAGTATGTTTCAAACATGGCAGCCAACGTCTGTGTCTGAAGCTTCTTGCGCAATATTACATCAGGTGCACTCGATGCTTCTTTGAAGTCATCTTTCACCTGTGGTCGCAAACCTCCATATCAGAAGTTTCAATCCAAAGAGTACATCTTGATTAAAAAAAACTCTTCGAACAAATATGACACTCACCTCCTTTCGCAACTGCCTCGCGAGTTCTCTTTTCTTTTCCTTCTTCTCTTTTTTCTCTACACGCTTCGATTTCTTAACATTGGCCTTCTCAGCCATCTTCTGAGTAGTGCTTGACTTTTCAATGTTATCATCAAACGTTAGCTCCAAGAAAACCTGAAATGGTCAATCAAGTAGAAGGGCAATATTAAAAGACAATTCAACAGTCAAATGGAGGCAACTCAAGAAAAATAGATAACGAAGTAGGTAAATATTCACTGGGATGGTGCTTGACAGCGATTACACACCTCCACAACAGATGGACGCACTCGGTAGCGGCGAGACTTCACGAGCTCAGCTATCAACTGAACAGCCTCAACAGTAGCCTCTCCTCCATGCTTGGCCTCGTTATTGAACAAAAACTTGACAGCATCACAAGCCAATTTGCTGAACACGAATCCGAGTCAGAAAGTCTGTCATCTGAAATTGGCTAATCCTTCTAAAAATTTCGAACGGTGTAATAGTCCATACCAACCTGATTTCATCATCGAACGACATCATGCGTGGAACCATAGACTTAAGCATGCTATCACGATAGTTGAAATGCGGTGCTGCTTCTAGTAGCCCACACATACACTTGAGTGCTGTGAGGCGCCGAATCGGTGACTTGGCTGCTCGGATTAAAGTTTGAACATATTTCTGTATCAGGTGAAACAAAATTAGGACAGAAATCGGCATTTTCTAAGTCAGCCAGCCAGTTGGACCTGCGCTCAGGATGCGAATCTATCCCTTCCCTAGATCAGCGGCTATGAAACTGATGTTCCTCCTCATACACCAAAGCTAAAGAATTCGTACAGCACTTGTAAAATCCCTTGCAGGATTTGTGCATCAATATCAAATACAACAGTGAACAATGAACGCAAACTACAACATCTGAACGCAACCTGCCAAAGAAAGTAGAATTTGCAAATCATTTACCTGGTAATACTTCAGAAGAGCGGTCTCGAAGTCTCGTAATTGGCGAACTTCCTTGGACACAGCCATCTCTAACTCTTTCGCTGTAGGCAACCTTATGCGATATCTGTTGGAAAATCATCGTGAAAAATCAAAACCACGGTGCTACAAGGCCCGACTCATGGAAATCAGCACCTAAGACCTCAACAGGAGAAACCGCTTTTGATGCACCCTACGGGAGCACAGAATTGAATTACAATACACGAGGAATATCAAAATTGACCTGTGAGGAACCCATGGCAGTGCAAAGACGCATTTCCATGCAACAAAAGAATAGGAATGCTGACAGAATCAAGTTACCCAGGTAAAATATCTTTGAAAACAGCCATAGAGGAAAGGAGCGCCAGACGGGCTACAGGGTCATCACGGTCTTCACACATCTCTTGGAGTTCTTTCAAAGATCCAAGGTTGGATTCTGGATTTGCAAGCAGCCCCATTCCCAGCTCTGCCATATGCGCCTTCAATTCCATACGTCTTTGTTGCACTGATATGTAACTCACCTCTTCCTGCTAGACATATGTCACACGGAAAGATACCACTCATCAATCCAAGAGAAGTCATACACTGGAAAGTCGTCATCTCAAGATAATCGAGTTACAGGGCTCACCTTGTTATACTCCCTCTGGACATGCATTGTGGACTACTTGTCAAAGTTCAAGGAAGTATAAAACAAACCTTTTCCCCATCAACTCGTTCACTGGATGTGGCTTCCTCCGATGCTTTTGTCTTCTCTTCAATTGTTTTCTTCTTTTCGTCCTTCCTCAGTTTCTTGCGTTCTTGCTTCGTAAGTTTGACCTTCTTTTCCTTCTTCTCTTCTGGCACCGCTTCCACCGTGGGAATCTCTTCATTGACTTCACTTGGAGACTCTGAGAAAGTACCATTTGCTTTTGCCTTGCGCTCCTCAAGCTTGGCATCTACAAAATCAGGAAGTCCCACCCAAATTTTTTAAAAGAGCCTTCACTCAAAATCCCACCACATATGGTTAGGTATTTGAAATGAAACTTAACCCTATCATGTACTGAATTAGAACGATACCAGATATAAAGGACGCACTCCCTACCAGGTTTCTTAGGTGCAGTGAGATAACGAAGCTCTCCCGTAAGTGACTTCACAGGCAAAGCGTCCAGATACTCCACGCCCATATTATCCTCTTCCTTCTCGTCGACCTTGCCCGCATTGCGTTCTGCTCTTTCCTCATACCGGCCCTCAATATCGTCCACCGGTTTCTCAATCTTCTTCGCTGTCTGCTTAGGTTTCTTAGGCCCCTCAAAAGCTCTGTTTACAACATGGAACATCCAACCAGGTATATTTAGGGTTTCGTGTAGTCTACCTACTTAAAGATCAGGTTCGCAACTACAAAATTACAAATTTTGCGTACGGTTTTGACTGTGATTGCTATCTCTCTGAGAGGAAACAGGTGAATTCTCACTAGAAAAGAGACTCTCACTAGTTTAGTGTCATGTGCATCTAAAAACATCACGCAGAGCCAGGACTGAAAATCAATTCTGCTTGCGCTTGAGGACCAAACTGTCTGCATAAACGTTTGCGCACACACATTGAGCACAGAATGAACAAAGACACTTTGATTAAGCGTTGTCAAATATTCCAATGACGGAAACAAAACTCACTTGTTGATGCTGGTCGTGTCCAAGGAAGCCATAAACCCAGCATACTGGGCATGCTTCTTAACAAACTGCAGATCCTCATCGGAGACATACAAGTCGTCCTCATTGACTTCAGGAGGAAGCGCGGTAACACCCGGAGCTCCTTTCTATACTCACAAACCAAGGATCGAATTAATCTCTCTCAAACATAACTTAAATACCAGCTCGGCCAGGTTTCCGAAACCAATTTTGCAGTTGAATGCTCGCATTACCATTCTAAGACACACTCAATCAACCAAACTCATAGCAAATGAAGCGCGTGATCGACCAATTGACCGGACTAGCAACTGAATTAGGGCAGAGCACCTGCTTCCACTTGCGCTTTCTGTCGGACGACATGACTGCAGAAACACCGGGCATTGCAGAAGACGCAAGCTTCTTCAGTTACTGTCCAACTGAAGAGGGAGATTCCCCGTGAAGCCACAGGTCCGATGAGAGTCGAAAGGCGCTTCTGAAGGCGATTAGGGTTAGGGTTAGGCCACTATTTTGTAAAGGACCAGTCCGACCAGTCTAATCCGAAGCAAGTCAAAGCAATAGTCTTTTAAACTGTCAAAAACATTGAAAACCATACATGAATTACAAAAGAAGTACTCGTGTGATTTTGTCATAGGATGTAAACCGTTTACACAAATCCTCCAAGGACTACACTAGGCACTTTTCCATTGGATGTAAAAGATGTCAAAATGTACCTGAACATGAACAAGAATAGTGCCGGCTTCACTTCGCAGCTTCTTGTCTTCTAATGTTGTCTGCAAGCCTCAATGCAGAACCTGCCAAGCAGTGAACCCAACCAGGTCGTAAAACCTGCCAACTAAGCACAACTCATAAATTAGTCAAGCAGCCTTGGGCTGTGCAAGCAAGGGAGTGCCTGAAGTTTTCAAATCGAAACCATCTCTTTCCGAATTTTTGTGCAACCCTAGATGCAAAACCTACTAAAACCGAAGACACTCGGAAACCGACAGACTCAAAACTTTGAATTCACAGACTTCAATGGGTTTAGCTGTACATGCAATGAGAGCGCCTGAAGTTCAGAAGCAAAAACCATCTCGTTCTGTATTTCTGTGCACCCCTCGATGCAAAACCTGCTAAAACCAAATATCCCTGAACTGGAACCTGCGATTCAAATAAATGGAGGAAGCTCACCGAAATCAAAATATACACGATTTCGATTGCGAAAACAACATAATCCACCTGCTGCTGGGCTGAGCTGCACAAGACGCTAGGCGCGCGCACACGAGGCGTTTCGGGGGCGTGTGACGTCTGGTATGAGCCCTGAGAGCTACAGGTTTCGTTGAGCCAGCCCTCACGGTGTTGGAGTAGCAAACGTACTCGCTCAGGAAACCAAGAGGGAAAGTCGTGCTCTTAGTCCGACTTCAAACCTAATGTCAACGGTCTGGATTGTCTCTCAGGGTTTTGGTGGTGTTGAATATTAGGGCAAACACACAAGGATCCTCCAGACTAGCACGCCATCTGAAGTCCGGATCCTGCACCCTATGACGAATACCAGGTTCAACAAAACACAGAATTGAGCGATTCAAACAAAGCAATCATACAGATCAAAAACAAACAAAACAAAGCAATCAACAGATGTTCGAATCATATCTAAGGCTCCAGATTCGCACCTCGAACGAAGCTCTCCAATCGCACCCCAAACCCGAAACCTTCAACGTCCAGACCAAACCCGAACTCTCGGCTGCGAAACGCATGCGGAGTCGCAGAGTTCGCAGAATCACAGAGTTACAGCCCACAGTCCGATCTACACCTAAACTCTCACGGGGCCAACGTTCGAACCGAGGCACCCGATCTCTCACGAAGCCAGCAGCTACACGCCAGGCACCCAAACTCTCACGCAAATTATTGAACAAACAAATCCAGCGCGATGTTGACAATCCGGATGCGTCCACCTTCAAGTACAACTACAGTTCCATCAAGTTCAGATCGTGAAACCAAATTCTATTCTCCACGAATAAGTCTCCCGCGCCGAAGCTTCTCAATTGCTAGCCAATTTGAAACCCTACATTCCCCTGCTGCACACAATTCGACAAAACTCCTCACAGTTGCACCCAGAATCATTGAAACTCTCAGCGCCAAACCCTACCTTCCTTCGCCAATCCCTACCTGAATCCAAACAAGAGCTGCGGGAGTCCTCCAGCGTTCATCCAAAAGAGTCATGTGATCGTCACTATTTTGGATGAAGTATGAGAAGTGATGATTCTCCTGGAATCTAATTCTTCTGACCCTGAAAATTACTGAATCGCAGTTTGATAGAGTGCATAATTTGGAGGAATTTTGGGTTTTAGGGGATTTGGTTGTTTTTATTTCAGAGTAGGGTGGTCGATGAGGAAGGGAGAGTTTGGAAATTGGAGTTTGGAAGGTGATCGCAATGACTGAAAGAGAAGCCAAGGGTGAAGGTACTTTAGGGCAGGCACTTCAGAAGCAGAGTGGTGAAGAAGTTTGGGAGTAGTTTGAAGTTCGAGAAGCATTTCCAGCGCATTCAGTTTGGGCGTTTCAGCATGGGTGCAGCGGACTCCAAATTGGGTTCTCCAGAGGTATGCATATCTTCAAGCATTTTAGGGTTCCAGGTCCAGGGTAGGATGATTGCCTAGGGTTTCATCTTTTCGATGCTCTGGTTGCAATGGAATTCACGACACCATGATTTTCATGGAAGCTAGTTGGCATTGGGAGTCACGATTGGTTTGCCTCTGCAGGGCTTGACGGACGTAATCGAGACGATCAACGCGGGACGAAGCGCTGAAGAGCTGGATCCTTGTTTAGAGCGGCTTCATAACCTAAGCGTTGTAAGTGTCTCGGGGGTTCTAAAACTCTCTGTTTTAGGGTTGAGAATTTTATTTCGTGTTTTTGTGATTCATATCGGTAAAGATGCTTGTCTTGAGCGGCTTCAAAACCTAAGCGTTGTAAGTACTTCAGTGATCCTGACTGTTCTGTTTGTAGCTTGATAAAAACACAATTCTCGGTTTTGTGGTCCGTAAAGATGCATCATTGTCTCGAACCTTGTAAGAGCCACAAAGCTTTTGGATTCTTGCTTCTTGGTCTGTCCCTCTTATCACAAGGATTTCAACATGCAAAATCATTTACTGATGGCAGTACTTTTCCCCTCCTTTCTACCGCCTAAAGGACGAAGGATTTGTAGTTTAAGAGTGACTGCTTTTACTGGCCATATTATGAAATATCAATAATTCAGATGGGGCGAAATTTCACATCACCAGGGTGAAGAACATTGCATGATTTGGTCAGAAAATAATTGAAATTGGTTATATGACGTACGCAAAGCTGCTAAAATCGCTTAAGACCCAAGCTTGTGGTGCTAGGATTTATTGAATCCCTGGATTTTTTGTAGAATTGAATCCCTGGATTTTAAACGCTGCCGTGTGTGTGAGAGACGTGCATCTTCGATGTAGTTGAGGATGACGATGATGTCAAGGCTTTGCAGGGGCATCCACTGGGCGAATCATGGTGCTGGTTTTGAATGCTGAAAAATTGAATGTTGTTGCTCTTTTGTGGTAGGCATTGTTAGTGGAGCCTAAGAAGAGAAAGCCAGATGTCCCACATGCACGCTCTGTAAACAACATAGCATGGCCAACAGGTGGGTTCGGCTGCCCAAACAAAACAAACCAGCTTATGAAAGTTTTTATCTTTTTTTTGGTGGGGACAGGCAGGACCTATTTTGAAACCGCCGGTGGGGGAGAGCAGTTTGACAGACATTCTATTGCAGCGGAACTTGTCTCAATCTGGTCACGTTGATTATGGTTTGTAATCAATAAAATTTACATGGCAGATCAGACTACGATGTTCCTTCATTACTGAGTTTGAGGATATGAATTTCTCTTTTTTTTGTTTCTAAAGAGATTCGACAGGATGTGAGCATTTTAGGACGAGAGGAATTGCTGACTTGATTTAATAGACTAGAAAGGGAGAATTTTAGATTCGGTTATGAGTCTAGAAAGGCTTGTGGTTTAGTTCTAGTGACGTGCGCTTGCCTGTGGCTGAGTCGCAAATGGCTGAAACATTTCTGACGATTTCATTGTCGTGTGAACAGGTACGTTAGATGCAACCACGACTGCAGACTTGCTATCTCTGTATCAGGAGTGGCAACGTCTCACTGCTGCTAAGGTCAGCAAGAATCAGGTACTGTGTGCACTTATATTTACATTCCTATTAAATTATGTGATCCCTTCATGCTTAGTGTCGTTTCCTTTTATTGGTTTGGTTTCGAAATATTTCAATATTTCGTAACTAGTTCGCAACTAGTCTTCAATGTCAATATAGCTTTCTTTAAAGTTGACGCTATTTCAGATCTGTGATTGAACCACCAAAATCGAACACCTATTCACAGCACTATTCATTAGGTTCAACCCCTACTTTTTCACTGAAACAAGTTCAGCAACCCCACTTTGAATGAGATGAAGGATAGCTTTAATTTGTCAGCAGTGTTGACATTTCCTGTGAATACAATTCAGCTGATTCTGTGGACTCATTGGGGTCTCAGGAAGAAATTGGTTTTAAGATAGATGCAGTGGAAGCAGTAGGTTTCGGTTCGTGGATTTTCTTAATTAGGCTTGTAGGGTTTGGATTCGGGGGTTGCTGTTTTGTGTGGCCCAACAGGCAAGGTGGCCCATTTGCACGCCTGTGCAGGGCAGGCATTTTCCATTTCGGGCAGCCGAACGTGGGTTGCTTGCAAGGAGATCTTTGGCTCTAGCAAGTATGATTTTGTTGCTTTGGATGATGTTTTACGATTGTTTGGTGTTTCAGAAAAAATTATGGATAGATGCTGAATGTGCATTGATTCAATGCCTTGCAAGTGTGAGTTTCAGTAACAGCTACATAGATCCTTGATCCAATACGAGGGTAGGATCAGATCAACAAAACTCTCACAAAACTCAGTAGATTCAATATGTTAAGGATACAAAAAGCTTGTGCAATAAGGGGTAAGCAAATCACTCTCCATTGATCAATGAGTTTGTGAACAATATGATCCCCCAATGCAGGGTCCCAAACAGTAATCACTTGCCAAAGATCCGCTTAATGAGACGAGAGGACGACGGTGTGTCCTTGGCCTTGTCAAAACCGTGAATCTATGTATATTTGAATGAAAGATTCTCATTTGAATGAATGAGAACACATGTTCTATAATAGGGGTAGTCACACCTTCTTCACTCCGGAGTTGAAGAATGAAGAACATGTACGTGGTGGTTTGGGATTCAGTTGAACTTGTCCTTTCAAGAGAGAATATACTTAAGTACGTATATCTTCTACACTCCCACTCTTCACCTCTGGCGGTGAAGAGTGGGAGTGTGGAAGATATATGTACTTAAATATATTCCTTTGTGCTCTACACTTTTACCTTTCATTGTCGCTTTACCTTTGTTGTTGCCGATTTTCCTTCAACTTTACGTCTAATCTGAAGTTTAGGTAAGTTGCTTCTCCACTTTTTTCATTCTCCACTCTCAACACATCTTTTAGGGTGTCACACCTTTTTCACCCACTGTGGCTTTCCATTGGCTCCTCCAAACCTTCCCCAACTTGTCATTCTCCATTCTTCAAGTGCCAAGTGAAGAAGGTGTGACTACTCTTAACCCTTCTCATCAATGTTGGTAATGTCCTTGTGAAATTGGATCTTCAACAAACAAGGAATTGGTCAATAAATATTCAGGTTTTAGCTCTAATCGATAATCATCTCTATTTGGGTTTTTTTGTGCAAGTTCTAAGTGCTCACAATTTTATGGAGGCCTTTGTTTTCTTAAAAGTCTCACTGCTTCCACTCCTCGTTGAAGCATTGCATCCAATTGCACAGCCCACCCAAGTTACGTAAGATAACAAATCACATGCCAGTTGTTCTCAATTAGAAATGGAATTCAAGAGTAATATAAAAATGACAATATCGATGCCCACAGCTACACCAAAATAGAGACTTAGTGAGGACTCACTTCTCTTTTGTTTGAGCTGAATTTTTGTAGCACATAAGCGCTTGGAGCCATACTACCAAATTGGCCTTCTGACACCTGTGAAAGTACAAACGCCAGTTTGAAACAAATAGGTAATATGCAATTTGCAGAGTAAATATCAACTAGAAATTTCACATAACTTCCATCAGCATTAACCCTTCATCGCCTGAGGTCCAAACATGCTTATAAGCATTCTACTTTTGCAAGTGTTAAAAGTCTAAATTTCAGTTAGGTATGAAAATCTCAACCATACAATTTTGTTGTGTGCATGTTGTAGGTGGTGTGGAACAAATTTGGGGTCATTTGACCGTAAAATTGAAAAATTCTAATGTTTTAGTGTTGGAAAAAGGTGCTGAAATTTTCTTGAAAACACATTTGGAGGTGAAATTCAATTTCTAAAGATACTCAAATGAAAAAACATCAAACTGCAAAGTGATTCAAAAACAGAATGTAAACTCTTTGGTGAAAAAAAATATCATTCAAATGACTCATAGTATTTGCAAAATAAACTTGAAATGTTAAAAAACAGTGAAAAAAGTAGCAAAAAAATCACATTTGTAGTTGAACCTCCTTCTACTAAAATGCTTCTCAATCACTCATAACTTCTTAGATCAATATGAAAATTTCACAACAAAGACTAGACTAGTATGCACAACTTTTACAACAAAAATTATTAAAAACGGATCATGTATGAAGAAGTTATGAGCCGCCAAAGTTCACTATAATACAAAAATGTCTGTATTTTGAACTTTGAATTGCTCTCAAACATTCAAAATAGTTTATGTTGACATGAAAATTTTACCTTAATAACTAGACTTTAAGGGGAACAAAACCCAACAAATTTGATTGAAAATAAACATTTGATGAAAAAGATACAAGCCCCCAAAGTTGCAGCCATGACAATGCATTGTGCTGAACTCAAATTGGACTTGTGAACTTCGAATGGCTTCCACAAACTCAATTAGTCTTGGATTGATCTGAAAATTTTACCACATAAACTAGACTAGTATGCGCAACTTTTACAACAAGTTTTTATTAAATTTGGACATCATATGCAAAAGTTAGAGCACTTCAAATTGGACTGTTACAGTGTGTGAGGACACTTTTTGTCCACTACGGCGATGAAGGGTTAACATACGATTAAAGAAGTCATGTTTAAAAACACGAGGCCATGAGAACCAAACCATACCAAATCACAATCCAGAAAAGTTCTTGTTTCCCTTCAAAATGCTCTATCAAGCTTCTCATCATGCAAACAGATCATGAAGCAACAACTGAAAGATCTCTTAAGACATAATACGTGTTTGACTACTACCTTTTGGTCCATCTTTGGTACTCATTCAGAACATCTAAGAAACCTACTCATTCAGAAGAAACCTCTAAAGTCTTTAGATGTATCATGAGAATGAATGTGTTCATGTATGCACAAGCATCTACCACAATTGAATCAACCAAGGTAGAGTTATGAAATCATCAAATGTGTACCTGTTGTGACCTCCGTGGCCTCCCTTTGGTAGCATCCGTAGCATACCAAACTCAAGATCCCATGCTTTGATTGAAATTTCCATGCTCAGAATTTGCAAACAAAGGCAAGCATACTCCAGATTAACACCCCAAATTTTCAAACCAGCTTACACCCAAAAATGAATCTTGACACCTATTCAATAGAGTGTAGATGAAGGTCGACCCGCTAATAAAAGAACAAAACAAAATAGATCATCCGCAGGTTGAATAAGTTCAAGGACCCGGCTATGCTCAAAATTTCACTATTCTAGAGATCAGAGCAAAGAAATGGAATCAAGTATGAGGGCAAAACATCTCAACCTTATCAGTTGACTCAAAAGTGGCTCACATTTGAGCATTGGCAAGCAGAAGAACCAAGTGCTCATGTTGTTAGGGTTATGTGTCCGTTGCAAAAAGCCACTACAAATCCCTCCAAAATTCAAAAAGCTAATTGTCTTCGCGTGGCAGGCACCTGGGGACAAAACCACCAGAGAAAGAGCTAGTACATTGTAATCATCCTCTACCTGCCGGCACTACCTAGTCATAAACTTTCACCAAACATAAAAGACTCAATTCCCTCTCCACTAACGATTTTGTTTCATCAACAACGCGTTTTGTCGCAATGAGCACCCCTTCGCTTTTCCAACATGCTAGAAGATTGACCACACCACCCCAAACCGTTGAACACAAGACGCCCTTAACCCTTAACCTAAAAAAACTCTCCATTCCTAAACACACAAACTCTGATCATTCAATCCTTGGAATAAATATGGGCTAGCTTCCTTATGCAATTCCCCTTTGAATACAGGTGGCACTTTGCACAGTTCAGTAAAATGGGACAACTCTTCAAAATCACTTGTGAAATGGAAAGTTTAACAATTGTCACGAGAAATTTTATGACTGAAGTTCATGGTCTTGCAGAAACACAAGTCGAACCAAAACTTTACTTAGGTCAAAAAGTGGATACAAACGCCGTCCCCAAGGGTAGGCACAACTTGATTCATGACCAACTAAACACTTAGTTTGCCTCACCTGAATGTTCCAGCAAAGTGACTTCATTGTACTACACAAGTCTGTTGATGCTACAAGCTCATCTATTAGCAACATCTATCCAACATCACTATCAGGTCCACAATTGGTGAGTCGTTGGAAGACAATTGTGTCGATCCCGCAGAGTGAACAGATTGTTGAACTACACGTATATCATTGTCCACCCACCGAATGATGGTGCAACCTTGTGAAGATATGTCAACCTGTGTTATTGAGTATATTGGCATGCCGAATTGAATATGGTTTTCATCTATTGAAACTTGCATAGTAGCATTGGAAGATTCTCCATCTTAAACCCACGGCCCACCCCTCCTCCCAATTCAGACTGACAATGTATGAAAGAAGTAATCTGTGGACGATGGACGATCCCAAATTTGCAAAACTATTGAATTGAAGATTGGTATGCGGTCATATCTTGGATGCCACCAAAACACCTGCAATCTTGGGGGGCTTAGTAGCACATTGTTGGTATGAAACATGACAAAAACATTGGACGTGTCCGATATTATGAAGGTTGGCTGGCTGAGATTCTACACCAAATGTATCATCGCGACGAGTCATGATCTGAGGAGTCATTTTGTCTTTAATCTATGTTCCGGATTCCTAGCAATATTTGTATAGACCAATGCAACGACTACGGTGTTGTCAGCCGATAGGCAATGTATAACCCTCTAATGAAATAGCTATATTGTGTGATCTCACACAAAGTATCTACACACCATGCATGCATGCCGATTCTCATAGTCACAAAAGCTTCATGTCTATGATCGTGGAGGGTTCAAGTTTAGGGTGTGGCTCCACATTGTGCAAAGGTGGGATTCATGGGCTATATTTAAATTGGTAATTGTGTAAGGAAGACTAACAATATCCTTTGTTGTGATTTTGTTGTGTTTGCTCTGGTAAAGTTAGGGTTTGCTTTGCTTTGTTCAACTTGGCTCTTGTATGAGGGATTCGTAGGTCATGGGTGGGTTTTTCGGGATTGCCATGGTGGACTCTCCTTCTGCTCCTGTAGACTTTGGTTTTGCAAGCGTTGCCAAGGCCTTGCACGATAGTCTGGTGGCGGAGAGGCAGCAACAAAAATTGGTCCGACTATAGCAAGGAACGAAGGCAGCTGGCCGAAAGTCTCAAGCAACAAAGCGGGCGCTTGAAAAAGAGGCAAGAAAGAGAGCGCAAAAGGCGAAGACAATGCACAGTTACTTCACTTCCAATAGAAATTCCTTGAATCGTGGTCCCCTATAGGATGATTGCAAGAAAAAACAAACGATTTTGGTAGCGTTCTGCCAAAATTGCAATTTTTTGCGCTCAGTACTATGAGTACTACAGTACTACAAAATGGAGCAATCTCAGTCGTTGATCTAAAAAATCAATGGCCAATAGTACTTTTGAATACTTAATAATACTAAAACAATACTATTTGAAAAGAATGACACTTTGTCACAGAGAGTAGATAAAGTTAAGTATAAATTAATAATAATTAGAAAATCATGAATAAAAAAAACTAAAAATTGGCCATTTGTAAAGACTTAATAGTGATTACATTTCACCAAAAACTAGAAGTTGAAACCATCATGAATGTTTGGAGCCCTATGCAAAAAGGCCCCCTATTCACATGCATGTTGAGGACAAAGAATTGTGTTTTTTTTAATGCCCTTTGGTGGGCACATGCTCATCTAGTGTAGAAATAACCTACAAAAAATTCAAGTGAACATCATAATTTTTGGATGCTCCACAATACTAAAAACCCCTAAACTACAAAGTGTGACAAATTAACTAAATTGACTTTTAATTATAAAATTATTTTTCAAAATTTATGAAAAATAATGAATCTCATGATTTCTCAATTAGCCATCTTCAATAAAAATTTCAAGTCCATCAGCTTCATTTTCCAAAAGTTATGATTGATGGCAACTCAGTCACTTCAATTGTGACGCCAAATAGGACTAGTCTTTCTTGCAATCACCCTACAATGCAACGTGAGGGAGGTGGAGAGTTCCGTAGACATTGGCCTTGGCATGGGGTCCTCTAGTGTACAATTGATGGACACAGAGTTGGGGACCTTCCAATCTATGGACACTAAAATTCTGATGTCTTGCCTCGTTGTTGTTTCTGTCTTCGATGATGAAGCGACTTACAATTCGGAGGAGGAGACAGACTTGAGCAGGGACAAGATGGTGGATTGAGACGATGATATGCTTTTATGACCCCGCCAAGTCATTGTGGTAACAAACGCAAGAATATAGATCGGGCTGCAAGACCATCTATAACAAGCACTTTCAGGAAACTGAAGAAAAATTATGATGTCCACCGCAAATTCCACATCGAGTGGGCGGCAAAGGAACCCTGGAGTGAGACTGTGTAGGCGGAAGATGGCATCATGCATTTGGTGCAGTGCAAGCCTTGCTCTATAGTGCATGGAAAATCGATTCAAATGGCTCCGAAGTGGGACACAATTTCAAAACATGGCCAACAGGAAATTCATAAGAAGTGCATGGTCTTATATGCATCTTGTGGGCCTCTATTTGTGGCTAAGCAAATTCAAGGGTATAGCACATCAAAGTCCCGCAAGAAACGTACGTGTGCAATTCGCGACGTTGTTCCAGTTACTTGTAAGTGGAAGACCAATGATAGAATTTGAGGCTCGATTTCAGTTGTATGAGTTCCTGAATGTCCTTGAACTACCTCGCAAGCATTAGGTTGATGGTTCCAAATGGGTCATGGTGGAGCATCTGTATGACTTTGTCAAACAAAAAATCAAATCTCTTGTATCCAGTGCCTTGTATTTTACTTTGTCTGCAGATGAAACAAGTGCGTGTGACAATAGCAACTGGATCGCAATCCATGCTTATGTCATGGTGAATTGGAGCCACGTGCCTTTGCTTTTCATCATCCAGAAGATGGATTCGGACGGTGCCATTGCTAACAAATTGACCTCTGTGATCACGGCTGCTTTGAGTGCTGGGGGAGGTGTCACAGATGCAGAGATCACTAAGAAACCGCTTTGCTTCGGCGCCGATGGGGTGACAACGTAGATCAAGGAGAAGTATGCTCCCTTCGCTACAGAAGTTCATTGTTGCACCCATCGGTTGAATTTGGCAGCACATTCACTATTGTAATTGATAGTAGTGCATGCGGTTGAAGAAGTTATGCGCATGATTCATGCCTACTTTACCCATTCTCTGAAGAAGGCAGCCGAATTCAGAGCACTGTCACAACAACTTGAGTTGAAAGGCCTGAGCACTAGTAGAAAATCGAAAATTTCTATCATTTTGGTCACACTAATTTGGACAAATTTAGACAAAAATTTGTTGTTTGTCCCTTGATCAAGTGACGACACAAATTTGTTGTTTGCCCAAATCTATCCAAATCATCGTGACCACATCAATAGAAATTTCAGATTTTCTACTAGTGTTGGCAAAAAAATCCACAACCTAACTGCCAAATATTACTAAGTATGCACTATAAGCTTCCTTTTCAAGTTGTAACACTTAAAGGGTAACTAGGTAGTCTACCCTTCTTATCTATATGTGAAGATCTTTAATCCAACCTTGGGTTTTGACTAATCATTGATCTGCACACTAGTCTGCACATTTAAGAGTAATATAGGATGGATGAGTGATTGCCAAACCCAACTTTTCTATAGTAAAAGTTGGCATGATGTTGATACTACTTTCATCATCTAATAGTGCCCCAAAATGATCTTATCTACTATCTTGACATGAAATGTCTACGTCAGCTATAAATAGATCACTCCATAAATCATAAAGAAAAAAGGGATTACAATATTATACTCCTTCAGGCTTTAGCCTTTACTCTAGGAAGTAGAATAAATCAGGCATTACAAAAAATTTGAAGCCTAAACAAGGCTATTTAACTTTCGTCCCCTAGTGAAAATACAGGGAAAAAAAACTAAATATTTAATATTTTTTTAATATTCTTTTATTCCAAAAATAAATAAATAAGTATTTTTGAAATTGCCAAACTGACATGGCACTACTAATGCCATGTCAATTTTTGGAAGAAATAAATTTAATTTAAAAATAATAATTAATTTAATTTTTAAATAATTTTCTAAGTGTAATTCCACATGTTGCATGTTGTCTCGCGGCCCTTTTCTGAGTTCAGATTTTTTGTAATGGTATCCATTTGAACAAATTGGTACTCATTTTCATCCATGTCCATCTAAGTTGGAAAATTTCCATGAAGCCTCACTTCTTTGGCCGCCTCTTTGAAGGTACTTTGTAAGTTAAAGTATGCTCGCAACTTGGTGTTAGAGAGTGTTGTTTCTAAGGGTGTTAGCAATGAATTTAGACCTACTTGTGAACCAGATTCACATTGTAAACATCAACCTTGTCACCAAGTGCGAACATACCTTTAGAGAAGTGAGGTGATCCCTTAGATGCATGCAAGTGTGCACAACTATGTGAGCTAGATTCCATAGATTTGGATCCATTTGGCTCAACTAACGGAGAAAGGTTAGTTTTTGCACCTCCTCTGGTAACTACTAATGCGGGTAGAGAATTTTGGATGAACTCCAAAGTTTCAAAATTAATTTTTTAAGATTCTAGGCAAACTTTATAATGTTAAATTTTATTTTTATTTTATTTTTAATTCTAAATCGTAAGAATATATCATCTTACAATTGGCATGCAACAAAAAGATCTATGTCTACGTAAATAAGAAATGGTCAAGACTTGATAAGAAAAACAAAAATTGAAATTGAATTCTTTTTTAAATCTCTCATAGAGTATATTTATGTTCCTTAAAAAAAACTTTGATCATTTCATGTGGGTTAGCAATGTGGAAGTTCCCAAGTGAATTTTGACATTTTCAAAAAAACAAAAAATATAAAAGGTGTAAATTACATGTGAAGAAATCCTTGTAATTACGATTGACATAATTATTTCAATTATTTTTTAGAACTATTAGGGATTTAATTTTTCCTCCCATATGGTACCTATTTATATTTAATTATTTTTTAAGATTGAAAATTTCTTTGCATTTTTATTGAAGTTTTTTTCTTAGATTTTCAACCTCAAAATTCTATAATGTACAAATTTTAAATGAAAAGAATTCAAAGCTTGAAATGAAGTATGTCAAGATTTTGTTTTATTTTATTCTCTTTGAACACTAATATCTTGTAAGTTTGTAGGTCAAATAAATTTAAACAAACTCATACACGTCTAATTCATGAAAATTTGGTTATTTATGCCAAAACTGTTTTTTTATTTCATTGTGGCTCTTTACATAGTAAATGATAATTTTGGTATGTTTTCAACTAATATGTAGTCTATAAATGGTACAATTTTTTTTTTTTAATTTCCCTCATTCTACTATTTGATTTCTTACCAAAGTTATTGAGATATATAATATTTATAGTTTTAAATGAAAGCACTCAATCAATTGTCAGATGGTAATGCGTGAACTATAAACCTTTGATTTCAATAGTTCATTTTAAAAGTGCAATTTTTTGTTTCATGTTTATAAGGAAAATATGCATGTATTTCTCAAATTAAGCAAGAAGTAAATAAATAGGTTGAGTAATAGGATTGCAACTATGTGAAAAACAAAATCAAACTAAAGGATTATTTGTATTTAGGCTTCCCAATATATAATGAACATTAGTATCCTAGTTATCAAGGTTGGAAAAAAATAATTCTAAAAATAATTGACAGAATGCTAGAAAAAATATTTGAATTTTTTTACACAAAGAAAAATATGGTTTTTGTGAAAAATATTCATATTTTTAGCATCTTCCAATTTTATTTTTTCAATTCTAATTAAATATTTTGAAAGACCAACCTTGGTAGCTAGGTACAATATTAATTGTAATTGTTAGGAGAAGTTGAAATCCTAAATCTATTCATGACCATTTGAACTTAGCCGAGTTACAATAATCATCTCATGTTTATTTACATGATCAAATCTAAAAATTGGTTACCCCTTCATATTCCAAAATATAATATACACGTGTATTGAGTTTTTCAAAAAAATTAAGCGTATATTATTGTTGACATTTAATTTTGGATTGGAAGGGTGTCTATTAGGCTTTGTGTCCGTTTGGATCCAATATTAATACAAGTTGGCATGCAAGTTGGTTGGCATGGAAGTCACCAAATTAATGGATGAGTTGGTTGGCATGGAAGTCAAATTGCAAGAAGCAAAAATTGGTCAATTTACAAATAGAGATGTCCGGGAAGGACTATAGAGATTAATTGTTGGATTGACGAATGAGTTGGGTAGCATTGAAGTCAAATTGCAAGAAGCAAAGATAAGTGATTTAATTTAGGAACGATTGAAGAAGTTAAAATTATAATTATTAATGGCTAATTTTCTTCATTGAATTTGTTTATATTATTGTGAGATGTCTAACATGTTCATGTTGTGTATGAGCAAATTGCTTTGTAGTTTGTCTGCAACAAATTGCGAGGTTGAATTGTTATTTCAAATTGTCAAATTGCTTTTAATACTTAATTTTAAGTAGCAAACGTATGGCAAGACTAGGTACACCGAATATACATTCTATCTTGCTAAGAAAATGTTTAGCTAGTTTCTAGGAAATTGATGATGTGCAATTGGTAAGTATGTCAAATTTCCGCATAGCATTGTCTAATTAGCAACAGGTTTTGATTTGGTAATGAGGTTTGAATCAAATTGGCTACTTTACATGCATATTAAAATTATTCAATTTGTCAAATGTTGAACTTTATGACAAATTGGAAAACGAATACAATATCCACCCTATCCTATTTTTAAAGTGACCCTAGACACCTAAAACGATAGACTAATTGACCTTTTCTCCAAAAGAGCCCCTATACTAGTATCTTGGATTTTGTCCTAAAGTAGGAAAAATCCAACTTACAATTGTATTTGATATGAATGAAGTAAAATAAAAATTTCAATTCATACTTAGAGTCAAATTAGAGCAACAAAAAATAAATAATAAATAAAAATTAGAGCATACAGAGCAATGGTTGTATAGAGAATATTGAGTAATCAATACAAATATGCAATGATTCATATTTCATAGAATGTAAGGATCAAATGTATGAAATAGTCAAAATCAAATAATCAATAAAGTTATTTTTTGGATTACTACATTACTCAATCTTGAGTAGAAGGTGTAATGGTTCATATGGTATCAAGAAAAATTGTCACCATGCACTCTCAGGTGGCTTCTGTAAGTTTGAATATCTCCATTTTTATTGTCCTAGTGTTCTTGTGCATCTATATTGCCACCTCCATCTTCAATTCCTCAATTCTTTGACTGCTTCCAAGATCCCCCCCCATTGTCCATGCACACCACCTTCATATGCCATTAGCTTTAGCCATGCTATGAAAAATCTTGTCCATTGCACTAAAATCCACCCATTGAAGTCCATTCATATTCTCCATGACATTGTGAATATTTTACCTTATGATAATGTTTTTCCATCTTGTCATACTTATCACTCACTTGTATCTAAGTCTCCAAAATTTCATTAGGAAGTCCTTTAACATTTGTTCCCTAATCCTAATCTAATGATTTTATTCGAAAACAATGTTCCAAACCTCTCAATCCACTTGTTCAACAATTGTAGCAAAGAATGGATAGTGACTTGGAACTATTCTCTAGAGGGGGGAGGTAGCACTACTTATATAGGAGAAAGAGGACGAGTAGGGAAAAGAGGAAGAATCTCCACTCAAATCATTGTGCTCAAGAAACCAAGATTTTGCTCCATATCTACTAAAAGAACAAGAGAGAAAAGAGGAAAAGAATATAGTTTTATAATACAACATGTAGTATTACATTTTGTACTACAAGAAGAAATTGGATGGTCATTGTAATTTTGCTTGATGCTTTGTAGTTCAAGAACTACCAACATTATAGTGGAAATGCAATAATGCACAACACAAGGGCCAAGGTAAGAATAGTGGGTATTTAGGTATAAAAAGGAGATTGCAAAGCTTAGCAAGGGCAAATATCCCAAGGATTGCAAAGCTACTCCACACAACCACATTTGCTAGTGCACGATGATAACAAATCATTACATTAGGTTTTCTATTCCTATTCTAATTTACATTTTGATATTAATCCCTAAAGGACCAATTAGTGTTTTTTTGGCAACATAACATTTTTAGTCATCCATTTAAGAATGGAATTTTCATTTTTTTTTCTTTGAAGTTTTCACACTATATGTAGTGAAGGAGTAGCTCAAGGCACAATAATTTTCATAACTTTTGTCTACATGGTTAAAAAGTTATTGTATCAACAGAAACTACATCATGATCTTGCGACTGGTAAGATTTCTTATTCTAAAATTTTAGGATGGTGTATTCTAACAAGTTGACTAAAGGATCCTACAATTGGATTTGTTAATAATATAGATGAAGATTTTAGCTTTGCTTTGGGTTTGAGTACTATGAAATAGTTTTGGACCTAAAAACATCAAATTGCCTTGGGGATTAAAAATTCAGGTTCTCTATCGAATTCCTATTTTAATTTACATTGTAAGTTAAAAATGTGTTAAGAATGTAGGTTCTCTATAGAATTCCTATTTTAATTTACATTGTAAGTTAAAAATGTGTTAAGAATGTAGGTTCTCTATAGAATTCCTATTTTAATTTACATTGTAAGTTAAAAATGTGTTAAGAATGTAGGTTCTCTATAGAATTCCTATTCTAATTTACATTCTTGGGCTTAGTAGAAAAGAGGTCAAGAGTATACCCTAGAACGGCCCAAAATAGGGGGCTTTTTTTTTAAATGCACCCCTGGAAAGGCCGAGCCAGGGGGCAATCCACCCCGATCTTAAAAAGTAGATTCTCTATTAAATTCCTATTCTAATTTACATTCTCGGGCTCAAAATATGGACATAAATGGAAACTTCCGCTATAGTTTCTCGTCAATAATATGCCCACAGCCAACTTTTAAAGGGCGTACTACATCCATGGAGTGTAAAAATGAAAATTCCTTTCCATAATCACAATTAACAGAAGCAATTCTTCAGACACAATTCAGGCTGTGAACCTAATGAGCGAGTTGGCAATACAAGGTTCAAAAGCCAGTAGAAGTATGATATGTCATGATTGCACACAACCAGAATATAACACAAATTTGATGTATGCCAGCACCGAGATCAAAGCTCTTGTCTTTTAGCATGGAGAATATCAAGTCTACTCAGTACTAAGTACTAACCTACTCAAGACTTTTCCTGGTGAGAAGCTGCGGCATGACACTCGTGAATATGTTACGAACTGAAAGGTATAATCTCTTCATGTTGGCAGAGGATGATCTCTCGAAATAGATGAGCTACTACGTACCAGATATGCTGACATAATGACAACAATGGTCGGAAACTCAAAATACGTTACAAAGACTGCCAGAATAGGCATGCCGGTAACTTCTAAAAGTACAATGTTTCAGTAACTTCCCATGAAAACAGTATCTAAAGCTAAATCTTGCTTTCGCAAGTGTACAGCAGCAGGATTGAACGGCCTGCTTATCAGCTGCAGATCATTGTCACTCAAAGGGGACCACGATTACACTCATCAATTTTTTGCGCGAGTCCAAACAGTACGTCCCTTGTTGATTTCCTGACCATCCTGATTTCTGATGACATGAACAAACCGTTCTTCTGTCAACTCCTCCGACATTCCAGCTACTGAGGTACCATTATCCTTGGAAGGCTCTGTCTTCGCCCTCGATTCCACAGTGTCGCCTTTCTGAACCTCTCGACGGTATTCGAGTGTGATCTTGCGTATTTCGTGGCTTTCTCTAAACTCTAGAGGTAAACTCTGCATGAAGAGCATACATATCAACAAAAAACCCAAGAAAATTTACAATTGTCGCTCAATTAACACTTCACAATACCAACAACTTCTTCCACACTTTCTAACACTGCCATACAGAGAGATATAGCTTCAAATATTGATATTCTTCACAAGGACGTAAATGGATTTTCTTTGAAGTAATTACGGAATAATAACGAAGGTATTGAACTACGCACCTCCATTGTCCAGCTTATATACTTCACATTGTTGACGTGCTGGTTCATATCAAGGTCTCTTTCTACCGGCTGTACGACATGATCAAGTCAAAATCAATATTAGTAGACTACAACCACGAACGCAAGCCATTACTTTTATTGACGAACTCGGCATGCAAAATATATCGGATTTTCAGGTCATAAAAGCAATCAAAACAATAAGTTTCGAAGTTCTTACAGAAAGTCCAGTTGTATGAAACTCTGCATCTCCATTAATTTTTGGAATCCGCCCTGAGCTTGCTTTAATCCGATCTTCTGATAGAGCCCACCTGAAAGCAGAATACTCGGGAAATAAGCTACATGTAAAAGGGAAGCGTCACCTCTCTCTACAAAATGTATGCAATCTCCACTTCAGAAACAATATAAAATAACAAATCTGCACTCGAATACTTACGTCGGAGGTTCCCTCGCCCACGGCGCAAATTCAGATCTTACTGAGTCCGAAATCCGCTGAATAACTTTGGTGTCCATGTTCATGATAACCCAAGTACTGGAAACAAAACAATTGCAATCAGTCCAATAAGCGAGGTGTTCCTTCCAAGGCACTGGACGAAGTCACTGTTTCAACAGAACGCTGGAGGCAGTTCAAGCGTCTTTCATTCAGACGCACACTCGTTGCAAATCGAAATATTCCATAACTTTTGGAATGCACTCGCTCATACCAACGATTGGCACTCGGAATCAATAGACCCCTCAGACTCTCATTGCCTTAATCAAGGACAGTAGTTCCTGCTCAGATACTCCAAGACAGCAGGAGAAGGAAACACTACTAACCTCGTGGCAACAGCAATTATTTCACCAGTTTTCACATCCTTCACCGTCCAGTCCCTTCTCACAGCGTTCCTTCCCTCCGTGCAATACCAAGTGTCGACTTCCAAAAGGTCCCTCCTGCACACAAAAAAGTCCGAAGAATCACAATCAAGATTCTCGTGAGAACCATTCAAGGACCATTGAAGAAAGTCCGAGCTCCAACAAGTGCCTGACCAACAGACCTCGAGACAGATTTCAAGAAGCCTGTGAGAGTATCATTCGAAAAAAACTTCACCAGCACTCATACTTACCACCTAGGATATCGGTCAACTTCGATATGCATTCGCGTTGTGACCGTAATCAGTCGCTCATTCGTTCCTGCAAAGGCTCCATAGCCAATCTTCACGACGTGATTACACGCAGCTTCCTGTGATTGAGAATGAACACTAGATCAAATTTCAAGAAAAGAGAACTGATCCAGACGAGCGATCAGATGCGTAAGAAAAAATAACAGAATTCTGCATCGCTCGTCATTGGAACTTGCCCCCCTCCGAACAAGGACATTCATTCTCTTCTCGAAGCACCACAGCTTTGTCCAAAGGCTCTGTAAGAAAAGGCACCTGCAGCAGCGAAGACAGTATCTCCAATGACATCGTCCTCCGATCGCCAACTTCCGAGAACCGCACAACAAAGCGCTCCCGGTAAAAGTTTCCCTCATCTAATATGCCGTAGCCAATGTGCTCATTCATCGGAGAGCTGCTAAAACTAGGAAACGTCGGCATTGTATAAGCGCCATTCTGCGACTCTGCCACAGCACTCTCCGTCTGCACTTCGGCGCGCACCTTGATACTCCTCCCGTTCACCAACACCCGCCGCTGAGGCCGACATTGCGAGCTCGCCCCCCATGGTAACCCTAGCTTGAGCTGCTCCCCGACCAGCCTCTCCGTCTTCTTCCAACAGCCTCTCTCGACAAGCCCCGGAATCACACCACACACTCGCTGCTGAATCAGCGCATTCCCCGCAGCCATAGTGGAACCGCTCGAGCTTGATGCTGTCAAACCAACACACTCGCAATAGGACCAGCCGCACAATGTGATCCCAAACACACAGAATGCCAACACAAGCACCCTCGCAAACGCTTACTAAGTCTACCTAACTGTCTTAACGCATCCCAAAAGTGGTGCGACGATGCAGTCGAGGCCTGAGTCCAAAAAATCCGCCAGAGAAAACAGAGGAGGCGGCAAAACCGAAGGCGGAGAATACCACTGCTCCCGACTCCGTAATCGCAGGTACTGGCCCGACTTGTAATCTCCGCTCGCCAGCGCACTTGTGCCAGTATCTTATTAGATTAAAAATTTCCGCTTACGTTTTCGATGGAAGCAAAGTCGTTGAGCACATCGAAAACACACTAACTTAACAGGTGGCTAATTGAACTTCGTTGCTTCTAAGTTAACTGCCACCCCTGCCGCTCGTCCTCCCTCGCTTGCCTACGAAGAAGACCTACAGTAGTGACGACGTTACTAAACTCCAAAGCTAAGCTAGTCGCGTTACCTTACTGCGACTGATAAATGCATCAGCGACAGGGGCCTGGACAGGCAGCATTAGTGCGGACCACGTTATTTCCGTAAGTGCCTCTGCCGCCTCTGTTTTGGACTGGAAGCCGACCATCGCCGGCTGGCTGGCTGGCCTCAAACCTGCGGCCGCGAAGCTCCTTCCAGAAACAGGTCAAAGGCCGCGCGCTTTCGGAAATTCAGGCGGGGTTCTGGAATCTTCCGGTCTCCCCAATGCCCAGGCCCGGCCCGGCTTTGCGAAGGACGGACCTGTGATTTTTTTTTTCTCTCTTCGTACGGGCCGGTTTCGCTTGTCCAGGGAGGATCGATCCATGGATCAGGGTGGATTGACCCCCTCGCTCATCCTTACCAGGGGTGCATGTAAAAAAAAAGCCCCCTATTTTGGGCCGTTCTAGAGTATACTCTCACCTCCCTAGACTAATTTGGGGTCTCTGATCGCAAAAATGAATTAAAATTTTGCAAAAAAATTCATGTGCGGAAAATAAATAATTCCAGGGTTTGCCCGCAGGGCCGAGCGAGGGGGTCGGTTCTCCCTGGCCCGATCCATGTATGTATTTGCCCTATGGAATTGTAAATGTAAAAAATTGTCCCCTATTTTGTGCTGCTTAAAATTTGTATTTCTTCACAATTCCTAGTTAATCTTGAGCCTCTGATTTCAAAAATGAATTCAGAATTTGAAAAAAATTATCGTAGACAGGAAATTAAAAAATTCCAATATTTTCTGCAAGGGTAAAAACATGGGGCAATACATGGATCAATTCTTCTTGGCGAGTTTCTCTTGGGGTAGTTTTTGCAGACGGTCTTTTTACCTATGTGTTTTTTTTGTTCGTAGAGCGACACGCTCCATGGAATGCACAAAGATTTGTAACTTTCATCCAAACACTAACAACTTCAGGGCACATGACCCATTTCCAACCACTTAACCAATTACGTATCTTTGGAGCCCAAGTTTTTTTGAGTGTGGAATTTTCTCCATGTACAAAAATAGAGTTTGGAAGGATTGGTATATTTTTTCATAATTTTATTACAAAAAATGTAAATACTATGAATTTTTTAGTAGAAGATTCTCATCAACCTACAATGGTGATATAGACCTTTCTATTTCTGACCCATAGGCTAATTGCAAAATCAACCAAGGATTGGTTGCAATATTGATAGCTTTGCAGCCACAACTACTCCTCAAAGTGTGCTACAACTTCATGGAAACAAAACAATCTATAGATTAGAAATGGATGGTGGTTGGAAATGAATTAGCTACTATATTTTTTTTGTAAAGGAATTTGGTAATTTCATCCAATTGTTCACCTTTTTCTCTAGTATTCAGGGAGTTAGAGAATAATTAGGGTAAGATTATGGCTCAAATTCACCAACTTAAAAATGGCAACTTACAGTGATAATGGTGAAAGAGGGGCATATACATTTGATTTTACTCTTTTCTTGTCAATTTGTTGCAGTCATTCACCTATTAGATGAGGCATTTTGGCTATAGGTTTGAATGACAAAAACCTATTACCATACCAAAGTTTGTTTGTCATAAATGATCAAATTTCTAAATGAATAGGTGCATTCCTTGGTTCTACAACATCTTGAGTGTCCTTTAACAATCACTTTTAGTTCTCACCATTGTTACTAGGTTTATCCATATGTGCTCGAATTCAAGATAGTAATATCATTTTTCTTTAAAGTATTATAAATAATACCATTGATTCAGTAAAGCATTATTTTTTCCGCTACTTCAGTTAAGCAATATTCTTTCCATTAATATGTAATGCACTTTTTCTTGACGCTTCCTCAATGAATACCAATTGGATCAAATTATTAATCCCTAAACGGTTTTTTGACTATGTTTTCACTCAAAATGATCCAAAACTACCATTTCTAGTAGAAGTACCAAATTTTAGAAAAAAAAATTTAGATACATATAGTCATAGGATCTTGTAGTATGCTAGTTTGAGAAGATTTGGAAAAAAATCAGAAATTTTGACCACATAGATTGCAAGATAATTAGCATTTGAATTGACAAAATATTTTTTGGGGCTCTATAAAAACTCAGGCAAGTGCACTTCACAAGGGCACATTTGTATGAAAAATGTCCAAAATGGTGGGGCTTCTTTGGATTCATCCTTCAAGGCAAGTTGGCTACATGGTATAAAAAAATTCACTTCATTTAGAATTATACAACAAACAGAAAAAATATAGTAACTAAAGTAGAAAGAAGTAGAATATGATTCAAAATACTAAATTGTTCAGAATTTAGTCATGGAATTGAAAAATTCAAACCCCCAATGGTTGTAATGTTGTAATAAACAATATACATCATATGATTTTATTTTATTTCAAAAAACATTGAAAATTGAGTTTAATAAAGGACTTCAAAGTTTATTTTAGAGTTAAGAATCCATAATTGCCCACAAACTAAAACTCCTTGTAACTTTCATCTTGTTAATCAAAATGGAATGATTCAAAGCTTTTCACATATATATAAATCTAGAAAAACAAATTCAAATTATTATTTCTTAAAAAAGCGATTTTTTGAGCTTCCCACCAAGCATTAAAAATTACATATCATACAATAACTTTTTGACCATGTAGTTAAAAGTTATGAAAATTGTTGCAACTTAAAGCTACTCCTTGGGCACATGTTGTGTGAAAATTTCAAAGAAAAATAAATAAAAATTCCTTTCCTAGTGTCCTGCCCAATATTGCCAAAAACGCAATTTGATGTTTTAGGAGTTAATACTAAATGCACTTTTTAAAATACTCATCGTCCACCCCATAGATGATTGGGCTTGTAAAAGGGTAAAAACATTGATTCAAAGAGAGGAAGGGCTATCACACTTTTGTCTTTTAGAAATTGTAAATAGACAAATTGCCCTATGTAATACACAATGGGCCACAAAAAATATGAAAAAAATTAAAGGCCTTTATTTTGCCATTATCATTTGTGATAGTGCTATAAAAGAATAATCGTTTTTCAAAATTCATTGATTTGAAGGATTACAAAATTATAGTCAAACTTCTTTATTCTCACCTTCTTTAATATTTAAATGCCATACCTACTTGCAAACTAAAACTCCTCATAATTTTCATCTCATTAATCAATGTGGAATGATTTAAAGCTTTCCATACACACATATAGAGAGAGAATCAATTTCAAATTCTTATTTCTTAAGAAAGTCATTTTTAAAGAAGTTTTTTTAGGTGCCCAAGTTATCCACCAACCGCCGAAAATTACATAACATGCAATAACTTCTAAACCATGTACTTAAAAGTTATGAAAATTGTTGCACTTTAAAGCTACTCCTTGGGCACATGTTGTGTGAAATTTTCAAAGAAAAAAAATAAAAATTTCATTCATAGTGAACTGTCCAAAATCATTATATTGCCAAAAAATGGTGTTTGGACCTTTAGGGGTTAACATCGCAATTTCAAATTTCTTTAATACTACATCTTCTATTCCTCACAAGAAAACCCATAGAATAACTTAACACATTTGAAATTCAGTCTTTACAGTTAATATGGCACTACACCATGTTGTAATTAAAACATTGCATGCAAATGTGTATATAAAGAGTTGAACAATTGTAAAAAAATATTTCATGCACGTGCAATCTCTTAATATCGGTTTAACATCAGTTTTACATGCAACAATATATATTGAGGTGTTTTTTAGCAACGTGTACTCCAAAATTGCAATCACAAATTGACAATTTTTGCAAAATTTTGAACTTAAGGATTTTCCTACATTTTATGGATCTACTTTTTTCTCGAGCCTTTTTCTCAAGTCCCTAAACCATCGTTGATCAGTGGGCTTCACTATCCCCGACACTACATAGAAGCCAACCCTAAGTTAGAGAGTTTGTCTATGTAATTCTAACTCTTTTGAATAAATGCCTAGTCAAAATTTTGTCTATGCACCAACCTCACTACATGATAAAAATACCTGAAACCAAAACATTGTTTCTATTCTTGAATTGTAAAACCTTACGATAAGTCTTGTTGTCAAATCAAAAGGAGATATTAGAATCTCTTAGAATGCATTTTTGGACTCCATTTGAATAAACTATGAACTTTCACAGTATTGATAACAAGTGTATCTAAAATTGACCCTAGAATCTCATGTATGGAAACTATACATTTTAAATGGCAAGAATTTAGATGAGTCGGTTTTGTAAACATGTCACAATTAGGTGAAATTAGAGCATTCCTATTGGTGAATGAAAAGTTCATATAGGCAAAATACCATATCCAAGATTGGAGAGTGGATCACTTGCATCCCCTACTTATACAATTGATTCAAGATTTTAGCTTCTAACCAAACGGCAAGTGTGTTGGAGTGCAAGAGAGAAAAAAAATCTCATCATTGATGATGTCAATTTCTTATTTTGAAGATGAATAGTGGCATTTGGAAAATTATGCAAAATAAAGGCAAAAATGAAATTTTTACAATGCGAAAGAGACTACTTGGGGGCTAGGGTGAACCGACCCTTCTTGCTCAATCCCCGAAGGCATTCCATGGATGTATGTAAAAGAAAGCCCTTGGTATTTCATGATTGATTGATATATCTTCTACACTTTTCATAGCTCGTTTGGGGCATCTAACTACAAATACAAAATCAAAATTTGCAAATGTCATCATGCGTGGCAAATAAAAAATTTCAGCATTTCTCCTTAGGGATGAGTGAGGGGCTACAAGACTATCAATATTGCAACCAAAACTTTTGTCGGAAATAGGAAGACGTGTGTGACTAGTATGGATCAAACAGGATCTTCAACTAAAAAATTCATGATAATTATGTTTTGACAAAAATAAAAATCTGAAAAATTATGGAATCCTTCCAAACTCTATTTTCTATACATGGGAAAATTTCCCCATTCAAAAATCCCATGCTCAAAATACATGTAATTGCTTAAGTGGTCAAAAATGGATTGTCTCCCTTGTTCATAAAGTGATTTATTGTCTTTGTCCTTTGAATAGAGACTACGACATTGACTCTTGCATCAACTGTGGTTTTTGAATTCTACTTTCCAAAATGCATTTACACTACACAATGTGGTTAGGATTTGGTTGGAGTTGTTTATCTAGGAGAGAGCCTCCCAATCACAAACAAGCTAAATGGACCCCTTCATCTCCCTTGTGTTTTTGTCCCTAGCTAGCAAAAACATTGAATTTTTTCAATTTTTCTCCCATGGTAAATTTGAAAATTTTGAATTCATATATGGAATCAATGGCCCCAAATTATGTTGGAGAGGTGAAGAAATACAAAATTAGTGTGGCAATTTCTTTACATTTACACATGGCTTGAGGAATGCATGACACTAATAACCAACCTAAATTATTCTTCCATGGAAGAGGGATAATGCCTCCCTATATGCCGGGGAATGAATTTAGTTCTAATCGGTAGAAAATCATTAGCTAGCTTGGAAGTTGTAGCACTACTTTTGTTGGTTGAGTTGAAAGTTGCAAGAGAGTCATTGGATGGCTAGGAAATTGCCATATTGGGGGCTCTCACTTTCTGTGGAAGCAAAAAGAACCCCCCACCAATGTTGGTTAACCCTTAAAGGATGAGTTGGTCACCATGGAAATCATCTATTTTTGTACCATGTGAACTGTTGGCTTAAAAAAATTGCAAAAGCACTCATTGGAAGTCTAACTATTGTAGAAGACCTTCCCTTTCTCACACAAAATTGGGAGGATGAATAGTTGCACTTCTGACTTGCATGGAGAGATTTTTTGTCATTCATCGGCTAAAAAACGTCCTCAATGTCATTTATGGGTTAACAATGTTAAATGAAAAAGGGGGGGCAAGCCCTTGGTCACACTGTTTTTTTGTTTTTTTGTTTCGTTTTGTTTTTGTTTTGTTTTTTTGTTATCTAATGGAGAAAACAAGATGCTATCACACCTTTGGAGTCATGCACACACCCATTGCTGTGCACGCTACGTCACAAACCGTGTGCAAATATGACCTGATGATGGGCCACCCTGTCCAAAATGTTGAACCTGGAGTCTCCAAAAAAAATCAATTGGGTCTGCATTTCTCCTGCGGTTGGCAGGATTTGTACTATTTGCCTTTGCAATGAAATTCAGTTTCATTTGTGTCCCAATTTTTTAATTTTTAAAAATCAATACCCCAGACCGACCCTGTCCGTCTATAGTGACCTCTCAACACCCCTGTCCACAAAAGTGTCTATGCAATGGAAATTGTCCATGTGTTTGAAGAAGGAAAGAAAAGAAAAAGAAAAGAAAAGTGGCTATGCTTATGACTGGAGCAATAATTCCTGTCAATGGATGCAATCTATTAGAGATGCCCCTTTTTATCTCCATCTCTATCCCCATCTCGATCTTACCTGGAGTGTAGTGGGATCCCCTGGTGGAAAACAAAGTACCGGTACCCTATAAAATGATGGGATACACTCCACTTCATTATGAAATCAGCACATTCATGTATAAGGTAGTATGCTCTAAAAGCGTCCTTGCTTAAAAAAATGATCATGAAACAGAGGTACATTTTGCTTTTCTTCAATGTACTAGCAGTATACATTTCAGGAGGTGGTCGCTTTTAGTAACCACTGCATTTCAACTTTGAAAATTTGTAACTAAGGTAAACCAGTCCATTGTGGACAGAATTTGGAGTGTGCCCTCATGCCATTACTGAAATTTTCCAAATTTTTTCCCACACAAAGATAACTGTGAGAAATAGTGAGAGCAATTGAAATTTTATTTTTCAGACAAAGTGTGAATTAGTAATGTATTTCTGAAGTGATCTTCCAAACACGGTATATAGGCTGCCCCAAAACGAACAAAAAGTGTACCCAATATGCTTATCTTAACCACCTAAAGTGGTCACAACAATTTTTAATGTAGAATGCCATGAAAAGTAACTTCTGACAATGATTTAGAGCATCCCTACGGCACGGCACTAAAGGCAACCAACACGGGGAGTTGGCTTCCTACCGTGGGGCAAACTTGTAGTTAATACATTATCAATTAAAATTGGGTTTTAGATGAGAGGAAGAATTCATTATATATACATGAGGTAGTAGGATGTAGAACAACCCATGTGGGATAATGTAAATTATAATTAGTAGGGACTCAACCACTCATAGTTAAATCAGATGTAGGTTTTGTTTCTTAATAGATTTTCAAACCTCATTTAGGCATAGTAGAAAAAAAATTTCAAAACACTTTGAACTAAGAGAAGTTGGTTAACCCCAAAGTGACAAAGAGGACAGAAAGTTTCCTCATACAGTTTAAGGTTCAATTCAAAGTGTTGTAACTTTTGCATCCAAGGTTCAAATTCAATAAAACTTGTTGATAATTTTGCGTTCTCCCCTCTAGTTTGTATGGTAAAATTTTCAGATCAATCCAAGATTTATTGATTTTTTGGAAGCTAATTGAAGTTCACAACTTCAATTTGAGTTCACCAAACTGCATTTTAGGGCTGCAACTTCTGGGCCTTGTATCTCCTTCATCCATTGCTCATTTTCAATAAAATTTGTTGGATTTTGTTCCCTTTGAAGTATAGTTATTGTGGTAAAGTTTTCATGTCAATTCAAGTTGTTTTGAATGTTTGGGACCAATTCGAAGTTCAAAATCTTGCCATTTTTGGAGTATAGTGAACTTTGGCGGCTTGTTTCTTCTTCATACAAAGTTTATTTTCAATAATTCTTTTTGGAAAAGTTGCATATACTAGTCTAGTTTGTGTGGCTAAAATTTTATATTAATCCAAGAACTAATAAGTGACTAAGAAGCATTCTAGTAGAAGGAGGTTCACCTTTAGATGTGTTTTTTGCAATTTTTCTTGTTGATTTTTGACATTTCAAAGCCGTTTTGTAGACACAATGAGTCAATTGAATGAATTTTTTTTCCACCAATGTGTTTGTATACTAGTTTTGAATCATTTTGTAGTGTAAAGTTTTTACATTTGAGTAGGTTTAGAAATCAAATTTCATCTCAAAATGTGTTTTTGGGAAAATTTCAGCATCCATTTTCAACACTAAAACATTATGATCTTGCAATCTATGTGGCCAAATGACTTCAAATTTTCTACATGTCCTCTACAACATGTACACTACAAGATTGTACGGTTGAGATTTGTATAACTTGGAGACTTTTAGATCCATAAAGCTTCAAAAGCAATGATGTTTTTGAACCCCAGAAATTGAATGTCACTTTGGGGTTAATGAAGAAAAATTTCATTTCCAAAAATCCATTTAAGATTTAGAACATCCAATTAAAATATATGGACAGATTTGAGAGGGTTGGGAGGGAAATATTTTTTACAATTTCAAACCTCCTCTCTCAAATCTGTCTATATATTTTAATTGGATGTTCTAAATCTCAAACGGATTTTTGGAAATGAAAGTTATCTTCATTTACCAACTTTTCTTAGTTCAAAGTGTTTTGAAAAAAAAAATTCTACCACGCCTAAATGAGGTTTGAAATTCTATTGAAATACAAAACCTACTTTTGACTTAACTATGAGTGGTTGAGCTCTTGCTAATTCTAATTTACATTATCCCACATGCATTGTTCTTCATCCTACCACTTCATATGTATACAAAGAGTTTCTCTACTCAATTTCAATCTCAAGGTAAGATGGAGATAGTTTTCAACAAATGTGGGATGGTTGGTAGATTTAATTCTCTTATTTAATTGAAAGCAATTTTTTGTGATTTGGTGTGCTTGTTTGGCGAGTTTGCCGTTGGAATGCTCTTACACTGGAAACGTTAGGTGTTCCTAATGAGGTCACTAATCACTCCATGAGCGTCAGGTTAGATATTGATTGTGGTTTGAGAAACCGTTATGGGGCCATGAGGTGTCCACTATGGGCGATTTGACCGTAATGGGCTGTTTTACCTTAAATCCTCGAAGGTCCAAAAAATATAAAACAACTTGGCTTAGATTTCTGAATTCCTTTTTTCTTCCTATGAAAATTTACTGAAAATTATTTCAAGGAGTTTAGCTTCCTCGAAAATGCAATCAGCTCTTAAATGGTTGCTTTTAGAGTAGACTACTTTATGGAGAATTTGGTTAAATTGGTGGTATTTCTAGCCCGCCAGGGCCTTAGGACTATTACCGATCTATGGGATAGTGATACACAAAACTTCCGTGCTTGGACCGAGATCTCTTCCCATTTTCAACTAAAGGATTCTGATGAGCGACAGTGGAGCTTTCTCATTTCACATATTCCTCATGAATGGATATCCTTCCTGACCACCCAAGTTAATCATGTACCCGAAGGCCAATGGATTGGATTATATTCACAAGTGGAGGATGACTTGCCTAGTATCACGTGGCGTGTTAATATTCCCAATTTTCACCTTTGCTCCTCACAGATTCAAGCCATCTCCCCGCCATCGGGCTCTACCTTAGCTTCAGTTGGGCACACGTCCCGACAACTCTCCGAGATTCCCCAATCTTCAAGGGCGACCGTTTACCAAGGACATATCCGAAGGGTAAGGGTACTTGAATTTCGCAAGAAACCAACCGGTATCCCGAGCTTGTTCTTCTCAGGCGATATTTGTTCCTTGTCATTTGACCCGGGGAGGTGGACATGGAATAGCGGGCAACAATTATCCAGCTATACTACTGCGATTGGTCGTAAGCTTCTTACACCTCAATGCCAACTCAAAAGGTCAATCCCCTCTAAGTGGCTTGGCCTTCTAGAGCCTGACTATCGCCCAGATTGGAAGGCCCTCTGGCACAAAACGTGTTCACAAAAAGAAGCGGCTTTCATGTGGTCTGTCTGGCATAATGCGGTGGCGGTTCATTCATGGCGAGCTCGGATTAACCCAGCTATCGATGTCCGATGCAATTGTTGCCCAAGCAGGTTGGAAGAAACTCCGATTCATCGGTTCTACTCATGCCCCAGCACTCAAGATATCTGGGAATACGCCTAATCGATCCTTCATCACTTGAAGGGAGTTCAACCTGTCCTTGGTCCTCACGAGCGGTTTAATTACAATCAATGCATTTTCGGGGATGCATTACCTCGGAGGTTTAATAATCTCCGTGTCATTTGGTCCATTCTTAGAGGTCAAGCATTGTGGATTATTTGGATTGCCCGTAATAGTTTGGTTTTTGCTAATACAGCTTGGCCTCAAGGCAAAGCCCACCAGGTCTTATGGGACGCATTGTTAGATGCCGGTAGGGCAGCTCATTTTAGGGCTAGAAGTGGTACTCATCATCAGAATCAGCTTGTCGATTCGAGGCTTACTAAGTTCTCCAACATCTGGCTCCAGTCTCCTACCCTTGCGTGGCGTAGAGGGGATTCCGAGGTTGTTTGGAATCAGGTGAGGCCTCCCGAGGTTAGGTTTTATTAGGTTCCTTCTCGGGGTTGGTTGTTCGGCCGCCTTTGTTCTTTGTGTTTGACCGGTCTCTTTGGCCTGGTTGTTGTTCTCTCTTCTTTCAATGCAGTGGGTTCTCCATTTGTTCAAAAAATAAATAAATAAATTGGTGGTATTTCGTGTGCCATTTTGAAATTGCCTTGTCTTAACCATAAAAGTGACATTTAGGATAGGTATAGATTTTTTTTAAATTGGACTTATATAGACTTCAAAAATCGATTACTTTTATAAATTTTAGACTGTGTGGTTTGAATTGTGAAAGTGTCATCTATGACTCATGTAGATTTTAGACATCTAGAAATGATATAGATTTAAAAAAATTAGGACAATTGTACATTTTAGACCGCCTGATCTTAACTATAAAAACTGCCAAAGTTGCAAGATTTTGCCATTTTAATGAAATTGCCTATATATAGATTATAGAATGTCAAACAACAAAAAACATAACACACAATGGAAACACCCAGAATAAACATAGTTGAAGTCACCTATTCATAGAAATAATACTTTTGTAGTATAAACAATTGAAGATCATGAATTTAAAAAATAATAATAATAAATTTGGATATGACATGTATTTTCTATAAATTTTCAGAGTGGAAGCTCCCTAAACCATTGAAATTGTTGTATAGGTGGACTTGAAACAAAAATTTGACAAAATTAGCAATCATCAAATCACCATTATGTAAGGGAATACTTTAATGAAAATCTAGGGACTCTTCAAGAAAAATCTATTTAACATGAATGGGAATAGGGGTGCTTTTGGGTGTTTCTACCTTAATAAAGACAATCCTAAGAGCCTTTTTATCCATATTGGTGGGTAGGTGAATTCACCACTACCAGAATATAGAAAGCACTTTTTTGTTCTTTCTACAATGTGGAATGCATTGGTATCAATGGAAGTTGTTCTCCTACTTCTATACTCATAAATGATTGATGGAACACTTTTTGTCTTTTAGTACTTTTTTGGTCCACTAGGCTTACATGTACTAAGTCCATCCTAAGTGAAGGGTACAATTGGCACTTGTTTTCCTTGGGAAGCAAGGTGTAATCAACTTGAAATAGAATTATTCTCCAAAATTATTTTTCTCTTAGACTATTTTCTTTTGTGAAAATAGTTTTCCTAAAATTTCATCATCAATGTTTAGAATTAATAAAATTTTGTGGACTCAATCCAAATAGTAGAGGTTGGAAGTTGACATAAAGTATGTGCACCTATTTTTTTTTGGCACAAATTACAATTGAGCATGGTACAACTATTAAATATAAATTATTCTTACTAGATCTAATGTCAATTCAAAGAAGATTTCAATGCACTTTAGTATGCATTACTTGGACATTATATTAATATGTTATGAATTTTCAAAATATTGTTTCTAGATGTACCCTAAACCAACTATATGATCTTTTAATATGTTTTGATTGTGTTCATCTTGTGTAATCGATATCTAGGAAAAAAGTGATGTTTTTTTATTCAAATGTAGGTGTTGCAATTTTTGGGCAACATTGATTATGGGTGAACATACCTTATAAGGTTTTGAAGTTGTTTTTTGCTAGACTTCCATGTCACTCTACCACTCTCAAATTGTAATTTTTGAAAAGTTCGTAAGTATTCTCATCCTCAACAAAGAAATAAATTAGGAAGAATAGGCTATGGAAAATTTAGATTGTAAGACTCTATGTGAAACTATTCATTACAATTTTTACACTTGATTATAGAAAGGTTTCCAAAGAACTTCTTATAGTTCCATGATAATAGTAAAATGAAAGGTTTCTTGAAAAATATTTAGCACTAAAAGTGTAAAGACAACACTTTCAAGATTTTCAAGGCTAGTATCTAATATGGACAAGTTGAAATCATAATTGATTGGGACCTTATTTCATGGCACTCCATGACCATTTGTTTTTAGTTGCTTCAAAATTTCTTAAATAATTTAATCTTCCAAATTGACAATGAAAGGTTCTTGGAATAAATCCATCACAAGAAGTCTGTCAATAAATAATTAAGTGTGGTTTGATTATGGCTTGTGGTCAATATTTGTTATAATTAACAACGGTCAATATTTGTTATAATTAATTACATACATCCTACTATCCTAGACATAGTAGGATTCTTTTTTGTACGCTTCTATTAAAAATTTCAAATACATCCCATACACTAAAAAAATATCAAAGTGGGAAGATTCATTGGAAAATTCCATTGTCAACACATTGTTAGGCCTTGAGGGGTTGAATATAACTATCTTGCGATCTACTTGCTCAAATTTTCTGAAATTTTGTCCAAACATTTTTATACTAGTCTAATACAATATCTTACATCTAGATATAGGGAAAAAATATTCAATTACATACAATATCTAAGAAAAATTTTAAAATAATTTATCATCCTATTTTGAATTTTAGAGTAGAAAGAGGAGCTCATTATATACATATGAGTTGGTAGGAGGTACACAACCCACATGAGATATGATAATTAGAATTAGTGCTCTGGAGTTCCATTGCTCACGGTGAGCTCAAATTAAAGTAAGATTTTAGAGGTTGAAAACTTGATGTACTATCCTATTACCAAACCCAAAACCATTGAACTTTTATGCAAACGCAAAATAGATTGTACTTTACTTCAATTCCAAACATAAGTAGATGTCTAGATTACAATTATCAAAGGAACAATTGAACTTAAATCCAGAAATAAAACAAATTGTATTCGATTTTATTCCAAAACAATTCTAGTATCCAATTGTTTTTTAAAAACAACCTAAACCCAATAATAAAATAAAACGTATTTGATTTCAATTCCTAAATCCAAACATAATTAGACTCTTGTTACCAAAATGAACCATTGAACATTTGAACTCGAATCCAAAAACCAAATAACTTAAAATTGTTGACAACCCCTAAATCCTTATAGGAGTTTTAATGTTTTATCCTCCAATTACCAAAAATATAACTTGTAACTGCTAATTACAAAAATTGACCCTTGAACTAGAACTCAAGATTTTCCATTTTATATTTGAATTGAATATCCAACCCTTGTAGCCTTTGATTACAGAAGTAAACCCTGCAACTCGAATCACCAAGAACTATGTCTTGTATTTCATAGGAATTCCAAAACCTTGTAGCCTCTACTTAGTACTTACAAAAGTAAACCCTTTAATACTAACCAAATATAAAATAACTTGTATTTGGTTTCAATTCCCAATCCTTGTATCATCCATTAACACAAATGAACCCTTGAAGTAGAATCCAAGAATATAAACTTGTTTTTGAAGAGATTTCCAAACCCTTATAACCCGTACTTACAACTTGAAGCCCTTGAACTACAAGCACATAACATTTGACTTGTATTTGATTTGAATTTTAAATACTTGCAACAACAATTTACCAACACCATAAAGCCTTCAAGTCTTCAACTATAACTAAACAAAACATGACTTCTATTTGATTTGAAATCCAAACCCTTGTAGCATCTAGTAACAAGACTAAAGCCTTGAACTTACTTCCAAACCACTTACATTTTGTTTCCTTTCCAAATCCTTGTAGCCTCTATTTTCAAAAATAAACCCTTCAACTACATTTGAATACATTGTAATATGTTAATGATGTGAATTCCAAACCCTTGTAGCCCCCATTACCAAAAATAAACCCATCGAATTAGAAGTCTACAAAATATAACTTGTATTTGATTTGTTTTTTGAACTCCGAATCCTTTTACTTTCTATTTGGAGAATTAAAAAATGCATCTTTCAACTTGAATTTTTTAAAATGTGTACCTTGTCTTCCGTTAGAAATCCAAAAACTTCTAGCATCCAATTCATTTTTTTTTTGGGCAAGTGTGCTTGTTAATTTTCATTTTCTGAAATCTACTTTTTTATAGGTGGGAACTAGTTCTCAAGTCCTTGGGGAAGCCAAGAGGGCCAAGTGAGGCACAAGAAAGGAGCCACATCCTTCCATGAATTGTCTTTCAACTCAAAAAGTAGTTGGACCTCTTCATGTAGCCATTGACTTGTTAATATTTCCCGAGCTCAAATTAAGGGCTGACTACATTAATGGTTTCCCCCTCTCCATAGGAAGGAGGAATCCCATGCCCATTTCAAATGTGAAGCTGAAGTTCAGCCCCCCCTCGTTGTCCTCCTTCATGTCCGTGCCCTGACAATAAATCCCCGCCCCTCCGTCCGTGCCCTAACAATAAGTCCACGCCCTAACAACAAGTCCCCGCCTCTATGTCCACGCCCTGACAACAAGTCCGCGCCCTGACGTAGGCGTAGCATGTGGCCTAAACTCCCTCCAAGCATAATTTGAACTCCCTCCCAAGCCAAATGTGAACTCCCTCCCAAGCATAATTTGAACTCCCTCCCAAGCCAAATGTGAACTCCCTCCAAGCCAAATTTGAACTCCCTCCAAGCCAAATTTGAACACACAAACTCACAAACTTAAATACAGAAATATCTTAACTAGTAATTCATTTCAATCCCAAACCCTCAAGTAGCCCATTACAAAAAGAACCCGTTGAAGGTGAATTCCAAAAAAAGCTTTAAAAGTATTTCATCTCAATTCCAAACCCTTCTACGATCCCATTACCAAAATACACCATTGAACTTGAATTCTAAAATAATGTAACTAATATTTAATTTCACTCCCAAACCCCTTTAGTATCCCATGATACAAATAAAATTTTATGGTTGAATGATTGAATATTTGAATTCAAAAATAACTTGACTAGTATTTCATTTCAATCTCAAACCGCTTTGGTATCCCCATGACCCCAATACACCGTTGAACTTGAATTCTAAAATAACTTAACTAATATTTAATTTCACTCCCAAACCTTTTTAGTATCCCATGACACAAATAAAATTTTATGGTTGAATGATTGAATATTTGAATTCAAAAATAACTTGACTAGTATTTCATTTCAATCTCAAACCACTTTGGTATCCCCATGACCCAATTACACCATTGAACTTGAATTCTAAAATAACTTAACTAATATTTAATTTCACTCCCAAACCCCTTTAGTATCCCATGACACAAATAAAATTTTAGGGTTGAATGATTGAATATTTGAATTCAAAAATAACTTGGCTAGTATTTCATTTCAATCTCAAACCGCTTTGGTATCCCCATGACTCAAATACACAATTGAACTTGAATTCTAAAATAACGTAACTAATATTTAATTTCACTCCCAAACCCTTTTAGTATCCCCGTTACAAGAATATATCGTGGAAGTCTTGAAGGCCGAAACACTTATAGCCTCTTCTTCCAAAAACAAACCCTTCAAGTGTATTTCAATGCATTATAATTTGTATTTGATTTCAATCCAAGCCCTTGTAGCTTCCTATTTCAAAATTAAACTGTTGAACCAAAAGCCAAAAAAGTATAAGTTGGTTATGATTTGATTTGTAAACTCCAAACTCCAAATCGCAAATAGGTTCTATTTAGAAGAATAAAAATGAACCCTTGAACTTGAATTTAAACAAATATATACCTTGTCTTTCATTAGGACTCCAAACCCTTTGGAATTCTATTCACACAAATTTTGTCCTTCTTGTTTGGAAGTTTAGTTTCATTTTTTAAATTATTATTTTTTGGGTGGGTCCTAGTTCTCAAGTGCTTGATGAAGGGATTAAAGGCAAGAAGGAGAAGTCTGGCCCAAGAAGGGAGCAACATCCTTCTGTACATTGTCTTTAAACTCAAAAAGTTGTTGGACCTCTTAATGTAGCCATTGACTTGAAGATATTCCCCAAATTCAAATGAAGGGCTGGTTGCATTAATGGTTCCCCCCTCTCCATGGAAAAGAAGAATCCCATGACAAAGTGCAAAGCGAATCTGACTTCTCCCCCCTCCATAGTATGGCTGAGGAGTGGGACGTCCGCGCCCCTACGTCCACGCCCTGACAGCAAGTCCTTGCCCCTACGTCCTTACCCCTACGTCCACACCCTGACGTCCGTGCTTGTCCGTCTGTGCCCTACATTGATGTCCCCACCCTCGCTTTCACGTCCGCGCCTTGATTCCAATGTGGACAGTCACGCTAGAAGCGACTTTTCACTTGGAAAATTTCCATGGCTTCAAAAATGAATGGTGTCCGGAGTGTCCGAATCGTCCGTCCATCTGTCCGGTCCAGTCCGGTCCGGTTCGCCCGCCCGTCCGTCCCGTCCGATCACTCCGACCCGTCCGGTATAACAACCCTGGTGTCAAGCTCCGGCAAATAAGCACACGAAAAAAGAAAGGCGAGAGACTTTCATCAGACATGAGTCATTGAGGCGTGATCACCAAAATCATTTGAATAATTTCATCGATGGCCATTTCAATTCTCCAATTTCATGCAACCCTAAGAAAATGAAACATGCGCCAGCGAAGGCCGAACACATTCAATATCAACCTCACTGTCATAAATAATTCTTGGCAGAATATTTCCTGAAGCCAAAGTCACTAATTGAAAACAAAATGATCCACAATCGAGAAGCTAGAGATAATCTCCAATACAACTGAAGTATTCTTTATTGATAATTGTTGCATTCTGGAAAACAAAGCAACTCAAGGAATTCACTTCTTGTGAGAAAGAGCTTCAAACATGGCAATCAGAGAATGAAGCTTCTTGTTCATCTCGACAAGTTCCGCTTTCATTACGATGACGTCGGTCTTGACATCCTTTGTGACAATGAGACTAGCCTCTATCTTTGTGTTGATGGCGTCTAACTTTGTCTTGAACTGTTCCTCGAGCCTGGAGATAGCCTCATCACTAAAGTGCTTGTTCAATCCTACCGCCGCCGAAGTCATCGCTCCCACAACCCCGAGGACTTTAAACACGTCTCTGTAGTACTTCTGGACAAGGAAAAAGTACATATTAGTAGGGAGAAAAAACATAAATAAAAGAGAATAAACAAAAACAATAATACAATCGGAGCTCCCAACTGAACCTCAACAATAACAAAATTTGGAATCTCCTCCTGAACAGTACTTATCCCCCGATTGCCCCCCAAAACAAGTCCGAAATGCTCTCGGAAATGCTTCACCACCAGACGTCTTGCCATCGCCATCCCTCGATTGCACCCCAAAACAAGTCTAAAATACTCTCAGAAATGCTTCGCCACCGGCCGTCTCGCCATCGTCATCCCTCGATTGTCCCTCTAAACAGGTCCAAAATGCTCTCGAAAATGCTTTGCCACCAAATGTCTCACCATCGTCATCTCCCGATTGCCCCTCAAATCAGGTCTGAAATGCTCTCGGAAATGCTTTGCCACCATACGTCTCGCCATCGCACAAACAGATAACAACAAAAGCACGAAAACTGATCGGAATGAATAAATTCTATTACCTGCAACATATTATACTGGTGAGCCCGCCGTCTTGAAGGAGAGGGACGATGTGACGGACAATAGAACAAGCAAGCCACTCCGCATCTTGAAGAAGAAGGACGATGGTGACCGACAACAGAAGAAGCAAGCCACTCTGCGTCATTAGTCCTCCGCACATGCAGCTGCTGCAGGTGCCGGCATCTCGAGATGAAATCCAGGGCCGGACACATGGTGAGCTGGAAAGAGGTGGGGTAGCTACCGCAGGTGCAACATCCTCACCTAGTCGTACATGAGCCTCCAAAGTCTGCCAGTGCCATGCCCCAGGGCATGGTAACTTGATTTTTTTTTCTTAAACAAGGACCAAGACAATATTTTGAAGATGTTTAGGTGGGTCTTAATGACAAATGCAATTATTCAAGACTTTTTCAATAATGTGTGCGATTTATGTAAGTCTTAATGCTCAATAATTCTAAAGTTTTTCAATAATGCTAAAAGTTTAGGTAAGCCTTAATGAAGTGCATAATAATTCTAAATTTGTTGAATAATGCAAGGGTTTAGGTAAGAATTAATGGTCATGCAAAATAATTCTCCTAATAATACATGCGTCATCAACCTTAACCCTCCATGATTGTTCTATATTATATTCTAAATTCCTAAAAATAATCTCATGAACAAATAAAGAAGATATAAAATTTAGTTTTTTTCACACTACCTTGGAGGGTTTTTTAGTCTCTCTCGGAAAGGCTAAATAGTTGGGTTTTTCATTCATTTTTCAAGTGACGTTCAAAGTTTGTTGGTGCACCTTGTTGGCCATGGTATTGGATGAGGATGAAGTGAATTTACTGCTTCTCGCTTTTTTTTTCATTTTCTTGGCGGTTTCCCCTCGACGAAGGCGCCTTCCACCACCGGTAGATCTTTTAGAATTGTCTGTAGGTGCAACTGTGTTGCCATTTGTAGTGGTTGCCGCATGGCTACAACGATTTGATGGGCATTTTTTGTGGGTGGAACCCCACCAATATGTGTACCATGATGTTGTGGAAGATGATGTGTGGCATACGTCCCATGACATGCTCGATAAAAAGTATTTTGACACTTTCTGGATGTCTTTTTTGGCATTTGAGCAGCTAGTACTAGAATTGACTCCGTTTTTACAGTCTCGAGCCCCTTATTTTGTTCAGGCCCCTATACCAATTTGCAAGCAAGTGAAATTGGTAATTTACCGATTGGCTTGTGGTCATTCATGTGAAAAGATGAATGACTTGTACGGATGTGGGGCATTCACAATCCGTAAATACACAAATATAGTTTGTGGAGTCTTAAGTAGTCGCACTATAAGAAAACTGTGTTTTTGGAGATTTGGAGATTTAGACATCCGCATGTCTCTGCTGACGTTTTTCTATGTCTGCAAGGACGTCTAAAAAATCGTGTCCCTTGCAGACGTGCCAAAAACATCGAAAATCTGGCCAGACATCACAAAATTTCCACTAGACATCACAAAAAACATAGGTCAACGGGGTCCTGAAAGGTCGCCATGTGGCTGCCACCTAAGTGCCACGCATGTGCAGGAAGCCATGTAGGATTTTTTTTCATCCATTCCCGTCTATGACGTGGCATCTGAGGTGGCATCTGAGGTGGCATCTGACATTGCATTTAGTAAGGATGATGTGGCATGCCACGTCAGCACATTTATTTGCCACATCAACGCATTTTCTTGTTGTTTAAGAAATTTAATATTGTTTTTGAAGACATCAACTTAGACGTTTAGACGTTTTGAAAGACATCAATTTAGACGTCTAGACGTTTTGAAAGACAACAACTTAGACATCTAGACGTTTTCTAAGACATCAACTTAGACGTCTAGACATTTTCTAAGACATCAACTTAGACGTCTAGACATTTTCTAAGACGTCATTGTAGATGTCTAGACATTTATTGAGATGTCAACTTAAACATCTAGATGTTGTGGAATGTCATTGTAGATGTCCTAATTTCACCATAAATATTTCTTGCAACGTCCAATATGATTTAGAAGAACAAAATGATGTCACTTTTGACATTTATGTGGTCAAATGTGCTATTTGGCATAATGTCAATATGGACAATTACACAAGTCCTACATAATGCACATCCAAATTTCATAATATACAATACAACATTTCATATATAATACACCATATATAATATACCATACAAAATACATTGTATTAAGAATTATGTCATATGACTCCAAATGTATTTTAAAAATGTCCAATACAACATGTCATACATAGTACACCATATACAATACAAAATACACCATACAAAATATGCCAAACAAAATACATCATATTTGGATATTATAGGACATGACTTAAAAGCCATTTGATGTGATTATATAGAGAGGAGAAGACAACCTCTTTATACAAGAGGGATGGTGGAAAGTTAGACAAACAATATGGGATATGGAAAACACAAGAATTGTTACAAGTAGAAATGTATACTGCATTTAAACGTCTAGACATTTTCTGAGACGTCATGGAAAGCATCAAAAGTACATGTTGATGTCTCCTATGATGTTGGTATCAACACTAATATATAAGTAGATGTTGTAGGTAGTTGTCTTTACAAACTTAGACACCGACCAAAAAACATCAGTGTAGACATTTGTAGTTCTCATATATGGTGTTAAGGCATTGCATACAATTGTTTAGACCACTGCTCTAAATGATACCAAGCAATGTATCATGCAAGGAATACATCTTGACAAAGGCCTAGAGATGGAAGGGATGTGGAGTTTTTTGTCTATAATCAAGGCTCTTGCAACCACAAAGAGTTGTTTGTTATCCACCCTAAATAAAATTCTTACCTTTTGCAGAGTGGTTGACATTTGTGAGAAAGAAAATTGAACATTTTGGAAAGTTGTGTGTTGAACAGAGGTTAGGAGTAATGGAAGGCACTATATTCTACCCAATCCATCCTGAACATGGTTCAATTGCAAAATGATAGGGACTTTGATGGACTACAACCAATGCAAGAAGTTGACTCAATGTAGCATTTCATAGATAAAAAAAAGAGCCTACTTTGTCATTGTAGGTGACAACGCAATTCTTGAGGTTGAAGCTTAACCCCTAAAGGACCAAGGTCTTTTTCCTACCAAAAAAACAGTCAAAACTGCCATATCTATAGCAAAGAGTGAAAAAAAACGAAAATTGTTTTTTTTTTCATATCTAACCGTAGGATCTTACATCTAACTAGTATGAGAGTGTGTGGAAAAAAAATTAGAATTTTTAACCGCACAGATTGCAAGATATCTGAGTTTTAAAGTGAAAAAAATAAGTTTTCAGCGCCTTGTAGGACTAGATTTTTTTACTTTGAACATTTTTTAACTTAAAACTTTTGCACTACAGAGTTTTGAGCTTTAAATCTTTATGGTGGAGAATTGAGTTGAGAGTCTCGGGGAAAAAAATTCAAAAAAACTTAAGTATCATTCTTAAAAAAATTGTTAAATAGAAATAGGTACGTACAAGATAGAAGGAAAATCTAAAATATTAATATATTTTAGATGGAATAAAAATGCACTAATCTCAATGGTGGGATTGTTCAAGAAAGTAAATCAGACCATGTAAGAAAAAATTGAAAAAAAAAATATTACATTAAAAAATGAATCCTACAAGTTATTTTTTTCAAGAAGATGCTCTAACTGCCTGAAAAACAAGAATGTCCATAACTTGCTCATAACAAATCCAAATGAAATGAATCAAAGCTTTCTAGATAGACAAAAATATAATCTATGAGAATTTTTTTTTTTTTTTTAAATTCAAATTTTTATCTATTTTTTTTTTGCTGCCCGGACTGCCCATCCCCTCGTTTGAGCTTATTTGGTCATAACTTTTGTTCCCGGGCACCAATTGTGAAAATAATTATATTCCCACAAAGCTTATCAATTTTTCCATCTCCAAAAGAAGTTTAAAAAAATCACAACAAAATTTCAGCTCATAGGTACCTGCCCAAAAACTCATTTGTTCCCCGAGGGAACAATGGTCCTTTAGGGGTTAATACGTCCATGTTCTTTGTATATATGTGTGATAGCTTGCAAATGTTATGTAGAACATCTGAGGATAGGGCAACTTGTCTACTTCTATGTCTCCTACAAGGAACTGTTGTCTTGAAAACATTTATCGGGTGACAAAAGTAATGATTGTGGATGTTGGGTGTAATGTGCATGTGACATCATCTGAACAGGGAAGGTTCACTATAAGAAACCCGCATTTTTTTGAACGTTAGCAGCAAACAAGGATGTTTTTCAAAACAAGAGCACAAAGATGGGATTGCAGCCATAGGAGGTAGAATTGAGTTCGATGTTTCAAAAAACGTTTGCATGTCATAGGTGGAACAAATTGATGTCTTGTGCAACGGTAATATTCTAAAAGACATCAAGAAAAACATAGTTGTGTTTTGTACAATGTCCAAGAAAACACAGAAATGCCACGTTGGCAAGAGCTTTTGGTTTAACTTCGGTTAAATTAGAGAAAGTTACTATGGATTGAAGTAAAACCCTGACCAAATATAAAATGCAGGGGAAGGTCAACCATTAGACAAGTTTTTTTTTTAAATTAAAAAAAATTAAAAAAATTAAAAAAGTGCCAAGTGATGTGACATTTGATTTATTTTTTATTTTTTATTTTCATTTGGCTTAGGTGCATCCCAACTCCATGATAATAAAAAATAAATCATAGTATAAACTAAACTTGGCAAACTTCACTTCATTTAAATGGACTCAAATTAAAAAAATATAAAAAAATATGGCATCCAGCAAGGATGAGGTGGCATGCCACATCATCACACCTAGACACCATTCAAAAAGTTTACCAGTTTTTTTTTTTACATCAACTGAGACATCAATTGAGATGTTTAGATGTTTTTTGCAATATCAACTAAGATGTCAAGTTTGACAGCTTTGTATAATTTTGAAAAATTACATATCCCATATAGTTTGTCATGCCTCCTACAACCCTACTTGTATAAATAGTATGTCTTTTCATGTCTATTTACACACAATAATTGGCTTTTAAGTCATGTGACATTGTGACATAAATACCAAATATTGTGTATGGCGTATTATGTATTGTGTATTTTGTACAATGTATTAATTATTTTGTATGGGCTATTTTTTATGGTGTATGTCAAAGTTGATGTTGCAAAATGTTTCGATGTCAAAGTTGACATCTCAGAAAATGTATCAAAAGACATCTGAATAGATGTCGCCAAAAATAGTATTAAATTTTTTGTTGACGTCTAAGTTGATGTTACTCAAAACAACATTAATCTTCTCAAACAATGTCACGTCAGATGCCACGTCAGCATTTTTCATGTCCACGTCACTGAATTTTCATGTCATATACCACGTCAGTACGTCACATGCCACATTAGCTTTTTTTTCCCAAACTACCTGCCCATCATCTTTTTTTTTCACCTTGGGCAATTATTTTTTTCTAGACTACAGTAATTTCTACTAATTTACCCACGGTTAAAATGAACTAGGGATGCTGACGTGGCAATGATTGTTTCTTCAGACAATCTTTGAAACATCATTGTGTCTGCAGTCATGTCTTTAACGGCATAGTTGTTTTTGCTAGCACCTACAGGCTATGACCATAATTTTCTTCTATTTTCTACAACATCCACATAAACATACACTTTCATTGCATCTATCTAGTAAACATCTCAATGTTCATGTAGACATAGTATATCTAGCCAAAGACATGCTACGTTTTGGGTCCGACATCCAAAAAAACACAGTTTTCTTATAGTGTGTCTTCTAGGTAAATGGTGTGAACAACTGAAGCATACTTGTAAAGGAAAGCTTTATGTCGTGTGCACTAGCAGAATCCCATATCACTAACGACTACAATGTATTCCCAATGTGTCAATTTCTATGAAGATGCTTCTAAGAACTCAAGATGTAGGAACAAGACACTGCTGTTGGTTTCAAAAGAGACACTCATCGACTGTAGATAGGAAATGCTTTTGTGATTGTTCTGTGCTTCCACTCACTGCTTGTGATGAAGGAAGAAGTGAAATCATTGTATCCATGATGAGAAAGGAGCTACTGATTTACTACAATACCATCTGAAATTCAAGAGAGGCACTACATCTCCAATAACTTGTGACATGTGCAAATACTTTGGCAATTATCTCTGTTTGCATTTGTGAGCATGCAATGCTTACTGTGTGCATTTTTGACATGTACCTTCAGGAAGAGTTGAAGCAATTATTCCTGGACTAATTGGAGGTAGCTCTTTACTCCTATGCAATAATTTCTACAACTTTGGTACTCATTTGGCGGCTATGAGAAATTGAGGTAGTCCATTCCATACGTTTCATGTGCCTATTTGCATTGCTTTCCCTAAGAGCTAGAGGCTAGACAAATTAAATGGATAGCCGCCTCTGTATATTCTTACTAGAGCTGTATGCATTGTAAGTTGAAAAAAATAGTGTTTTCCATGATTTGAGCACCTCAGGGACGAGGATGGTTCGTTCTCTTCCTTGCAGTCCTGTGCAACCGCCTTTTGAATCTTTAGTCGCCAAACCGCCATTCCCATGACATTTGAATTGAATAAGTTGTGTCTATGCTTGTTCAACATGTGGCAGTCTATTGCACGTATTGGTCATTACTGATGTCCAGTACAGAACTAGCTGTACTCAATTCTTTGTATATAGTAATCTTTTCTATAATGAGCAATGAATAAAGAAATGGATGGCGTAGACCTACTGCCCAATTGCAATATTCTGTCTCAAAAATTATTCTAGTACCAATTCTTCAGCAAGGGCAACTTCAAATTTCTTCCAGAACGTGACATGTTCCACTACAAGCATTTTTCGTTTCCTTTTGCAATCACTAATACTATGAATGCCACCATCAATCTGTGACAAACCCATGTTGGAACTTCCCAAAAAAAATTGGGATGAAAAAACGTCATTCTCTGCCTTCTGGAGGATGTCAACTCTGTTCATCGTCTACTTTTTGGACGTCGGAGCGCTTAGCCTGGATTAAGAGCAATTTCCTCCCTTCCTATTTTATATTACTTTATTGCAACAATCCTTGCTTGGATTTCAAAACAAGATCCCATAGATCTCCCAAATGGTAAAGAATTTTAAATTGAAACTTTTTAAATGTGTTCTACATGAAGTTAAAATTAAGATCCTATAGTTACAATTATTATTTATACAAATTTTTACATCCAAAAATCTTGATATGAAGGTATCCATTTTTTGCATTTTGGGGGCTCAAAATGCCAAGAATTTCATTTTAGAAGTTAATACAAGTTCTTTCTTTCTTAGGTATTTTGTAATAGTGCAAGAAATAAAACTTTTTACAAGGAATGTACTTGTGTTGGTCGAATGTGGTATATTTTCTCAATTTTTTTCTACTAGATTGCCTTCTTGTGTTTTAAGAATATGTGTGCACTTGTTTCATGAATCACCCCTCAAGTGGAATTACAATTTTCAGATCAAAAGTGTAATTTTTTGAAGTTTTGAATTAGTTTGCATTGAAATCACAAAACGCTCATAGAGTAGAGTCATTGAAATGTCCTATAAACAACCCATAATCACCTTTCCATGTTCCAATGGTACTTAAGTATTCAACATTGAAGAATTAACACATTACTCTTTGTTGGCATTAATGTAGTGATTTTGTTAGAAAATGAACAGATTTGGATGAGTTTTGGGGTGGAATTGGGGACCAAAGTAGGATGGTGAAATTAGGCAACTAGCGGAAATGGGCTGATTTACCTTATTGACTTTGCCCTTTGGACAAAGACTAGGGGGTTTGAATATGAGTTTCCAAATACTACCTATAACCACATTCACAATTAGGGTTTGGTTGGGGGAGGGGTCCAACTAGTTGAATGCCCCCTCCCTATCCAACTAGTTGGATGGGAGGACTGTTTTTTTATAAATTTAAATTAATTAATTAATTATTGCCTACATATCATTGATTTAATGTTTAATTTGTTTAATTTTTCCACCATCCATTGTAAATAAACTAATATTGTTGTTTACTTAATACAAAGTCTCACAGTCACACCATTCTCGTTTATAAGAATCAAGGTCAATTTTGGATACATATCTTTTTTAGTGCTTTGAAAATTCATTTTTTATTTATACTAAATTAGAACTTGTTGCAATGCAACAACAAAAAAAAAATTGTATGAAGCTTCAAGGTTTCATTGAGAAGATGTTTGAATGCCATTAGGAGTCTATTATAGAGAAATAATGAATTAATGAAAGAAATAGTTTATAGATTAAATATTTGATAGGTGAAATTGCCACATAATTTTCATTTAATATAAGAAATGGTCTACAAAAATTGCATTCCTAAGAAATCCAAAATTCCCTTTTGACTACAACAAGATCTAATAAAAAAATTTAACTTGAATAATTGGAGCCATGCTCACAATCCTAATCAAACAATTATAGGTATTGTAAACTTGTAACCTTAATAGATCAATGACATCCATCCACTTCCTCTAGGTTCCTCTAAGTTAGTGTGGTACACTTTATTGTGACCATAACATATTTCAATGCTCTTCCACGGTTGAATAGTGAAAATATTTGTGAAAAGCTTCACTTGCACATACAAATTATGTACATTTTTAGTCCTTGTATAATTAATAAGGTATCCTTACCCTTTTGTAACACTAGCCATTGCTACTAGCTATAATGGAGTTCTTCACAACTATTCATTGACCCAAACATGACACTAATTGATCAAAGTATGACAAACATTTTGCTCAAACTCAACACTAGTTTTCTGAAGGAACCAAATGAATGGAAGTTAAAGGAATTATTTGAAGCAACCAATGAGAGTTGAAGCATTTTGTACTTCAATGATGTTTGATTAAGGCTGGTCTCATTAGTGTCAATAATAGGTGTTTCCATGATCTCAATTTTGGAAGTTTGTAGTACATTCATACAAACTCTTAAACAATGCTCAAACTAATTCCATTCCCTTCTACTTTCATTTCTAACCCCGAGATATAACATGGTCCTAGTGTGGAAGGTCCACGCGATTTAGACCTGTGATGAAGGGTCTCTCCCGCGATTAGGGGACTTCCAATAGACTTTAGAGATTTTCTTGGAAGTCTATCGCCTTCAAAATGGAGTCAATTCTCTCCCTACTTGAAGTTTCTTCCGCTTTGAAGTCCCACTAATGTGTTTTTAGTTGCTTACTACCCATGATCTCTGAAGGGGTCCAATATCAAGCCCCCCACCCCATTAAGACTATGCCAAAAATTATTGGTTTGCAAAAAAAAGGGTTTGTTTCAAGTGTGGAGAAGGTGAGTACCCAAAAATGTGTTACTACCCCTAAACAACATCTTCAAAATCAATTGAGGTAAATCATCCCATTGTGGTCAATCAACCCACAGTGGTCAGCTACCAAATGATCCCATTATGGGGGGGTTTTCAGTTTTTTTAGATTTTGGCTTCAATGCGTGTTTTATATGACAGTAATGAAGTAGTTAGTGACCGCATTAAGTACTTCCAATTTTCCAGTGAGAATTCATTGTGAGAATTGACTTTTTAGGCCTTCCATGTTAGAAAAGACTTTCACTGCTTTAGGTGAACAACGTGCCAAACAACATGAGCATGATGGATTCAGATTTTGTTCGTTCTAAGGTAGTCTATAGACTTTTGGGGGGCCATGATGCATTGAACACTTCAAAAATTCATAGCAAATTCATACTTTGTCAAAAAATATATAATTTCAATTGTTCTCACTTTTTCTCACACTCGCACTACTAGAGAAAAAAAAATTGAAAAATTTCAGCAACCACATGTGTTCACACTCCTAATTCTGGCCACAATGGGCTGTTTTACCTTATATACTTGTGTGGGTACCAAACTATGTTCCTTCCTAACTTTTGCATACGGTATCCAAATGTTGTGTTCTTTGGTGCGTTGGAACCTCCTTCCACTTCTCAATAAGTAGGTTATGAACCTAATAATACTAAGTGTAAGTAGGCACAGTAGCAAAAGTGGCGGTTTGGGGGGTACCCACCTCACCTCACCTTCCCTTCCCTTACAATCAACTCTTCTACGCAAAACGTTCAGCACAGACTGCTGCATCCCCATTCAGTCAGTTCTCTTGGGCCATCATGCACAGATTGGTTGCATGATTTGCTCCGTCCTTTTTTTTTTCTTTCATTCCGCGTCCCTGTGCCGAGATTTAGGGTTTGGACATTCAAGCGCATCATTCTGCGGGTTCTTTGCGATTGGGCTTCTCCGCAGAATCACACTGGCCGGTGCATGGACGCCAACTCCTTCGTGAACATCCAATGAGGAATGTAGCTAGAAGAAGACAGCGGCACTACTCTCGCTCGTACCCTTCCTTTCGTCGTCGTCGTCGTCGTCGTCGGACCCGCCCTGGATCGGAGTGAGTGACGGAGTCAAAAGTCCAAATTGTTCATTCAGTCACCAGCTTATCACGTCAGTCGTGCACCCAGGAGTTCTACCATCCTATCACCAGGAGTGATCTATCAACCTTTTTCTCACTTGTTGATAACGTACACGAGGATATGACCCGCCGTAGCTAGCCAACAATTCGGAGAGTCTGCGGCATCAGTCTTCAACCGACCTCAAATAAAAATGTTTAAAAATGTTTCTGTTGCGCTGGTTACTTATTAGCTAGTTCAACATGTCCACTCGACTCTCAATTGTTTTAATAAAGTTCATAGTTCAACAAACTGTTTTAGGATTGTGAAATTATGGAGATGGTTCAACGAAGTTTAGCAAGTGTGAAACTCACGAAGAGCAGCATTAGGGGTAGTCACACACCTTCTTCACTTTGGAGAATGGAGAATGGAAAGGTGGTGGCTTGGGGTTGGCTTCATGTTCACTTGGTAAAATATACTTCTTAGTTGGATTGATATCTTCCGCACTCCTAGTCTTCACCTCCGGAGGTGAAGATTGGGAGTGCGGAAGATATCAATCCAACTAAGAAGATTCCTTTGTGCTCTACACTTTTACCTTTTCATTGTTGCTTTTACCTTTGTTGTTGCCGATTTCCCTCCAACCTTACATCTAATATTAGGTTTAGGTAAGTTGCTTCTCCACTTTTTTTCATTCTCCACTCTCAATACATCTTTTTAGAGGTGTTACACCTTCTTCACTCACCACGGCTTCCCATTGGCTCCTCCAAACCCTCACCAACTTCTCATTCTCCATTCTCCAAGTGCAAAGTGAAGAAGGTGTGACTACCCCTGTTATCACCACTCTTTTAGTTTCACGCGGGAGCATCTCCTTGCATTGTGTGACGGGCTTGTCCATCTCTTCACCAAGCATGAATTCATTGGCTTCTTGTTTGACAAATGAATGCTTTTTGTAAAACACTTTTTGAAAAGTTTGACAACTATTTATAGCAACTCCCACCAAATGAGAGTGCCAAGATGTAGTACTCATGCATGAGGTATGGAGAAAAAGTGTTGGTGTGGAGAGAAAAATGTTGGTGGAGCTTGGAAGGACAATTGAGCCCGCACACAAAAAGTCATATGGCAAGGCAATTTTTCTATGAAAGGGTGGAGATACTTTGAGGTAAAACTCTAGACTATGATAGGCCCATCAAGGAATGAGTGGATGCATTAAAGTCTTGTATCAACCCATGACAAGTTTTTTTTCAATAAATGAAAATTGGGGCTTCAATAGGTTGAATTAGTGGTCACAATGAATGACAAATATTGGTGATGGTGATGAAGTGATAAGTGTTTGTAGTGCAATAGAAACTTCCACCTTTTGACTGTAATTTCATCACTGGAAGTGACTTTTTCTAGGCCTTCATATTGTGGCCCTGTTATGAAATATTGTGACTACTTTAGGTGAGAGAGATGACCATTGGGGTACACTTTTTGTTGGTTTTGGAGTAGTCTAGAGGCTCTTTTGGGCCAATTGGGTACCAAACTAGCTTCAAAATTTCATGATAAATTTATAGTTTGTCAAGAAAATAAAATTTCAATTGTTCTCCTTCATTTTTCACATTCGTCTTTATGTGGAATTTAAAAAAAAAATCAACAATGCCAGTAGGGAAAAACAATCATCCTATCTATTATAGATTGATTTACTTTACCATACTTGGCTATCCTAAAATTCAGAAAAAATAATTTTGAAAAAGATGATGAAATTTTAGGGATAGTAGTTTTTCAAATTAAAAAAAATTGTTATGGTGAAAAAAAATATTTTAAAATAATATTTCTATTTTTAGCATCTACAAAATTTGATCTCCTAACTTCAATTAAATATTCTACATGAAATGCCAATTTCAATAGCCACGGTTGCTAGCATATGAGCTTAGGATCTTGAGCTCATGAGCCTAGAAGCCTAAGGCTTCTATATTATGGGCACCTTCTATAGTTATAGGATATTTATATTAAAGGTGCCTATCTTATAGGTGTCTATGTTGTAGATACCTATGATATAAGCACCTTTGATGGTTATAGGATGTTTATATTATAGGTGTCTTTATTATAAGTACCTTCCATGGTTATAGGATATTTACATTATAGGCATCTATGTTATAGGTACCTATGATATAAACACCTTCTATGATGATAGAGTACTTATATTACAAGTATGCATGTTATAAGCACCTTCACTAGTTGTAGAATATCTATTTACACCTAGGTTCAAAGGCTTGCATTTCTAAGCTCATATACTAGCATCATTGTCCCAATAGCTAAGTAGAATGTTTTCATAGGCAAATGTAGATTTAGTCACTCATTTACGATGTAAAAGAAACAAGTGGCTATTGCAAGTGTCTCTATCCTATCATATATATTTACTCTATTATATGGGAATTATGTATAGAAATCAAAGTCGCTACATATAATCATTTATCAATATAAAATTTCATTCACATATATACAAAACTATAGCAAATAATAAAAATAATTTTATGTCCAATATACACCAAATAATATGGCTTCAATAATCCTAAAGGAAAATTTTAAATTTGTGGAACCACAAATGCAATTTCAAGACTAAAAAATATGAAATTCTATTCTATTGTAATCTTTCTTTTTTTTTAATCTTTTTTTGGTAATTTTACTATTTTTCAAATATAAAAAAGAAGGTTAATTTTTTTGCATATGCACCGGGAATGTTAAATTGAAACATACTTCTACTTGGCTTTGTATAGATGCAAGTGCAAATACATTAAATCATACGATTCATTGTAAATTTTGCTAATTAGATTGATGATGTATGATACAATAAATCTCTTTTAAATATACTAGGACAACCTTAGAAACTGTTGTATAATGATAGCTTTAGATAATTTAGAAATGAAACATGGTTATAAAATTACATGACAATAACTTATAAATTATAAACTGTATAAACCCACAAAAGATGAAAAGGAGTATTATATTGTGTACAAAAGCACTTGTTATACAAGCTAACAAATAAAATGTGTAGATAATCAATCCCTCATTAAAAGAAGCTACTACCTTTATTAGCATAGTATGGAAGCAGTTGTCACTTAGTCTTAGGATAGGGAGGGGTCTAGTTGGTTAGTACAATGAATGTCTTGCCTATAATATCTCATTAAGACAAACATTAACTTGCTTCATGGATGCATTTAATCAAATGCACAGATTTGAATCTAACCACATTGTAGCAAAAGCTTTGAAATTCAATTGATTTACGCACTTATCAATTATTGTACTCCTATGATATCAAATACATTCAAATACATTCCAAATCTACTTTTAAAAAAGAATAGCAAAGTTTGAAAGCTTTACAAGTCTACAAAACTCAAAGAGATCAATAGACATTTATATGAGTTTTAGGATACGGTGTCATTTATATCTGGCAACTAAAATAAAAAATAAAAAAAAGTAATACATGGACTTCAAAATGTCATTGAGAGAATATTATTCAAATATTTGAAGTATGATATAGAATGTTTTTATATTAAGTGCATTATTTATATCTTCTAAAAAATTTCCTTCAAACACACACATATATGAGAAATTCAACACATATTGCCTTCCCTAAGCTACAAAAGCTTTTAGAAGCTTTTAGAATGTTGTAGAAGCTACTACAATACTATAGAAGGTTTTATAAGGTAGTAGAGGACTATCAAGGTAATCCAAAGGGCCTTAAATATTTGTGAAATTACCTCCTCTTCTAGAGCAACAAGTGCCTTGAGAAGCACTTTTGTTTCACATATATCTGCAAGAAATCAAAGATATGACAAACACTTGTTGCAATGTAGGTTGTTCGTTGATCTTTTTGGTAGAGAATATATGGGTCTATTCAACCAATGATTGTGACCACAACATCTTTCTATTGGACAAAATCCAAGAAAGTGCACAATGTTAGGACCTTCCAAACATCTTTGAAAGTTAACTTCTAGGTTGAATTGTCAGGTTTGAGACTTCTAATTTGCAACAAGATCATGAATGTTCAATTGAAGATTGTCGTGCCAAGATTGATCAACTTGAAGTGTGACGTGAGATTGTTTTTATTGTGTAGAAGATCCAACTTTGTCTCGAAGCTATGATGATGAAAGATCCAAGGGTTGCAATGGTTGGTTTCGTAATTGTGACATAGTAAGTTTAATCTCAAGATTAGATTCTAGATATTGCTTGGGATCTTGAGACTCTATGAAGACCTTCCAATTAGACATCCTAGAGGAAAAAAATCTTCAAAACTAAACAAAAACTAGATGCAAAAGGCTAAAATTTGAAAGGATGTTTCAATTTAGAATTATAATTGAGTTATTTTGAAGTTTTATGGTGGTTCCTCCCTCATATACAACTCTTGTATGCCCACATAGAGTCCTTACAATGAAGTTTACTAAGACTCTTTATCATTGAACAAACTTTGGTTTGTTAGGATATATTTGATGAAATTTGTTGACCATCTTGGGTGCATAGATGACATTGGAGGAAGGTATCTACATCATGTATTATCTAATATTGTAAGTCTATAGCCTTTCTAATAGATGAAATATTTGAAGTGTCATAATCTAATACATGAGTCTACTATTTCATCAACCTCATATTCCATTTCTTGATTGATCTCAATTGGGGTTGAAGGTCAAAGATTCAATCCTTGAATATTGAATTCTTGAAATGCTTCTAAGAAAAAATGAATGGATGTGTATAGCTCAAAACCAATTGGAATAGTTTTGTAATATGTAATTAGAAATGGTCTAAGAAGTCCCCTAAGGACTAGAGGTCTCCTAATGGGTCTCCTAACTACTAGGAATTCTCCAAGTACTAGTGGACATCTAAGTACTATAAGAATATGCCTAGTAACTTCCTACAAAGATTTGACTTCTACAACTTACATTACTCTTTTAAAATTTGACCATCTTTAAATGATGAAATTGATTTGAAGACAAACTTTGGATCTTTGATTCACTAATTCAAAACAAAAGACAAAAAAGAACAAACAAAAAATATTCTTCAAGATTAGATCTTCCATGAGTTTTTGACATTAAAATTCTCAAAACCTTGGGATTTGAAATATACATAATAATACCAAGTAACTCCAAAGATTTAAAATTGCATTTGGAATTTGGAAGAGCTAATTAGTGGAGGTTTCAAATAGCTACATAAAGTATTCTAGTAGTCACCTAAAATAGAAAGCAAATATACTTAGCCTTCTAAGAAAGTTTGACTTTTATAAGCTACCAAATATTCCAATACTTAGGCACAATAGCAAAAGTGGCATTTGTGGGGGGCCCACCTTAGAAGCCTCTAGCTCTTCTACTTCTTTGTATTGACAGAACCGTAGGCAAATTGTGCAGTATAGTTGATGGTCTATGATCCATGATGTGCTTCTCTTTCTTCAGATATTCCATCTGCTTCACAAGAATTAGAAAATATGCTAAAATAAACTCAACAAAATGAATGTTGATTGTGAATCTCAACTTGATGACAAAATGAAAGTGATCGAATCTAAACTGCTATATGTACCTGGTGGTCATGGTCGACGAAAAGTATTTAAAAAAAAAAATAGATGCCGTAATTTGTATGGAAAAAAAATCTCTTCTATTTTAAAACATTTGTTGAATCACATTTGCCAACTTTATTTAATTATTCGACCAGGAATGTTGAACTTGGCTGCCAGGTACATGGTACCAACACATGGTGACTATCAACTAGGGAGTTTCAAATGGAATTTGAGGTTTGTGCGGGGCATGTGCACTACACTAAAAAGGATATTTAGTGTTGGATTACATTTAGTGTAATTACCACCCTACTTGACCCTACACTAAATGTCAATTTTAGGACAATTAGTGTAGTGCTAAACTTCAATGCGTAGATTTAGATTTACTAGATTTCAGATTTGTTGTAGAGTACAGATTTCAGATTTCAGATTTGCCATAGAGTACAGATTTCAGATTTACCATAGAGTACTTTTAGTGTTAGAAATTACATTTAGTGTTACTTACTTTAGTAGGGTAAATGATATTTAGTGTCATGGTTCGCAAATAGTGTTGCCAACACTAAATATCCTTTTTAATGTAGTAGAAAGTCGGTTGTGGAGCACCACCAGAGCTTGGTGCCAGAGGCCCGTATGGGCACCAAGCTTTGGTGCTCTCGCTGGTGCTCCAAGACAAGCTTTCTACTAGTGGTGGCTAGCGCTTATTCATGATGGTCTTCATGCCAACATTATGATCTTTATGATCTTTTGAGGTTTGGGTCCCAACTTCGTAGTTTCAATGTACTTTTTAAAACAAAAGCAACTACCACTACTGAAGTACTTTTGTTCCATTTCTAGTGCTGTATGGGTGGTCTGATGCAGGACAGTACTGTCAACCACTTCCAGGCTGGTGTATTGGGCTCCTCAAGTTTTGTTGTTGAACATCAGGGGCCGTTGTAGCCAGTGTAGGAAAATGAGTTAGCAGTCTCAAATAATTATTTTGATTGATGTAAAGCGGGTACCCCCAAACTGACACTTTTTTTACTGTGCCTCGTTACTCCTATTATACTGGTTAAATTTTCATATTTTCTTGCTTGTTGACACTTGAAAGGAGGTTCCAATGCATCATAGAATGCGACATTTGGATACCATATGTAAAAGTTATGAAGGAACCAAGTTTGGTTCTAAAATAGTTTCTTCCACATAATTAGGTACATAATTGATTTAGGAGATATACACGGGGTGAAGATGGTGGTTTAGGGCTAGTGGTGCATTTTTGGGTGCCGACTTTAATGGACATACAAGCAAGTGTCATGTTCTATCAAGGTGGCCAACAATACTTCAAAAACATAGCCAAAGTTCTAGTGTGCTAAAATCCGATTAATATGCCCATTTGGCATGGTATTACCCTAAGACAACCTTAATTCACAATCCTCTTAATATGTCCAATGTTACACTATCTCTTTTAGAGCATCTCCTCTCTTTCATTGGGAAGGGTCCTGGTCCAATTTATGACATATGACAAGCTTGGGCAAGTTTCAGTTCCCCATTGTAACTTGGAGGCAAGCCCTATCACCCTATTGTAGCCATGTGGAAAAATGTAGTCTTCTCGCCATCCTCTTGAGCCTACTCATCTTCTCATGCTACCTAGATACTCATTAGAGGATTCTTGTTGTGACCATGTCCTTTGATCCTACACCTCAAGTTGAATTAAACTCTAAAAGACTAAGGAGCCTATTTTTAAATTTTTAAATTTTTTAGAATTCCTGTAGACTTTGTTGACTTCATAAGAACAAGAATCAAGAATCTTTGAATGTAAATGAGATTGGCCCGTGTAAAACCATAATTAGATTGTGTGTTGAGATTGTCTTTACTAAATTGTATTGATGCGATACAAACTTGATCATCAGACCAATTCTCATTGTCGTCAAAATCAAGTAGACATTTTAACGGAGATTTTGGCGGCCCTCTTGAGGCCCCAAAATTTCTCTAATGGCCTATGGTATGCCATGTCCTTTGATCCTACATCCTAGGTTGAATTAACCTCCTTGAGAATAAGGACTTTATTTTTTTTGAGAATTCATGCAGACTTTATTGACTTCATAAGAACAAAAGTCATGGAATGTAAATGGGCTTGGACTATCTAAAACCGTAATTAGATTGTGTGCTTATGTTGTCTTTGCCGAACTGTATCGATACAAACTTGATGATCAGGCCAGTCGTCATCGTCGTCAAAGTTAAGTAGAGATTCTAAATTCCTACTCTACCCATTGAGTCCTCAAACATAGATGTCACAATTCAGGTGGTATAGAAGGTTCTACTTTAGAAGTACACATGTACAGTACAGTACACGTGACACAACGCATCAATACGATGGGCAGCTTTTAACATTTCAGTCAGAGAGAACTTTGTGACCCATGACTTGCAGTGGTAATAAATCAAACATTCATGACAGAAGTAATACAGATCCCACATTGAAAAATGTAGAAAAACGGCTTCATAATAATCTATTGAAAGTTACATTGCACCAGCATTTGTCAATAACTTAAATGAAGGACCACCAGCACCTCGTTAAGCTTTCATGCTCTACCTGTACAATTGAAAATCTCCTGTGTAAGATGCCTAGACAGGAAAACTTCAGATTTGCACTTCACAAAGGTGAAGACCTCAGCAAATTCCTCAAATATGGGTTTCTATGATACTCTTGCAACACATTGGAACTCCTTGGGATTAGATAAGCAAGTTCGCTCACACTACCCAAAGTAGAGTTAGTTGCTGTCTACGAAGGAGGTCTCGTGTCAATCATACTAGAACCAGTTCTGAAAATCTGCTGTAGGGCTCCACCTAAAGAAATTTCCGTGCCAAGAGCAGTGGATGCTCGTGACGGTGGTCGAGTTGTGCTGCGCAGAAAGTCAGGCCCTTGCTGTTCAACCCGCTTGCAAACGGCTTCATATTTTTCAAGAACAATGTTGAGTGCCCTCTTCATCTCCCGGACCTCCACCTTCAAGTATTGCACTGTCACCCAAACGAACCACCAATTATAAGAAAGTTAAATCACGGTAAAAGATGTGACAAGCGACTGCAATACATGTGATAATGAGGAAACAGACATACCCTCTTGAAGGTGTACAGCGCTGGTCTTCATAACCGACGCTGAATAATTGAGTCGCTGCAACAGTTTCATTGCGACTGCTTCCACTGCATCTATCTTGAAACCAATTTCTTCCTGAGACCCCAAAGAGTACACAGAATCAGCAAAATTTTCTTCACAGGAAATGTCAACACTGCTCATAAAATTAAAGCTATCCTTCAACTCATTCAAAGTGAGGTTGCTCAGCTTGTTCCAGTGAAAAAGTAGGTGTTGAACCTAATGAATAGTGCTGTGAATAGGTGTTCGAAAATCTTTCTTCAATCACAGATCTGAAATAGCGTCAACTTTAAAGAAAGCTATATTGACATTGAAGACTAGTTGCGAACTAGTTACGAAATATTGAAATATTTCGAAACCAAACCAATAAAAGGAAACAACACTAAGCATGAATGGACCACATAATTTAATAGGAATGTAAATATAAGTGTACACAGTACCTGATTCTTGCTGACCTTAGCAGCAGTGAGACGTTGCCACTCCTGATACAGAGATAGCAAGTCTGCAGTCGTGGTTGCATCTAACGTACCTGTTCACACGACAATGAAATCGTCAGAAATGTTTCAGCCATTTGCGACTCAGCCACAGGCAAGCGCACGTCACTAGAACTAAACCACAAGCCTTTCTAGACTCATAACCGAATCTAAAATTCTCCCTTTCTAGTCTATTAAATCAAGTCAGCAATTCCTCTCGTCCTAAAATGCTCACATCCTGTCGAATCTCTTTAGAAACAAAAAAAAGAGAAATTCATATCCTCAAACTCAGTAATGAAGGAACATCGTAGTCTGATCTGCCATGTAAATTTTATTGATTACAAACCATAATCAACGTGACCAGATTGAGACAAGTTCCGTTGCAATAGAATGTCTGTCAAACTGCTCTCCCCCACCGGCGGTTTCAAAATAGGTCCTGCCTGTCCCCACCAAAAAAAAGATAAAAACTTTCATAAGCTGGTTTGTTTTGTTTGGGCAGCCGAACCCACCTGTTGGCCATGCTATGTTGTTTACAGAGCGTGCATGTGGGACATCTGGCTTTCTCTTCTTAGGCTCCACTAACAATGCCTACCACAAAAGAGCAACAACATTCAATTTTTCAGCATTCAAAACCAGCACCATGATTCGCCCAGTGGATGCCCCTGCAAAGCCTTGACATCATCGTCATCCTCAACTACATCGAAGATGCACGTCTCTCACACACACGGCAGCGTTTAAAATCCAGGGATTCAATTCTACAAAAAATCCAGGGATTCAATTCTACAAAAAATCCAGGGATTCAATAAATCCTAGCACCACAAGCTTGGGTCTTAAGCGATTTTAGCAGCTTTGCGTACGTCATATAACGAATTTCAATTATTTTCTGACCAAATCATGCAATGTTCTTCACCCTGGTGATGTGAAATTTCGCCCCATCTGAATGATTGATATTTCATAATATGGCCAGTAAAAGCAGTCACTCTTAAACTACAAATCCTTCGTCCTTTAGGCGGGAGAAAGGAGGGGAAAAGTACTGCCATCAGTAAATGATTTTGCATGTTGAAATCCTTGTGATAAGAGGGACAGACCAAGAAGCAAGAATCCAAAAGCTATGTGGCTCTTACAAGGTTCGAGACAATGATGCATCTTTACGGACCACAAAACCGAGAATTGTGTTTTTATCAAGCTATAAACAGAACAGTCAGGATCTCTGAAGTACTTACAACGCTTAGGTTTTGAAGCCGCTCAAGACAAGCATCTTTACCGATATGAATCACAAAAACACGAAATAAAATTCTCAACCCTAAAACAGAGAGTTTTAGAACCCCCGAGACACTTACAACGCTTAGGTTATGAAGCCGCTCTAAACAAGGATCCAGCTCTTCAGCGCTTCGTCCCGCGTTGATCGTCTCGATTACGTCCGTCAAGCCCTGCAGAGGCAAACCAATCGTGACTCCCAATGCCAACTAGCTTCCATGAAAATCATGGTGTCGTGAATTCCATTGCAACCAGAGCATCGAAAAGATGAAACCCTAGGCAATCATCCTACCCTGGACCTGGAACCCTAAAATGCTTGAAGATATGCATACCTCTGGAGAACCCAATTTGGAGTCCGCTGCACCCATGCTGAAACGCCCAAACTGAATGCGCTGGAAATGCTTCTCGAACTTCAAACTACTCCCAAACTTCTTCACCACTCTGCTTCTGAAGTGCCTGCTCAATTGTGCCCTAAAGTACCTTCACCCTTGGCTTCTCTTTCAGTCATTGCGATCACCTTCAAAACTCCAATTTCCAAGCTCTCCCTTCCTCATCGACCACCCTACTCTGAAATAAAAACAACCAAACCCCCTAAAACCCAAAATTCCACAACCAGCGTAGAATACTGTTACCTCTCCAAATTATGCGCTCTATCAAACTGCGATTCAGTAATTTGCAGGGTCAGAAGAATTAGATTCCAGGAGAATCATCAAATAGCCCCACTTCTCATACTTCATCCAAAATAGTGACGAACACATGACTCTTTTGGATGAACGCCGGAGGACTCCCGCAGCTCTTGTTTGGCTACCAGCACTCCAAGTGTCCGGCATTCCACAATCAGCTCTTCATTCCATCGATTTCGGTTTCGATTTCTGGACAATTTTCTAGATCCGTCGATGCTCCGGTCAATTACATCCGTGGGGTTGTGGTCAGTGAGATGAATTGGAGGAATTGAAGGGAATTTCATAGTTATCGAGATTGCGAAATTGGGCGATGTTGCGGCATGCAGTGCGGCCCTTCTTTCGACGTGTTGTGGCGCAGGAGCAGCTATGGCGGGGGAGGGCGATGATGTATTCAGGGATGTTTTCAGGCGACAAGCAGCGATGGGTGGCAATGTGGGGAAACGGCGATTTCGGACGCTTGGGCACGGCGTCGACGGAATCGTGCTGGGAGCCCTCGTTGTGCCACAGTATGCAGAACTTGCAGCCTGTCGCTGTGGCGTGCGGGGGAGCGCACACTCTCGTTCTCACGGGTGGGTTTAGGGTCTCTCGCACCGTCACTTTGTCCTCCTGGCATTTTGCTCATGCTTTCTGGGAACTATTTTGTCAAAAATGGAACTATTCGGGGCTTCTGTTCCTCCTCCTTGCATTTGTTGATGATTTCTCAAATCAATTTGCGAAAATGTAACTATTGGGGGCATTGCTTCCTCCTCCTTGGATTTGTTGATGACTTCTCGGAATCGTTTTGCAATAATGTAACTACTCGGGGCTTCTCTTCCTCCTCTTTGCAATTGGTGGTGTTTTCTCGAAATCGTCTTTGCAAAAATGTGACTATACGAGGAGTCACAGTAGAAACGCTAGAATTTCAGCAAATTTGTTGCATTTCAAAGCTGCATCCGGTTCTCTTAGCACAAGAGATAGAGGGTTAGTTGGCAAGCTGGAGTCCAGAATTCTCCATGCAAATTTCGTTGTGCAAATTTCATCACCTCAACTTCTGATGAATTGGATTTCAACAAGTTTGTTGAAAGTGCAAGGTGATGGACTGGACTTTGAGGAGGCCCATATCCCCAATCTTTATGAGGGATTTCAGTGAAAAATTTCAACCCACCTATTTGCTAAATTTTTTGTACCCCTCTGATCTTTATTTGTGTTTGCAACAGAGGAGGGGCGTGTCTACACATCAGGATTGAATGATTGGGGCCAATTGGGCTTGCCTTTGTCAACCGGCTACTCTACGGTATGTATCAACTTCTACCTTCTAAGGTTATTTCGTGGCTTAGATTTTTGCAATAGACTATGTGCAATGAAGATCTAGCCGAGCAGGGATTGAAGGAATTGAAGGAATTGAAGGATGTCATTCTTTTTATGCTGCAGGAACTTGTGGAAGTCGTGGGTTTCCCAGACGATGCGAAAATTGTGCATGTTGCGGCTGGGGACTTCCATTCTGCGGCTGTTTCTGGTACTCATTCGTCTACTACCTCAACTATTTGGAAGTTTGTTCATGCTACCATGATAGATTTTTCTCAGCCCAAAGCAAGTTTGTTCATGGTTACTGAGAACGCCTGTATGAAATGTGGCAGAGAATGGGCGCGTGTACATGTGGGGCAGAAACACACAAGGGCAACTCGGTCTTGGAAAACGTAAGCAATCTTATTATGCATGACTTTGTATAATTTTTTTCCTTGAAGATTGTCTCAATGGCTCCTCGTTCTTTACTTCGGTGATCATTCTGTTGTGGTGAGAAAATGTTAAAGGCAAAGTTTGGAGTGGCAGGGGCGCAGAGCAAAGTGTGTGCAGTTCAATGGGTGGATTCTTTGAAGGATCTACGTATACGAATGATAGCCCTTGGCGCCGAGCACTCTCTTGCCCTTTCTGGTATTCTTCTTTTTCCCTCTTGAATGATTTCATTGTAAAATCATGGATTTAAAAACCCTATCATAATTGACATTTCTGTTACACATGGAGGAATTTTCTGATTTTACTCCAGAGGATCATATCTTTTGTGCTGTTGATCAACCATCCAGTTTGTCAAGTCCTGTACATTCAAGTATGATCTAAGCTTTGGAAGCCACCTTTATTTCTTTAATATTGGAACTTCCTTTTGCTGTAAAGGTTGTAGCTGTTGCTTACAAGGCATCCATATGTCATGACAAATGTGATTATATTGGCTATTGTAAGTTGCACAAATCTTTTCTTGCATTAGGTAATGGGGATACAGGGTCAGAAACGTGCAGTTCAATTCTTGCTTTCTTCCTTTTGCAGTAATCTCTTGGAAAAACATTAGTAGTCGAACACGTACTTCATTCCCTTCAGAGTAGGATTCTTGTTGCTGGTTTCAGCTTCGTTGGATTATAGTTTCTCAAACCCTATGCCCTGTCATAGCGGATCCTAAATAAGGAAACCCAATTTTGTGACTGGAAACCCTAGTTTATTTGGGAGAGAGTTTTCAGCATTTTATGAGTATGGATGTTATCTCACGTGTTGTTGTATGGAAGATGAGGGTGAAGTGCTTAGCTGGGGAACAAGCTTAAATGGACGTCTTGGACATGGAGAAGGTCACAGATCATCGTCTATGTTTAGTATGTTTCGTAAAACCAGGTGAAATTCCTCCTTTCAATACATGTTTATGTGGACTCGTAGCTATTGCCCAATCGGAAATAGACGTTGTCTGCACAGTACAGTCGGATGAAGGATTAGTGATACCTTATGATTTTCTTTTTTATCTACTTTTTTAAGTCAATCGAATGCAAGCTTATGGTGTCAACCTAGTGTACCCCAGAACCTCGGTCGTCACGTTTTCCAAGTGGCCCAAAAATATAATCCGGTTGATTGCTCTTTGCAGTGAACATACACCCAGACTAGTGAAGGGCTTTCGGGATGTCAAGGTCAGATACATGACGTCTAACACATCTTAGAATTTGGCAACATTCTCTCTGTCCTCATCAAAGAGAGATCAAATCTTTAGTTGTCTCTTGTGCAATCAATCGTTGAGAAGGATTCTGCGGGCAGAGAGTCAAACGACTACTGTTCAACTTGTGGTATTGTTTGTCACAAACGAAATTATTTGTTAGTGTGTTCTCATTCAGGTGTGGAAAGTTGCTGCTGGCCTGACTCACTCTGCATGCCTTGATGGTCAGTTCCCTCACTTATTGGCCTTCTGCAACCTCTTATCCTATCTGCTTTCTTTGATCGGAGAGAGAAAGCATTCTTGAAGCTTGGAACTCATAGTCTGTTGAAGCAATCGTGTGTTGAATGCATCGAATATTTAGTGCAGTAATTTTTTTTTGAGTCTCTTGCATAGACAAGGAATATGATATCGTATTTGGATTCAAACCATAATACAAGAATATGCACTTTCCTGGAGCATGATAAGAGTCTAACCATGCTCAGGAATATTTAGTCTAGCATGGTGAAGTGTAAATTGAGGAATAGGACACGGAATGATATTGATGGGGAGTATGTGGCACAGAGCAAGGGTCGCTGTACACGTTCGGTAAAGGGCGAGAGTGTCAACTGGTAAGATTACTAATTTTCTCCGTCTCTACACTTAATATATGGTTCTATGGTCTCCTTTAATATTTACTATTGCGTATTTTTTGACGATGCGTTTGTCGTTTGTGGTATCGTTTTCTAATGGTGTACCTTCCAGGGTTTAGGTGTTGATAGAGACTTTTCTGAGCCAATGCGAGTGCCGATCATTCCTCCAGTCGAGGAGATAGCTTGTGGAGGGTATCATACTGGTGCAATCTCTAGTATGTTATTTCCTTCTTAAGACTTTGCAACTATACTGATTTATTCTATTAGTGAGTGCGCAAAATGAATTTCACCTGCAAAGTTATTGTCACTAAAAATTGCTTGTTTCTTGAAAATCAGTTAATACAGTCACATTTCAGCCTGCATTAATTTAAATGTTTTGCAAATAACATGATTTTAGTAAATTAGAATCACACGCACTAATAGGTTAAATCAGTGCAGTTACTACTCTGTGTGTTGTTCAAAATGAAGAACTTCAAAATAGGTTAGTATTTTTTAGTCTCTTAAATGTATGGACCATGATTACAAGATATTATCTATCAGAGACAGTGAATCTATCAACAGTCTTCTATAGAATATGCCACAGATGCCGCATGTCAGCTTTAGTGAAGCATATGTTTGGTACTTTGTGAGCAGAGACGAAAGTGCTCTCCTTGTATTTGTAGGACGAAAAGTACTGTGGATGGATTTTTGTTTATCGGATTCTTTTTTAGTCTAATGCATTCAAACTTGGGTTTTGATTCTTCTTACAAGTCTTCTTGTATGTATTATCACAGGGAACGGCCAGTTGTACATGTGGGGTTCCAACGAGTATGGCTGTCTTGGTTTTGGGTTAGTAAATACTTACTGGGATCATAAATTCACAAGTGTTCTATTCGAAATTAAGGAGAATATGCTTTTTACTTACCTCTCGGACCAAATAGGGAATAGTCTTACTGTAACAACTTCCGACTACCTTTAACATATCATTGCAACATAAAGCCTACGTTTATATTTTCGTGTAATAACAAATCCGTTTTGCAGACCTCTTCCGCTTGATCGGAGCAGTCGTGCTTGTGCAATGATGGCTGTACCTGCCTTCTTTTCAATTTGCATTATAGGTTAATCAGTTATCTTCCTGTTGCATCCTATTAACAGGTATAAGCAGCAAAATGCAACAAAGTTGCCAATGCTTGTGGAAGGCATCTTGGCCCCACTGAGAGTGACACAGGTGGGCTATTATTATCATGAAGAAAATTTGTATGTAACCAAAACTAATCATGTTCTGTTTGTCTAAGCATCTAGACAAGCGTTCATTTTGTGCAAAGTGATGGACTTCGTTTCCTTTCGCAATTTTTGCAGGTTGAATGTGGTTGGAAGCACACTCTGGCTCTCACAGGTACTTGTGAACCACCCAAGTTGTGCTAATGGCCTGCCAATGACACCAAATTGTGCAATTGTTGTGGCCGAAATTAATTCTATTAGTTCTGTTTACTTTTGTCTGTAAGCGTTTACCAAAAGTGTCATTTTAAACTCACTAAAATTCAAATGGAGTACGGGTCAGATTTAACACAAATTAATTATCTCTAGTCGAAAAGTGACACATTTCATCTTGTGTTTGCTTATAACTTCTTGAAATGTGACTTGGAAATTGAATTTTAACAATAAAGAGTTGAATCTAACCTAAGCATTCAGTAGGAGAAGTGCATCTAATATTTTGTCCTTGATACGTTTAAAAAAATCCTTTTTGAGTAAATGAGATGTAGCAAGATGACGTAAATTCTAGTGTAGCCTGCAGTAATTGCACTTCTGGTGTTTATGCCACGGCATGATGTTTTAATTTATTGTGTTCATGTGAAACAGTTGAAGGGGAGATATACGCATGGGGTTGGGGAGGCTCGCAAGGCACACATGGAGCGGATGGTCTTTCTTCTGGAGGCCAATTGGTGAGAATTGTACCTTACTTTCCAACTGTTCAATGGACTGTTCCTGGGGCTACATTAGTCAGTGGCTTGTTGTGCATTAAAAAGTTTTAAGTTTAGGTACAGTCGTACAGAATCTGGAGACTTCAAGACCAGTCCCTGTAAATGTACTGCAGGTATACCATACAATCATAGTCGGTTAATTCTATGATGGGTTCAGGCAGTGGAAAGTTACCTCAAGATTTAGATTTTGGACTAGCGCTCATTCTCTTCATGTCATTATCTTCCCCCTCCTCTTGTTGGTTAATGGTGTGTATAGAGACCCATTTGTGTCAATTTTTCTAAAAATGAGGGTATTAATAGAGTTGTAGTGGAGAGATAGATCACTAGGAAATAGACTACAGACTTGAGATTTGAATCCTGTGTATTGACTGTTGCAGGGGCTTGGCAATGAGAATGATTTTTTTGAGCCCACTCATGTCAAGCTGAAAAACATGAAAGCTGTTCAATTGTCATGTGGCTTCAATCACTCTGGAGCTATATTAGAAGAGCAATGACAGGTTATTGTGGTCATTGTTCAGTTTGTAGGCACCATTCTTGTATCCACTCATTGAGTGAGTATCAAAATTAAGTAGTAGTAGTCTTGGGTTCTCGAATTCATAGCTTCATGCAGTTCATATGTAAAGATAAAAATGGATTAAAACATCCATGAATGTAAGTTCATCAATAAAATCCATTCATTATTAGCAACTCTCATCCAAATATAGATGAAACTTGCATTTCTTGAGAGGATGTGGTGATTTCATTCATTTTTTTACCCTTTTATTGTATGTTGAGGTAGCCAATGCCAAAATGAAGTAAAATTTTTGGTGAAAAAATGTGTTAGAATATATATATATATATATATATTTGTAACCAAGGTTAGGTAACAAATGTGTTCTAGATACAAATATACAAAATGTGTATGCAAATATACATAAAGACTCTTGTCGCATAGCTACTTGTATAAAATATAAGCTTTGTACACAATCATACTACCTTATGCAATCTCAACCTCAAAATCGACAATATGTTTCACATATCAACACCAAACTATCTCTAGGTTTCATTCTATTGTAGACCTTCAGTTAACCTTATAATGTCATTGCAAACACCAAGTGCAGATGTTCATCCTTGGGATTTTGTGTGAAAAAAGAGAGGTCCAGGGTGGAATCAGAAGCTGTCTTCAGTCTTTTAGGCGGAGTTCATTCCCTGTCTTGGCACCTCTTACAATCTTATTTGCTTGGTTCCGGAAATGTATCAAAGACTGTGTCCCAGAATGGCGACGTGACACCGTAGGAATGCCTTTGATCCCTGAAGTGGTGATTCAAGTGAAACCTCTGCACTCACAAGCAAGTGACAAGAACATGTTCGTCAAAAGTTGAAAAATCTGATTTCGGAGAAAAATCTGAGCGAGTTTCAAACAGTTGCTTGCTTTCACGACATCTAAAAGCGTGTCCGTTCTCAACTTTGGTTATCACGAAACCGTTACACTTATATGCCAAATTTACAGCCACATGAGAAATTATTGCAACTGATTCATTGCAATAGAATGATGACCATCAATGTTAAGAAATTAAGGACTGAGAGGCCTGCAGTGATTCTATTGTCGTACCTTGAGCACGCGCGACATTTGGTTGAACGGTGTGCCAAAGTGAAGAAAATAGTGAGTGAGATCGTAGATGATGTACATTAAAAGTCCGCCACTGACCATGCTCCTCTTCATGGGCCTCCCCACAACATACACGAGTGGCTCCGTTACATAACAGATCTGCAATAAGAATCATTAAATTATGTAGACCTTGTTTCCCAACCCTGATCTTAATAATGAAAGTAATGAAAATGAAAAATGATATTTTGAAAGCAGAGAAAAACTCTTGCAGAATCTTTACTAAGATATTAACCTAGCCAGTTGGTGAGGAGTACCACGACAATAATAATGCCAGTAATGGCAGGAGGGAACACCAAACGTGTTCCATCCATTGGGTGCTTGTGATGAAAGCCATGGAGAAAGTAATGTGCAGTGTTGGACCTGTACAAATTAAATAAAATTTCATCAATTCAATGAGAACATGTACTTGCAAACAACCGTGAGAATGCACTTTGATATGGGTTCAGTAATTACAGTAAGAAGAAGGATTTTGGGTTATAATCCTCTTAAAAACTCGCCATCATCGAGACATTGGCTTTGTCAGTTTCTTTTTTAACACTGGATTTGACGTTTTCAATGCCTTGTATGCAAAAAGGACGACGACTCACCAATAGCCCGAGGTTTTCATGTGAAACACGAAGCGATGCAACAAATACTCAATGAAGGTCCAGATGAAAGCGCCAGCAGCCATGCCGAAGGGTAAAGCAGACAGCCGGAGACCTTCCTTGTGCGCTACTACGGCAAGGTAGATCACCAACGGTCCCCACACTGCCGGTATCGCCCACCACGCTGTTTTGGTGAGAAACTGCACCCAAACCACATTTAATTCGTGCACGCCTGTGACCTAATTCTTCCAGTAATTTTTATTTTCAGGGGAAACAAAATTAAAAAATGGACTGTAAACCCCACACGTACACAACTGGTACTTTGGTAGGGTTACTCACAGCATATAATCATACTGTAACATTTGGTTGTTTATCAAAATATTTACCTCAGCAATATCACTTTCAAAGAAGCGAGGAGGCTCCTTCTGCACTATGGGGTCGTGCACCCACTGTTCGTAATCGTCGCCCAATTTCCCCACCTGTTACATCAAGATGAATTTTAACTCAAAAGTGCATCAAATCGATACAACAATTGCCAGGTCTCCAAAGCAGGACATAAGGTAAGTAAACCCGAAAGGCTAAACTAATGAAACCAACACTACGTACGCGCTGTTGTTGTACATTTGGTATCCAAAAATGTAGGATTGTAGCTTGTACATAATTATGTCAGCTTTCTTAGTTTGCTGATTTCGGGGTATGGTTCCCTAACTTCCCTTGCGCATGATCCTGTGTACGTATAGATGCTTGGGAAAATGAAAAGCTGAATGTATGTGTGTTGCGAGTGCATTACCTGAAAGACGAGAGGCTTATTGAGATCCACAGTATATCTGCTTTCCTGGCCTGCACTGGAAAGTCGCATCCCATTCTCTCCACTACAGCCAACACCACCACTGAGCAAACTCAGCAAACTAAGCCTCGTTTATTCCATCGATCATGTCAGCAAGCCATGCCCCAACAAACTCGGTTCTTAATTAAATGAATAATCACAGTACTTTATACAAATACCCTGTTTAAACATCATTACTTGAGATGTTGTTTCAACCAGGTAGCCAACCAGGAGGTTGAAACTACAACATTTTGATGTTATGATTATTTATACATATTACTTCTAACAGTTCCGAAATGCCCAAAATTGAACTGACATTTCCATATCTACTGGAGTTGAAATAAAACAATATATCACTTGCAAGGAAGCTCGATTCACGGAAGGTAACAAAATGTCTCTGTAGAAAGAAGATATCAACTCCGACATTTCTGAATGACAAAATTAATATGCAGGTATGAAAAGTCACTATACTCAACTATCAGCTTCAAAAGTGAAATTAATTTTGCATTCGATTTTGCGGAAAATTTATCATTTTGGGTGCTTCCTCCGCAGTGCGTGCAGCTAGCTGTGAAATCAATTATAAGATTGAACTTGGACTTGAAATATATGTAGTAATTAAACTTAAGTGGAAAACTAACCGAGTGCAGCTGGAGTCACGGACGTGACCGATGCGAAACTGCTGAAGCATACGAAATGCATACTGGCTGTGAGAGTGCCGGGCACTGTCTTCACCGCGCATCACCTTTCCGATGTCCTTCGATTGCAAATGCTCCACAATCACCTGCACCACACACATCATGTTAATCACAAACTTTAACACACATTCTTTGTCTAGCTACTTACTTTGCGTGGAATCCGAAAAAACGTGGTCGCCCTACCTCTCAATCTGTCATAGAAGCATACATACGAATGTGACCAGCTAGTGTGCATTCATTGTCATATATCACGCCATTAGGTGGCCACAACATGAAAGGTGAAGCCAAGAAAATCGCATTCGAAAAGTGCGAAGAGAGATTGACTGACTGACTAATTAATTAATTAAAGCTAGGCTCAGAATGCAGCTTCTGGCTGATTGATTCTATGACATACGTACGCATGCAGAGTTGGAGTTGGAGCTGGAGCTAGACGATGAATTGATCGAGCGGAGCTAGCAAGCAAGGCAAGCAAGGGGACTGACACTACTAGATTTTGAAGAGTTTAGGACCGTTTTCCAGCACCGTTTTAATGTTTGCTACGTCTTGGAAACTTGCTTGGAGCAACGATTTTCAGCAATCTTGCAAATGTTGGAACATGCTTAAGTAAACATAAAACTTTTTTCAGCAAATATGTTACTAATGAGGAAGGCGGTGAGTTCTAGCAGTGTGTGAGTAGTACCTGAGAGCCGCCCGGGTGCGTGGCCACGAATTGGGAGATGTCATACACGATGCCGTCCACCACCACCCACGCGTCGTTGTGGCTCTTGTGCTGCCTGATTTCGGCCTCACTCACCCCCTCGTCTTCTAAACCTTTTCTCTCGAACTCCGAAAAAGCTTTCGAACTCTGTCTTCTCCTCACAGTCACCTCCACTGGAGGCTGCTTGAGAGACTGCTCAAAGTCTGCCATTAGTGGCAAAGCCGAACTCATTGCTGATATATCGAGCAAGTGCAAGCAAGCAAGCAAACAACTTAATTACTGAAGGATACTCCTGATAGACTCCAACAAAGTCAAAGCTACAGTGCGTCCACCATGCACCAACACACCACCAAAGCAAGCTTCGTTGAATTAATTGCTAGCTGGATCTTCAACTCCCGGCTTGATCGAATTGCCCCCGCATGCAACATCTAACTTTTTTCCGACAAATTCTAGCTAACTAGCTAACTGAAGTCTACCACCAACACACGACCAAAGCAATTGCAAGCTTCGTGTAATTGCAAACTAGCAAATTCGCCACCTTGCTATTCAATTCCAGGCTTGCCCCGAAAGCTAGCTAACCGTGCTGTAGCTTCGGTTGCGGATAGTACGACTTGATCAAATTCCCCGTGCATGCCACTGTTCGTGACCTGTTAGTGCAGTCACTACACTTGCGACGTACACACTGGATAGATAGATCGACACACTGGACCAGATGAGCGAGTTACGTACGAAGAATGGAAACGATCAATCTAACTGCAGATCGAAGCTAGGCTAGCTCCCAACCGAACTGTCCTTCCTTCAGCTTTGTGGCACCAATACAAGGACTCATTCTGCTGCTCGGATCTACACACACTATATACTGTTACTATGCATGTATGTATATATTATAAGATCGATATGTCAATGCCGCCGGTCCGGTCGAAGCCCAAATCTGCACATGAGCTAGCTAGCTATCTAACCAACTTAAGCTGCTTGCTGCTGCTTGCTACTGTACAGCTAGTAACCGGGACCCATTCCATGCGTGCGAGAATTACTTACACTCAACTCCAGACGACTCCACAATTATTGAGTATGAGCCCTACTTGCAGTTGAATATTAGATATTCTGCTAAGCTTAATAAATGAGTCCGTTCATGAAGAGATAAGATATACTACAGCTAGCTAGTATATTTCGTCAGTGTCGTCGTCATGGAGATCTTTTTCTTCTTCGAGTTAGGGGAATGTACGTAGCTATAAGCTTATAACTTAAATGTTGTTGCAGTACTGCCAAGGCGGCCAAATCTTACTTCACCGTCGTCAGTCGTCACGGTAGCGGCAAACTCAAAATGATTGCAGTTGTTGCATCTAGCTAGCTAGACGTCGCGCATCTGGCCCGGCACATGTCACCTTTCACGGGTTCATTCATTGTACTATACTAACGCATCGATCGACTGCTACAGTAGCTAGCTGGAGTCTGGTTTTCCATTTGTGTCTTACACTACTGTACTAGCTAGCTACTGTACTGATTGTGTGTCCTTCACCGGCCTTCACCAGTACATGCAAGTCGACAGAGAAGAGTACACAGGCATTTCGTTCGTACGTCATGATTTTGACTTTATGAACCTATGAAATTATGAATAGCTAGAAACACTGTTGTATATCAAATGCCACAAGCTCACAACTTGCGGATATAGGCTCGATCGATGGGAGGGGACTGGGGAGGGCAGGCAACCCATTGTCCTCATCACCCCGAACATGATGATTCTGGCAATACTGTACGGGTGCATGCTCTCAGTGTAACTTTCGTTCCGTTCCGTTTCGTGCCTGAAGAAGAGATGAATAGTGATCAATTATGGGCACAGTTCCCGGCGCAGTTGTGGCGCATGATGATTGGCTCTCAATGTTGCAACCAACCCAACTTCTGGTGGACTTTGCAAGCAGCCCAGCCCATTCGAGGAAAAAAAAAAATCAAGCCTCCGGAGGGCCACCACGCACGCGCGCAGTGACCTCGTTTAGGATTTCCACGTCACGCCCTGCAGCTGGTGATGCAAAATTGGACTATCCGGCGGGGATTCACTCCCTTGTCTGACTTTCGGGAACTCGACAAGGTAGCTTGGACGTAACACATAGTCAAGATGCAACAAAGGTTGGTAGTGTTTGATAATCACTCAGCCCTAAATCCATTTGATATTATCAATCAATTTATATAAAGTCGAAGGTGTTTAACCCTTAACCCCTTAACGCCTCAATCCTTTTTCAAATTTTCACACATTTTTGCTTATATCTTTGTACAATTCATGAAATTGGACATAAAAGAAGGTTGTCTTTTCAAGATTCAAGTGTTACATTGGATGGATGAGAAGGTAGTTGGATGAAAAGAAGGTAATATGGACGTCGGAACGCTTAAGGCTTAAAGGACGAAGGGGTGACATTGGAAATCATCTCTTTCCATTACTGTGTGAATCATGGGCTTTAGAAATAGCAAAAGCACTCATTGGAAGTCAAGGCACTACTAATAGAAAATCTCTCCTTTTGACAACTAAATTTTGAGGATGAACAGTTGCACTTTTGTCCTACTACAAGGATTCCCTGTGTCATCCATCGGACACCAAACATCCTCCTCGACGTTTGAAGATTTAATAAACTCAAATGATTTCAAGCCAATAGCTACTAATCAAAGCCACTTCATTTCAAGGATTGGATTGTTGGAAGGTGTGAAGAGAAGCTATTTTAATAATCAGAGTAGAAGTAGGCTTGGAAGTAGGTAAGATATAATCCATATGGGATGTGTAAATTAAAGATTAAGACTTAAGAGGAACACAACCACTTTTAGTTAAGTCAAAATATGGGCAATTTCGTTAAAATGGCGGTATTTCGTGTGCCATTTTCAGACATCTTGGTCTCAATTATAAAAGTGGCATCTAAGAAAGATATAGATTTTAGAAATCTTCAACTTTTATAGATTTTAGAAATCTAGGACAAATATAGATTTTAGATCATACGATTTGAGTTGTAAAAATGACATCTAGGATTGTTGTAGATTTCATACATCTAGGAAAGATATAGATTTAAAACATCGAGGATTGATGAACATTTCAGGACGCCCAGTTTAAACCATAAAACCACCAAAGTAACGAAATGATGCAATTTTAATGAAATTGCCCATCAACATAGAAATTGTGCTCAAAGTAGAATTTCAAACCTCATTATAGAATATATATATCCGTTGAGGTTTAGAGTCTCCAATAAAAAGTTATGGACAATATTCAAAGAGGGTATTTGAAAATGTAAAAAAAATGTCCCTTTCAAACCCTCTTTCAAATTGGTCCGTAACTTTTAGTTGGAGTCTCAGAAACTCAAACGGATTTTGGGTGATAAAATTGAGCTTGATAACCCAACCTTTTTTAGTTCAACAGTTTTTGAAAAAAGATATTCTACTATGCTAAAATGAGGTGTGAAATTCTACTTCAAATACAAATTCTATAACTTGACAATGAGTGGTCAAGGTCTCATCTTCCCAACCCATATCCTTTGAGGATTCATGATGAACAATTGATTTCATTATAAAAACAACCTCTTCACCCTTAATTCTCACTTAATGTTAACAAAGTAAGTCTTTCACATTGCTATCAAACAAATTCATGATGGGAGATGGTAGTTTAATTGTTTTAGACATTTTTAATTTTTTTGACAACTAGGTTAGTGCAAGGTGCATCAAATAACAAAGTGTTTCATAATGAATTAGACCTTTAGTATTCAGATTATGAGCCACTTCAAACATTGACAGACATCCGACATCCCAATGTAATGTGAGCAGCAATAGGAAAAATAATAATGTGAGATAAAATGTAAGATGTGGGGTCCTCTGAGGGCTTTCTAGCGGCTCTTTGGAAATCTAATTTTTTTTCTTACTAATGCCTTGGTTGGAAATAGGACAATCTACATGACCAATATAGGTTGAACGGAATCTTCAGCTAAAATATTTATAATAATTATGTTTTGAGAAATAAAATATTTGGAAAATTATGAAAACTTTCCAAATTCTATTTCTACACACAAGAAAATTTCCCCCAAAATTTCCCCACTCAAGAAACCCACTCTACATGTAACTGCTTAAGTGGTCAAAAATGAGTTGCCTTCCTCTAGATTTAGTGATGATTGAATTGAAGCAAGCTATAAACTCATTACTTACTTTAGTTTACTACACTAAGCAAAGTTAAAAATTGAATTTAACCCCTAAAGGACCAAGGCCTTTTTTCTGCCAAAAAACACTCAAAATTGCCATTTCTACAGCAAAGAGTATAAACAATTGAAAATTGTTTTTTTACGACATCTAACCGTAGGATCTTACACCTTATTAGTATGAAAATGTGTGGAAAATATTTCGGAATTTTCGACCGTACAGATTGCAAGATATTTGCATTCAAAGTGAAAAAAACAAGTTTTTTAGCACATTGCGGGACTAGATTATTTGACTTTGAACATTTTTAACTTAAATTTTTTGCACTACAGAGTTTTGAGTTTTAAATCATTATAGTGGAGAATTGAGTTGAGAGTTTAGGAGAAAAAAAAGTTTTCCAAAAAAGCTTAATTTTCATTCTTAAAAAAATTGTAGAATAGAAATAGATACAAGATTGAATGAAAATCTATTTTATTAATATATCTAAGATAGAATTAAAATGCACTAATTCCCACGGTGAGATTATTCTAGCAAGAAAACTAAAACATGTGGAACTTTTCTTTTTTTAAATTGTCAAAATTGCGTTCAGAAATGAATCCTACAAGTTATTTTTTCAAGAAGGTGCTCTAATTGCCCGAAAAATAAGATTGTCCATAACTTTCTCATTAAAAATCCAAATTAAATGAATCAAATCTTTCCAGATAGACAAAAATATAATCTATGAGGAAAAAAAATTTAGAAAAAAAAATTCAATTTTTGCAAATTTTTTTTGCTGCCCGGTCTCCCATGTCTTGAGTTACATGGGCATAACTTTTGTTCCCGGGCACCGATTGGAAAAAAAATTATATTCCCACAAAGGTAATCAGTTTTTCTATCTTCAAAAAAAGTTTCAAAAAATCAGAAAAAAAATTCAGTCCGTAGGTACCTGCCCGAAATCCATTTGTCCCCCAAAGGGACACATGGTCCTTTTGGAGGTTAAAGTATGTGCACCTACAATCAACCCCAATTACAACTAAATATAGGTACTATTATGAAGCATGTAATTACTACTTTTACTGGATCTTATTATTTGACAACTAAAAGAGGATTCTAACAAATGCATTATTTGGACATTGTATGATTTTTCAAAGTTTTGTCTCAAGAAATACTAAAAGTCTAAAACTAACACTAGACTCTATTTATTTTAGACTTTGAATTCATTTTCATGCATAAACTTCCATTTGTAGATTGTATACATTTTTTCATCAATATCTAGAAAAAAGTGATTCTTTTTTAGTTCAAATGTAGGTGTCGCAATTTGGGTAGTAAATTAGTGTTATTGTGGGTATGTGTTGTAGGTATTTCAAAGTGTTCACATGATTGTGTATTGAGAAGCTAAGATAAACCACGCCGTACTAGGAAATCTTACCAAATAAGGTAGCCAACCCCTTTTCAATCAACCATCCATTTTTACTAATTAGGCTATTATATTTGTGATCAGATGTGGTTTAGATGACAACTCAAAGTAGGAGCAACACAAATTTCTAGGAGGGGTACATTGAAAGCATACAATGATTACAAGATGTGCATTGGAAGCCACAATTGAAGAATTGTCAATTTTGTAATCAGTCTACACACTTCTTTTTGCAATTGACTTCTCTCAAACTTTTGAATTTCCAAAAATATGGGATCTAACAAATAACTTCTCTAGAGTACCTTGATAGCAAATCTATATAGGAATGGGCAATTCTACCTTATTGTTGAATACTGACTTGCATCATCTTTTTAACAAGTGTATGGCATGGAATGGTCCCTAACTCCCAAGCTGGAGGAAACTAAGTGCGAGAAGTTTCATTGCAACACGCACATGCAATGGACTAGATAGTGCTCGAGAGCCGAAAGGCTCGAGAGCATTATGGAACATAATGTGAAGTCTAATAATTAATCACAAATGCTTAGGGAGGTCACTTTGCAAAAAGTAGAAAACCATGTGAGTTAAACTATAGGGTGCATTTTATTCATTGGAAGAAAAATTTATAAATTATCTAGATCTACTTTAGTGTGGATTTAATTCTTGAAACATCATTATATGTAAAATAGGATATAGTAAAATCTCTTGGTTTAAAAAAAAAATAGATATAAATTAGTATGAATAAAATCAAAAAAGAGAAAAAATGAATTTTAGAATATTTAATTCCTAGTCCTTCTAATAGAAGAATGAAAAAGAATAACCATTTAACGCTTTGGAAATTTTCTAATTGAAGTGATATTAATCTTTTTATATATACAATAAGATGTGTTAAAAATGAATCATCAAAGATGCTTTTTTAGTGTATTTTGTTACCTTTCAACTTCTTATTTGGTATCTCAAATTTAGCCATAAAAATGATCTTTTTTTAATTTGAATCCAACTAATGAAATGAAGATTATTAGGTCTAGTTTCTACTCCAATTTGGAAATTTGGAAAATTCCTAAAATTGATTATTTTATTGCAATGTGAAGTTTATGAATATAACCATAGTTTACTAATTTTCTAATTATAGAATGATATGGAAATCTGGTTAACATCATTATATTCTGAATTATAATATATGTCTATGACGAAAATTTCCCTTAGTTATAAACATTTTGATTGTTGCATGTACCTAATTTGATGCCAATTCCAATTGTCAATTGAAATATATATGATGAGATGTAAAAAAAAGATTTGATTTTTGACATAGTTATTATTAAAAGTTTCTATTCTAATTGCCTTTTAAGTAATATGAAATGTTGTAGAAATTTGGCAACTTGTTATAAATTGGAGTGTTTATAAGTTCATAGTTCATAGTAACAAATTTCATAATTTTGGAGTCTATAAAACATAAGATAATAACCTTGATACAACAACATCTTCATATTAAATGTCAATTAGATAATAATGTAATGAGAATTCCAACAATAGGAACAATTGATCAAAAGAGAAGTCTATAATGTGAAAAAAGAAATTCTATTAAAAGAGTGAAAATTGTATCAAAGATGTGCATTTCAAGGTTCAAAACACTATCTACAAGCTAGGCTTATCCTTTCATGTGCTATGCTTTCATGTGCTATGCCTTTCATTGGCTAAATTCTCCCGACCTACTGATGACTTTTTTGTTGAAGCATCCAACCACCTATACTTTGGGATTTTTTTTTAAAACCACAATAGCTTGTTATGTAAATCTAACCACACACAAAGATGGCCAACTTGATTCTTCAAAGGGTTACTTCAAGTGCATCTTCCTCTAAATATTTTTAATAATAGAAATACTTCAAAAACTAAAGTGATCACATTCTAGTTGTTTAGGAAGTTTAGGGGTAAATGATTAACCCCTAAAGGACCAGGGCCGTTCTTTTGTCAAAAACTACTCAAAATTGCCATTTTTGCTGCATTCATCCATAAAAACGAAAAAAATACTTTTTTTAGAATCTAACCGTAGGATCTTGTACTTTACTAGTCTAGTATCATGTCGTAAAAATTTCATGGAGTTTGACCGTACAGATTGGAAGATATTAGCATTCAAAGTTGAAAAAAGAAAGTTTTTTTGAACACTAGCCTGCAATTTCAGATGACTTTGAATGCCATTTGGGGAAAAAAATTACACCATGGACCTTGAATTTAAAATTTTTTGTGTTGAAGAATTGAGTTGAAAGTCTAGAAAAATAAAAAATAAAACATGATTGATTTTCATTCTTTAAAAAATTGTTCAGTACAAGTAGGTCCAAGATTGAAAGAAAAACTAAATCTTTAATAGCTCTAAAATGGGATTGAAACACAATAATCTCAACAGTGAGATTGTTCTAAATAGAAAACTTAACCTTGTCAAACAATTTTTTTTTTTAAATTGTGAAAATTGCATTCAGAATTGAATCCTATAAGTTATTTTTTCAAGAAGATGCTCAAATTGCCTGAAAAACAAGATTGTTCATAACTTTCACATTACTAATCCAAATGGAATGAATCAAATCTTCACATGTAGACAAAAATATGATCTTTAAGAAGAAAAAAATTAAAAAATTAATTTCAAATTTTTGTAGATTTATTTTTCTGCCCGGTGACGTGTAAATTATGTTTAAGATGCCATATCTTTTGCTCTCGGGCACCAATTGAAATAAAATTTATATTCCGACGAAGCTCATAAGTTTTCCAATCTTATGGGAAAGTTTCAAAAAAATTCACTGAAAATTGAGATCATACGAACTTGCCCCAAATCCATTTTGTCCCTCGAGGGGACAATGGTCCTTTAGGGGTTATTCAATTATTGTTTGTTTCATGTTGCTTTTGAGTTTAATTCTAATTTTTTTTATGTACATTGCATATTTTCACACCAAAAATTCATCCTAAAATCCTTCATTATCAAACAAAACAAAATTCCCAAAGTTTATAAATACTATAGCATGTCAAGAATTAAGCTAGATTTTCATTTATAATTACCTATAGGGTGCTTAAAATTAAGACTACTGAGTAGCTTTTTTCTACTAAAAGGATCCCTTAAAATCATAACTACTAGGTAAATAGCACCCAAACAAATACCCGGTTAAGGCATGTGGTTACAAAGCATAAAGGAAGTGACTTCCCCGAGTACATATGTTTGTATCTACACTTTTCAAAAATCTAAGGATGTAGAAAGAGGGTGTGCAATATGAATTATAATGCTTTTTTGACTATTCAATGGAATGGTGACAAATCTGCCTTGAAAACCGAACTTGGCATTATGAATGGGTATCGCCCTAGATTAGGGTATACACAAACACAAAGTGACTTTGGAGAGTGAAACCAGTCTTTTTAACCCCTCATCGCCTAAGGGGACCAAAAGTGTCCTCACATAGATTCAAGTCCAATTCAAAATGTTGTAACTTTTGCATTTGATGTCCAAATTCAATAACACTTGTTGGAAAATTTTCCCTCTCTCTTCTAGTTTATGTAATAAAAAATTTAGATCAATACAAGGTGTATTCATTTCTTGTAAGCCAATCAAAGTTCATAGGTTCAATTTGAGTTCACCAAACTACATTTGAAGGCTGCAACTTTGAGGGCTTGTATCTCCTTCTTTTAATCTTTGTTTTCAATAAAATTTGTTGGATCATGTTTTCCTTGAAGTCTAGTTATTGTAGTAAAATTTTCATGTCAATCCAAATTGTTTTGAATGTTTGGGAGCAATTCAAAGTTCAAAATCCCAACATTTTTGGATTAAACTGAACTTCAGTAACTAGTTTTTTCTTCATTCAATGTTTGTTTCCAATCATTTTTCTTGGTAAAGTTGCACATACTAGTTTAGTTTGTGTGGCTCAAATTCCGTATCAATCCAATAAGTTATGAGTGACTAAGAAGCATTTTAGTAGAAGGAGGTTCAACCTTAGATGTGTTTTTTGCAACTTTTTTTGCTACTTTTTTGACATTTGAAAGCCATTTTGCAGACACAATGAATTAATTCAATGATATTTACTTTCATCAATGTGTTTGTATGCTTGTTTTGAATCACTTTATAGTTCAAAATTTTTTCATTTGAGTAGGTTTAGAAATTGAATTTGTGATTTTTCAAAGGTGCAATGTTAAACTATTAATAGACCCTTGTTAAAGTACAAGCAAAATCCTCATTAAAGCACATGGCTGACGTGTCCGCTTCTCAAGTACATTGCCACTATGATAAAAGATTGATAAGATTGTGGATAATAAGTAGCTAGATCACCGACGCAAATTGGAAGGTTGTCTAGGTGTCGGAATTTGGGTGGATGGCGGACTATTGACGGTGTTGAGTGTTTCCACCATAATATAAGGGGGGCAATCCTGCAATTATTTCCAAACAAAAATATACATATCAAATAATTCATTCAATCCGGCACTTATTCATGAGTGAGTGAAATGTATTGCCTCACAAGAGACAGTTACTCACAGATTCCACTATTGAACTCTCTTTCTCTCCTAATGACACCTGTCTGTCTTGGTGCGAATTTAATTGTTTTGCTCATTGACTTATATGTGCACACGTGAAAGGTGAAGGAAACTCTGTCAGTAATGTAGTTTGGTGCAATGAAAGCAATGATGCCATGGAGTCAAACTCAATTCAATAAAAATAAAAAATAAAATAAAAAAATAAAAAACATCCCTCCAACTTTATATTGTATTTGAAAGTAATAAGAAAATGAAGTATTGGATAAGATTGACAAGTGTCTCACAAAGTTTGAAGGTCAGTTTTAAGGTAGGAGGTCCATGAATTTTCATTGGGAGGTGAAACATCTTGAAATATATTTTTCAGTAAATTTTCCTTGGAAGACAAGTGGAATTGACATCTAATCCAAGTCGTTTCATATTTTTTAAGAGCTTTGTGGAATTAGTTATGAAATTTTGAAGTTGAAATGGCATAGGGCACTAAAATGATTCACCTCCTAAAATGTACATTATCTATATATTGTTGAAGGCTATGGAAAAAAAAAGACATGTACAAATAGTGTACACTTAAAGAGGTCATTTTAGAGCTTTAGCGCTTTTAGAACCTCCTACCTTAAAGTAATTGTTGTTAGCTAACTCCTTTTTTGATCACTTAAGCAATTTAGCATATTTGCAGTATAGGTACGGTGAGGGGGAAAATTTCCATGTTTAGAAAAATAGGTGTTGGATTGATTTAGTATTTTATTCTACAATTTTGTCTTCATAAACAAAATTACCATGAAAAATGCACAAGTCAGGTGGAAGCTTAGGTTTGCCTACAAGAAGAGTTCATAATGCCAAGTTTGGTTTTCAAAACAGATTTGTCACCATTCCATCGGATAGTTAGAAAAGCATTATTACTCATAACGCATACCCTCTTTCTACACCCTTAGATTTGTGAAAACTATGTGATGAACTATTAGACTTGATATTATGTCCTATAATGCTTTCTTTTTGTGTAGGTGGAGATGAATAGTAATTAGTTATGGCGCAATTCCGGTGCAATTGTGGCACATTATGATTAGCCTACAAGTCTTTCAATATTGCAACTAACCCTGGGTGATTTCATTTGCAGTCCATAGTTGAAAATAGGACGATCTATATGACCAATATAGGTCGAACAAAATCTTCAACTAAAAATTTCAAGATAATTACATTTTGAGTTAAAAAAATTCTGGAAAATTCTGGAATCCTTCCAAATTCTATTCTGTAGTCAAGATACACAAACTCCAGATAAGCATATTAATTGCTCAGGTGCTTGGAAATGGGTCAGCTACCTTGGTCCATAATAATTTCCCTTGTGTGACTGTCATGACATCGAATCAACTTATCCAAGACATTGAAAAGCCGTCCACAAATGTCAATTTACTTTCTATTCTATTCTTTTTATTTTTTTTATTTTTTATTTTTTATTTTTTATTTTTTATATTTTTTTAAAGCACAAATGAATGATTTTTTTTTCCTTCATCAAACCCTAAACCTCTCTGACAGACACCCCTTCAGGATGATCTTGGGCAAGTTGCCATGGAAGACCCTTCAGGCACCTGAAGGCCACCCACAAAGCCTAACTTAACTTATATAATTTCCTTCCCTTTTTTTTTCAATACAAATGACTGAGATTTTCATTTGCCAAAACCTGACAACATGGACCGACCTCCAAGACGCAACATACATGGACACCAATGTCAACTTTCATAAAACCTTCCGACACCAAGCTCTTGGTTGTAAGTCATTTTGGATTGATTGATATACTGTACTTGGTTGTCCTTTTAGAATGACAGACCCACGATAAGATGATTCTTTTTTTCAATATTATTATTTTATTTTTAAAATAAACGAAAACTTACTAGAGAATGTTAGATAAAGCATTATGGGATATAATGTCAAGTCTAATAGTTCATCATAGACGTCTATATCCAAATTTTTCACAAATCTAAGGGTATGAAAAGAGGGTCTGCATTATGAGTTGTAACGCTCTTTTCCTTTTACCATCCAATGACACTGATGGTGATAAATTTGCCTTGGAAACCGGACTTGGCATTATGGGGTTTTCATTGCTAAAGAACCAACCAGACAGCCATGCAGACTCATTATTTTTAATGTTTCTAGTTCCACGACAACAAAAACATGAAGCAGTTGAAACTTGCTCGCTTATATAAACTTGAGTTCAGGAGGTTTGTTCATGGGTTTATAAATCAATACCTCGTGATGATCTGAAGTTTCATAATAAAGGTAAAACACACTTTCGGTTTTGAAACTAAAAATTCATGTTAGTCGAAGATTTGAAATTGTTGCTACAAGCTCAAAAATCCATCAAAATCAGAAAACCGTAATGTGTTTTTGGAAAGATCAAAGTAGTTTATTTTCCATGATATAAAGACACTTGCATGCTGAAAAATTGAAAAGAATTATACAAGAATTTGGCTATATATCTACTATCTAGTACTTTCACAATTAGCACATATTACAACATTCATTCTATGAGGCATTGGTGGAATGAGAACTTTAAGCATGTCCATAGATACCCCTTTCTTCCCATGTGTTTTGTGTCAATTCAATAAGTTCCTTTCTATTCTTAGGCATAGCTTCATTCTAAATATGGTCTTTCAATGTTTTCCAAAAGATTTCTATGGAGTTAAGATCAACAAAGTTTGCCGCCATGTTAAGTTCTCGATACCAAGTGAGCATTGTGCACTCTTTTACTAAAATTAGAATCTCTTAATTGCAAGTAGTTTCAAGGAAAGAGTTCCAATATTCTAATTGATATGATGAAATGAAGTTGGTAGCTACAAGAGGGACGCACACAAGCAAGTGTGTCAACTTATTGAAGGTGATTGTATAAGACAACATCCAACTCATCCCTTGACATTGTTTCTAGATTGAGATATCTAGAATCTTGATTGGAAGCAAACACCAAGCAAAACATGCAAAGGGAAGCTCTTTCACGATGCTTACAATTGTAATTAAAATTATTGTTGCAATCAAACAAAGCTAAGAAGCAATTCAATGCTAAGCAAACATCGGTGTCCTAAACATGAAGAGAATGTTTAAGTTCAATCAACAATAGTTTTGGCTCACATAATGGATGGTTGCACATCACCAACTAGAAGCTGCATGCAATCACAAACGAGCAAGAGATTAATGTGAATATGTTGCACTTATCTTGTAGATATGATAATGATAACCCAATTACAGCTTTTACCAATACCTCATAGGATTCCATCACCAAAAAAATAGGCAGCTATTCATTTTCAAAGGTTTTGAGGAAAGTGAGTTACTATTAATTATTTCATATTTCATATTTTTAAGTAGACTTTTTTGGATTCTTTGTTATGTCACTAGGAGAAGGACATTAGAGGAGATTTCAGCCCCCTGGAGGGCTGTGAGTTCCCAGACTGCGGGAACTGGTTCGCAGGGGGCCGCAGCAGCTTGCAGACGTGGAATGGCGACTTCCACGTCGGAAAAAAATAATTTTTTTTTCTGTTTTTTTTTGCATTTCAAGAGTAAAACTTTTTTTTTTTTTTTTGAAATTTTTTTACGGGAACAGCGGTTCCCCGAAAACTGCAGCGGGACAGTTCCCCCGCAGCTGCTTGAAACGGCCCTCCAAGGGTCCGAAAACTCCTCTAATGCGGTATCTCTTTCGCATTGGAGGGATAGTCTTTTATATCATTACATATTTTTTTGCTACTCTAGAGGGTTGCAAGTTCCTACCTGGAAACTCACCAAAACCCGTTGTTTGCAAGCTACGCTGACCTGACTGAGAGACTATTAGGTCACTTTTTGGGGGAAAAAAAATTAACTTTATTTTTTATTTTAAGGATTTAATTTAATTTTTTAAATATCTGACACTAGCTTTCAATGAGATCAGGGGGAACTGAATTGGGAACAGACTTGAAACGGCCCTCCAGCCTCCCAATCTCATCTAATGATAGCTTTGAGCATGAATCTTAATAATTTTCCAAATCTAGTTAAAATATAGAGAAATCTAGTTTACAAAGTTTGATATATATGACACCTTCATAGACCATATTTTGTTACTTAATGGGGTGTTTTTCAACACAAAAGATGTGTGTATGAATGTTTCCTACATATCTATGTAATCAAATTGAAAATATTCATCACCAATATTTTTCAATCAATCATCATGTAAGATTATGAATATTAAATGAAACAATTCACCAAAAATAATTTTTTTTTTTTTTTTAAAATTGAAATTTGGTATGCTTGATTGGGATTGCACAAGAATTGGATGTTAATTGTGGAAGACAAAATAATTATGCCCATTGTACTCAATATTATGCAAAATTCTTTAAATGGCACAATAGGTAGTTTGAAATATTATTGTACCCCATTGTACTATACAAGAATCCATCTAAACTTAATCTTAGAGGATGATTTGAGGGGCTTTGCATATTTAGAGTGTGAACTCAAAGGTGCCTCTAAAAGATACTATTTTAAAATTGTTCTCATCTAATGTTGGGTGTCAAGTTATTTAGAGTCCTAGACTTAGGATACTCTAAGAAGTAAACTAGTAAGATTTTTTTGCAATTTCTAATTAGTTCAAATGCGTATTCGATGATACTGCAAACTCTTTTTTCATAACCAACTTCCGAGTGAAATTGGCGCTGATCAATGTAGTCCTAGTTTTCGAGTTGTGGGCACTTGAATATCACAACTTTGCTGCTCTGAAACACTCCATTCTAACAAATATGGCCATATGCTCTCTGATTTTGCAATGTTACCTGTAGAAGGCAGGCAGTCTTTTTGGCGCAGAACTTCCATTGAAAATGCTTTTGTGATCATTGGCACAAGGGCGTCAAGCCAAGACTTTGTCTAAACATGATCAGAAAGAAACCATGTGCTAAAATTGAAAGGAATGAGAAAGTTGGCATAGCAGATTTTTCTTAGCATAGTGACTGTAGTTCTTCTCGAGTTCATTGAGAAATTGTTCAGTACAAATGTGCACCTCTGCAATCACGAGTCTTGATAATCGCTTCTACACCTGTGCTACTACTTATTTCCACTATGACTATCAATTTGATTTCAAGCCACTAAAAAATAAGGAATAGTTGGGCTTAGGGGAACCATGATCTATTTATAAAGACCAACTTTATTTTGTGGAAATTGCGATTAATGAAAGTCTTCACCTTCCAAAAATTCTCCCTAAGATGGTTTAGCAGTGACCCAATCTCCAGTAGTATCCAGACTTTTGGAGGAATTGCACATATCAAGCTTTTGCCCTTCTCGGTTGCCTTGAGCAGGTGCTTGAGGGAAGCGTGGACTACCTGGAGGATCATCGTCCCTCAAAAACAAATATAGAAATCCACTAATATATGCTCTAACTGCACATAATTATCAGTAAAGAATAATCCATGTAGGTGCAACCAAGCAGAAAGATCAAGGCTAAAAAGGAGCAAAAAAAGCATTTCATTCGTGGGAATCTAGAAATAATAACGTAAAATTATGGCATGCATTGCAAAGCTAAGTGAACTTGTAGACTGCTGATCGTAGATGTGAAACTTTTAGGACAGCAGAATCTATTGGTTCGTTATACACAATGCCTTGCTGAATCAAAGAGATGAAAATGCAAATGAAATTATCAAACCCCAATCTGTTTCTTGACATATTTGAAATATTTCGCGAATGTCACTACCAATACTAACTTGGTAGATACATATTATCAGAGGGAGATCGTATGGTCAAATTGCTGGAAGGGATACTGAAGGTTGCAATTCAAGAAGTCAATGCTCAGAGACAGATTCGATCTTACCAATTGCTTTTGTAAGAAATAATGGTCGACATCTCATCGTATGCTTTCCTTGAGATCTATATCATACAATAGGATAACCTGGTAACAAATTAATCGGTGCAACGCTGACAAATGAATGCAGATATCTACAGAGTTTGAGAGTATCCATGTTCCATTTCTCATAATGGTAGGTCGAATGAACCCTGTTGCTCGAGATAAGTTTGAATTTTGGTAAAGTGTGCAGATCAGCGTATTCACATCAACCAGCTTAAGCAGATGAATAAAGTGGAGAGAAGAAGAAATGCTGACAAGTTCTTGTTTTGTGAAATTAAGGTCATTCAGTTTAGTGGATGGATGATGACTTGATCTAAACTTTGATAATTTGGTAGTGCCATACTATTTGAATTTGAATACACAGTTAGCACACCTACTAGTCAAGGTCGCACCAGCTTCATGTCGAAGAGACACATGAATTTCACTCATCGCTCCTACGACCCTTCTAGCGATCATTGCCGTTTTAGTGTCGTCCACCGCTGCTCTAGCTTAGTACAGAACACAATTAAAGAAATAGTATCAATATGAATACATGTATAGACATTAATATAGTATACATTTTTAACATTACCGTGTACATCTAGAGACGCTGTTGTTGTTGTAATGACATAATTGGTCAACCCATAAAAGACAAAATTTTGGTCTTTAAGATGCATTATCTTGGAAGTGGGAATGATTAATCACCGTGTACTCGTACTGAATAGTTTGCACCGTGGATTGTCCCTAGGATAACTCCCCCCATGAGACCACCTGTTACCACGGTTGAAACTACTGCAGATGTTTTGCATCATAATCTAGGCATCATGGTATGTAAAATCAAGGGAATCAATTCAAGTTGCTAGATCAATAGTTTGTTTCGTTAGTATTACAAAATTTCAAAAAACTAATTTGGAATCTGAAACCTCATATCTATCCATCTATTCCAGTCCTAAATTTAAAAGCTCTGGACACTTGATCGTCACAATTTTTGGAGGTTTGAAGTTGAACAAGCTAAAAGCCTAAAACAGATATGAACATACAAAAAGATTGACATGTCTGCAACAACTTACGTTAGACGTCTTTGATATCCTTAATAAGAAAACTTTCACTAAACCTTAAAATTCTTGGTAGTAAAGAAGGTGCATTAATGCATGTTAATAATTAAAGCATCCAAGCCCTCCCAAGTCCTAAGCCAAGATACAGGGCTGACCTTAAAGTTTGCCTCCGTCAAATTGCCAACGCCACGTTCTTCAATGACATATTTATACCAGACAATCTAACTTCAAGAGAAAATCCATTCATAAATCCATTTGTCATACTTCCGAAAATACTTTGCTTTGAATCTCTCTTATCCATTGAAGTAGCTAGGGTTCAAGAACCAAATTCTGAAACTTAAAGAAATGGCGCATTCAAAGAAACCAAAAGAGGTACCTACAATGTGGTATTGCAGCACGTCAAGCTTGTATGACGTACACAAAGATCGCGTTAGCTCAATCTCTACATTCTCAACAAATAGACGAAGAATCAAACTCCAACCAATCTACAACATATATTGTAGTACAACGATCAACCTTATGTACTCAGCTCCTCGATCAGTCGTCAACCACGGTACAAATTTTAATTTTCTTGTTGCTTGCAATTGATACATATCCACTGACCAAGCTCAATGAGGAAACAACAATGTGATGTTGTAACTCTGCAAATCGAGTTCCAAATACAATTAATTTCTTGATCAAGTCCAAGCGCAACGTAACAGCAACTGCATAGCATACAACATCCATTTATGCTTCTAAGATGCAATTAATATTGGATTTCTACTCCAAAAAAAAGCTGAAAAGAAACTAAAAACACCACTTGAGCTTCACACATTGTTTGCAATACTGCTTCAAGCACAACGAGCTTTACAAAATGATCGCATCACGCTTGTGATCAAGAGGAGAAGGATTGAAAGGGTCCTACTTCCGTGCATGGATCGGTAAACTTCCACGATCATAAGAGTGGATGAATCTTTAAACAAACGCGGAAGTAATCTTGCATTCTAACGTAATTTACTGGTAAGGATGATTCTGAAATCGGTGTGCTAATCCAAATTTGGAAACATCGCAGCTAACAGGTTGACTAAAGATGTAATCTGATTAAACCTAAACCTGTTGTAATGGAAATATGATCAGATCACCTTGCATTGCAAAGTGAGAACTAGAAAAAGTATATCTATTCTTAATTCACAATGATGTTCTCATACTTAGATTTTGCAGTCATGTTTTCTTATCTGCAAAGGACATGGCCATGACGTCAGACTCCCGGCCATGGCAGCTCCAAACGCAAGAGAAACACCTTCTCCCAAACTAAAAAACTACAAGCCTCGATGAAATGCAAGCGTGAATTTATACGCCTCTGGTATCATGCCATCGAAGCACACGAGCTTGCTTATCCTTGAATACACAAAACGCTCAGTTCCGTGAAATCCAAATCCTCCGTGCAAGTCTGTGTCAAGTAGGGTTGTCATACCAGACGGATGTCCGATTCACCCGTCCGATAGAGGTCTCGCCCATCCGATGTGGTCAACACTATGTTGACTTTATTTAATTGAAAAAATAGGTGATGTGGCAACCACTTTGACGCCACCTAGCTGCCAAGTAGGACCAGGGCACGGACGTCATCGTCAAGGCGGGGACTGTGCTGGGCGTGGACGTATTGCGTCAGGGCGCGGACTTTAGTGAAGGTGCGAACGTTAGGGCGTGGACGTCATCGTCAAGGCGGGGACTGTATTGGGCGCAGACGCAAGTAGTCAGGGCGCGGACGACTTTTCAAATGTGGAGCCAAATTCAATAAATTTATTTTCGAATGAAAGGGGGCCCTTGTCCAACCGAACCATACTTTTTTGCATTGGGGGCAAGTGAAATTAATTCCTTGTGGATTTAAAAGTAAAGAAAGAGGAGCCTTCCTCCGTGGACCCGTATTTTTTTTCCTTGAAGGTGAATGAATTAAATTCATTCTCCATTAAGAAGCAATAAAGGGGCCTTCGTTGCATTTAACTATATTTTTTGGCATTGTACGCCAAAATATACTAATTCCTTTTGAATTTATAGGCAATAAGGAGGGACCCTTGCTCATGTGAACCACATTTTTCAAATGTGGAGCCAAATTCAATAAATTTATTTTCGAATGAAAGGGGGCTCTTGTCCAACCGAACCATATTTTTTTGCATTGGGGGCAAGTGAAACTAATTCCTTGTGGATATAAAAGTAAAGAAAGAGGAGCCTTCCTCCATGGACCCGTGTTTTTTTTCCTTGAAGGCGAATGAATTTAATTCATTATATACTTTATATACTTTTTGCTAGTACAAAAATCCATTTTCTATTTATTTTGTATTTTTTCAGTAATTTTGAAGGAAAAATAAAATTACTTTGATTTCTTAAAAGTAAATGTGAAAATAAAATTATATCAATTACAAAATATGTATTAGAGTAATCCATAATTTTTACTGTAAATTAAAAGTGTAGGGTGGGATTGTTTCTGGAAAGTTGTATAGTTATATTGTATAGTTCTAAAAAATTTTAAGCATGTACTCATTTAGCCAACTTGCCATGAAGAATGAATTCAAAGAATAACCACCATTTTTGGCCTACACAATTGATCATCCAAAATTGTTATAATCTAAAAATCCAACAGTCAATATTTGTTATAATTAATTACACACATCCTACTATCCTAGACATAGTAGGATTCTTTTTTCTACGCTTCTATTGAAAATTTCAAATACATCCCATACACTAAAAAAATATCAAAGTGGAAAGATTCATTGGAAAATTCCATTGTCAACACATTGTTAGGCCTTGAGGGGTTGAATATAACTACCTTGCGATCTACTTGCTCAAATTTTCTGAAATTTGTCCAAACATTTTTATACTAGTCTAATACAATATCCTACATCTAGATATAGGGAAAAAAAATATTCAATTACATACAATATCTAAGAATTTTTTTTAAATAATTTATCATCCTATTTTGAATTTTAGAGTAGAAAGAGGAGCTCATTATATACATATGAGGTGGTAGGAGGTACAACAACCCACATGAGATATGATAATTAGAATTAGTGCTCCGGAGTTCCATTGCTCATGGTGAGCTCAAATTAAAGTATGATTTTAGAGGTTGAAAACTTGATGTACTATCCTATTACCAAACCCAAAACCATTGAACTTTTATGCAAGCGCAAAATAGATTATACTCTACTTCAATTCCAAACATAAGTAGATGTTTAGATTAAAATTATCAAAGGAACCATTGAACTTAAATCTGGAAATAAAACAAATTGTATTTGATTTTATTCCAAAACAATTCTACTATCCATTTTTTTTTTAAAACAACCTAAACCCATTAATAAAATAAAACGTATTTGATTTCAATTCCTAAATCCAAACATAATTAGACTCTTGTTACCAAAATGAACCATTGAACATTTGAACTCGAATCCAAAAACCAAATAACTTGAAATTGATGACAACCACTAAACCCTTGTAGGAGTTTTAATGTATTATCCTCCAATTACCAAAAATATAACTTGTAACTGCTAATTACAAAAATTGACCCTTGAACTAGAACTCAAGATTTTCCATTTTATATTTGAATTGAATACCCAACCCTTGTAGCCTTTGATTACAGAAGTAAACCCTGCAACTTGAATCACCAAGAACTATGTCTTGTATTTCATAGGAATTCCAAAACCTTGTAGCCTCTACTTAGTACTTACAAAAGTAAACCCTTGAATACTAACCAAATATAAAATAACTTGTATTTGGTTTCAATTCCCAATCCTCGTATCTTCCATTAACACAAATGAACCCTTGAAGTAGAATCCAAGAATATAAACTTGTTTTTGAAGGGATTTCCAAACCCTTATAACCCGTACTTACAACTTGAAGCCCTTGAACTACAAGCACATAACGTTTGACTTGTATTTGATTTGAATTTTAAATACTTGCAGCAACAATTTACCAACACCATAAAGCCTTCAAGTCTTCAACTATAACTAAACAAAACATAACTTCTATTTGATTTGAAATCCAAACCCTTGTAGCATCTAGTAACAAGACTAAAGCCTTGAACTTACTTCCAAACCACTTGCATTTTGTTTCCTTTCCAAATCCTTGTAGCCTCTATTTTCAAAAATAAACCCTTCAACTACATTTGAATAAATTGTAATACGTTAATGATGTAAATTCCAAACCCTTGTAGCCTCCATTACCAAAAATAAACCCATCGAATTAGAAGTCTACAAAATATAACTTGTATTTGATTTATTTTTTCAACTCCGAACCCTTTTAGTTTCTATTTGGAGAATTAAAAAATGCATCTTTCAACTTGAATTTTTAAAAATGTGTACCTTGTCTTCTGTTAGAAATCCAAAAACTTCTAGCATCCAATTCATTTTTTTTAGGCAAGTGTGCAAGTTAATTTTCATTTTCTAAAATCTACTTTTTTATAGGTGGGAACTAGTTCTCAAGTCCTCGGGGAAGCCAAGAAGGCCAAGTGAAGCACAAGAAAGGAACCACATCCTTCCATGAATTGTCTTTGAACTCAAAAAGTAGTTGAACGTCTTCATGTAGCCATTGACTTGTTAATATTCCCTGAGCTCAAATTAAGGGCTGACTACATTAATGGTTTCCCCCTCTCCATGGGAAGGAGAAATCCCATGCCCATTTCAAATGTGAAGCTGAAGTTCAGCCCCCCCTCGTTGTCTTCTTTCATGTCCGCGCCCTGACAATAAGTCCCCGCCCCTACGTCCGCGCCCTGACAACAAGTCCCCACCTCTACGTCCGCGACTTGACAACAAGTCCCTACCCCTACATCCACGCCCTGACAACAAGTCCCCGCCCCTACATCCACGCCTTGACGAGAAGTCCGCGCCCTGACATGGGTGTAGCATGTGGCTTGAACTCCCTCCAAGCGAAATTTGAACTCCCTCCCAAGCCAAATGTGAACTCCCTCCAAGCCAAATTTGAACTCCCTCCAAGCCAAATCTGAACACACAAACTCACAAACTTAAATACAAAAATATCTTAACTAGTAATTCATTTCAATCCCAAACCCTCAAGTAGCCCATTACAAAAAGAACCTGTTGAAGGTGAATTCCAAAAAAAGCTTAAAAAGTATTTCATCTCAATTCCAAACCCTTCTACGATCCCATTACCAAAATACACCATTGAACTTGAATTCTAAAATAATGTAACTAATATTTAATTTCACTCCCAAACCCCTTTAGTATCCCATGACACAAATAAAATTTTATGGTTGAATGATTGAATATTTGAATTCAAAAATAACTTGACTAGTATTTCATTTCAATCTCAAACCGCTTTGGTATTCCCATGACCCAATTACACCATTGAACTTGAATTCTAAAATAACTTAACTAATATTTAATTTCACTCCCAAACCCCTTTAGTATCCCATGACACAAATAAAATTTTATAGTTGAATGATTGAATATTTGAATTCAAAAATAACTTGGCTAGTATTTCATTTCAATCCCAAACCGCTTTGGTATCCCCATGACTCAAATACACAGTTGAACTTGAATTCTAAAATAACGTAACTAATATTTAATTTCACTCCCAAACCCTTTTAGTATCCTCGTTACAAGAATATACCGTTGAAGTCTTGAAGGCCGAAACACTTATAGCCTCTTCTTCCCAAAACAAAACCTTCAAGTATATTTCAATGCATTATAATTTGTATTTGATTTCAATCCAAGCCCTTGTAGCTTCCTATTTCAAAATTAAACTCTTGAACCAAAAGCCAAAAAAGTATAAATTGGTTATGATTTGATTTGTAAACTCCAAACTCCAAATCGCAAATAGGTTCTATTTAGAAGAATAAAAATGAACCCTTGAACTTGAATTTAAACAAATATATACCTTGTCTTTCATTAGGACTCCAAACCCTTTGGGATTCTATTCACACAAATTTTGTCCTTCTTGTTTGGAAGTTTAGTTTCATTTTCTAAATTATTATTTTTTGGGTCCTAGTTCTCAAGTGCTTGATGAAGGGATTGAAGGCAAGAAGGAGAAGTCCGGCCCAAGAAGGGAGCAACATCCTTCTATACATTGTCTTTAAATTCAAAAAGTTGTTGGACCTCTTAATGTAGCCATTGACTTGAAGATATTCCCCAAATTCAAACGAAGGGCTGTCTACATTAATGGTTCCCCCCTCTCCATGGGAAAGAAGAATCCTATGACAAAGCACAAAGTGAATTTGACTTCTCCCTCCATAGTATGGCTGAGGAGTGGGACGTCCACGCCCCTACGTCCGCGCCCTAACAACAAGTCTGTGCCCCTACGTCCACGCCCTGACGTCCGTGTTTGTCCGTCCGTGCCCTACACTGACGCCCTTGCCCTAGCTTTCACGTCCGCGCCCTGATTCCAACGTAGACAGCCATGATGGAAGCAACTTTTCACTTGGAAAATTTCCATGGCTTCAAAAATGAATGGTGTCCGGAGTATCCGTCCCGTCCGTCCCATCTGGTATGACAACCCTGGTGTCAAGCTCCGGCACGTCCTGTCCGTCCGAACCCATCCGTCAAAGTCACTGACTGAAAACAAAACGATCCACAATGGAGAAGCTAGAAATAATCTTCGATACAACTGAAGTACTCTTTATTGATAATTGTTGCATTCTGGTAAAACAAAACAATTGAAGGAATTCACTTCTTGCGAGAAAGAGCTTCAAACATGGCAATCAGAGAATCAAGCTTCTTGTTCATCTCGACGAGTTCCGGTTTCATTACAATGACGTCGGTCTTGACATCCTTTGCGACAATGAAACTAGCCTCTATCTTTGTGCTCATGGCATCCATCTTTGTGTTGAATTGTTCCTCAAGCCTGGAGGTAGCCTCGTCATTATAATGCTTGTTCAATCCTACCGCCGCCGAAGTCATTGCTCCCACAACCCCGAGGACTTTAAACGCGTCTCCATAGTACTTCTGGACAAGGAAAAAGTACATATTAGTAGGGAGAAAAAACATAAATAAAAGAGAATAAACAAAAACAATAATACAATCGGTGCTCCCAACTGAACCTCAACAATAACAAAATTCGGAATCTCCTCCTAAACAATGCTTATCCCCCAATTGCCCTCCAAAACATGTCCAAAATGCTCTTGAAAATGCTTCGCCACCAAACGCCTCACCATTGCCATCCCCCAATTGCCCTCCAAAACTAGTCTGAAATGCTCTCGGAAATGCTTTGCCACCAAATGTCTCGCCATCGTCATCCCCCGATTGCCCCCCAAAACAAGTCTGAAATGCTCTCGGAAATGCTTCGCCACCATACGTCTTGCCATCGCACAAATAGATAACAACAAAAGCACAAAAACTGATTGGAATGAAGAAATTCTATTACCTGCAACATATTATACTGGTGAGCCCGCTGTCTTGAAGGAGAGGGACGATGTGACGGACAATAGAACAAGCAAGACACTCTGTGCCTTGAAGGAGAAGGACGATGATGACCGGCAACAGAAGAAGCAAGCCACTCCGCATCATTAGTCCTCCGCACATGCGGCTGATGCAGGTGTCGGCATCTCGGGATGAAATCCTGGGCCGGACACATGGCGAGCTGGGAGGGGGCGGGGTAGCTGCACTAGAAGAAACCCGTGATTTTTGTGACATGACTATAACATGGTAGTCATGTTTGCGTGGACATCAGCTACATCAACTTTGATATAAAAAAAAATGCGTCAGGATTGACAAGGCAAAAAACATGCAAAATTACAAAAAACATGATAAGATTTGAAGAAGATTTAGGAGGATGTCTTAGAAAACATGGTCTTTTAAAATGTTAAGAAGTTGCCATGTGGCTGCCACATGTGCACCACCTCAGCGATGACGGGGCAGTGAATGCCACATAAGCTACTTTTTCATCCATTCTTTGGATGACGTTAGCCATGACATCACTATCACATGTCAGCTTTGTAGTAGTTCAGAATTTTGACATGTTCATTGTCTTGTGTCCAATCTGAAGTCCAAAAAGACATCTTCTATGACATGCACATGTTTCCTTTGATGTTTACAATTAAATCATTTACATTGTCCCTTATGTTATGGCATGTCCTTTGCAAAATGGATGTCCACCAAGACATCCACATGTTTTTTGGGACATCAACTACAACATCCACATGTTTTCTAAGACATCAATTGAGATAGCCAACTACATTCATACACAATACACCATATTTCTTGCACAATACAGAATACAACATACATTAAAAATATAACATACATTATACAACATACATCATTTACACAACATACATTATACAACAAGTACAATACACCATACAAAATACACTGTATTTGGGAATTTATTGTGATATAATGAAAAGAAAACACAAGATTATATAGAAGTGAGGTGGTAGGAAGTTTGGCAAACCATATGGGATATGTAGAACGTGTAGTTTGTATTAAAAGTAAAATTTCAAAGATGAACATGAGATGAACACGGCAATGCCTCATTTGATGTCTATGAAAACATTTGGATGTCTCAATAGACATTGCAAAAATGTCTCTAGAGACATTTGATTTGATGTCCCTAGAAAACAACTCAAAAAACATGTAGACATCTTAGTCAATGTCTCAAAAAATAGAATAAAAATTCTCAAATGTTGCGGAAGTATATATAAACTTTTTCATAAATTCTCAAATGTTGTAGAAGTATATATAAACTTTTTCATAAATTCTCAAATGTTGTAGATTTTTAATTACAACATTACAACCATTGGATTTTCATTTTTCAATTCCATAAATAAATTGTTAACAATTTAGTATTTTGAATCATTCCCTACATTTTTCTACTTACTATTTTTTTCCTATATGTTTTACAATTCCAAAAAATCTGAATTTTTTAAAGCATATAGCCAACTTAACTTGAAGAATGATTCCACAGAGTTGCAACCATTCTGGACAATTTTTCATAATGATCTGACCTTGTGAAGTGCATCTACCCAGATTTTCGCAAGGGCAAAAAAAAGAATTTTGTCACTTCAAACTCTAATATCTTACAATCTACAAGGTAGAAATTTTTGAAATTTTTTGCACATCTTCTCAAACTAGCATACTACAAGATTGTATGGTTACATGTGTCAAAAAAAGTTTTTTTTTCAGAAATTTGGTACTTATATCAAAAATGGCAGTTTTTGAGCATTTTTGGTGATAACATAGCCAAGGAACTTTAGGGGTTAAGTTATTTCAACCTAACTTTGAATTAGAGTTGAATTTTATTAAAATTTTGATGAAATATTAAGTTTTCATCATAGTTATTGAATTTCATTGGAATTTAAATCACATTCAAAATCAAATTATACCTATTAAAAATTTCAATTGATTAAAATTCAAACTTTGAATTTATACTCTATAGAAAACTCCAAATGATTTTGATAGATTTTGGAAGATTTTAAAATATTCTAATACAATTTGAATTGTGAAATCCCTAAAACATGAACTATTTTCAAATGTCCTATTTTTAGTATTCTTGAAAATTGTTTTTCCTACTTTTTACAAATTAAAATGTCAAAGTACCTATCTTCATGAGATTCTGCACTTTTCCAGTTTTTCCACTCACAATTTTATATTATGCTATTCCTTCCTAGGGTATCTTTTTTGTAAAGGTGTATACATTGGACATATTTCTCATGTTTCTTTCAAATTGTTTTTCTAATAAAGAAGTATTTCAGCCAAAAATTATGAGGACTGTGCAAATGCTACAAAAATAAGTTTTTTTTTTCTTGCAATGGCCCCAAAGTCTGTCTACACCTTTGTTCATAGTATGTATCAAACTCCATCTATGTGTACAAAGCAAATGAGAGAAAATGTATTTCTTTTAAGAGATTTTGTATACTTTGAAATTTTTTAAAAGATAGCAAGAGCACATGAAATGGAAGTCATCAATGTCAATTGATAGTGCAAGTATTATACAAAATTAATTGAACCTAAAATGTACTGAAATTGTGACATTTAATGTATGAAAAAACTTCTAATTTGTCTTACAGAAGAATGTAAAGTTCTAGAAATGCAACTCTTGTATGATATGCAAGGGTGAATCATGGCATTAGAACGGATTACAAGACAACTTCTATAGAAAAGTATATGAAATTAGATTGATCAAGAAGGTACATGAGGACCAATTAGAAAAAGATGAAATGTAGAAAAAATTGACTTATATATTTAAAATAAAATAAAAATAAAAATATATAAAATATATATATGAAGAATAAAAAGATGTATGTGGAGTTTTTAAAAATCCATAGTAGGAGTTCCCTCCAATTGAAATTAACATTTATTTGTAATGTTCTATTTCTTTTTTAATTTACCAAGAACACCAAATAGTTGGGTAGATTTTGGTATGGTGCATGCATTAAAAAAATTAATGTAATAAGTTTTTTAATACTACTATTGTCTTTGAAGAATATACATGTCATGTATATGAATACGATTTTGGATTTTTTGTTGGAAGGGCTATGAGCAATTTTTACATTATAGCAAATTACATTCATTGAGATTGAAGAAAAATGCATTATAAGTAATTATAATGAATGGTATATAATATGAGAGTTGCTTATCTAGGTGTGAAATGGATTGTATAATCCCCTTGTGGTATGAAATGGATATTGATTATGCTCAAACACACTTAATATTCAACTTGATTTGTGGATAGTTTTTCTAAAGAAAAAATGACACAGTCGCTTTTTCAAAACAAAGTTCTTTATTCAATCAATGACCAACACTAGAAGTGACGACAATGGAAGCCCTTCTTGTAGATGCAGTGCAATAAAATCCCCCCATTGAATAGAAATAAAAACAAATGCTAGGAATTATTTTTTTGCACTTTCTAATTAAAAATATAGTGAAATCTTTCATCTTTGTAAATGAATGTCTTTTGTGGAAGGTGGGGGGTGACTTTTTGTTTGGATGAGCATCACATTTTTTTACAAAAATTACTTCTATGATACATTTATGAACTATCAATATTGTAGTATTATATTAGGGATAGAGGAATTATTGTAAACAATTTGAATACAATGAAAATAAGAGTTCATTTATTCCTATAAGTTGTTGATGTATATGAACATAATTTGAAAAGTCCGCACATGCTTTGAAGCTTCCAATACGACATATACACATGAATCGTAAGATCGGAAGTGAAGCGTAGTACATTGTACTTGGCATATGAAATTCTAAAGGATTTAGACATATTTCCAATAATTATGTTTATGTACACACATGCTTATAGAAGAGATGCCAACAGATTTTGTGCTTCATGAAATCCTAACTAAAAAATAGTGAATAGTAGCTTCATCATCCATTCATGAAAGGGTTTTTTGGAAGACTCCCAAGCAGCTACTCTTCTCCTATGATTTTCAGATTGGGTTAACATTTTACATGGATGTCCAATAACTCCTGGAAATTTACTTGTAGTGAAATTGATTGACTTTGCCAACATGGCATTGTCATATTGTTTTGCATATCACAAAAAATATGACAACATTTTTTTGGATGTCTTGCAAAACATACTTGTTTTTTGTATAATGCCCATGTTTTTTCATGGACATGTACACGTTTTTTGCAATGTCCATTGGAATTTGCCACCCATTGGTTCAAACTTTGTGACGCCGTCTTGTCCGCAAAAACATGCCGTGTTTTTTGTTGCCATCACAAAAAACGCGGGTTTCTTATAGTGCTGCCATAGGTGCAACATCCTCACCCAACCGCACATGAGCCTCCAAAGCCTGCCAATGCCATGCTCCAGGGCATGGTAACTTGATTTTTTTTTCTTAAACAAGGATCAAGACAATATTTTGAAGATGTTTAGGTGGGTCTTAATGACAAATGCAATTATTCAAGACTTTTTCAATAATGTATGCAATTTACGTAAGTCTTAATGCTCAATAATTCTAAAGTTTTTCAATAATGCTAAAAGTTTAGGTAAGCCTTAATGAAGTGCACAATAATTCTAAATTTGTTGACACTAGAAGAAACCCGCATTTTAGTTGGCATTTTGTAATTTTCTCAGACGGATTTTAGGTGACGTCGAAAAAAACAACTTGTGTTTTTTCACGTCCTTGTGTTTTAACATCATTATCTTTTCCATTCTTGAGGATCACGGCCAAGAAGAACAGGAACATTCTACTTAGGTTTGAGAACAATCTGAGACTGTCCTTTCACCACTTTCACTATCAGAATTATGGCGTTGTATTTGGTAATTTAGTTTCAAGTTAGCGTTGTCCCCAACATGCCATGTTAAAATCTAAGCTTTCTCTTCTATCTTGCTATGAGTGGATTGCATTTAGATTAATTTGGTCATTCGTACTGCTTTCACCTTGCTTTGTTTCAAGAAGATATTTGGAGATGTTTTATACCATGGACTGATATCTGCAATGAGCTTGCTCTATGTGTTTACTCATGCTCAATTTTAGAAGTACACTAAAACTGTGTTTTATACTGACCCCTTGCAGATGGCCAAGAGGTTAAAAGAAATTGCGACAAAAGAAGGGCTCGAAGTTGATGATGTGAGTTTAGAGCTTCTGAACATATCAAAAAGTCTCAGTTCTTCATTCTGCAGCTTCATTGCATCCTTTTCTACATTCTTGTTTTTCTGACTGAGGATAACTTGTAGTAGGTCACTATCATGGTGTCTAGTGGTTTTGTTTCATGCAGATCCGAGATGTAGTTTGTTTAAATTACTCGATATGTTTATCTTGGATAGAGATTCATTTTTGGCTTTCTTGTAGTCGATTGCATTTATAGGTTCTTTTTTTACCGTTTGCTTCATTTATTCTGTATACATGCAGAATCTAATCACAGACTTGAATCTATTTTATTACGAAGGAGTAGGTTGCCGACTTTCTCGAATTCGGTGTCTGAACCGAACAACAGAGTTTCAGGCAACCGTGGGAGGTTCTATTCTACATACTGGATTTGATTTCTGACTCTATTGGACTCAGGGCTGAGTGCTTACCTCACCAAGCTCTAGAATTGTTTTGGTCTGTTGTCATACTCCCCTCGTCTATCGTCGACACTTCCCTTTTGAATAGTTTTGACTGTTATCTGGTTGTGATTGCAGGAGCAATTACAGGCAGTGCACAATCAAGATACGCAGTTGCAAGAGCGGTTAGTGCATTTCTCTGTGACTGCCCGTCCAATAGCAGTCACAGAGAAATGCACTAACCACTCTTGACCTGATCTCTCTGAAAGCATAGACTTCTCAATTTGGGGGTTCTCCAGTCTAGATGTAATCTTGAGTCTTCACATTTACTCACTTTATTCAGCAAATATATAGTTTTGATGACTTCAATTACACTCGGTTGGACTTGTGAACATATCAAAAAGTCTCATTTATGAACATATAAAAACTCCAACCGAGTGTATGAATAAATGAGCAAGGGATGTAGCATGTGTGGCTCAATGTGTACGGCCATTGGCCTGGTCTTTGAATGGAAGTAGGAGGATACTATCTGCATAGCATAATGAAGAGTGTGATTTTTGGAAGATCAGTGTAGAGCTGTGGAGTGGTCCTACGCCACTACAAATTTACATCCATAAGTGAAGTGACGAATTTGCATCCAAAGAGATTTCCAGATTAGTCGAATTCTGAGGTAGTGAGTGGGCTTTTTTCTTTCTCCAGGAGCACTCGTTTGGAGAGGAAGCGCCAAGACTTCCTTGACTTGAAAGGAACTGTACTAAGAACTTTGAAGAGTGGTGATGGTTGTTCAATATGAGCTGAAAGGTTTTCACTTCTCGCTTGACTTCTTGTGAAGAAGCAACACCTAGTTTCATTTGTGTATACGTGTTAATAACAATTGCACACCTCAAAGCTTTTTTGGAGTCATATTCAGATGTAAGATCGTTAGAGCATGGAGTAGGAGTTTTGAAGGAATGACTTCGTGATTCATGTCTGACTCACAAAGATGTTGAATTCTTCTTGCGTCTTAAGATCATAATATGGACAAATTATATCCATACTTAAACTATGATATTATTATTCTTATCGTTATTAATTACGTCTGAGAAAGTATCAATTTCTTGGAAGTTTGCTATTTCAGTGATTGTGATGATATTGCCTACACAAAGGTAAAGAATTTTGACCATTCTTTTTGAGTTAGTGATACTAGTTACAATTCCTGAATCTTGTCGTGACTTCTAAAATGCTCACCACAACTACCACGCCACTGCAAGAAACCGGCGTTTTCAATATTGTCAGGAAATTTCAAAAATTAGAATCCAAATATTTAGAGACCGCTGATTTAGTGATTTTTGTCACGTTCAAACAACTGGAAACCACTCACCTGAGTAAGAGTACGAGAGTCTTGGCGATGTAGGCTACCAAATCCACTAGCTTTCATAAACCTTCCGACACCAAGCTCTTGGTTGTAAGTCATTTTGGATTGATTGATATACTGTACTTGGTTGTCCTTTTAGAATGAGAGACCCATGATAAGATGGGTTTTTTTTTTAATAATAATAATAATAATAATATTATTATTATTATTATTATTTTTGAAACAAGCAAAAACTTACTAGAGAATGTTAGATAAAGCATTATGGGATATAATGCCAAGTCTAATAGTTCATCATAGACGTTCGTATCCAAACTTTTCACAAATCTAAGGGTATGAAAAGAGGGTCTGCATTATGAGTTGTAACGCTTTTTTTTTTTACCATCCAATGACATTGATGGTGATAAATCTGCCTTGGAAACCGGACTTGGCATTATGGGGTTTTCATTGCTAAAGAACCAACTGGATAGCCATGCAAATTCATTATTTTTAATGTTTCTAGTTCCACAACAACAAAAACATGAAGCAGTTGAAACTTGCTCGCTTATGTAAACTTGAGTTCAAGAGGCTTGTTCATGGGTTTATAAATCAATACCTCGTGATGATCTGAAGTTTCATAATAAAGGTAAAACACACTTTCATGTTAGTCGAAGATTTGAAATTGTTACTACAAGCTCAAAAATCCATCAAAATCAGAAAATCGTAATGTGTTTTGGAAAGATCAAAGTAGTTTATTTTCCATGATATAAAGACACTTGTATGCTGAAAAATTGAAAAGAATTATACAAGAATTTGGCTATATGTCTACTATCTAGTACTTTCACAATTAGCACATATTACAACATTCATTCTATGAGGCATTGGTGAAATGAGAACTTGAAGCATGTCCATAGATACCCCTTTCTTCCCATGTGCTTTGTGTCAACTCAATAAGTTCTTCTCTATTCTTAGGCATAGCTTCATTCTAAATATGGTCTTTCAATGTTTTCCAAAAGATTTCTATGGAGTTAAGATCAACAAAGTTTGCCGCCATGTTAAGTTCTTGATACCAAGTGAGCATTGTGCACTCTTTTACTAAGATTAGAATCTCTTAATTGCAAGTAGTTTCAAGGAAAGAGTTCCAATATTCTAATTGATATGATGAAATGAAGTTGGTAGCTACAAGAGGGATGCACACAAGCAAGTGTGTCAACTTATTGAAGGTGATTGTATAAGACAACATCCAACTCATCCCTTGACATTGTTTCTAGATTGAGATATCTAGAATCTTGATTGGAAGCAAACACCAAGCAAAACATGCAAAGGGAAGCTCTTTCACGATGCTTACAATTGTAATTAAAATTATTGTTGCAATCAAACAAAGCTAAGAAGCAATTCAATGCTAAGCAAACATCGGTGTCCTAAACATGAAGAGAATGTTTAAGTTCAATCAACAATAGTTTTGGCTCACATAATGGATGGTTGCACATCACCAACTAGAAGCTGCGTGCAATCACAAACAAGCAAGAGATTAATGTGAATATGTTGCACTTATCTTGTAGATATGATAATGTTAACCCAATTACAGCTTTTACCAATACCTCATAGGATTCCATCACCAAAAAAACAGGCAGCTATACATTTTCAAAGGTTTTGAGGAAATTGACCTCCACACCACATGCTGTCACAATTATCAAGATTGCCAATTGATCACCAATAATCATTACAAGAACACAAGCCATCTTTGAAGTGATGAAAGCGATTCACATCCCTGACCACAATCTCTTTTCTAGTCACTTTGGAGATCAATTTGGTTGCCGTATGACAATCTAAACACACTCGAAGGTTCTTATAAACACGAATTGATTTACTGCTAGGTGAGGAGATAAGTCCATACGCTATAGCCAACTTCTCACTATGAGAGCAAAGCGAAAGCTCTTTATCCTTCTCGTCAATATCATGCAACACAAGGCGGGTATCCGGAAGGTAGCCTTCAGCCTTAATTTCCTCAGTCAATCTGCTCAGCTCCGCATAAATTTTCTTTGATTCTGGGTGAGATGTACCCCCTCCAGCAAAGGCATGAATCTTGTTATCAACTGCGATCCAGCTACGCCCCTGTTCTTTCTGTATACCTCTCTCCTGCATCATAGTGCGCACCAATGATACCTTCTCCCACTTCTCAGCTGCAGCATAGATGTTAGAGAGGAGCACGTACGTAGACGCATTCTTGGGTTCCAACTTCACACGCTCTTTGGCCGCAAGTTCACCCAAGTCCACATTACCATAAGACCTACAAGCACTGAGCAACGCTCCCCAAGTTGCTGCATCTGGTGCGACTGGCATTCTATCAATGAGGAGCTTTGCTTCCTCCAGGTGCCCTGCCCGCCCAAGAAGATCCACCATGCAGTTCCAATGCAGCACACTGGGAACGATGCCATCATCTTGCGACATAGACTGGAAGAGCCGACGGCCTTCAGCAACAAGGCCTGAATGACTACAGGCCGATAGCACTGCCACAAAAGAGTACCCATCAGGCTTTACACCGGCCGCGTTCATTTTCCTGAAGACTTCTACAGCTTCAAACCCGCATCCATGTTGCGCAAGGCCACCCATCATCACATTCCATGTGACTACATCTCGTTCCTCCATTCTGTCGAAAACTAGTCGCGCATCAATGATACTGCCACACTTTCCGTACATGTAGACCAGTGCATTGCCCACACGCACATCTGACTCAAATCCCGCTTCACAGGCATGGCTGTGAACCTCCTTCACCCACTCCAAAGCCCCTGCGCTTGCACATGCATTCAGAATGTTCACATAAGTGATTGCATCTGGATTGAAGCCGTCCCGTATCATTTGGAGAAACAATCCATATGCTTCCTCACCACACCCACTTTCAGCATATGCGCCAATCATCACGTTCCATGTGACTACACTGCGTTGCTCCATGCTTTCAAAAACCAGTCGGCTATCATCCATACTGCCACACTTAGCATACATGTGGACCAGTGCATTGCCCACACGCACATCTGCCATAACTCTCCCTTCACGAGCATGGTTATGAACCTCCTTCACCCACTCCAATGCCCCTGCGCTCGCACATGCATTCAAGATGTTCATATAAGTGATTGCTTCTGGTTTGAGGCCTTCCCGTATCATTTGCAGAAACAGTCGATATGCTTCCTCACCACAACCACGTTCAGCATATGCGCTAATTATCACGTTCCATGTAACCACATTGCGTTCCTCCATTCTGTCAAAAATTAGTCGTGCATCATCGATGCTGCCGCACTTTGCATACATGTGGACCAGCGCGCTGCCCAGACGCAAGTCCGGCACAAGTCCTGATTCGAGGACATGGCCGTGAACCTCCTTCACCCACTCCAAAGCCCCTGTGTTTGCACATGCAGTCAGGATGCTTGTATAAGTGATTGCATCGGGTGTAAAGCCTTCCCGTTTCATTTGAAGAAGAAGTCGATATGCTTCCTCACCACAACCACTTTCTGCATATGCTCCGATCATCACATTCCAGGAAATGACATTACGACTCGCCAACATATCAAAAGTTTTCCTTGCCTCCTTTATGCTCCCACACTTCGCATACATTTTAAGGAGCGTAGTCCCTACACGCACATCTGATCCATAGTCACCACGTCTTATATGTGCATGAATTTCTTCGCCCCATTTTAAAGCTGATGGACTGGTACATGCCTTCAGGATGTTCAAGTAGGTAACTTCATTCGGCTGCACACCTTTTGGGCGCATTTGATTGAAAACTTCCATTGCAGCTTTTGCACGACTGTGCTGAGCATAACCTCCAATCATGACGTTCCAACTAATGACATCCTTATTCACAAGTCCATCAAACACTCTGAATGCATTCTCGAGTTCCCCACATCTGATGTATGCACTCAATAGGTTGTTCGCCAAATATACATTCTGTTGCATTCCCCTCTCAATGATGCACTCATGAACTTGCTCGACTGCTGTAAGGTCTTCCTGTTTCAAGCACCGCTTCAGAACATCAACGTACATGTACAAGTCTATAGCCATGCCTAATTGTATTCGGTTCTTCAAAACATCAATTGCCTCACTCGTGGTTTTAGCCCTTCGCATGTGCACACCGACACCTCCAACTTGAACAGGTTGCTTTGGCTCTCTTGCACTAGTAGGCAAGTTGTCTCTTCTTCCTAAAATGCTCTTGGGTAACCTGACTCACCAATACATTCTTTATAAGAACTTTTTAACTGCATCTAATAAACACTTCCATAGTGAATATCTTGAAACAAACACAGGAAAGAATGTAGAACAAACCAATTCTCAAACCGACCCAAATCACAAGTTTCAAGCTACAACAAACAAAACAAAATACACACTGTGGGTTTGACATCCACCTTCAATATGTTCATCTACAACGAAGTAATTTGCACCTATTTCTTCTTACAAAGGAGCCAACTCATGCTCCTGCCAATACCTATTCGATTGTACAATCTCTTGAGAATCAGTGGTGTGATAACCGACGGGAGATGGTAATGTACTTTGAGTCACCAATTTGAGCATCGCCTTCACCCATGTTGGAGTTGAACAACCATTTACCCAAAGCGCTTTCTTTGTCCCCTTGTGATAAAAGTCAGGTGATTCGGGATTCATCTACAGTCGCCACAACCCACGATCAAATATGGAAAACCAATCAAGGAATATTTATTGTTAAACATTGAAGCGATCTAATTAACATTCGCTTCACTCCAAAACAACAGAGCGAAATATGCTTCTTGTTTCCCAAAGCTCACACGACCTTGTACAGGCAACAAACAAGATTCTCATTACTATTTTACAATTTTCTAACATCAACTAACTGGCAATCCTAGTGATACCTTGTGAACTCTGTTGTCCCACCAATGCGAAGGATCCGCAAAATACTCCTCCCAAACTTTTTCAATTGTCTGTGCTTCACCTACTTCAACTGGAACATACTTCATACGTCAGTCACATTCTTTCTGAGAGCGAAAAACAGCACCCCACCTCTTTCCATGAGGCATCTGATACATACCTGAATCATTGGTACCCACAGATGGTCTTCTCCTAACTGCTGAAGATGAACACCTCATTTCTCCGCTGCTTCTTCCTCCATGGGAGGAAGAGACCAATAAAAAAGAAGGTTGAATAAGCCATGGAGATTTCAAGAGTGTGATCACACAGGCATCCTGCTCACACAAATCCCCAACAGTGCATCAGAAAACACATCGGAAGCGGTTTGAGCATAAGATATTCATCCGTACTAGTATTTAGTGAATTAGCGTTCGACAGACCAAGTTCATGTCCTATCAAGTTGGGGGGAAACAATAACACCTTATTTATCAAATATTGCCGTTGAGGACCTGAATCCACATGTTGCTAACAAGACCACAGAGGCTCAGTTGACACAAGTCACGAGTCATCAAACCAGCTATGTATAACAGAGAATGGTCACAAGTCAACACTGACTCACCTGTGCACTAGCTCCAAGCACCAAATAGCTTCTCGTTTGTTGCCTATGATGCAGTAAAAGGCGCAGGAATGCAGACATTTGGGGGATTGGTGTCTACATACCCCTGAGGATTCCTCTGCAACATAAAGTACACACACACACAGAAATCTAACTTCTTATCAAGAAAAGTGTATGAACGCATCTCTTGAAGTATCTAGCTCCCTTTTGAATATATGCTCTCTGTCTATTAAGTGAAGCTTCTTCTCCAAATTAATGCAGTGTCTGAAACTCGAGTGAAAGTTTGATAAAGTAGTATATAAGTATCAATCTGCTCCTTTCAACTGACTTTGTTCTCTTCTCCAAAATTGCTAAACCTGCAGGCAGGAAGCGAAACCTTTCTTATTTCGTTCACCAACCCCAACCTCAACATCAGGGGCGTCCGATATATTCAGCAAATATCAAAAATCGACTTCAGCATAGACACAAAGTATCATGTAAGATTGTCAACATCTTCAAGTCTGATCAAATTCCGTATGTTCCTTGTCTGTTTTGTACATATCCTTCTTTGCCTTCAGCACGAATAACTTCCAATGAATGCAGCTTCCAAAAAATTGACTCGGACTTCACTTCAGTCCACACAAAGCTTCATGTATGAATCGATCCCTTCAAATCTTCCAATCCTCTTCGACTGTTATTGTTCTCTTTCTGGTCTGTGAAATCCCTTCCAAAGTTGATAAATCCTCAATTCGGAGAAAAACACGCTCAGCAAATATCTACATCAACAACAACAAATGCGTGCAGCCTTAATACTAAACTTCAGTCAAAAACGAATTATCATATAGCATATGAAACAATATCATCAGAATTTCTGCTTCGTTTCAACTGTCTGTTCGATTCTCCACACTCCTAAACCCTAACCTCAATGACCTTCAAGAATGGAGGAAGAAACAACAAGAGCTCAACATCAACATGAACAACTTCTACTGTATTCTTGAAAGCTTCCAAAAACTTGACTAGAACTTGACTGTAGTCCAGAGAAAGTTTCAAATGTGAAAGTATCAATCTATAAGATTTCTGCTAGTCCCTTACACTCTTTACAAGCCACCAAGAGCGCTGCAACAGATGCTGATATTTGAACAGAGTCAAATTTCTACTGAAAATTGCAACTTATAAAAAGCAAGAAACCCTAAACCCTAAACCTCCACATTAACAATCCCAATATATCTACTGCATCCAAAAACTTGACTAAACCCTGACTTCAACCTAGAGACAAAGCATCGTCTAAGATCAAGTTCTTAAAATATGCTGCTTCCTTGCAACTGCGTCTGCTCTACCCACCAAATTGTCAAACCCTAACTACACAGAGGAAAACACCCTCCACAGCTTGTCATGAACAACACCGATACTTGCAACAAGTTCCATAACCTAAATTCGCTCCCACCTCAGTCAATCATATATGAGTCAATCTCTGCGAGTTTCTTGCGCTATCTTTCAACTGCGTCAGTTCTCAACTGCAAATTGCTAAACCCTAACTTCAGTACGAGAATCTCTCTCAACGCAGCTCCGTAGGAACAACAGCCAATGCATCAATCTAGACAGAAAGTACCATATAAGAATCGTTCTCTTTGAGTTTTCAGCCACCTTCCAACTGCGTCCATGCTTCCCTCCGAATCGCTAAACCCTAATCGAGCAAACCTCCAAGCACGGAGAGACCCACAACACCCAAAACTAACAATGTATGCAAAAAGCTTCAAAATTCGACTTTGTTGCAGAGAAAGGATCATAAACAAGGAATTATGCTCTGAAAGTTTCGTGCTCCGTTGCAGAGGTTTACCTGGAGTGGAGACACAAATGCGCGAAAACCTAAATCTGGTGCATCAAGAGGTGATGGCGAGCCCCGATTCCTACACGCAGTGATTGAAATCCTGCACTTGCACTTTGCACCAGTGTTGTAGGTCTTTCAAAATCTTGTGAAAGATGCTTGTTGTTGATGAAGGCTGGTTGTTAAACAGTGCCACATCGATTCTCAGAGTCCAAAGACCTCTTGAGTGACAACAGAAGTGGAAGGATCTCAAATCCAGGGTCTGAGGAATCCCGTTCCCCACTCCAATCGTGTCTGTTCCGCTACAACACCATGGACCCCTACCTACAAAGATTGCTGAGAATTCTCTTGGTTCTCCATATTCTCGTATTCAATGCGCATTCGCAAGGAGGGACAAGCCCAAAGCCTAGCCCAAAGCACCAAATTCAAGCAAGCTAAGAAATGTGGTCTGATCGGACAAGCCATACAAGACCAATTTGGACAGATGCTTGATATGTGCCATTGGTGTGATCTTTCTTCAAATGGGCCAAGACACTCCAAAACAAAGGGTTCTTCAAACTACAGCAGCTCCCTTCCAGCAAATTTCTGAATTTCTGAATTTCTGAAGACAGGCACTCCACGAAAGAATTCGGCCACGACAACGAAACAATTTCAGAATCAGAAAAATCTATCGTTCTCGCGCATGGACAGGAACGGCGAGGAGAAACCTCGACTAAACCCAGTTGACAGCCAGTTCTTTCAATGTAAGGTAACAGCACACCTAATCTGAACCGAAGCGACACTTTTTCTAAGCCCCACTATTTCAAAGGTTGAATGACCCAAAAAAATTTGATGGTGAGATTGTTAGCAAACTCAAGAGAAATGCAGTCCAAGTGGTTTCATAATTTTCGGACGCTCTAGTAACATTTTACAAATTTTTAAAGTTCAAAATTTCATAGGGTAGTCTATAATTCTATATAAAACTATGGATTCACCTTGAACGAACACCCTTGAAACTCCTCACCTCTCATTGATTGCTTTTGAAAAATAGTCGTGGTTTTGAATCATGGAAGTGTTCATTTAAGACCATAGAGTCTACAAAGGAGCAAGCTAAAAGACAAAAAAAATATAATGTACCACAACAAATCATGCTTACAAAATAAAAATAAAATGGAATGGTTTGCCATGCCATTTATGAAGATTTTAGTACTTAAGCATGATTTTGCATGGCACATTAAATTTTCTATCTTTTAGTTTGCTTCCAATGAACTCTATCTTGGTTGTCTAATTTTCAAATCCAAATTTTATTGTGTTTAAATCAAGAGATTTTTTTATGTGCTTTTAATGATAGTAATCACAAGTTCTAATTTTACACTAATCAAAATACAACAATGTATTTAGTGAGTTATTTAGAGTGTTCCATTGGTGATGCTTTAACCCAAGTTGTTTGTATTTTGTTCGACCTTTGTGGAATTACTTAAGAATTTTGAAGTGGAAATCATAGAGGGCACTAAAAGCATCCACCTCCCAATATGCTCATTGTTTGTATATAAACAAATGCAATTGGAACATTGAACAAAGCAATACGTACTTGTGTATTAGAGAACCCTATTAAAGCTTGGTCACTTTATGGCCCAACTACTTGCACCTAATTGTATTCAAATAAGCAGTTGATCATTGTTCCTATTATTAAATTTCCTAAGTTTTTGTTGTATCTAGTTGGAAGTAAAAAATGCGTGTGTTCTAGATTTTGCACTTAGAACATCATCAATTTAATGCTAAAAATGACTCAAAATGTATTAAATTAGAACTTGAGATTATTCTTTGTCTATTTTTGAAAAGCGCATCAAAATTCGTTTGAATTAAAAATAATATTTTCAAATTTGGACTTTGGACAACCAACACAAAGATGACTAGGAGAAATCTAAACGAGAACCAAATATAATGTGCCATAGCAAAGTATGCTTTAAAAAGAATAAACAACATAGAAATGACAAGGCAAATTTTGAGTTATGAACATCATAGACAAAGTTTGTCCAAATACCCAAATCGTGAAGTACATGACTTGCATTGTGAATTCCCCCCTTTTTGTTAGATTATAGGGCCCCTTCCCAATGGCATAATATTAGTGACCTAAGGCCAACTAAGGTCAAAAATTTTGGTGCATTATGATTGGAATAGAAGAAAGGGTTGGTCCAAGCTCACTTTTCACAAAGTCTCATGAATGCAAGACATCCATAAATTGCTTAGAAAAGATGAAAAAATGGCACAGAATTATACATGACACAAACTAAATAAGGATTCAAGATCCTTTAGAGATTGTCTGATTAGTTTGGAAGTGTATTTTTACTTTGGAAAATTAAATTTCCTTGCACTATTTCCAATTTTTATAGTACAGAATGAAGTTGTATCACAAAGAAATATTGTTTTTTATGGTGAAAAAATATGCTAATCCAATGAGGCTTGCTATTATGTGAGCATAGGAGTGTGAGCCTATGTTATAGCATACCACACACCTATGTTATAGGTGTATATACTATAGAAACCATCTATGATTATAAGCTGTATATATCATAAATATCCATAATATAGGTGTTTATGATATATAAACCATCTATAATGTGTGGTATCTATATTATAGGTACCTACATTGTAGGCTCAATGCTCACAAGCTCACATTCTTGGGCTCACATACTAACATTGTTGCTAATTCAATATTTGTATGATCATTTTACATTCCATCTTTTATTACTTTTGAAACATTATTCATACACACTAAAAATATAACATAGTCACTTGCATGATCTTTTATAGCTTTATAGTAATGAAGGTGAATGAAACTTTTAACCTCTAAAGTCTTAAGGTCTTTTTTCCATCAAAACCACTCAAAACTACCATTTCTATTGCAAAGAGAACAAAATTATTATTATTATTTTGCATATCTAACCATAGGATCTTGCACTAGACTAGTATAAGGATGTGTCAAAAAAAATTCAGAAACTTTGATTGCGTAGATTGCAAGATATTTGTGTATAAAAGTGAAGAAAACAAACTTTTTGCACCTTGCTCAACTTGATTTTTTGACTTTGAATCTTCTAAGCTTAGATTTTTTGTTTTGCTGAATTTAAATTTGTAATTTTTTATGTTGAAGAATTGAGTTGAGGGTCTAGGAAATTTAAAAAAAAATACACTTAATTTTCACTCATTCAAAAATTGTTAAGTAGAAGTAGGCTCAAGATTGAAGGGAAAACTAAATTGTCAATTATAGCTCTAAAATGGAATAGAAACATACCAATCTCAATGGTGAGGTTGTTCTAGGAAGATATCTTAACTTTGTAAAAATTATTTCCCCCAAAAGCTAATGTGTTTATTCTACCTTCACAAAAAGTTTTAGAAAATCACGATGAATATTGAGACTATAGGGGTAAATTGAGTTTTATTTTCTTGCTTACAAGTTTCCTACTCCTCTCTTTCATTGCAACCCTGTTTATATTATTTCTACTAAAGTAGGAGGTTCATATAGCGCCCATTTAAGAGCTAATAATTTGGGGGAGGTTAGACTTCTTGAAATACTTTTTCCATACATTTTCCTTGCAAGACAAATGAAATCGGCATCTAACCCAAGTTGTTTCATACTCTCTTGGAGCTTCGTGGAATTAGTTATTAATTTTTGAAGTTGAAACACAACAGTCACTAGAAGCATCTTGGTCCTGAAATGTACATTATTTGTACATTGTTGGTGCGATAAGAAAGCGAAATACTCCTCATAATTAGAGCTTGAGCACTTTATAGACCTCCTACCTACCTTAGCTCCTAAGAGAACTCTAACAAAATACAACAGTAAGAATGTTTTTTGGAATCTGTTAAACCTCCGAACTGGAGAACTGAGCCTCCCTTGATGCAAGAGAAAGGGTGGCCCAAGTCAATTTCAGTCAAAGATTGAGCTTGGAAGTCGTTGCCATACCTTGCTTTCCATGAATAAGTTGGGCACCCGTAACACTAATTATTTGTGCTACTGTGCCTATTTTCTATAATTTGATTTGTAAAATTTTCATATTTTCTTTCCAATTTCCAATGCACCAAAGAACATGACATTTGGATATTGTATGCAAAAGTTATGAAGGGTCAAAGTTTTTTTGGTAGAAATTCTGAAATCGTTTCTTCCACATAGGTACATATTGATTTTGGAGATGTGCATAGAGTGTTGATGGCAGTTTTGGGTCATTGATGCATTTGGAGGTGTCCACCTTATAAAACAAAGATGGGATGAATTTTGGTGAAAATTCACGTTGTTACTTTCTAAAGTAACTACAATCAAATGTATCTAAATAAAGAATTTAGCATCAATGGTTTCTATTAAGAGTTTTGTGGAGTCTTATTTGCGGTCAAAGAGGGGATTCTAGACTCTCTTAAAATGAATTTTTTGGACTCCATATAAATAAACCATGAATTTTCAAAGTGTTGAAAATAGGCATACCCAAATGTGATCCTAGGCTCTTATGGATAGAGAATGTACATTTTAGGCAAGAATTTGTAGGGGCTAGTTTTAGGAAAGGGGTACAATTACATGTTATCATCTTATAGGAAATTTTGAAAAACAAAGTTTGGGATCATTTATCATCTTGTTAGAAGTACAACACCTAAAGAACAAAATCAATGGCAACATACAAATGAAGCAAGATTCTCAAAGTACTGTCTACTTGAAAAAGTGATCATGCCCGTTTCCAAATCAATCCATGAAAGGATTTGGAAGACAAAAAGGACTATGTAATGTGAAAGTAAAGCTTTGCAATGAGAAATAACATGCCAAGCCATGGAAGTAACTAGGGAATGATGTTATTTCCATGAGTTAGCCTTGCTTTCAACCATGCTTAATCCAAACAAGAGAGATATTATAAGAGATGTTGAACTCAACTATATCTCCTTCATCCTTCAAACTACATTATATATTACATAGATATCTTTGTACATACCATAGAATAGTACGTAGGGACTCACTAGGTGTATTGTGTATTTACTAGTGATGAAGCCTAGATCCTACAATGGTCTAGGCTACCCAAAACTCATGGTGATTTAGTTGTCAATATCTCATAGTATTTTGGCTACCAATGTTCTATAGTGCATTAGCTACCTCAAAGTCTACAGACTTTAAGTGAATTAAATTATCATAAAGTAATTCAATTCCAATACAACCAAGGATCTAGAAAAAGTTTTTCATAGTGCTAAAGCAATCCCATTTTTTTGAAAAAAAATAATATGCCTCTCTTCATTCAATGAGACTATCATATGTGCTCCATTGAGATTAATTCCTAAAGTCCCATTGTCTCCTTGTGGGACAAAATGGATTTTGGGCAAACTCCTACGGTCTAAATATTTGTCTTGATTTTCTTATACTTTTTGTGAAGATAGAAAAATATACTGAGTTTTTTAGGAATATAATTTTGATTTCAATTAATGCTTGGGAGCAAAAGTTATGGCACAATAAGCCCAAATTTTAGTTTGGTAGACAAAAATACAACCCCTCAAAAACTTAAAATTAAAAATTAGTTTTTTTTTCCCTCATAAATTGTGTTTTTATCTACATGGATAGTTTTGATTCATTCCATTTGTATTATTTAGTGATGTGAAGGTTATGGGCAATCTTGTCTCTTAGGCAATTAAAACATCTTCTAGAAAAAACTACTTGTAGGATTCATTTTTCACTTCGATTTTCACAATTTAAAAAGAAAAATTTCACAAGGTTAAGATCTTTTGCTAGAACAATCTCACCATTGAGATTAGTGTGTTTCAATTTCATCTCAAAGCTATTAATGGTTTAGTAAGTTTTTCCTTCAATCTTAAACCTACTTCTACTTAATAAATTTTTATTGATTAAAGATTATGTGTTTTAAAAATAAATAAATCTTAGACCCTCAATTCAATTCTTCAACATAAAAAATTCAAAATTCAAAATTAGTAGTGCAAAAAATCAAAGCTAGAAATATTCAAAAAATGTAGTTGAACAAGGTGCAAAAAAACTTGTTTTCTTCACTTTAAATGCAAATATCTTGCATTTTACACAGTCAAAGTTTTTGAAATTTCTTCCTCACAATCTTACACTAGTTTATTCCAAGATCTTGTGATTAGATATGCAAAAATTAATTAATTAATTAATTAATTTTTCTCTTTGCAATAGAAATGACAATTTTGAGTGTTTTTTGATGGCAAAAAGGCCCAAGGACTTACTTCAAGGGTTAAGGTAGACATACACAATCATTCCCATCCAACCCTTTTTTTCCAACACCATGGGACTAGACTGCACCATTTCAAAATAAATGCCTACTGCTCGCCAAATAAAAGTAATCTTTTTTTGCCATAAAATTTCCCATTTCTATTTAAAATACAAATGAAATCACCAAATTTGGATGAAAGAGTCTTTGAATACAATTGAAAAGTGATTTTTTGGTCCTAAAGATGGATGAATGTAGAAATACAATGCTTCACCAAATTTTAAGTGATCACCATCTTAACAATTTGCGTCCAATACTATAAAATAAAATAAAAAATTGCTCCCTCATCCTTTTAAGAATTCCTCCCTCATGTACCAATACTGCACATTTCCCTTTAAAAATGTACTCCATTGTTACATGAAGATGGAATTGGATGCATTAATGGGAATGTCTACTTTATGTGTCCAACGAATGATGCTCCCCAATCATCTGGAACCATCATGTACACGTGGGGTTCATTTCTTTCATTTTTTTTTCTGGGTTAGTTTTTCCTTTTGAAAAGTGACGGTGCTTCAAAAAAAAGAAGAGGGAACATACATACAATCACTACAGTAGTGTCAACTTGGGAATAATGAGACTGGGGGTCATATTCCACTTAAATAGGCTGGGGGTAAGGTATGGTGGGGTTGATTTCAACCCCGGAAATCATTGGAGAAAACGAAGATGCTCCCCTTGGGACGTGGGTGCCTGGATCTCCAATTTTATTTTATTTTTCCAACTCATGTCGGTGTCTCTGTACTTTACATTATATATATTTAGGACATGATTTCTCGACCCTCCTCGTGGTGTGGCTTTATGTACAAAATACGGGCGAAAGTGCATCATGGCACTCCCAAAATTCATGGCATTGTAGCCAATCCCAAGGTGTCCCAAGCCCCCTCCCCCACCCCCACCCCCACCCCAATGAATGGTATGCTCCATGGAAACATAGATATTATTAGTGCGGTCACAAATCTCAAGGCAAAGTTTATCCCCAGGTAGTTAAGATCCATGGAACAAGCATTATTTGTCACCTATATTATTAGTGTAAGTTAGTGCATATCAAAGCTCAAGGAACTTGTGTCAAAAAAAAGAAGAAGAAGAAGCTCAAGGCTGGGATCTGTTGTTGGTAAAACTGCACTGAACCTGACAACATTCCACAGACAGGCAGTCCTTTTAATTTTAATCGTGGCTATGCTGGGTTAGTTACCTGGGAATGTGGTCATAAACGGCGCCCATTCTAAGAGCTGAAACCTGAATTTTGGGAGGTGAAACTTCTTGAAATCAGTAACTTTTCAGTAAAATCTCCTTGCAACAAGACAAATGGAATTGGCATCTAACCCAAGTCGTTTCATATTTTTTGGAGCTTTGTGGAATTAGTTATGAATTTTTGGAGTTGAAATGGCATAGAGAGCTCTAAAATTGCCCACCTCTTCAAATGCACGTTCTTTGTACATTGCGGGCATTACGATAAAGCAACACGTACAAATAGTACATGCATTTGAGGATGTGGACAATTTTAGAACCTCCTATCTTATAGTTGGACCCTTGACCCCAACTCCCAATTGTATCCCTATCTACATCTGTCCAACATTTTCACGGGTCATGGGTTTCAAGGCCGGCATTGCAAAGTGATGAGGGCAAAGTTCGAGAGTTGTGTGGTGCTTGGAAATCTCATGACTCCACACACGTGCATCCATTTCCATTGCATAACACCCTATTTATTCGATCTTTTGCTTTGTCCATGCAATCCCGCATGTCGTTTCTTGCATTCCACTTGTCTGTGCATTCCATGCTGGTGGAAATTAATCAATGATTAAAGGGAGGTTTTGCTTCAAAAGCAATGGATATCACAACATTATATAGTAGAGTGAGTAGATGGGTTTCCAAAACTTTTGTCAAAGATTTGAGGATATATTAAGGTGCTAGGAAATAATCTTCCTTTGTACAAGCTTGGGAAGTTATTAGGCCACTTCATCGTTTGGAAGAAAATTCATCTACACGTACGTGGGCTTTCTTTGAGTTAAATGGGACCCCTCTACTACAATTGGGGAAAAATGCTACAATTTCCATTTCAAAAAATTGGTTGTTGGAGTAATAGTTTACCTATCCCAATCTCAAAGTTGAATAGTGTAGATTATTATTAGGAGTGATGATGTGTACCAAGGTAGAACAATCCAAAGCTTTTGTCACCCACTTTTGACTTCTATTGGACCCTTCCATTTGCGTCAATCATCCACCTATTACCACAATCTTAGTGATCCTTTAGCATCATGACAACGCCCTTGGGGAGGGGACACATTAGCATGTGGTTTAGCATGGGTCTACCCGATGTTTTTTTTAGGCAATTTAATGCCCAATTCCTTTAAAAGAAAGAAGGGATAAATGTGTTTGAAAATGCCAAACTATAATCTTGGCCATGCACACCGTTGCCACAATGTTTCCAAAACCTCATTTCATCCGTCATATAAAGCCAATACATAAAAAAATTGTATACAAAAATTACATATTCAAAATTGCATACTCATAATTAACCCTTCTTCAATTCAAGCCTCCAAAATGAAGAAGCTAGTGAACTAAGAACCTTCTAAGCTAGTGATAGAAAGGCCTCATAACCATTGGTCAGGAAACCAAAAACAACAACATTGGGTCTACCCATGCTTGACCAATTTAGTCCCAACAAACTTTGAAAAATCACAGAAAATTCATTTCTTGTCAGAATGTCTTGATTCTACTTGCAAATGGCTTCTCACAAACTTCTCAATCTCTAAAAAAAAAAAATGAGTGGGTGGACAAATAGCTTCTCCAGGGTAATTAGAGAGCAAATCTGCTTGGTAATAGGCATGCTTACCTTACCAAGAGTTAGGCAGTGAAGCCCGACAGAGCTCTGGAAAGCACATAGTTTTTGACCTGCCTGTGAGTGACACTGGGTTCAAAATTTGCATAGATCCAAGTTTCATTCCTTTAATTCCTTTGGCATTCACGACGTAGTAACCGAGGCGCAATAATGAAGGAAGAAAGGCCCGGGCGGCAGATCATTTGTCAGTCCGGCACTTGTGTCTTGTGGTACAAAGTTCATGGAAAAGGGAGCTTTGACGGTGTCTGTTGCAATAGCAGTGTCCCAACGTGGCCGGACTGCAGGAGTGGTTCACCGATTTGCAACGTGGGAGGAGGTCCATAAAGCGCCCATTCAAGAGCTGGAAATTAATTTGAGGAGGTTATACTTCTTGAAATATTTTTCAGCACATTCTCCTTGAGAGACAAATGGATCTGGCATCTACCCCCCAAGTCTTTTCATATGTTTTGTAGCTTTGTGGCATTTAGTTCTGAAAATTTGAAGTTAAACTACAACACTCAAAATAAAAAAACGTCCACCTCTTGAAATGAGAAAGCGAAATGTACCTCTGCATTAGAGTACGCTTTTAGAGCCCACGTGCTTTATGGACCTCCAGGTAGTACTAAGGTAGGAAACCCAACCTGGTTGGGCCCAAATGCATGCTTCCTTTTTTTTCTTCTTCTAAAGCCTGGTCCTTCTCTGCTTTTTCACAATAACCTGGTTTCGCTGATGTGGTCGGTTGTTCTTGAACGTACTGTAGTGAGGTTTGACAAGACCAGGTTTTACTTCACCATCGCCAGCGTCTTCTCTTGACGTCGGTCCCATTTTGAACCTGAGACACAAAAACAAACCAAGCCTTCTGGAAAGTTAGAATTTGAGTCAAGGACACAGCCCTAACAGGATCCATAATTTAGTTGAAAAGGTGCCTTGAACTTAGGAACTGCTGCCATGATTCAAACTGGGAGATTCCTGTGTCACCGTGGTAATGAGGCTCTAATGATCCACTTTGCCTGGTCTACAGTGTAGTCTACAGTGTAGCCTGAATGGAGGGAACCCATTTCTGGGTACACTTCCATCCCAATTCGACTGTTAGGCCATCAGTCAGTAGGCCAGAAGTGAGTGGAGCAAATGTAACTGAAATAAAGTTCACATTCGGAATTTAGTGAAAATGAGAAATGTACAACAACTGAACATTCAAACCTACCCACAGTCGGTCAAAAATTAAAAAATTCGAAACTTTTTCATACAATATCGAAAGAAAATGTATTTTTGTGGCTATAGAATCCTTGACAATAAAGAACAAAGTCCACAACCGTTTATTTGTCTCTTCTAATTATAGAAATCACCCAAAAGTCATGGGAAAGAGGGTTCCCTACCTTAACAGTTTTCTGCTCTTCCTGGGGCCCATGTAATTGAAGGTCTAAAAGAGCCTTCGTCGTTGCTCAAGAATGTCCGCAAGGATCGTCTCGCGCGCACCTGGCGAGCTCTGTCACGGGTGAAGTGAACTTGTTGTCTTACAGAGATTCACACAATTAGTAGCCTTTAGAAACTCTTGGAGGAGGAAGGTGGTCACTCACTTGATAAGAGTGCAGGACTCGCAGGAATTTATAGCTTAAGCCCGGCTGGAGATCAAACTCAAGCAACTGAAGCAGTTAAGCATCCACACGTGATTGCGCCGTGATCTACAATGACTCAGGTGCGTCGTTCTACCGCATGTTCCCTACAGTAAGACTTTCCTCTTCTTTCTTCTTGTCGACGATAGTTACAGAACTCCTGTCTGTACACTGGGAATTGAAAATTTCACAGTTGATGTTTTCCTAAACCGATATAAGCCAGTATGCATGTGGAGTACGTGAACTGTTTGACCTTTCAACTTGTCACAAATTAAATAGCTTGAGGATGAGTCAAGGTTACTTACCCCTAGCCTTTTGATAATTTTGACATGGCCATAGTCGACCTGAATTCGATTCTTTTCTTCTCTTCATTTCGTCACTGCAAATCATTTCCGACGCGTGGACATGGATTGAAGCATGAGAGTTGAAGTTTACTACTCCATCAACGTCATATTGTCTGCCCTTGTAGAAATTTGAGAGCAGATGGGCACGGAAATAGATAGCATGATATATTCTCGTCATAGGTTTGAGAAAGCCTCCAAATTACCTGCAGATATTTCCTTCTCAACAAATGCAACTAGACCTACCCATATCGAGAAATTGCAAAAGGACACGCAGCTTTTGATTAGCTGCTGCACTTGCAAATTAGATAGCCAGACAAGTATGTAGAAATGCCATAGATTGTGCATGAACATGGCGAGAGTCAGCACTTACCTGGTGAGTTTAAGAAGTGAATAGAGTTCTCCATCATGCCCCCAAATAGCGAGCCTGTGTTCGATTTGGTGAAATTTAACTCTGATTTTGCTTCTCGTAGCCTCAACAAAGGCAGATTCCAGAATTGCCATAGCCAATGGTCATCTCCTTCCCTACGTCCATGTGCTCGTCTTTGGCAACGTCAAGAGGCCCAACGTACTTGAGCCTACAGTTTTTTAGAGCGCTTAGGAGTGGTGAAGTGGAGACTTTCTTTTGTTCAAATTTAATTTAATTTTTGACCAGCATATGCAATGTTCTTCACTGATTTTAGTGATATAAAATTTGAATCCATCTGATTTATTTTTTATTCACTATATGATGAATCAACTGGTCATTTTATATCAATAAATTCTCAGTACTTAGTAGCTAATCTTGATGAGTTACTTCAAATTCAATAATATAGGTTTGCCTTTATGGCGAACGATGATCAACAAGGACAGACAGTCATCTTTCCAAGTGCTGTATCTAACAATTAAAAAATACTTTCATTAACGCAGAAACCTGGTTGAGGGTTGAGGGTTGAGGGTTGAGGTTCATGTCAATGACTAATGTAAAACTGGAAAGAAACTGGAGATATAACTTACAGATGGCAAGGACTTTTAGCACTTCGGTGTTGCAGTGGAATCTGTATGTCGTTGTTGAAAGGTTTGCTTGATCATTAAATACAGTCCCGCACACATGGTGTATCATAAACTCTCGTATTATTTGTGAAGGTGGTGGAGCTCTACGTGGTGATGCACTGTGAAGCCTGTGCAACTTCTGTGAAGAGAGCTGTCAAAAAGATTCCTGGTACCCACCATGCCTTTTATTCGTTAGAGCAGTAATACAAGTTTTCATCAAAGAGGTCAATCTCACGCTATGACATTCAAAGCATAAATGCTTCATCGAAAGAAACAGGATGGCTACTTTGATTCTGTTTTAAGTATTCTAGACAGTAAAACATTATGAAGCAACAGCCTTGCCTAGGGAGAAGATGCTAGAGCATACATAGCACTCTCCAGTTTATTCTTCACTATGGGTCTCCATCTGATTAGGGTTAAGATCTGAGATGATTTGTTAAACTCCATAAGGCTCAGAAGGGCTCGAATGCTCCTGCTTAATAAGGCTATGAGGTTGTGTCGACAGGTATTCAATTCAGCCCAAGAGTGATAATGTATAAAAATGATTGAAAATTATATTTTGCAGGTGTGGAGTCCTACAAAATAGACTACTACGGCCAGAAGGTGACAGTGGTGGGAAATGTAGACAGGGACGATGTTTGGCGACGCATTCATAAGACAGGCAGGCATGTCATGTTGATAGCCGAGCCTGCTCCATCAAAAGAAGAGCCCAAGAAGGAAGAGAAGAAAGAAGAAAAAAAAGAAGAGAAAAAAGAGGAGACGAAGTCGGAGGAGAAGACGGAGGTCAAAGTAGAAGAGCAGAAAACTGAGGAGACAAAAATTGTGGAAACACAAGAGGTAGTACTCTCTCTTGCATCAATGCTTCGTTTCAATCAAGACCCAAAGAATGTGCACGATCATGTACTTCACATTCTTTAGCAATCGTGAGAACTCTCGGACGATATAGATGACAACCAAACATGACTTAAAAAAGTCTGACATTCAGTAAATATGGCACTTAGAGAGTGCCAAGAGTGTCTTCTTCCTAGAACTTTTAGTACCTCTCCCCTAAGACAACATCAAGATTCAACCACAAAAAGAATCTAGATTCTTTTCTCAAGGTGTTGAGACAACTCCTCAAAATGTTATGTCAAAGATCATGGGGTTAAGGTCAAACAATTTTCAACATACCACAAAATACGTGAAGACAAACTAGGCTTATGTCCACCAACTAGTGGTCGCAACCAGAAGCAAGTTCTCTATTTCTACATTCTTGAACTACCTCCATGAATTGGGGTTAGGGCCTATACCTCGTCTCCGGATATTCTTGAGGTGGGTGTTTTGCGATCTGACGATAGTTGCCATGGATTTCTGTCCAGGAGGTGAAGGTGGAAGAAGTGGTGACAGTGGTGGAAACAAAAAAGGAAGAAGAGAAGCAAGAGAAGCCCAAAGTTGAGGAGAAGAGAGAAGAGACCAGAGTTGAAGCCAAGAAAAAAGAGCCGGAGAGGCCCAAGGAGCCCGAGTGGGTGCCCATGTTCGTCAGTGCTCCCTATTACACCCTCCCCAGCAGATTCTACAATTACTGAAAATGTATGAATCTCCAGGTGCCCTAGCTCGTAATCAGTCAATCTGTTCTGTACAGTACATCAATGAATAACTAAAGAAGTAAACTGCCTCCTCCAAGCTCTAGAAATCAATGTACAGGAGTAGTTTAGCATCAGACCCCAATTGTGTGTTCAGAGCTTGAGTTGCTGGATTTAGGGTTCTGCTGCAAGAGCTGGAAGCATATAGTCGTTCAGTGCAAAAGTCATGTACAAATCGAAAACTAATACAAAGTTTTGGTGAATATATCGAATGCAGCTGATTACAGTACTCTGGGTTTTGAATTGGTGACATGCTATACTGAAGAGATTCACATCTGCACGACAGGAAAAATTAGCCTAAAAATTAGAACCCCGTTTCGATGATATTTGTGAGAGACCAAGTACGGCACCACTCGTTGATCTATTCCTAACAATACTGGGTTTGCTACCTTGAATGGGGTTGAACATTGCAATTGACAAACCGCAACATTCAACATGGAAAGAAACTTTGAGAACCTCCAGTAGTATTGATCGTGTTGGACGCTGTTCAACAAGAGAACCTAAGAGACGGTGAGCAACATGAGAGAGATGATGCAAAATTTGATGGTCAAGTCTATGCAGTAATGCCATTACCTGGGCAAGTGGGAGAGATGAGAAACAAGTTTAATGTTGAAGACTTTAGTGTTCATTCTGAAATTGGCATGCACGCATTATATCCTCAACGAAGTCTGAAACTCACTGTCGTTCTGGAGCAGTCTCCGCCCGATCGCCGAACGTGTTCACTAGATCTTGAGAAGAATTTCAAAGTGAAACCTAGAATTGCATATTAGGGTTAGATCACTTGTTGCTGCCATTTGAACCATGTCAAGACCTAATTGATGTGAGTAATGAGGGCGAGTCCTCATACACCATATGCGACATTATTCCAAGAACGACATCCTACAATTTGTAGTCGGCAAGCACTTTTCGGATGAGCTCTATTGATGAATAGGTGTGGACGTTGTGTTTGCAGAATGTGGACCAACACAGTCGAGCGGAGTCTTCAGAGAACGCTCACAACTCGGGTTTCCACTGTAAGGAATCAGTCATTCCTTCGTTTGTCTCAAACGTTTTCTGCCTCGGTTCGTCAAACTTTGCGTGTATAAACGTTCTCGGGTAACGAGTATTGATGAGAAGATTTCTTTCCGTTTTGGAGCTTTCTTAGGTGGGCAAGTGTGAGACGCTTGTCACAATGGTTGCGAGGGTTGGCAATGGTGCCGTGGTGCGGAGATCAGCCAGGTTGATCGCTGCAGCTGCGAGTGAGAGTTCGCCTCATCTCATCTCTGTCGACAAACCTAGCTCCAGGGTTCCCCGAATCAAGTCTCAGATCAAAAACTGCGTCGCCAATGCAATGAAGGAACAAGGTGGCGATCACAAGCAAGCAGAAGTAACTGAGGCCGAGTTCAAGGTTTTGGAGACCAAGACATTGCGAAAAACGAAGTCCTTGAAAAGGCTTCCCAGCCGAGATTTGGAGGTTGAGTACTCGGCTAACCTAATTTCTGGCATCACCATTGAGGTCTGGAGCATTGGGACCGTTAGGACTCATGGTTTAGTCAAGAAGTTCGGCAATGAAACCTTAATGATGTAAGTCACTACTTTTGTGCCTTTTGCAGATGAAGCTTTGGGAGCTAGGATTCCAAAACGTTGCTGGAGTGGATGAGGCCGGGCGAGGTCCATTAGCTGGCCCTGTGGTTGCTGCAGCGTGCATTATCCCTGCCTCGGTCACAATTCCTGGTAACTCAATCGCTTCTTCGTAGCACAAGTGATTGTGGAGCAAGTTTAGGTCTAGGGTTTAGGGTTTAAGGTTGCAATTGATTTGATACTGTGATATGTTGCCAGTTACACTCAAACCTCTTTATTATAATCTTCAATGAAATGATATTCTAAGAGTTGATCTTGCATACTTGCCGTAATATCATTGAATCTGTAGCCGATTTATCACACATTCAATCTATGTCTTAGTGCAAGCAGATATGAGACCCCATTTGGTAAGACTATTGAGGTTTGATTGTACAGCAAACGAGCTTAAGGACCCGCTTTGTTTTCCTTGATTTGAGGAACAAAACTTGTTTAATCAGAGTTAGGTCAGACCACTAGAACAGTAGTGTCTTTGAGTGTGCAGGTGTGGACGATAGTAAAAAACTTACTGAGACACAGCGAGAAGAGCTTTATGCTCAAATCGTAGCCACACCTGGAGTTGCGTATGCTGTATGTCTCCCTCAGTCTTGCTCTAATACCTGTGATACTTTTAATTTCGGTGTTACATTCTCTTGCATAAACTTGTACTCGGGAGGAAATAGTTTTTCAATTAATCAAGTGATTCTTTGCTTCAATTGTCTGTTACCGGTAAACTGGGAAAACACAATGTCAATGCACTGAAAAGTTTTCACATACGTAAGATTTGAGAATGTAAATTTTTTGATGGGCAGATAACTACAATGAACGTCTGGTGACTTGAATTCTCTACTAAATGAACTAGTGTGGATTGACAAAATTTTGCGCAGGTACATGTGGTTGATGCTGCAAAGATTGATGAAATCAACATTTTACAGGTACTTTGCTTGTTTGCGGAATCTGTCATTTGTGGTGTTTGGGAGCTTTGGCCGAAAAATGCCAAGTCCCTATCACTCAATTACGTGAGCAGAGATTCTGGGGTTGTTGAAATTGAGTGAAAAAGCTGTACTAGACAGGAAAGCAGGTATTTCAACACATTTTCTGGAACTCGGCTTTTTATTTTACACCGAGTCCTTGCCATCCAGTAACTTGAGAGAAGAATAGTTTTAGAACGTGTAACTCGTTTTTCAGATGTAAATGCGTTCAGTATATTTGTCAGTTGGGATGGCATAGGTAATGTGATGTTGGATTCCGTATGTGCTGTTGTAGGCAACTCTACTTGCAATGTCTACATGCATAAAGAAGCTCAAGGCTGAAAGGGGTGAAAAGACTCCAGACTACGTTCTTGTTGATGGTAATAGACTCCCTGATGATCTTTCAAAGGAGAAAGCACAGTTTGTGATTAAGGTACACATTTCATTGTCGCGGTTCAATCTGAATCGTCTCCTTGACAATTCAATTTTTTTTCATTTCTCTGAAGTCTCTTACAGGTTCTTCCCCTGCCTGCCATATCTTAGTCTTTTGATTGCTTTAATATCCAACAGGGAGATGCGGAGTGCCACGTAATTGCAGCAGCATCGATACTGGCTAAGGTCACTCGAGATCGCATGATGTTGGAATATGACAAGTACGACCTCAAATGATACTACTTCTCTCAATCCATTATTTGAAACAATCTCATTTTTTAACTGATATAATGTCTCTATGGTACACAAGAAAGCCTTTGAATGATTCATTATGACCATAGCCCTGGCTCCAAGAATCATGGAGAAAATTCTCTTTTATGATGTCTAAATGTTCTTTAACAGTCTAATTTTACTGAAAATCTTGTTTGTATGTAGCATGCTGTTGATTGACTTCTTTGCTTTGTACTATTGTAGTCAAGCCTTTACTTTGGGGACGTGAACCATATGCAATTGTGTATCTTTTTCACCTTGGCTAATAGTAGAAGACTCGTGGCGTTGACAGGAAATGGCCGGTGTATGGGTTCAAGGCTCATAAGGGCTATGGTACAGCAATCCATATGGGGGCACTTCTGAAGCATGGGCCATGTGACATTCACCGTCGCTCATTTGCTCCTCTCAAGGATCAAATACGAAATGGAGACTCCTGATTCTTCTGGAAACATTCTGGTGCAATTCTTACTAGACCAGCTGATATTGGATGTTGTAGTCTGCTGCTTCCTTCAGAGCTAAACTCTTAAGTGCCCAAACTCTAAATGGAAAGTCCATTTCAGAAACTATTAGTTGATTATGGTAACGTCCAAAATTTTAACATCTTTTTTTTGTCCAGAAATCTAGGTCTTGATTTCTTCTTTCTGTTGATACATCTTGTTACATCTTGTTACCTTGAAGCTTCCAAAATGATTTATTTCCTTCACCTATTGCTATTGATATGGAATTAGCCACTTTGGGCCAGTTGGGCACTGTAAATGGCTGATCCTGGAAATCAAGGAATTGAGATAAGCTTCCGTGGTACCAGCCTGAGGGAATTGTTTCCTATCTTTTTTCTTTGACTGCAGTCAATCAACATGAGAGACAAACTGAACATTCTACAGGGTTTTGAATATCAAAATAAGAATAATTCTTATTTTAGAGTCTTACATTTAATCTCATCAGTGGTAGCAATGATACATTCCGGTATAATTGAACTGTTTGGATGTACTCTGTGGCTCCCATCATATTCCTTTCTTTGATACAATCTTGTCTCATGTTCTGCCAAGAACATTTGTGAATAATTTACAAATCTTGTGAGGTAGCTCTGGAATCTGAAGGGATGTTTTAATTATAAAACTTTAAGTTAGCATCTGTGATGAATGTGTGGCACGTAACTTAGATCCATTCAAATGCTTATTAACTCTGGAACCTTGGAATGATGTTGAGGACCAAAAGTGTTGGATGAATGACTCCAGTGTCTACTGTAGAAATGAAGAATGCACTTACTTATTCATAGAATAATCAAAGCATTTTGGTGAGTATCTTGGTTTTGGTCATGGTGGGCTGTGTCTTTCCAAGGTTGAGTTAACTTTGTCAACTGATACCACATCAATCATGACCAAAGGCTTTAGAAATTAGAACTTTTGGTGGAACTTCAATTTATGGACCATTAGTTTCATTCTTCATCTTTTGGACAATTATCCAAGTTATGATCTATTCACAAGATCCTAGGCTCACACAATAGCAATTGTGCCTTGTATGATTAGATTATAAGACTTTAAATCTTCTCAACATGATATTTTCCTACTACATTTTTTGATTTAAAAAATATATACATTGAAAAATTGAGTTAAGATTCCAAGAAAAAAAAAATTGATTTGATTTCCACACTTTCTTCTAGCAAGAAAAATAACCCTTGTGGAACTTTTTTAAGAGAATTTGTGAAAATTGAGTTAGAAAATGAATCCTACAAGTTATTTTAGAAGAAAATTCTCAAATTGCCCAAAAAACAAGACTCTCTATATTGTTCTCATCACTAGCCCAAATGGGATTAATCAAATCTTTTCATGTAGACAAAAGTATATTCTATAAGAAACTAAAAGACTTAAAATTTTTATTTTGACTCTTAACTAATGTGTTTTTCTTTCTTCAAGACAAGTTTCAAAAATCAAGCCAAAAATTGAGATTATAAGAAACTATATAAACCTTTTAAAAAACCACTACCAACCTACACACACAATTAAAAGACTTATTAGGAAAATCCATCCTAAGCTTGTAAGTTCTAAAACAATCAACAACTTTCACACAAAGGTTTTAGTCATACAATTTTCAAGAGAAACACTCACATTCCTTTATATTGGAGGGAGTTTCACACAATGATAATAATGTAGAATGTGTCACTCAAGAATCCTATTGCATAATTCCTTATGGCCAAGCAACCCACATTTTTATTTTGAGCAATGCACCAGTGGTACCCGTAATCTACAACATAACAATGATCCGACATCATAGCATCAAAAATCCGATTTTGAAAATAAATGATAGTGATTTTTCTATTCAAGATTTTGTGCAAGGGTACCCATTGCAATCTTGACTTCTCATAGTGTTGAGAGCTCTTGAAAATGAGCCTCAAATACATTAGATCTTGGAGAAAAAATCACATTCGAAATTCTTTTAAAAAAATTATTGAATAGATTTTGAAAAGCCATAAATTGATTGGAGTTATACATGTTAGGCCCTAAAATCTCATATTTTTTTTGTCACCAACTTTTTAGATTTGACTTGTGAAAAGAAGATTGAAAGACTTCACATCACTTTTGTAGTTTGAACTTGTATGGTTACAATTAAAAAAAAATTGATACAACTTATTAAAATGTTGTTATTTTGTTCAATTTAGAGCAAATTTCAAGAAGCTAAAAACAGGCCTTGAGCATTTAGGAGTTGAGGTAGAATCACCTTAAACTAAGCAAATCTCTTTGACAAGCATTATTGAGTGTTGGAAAGCTCTCATTTTTCAATCACATAAAAGACAATTTTACAATAAAGTTGGAAAAATCCAAGAAAGATATTTGATTATAATATGCAAAAATTATAAGAGGTTAAAGTTGAATTGGTATATTTTCTAAAACCACGTCCTATTTTCAATTTTCACACCCTGAAGGAAGTGCAACAAATATATTTGCTTTTTCTTTGTTTTTTCTAAAGCTCACTTTTGAAAACATGCTCGGAATTAGGTGATCCTACCTAGTATACATATAGAACTTCATTGTAGGTCCTAATAGCTACAAGCCCCAAAATGATCAATGTGAGGTAGGATGCTCTAAAAGTAACCCTACTTTAAAATTGATCTCTAATATAAAGGTACATATTGCACTCATTAGTGCACCATCAATGTACAAAAGGTGTACATTTTTTAAGGAGATGCTTTTGTTTTAGTACACTCTATTTAGAGCTTCTGCAATGCATCTGGTATCCCAGATAGTATTGGCACTCTCCCTCCAATAATTCGGGCCTCTAATTCCACAACCTCAATATGCAACCATTCAAGACTGGCTAATTTGCAAAATGTGAAGGACCTCTGACTTGACCCCTTGTAGGAATAGTCATTATTGTCAATGCTTTTCAAGCATTGGTATAAGGTAGGTATACCCAAATGTGCCACTAACCTTAAAGTGCCATCTTCACTATGTGTACATCTCCAAAACCAATTTTGTACCTATAAAGAAGAAACGCTTTAAGAATCAAACTTTGTTCCTTAATAATTTTTGCATATAGTATCCAAATGCCACGTTCTCTGGTGCATTAGAACCTCCTTTCACTTGCCAATAAGAACATGTGAAAATCTGACCTGTTTAATAATAGTAGATAGGCAGTAGTAAAAAGTGGTGGTTTTGGGTGTACCTACCTTATGTGCTAATCAATTCAACCTTCCCTTGTTTTCATGAAAAGTCTTTTTTTAATGTAGATTCTTTTCTTTCTTTCTTTTTCATAATACAAAAAAGTCCAGTTGACATTTGGATTAATTGCCAGCTTTGCATTGGGTCAATTTGTTCAAAAATCAACCCGCCATTGCCGTTACAGGGCTTGTAAGCATTGCAGATGCTCTTATAATCGCAAATCAGTCCTTAAATGGTAATATGATCAAGGAAGCTTGGAGGTCCATCCAAAAAATTCAGGACCGATCAATTGTCAATAACCTTGATTTACAAAGGCAATAAGGTTCCATCTCGAAATCTGGGCATGCCGTTGCATACGCATCTGTCAGGCTTGCGACAGCAGCAACGACTCACGAGCACTCCGTTTGGATGCTCACACCCATAACACACCAAACCGGGCGTTCGGTGGACTATATAGATTATATGCCGCACAAAATTCTTCTACCTCTTCAGGGAAGTAGGGACCGCTGTGATAATGAAATTTCAATGAAAGCTAGAGCTATTTATATACGCCCAAGGGATTCTTCGCGTAGCTACCCAAGGGGTTCCCAGACAGGGATTCCTTCCCATAGTTACCCAACGGATTGGTTTGCTTCCCATAGCTACCCAAAGGATTAGCAGCGGAGCTAGAATTGCTTTGGTACGAAGAGAGTGGGTTACCGGTAGCTTCTGATGCAGGAGGGTCGTCATTTCCAGTGTTTGTTGCAACGTCAGACTCAGGTGGGATGGAAACTATGGGTTCAGATGCAGATGCCGTTCTCAAATCCGGTTTCATCTTCTCCAAGACCACAGCATTGGCAGGAGCTTCTAGATTGACCACCTCATCCACTTTATCAGCTGATGAGCTCGCTTGAGTTCCGGGCATCTGCAACAACACAAGCATGTTAATGACGTCAAAGCTTGGAACTGTCATAAAGAGGTCTTTGGAAAAATGATTCCCACCCCGAACCAGAACGCAACCCACCTGCTGGGTGGTGACTGATCCATCCACCACCGCAGGTTGCAGAAGACTTTCTAACAGAATGTCATCTTCATTTTCTCCATCAGGCTTTTCTGTCTTCAGCATTTCAATGATGGCTCGATAGTGGTGAGATTGATCTGTTGCAACATAGCTCAAAAAGTTCAGACACATATGTGGCAAGATAAGAAGTCTGGCTCTTGGTGTGAGGCCGGCATGAATCAAGAGTCTATTTGTTGGATATCTACGGACGGACGCAGTAATGTTCCAACAAGGTAGCCTTGGTATGACTGCATAAATATTTTGCAAATACAATCTAATAAACTTATAACTTGTACTAGTACATAAAAAGAATTTGCAAGGATACAATGCCACCCTACAGAGATATGCAACAGCTATACAAACCTTGTGTCTTGTGGCCAAGAGCATCAGCAAGGCGAACTGGATTTAGTTTCTCTTCATTCTTAAATTTTGCTTTAACTTGTCTTCTGGTTCTTCCAGGGAATAAATTCTGTATCAGCTCAAAATCTGTCCCAAATTGCTGCAGCGCCTGCATAAAATGGAAACCGGCAAGAACTTACTCAAGAACACTTCTTCACACACTAGAATTACATGCAGTAGAATATGTTGGATCCAACCTAAATTGGGACAAGTGTTGCTCAAGCGACACCAACCACTGAAATGTCCAAATGTGGTACAGTCCCTAAGTAGAACATACATTTGGTATCTTCTGAGCAACACTCCACCTAAGATGATGACATTCTCCTCAGCTTACATTGCCAACATACCTTGTAAAACAAATCCGTGTCTTCAGCCTTCCACCTCTCCACAGGTGTTCGGTTAGAGTACGAGTTATAATTGAGCTTGGGTCTATCCTCCTCCACCCTGCGATAAGAGTCTGTATCCTCTCGTGTGCTGGCTTGAGCGGCAACAACCAAACTTTGTTGATTGATCACAATCCGCCCATTCACAATCTGCACTTGAGGAGTTAAGACGGAGGGAGCAGGCCTGCCAAAACACAACATGCAATTTGTCACCAAATCTGAATTCAAAAATCAAGATGAACAAAAGGACAACTTGCACAGCAAATTTCAGCAATTCCGGGCTGAGTCAACCAGGCTAAAAGAGAAAGAAGCCAGCTTACGTGTCCTGTGCTACCGGACTCTCCGCTGCAGCGCTGGTGGTGGAGGAGGAGCCCCGTTTCTCTTTCCCCTCAGCTTTCTTCGCCGCTTCCTCTCTCGCTTTCTGCACATAACAGAATAAAACTCTCATTACTGGAACTCGAGAAGAAACAGAACCTCAAGATCTATATAGAAATCCTTGCTTACAGGAGCAAGAACTGAGGCATTTCTTTCTTGAAGGAGCAGTGTCGTTCAAGCTCGATCATAAACCCTCCAACTTTCTCACATCAAATTGCGTCCTAGTTGCAAACGGAAACAAACATATTACACGCAATTTATTTATTACGGACGCAACACAGAGCCTCAGGTCACATCCAAATCTTTTAACGACGTTACCGCCTCCCTGCACTCCCCATTCACACGATACACACTTACCGCCCTTTCAATCGCCTCCGCCCTCCGAATGATCTCCTTCATGGTCAACTGCGACGGATCGGACAAGTCCAGCGATGCAGCAGCCTTCATGTTCCTCAGCGGTACGGTCTTCGACTCCGCATCTTCCATATCCCAGCACCACCTCATCATTAATTCCACCAAACCCTAAATCCAAGAATCAAATCAAATCAAATCAAGACAGTTCCATCGCAAACGTACCTTTCCTCCTGCCCGAACTTGTACGATGTACAATCTTGCGCTTCTTGTTGTTGCCAGTATTCACAGCGCGTGCCCGAGTCAGGGGCGCCACGGGAAGCGACACTTCCTCCTCTTCTATCTCCTCCATCTCGTCCATTTCTTCTTCACCTTCCTCAGCTTCTTCAGCTTCTTCATTCATGAAAGCGCTATTCACAAATTCCCCCATGGCACATTGCTGGGTTTCCTAAACTGTGTATAAACACTTCCTCTAGGTTTCAATGCAGGCAAGGAGCAAAACTGGCACCCAATTGAGGTCAATTAGTCAACCCGAATCTGCACTCCAACAACACAAGATGTTCAGATCCTCTACTTGCAAACATCCGAGAGAGAATCATTGCCAGTGAAAAGAGTCTAGAACACCGTGTTAAGGAAAACTGGTCATTCCAACGGACGAATAAGGATAAGACGGAAATCCAGATACAGAAACCAGAGCGGTGGCCTCATACTCCCACTAAATCAAGTAAATACTCCTTTCAAACTAATTCAGCTCTCCCAGCCTTCACAAAGGCAATCGAACACCTCAACAATATCCATTACAAGCTATCACCTCAGAAACTCGATTACAGCTCCCCAAACCTGCAGTTTAAACGACGTGAGGAAGAAAACGTGGATCCCAATCGCTATACTGACGCTTCTCAACTCTTGACAAAGTCGAATTGCCAAAACCTGTTCGAGTACAAGTATATCGTAACGATCAAACCAAGTTGCGAAGTTTTTCGATCCCACTGCTTCACTCAAGAAAACTAGGCGACATGTCTGAGAAATCAGAGCACAATGCAGGCATGATATCATCACTCTTTAACTCTATCAACTCTATCTATCGATTCCGTACAACTCGTATCCAACCAAAAGCAATTCCTCATCCATCGTCAGTAGAATAGAACCACCGCAAACAAGCAGTTCCAACAAGCAGTCGGCAGTGCTTGGACGACCACTTCACTTCCTCGAAATTTAGGGTTCTGAAGGAGGTTTTAGGGTTTGCAACAGAACCCTCTATTGGGACGATATGGCGTACAGGCACTGAAGGACCACGTGCAACTCCAACCTCTGTGGCTTTAAGAGCATTTCCAATGCGGCACGGGAACATACACGGGAACAGGGCCAATGGGGCTTGTAACATCCTTCTGCCAAAAAGTAGTCCCCAATGCCACCGTTGTAGGTAATGGCATTTTCCAAGGCTCGTCACATAAGAGCCCCTGCTCGGCATTTTTGGCCGATTAGCTGAGCTCTGCACAGCGAATTGGAAGCCCAGATTCTTTGACAATGGTGACACGTGCTAGTGTCTAATTAAAGCCAAGTTTGAACCCGTGAAAATATGCCAACTAAAATTGAAATTCTAATATGCGTGATCTATACATTGTCATTGACAACAAAGGATTTATTCATTGATTCTTTTAATCCCTTCTAAAACAAATGTGTTGCCAACTAGTCCAACATGTCTAATGTGAATGTAGCCTATTAGATTGTCAATAGGCTACATTTATATTAGACACAATCTAATAGTATATAACTATAATTGTAATAATTTTGTTGCAAAAATTGAAACTAAATGAGTAAAAATAGAAAAAATAATATTTTTAAGAGGGACAAGTAGAAATGGAGATTAATACTCACCTAATGTTTTAGAAATTGGCTCCCATTGCTATAATTTCTTTCTTCTCATGAATCAACTAAGAAGTTATTATAATGCAATTACACACCTCTTCAATTCTTTATAAAATCAACATTCTCCAAATATTGTAAGAAGATGCATATTGAAATAATTGAATATTCTGCAGAATACTTATTATCCAATCACATCTTACCCAAATATCTGTATAGAAATTAATTGATAAAAAAGAAAGGTACAGACATGTAAATAACATACAACAATCTTTATAGATAGAGAAAGAAAAATATATATTGCAAATGAATTTTAAATATTCTAAGTGTTTCTTTTATACTAGCTCCACACAAAGTAATAATAAAAATGTGTTTTAATTATAAAAATAAAAAATAAAAAAAAGATAAAATAGATATAAAGTAATAAAATGATAATAAAATGATAAAAATAGAAATTATTTATAGTATTTAATCTTTTAAATTTTTTTATTTTAAATTTTTGTTTTCAAATAAATAAAATAAAATAAAGTTGAGTCAAAGGATTTACTTTTTGTAAGTTTTTTTACTTTAAATTACTCTTTAAATTATTTTTGTAAGTTCTTTTATTTTTGTACATTCTTTTACTTTAAAAAAAATTGCAGTGGCATGGAACAACCCATTCTTGCATTGGGGGCTATGCCCATACGCCAGACCGGCAACAGGACTGGCCCGCCCCCTCACTCAAATTTTTGGAAATGAAAGTTATCTTCATTTACCAACTTTTAATAGTTCAAAGTGTTTTGAAAAAGAAAATTCTACCATGCCTAAATGAGGTTTGTTGAAAAACAAAACCTACTTTTGACTTAACTATGAGTAGTTGAGCTCCTACTAATTCTAATTTACATTATCCCACATGGGTTGTTCTACATCCTACCACTTTTCATATGAAGAGTTTCTCTACTCAATTCTAATCTCAAGGTAAGATGGAGATATTTTTCAACAAACGTGAGATGATTGGTAGATTTAGTTCTCTTATTTAACTGAAGCAATTTTTTGTGATTTGGTGCCCTTGTTTGGCGAGTTTGCCGTGAAAATGCTCTTACATTGAAAAAATTGGATGTTTCTAATGCAGTTACTAATCACTAATCCAAAAATTTGTTTGAGATTTAGAACATCCAATTAAAATATATGGAAAAATTTGAGAGAGGAAGTTTGAAATTGTAAAAAATAATTCTATTCCAATCCTTCTTTCAAATTTTTCTAGAACTTTTGATTAGAGATTCTAAATCTCAAACGGATTTTTTTAAATGAAATTTCTCTTTATTAACTAACTTTTCTTAGTTCAAAGTGTTTTGAATTTTTTTTTCTACTATGCCTAAATGAGGTTTGAAAATCTATTAAGAAACAAAACCTACATTTGACTTAGCTATGAGCAGTTGAGTTCCTATTAATTTTAATTTACATTATCCCACATGGGTTGTTCTATATCCCACATGGATTGTTCTACATCCTACTACCTCACGTGTATATAATGAACTCTTCCTCTCATTTAAAACTCAATTTTAATTGGTAATGTATTAACTACAAGTTTGCCCCACGGTAGGAAGCCCACTCCCCGCGTTGGTTGCCTTTGGCCCCCGCTATGTGGATGCTCTAAATCATTGTCAAAAGTTACTTTTCATAGCATTCTACATTAGAAATTATTTTGACCACTTTAGGTGGTTAAGATAAGCATATTGGGTACATTTTTTTGTTTGTTATGGGGCAGCCTATAGACCATGTTGGAAAGATCACTTCAAAAATACATTACTAATTCACACTTTGTCTAAAAAATGAAATTTCAATTGCTCTCACTATTTCTCACACTTATCTTTGTGTGGGAAAAAATTTGAAAATTTTCAGTAATGGCATGAGGGCAGACTCCAAATTCTGACCACAATGGGCTAATTTACCTTATTTCTGGTCCATCTAAGTTAAGGTAGAACTGCCCATTACCATACAGATTTGTTGTCTAGGTGTTTGGAGAAGTTATTTCTGAACTCCCACATTTTTTAGAGATTGGAAAGTTTGAGAGAAATCATTTCCAAAAAGAATGAAGACATTCCGACAAAAATTGAATTTTCTGTGATTTTTCAAAGGTGAAATGTTAAAGCATGAGTAGACCCTTATTAAAGCGTGGGCAAATCCTTATTAAAGTGTGGGCAAACCCTTATTAAAGTGTGGGCTGACGTGTCTTCTTTTCAAGTGAATTGTCATTATGATTATAGGTTGGTAAGATTGTGGTAATAGGTGGATCATTGACGCAAATGGGACCATTTCTTAGGTGTCGGAATTGGGTGGATGGCGGTAATGGAAAGTTCTACCTTAACTCTCAAAACAGATTGAAACCACAAAGTGGAACTTCCTGCTCCATTTAAAATATTGACATTAGGTTGCTTTATTCCAAAAAAGTTTCTTTTTTAGCCATTAAAAACAATAGAAATTTAGGTTCATTACTATACTGCCAAATGAATTCTTTAGGAATCTTACATTCTTCACCTAGAACATAAAATATGTATATATAGTGCTAAATGTTGAGAAATGACTATGAAACAACTTTATTTGACATCTTTTTGAAGTTAATATGAACAAAAAAAAAGATAAGTTATCACCATACTAGTCATTCAAAATGATACTAACTATGACCAATGACTTGACCAATAGCAAGAGTTTTCACAAGTATATAATCCATTACATCTTGGGCATATATAGTTTTTTGTTTTTTTTGCATACTCTACATAGTTTCCTCTTCTTTTCCATGGACCATGCTCCGTGAATTCCACGAACATGGGGGATAAATTTTGAATAACCTGTCACTCTACCGGGCCACTTTCTTGTCAACTATTTCCCTTTGGAACTTCATCTGGAATGCCAAATGGGTCATAGGGTTTGTTAAGAACTTGAAACTTAGATCACTGTGAATTATCCAAGAGTTGACAACTGTCGTGTCCAAAAGAAAATGGAAAAGAGGGTGCCACCATTTGTGTCTACTTGTCAATGTGCTATAATATCTTCAAAGCTGGTTAGCACTATCTACCCCTCTCATATTCCTTTGATATTGTAGGTGCATGGGACCAGTTAGCACTGGCTTTTTGCCCCCTTTGCCTTTCCTCTACACAATTTCTTCTTCTCCATCCCGTAAGTGTGCCTCAGCATGCGTGGATAAAAATAGAACGGAAACCTTGTCTTTCCAAACTGCGGAACAAATTCTGCGTGACACATGTATGCGAGAATCTATCCACCCCAAAGCGTTTTCCTTAGTTATTTTTTTGTCCCACATTTTTCTTGGTACATATTTCCGATTTGACTTCAATGGTCATGTTGCCATAGTGCCTTCGTCCAATAATCGTAGAAATAACATAATTGATGTGAAAAAGCTATAAGTTGTTACAATATGCCCCCGTCCATGTAAAGTTTTCATTAGATCTATCACCACTTCAGCTCCTTGCAGTCCTGTCCCTTTCCCCCTCTTTGCTATGAAATGGACTCCCACATCTTGTTCCAACGCTTGACCTGAGGTAATGTGTTCAGGGTCTTTTCCACAATAAACTTTAAATATCCACATATATTTTACAACAACGTCTGCCAATGCCAAAACCTTTATGCCAAAACGCATTGGTTTTGCGGGCATGTACTGCCGAGTGATTGCAAGAAACACTTGTTCTATTTTTTGTCCCCTTGCCCTTAAAAATTGACTTTTTGCTCATAACTTTTGCATTGTTTGTCCATTTGGCATGAAATTTGAAATGAAGGTAGATGCTAAAGTTACAAACCTTGTGTAATTTTTAAATTAAAAAAAAAAATAGTTTACTATTTTTAACCTGCCCCCAATTGGATGTCTACCTTGGCCATTTGGGGGGGGGGGGGGTAGTCCTATTTTTGACCCAAAAATGCGAATTTGAAGCCGCAAATTGGACATGTTGGAGGCCTACTAACACTGAAAGGGCTGACAATGAGTTTTTATGGAAAATAGCATCATGTCGATTGCACACATGGAGTCAAAGTGACCTTCCTTTGCGCAAAAGCTATAAAGAGGGAAAAAATTTCCTTCATGAATTTTTTGGTGCAATGTGAGCACAGTCTTCTCTAGAAAAATAGATTTTTTTTAAATTTTTTTTTAATTACTAAAAATGAAAATCTCTACAGACCCCTTTTCTGCTATTTTCTGCTCCTAGTGGCTTCTGCAGTACTTTGTAGTAGTCCACAGTACTGCATAGTACAACATAGTACTAAATCAATGGTGTAGATCTGCAGGCGCCTTCAATCAACAGTGCAAATTTGTCGGGGCGCTTCTAAAACATAATATTAGTAGTATTGCATAGTACTGCCAGTCTTATGGCCAAAAAACACAATTTTGAACAGAAAGCGTGAAGTCTTTCTTGCAACTACCCTACCTTACAGGACTGTATTGGCCCTTATATCTAACCACGGACTCATCCACAATCATTTGTTGATAAGGTTTCCACAATTTCTCACATCTCACTTGCATTACTTCATGCAGCCATCACACTTTTCCAATTTTATCAACCCCAGTTGATGCTCCATTTGCAACGTGCAAACATCTTGATATAGTTTCAAATCTCTCTCAAGTGAAAAGTTGTAATATGACTGGACAATGCAAGAAAGGCTCATCCTTTGTCCAATAACATCTCATATTTAGAAGTTTTTTCACACCCATAAACAATAAAATCCCTAAATATGTGCGGAATTCATCATACTCTGGAAGAGTCTAGTCCAAACCACCGTTTGTTTGACCCATTCGTTTATCTTGCACAACTGAAGCATAATAGTTAGTCCCCTTTACAATTTTGGTAATTGTTCCAGGAGTCCAGTCCTTCTCGAACACACTAAGGCATGTTGGCAATACTTTGTACAAAATTGCACAACCAGGTTCTGGTCCTTTGAAGGACAATGGGAGGCTTGCATAGTTTCTAACACTAGCTACCCAAGTATCTTTGCCAAAGTCCGCAAGCATAGGATCCACCACCACATTATTTTCCTTAAATGATCCTTTTGATTTCAATGGAATTTAGTTTCGTGAAGTTTTCATTGATCCAATGACTCCAGTGTGTGCCCTACTAGACTCACTTGGTCCTGCTTCCATTGGACTATGGAGGGGGTGATGCGTATCTAGTCGTGCTTTCCTTTGAAGTTAAAGGATGGATGGAAGTATGGATGTCAATGATAGATGAATGGAGTTTGCTAGAGCCGTTTGCGCCTCATTATGATTTTCTTTGCGAAAATCCAACACTCCACCTTCTTATCTTTGTGTTTGAATTGACATGACTAGTGCATGTTCGTCCAAAGAAAATGTGCCCTCCTTGCAATGGCTATGGTCACTATAAGAAAACTGCGTTTTTGGTTATGTTAGCTACAGAACGGCACATGTTTTTTGAAGCTGAAAAACACACGTTCTTCTTGACATCAACAAAAAACATGCCAAAATTGGACACATTTTAACATATTTGTTACACGTTTTTTGCCCGTCAGTTATAACGGATATTTTTATACATCTACGCAGATGTGGACCACGTCAAGATGGACGTCATAGCGCATTTTTTGAAACGTTTTAAAAAACTCCAGTTTCTTATAGTGGGTCTTCATTGACGTTGATCTCGAAGCTTTCAAAGGACGAGTCGGTATTGAAACTATCTTCGCCATAGAACTCATTGTCCTCATCACTGTTGAAGTCAAGCTACAAGTCTTCAACTTCCAATGACAAAGCTAGGTCATATTGTCGTTGTGTTTCCACGAACTCAGCATTCCTTAGCCGTCGTTGTTGCCAGTTCATTTTGAACTTGAGTAATTCCCAACAAATGTCTTCTTCTACTCCATTGCCAAATCTGATTGTTGCTTGCTACCCTCTTGAGAGTGGGTCGACAAACTCATTCATTAGCATTGTTGATGTCCACTTTTCTATGTTGGGTTGTACTAGTTTACCTTCATCATGTTGTAGAAGTTCGGTCTGAAGACTAACGGCATGCAAAAGGAGAAGGACAACTTTTGTTTATTTTTTATATTTTTGAGTGGGCTGGCTGGTGGACGCGATGTTGGGATCCAAGTACTACAGAGGAGTAGACGACGTTGATGGCGAAGGTCTTCGCTGCATATTGATAGATGTATTGAGAGGTGTATTCGAACTAAAAGGTGAACCTCATTACTGTTGTAGTTTTATTCCGTAATGGTGAATGCGAATGCGTATGTCCTTATTTTTCTTGCCGTCATTTTTCAATGGTTGGCAGTTGTTGTTTGCATTAGGTTAGCATAGTATGTTATATACTTTTTTTCTTTAGGTCAGCATTGTATTAATAGAAGAGTAGCATAAGATTCGCCTCTATTTTGACATCTGCCGTCTCTTAGTTTCCACGGTCTTCCATTGCAATCAAAAACCTTGCCACAGAGAACATTAAATCTTGAGGGGGTCATTTAGAGTGTCCATTAGAAACCACATGCAAACAAAACTTTGGACCCCCTATATACTTTTTGAATTTTAAATAAAACAAAATTAAAAAAATATGAATAGATTTTCCTACTATGAAAGTTTATGTTTTGAATTATTGATATTTTTATTTGTTAATAATAATTAGTTACAAATTTTTGAAGTAAAAAGATACACTATACAATTGAAAAATAACTTTCACACACCTATTTTATATATAAAAAATTGTCTAAAAAATGAACAAAAAATTCCTAAAAGTAACTCATTATTGAAAGTTCATTTTGAGTTGAATATTGACTCAATAGTCATCTAAATGTGTCCTCTATAATTATTTGAGTTGAAAAACATGCTATTTTAGTTCATTTTCAACCTCTTCTAGAAATCATTTCATATTTTATTTGAGTTGGAAATTTTGGCAATAGAAAGCTATAGTCATTATTAAACAATGTTCAAAATTTTAGGTTGAAATTATAGTTTATTAGAAACCACTTGTTTGCACGTGGTTTGTTATAGTAGAACTAGGTGCACCCCCCGAGCGTTAAACCAAGGACATTGACAAAGAAGACAATCTTGGAGAGTTTGCGATTACAAAATGAATAAAAACAGAGTGCGATACATTAACCTATACATTAGTAGAGACTAACTTTAGTAAAAGTCGGAGAGCTTTTGGCTTGGAAGTCATATTGATTGACTTCACATCGTAATTCCAATACATTAAACTAGATTAGCTTAGCAATGTAGTGGACCCAAATTGTACTTGCTTCGAATAGTGGCTTCAAAAATGGAATACAACAATGTCTATGTTGCAATGCAGTTTTACTATCGTGTGATCTTGAAATGAGTGTAGCATGCCACTTCACTTATAACTTACAGAGTAACAAATCAATAGACCAATAACATTAGAAGGCTCGATGACTTCCAAAGTAGTGCTCGTGTATCAGAATTGCAACAATTACTATAGACTTCAACACTGTGCGCAATTTTTGTAAAGAATGGCCAAAGGTAAATGATAACACAAAGACGATGTCACCAGAACTTGTGTACAAGTTACTTTATTTCACGAACATGTTTAGTGCATAGTATAAGTGGACTATGCAATTTTTTCTAACCCTTGTTCCTAGAAAGCACAAAGTAATTGCACGTTTTTTAGTTTTGCTAATTAGGTCGGTTTGACTCGTGTCAAGAGACTAATTGAGATTGAAGGATTGTCGCAATTGCGTACTGGAGCGCTAGGTATGTGACAAGAGTTTTGAAATAGTCCATGTCTTTCTTTTTTTGCTCATTCTTACTGTAATTGATGGTTGGAAATTTTCTTTGTAGGGAGGAAGCTATTGGCAATATCTTCATTCAACATCCAAAGCTCAGACAGTTTTTGTTTTACAATGCACTGTTCACTTCGTTGAGTAGAAGAAATTTGTGGACACGATGCCACTGCCATAGTGTCGACGATCAACATTGACTGAGGAACACTTGCACTGCGCATCCTAAAGTCTGCATTCAAAGAGCTCCACTAGTTTCTCCTATAAGACAGAAATTCACTAAAGAAGTTTAGGGTTTTCATTCTACATCATCCTCTTTGTTTTAGTCAATGTGGTGCTTTGAGAATCTACACTTAATGCTTTTTTGGCGGGTTGTGCTTCACAAAATGTCAAAGTGAGGAAAAACAGTAGGGTGTGAACTGACATTCTAGAGAGAACTGCAAGGATTGAATTCATGCATACCCGACAGAGAGAATTTATGTTTAAGTGTGTTCATATTGCTTAGTCATGCTCATATATAATTTTTTTAATGTGTGGCGATTGCAAGACAGGGTTTTCAACTCTGCACTCTTCACTTTGTTTAATGAAGACCAGGTACAATGAGCCGCAGCTAACCAGAAATCTTTATACAAATTAGTCCTTCCTAAATCAACGTATTTTATGTTAAAATGAATGAGTGGTAGGTTTTGACTAATTTACTTTATGTCTAGGTATAAGTGGACATTAGTTTTTTTAATTTCAGAACCTGCAATGGCTGGATGTATTCAAACTCAATTAGAAATATTTGCCTTGTACAAGAATTCTGTGATGAAAAAGACTTTCAAAGTCTGAATCCACTAAATAGACAATCATTCCTTATAACAACTTACTGGACAAAACTTTCTAGAAAAGGTCTAGAAGTTAGTAGAGGTGTTAATGTATTGTACTGATAGCAAAAGTTCCTGAGAAATTATATGATCATTTTAAACTATTTATGTCTTTCAATGCAGATACGTTATCTAGCAATGATCAACTTCACAAACATTGAACAATGAAGCTAGACCTCTTACAAGCAGTGGATTTAAGCCTTATCGAGGAGTTCTTGTTTCGAGTTATGAACTACAAGTCGTACTCTGTGGAGACAGTGAACCCATAAATAGACCGGACAACGAAATTGACAGTATGTCTACTCTATCTACAACGCCACTTGTTGTAAGAATTTAAAGAAAGCATTTTGTATGACTACAAATCATTTGACTGCCTTGTCAAGAAACCTAGACAATTTCATATCTTATGATGACTAGGTACGACATTCATGTGCAGTAGTAGCATAGACACAGGTTTGATTTGTAGTTTGCATTTGAGTGGTTGTTGCAAAATTGAATTAGAATTTGGTACAGTTATTGACATTTTCTATTGCATTACAATAAAAAGAAATCACTACAAGGACATCCATCTTCTGTCTTCTTTGAAACTCATGAGCAAGTTTAGCTAGAGAAGAAAAGGAAATATGAACTACAGTTACAAATGTAGGCATTGAGGATGAAGGTATGTGAGGTAGAGAATTAATTGTACCTGTGCCCACTTGTTTTTATTTGCAAATTGCTCTTCAACTATAAAACCATGGCTGTCAATTAAATCCTTGTATAGAAAGTGTTGAGTCCACTTGTCTTTGACAAAAGTATGCTGCAATTTACTAGTGCATGAGGTAGTACCTATGGATGTTGACGACAATAATCATGTGCATGCAGACTTGGTGTTGTTTTGTAATGAATACGGAAGTGCTGATGCCTCTGGAGTCTGGACGCTCTACCTTTGAAAATGGAAAAACAACTTCTCGAATTATTTGATAGACTTTTGCTGAGAATCCATTATCATTTCCCTCTTCCCTTCTCTTTGTCCATCGTAGTGTTTGAGCAAACCATGAGTAAAATAGCCATGTGAGGCATGTTGCACTAATGTCGTGGGAATCATGGGTGTCGTTTTTCAACTTTGGCAAACTTAGCAAGAAACTTTCACTGAGGCAACCAATGATGAATTGAACTTGTTAGGGATTTGCATTGTGTTTTGTCACCAAACACTAGTAGAAAATTTGAAATTTCTGTCATTTTGGACGCGTTGTTTTGGACAAAATCTAACAAAAATCTATTCAAATTGAGACACCAAGGAGGCACTAGAAGAAAACCTTGTTTAATTGGATGTTCCTGCGTCAAAGTTGACAGATTTTTTTAAGCATCCAATTAAATAAGGCTTTCTACTAGTGAGGACAAGGGAGAGGAGGAGGAAGATTGGGCTTTGTCAATTTTGACCTAGGCATGGTGGTTAGGGGAATTGTAGAAGAGAAGCCACACTTGAAGGAGAGTAGTTCATAAATTTGAACATCATAGTGAAGTTGAGTGCACAAAGAGATGCACTACTAATCTTAGATTAGACTGCTAATGTTAGAGAGTTGTCATCAAATTTATTGCCTTTGTAAGCATTGTGGCTTTTCAGGGCGGCCGTGAACAATAGCAACATGGGCAACTGCCAAATTCAACATGCAACCACTTGCTACAGTGCATGGGCAAAAAGAAAACATTTTATAAAACTCTTCATTCTATGCTGCCCAAATGGAAATGGAGAAAAGGGCAACATAGGGTATATTACCGCTTGATCTATCTATGTGCCATCTTGAAACAATTTTGGCCACCTAAAAATATTAGTATTGTCAATGACGCTATTTTTGAGCTTGATTGTTTGTGCACGTCTCCATTATCGTGTTCAAACAAAAAAACGATGAAAAATACCTTTCCTACATCCACTACAGTTCTTTTTGTCATTCATCGGACGTCAAATGTCCGCGTCGACCTTCAAGGATTAATAAGAATGTTTTCACAAAGAGCTCAACCATCCAAACACCCAACCATAATAAGAGAGTCTCACCCCCAAGCTCTATCTTATATAATAGAGACTATCAATAAAGATTACTAGACTTACCTCTTTTCTATTGCTAGAGTAAAAGTCCTAGTTACACATTTTCAAATTATATCTTATCCAAATGTTGATCTTCTCCTTGAAGTTATCTAACACCAAATTCCAACATACTTGCCTTTATCTAAGAGTTGTCTAACTCCAATGCATAAATTCGTCATTTGAGGATATCTAAGTTATCCCAGTGCCCTTGTCATCCATATGGGATATGTGAAACTTAGAGATTGTATTTTATGAGAAAACATTTGGACATCTCAATTGATACGTTAGTTGACATTGCAAAAAATATGTTGACATCCTCTAAGACGTCTCAGTTGATGTGCCAATTGACATTGCAAAAAACATCTAGATGTTTTAGAAGATATCTCAGTTGACGTTTCAGTTGATGTCTTCAAAAATAGTGTTAATCTAAATGTTTTTGACTATGCTTTCACCAAAAATGCTTTAAAATTGCCATTTCTAGTACCAAAGTTTAGAGAAAAGAAAACAAGGCCACATTTATATACAAAAATGCCCATATTGATAATACTTCTTTGGATTCATTCTTCAAGGCAAGTTGGCTAAATTTTTGAAAAGTTTATGATCCTTTGAAATTGTACAACATATAGGAAAAAAATAGTAAGTAGAAAAAAAAATAATGATTGAAAATACTAAACTGTCAAGAATTTAGTTATAGAATTGAAAAATGCCAATTCCAATGATTGCAATGTTGCAATAAATAATCTACATCTTATAATTTTATTTTTTACAAAAAAATTGAAAATTGAATTAAATAAAGGACTTTAGAGTTTATTTTAGAGTAGCAAATCCATAATTCCCCGTAAACTAAAACTCCTTATAACTTTCATCTCATTGATCAGAATGAAATGACTAAAATCTTTTTACGCTTATATAAATCTAAAAAAACAATTTCAAATTTTTATTTTAGAAATAAAGAATTTTTAAAGAATTTTTTGAGTTGCTCGTTAAGCAATGAAAATTACATACCATGTAGTCAAAATTTATGAAAATTATTGTGCCTTAAAGGTACCCTTTGCCACATGTTGTGTAAAAGTTTCAAAAAAAAATTAAAAAAAAATTAAATTCATAGTGAATTGCCCAAAATCACTATATTGCCCCAAAATAGTGTTTGGGCATTTAGGGGTTGAAATTTTCAGACGACGTCAATGTATACTGAACAAGTAATCAACATTTTACCTCAGCCCCCAATACTTTTTAGAAACTTATCCACAGTCAAATCGTAAGCCCATGTGGCCATGCAAGTCATTTCTACTCTATAAAGTATAAATCTTATGAAAACAAATATCTATTGTGATTTTTCCTCTAAGATGTATTGTTCTTGATGCTAATTTTGAAGAGCCCTCAACAATAGAAGATGAAGATTTGCAGTTGACACCCTTGCACAAAATGTTGAATTGAAAAATCATAATCATCCATTATAAAAATCAAATGGTTGATGCTAAAACTACACTTCAAAAAGACATCATTCTTAAGAAAAAACTAATTAGAATAATGAATAGTTTTAATAAGGATTTCATTCACTTCAAAGTTTTATCAATACCAAAATGTAGTGCCTTTTGCGTTTCTGATTTAAATGATGTTAAAGTAATAGTAGAAGGTTAATACCTACTTTTATAATACTATTATTTCAGTACACCGTCAAGATAAATTTTGATTAATAAAATAATCAAATGGAACAAAATCTCAATTTATAAAAGAAGAGTTGCCTCATAAAATTCCAAGTTGATAGCAATATTGTTTTTGAATATGCAAACAAGAATTTGCGTTGGGAATATTGAGCATATGAAGATTGCAATGTCTTCTAATATATTTGCAATCCAGTTATTTTGAAGCCCTTGATGGAGAATGGAAAAAGTGCAGCACGTAATAGAAGTGAGTGCAAAGCTCGGTGCAAAGTCATTATTTTGTTTCTAATACTCTTTGTTGTTAGGAAGAAGTTATGAATAATAATTTTAGCAAAAAAAAATTTAATTTGGAATGCAGTCAAAAAATGAATCTTCAAAAATTGACAACAAAATATGTTTTATTATGAAGTATTTGGGAGCATAGAGACAAATATTTACATATAGTATATATACTATAATGCATTATACTAATTTTTTAGGACTTGTTAATACAATTTGTGCTATATTGGAAGTACATCAGAAATGAAGTCATTTCAAAGCTTTGCCATCCATACATGCAAGGTTTTTGAGAAAAGATGCCAAAGAATTGCCCCTTCTTTGTATTTTTTACATGTGGTCAGCATTTTACCTCAGCTCGTAGTAAGTTTCAGTAACTTACTTGTAGTCAAACCAAAATCCTTTGCCAGTGTGGCAATTACTTGTTTCTTAAGATGTCAGAAGAAACGTGACTATGTTTTTTGTGATGTTCTTTGAAACATGGACATTAGATAGGACAAAAGCTTGTTATGACCCTAACGTTGACGTGTTTCTTGCAACATTCAATTGAATTAAGCCTCTCATGGCCAAAGTCCCATTTCTTTGCTCATATTTTAAAAAACATTCTTGTTTCATGCTAACATCCAAAAAAATAGGGGCTCCTACTAGTGTAATCCTCCCAATTCCAACAATGTTGTCTACTTGATAATTGAAGTCTTATAGTACAACATTGAAGTACAACATTCTAAACCTACATGTAAAAATCCATATCAACATATGCTCATGTTGTCCAACAATAAGTGTATCTCTTGGATTACCCTCTAGATTAACATACCTAATGGTTAGGGTTGACAAAATATATTTATAAAAACAAATGATGGGAATTATTTTTTTCAGAAATAATTATTTGAATAAATAAAATGAATCTTTAAATTTAAAACCCTAAATGCACAAACTACATTTTGGGGCAACATAGCGATTTTGGGTAGCTCACTACAAATGGAGTTTTTATTTTTTTTCTTTGAAATTTTCACACAACATGTGCCCAAGGAGTAGCTTTAAGGTCCAACAATTTTCATAACTTTTGACTACATAGTGAAAAAGGTTTTGTATGATATGTAGTTTTCATTACTCGGCAGACAACTAGGGTAGCAAAAAAAATTCTTTAAAAATCACTTTTTTAAGAAATAAAAAATGAAATTGGTTCTCTTGGTTTACATATACGTGGAAAGATTTGAATCATTCTATTTTGATTGATGAAATGAAAGTTATGAGGAATTTTAGTTTGTAGTATTTTACGGGTAGTATGAAATTTGTATTCTAAGACAAACTTTGAAGTCCTTTATTTAACTCAATTTTCAATATTTTTGGAAAAAAATAAAAATATTAGGTGTATATCATTTATTAAAACATTACAACCATTGGGATTGACATTTTTCAATTCTATAAATAAATTGTTAACAATTCAGTATTTTGGATCATTCTCTACTTCTTTCTACTTACTATGGAGTATTTTTTTTCTATATGTTGTACATTTCCAAATGATCTAAAATTTTCCAAGCATGTAACTAACTTGACTTGAAGGATGAATTCAAAGAAGCACCACCATTTTGGACATTTTTTCATATAAATGTGACCTTGTAAAATGTAGCAACCCAATTTTCCGCAAGCCCCCCCCCAAAGGATTTTTGTCTTTTTGAATGTTAATATCTTGCAATTTACATGGTGAAATTTTCTCCACATATTTCTTAGACCCTCATACTACAAGATTGTACGGTTACATGTATCCAAATTTTTTTTTCTAAAATTTGGTACATGTACTAGAAATGGAAGTTTTGGAGCGTTTTTGGTGAAAACATAGTCCAAAACATTTAGGGATTAAGATATTTTCCTAATCACACTTGTCAATTTTGTTTAATTATTCAGTAGTAAATGTTGACCTTGGCTAACTAGTATGGTAATCCTTTATGGACTACGAAAATTGTGAAGATGTATTATAAAATTAAACTTAGAATAATAATTTGACAATGATGTTTAATTAAAAGTTATAAAGCATGATTCATATATCATATCTATACAATTGGATTTACAATTGTACAAATCAAATGAATATCATTTATCAATAAAATTTTAAGACTAAAATTCAAAATTTCATCTAAGTTATAATATGAAATATATTACAACTGTAATAATTATTTTCATCCTTTTAAGTTCAAATTGTTAAATTCAAATTATAGTGATTTTTGAAGATTTTTGTTTTATATATTTATTCATATTGTTTTTAGGGGTCATTATTTAAACTAGAAAAGTTGCTTTTTGAGATAAAATATACTTGTACCCTTTAAACTGTAGAATATTTGCAAAGTCTTCAAAAATTGATATTGTTAAAATGTTAGAAAACTACCACAAAAATCTACAAACAATTAAGTGAATGAAAAGTTGTATATCTAGTGCTACATGTTTTCATTCATCCATTCTTCAAAATTTGAATTCATGTCCTTAAGTGGTTAACCCTTAAAAGTTCCTTGACTATGTTATCACCAAAAATGCTCAATAATTGCCATTTCTAGTACAAGTACCAAATTTTTGAAAAAAAACTTTTTTTGAGACATATAAGTGATATAACTTTATGATCTTGTAGTATGCTAGTTTGAGTAGATGTGCAAAAAAATTCAAAAATTTCTACCTTGTAGATTGAAAGATATTAGAGTTTGAAGTGACGAAATTCTTTTTTTTTGCCCTATGAAAATTCAAGCAGGTGCACTTCACAAGGTCAGATCATTATGAAAAAATGTCTGAAATGGTTGCAACTCTTTGGAATCATTCTTCAAGGTAATTTGACTACATGATTTAAAAAATTCAAATTGTTTAGAATTGTATAGTATATGAGAAGCCAATAGTAAATAGAAAAATGTAGGGAATGATTCACAAAAACTAAATTGTTTACAATTTATTTATAGAATTGAGAAATGAATATCCTACTAGTAGAAATGTTGTAATGAAAATTCTACACCTCATGTTTTTATTTTCTTACAAAAATATTGAAATTGAGTTAAATAAAGGACTTCAAAGTTTATTTTAAATTGGGCAATCCGTAACTACCTGCAAACTAAAACACCTCATAACTTTGGACTCATTGATCAAAATGGAATGATTCAAAGCTTTCCACGTATATATAAATCTAGAGAACCAATTTCATATTTTTATTTTTGAAAAAAGTGATTTTTTCAGATTTGCCCAGACTGCCCAAGTTGAAAAACAAACTACATATTTGGCCATAACTTTTGACTCATATTTCCAAATGTCTTGAAATTTAGGTCACAAAGAAGATACTCCTCATCTCCACCTTCTCTTAAAATTTCAGCTTTAAACATGCAAATCTCCACTTACATGCACCTGCCCAATAATTCTATGTTGCCAAAAAATGCAATCTGGTCCTTTAGGGATTAAAGGCACAACAATCCTACTCTACAAATGTCCTATGATGTAAGGGTATATATTTAACATTTTAATGTATCCACAATGAACATTTCAAGATAGGAGTTATTTTCAAGCACCCTCCAATTTTACCTTCAATATTTTTCAACTAGTTCAATAAATCACTAGTAGAATTATAGGCCTTCAAGACTAGGCCTTAAGATTGCAATTGGAATAATAGTTGACTCAGAAAAAAAATTCATTTTAAATTCATTTGGTCTCTATAGTGATTTACAAATTATCTACATGTTCCAACTAGTACAAAGTTTGACTTGGGGTCATGTCAACTTTAGTCAAGCTTAATTAAGGTCCCAAAACATTATCCCCAAAATGTTTTCTTGACTTGATAGAGTTTAATTTTGAAACATGTTAACTTCAGTCTAATTTAGAGCATCACTAAAGTTTTCCAATATGTGTGGTTGGTCTAGGCTTGGGTGTGGCCAGGAATGTTTCTATCCCCCCACTATCAACGAAGCTAGTATACGAGCATAGAGCGTGAGCGTGGAGCATAGAGCGTGAGCGTGGAGCATAGAGCGGAGAATTCAGAGCGTGGAGCTCCTATATTAAACAACATAGAGGGAAAAAATTGATGAAATGTGAAGTAGGATTGAAAAAAAAAATTTAGAAATTGGAAGGAGGTGGATGAAGAATATTGAATTGGTATATTTTAGGGAATAAGAGGAGAGTTACAAATGCTCCGGTTTAGGGTAATTACATAAAGTAGATAAAAAGTGATGCAAGTGTAGTAAAGAGTAGATTTTAGAGAATAGATGGAAGTAAATTAAATTTTTGGCATCCAATTTGACCTTAAGAACTAGATGAAATTGGATGTTAGTATGGATGAAAGAAAATAAAAAAAGGATGGAAGTAGATGAAAATAAATGATGAAAGTAGATGAATACAATGGATGAAAGTAGATGAAAAAATGGATGAAAGTATATGCCCGGATGGATGAAAATGAATGTTACAATGGATGAAAATACATTACAATTTGGATGAGGAAGGATGAAAATTTGAGATGCACGTGACTTGAAGAAGTAGATGAAACTAGGTGGAAATGTGAATGAAAGAAAATGATAAAAGAATGAGAATACATGACATAATCAGTTCAAAACTTCAAATTAGATGATAGGGCAAAGGACCGTGGATGAAGAAGTCATCAACAATGATTTGAATAATACCATTCTAGTGGATGAACACTTGGGTGGAAAAAGATGGAAAAATAAAGTAAAGTCATTAGAGGGGATTCAGCCCCTTTGGAGGGTTATGAGTTCCCTTGGTCTGGGAACAACCCCCCAACAGTTCCTAGTAGTTTGCAGCAATTTGCAGGTGCTGCTTGACGTGGCAAGGCAACTACCACGTCATTTTAAAAAAAAATTCAAAAAATATAAAATTTAACTCAATCTTTCATTTTAGAATTCTCAAAAAAATAAAAATCTGGCAGTGGCCGTTCTCGGACTATTGGAGGAACAACGCTGGGAATAGGCTTGAAATGGCCCTCTTGACCCCCAAAATCTCATCTAATGGGTTAAACCAAATTTTTTGGGGCACTAAAATCAATTGCTAGTGATTTGAATGAATAGGTGACAAGAGGGGTAGATGTGTATGGAGGTATATAAAAGCAGTGGTTTAGAAAGACATTACAATTTCCTATGTAGTACTTACTTGGAGGTTTAGGACAAACATGACGGATTCACAATACTGTTATTAAAAAAACAATACAATAAAGCAACAAACTCTGCAATCAGAACAAGACTTTAACCATGCATCTTATCAAGGATATAAGAAATCAAGTAGTGGCCCTTGTAGTCTCACTACAATATATAATAACATCTATATACATAAATGTTATGAAGAACACAGTTTGGCAAACTAAAAACACCCTTGTCACAATTGTGTAGTGTACTATAGAAGTATATTGGAATTCAAGATTCCGCAATCCAGCAATTGACGAACCTCATTGAAGCTGAAGCTTGGAGCGTGAATGAAGACATCTATAGCTGAGTCTAAGTGGCAAATGACTACAAATAAATAATAAAGATGCTTGCAGTTGGCCCATTGCCCTCTTTTTCCTAATGCTTTCATTGCCATTTATTTGAAATTTGGGCAGGAGCATTCTGGAAATGAACCTATAGTCAAGATGTAGTGATGGAAGTCCGGCTCCAGACCAAAGTCCATGTTGACAATGCAGCCAAAGCCAGGATGTGGAATCACTGTCACATGACGGAGAGAGGCCTTCAATGTGAGCGCCGAAGCATAATTGTTTGCTTGTTTAACTGTAGGTGCGTTTGGATTTCTTCGAATTTTTTTACCTGCCCTTGTGCTGGGATGCTCTGCAGGAAATGGTGGAACTTTGCAATTTGATACGTATGATTGTCCATCATTGACTCCAAAAAGTTGTCGGGGTGAAATTTCTGGGCGTTGAGGGAGACGGAATCCAGCATTTTGAAGTTGCAGTACCTCTGTAGGTGTTAAGTTTGTTCCAGACTTCACTGGCCAAATGGTAGGCACATCAGGTCTCGAAAGAACCCACTTCCTCCGCGAACCCTTCACGCATCGCTTGATGTCATCGTTGCAGAAGAAGAACTGGTGCCTCTCAATTTTATTTTTCTTGTAATTGTTCATGTTGCCGGTATAAGAGGGTGCAACCGTCGCCTTGTTGCATTGCACAATCTTAGCAACACATTTCTTCTTTGTCACGGCCTACAAGGCAAAGCACGCTTTTGCCGAATTTTTACACAAGCGAGCAATGTGCCACTCAGCCTCATCACATACTGTTTCTTCTACATGAATCACTCGAAATGGCTCGGAAGTACTAGGTGCGGTTGTGCATCCGATAGAAAACTCCACCTCTGTATGTTCTTCGCTCTGGAGTGGGACATCTTCAGAGATCGAATCCAAGTGAATAAGTGTTGCACTTGCTCGGGTGGTCTTGACTAATGTTTTAGGCCTGGAAAAGTTGACTTTATCGGGTCGATGTGAATCGAATTGCAATCCTGGCGGTAAATTAGGCATACGGCTTTCAGACCCGAACACTTCTTCACCTTCGAGATGGGGATCCCGCGTGCAATACATACCAACTCCTGGGACCGTTGCCATGGCAGCATTTAATCCTTTCGGATTTCCAGTGCATTGAGTATATCGTTGTGCTACACGAAGCAACAGCTCTTCTCTTCCCGGGCCTGTTCCTGGGTTCTCACCCTTCAAAAATTGATAATAACGAACCATCTGCATGAACGCACGCACATAATCATCTACAGTTGCCACGTAGAGGTCATTCCCGCGGTTTCCAGATTGTTGTAGCCATTTGTTGTGAATTGTCTCGGCCAAATTGCAAGACGGCATCTCCGCCAACTCTTCAGTGGACAGATCCTGTAGTGTATCACATGTATGAGGATAAATGACAAATAACAAAGTCCAAGAAAAGGAGGTGTTCATTTTTAAAAGAAATCAATATAGCAACTAGAAGACCAACAATGCAACGACCAAATGAAGCCACAAGAAATCAAAATCACGTCACTCATTTAAAAAATTAAATTAGGATGACTAGAGGGACTCATATATAGAGTCTTGGTTCCCCTCAAAATGTCACAACCAAAAAAAATATTATCCAAAAAAATCTGAAAAAGTGCCTGAGATCCACCGCCGGCAAATCCCTGTCATAGGGGGTGTGCTCTTTCAAAGGTCCTCTCGGCCCCGAGAGGACTTTGGGATAGAACGGCATTGTACACATCAATACATAGAGTATACAAAGAACATTATTTTATATCATACGAAAGATTGAAGGATCTATAGAAGGTCATGGAGCGGTTTTGTACAGACAAGGTAAATAAAAAAGTATGAGGCACTTACCATGTGCATAAAACCTCCCCATTGCCTATATCGGAAGTGCCAAAATGATAACCACAAATCCAATCGTTGAACCCCTTCAGATGTTGTTGCTCCAGAAGAGTGCCACCAAGTACGAATGGTGTGGTAGCGAATCTCTGAATCAGTCGAGGAAACGACATCTTTATATTGCTTACACAACCTCCGGTGTTGATCTTGCATGTCAGCCCGAATATCTGCTTTTGTGTGCTTCTCCATTGACTGAGTCCAGTGAAATAGGCACGTGCGCTCTCGGTTGAGCATGGGTTGTGATGGATCACCGGATCCATAGATTTTCCTGACTGCATTCCAGTTCGCTTGTGCACTGTCTGCCATGAAACCCTTGAAATACGGTAAAGGAATACCATGTCTTGACAGCACTGCGTTTAAATTTGTCCAAAAATAACTTTGAGCAACCGTATCTTCAGATTGCATATCGCACACTGCAACGGTCATCACACGGCAGTAGATTGGATCATAAACATGGCACGCTAATGTTGTCCACTCCTTAACTCGCTTAACATGATCAAACATCATCCAAGAGTCTTGCAAGTCACCACCAGGCTGCATTCTGGTTACCATGTCTATGCCACTACCTGGACCGACTTCAGACATTTTGAACACATAAACCTTGTCTGTCTCAGAGCCTTGTCCTGGAAATTTGTTCTCCTGTATGTAAGCCCAATTGCTACATCCCCTTAACTTCGTTATGCTATCCATAACTCCGAAGCGTCGAAAATGCTTAAAGGTCGTAACCTCGTTTCGAATGCTAGGTGAACTCATGAACTTGCATTTCTCTAGGATTGGCACAAGCTCGTCTAATCCAAACTTTGTTGGTATTGTTCCTTCAGCTCGAAGGAGCATCTCTCCTACGAGCTCCTTGCTGGCCTCTAAGACTATAGATGAATTCGTTGCTGCTGGATTCCTTTCAACTTGGTCAGAAATCAATGATTTAGTCTTGTTCTTGAAGTCACGATAGTCACCATCTTTCACTGGGTGAGAGTGTATTCCAAAGTGGACACATGCACGACGCATGTCGCACTTCCCAACAACATAGTATATTCTTGCTTGGCAGCTTGCAACACATGTTGGAATAAATGAACAAATCTTACAAATAATAGACGAACCAGGAGGAGGAGTACATGAAACTTGAAAGGGAGTAGGAGAAGACCCATCCCATTCAGTTTCGTTCACGATCGAAATACGGTGCTTCCGATGGAGGTAGTCACAAGAGGAGTTGTCACAACGAAGGTGACCCACACATGAAGCTAATCGAAAAGTTAGTCCATCCTCGTTCTTGATATTTGTTGTATGAGTATTGGCCCAAACATGACCGTCGTGGCGTCTCTCCATTCCGCTTAAGAGCTTCGCCTGAGAATCTGATGTAGACAATCCAAGGGGCGGTAACTCAAATATCACATCACCATTAAATATTGGTGGAACAAAGTCGACCTGTTGAATAGGAATAGAACTATAATCAACCTTCTTGAAGGGATTCCGAGATCCTTTACTATGACAGAGCTTCCGAAGATAAGGAATGATTGATAACCCTACACAATTAGATTTTGTAATTGAGACTTGGAAAGGCACGGAAGAGGTGCTAGGGGCTTTAGATAGAGGAGACACACTATGTTTCAATAGTTTCCTAGGAGGTGAGAAGTCTTCTGAGTCGTCACTCTCTAGTGCTATGACATCTATCCCAGGCTCAATCTTTACACGAGTAGGTAGGCGATTGTGGAGAATTGTAGAGGTAGTAATTATAGGAACACCTTCGCTAGACAACGGCACAACAAGTGGTTCAGGCAATCCATACGCTATGTATTTCCCTATAGGCAAATGCCACTGACGAGGAGAGCTTTCGAAAACATGGTCTTGACCTATTGTATGAATTATGGCACCTGTAGCAAAGTCAAAAACTTCTTCATCAATATGTATAGTCCTCTCCAACAACGAGAACCGAACACTCAATCGGAATGCACTAACCACAGCGAATCCTTGGTCACCAATAAGAAATGCTATAGGCACACTCTCTCCATCCGCCCTCACCAGTGCAATTGAACTAGACAATATGATCTCCCCACTTGCTAGAATTGACATTATCACTACAAAAAAATAGAGAAAAATGTGACTACGCAAATGACTGCAATTTAGTCGCGTTGCAGTCGCAAATCGAAAGAATGACTCCGTGGCGCTGCAGTCATTTCGGACAAGTCATTTACAAGAATGACTGCAGTAGTATTATCACCGGACGAAGAGGGAACGGATGAGAAAACGGATGAGATGAGGCTTGATAAAGAAAGACAGTGTTGGAAAGATGGTTTTGAGCTGCCATGTGGAAAGGAAGGGCTTTTGGGGACTAGGTGGACAACAACTTGACCCCCGATAAATCTGACGTGGACAATGGAATCGCAGTCACGGTGAAGTCATTTTGGAGTTGTGTTTGACCCCTTCTAAATCTGACGTGGACATCATCAACGCAGTCACGCCGCAATCATGATAAAGTTGCAATTGACCCGTATAAAATCTGACGTGGACTTCCTGCTGTAGTCACGGAGAAGTCATTTTAGAGTCATAGCCGACCCCTTGTAGATCTGATGTGGACATAACTCGGATTGTAGGTGCGGTAGTCATTCTACAGTTGCGTTTTACCCCTTTAAAATCTGACGTGGACATTCCTCTCGTAGTCACGGTGCAGTCACATCACAGTCACGAGTGACCCCTCGTGAATCTGATGTGGACGTTTTCCAAAAGTCATACTACAGTCATTGTGTAGTCGTGGAAGAGTGTGATGGTCACAATAGGGGGTGGACATGAATGCAGTCGCGGAGAAGTCGTGCTACCGTCACCCTAGAGTTGCGTACCAGAAGCATGTGCAGTTACTTTGAAGTAGTGTTGAAGTCACGACTACAAAATGTGGAGACATTTGGGTGACTTCATCTAAACTACATGCGGACATGCTACCAGTTAATCGAAGGGTTGAGAAATTAAAACACATTGCTAATATGCAAGGAGTAGTCCAAAACATGAATGCACTTCCCTATTGATAGAAACATGACATATTACAAGGCATGCAGTTTGAAAGAAGGTTCTGCATTTTACAAAAAAAGGAGTGGGAGGAAACCGCAGCCCCTATATACATGGCATCCACAAAGTCGTCCTCAAGGCTCCAATGTTAGTTGACACAACTGAATGCCCTACATCAAGTCACATTTGCCTGCTTGACGTACTTTTGGTTCCAGATTGCGGAGGACCCCTTTGCATGCTCTACCAATGACATGTCCGCTGCTTCATTGGGGAACATGAGGGCCACCCCAGTTTGAAGCGCTTCACGGATGTCCACCTTCAACCACGACGGTGGAATTTCCGCTCCATGAAACTTGTGAGACCCATGAAGTCCACTAACCTTTCCAATTGCCACCTTTTGTCGCACAGCACGTGGGTTCATCAGGAACACTTCGTCGCCAAGGCTGAAACCCTGTGGCATGCATGAAACCAAAATTATTTCACTTAAGGTGTAATTACTGAGACTGCGTCTGTGAAACTAGAACCTCTCTAGCACTACATCCCCTGTGAAAGTAGTCATTCGTACAAACAAGGACACCCTCATGGAGACTACAGTGACTTCCTCCCTAGAAACCGTGGCAGCACTTTGTTAGTCCTCTGAATAAAATACAACCTGCTGCCCTACATACTGTAGGGGCTACCATCACATGAGAACAAATAAGCACGATTAGGTCCAGCCTAACGAATCCATTGGATTGCATGCCCTCATGCATCCACTTCTTCAATTACTCTAAGCAGAATGCAGCGTAATAGAATCCTTCTTCCACTTGTGAAGAGAGGAATAAGTGAACGGTGATTACACTTCACGACATTCTGAGAACTGAACAGACGTCAGACCTGGGCGCATAAGGGCGACATTGAAGAATACTGTAGTCATGATGCAGTGACGGACGGAATTCACGACTGCAACCTCACTCAACAATAGCTGTAGAGAAGTCACGATTGCTACACGACTTCAACGTGACTCATACACGACAACAACGCCACTGCAAGGTGGGCAAGCTGCATACGACATGAAGGGAGTGTCTAAACAACCATACCTTCTTTGATGCAGCAGCATGACGTTTCTTCTCCGTGACAGAGGTCGTCTTCGACCTGGTGTTCTGCTTCCCCGGCCTTACCTACACAAACACGGGACAAAAGTTAATGACATGAAAAAAATGAAGGTGAGGGTCACCTGCTGTTTGAAACCGCCTGGGAGGCCAATCCCCTCACCTCCCACTGTATCACGAAAATGATATCCAATTCCACAGATCTTGGTTTCAAGCCACTCAGATTTGGACTCGTTGTGCACTTCAAGGTACTTTGCTTGGAAGGTACTGACGTCCGAGCATCTCCAAAAAGCGTCCAAGAGGGGCCACAGATAAGACTTCAGATATTCTCTGTCGTCAGCTAAGGTGCGTAGCCACTTCACATAGAATGGATTCATGATGAGTACATTTTTGGCTGCATTGCAGGCCACCCTACAGATCTTACTATCCACAATTAACGTGTTCTCCTCCGTGAACTCAGGGTACCGGCTGTAGACTACGGATAAGTGTTTCTCCCCCAAATTCCCATTCACAAGTTGTCTTCCACTTGGAGTATTACTGGTACAGGACCAACAGAATAGGGGATCCTTATCAAAAGGATGACTGTAGAATCCTCCCAACATTGCAAGAACCACATCTGACATGTATGGAGCGCTCCTTCTACCCCAAAACGCTCCTTTGAACTGTGAGAAACAATGGGCCAGAAAATGTTTAAGCCAAGGACGATAAACTACTCTATGGTACTCCGTTGTCGTGGACACATGGATGCTAGTATTTGGGTTGGCAGCAAAAAGCATTCTATAGTCCAAAAGGGTTCCTTGAACGTTGAAAATGATCAACTTCGGAGCATGTGAACTACAACCACCCATCCTATTTAGTCACAAGGTCCTACAAGGTAAGGGAAGGAACCCCGGGAACGGATGCAGAAGGACTTGGAGGTTGTGAGATACAAACCTTAGAGGGAGACTTGGGAGCTTTCTTAGCCTTCCGACCAGGCGCAGGTGCAACATCAGCTGCTGTAGCGCGGTCAACAGAGGCATCCTCGAAACCTCCCTCGCCTCCTTCATCTGGGCTGACCTCCGCATCGCCACAATCCATGTTGCGCTCCTCGGAGGAATGGGCGTCGGCATCACCAACCGGATTCCCTTCCACCACCTTTGTAGGAGAACCATCAGCACCTGTCACAGGAGAAACAACAGCTTCTGGTGTCATAAGAGGAACCGCAGCTTTTGGTGTGGAGCATACTCGCTCTCTCTGGTCCACAGGAGTATTCGACTGATCCGCAGTCTGGCATGTTTCACGGGCAGCCTCAGTCGCAGGACCTACAAGCAGTTTAGGCTTCTTCGGCGACAAAATGTAGCAGTCGGGGGAACCTGCTACAGCTGGGGTTTCCACATCCTCTGCCACAGCATCGGCGGCTTTGCCAAGTTCTTCAAACGGCAAGACCCCTCCCGGCAACTTTGGAGGAGACTTTGGAGGAGAGGGGTCGCGGTCCTCCACCTTCCAACGCGGCGACAGGGATTTAGGCAAGTCTACGGCCGGCACTTCAAAGTCTTCAGACAATGTGACTGCTTCCTTTGCGGCCAACTGGTCACCATCGTCAACCACCTTCCTCCGCAACTTACCTACATGCTGAGCACTATGTTTCTTGATGAGGTGGCCCTTCCTCCGCGGGGGTGGCTTCCCTGTTAACGCACCTTCCTGTACAACCCCAGCTGAGTCCGAAGTTTCAAGCACTGATTTAGCAATCGATACGCTGCCTACTGTAGTCCCTTTTGACTTTCCTAAGAAATCGGAAAACATCAGCTTCAGCTCGTCAATTGCAGATGCTTGGGCCGTGGCAGTTGTTACAAGTTTGTTGAACTTAGCGTCCACATCGCGCTTCAATGACTCCACCGTGGAGCGCAGACTGTTGTCCCCTACTTCAGACGGCTTATGAACAGACAAGAAGACAAGATTTACACAATAAGTCATCCATGTATGGCAGGAATTGTGCAGTCATATTACAGTCATGCCGTAGTCACACTATAGTCATTCCACAGTCAGAAGGGAAAAAAATGACTTTCCTAGAACTGCAATCAGGTCATACGACTTCAATGTGACTGCACTGCAACTACAAAAATAAGAAGCCCCTGCAAATTGCGAAATGACGCGCTCACGACTCATGTAACAAAAACGGGCTAAACATGCTAGCATTCTACGCACGCCTGCATCTTCAATCATTACAGTTTTGCATTGCCCTGAATACAAACGGCAACGTTGCAAACAAATCCTGTGTGGCCACAAACACTTCCTTCCCAACAGAGGAGAATCTAAAATTACTAAGAAGTAATGAAGTCCCCACCTTCTCCATACAAATGGCAAACAACTTCATATTTCGGAGCCACATCTGCACATAGATCTATAACAATAAGACAATGGAGGGAATGGTTACAATGGTTGACTAAGCACTTACTGCTCTCCCTTCACAGTCGGGTGGAGTGAAGTTGAGTCCTTCCGCTAGATCAGTGATCCTTGGAGTCGTTTCCCGGGATTCTCTCTACACAATCGAATGCCAGAAAAGGCACATCAATGCCATTTTGAGTTTGATCCAGTCCTCTGAAGTCCACGCATCTCAGAAAAAATAAAGGCATGAAGAAAAACCACACAGTCCCAACCCAAGGCAGCAAGGTACTTACCAAGGCGGCCTCCTTGCCAGCTTTCCCTTTCCTTCTCACGACGTGACTTGGCTTCACACTTTGCCGAGCTGTTTTCATTTTTAGCGACTTCATTCGCTAGGCAGGTGTCTCCCAGTAGTCTTTCAATCTCCCCCACTACGAACTGTTGATGTGGTCAGGGCAATCGACCTGTCCTGCTAGCCACTTCACCTTCAACCGAGAGCGCTCAGACTTCATAAACTTGATTATGGCGGTTTTGAATCCCACCAAGCTCAAGGGTTGGCCCCTGTATTCAAATTCACTTTCCAGAGCTTCCCTGAGTTTACGAACAGCAAATGGGTCCTGCTTGGACCAAGTAGTGCATGACATATCCAGCATCCGTGGTGTATAGTCCCGGATTGCCTCATCCCAGGCGTTCTTCCCCCTACACCCTGCATCCACTTTACCACCTTCGCCAACAACAATATAATTTGGCTTCTTCCCTTCCGCTTCGCGATTTCTGCTCCCTGCATCATACGCTTGACGCCTCTTTCTCCGTGAAGACCTATCTTCACTGTCCTGTACAAATCCTCCAACACTCTCGAACCATGGCACTCCACTTATGGGTGGTTGAGGCCCACTCCAAGTGGGTGGTGGCTGTGCGGGCATCCACTGAGCCGGATGCCATGTCCAACCCGGTGCGTACGCATTGGCAGCAGGTGGACGTCCCGGCTCCAACGCCGGCACTGCCGATTTGGATGGGCCACCAAATTTCGCCCACTTGGACCTTCGATTCACCAAAGGTTCGCTTTCCTCCATGTCGTCATCGTTGGAGTCTTCTCGCAACTGAAGAGCATCTGCACAAAGACTCCGCACCGCACGTGCTAGTCAGTTTATGTGCCAAAAAGTGAGTGCCACTAAGGTGGGCCAATAAGCCCGGTGCTGGATCATTACTAAATTCATGGGCTAGACCTCCAGTAACTGATTCCAAAGCGCGGGACTAGGACCCGCATGTTACAGGCGTGAGCAATTCACTAGCCGCCTATGTCCCAAACCCATCAACAAAGAAGGCAGTGCCTAAAACCCTAAGCCCACAACAAAGAATCCATGTCCAAGAAATTACCTGCGCCATCTGCATCCTTGAATTGCTGCTCAAGGTCACAAGCGATTGCAAGGTGCAACATACCTTCTGCGATGGCCTCTTCATTGGATTCTGTCGCCTCAGAGGAGGAGTCCCGCTCGCTTGTCATTTCAAAATTTGGGCGATCTCCTCGGTTGGTTGCTGCTCTCCGCTGCTGCAATGTGCGTCCTCAAAGGCCTCGCCCCCCAAGAATTGGCCGCTTGTGGAGAAGCGCATCCTTCCTCTTTCTCTCTGGAATAGGATGACGGGGCGGCTTCTTCTTTGCTTCGGCCTCGTCCCTGCAATACTAGTGCACAGCAAGTGGATAATCGACACCGTGGAGAACTTCAACAACTCCAAGAAATCACGCGACACGAAAGCGTAGACGACCACCCCAAAATTCAAGAAGAATATGTTACTACGAGGGCATCTCCAGAAGACAGTGCTTACTTGTGCCATTAGGGTTTGTCGGTCGCCTATTCAAGGGCGCACACCCAGCGGCACTAGGTTCCATGTGGACCGGCAACGGAAACGGCTCCTAGGCCCATTCTTCCATGCGCGCTACTCTCTCACGACTGCTTCCTCACTTCATTGGAGTCACGTCCAAGTCGTAAGCTGAGGAACGTGACATCATGGCGACTAGGGAATGACTTCGCGCCCCCCAAGAAAAATGACGGCGGCGAAATTAATGCACTGACACAAAAAAAACCTACAACGCCGATACAGTAACCCCTCCACTCGAAAAATTTCAAAGCAACATTACAAAGCCTACGTTGAAGATGACCAAACGTCTGTCTTAGCGTATACACAGTAGGGATACTGGTCGTGGACTTTGGAGCCTCAAACTTGTAATCCGTGGTGTACAGAAATAGTGACGAGGGGGAGGCACTGCATGCATGCACCAAGCTACACAAGACCGTTCATGACTTTGGGAGGGGCTGCATGCATGCAAGAACCACAACTTCGCCAAGTTAACAGCACTTCAGAGGGGAACAACCACTCACAACTCCTGTCTGGCGCGTAGTACGGGTTCCAGAGCCTTCAGCATCTCCGCCTTCTTTTGCAACGCGAAAGAGCTCGTAATCAATCTTCGGATGAGGCGGGGTCTCTGGCGGTGACTCCATGAGCGGTGCAAACGCTTGGATTCACGTACTGTGTTCAATTCACTTCCGATCAGAGCTTCGCCAAATAAATTGCCCAACCTATTGCGGAGCGCGCATTGTGCTTCCTGTGCTGAAGACATCGAACGCGTGATCCATCTGTAAGTTCCTCCAAACTCTGTGCTGCGAAGGCAAATTTGCAAGTGAGTGACCATTATTAATGTCGATGTGTTCTAAGCCAATCGTAAATGAATGGATTTGGCGGTGGGAGTGCTGCGCTCCTCCGTCGTAAACACGGCCCATTCCACCGACCAAGTGATCATTGCCATTGAAGTGCGACTCTCCCGGTTTTCAAATCAATGAGGACCCAATGATGAATGCCACCTATATTCTTAGCTGTCGGCGTGGAAATTAGTGTGCACAAGCCAGAAGGCGGCGGCCTCCCCACCTGTGTAGTAGCATGTGGAGAAAACAGTAGGATGTCAAAGCACAATCGCCATGAAGTCACGATGAAGTCATAGGAATTACTTCACGACTCCTAAATGACTTTGTGGAGTCATTTCTCTGTCACGATATGAGGTTCGTAACTCGTAAATGACTTCTGTATGTAATTCCGAGTGTAGAGGCGTTACTTGTGTGTTGGCCATGTTGGTGCTTCACTTTGCAGAGGTTCAAGTCCGAATGGTCTGGGATTGTGTAAGTTATCCCTGAAAAGAGGATCCTACACATTTATGAGATGACATCACAAGCATCAACCCTTGTGAATATGATGTATTCTTTCTGTCAATTGTTCCTTTGAGCGAACTTAGATGGCAATATGTCCGTGTGAACACAAGGGATGACTTTTTGAAGGCACTTTTTCAACTATCGACTATAGTATGAGTGCAAAACAAACGATTGTCATTGATGATCACGCACCAAAACACTTCGGACTATCCATTGGTGTGAACAGTAATACTTTTGACATGATACTGTATGTGACATCGCGAAGCCAAAAAAAAATGGAATAGGAATTGCCACTGCCTCCCCCCCCTCCCTCACTGGCTAATCATGCATGAATCCATGATTTAGTCAATAAAAACTGATAGTACGTCAAGCATAGACCATGGCAATGACCATGAAGATACCAGTTTCAGCCTTGTCATGTACTTTGTAGTGTAACTAACCTTCCTATGTCAGTGTAACGTGGCAGGGCATCATCCGTGGAGGTGGATTGACGTTGGCGTGGGACTTCATTGTAGGTAAGTGCATCAGGTCTTCACTATTCTGGAATCTCTGTCCTCTTGAACGTAGAAGTCACTCTGTAGACTTCATTTATGTGGTCGACTTGAAAGTGACTCCGTTGGCAGTCACACAAAAGTCACATATTAAGGATCCACGTCCACGTACCATGCACCTAGCGTAGGAAGGACCATATCACCGCTAGCAATGTATTTCGACAACTTGGGATTCCTTCACCGGTACTATAGGACATGACTAAGGGTACAACGTCAATTCGGAGTTCTGAATCCATATTACAAGCCTCCATTTGAATAATTATGGATAGCATATTGGTTTAGGATCAGACAATATTGAGGAGCCAAGGAAGGACTTTGGAGAACATGCCGAAGAGGAGAGTTCTCAAGGCTGCTCCATTGTTTCGGAGGAAGAGACAAAGGATAAGCACACCAGAGTCAGAGGACGAAGCAATAGTGCCAGCCCCAATACGCACAAGTATGGCTGAAACTAAGATTCTTACTTCTTGCGCACATACTGTCAGCCCCATTCCTATACGTGGTCCACACCTTGTTGGAGTTTGTGCTCCAAATCTAGTAGTTACATCCACAGAGCTAACAGAATGGCAGGTATTCAATAGAGCATTAGACATGTTTTCATCCGTGATGAACTTGGACAAGTTAGCCCCTTGCGATTATTCAGGCACATGGGAGGCATGTGTTCGTCAAGAGCTATGGACATCGAAGTTACCTGCAACAGTACAGCCTAAACCAACTGTCCCATATGAAGATGCCCAAGCTATATGTTCCAATGTAGAAACCGTAGATCCCGATGCACAGGCTGTCCCTGCCTGCAGCGTGTAATGGATTTCTATGGTGTAGAGCACAACAACCCTTTGCTCTAACACTGTATCCCTTCAGCGCACAAAATTTTAGGCACCTACGATGCTCATTTGAAAGAAGTAAAGTATATGGGGTTGCTATTCTCAAGTTCATTCCATGCACATGCCAAATTCATTTCTACCGCAACAAGTGGCTCATGCATCTCTGTCTGTGCCTCCCTTCTACACTACTTTCTGGAATATCACCCAAATTTGAATGAAATTAATATGCCGCAGTCAATGTAACGCCATCACAGTTTTGTTAGTGAATGCCAAATTGTCTACCGTGCAATGTTTGTTGTCGCAAGCCGACATTGACGAACATGACGTCGCAGTCATTCTTGAGTCGTGTTAAAGTCATTTTGGAGTTGCGTCAGCCTGAGCGAAGTCATTTTCCAATGTCCTGAGTTATAATGAAGTCATGAAGGAGTATACAGGAGTCACATTGAAGTCACGTTCATTGAGGAGAAGTTGTAAGCGGTCAGTCATTACAGAGACGCTCCCGACATATTTTTGAGCATTTCAGACGTCCTTTTGACTTGCAGTTGACAACCGTGTCTGTGTTGTCCACCTCAGACGATGATGCCAGCACGCCTACCTCTCTCAGACATTCGGAGGCAACGACTACGGGATGACAGACTATGGATTCGGGAGTATCAACGTGCGACTCAGTGCAATATGAGTAGAATTTATTGCCCATGCAATAAATGCCGAGGTCGACGGAAGATATTAGTACGGAATGTGAGAGACCACCTCGTCAGACATGGCCGACATGCGAATTGCCGGATGTGGAGAGGACCAGGTGACCGAGACTCTTCCGATGACGAGTGGGAGCAGGCATTCTGGGAACCAGTCGAAGAAGGAGCACCCACAGTGGATGCTACTGTCAACACACAAGGCATGCTCGACCAAGCAATACCAGACGTGCCAAATGTAGAAGCTGCAGCAGAGAGGGCACAGTGAGAAGTAGCAAATGCTTTTGCAGCAGCGGATTCCATCCATGAGCGCATTCTGGAAGAGGGTGATGACGTAGGTGGCGACCTTCAAGAATGCGGTGACAATCCAGCGGAAGGAGCTGTTCACGAAGCCAGCTTTGACGCCACGGCTCTGGAGGAGTCAATGCAGGTATTGTATGTTGGTGCCCGATGCAGCAACTTGGCAGCAACCGTCTTGCTCTTGAATCTTTGCACTGTGCACGGAGTGAGCAACAATTGTGCCAATGAACTCTTCAGCCTCCTCAACCAACATATACTCCCGGAGAATAACACTTTGCCAAAGACGTATTATGCTGCTAAAACTGTCACTTCAAAGTTGGGTTTGACTTACAATAGCATACATGCTTGTGAGTGAGGATGTGTGCTCTTCCGAGGGGAACATGAAGATGCCCTCCGATGCCCCAAGTGCGGCGGACGTCGTTATAGAGACGAGGAGCGCCGTTGTTTCCCCTTGAAGGTTTTGCGTCACTTTCCTATCATACCACGACTTCAACGGATGTTTCGGAGTCCAGCTATTTCAAAGTTGATGCTCTGGCATGCTGAGAACCAAAGTGACCAAGAGGGAGGGGACGGGCTCGTGAGGCACCCTTGCGACTCCAAGGCCTGGAAGCACTTCCACGCAAACGTGGATCCAACTTTTGCTAGTGATCCGAGAAATGTTCACTTTGCACTCGCGGCTGATGGAGTGAACCCATTCTCACAAAACAGGTCTTCTTGGTCCACGTGGCCTATTCTACTGTTGAACTATAATCTTCCCCCATGGTTGAGCACAAAGAAGTTTTTCATTCTACTTGCCCTATTAATTCCAGGGAGGGAATCCGTGACTTCCGAAGTGTTCGATGTGTATTTGCAGCCATTGGTGGATGAGCTTCTAGAGTTGTGGGCTGGAGTTCCTGCATATGACATTACAAAGGACGTCGGACATCGGTCATTTCAACTTCGTGCCATGCTCCTTTGGACTATTCATGACTTCCCTGGTTACGGCACAGTAGGAGGATTTTCACACCAAGGTTATGCTGCTTGCCCATGGTGCGGCATGGATTTGGGTGCTGAGCATTCTGTTGAGCTTGGGAAATGTACATACGGGGGCACCAGGCGTTGGTTGCCACCTGATCATCCCTACCGATCAGATGCCATGAAAGAGCACTTCAATGGACACAGGGAAGACCGCCCTCCACCGCATGCAGTTTCAGTTGAGGAACAAATTCAGCATGCAACGGACTATGCAGCTTGGAAAGCACGTGGAAGCCCTTCCTCCGCGCCAGGAGACCCTTCCAAAATACATGGCGTCAAACGCCTGAGCATTTTGCACACATTGCCGTATTGGAATGTAAGTCTTCGTTAGTCTTCGGAGTCATGTTCTAGTTGTACCCGGGTAGTGAAGTCATTTAACAATGTTATACAAGTCGTATTGAAGTCATTTAAGAGTCACACTTCTACAACGCGTCTGTAGCACAACTGCTAAGCGGTTTAGGCTATAATGGAGTGGACATGTGCTTGCACAATTTCCATTCAATTCTCGCAGATGTCAATCGTAGAACGTGGCTCATTTTTGCAGTACCTCAGATCGACTATAGGTAGAAGATGTTTATAGTAAAGACAGCTATCCACCATGAAAAAGAAACGATGTCCTGAAGAAAGGAGGAAATGGTTACTTCTTGTCAATTGTCCCTATGCAAATGGACCGCAGTAATATTAAACCATAGTTTGTGCATGCTTGTTGTTGCCTTAGTCACATTCAGAGCTGCAGGACAAAGCTATAGTGCCAGACAATTTCGTCAGGTGATTTTAGTCATACTACAGTCATTGTGTAGTAGTGAAGAAGAAGTACTACTCACCCCTCACTGTGGTATGACTTCAGGCTGACTTCGGTGTGAGGGTTGCTAAGAACATAGTGCATGTGTAGTAGCATTATTGTCTCTGCTTTCTTCTCCTTGATTACTAACCTTCTAATTTTTTTGGAACTCACAGGATCTTCTTATCCGCTACACACTTGATGTCATGCATTGCGAAATGAACCTGTCGAAGAATTTGCTGAAGACCATAACCGGGAAGAAGGACACAGTCAAAGTTCGTCGGGATTTACAAAGGCGCAATGTACGACCGCACTTATGGCTAACTCCAAATCCTCGAAGGCCGGACAAGATGGTGAAGCCCAGAGCATCCTACGTCCTAACAGATGATGAGTTCGAAAAGTTTGCGCAAACCCTGGAATTGTTGAAGACAACTAGTGGCTATGGATCGGACTTGGGCAAGTGCATTCGGAAGAAGAACTTTGGGGGGATGAAGTCACACGATTATCACGTCTTAATGCAAGAGGTTCTGCCACTGGCACTGAGAGGTCTCATGCAGCCTGGTCCACATTTGGCTGTCATGCGTATATGCAAGGTCTTCCGTCGCCTTTGCACTAAGGTTTACAATCTAGCGGACTTTGCATCCTTGCAAGCGGATGTTGTTGAGAGCATGGCGTTGTTGGAGATAGAATTCCCACCCTCATTTTTCGACATAATGACTCACTTGCCCCAACACTTGGCTAAAGAGTTAGACCTTTGTGGACCGGTGAGTGCAAGGTGGATGTACCCTGTTGAAAGATACATGAAGGTACTGAAGAACCATGTGCGTAATTTGGCGCGTCCTGAGGCTTGCATGGCGGAGGGTTACCTCAAAGACGAGTATATTGGCTTCGTTACTGAGTACCTCTATAAATTTGAGGCCACACAGAGACGAGTTTGGGACAAAGACGAAGAGTATGGTGATGCAGAAGAGGTCCCCTGCGGTGGTGGGAAGCCATATATTATGACAACTGAGTTGCGAGATATTGCCCATCAATACATGTTGACCAATGCCTCAGTTATGCAAGATTGGTATGCGTAAGTTTCCATTCAACTCTTATGATATAATTTGGCTTCAGATTTTGCACTCCGTCCTGCACTTGCTTGAATCATGTCACTAAATGCGCATGGGTGCCATGTACTGCCCGTTGTTTGATCTTCTATGGCTCCGAAGTTGTGTTCAAGTGAGAATGGAGTTACATTTTTCCTTTGGCAAGTCTGTGTGACTTGTAAATGACTTCACGAAGTAGTGTTGAAGTCATATTTTCAGAAGGTTCTTGTAGCAAATGCACCGCCCTCCATTGCTTTCAGTGATTGTAAGTCCATGCATTTTCCTGTTCCTAAATAACGTAGCATTAAATGTTGGGATTTTGTGCCTGCAGTAAGTGGATGGAGGAGGAACGCAGAAATCCAGGAATAGCGCCCCTCGCTGAGTGGATTGAGAACGCCGTGCTGCAGTCTGATCCTCAGTGGCGGGACAATGAGGACCTTGATGGTTTCTTGTTGAGCAAGAAACCTTCCCAAAGAGCAACTCGGTATGCACGCATTGTTGCTTTTGGAAATCACTTCCGTGTTGAAGATGACACAACAATCCGACTTGTAAGCTACAACAGTGGTGTAGCGTCCATGTTTGAAATGCCTGCAGGAGGTGCTAATGAGTCCGCAGTAAACTATGTGGGCGTGCTAAAGGACATCTTGGAGCTAGATTACGGCGCATTGCATACGCGCATCATTCTCTTGCGGTGTGAATGGGTGAAATCGCATGATACACGCGGGAATCCAACATATGTGCATGATGATGCTGGATTTCTTATGGTAAACTTCCGGCACAAACTTCCTCGCATGGCAGAGCCATTCATCTTTCCCAGTCAAGCCACGCAAGTGTTTTTCTCCGATGCACTTGACAGACCTGGTTGGAAAGTGGTTTTACGTAAAGAAGCCCGTTCAAAGCGTGAAGTTGTGGACCGCACAGATGCTTTCATCACCACTACAAGGGAGGCTGCAGGGCTCACTGCTCCCGAACGACTACCAACTAGAAGCTCCACCGCCAATCTAATTGGAGCCATCGAACTATCTGTGGAAGAAAACTTACTTGCGCAAGAGACGTACTAGGTATTGCACACTTACTGTTTCAATATGGCCTGTCATGTTGCCCTATTGTTTGTGTCAATAGAATCATTTTCCCTAAATTGCAAGTGCATGCAACAGTGAGGCAGGTCTCCAAATTGGAGGACGTTGGAATTTTAGTAGTACAGTTTGAATCACTTTCAGACTGCAAGTCATGTACTAGTCACCATGTAGTTACACTACTGTCATAACAAAGTCATAGTGTAGTTACGTGACTCAAAAAGTCATACTACAGTCATATTGAAGTCACTTCCTACAAAAATGCAACCTGACTATCTTCTCCCCTACCATCTTGAATGGCTTCCTATTTACAGGGTAATCATCGGGCCATGTTCTCTTCTTTTCATTCAAGGTGTCACTGATCCTAGATCAGTTATGCATTGAACAACTTTGTACATTTATGTACGAGCTTTGTACTTTAATGCAAACCTTGAAGCTAATAGCAGGTGTGGAAGCGCATTAATCAAACTTGACACTATCCCTATTACCGTCTAACTCTGAATGAGTCTTGTACAACATATGTCCACCATACGGCAACCCTCCTGAATGCAAGCAATTATTTCATTCTTCAACTACTCTTCATTCTCTGCAATGTATGCAATAAGTCATGTTTCCCTTGCTCTCCTAAAATTAATTCATTTACGGATCACATCTAATGCATCTTAGCTGACTTGTAGGCATTGAGGCATTCCTAAAACTCCTTGAATTCCAATTTCCCGACTTGCATTCATGCCCATCTTCTTATTTAGTACTAAAATGTACCGCTAGTCATAATGCAGTCATCTTGTAGTGACATACCGGAAACTGTGCTCACCGCCTCCTTCCGGTACACGAGGCCCCGTCTTTTTCTTTATCCATATGTAAAAGAAAATGCCGACTTTGTGACTCCTCCTAACGTTGCAGTCATTTGCAGTCACTTCGTAGTCGCAGTGAAGTCAGTGAAGCCAGAACCGCACAACTGCACAATGACTTTGCCTTCTGCAGTCGCATTCTGCATCGCCACGTCATTGCTTCGTCGTCGCTGTGAACGGAACGTTGTGGATGAACTACCCTTTGCGTTTCCTGTTCATCCCGCAGTTTTTTTGCGACTGCAAAATGACTGCAGCACTTTTAACATGACTCCGCCGGTGCAATTAGGGAGGTGAAGTGGCGTTGTAGTCGCGTTTTTGGCACAGTCATGTTTTCCAGTCACATTTTCAACCGTTTTCTTGTAGTGTATCTTGGCACTACATCAATAAGTCTACGGAGAAGATAGTAATCTCAACAATAAAAAATGCTTTATGATGCAAGGGATGAATGGGTCCAACATGTAATGAATTCAAATATATTCAAATGTACGTGCCTTACATAGGAAAGGGAAGAAGTGGCGGCCATTAAAGGAGAATGATGGGAACTACTCATTGACAGCAAGCAATTACTGTGGTTAAAATTTTGCATGCCAACAGACACCACTACGAAATATATATTGGAGTGTCAGTTCCATTATTGGGTTCAAATACATGTTTGAAACCCCTAAATTCAAGAATCACAATATTCCATACATGAATGAAACCATAATCAATTCATCCTATTAATTAACGTTTGTACAATTCCTTCCATAACAGGTAATAGATGCTTGAAATTTATGCCTCATTACTCTATTATAGTGTATCATGCTTTTACATTTTAGTATATCATCAAGTGGTTGCCTTTAATGTCCACTAGTTATCATCTCATGAAATTGTATTTAGTCCCCATTATTAGCTTCTGAAATAGTAAGTGGCATTGGGTCACGCATTGGGTAAATGTCAGATGTACTTTATAATATATTCGGGAATAAGAGCATTTCCAACAGTCTGCGCGAGGTGGAAGCGCCAAACTGTTGGAGACCGTGTAAATATGGCCCCAAGGGGCCGGCACATTGCCAAGACCCTAGCACCTCCCATGTTGCAAGCTGCGTCAGAGGTTGTTTCGTCAGGAGTTCAAGAAATAAGAAAGAATGTAATGCAATAAAATTGGGCACCTTTGGGCAATACTGTTGGGCTACAAGTCAGGCACGCCCCCAAAAAACTGAGCAAATGAGTTGGCTCCCAAAACTGGGAGTTCTTTTGAAGGGTGGTTTTGGAAACTTGTTAGTAGCTCTTGCTTCTTTTCTTTGTTCTCCACTTATTTTAAATTCAAAGAATTTGTTTATAAATAATTTTCTTTATTCTACTATTAAAAAAATAATTCAGAAAAGGTATTATTTATTTTAAATGTAAAACAAAAAAAGAACTTCATATAAAAAAAATCATTTACTTTATTATCCACTTATATTTTTAGGACCATAAGTTATAATTTTAATACAAAATAAATAAATATAATTAAGTTTCTTTTACTTTGAATTAATTTTTAAAAATAGATAAAAAAATTTACTTTGAATTCTCTCTAATTTTTTAGCATTTTTTGTGGAAGATGTTGTGATTTGTCACTAATGTCACTAACCCCCTTTTAAGGGGGTTAGTGACATTAGTGACAAATCACAACATCTTCCACAAAATTTGTTGATAGGTTCAAGCAATTGTCTCAAAAACCTTTAGTACTTGCACAAAGACCTAGGCAAGCATTTTTCTTGCAATAAATCATATTTCTGGATGTTTTGAAAGTTTTTAAATGGAGTAGGATGATAAATTATAGCTTCATTTTCAGATGTATTAAGTCATGAATAGGACGGTAAATGGTTCCATCATAGACTGTCTAGAATGCAGGAGCATAATAAAATATCGTCATGTACTACATAATGGATTATGAGCCTAGAGGGTCAATTTAAATGTCGGTGTAAGTTACATATATATTAGAATGAGGCAAGAGTGCCCAATTGCCCTCACAGAAATGTTAAAGGAATATAAGGACCGTCAACTTGCTGAAAATTACATTTAGGAGCCGAATTTATTATTTTTTGTGGATATAATTTAGAAGTCACCCATGAGTGGGTTTAAACATTACGGATAAAATACACACATACCATTAAATCAGATGGAAATTCATTTGAAAGTGAAAAATGATCCAACACAACCCTAAATACCAATGTTAGATACTGCATCAACTTTTCAATGAGTTATGAAATAAGAGAAACAACTGTAGGGCATTTGAATCCCATCAAGAAGGCCGAAGTAAGCCTAATCTGGTTGCCCATGGAACTCAACGGTGTGTTGATCAACACATGTGCCTGCATGACCAAGTGCCACGTGTAGCTGAAGCACGTATCTGGTTCTGAGATGATCCACCTGAGAAGGTAAACCCTAGCATGCAAAATTGCCTTGCAAGGAACCCTATCTTTCTTCCTCGTTTTCATGTGGTTCTCCACCTCTGAGGCCATTGCAGGTAGACTTGTCGCATTTGTTCATGCACAGGGGCTCGGGAGTTGAATTCAGTTGATGCTACCGTGGGCATTTGCGGGCTTCCTATCGACCATTACAGTGTCCGTAATGGCAGAGCGGATCTTGAGATCCAGAAAAGGTCAGGCCACCATTGTCGACGTTGGAGAAACTGCGACAGAAACACAAGATCAACAAGAAGAGGTACATTTCGTCCAACTTGACACTCATTACATTTGGATATTGTGGTAATAAATGGGTATCCAAATATCTCCAGTAATAGTAGACAATTGTGTTTGGGTGTCGGGAATGATGTGGTTGAGTAGGGCATTGAGGAATTTTGTCCCGGTCTCAGTCCTGGGGAAGGTCAAGCCTGCAAGACGATCTTGCCCCATATTCTTTTTAGAGTGTGGGGCATGTGTATTTGTCTATCGGGATTGTCGTGAATGAGCAGGGCGTTGTGATACTCACGGCCCATCTCGGTCCAGAGACCGACTCGAGGGAGGTATGGCTTGCCCCATTTTATTTTTGCAATTCGGGGCGTGTGTTGATGTGTGTCGAGTGTGTTGTGGTGAGCAGGGCACTCTGGCACTCAAGCCTTGTCTCGGTCCCGAGACCGACCGGGAGGGAGGCATTGCCTTTCCCCATATCATTATTTTATTGTTGGACGTGTGTATTTGTGTAGCAGGGCGTGTGTGTTTGTGTATAGGGCTGTCGTGGTGAGTAGGGCGTTATGGCTCTCAGGCCTCGTCTCGGTTCCGAGACCGACATGGAGGAAGGCATTGGCTTGCCCATATTATTTTTTCAGTTTGAGGCGTGTGTTGATTTGTGTCAGGGTTGTGTGTACTTGTGTGTTTGGATTGTCGCAGTGAGCAGGGAGTTGTGGCATTCATGCCCATCTCGGTCCTGGGGAAGGTCGGGTTGGCAGGACGACCTTGCACCATATTATTTTTGGAGTACATGGCGTGTGTTGATGTTGGTCTGGGCTGTCGTGAATGAGCAGGGCGTTATGGCTCTCAAGCCTTGTCTCGGTCCCGAGATTGATAAGGAGGAAGGGATGGGCTTGCCCCATATTATTTTTTCAATGTAGGGCTTTGTGAGTGTTTCTAACTCCACCCTTAAGTCAGAAAGTTGCACACAGGTTCTAGCGGCATAAGTTAATGGTTTAATTGGGTGAATGGTAAACTTAGTGTTCTTTGGCCTTCCAAGCAATGGACACTTTGTTATGTTGATTTTTACCTACTTTAAGTACTTCAAAACACTCTAATAGTTAAGAAATAAAGGTTGTTAAGGGTTAGTTCTAAATTGGCTTTCTTTAGTCCAAAAGATGGCTTCTTACGCAAGACAAGTATCTTGGGCAAATCCAATCTTCGATTTTACAAAAGATATTTGCAAAATCAACCCAGATTAATCCAAAATTACCTTTTAAAAGTCAAACTAAGGGCTGACCCTCTCTATCTTTTGAGGGACAACTCGAAACTGAAAACAAATTGCGCCATTGCGTTCAGAAGACCCCAATTAGCCTAAGGGACCCCTTACCCCTACCTCTCCAACCGTTTTAAAGCGCAAATTTGAGTCACGGTAACTCAGAACAAAAGTTAAAAAGCTAACTTTTGGAGTTTGTGTTTTTTGATGAAACTGTCAGTCCTAGGTAGTTTAGAATATTCGTGGGAGTAAGAATTGACCCTTGAAACGCTCCATTCGGACACCGCTAGCTCCTGGTTCGCCGGTCAATCCGCCGCCAAGTTGTAAATTCTTGTAAAATTCGCTGTCGGTTCTAATTCTGGTACTTGGGAATGTCGGAATGTCTTCAAACTTGACAGGGCTCTTTATTGGCACACAAAACACTATTCTAATTTTTAGTGAGATTTTACCGCAACATTGGTAATTTCTAGGAATTTACGAATGCAGTTTTAAGCGGTTCACTTCCCATGGAGTCATCGTGGAGTTTTGTAAAATCCCGAAACTTTTGGGCAATCTTCTACAAGATGTCCATCAACTAAGGGCAAAACCAAATCTCCAATAAGAATGCTATTTTTAGCAATTCTTTAATAATTTCCACCCGGGGGGGAAATTATTCTTGATACCGGGGGAATCTTGGATGATTGGGCTTCTATTTGACCTCCTGGCATGCTTTGACCTAGAAAACCACCTCTCTGTATGTTTTAATCATCATTTCCTCCATCTTGGTCTGTGAATGACTGTATTTCTCAAAATTACCTGCAAACAATAAATCTAACTCTTTCGAGTTGGATTTGGACTGACTCGGACTAGACTCTAACTTTTAACCAGTTTGTTACATGTATACTTATAGCTGTTGTATTACATGAACAAGACACTAGGACTGGTTAACTCTCAAATTCTCACATCGCTCGGAATTACTAACTTAACTACTTATTTATACTAATAAGACCTAAAATTAGTGAAAATGTAACATCTTACGTGTTTCACGCATTTAAGTCCATGACACACCTCTTTGGTAGGGACTTCTACCAAAACCCACAATAATTGTATTTTTATATGTTTTTTCCTATTTTTCACTTAAAAATTAACTAAAAATCGCGAAAAATAAGTTCAGAGTTCCAAGTGCCAACTTGAGGGCTCACAGGCTTATGTATGTGTGTGTCGGGGTTGTCTACTTGAGCAGGATGTTGCGGCTATCAGGCCCCATCTCGATCCCAAGACCAACAGTGAGGAAGGCATGGGCTTGCCCCATATAATTTTATCAATGCGGGGTGTGTGTATTTGTGTGTCGGAGATGAGTGTGTTTGTACATCGGGGTTGTCGTGTTGAGCAGGGCGTTATGGCACTGAGGGCCTGTCTCGGTACCGAGACCGACCGGGAGGGAGGCTGCGCCTTGCCCTATATCATTATTTGATTGTGGGGCGTGTATTGATGTGTGTTGGGGTGTGTATATTTGTATGTGGGGGCTATTAAGTTGAGCAGGGCATTGTGGCTCCCAAGCCTTGTCTCGGTCCCGAGACCGACAGGGAGGAAGGGATGGGCTTGCCCCAAATTATTTATTCAATGCAGGGCGTGTGTATTTGTGTGTCGGGGTTGTCAAGTTGAGCAGGGCGTTGTGGCTATCAGGCCCCATCTCGGTCCCGAGACTGACAGTGAGGGAGGCATGGGCTTGCCCCATATCATTATATTATTGTGACACGTGAATTGTTGTGTGTCAGGGTTGTGTGTGATTTCTGTATTAAGGCCTTATTCATTATAATTGGACAATCGATAGATTTTGAGACTTTTTCCCTAAAACAATTGTATGGATTTATCCTCGAGTCGAGGATAAATTGAGACTGCAACCTTTTGGCAATAAAAGGTTTTTTTACATAGTAATATTTTAAAGTCTCAAATTTCCAGATAGTCTCAAAATTGAATAGTTATGACTGTTTATCCTTGAGTCGAGGATAAATTGAGACTGCAACCTTTTGGCAATGAAAGGTTTTTTTACATAGTAATATTTTAAAGTCTCAAATTTCCAGATAGTCTCAAAATTGAATAGTTATGACTGTTTATCCTCGAGTCGAGGATAAATTGAGACTGCAACCTTTTGGCAATGAAAGGTTTTTTTACATAGTAATATTTTAAAGTCTCAAATTTCCAGATAGTCTCAAAATTGAATAGTTATGACTGTTTATCCTCGAGTCGAGGATAAATTGAGACTGCAACCTTTTGGCAATGAAAGGTTTTTTTACATAGTAATATTTTAAAGTCTCAAATTTCCAAATAGTCTCAAAATTGAATAGTTATGACTATTTATCCTCGAGTCGAGGATAAAATTGAGACTACCATTTGTCCAAATATAACGAATAAGGCCTTTATTGGGGCTGTTCGGTGAGCAGGGCGTTGTGGCACGGAGGCCCTTTCTCGGTCCTGAGACCAACCAGGGCAGATGGAAAGGCCTGCTCCGTAATTGTGGTTTGCTTTGCCTACTCGTAGAGATACTTAGTTTTGGTTCTAGCTAAACAATTGATCTCTTGTTGATTTGAAGTAATACTAACATTTGACATGATTTGTATACCGAACCAGGTGGGCATGGCGTCAGCAGAAGTGCAGATCCACGAACGTCAAGTTGATAATATATTAGAGATGCCCATAGACGGTGGCAAAGAAGTTAATGTCATCTTCATGCAATCTGAGCGACAATTTGTGAGTATAGATAATGTAATTAGGGACATAGATGAGGTCTCATCGTATTCAATTGTCGATCTAGACATTCATATTTTGTGTTGCAGACAGTACAGGCACTAGAAGAAAAGTCTGTTCAGGAAAACACCTTCAGAACGCTAAAAACACGTTTGCAGAAATGGTTTTTGCGAACAGAAAACCATCATCTGGTTTTTGTTAAAAACTGCGTTCACAACAAGCTGAAAATGGCACGTTCTGTAGTTCTACCTTGCGTTCACAAGAATTTTATGAATGTTAACAGCAACGTTGTGTGTCCACAGTGGCATTACCTATGTGTAATTTTAGGAAATTTTAATTCCACATGGGATATGACATGGCGGTTTTTGTGGGCCATTTCCTGTTGTATGGAAAGGACATCTGTCACAATGTGAATGGTCACGTGGACTCCCGTGGATTCCGGTTGACATGACACACGTCCTTTTTTTAAAATTTTAGTAATTTTGTAGGGAAATGATTTGTTTCGTTTTGAATGTGTGTTTTATGTTTTGTGAAGCAATAAATTGTTTGGGAGAACATGGACGTTCATTCCTTCAATGTGACAGGGCATTATGAAATAATAAAATTGAATTAGGCAGAACAGAAAATTATGTTGGCCAACACAAAATTTAACATGGACATGCTTCTATTGAAGGGAAAACTGCCTTACAAATGGATTTTTGCAAGAAGAAAACATAGTAACAAAACCATCGTAATTTATGAAAATGTAAGCCCTTGTTTAGGTTTTAGGGCAAATGAACATAGATTTACAGAACCTTCTATGCATATGACAAAACTGCATATAGCATAAAATGAACATATGTTTTGTCACATGTGAACCTGTTCTGCTCAACAGTCTAATTTGCACCTACATGTGCATTGAAGCATAACCTCCGACAACAGAAACCCTAAAATGGAGCCTTCTGTGTGCTGCCATTGTGAGCATTGGTTTTTGTACATTATTCTGCACATGAGTCTCTGTAACTAGAATTACTATCCTGAACTGCAGAGCTTCTAAACCATGAAACATGGCTAGATTGCCATCTTGCCATGGAATGGAATGTTATGGAGGTACATCTATGATGCTAGGACATCCAATATGTAAGGATGCATGTCTCTTACTGAGTATACTCCATGTATAGAAGTTTTGTTTTTTTTATATATGGATGGTCTCCATTACCTGAGCGTTTGTATTGTAGAGGTCGTCATTTCTTCTAATGTACAAATGTTTCGCTTTTGACGTTGCTAGACATGCTTTGTCTTCCAGCTTCATCAGAGGAATTGTCGAAGTCATATACTAAGCGACGGAGGTCCTGAATATATGCACATGGATACAAACTTAATGACTACAATACTGCTCAGCAATGACTTCAAATATAGTATACATGCAACATCTCCCTCTTCCATTTCAGTTTATAGGAAGTGCACAAAAGGCAGTCCATTCATTACCTGTTGTCCTTGAATTTGATGTTGAAGAATAGTGTTCTCTATAGATTTATGGAACGTCGACAGCACGAATAGCACTTCCTTGCTCATAGAGACTTGCTGAAATCCATAGACGGTAAGCCTAACATGACATACACTTTCAACGTGAATTCATGTAGTGACATAAAATTTCTCCTATACAAGCCAATTACAAATTATCTTTCTCCTGAAAGTGATCGACCTTGTTTGTATTGTATGATTCCTAGAAAATTAGTTGTGCAAGCTATACAACTCTTCATAATCAATGAATGAAAGACAAAGCCTATTCACTGCAGCTGAATTCTGGTAATGACAAACTTAAAACATATAAACCAAGGAAGTACAAACTTGTAGAATAAGGTCAGCACTACTGACTTGTAGTTTCAGAGAAATACTACCAAAATTTGGAAGTCTATATCTTTGAAATATTGCACTTTCAAATGTATGTAGTATATACTAAATGCAGGAGAAGTCTATTACTGCGTATGCAAAAGACCAGGAAAAAAGGGAAAAGAAGGCTCAATTTTCATTAAAATCATTGAAAGTGAACTGGGATTTACCTTCCACATTTGTAGAGACACACTTCGTAATAAGTACTTCACGAGAACGACGCCTGCAACAAAGCTATTTTTTATGCCTCAGAATGTGAAAAAGCAAAATTACATAGCAATGGACTTCTATACATCTCATTTGAACGCTTTCAACACTCCGTAGAACAATAACTCTTATTGGACGAGCATTGGAGCATTCAAAACCTGTACTACAGAGCTCCCTATGCTTTTTTACAGTACCACAGCAGAAAATGGTTTACTAAATACAAAAGAGAAGGTCGGAAGATGATTTTACATCAATGAATAGTGAATCACAAATGGAGACCATTGCCCAAACCTTTGCCTTTGAGAGTAACAAGTCGGTCTTTCCGGAATGACCTCTTCCGCAATACATCTGCATGTCTCACATATGAATAGTATGTTACAATGAATAAGCAAGTACCAAGTATGGGACATGCACTTGTACAAAGAGAAATGGAAACATGTGCTTGGCAGTCACATGCAATCGAAATACACGTACCTGGCTTGCATCGATTTATGTTATCCCTGTCGATTCAATTTGCACGTTCATTTGCATGTCACATGCAAACAATTTCGAAAGCATAGGAAGAAGTGACCGCCATTATTCACAGATATTTACAATGACTTCGAAACTGATCAGTATTGCATCTCCCTTACATCAGTAACTGAATAGCTCAGAAGGATAACACACATAGCGAAGTTCTTGTACTCATTATGCATGTTACGCACAGGAAGTCAGTACGAGCATGTTCCATTCAAAGCTATTGTAGGATACAGTTCATAACAAATTCACGCATTGGAAAGCACTGTCTACTGGATTAGCAACAGAATGTGTAATAACAAACAACAATGTTACTGGCAATTCGATGGTAGTATCTTCAACTCAGTAGTTCTAACGGTGGCCTTAATTTCTGTTGTGCTCTTGGATGTTCGGCAACTTCTGATATGAGTACTCTGATCGTTAGTAATGAACGAACCTTATTCAGAACATGTACCTCGATGTTTCGACATTCCCCGCAACTGTTCACGCACATTCACTGAAACGCCTTCCATGCCGGCAATTCTCACACACGGCAGTTCGTAAGTAGATGTCATTCGGCGAGAAATTGGGAGGACTCAGATAATACGCAACGGGCACAGCTATTTGCGTCATTCATTACTGCCTGGCACTGCATACATGAAATGGAAGAACATCATTTTTGGAATTCAAATCCTGCATGTTGTATTCACTACATTCACATGAAATGAGGTTACTGTATACAATGTACAAAGTAAAAGACATATATTGTTGTCTCTGTACTAGTAAAAACATGAGAATACTGAATGGCTGTTGCCGCTTCTGTACTGTCTTCAATGTTCACCATGATGTGCACACAACTCTGTAGAAGTTAGATAACAAAAACAGAGAACACTTCTTCATTAGTGCACACCTTTTGGAAGGTACCCTCACAATACAAGGAAGTTGACATTTTCCTTCTCTGCCATGGAAAATAAGCCCTTCACCTATAAATACAAGAATGTATACTCTTCCTACAATAGAAATATGTGTCATCTGTTCATCAGCACTATGTCAATGTATTTGTTGTATCCAATAGACTAGCACAAATTGGAACTTCCTGAACATGAGTAATACATGACAAGTACTTTGTCCTAAGAAGTAGAAAATGAACCACCATAATATTAACAACCCTACGCCCCTACATACTACAGACGTAAAAACTGTCCTTCATAATTGTCTTCACACTTTAGTAGCTTCAGCCAGATCGAAAGCAATAGAACTGAAAATGATAACTACAAATGTCCACAACCTCTATGAAGCGACAGTAACAAACACTTTTCCTGTAAATGATGTCTAATGCACGAGTTTTGTCCTACAATTGTGACAAGATTGCAAAAGGCACTAAACTATTTGTACTGATCATAGAACCGATATACATGTACCTATGAAACAAATGCGTTGCCATGATTGTCACATCATCCAAAGATACTCATGCACATGTTGGCCACGGAAATTTAATTATGGCTTTCTCCTTAAGCATGTTCCATATGATCTTTAGTGCAACATTTTGAACATGAAGTCCTCATGCAGTCAGATACATCGACAAATGCTATACCAAAACATTGTAAAATTAAACGCTTACCACATTACATGACGATGAAGGATGGTACAAAATGAGGTCCCCCCCACTGACAACGGGCGCTATTCGTGAAGCAAGACTTCCCGCTTTGCAAAACTTCTAAAGGCGTACTCATAGTAGTTACAATCAGGGTTGTCTTGTCTGACATATTTTTGGGTTTAGGCGTCGTGTATGACGTCTGACGTCGCGTGTCGCGTGTCACGAAGTGTCGAGTTTACTTGACATCGCGTCGCGGAGGGGTAAAAAATTTTACCCCATGGTAAATAGATTTTGCCTACGTGGCAGGGCTTCAGAACTGACGTGGACAGCCAGCGTGGGCGATTGCGGGTGTGGGCGCGTGCAGGTCTGCCTTGGGCGACCTCGGGTGGAAAAATTGAGGCGACTACGGGTGAAGGGGCAACTGCGGGTCTGGGGCGCTAGGGCGACTTCGGGTGAAGGGGCGACCGCGGCTTCGGGTACTGAGGGCGACCGCGGGTCCGACAGGTAGGGGCGACTGCGGGTTACAAGGCGACTGCGGGTCGGAGCAGCAGACAGCGACCGCGTGTTCTAGGGCGACCGCAGGTTCAGTTTAGGACTTCAGTTTGGCATATTCAGTCTTTGAAGTAACACGTCACATAGGTGTTTTATAAGCGCAGAATTAGGTGCTACGTTATATTGGGGTTTACAATTTACAAGTGCAAATAATAGAGCCCATGAAATGTAAATTGGACAAACTTCTCTAATCCCAAAAATTCACCCAATATAAGGCCACAATAATAATGTCAACAACGATTATATTAATTAGTCATCGATATTGCTTTGAGGCGGACTTCAAATGTAGCCATACTTGCATTGCACTTTTATAACCACGTTGCAGTCATCACCTAACTGCCTACCAATTAGAACTCAACATATATTTTAAAACCGGTAATCTGTCCCTCACTCTAATATGCTCATATGCTTGATGAAGCATTACAAAATCCTTATACATCAGGATGAAGGCTCAAAGCTTGAACTACAAAGATTTGCTACCTAACATATAAGCTAAAACCTTATAACTATAATTATTGTCTACTTCTCTAGTACTCTAGTCACCAGGCGTGAATGTGGAATCGCTCGGCACCTCATCAGCATTAGGGTCTGTATCTTCGTAAGACTCTTCGTTGCTCCTGTTGTCGCCCGAGCTTTCGATTTCATCATCTTCCCTTGTTACTACTTCGATTTGTACCTCACGCTCTACCTCTGAGTTCAGATTTCAAACTTCTGTATCTACACCACTGAACCCTTCAGTTTGCACAAGTCGTTTCGTGAGCCTCAACGCATCCGTAGTTCCATCCATGTTGGATGCAGGGTGTCGCCCTCCTCTACTTGATTGTCCAACATTCTGGGTGGAACATCCCGCTCCAATGGTACACCGTTGGACAATTTGAGTGGGTCGTTTAGGATTTCGAGGTCCCCTCTCGTCAACCCTCCTAATACGCCTTTTCTGGCCTCTACTGTTGCGCCCCTGGATTCCTAATGATGATTCGCCAGGGCCAGACACGGATGAAGGTTGAGTGGATTGTGGAGCTGAGCCGTGAACCTCTTCATCAATCGTCCGTAGAGCACCTCCACGCACCGGTGGCCTTGTTGGAAGGGTTGGGATAGACCTCCTCACTATTGCCACATTTGTAGTCGTCTCTGGATTCAATGGCACATTCCGACTTCGATTCATAACATATGCCAATGGCACATCATCATCATCATCTGTAGTAACAGTTGTTCCGAGGGTAGATGCGTTCAATACAACGGGATTTGGTATTCCCTCGTGTACAACTTCATTGACTTCGATGGCCTCTTCTTCATGTTCGCTTCTCATTGGAACTTGTGCACTGCTTCTTAAATTGCGGGCCATATTTGGAGGCGAACTAGTTGATATTGGAGATCTAGCTTCTTCCTCTACGGGTGCCATGGGAATAGGTACGCCTTCGTCGTTGTTGTCGGGGGTGCTTTCCCTCCTCAGTGATGCATGTGCCGGCGAAATTGCATCCATATTGTACATGACGTTCTGCGGTGGACTGCGTACAGGTGAATTTCCCGGAGAAACATACCCATCGTCACTAAAATCAAATGTATTCCCGTATATTGGTCGTGGAGGACTATGTGGCGGCCTAACCATTGCATTCCAAGGATTGTTGCGCAACCGATCCTCTTCATCCCTGCGGTTCTCGCGTTCTCTCATAAAATCAGGAACAACGTCGTCTTCTTCCCCTGAAGACAAAGGCCCATCACGCTCGTCCTCATCGTCTCCATCTGCAAGCATCTGGTCGTAAAAAATGGCTGGGTTGTGTCCACGTTTTTGACGTTCAAGTTGCTGTTCGCGTAGATATACACCAATGTCTCTACCTTTGTCGTGGCCAAGCGGTTTCGCACTTTATTGTGCACAAAGGAATACATGCTCCAATTCCTTTCACACGAAGATGCAGAGCACGTCAAACCGAGAATTCGCTTTGCAATTTTTGGAAGAGCATTGCCCCCCACACGATTCCACCATTGATGAGGCAATAATTGACATTCAATGATATCGGGAGCCTCATGTAAAGGATCGAATGCACCTGTCTTCTCTTCAAATTGAGTTAGCTTCTGCATTGCTTCCACCACTGACACGTTCAATGGTACGCTCAGTTTTTGTATGACTCGATTCAAAGCTCCCTTCGCGTAGCCATTGTTATGAATAGCCTCCACGTCACTCAAGTATGGATTTAGTAGTGCCCCCGCATAGTGTAGGTCAGTAATCATCAACTTCCAGCGAGCATCAAATTGTTTCTCATATCGTGTTGCCACCACTGGATCAAGGAAAAATGGAGCATTCTTGAGAGAATAAATGTGCTCCTTCTAGGCTGTCATCATTACTAAAGCTTTCGGCATTGCCGGGACTTTTCCATCAAAATGACAAAGACAAAGCAGCACGGGCTCTACCATATGGAGGAAATTGTCGCACTAAACCCAGAACTCTTCTGAACGGATATCTTGCCTTGCAAGTTTGGCCTTGCCCATAATGAAATGTCCATTTCTGCGGTTTTGCAAACTCAACTCGAACGTCATGTATGTCTCATCCAGTGTCACGTTGTGCACTGCTTGCTTGCAGTCTACCAAACAATCAATCATCAAGAAATTTGTGGCAAAACGTGTTTTGCTTGGAAGTCTCAATACTTTGTTTGGTGAAAATCTCCGAAACAACGCCAAAGTATGTTGGTATTTCTTGATGAACTTCACAATTGATGAAGCCTTTTTTACCAACTCCTTTACTCTCTGATCCTTTCCCCAGTCTTTTAAGAGTAAGTCCAAAATGTGTGCCGCACAACCCTGCCTATAAATGTGAGGGTACCTTTCTTCCAACCTTGCCATCGCCCCCGTCATGACTACAGCATTGTCCGTACACAATTGCACAACGTTGGTAGGCCCAACTTCCTCAATGTATCGTGCCATCGTCTCAGTTGTGTAAGATATATCCTTCTTTTCCCCAGTACTATCCACTGATCCCAAAAAGACATCCCCGGCGGGACACACCAACATCATATTTAGTAATGGCCGCGAATTAGTATCGGACCAACCATCTGAACAAATTGTCGCTCCATACTGACTTATTGAAACCCTCGTCCGCTCCGAGACCATGGCTTCAACCGATGCCTTCTTAACATCTATCATTTTCATGCGAATCGCATTATACGGTGGCGGTTGGTACATGAATCCATCTGCTGCAGTTTGTTTAACAGCATTCACGAAGGCCAGGTGGCGCACAACATTAAATGAAATGTTCGCCTCGTAAAAGAAAGAAGCCCACAACCTATCCAACTCTTGTCTGCGGCCCGTCTGTAATGATTCATCCATGCTTCTTTGCCGAGAAACAGATGGCATGTTCCTCCTTCTCTCAAGCGTTGTTCTAGTAGAATCTACTGAATCAGGCGTAGGATTTGGTCTTGCATTTGATTCAAAGGGATTGAGAGACCCTTCTTCTTCGACATCCAACGTAGGTGCGACAATAGACTCTGCAACATTAACTGGTGCATCATGTCTAGCCGGTGCATCATACATCTCTTCGTAACTCATGGACCTTCACTACAAGAAAATGGGGGTATAAATGACTTGTCCACAATGACTCCACCGACAACAATGACTTCAAAGTGACTGCAAAATGACTAATTTGCAGTCATTAATGTCGATGGAGTCATTGTGGACAAGTCATTTATACCCCCATTTTCTTGTAGTGCTTGGAACTTGCCCCTCGCCAGTCCGAAACTTTTCTCGTACAATTCTAGGGATCTCCTTACAACGCTCCGATGTAGTCGAGCCGCCATAGCCAAAGTGAATCAATGCTCTCTTTCGTACAAATGCTTTGCTCCACCCACAAAACACGCATTTTCGAGCATGGGGGGAATTATCAATTGGGGTACACGGTACTAGCCAAGGGTCCCAATCCTTTGTGGACTTCCGCGTATCATTCATGGTCCCCCCCCTCCCAACACCTTGTCCAGCCATGTAGTAGATCAACACTGGGTCTTCAAAGAAAATGACTACAATAATCACACTAATACTATGGAAGATGTAATGACAAAGCAACCCGCTTAGAGTGGTCTTGTAAACCCTTCTAAACACGGTTGTTGCCCTCCGAAGAAGTTAAACGTCCGCATGAAGCCTCTTTCGAAGGTCCAAGACAAGAGTTTTATCAACGGAGCCAAGGTGATAAAACAAGGGGTACCCCTAGAACTTTATACAAGAAAACTGCTTGGACCCGCGGTCGCCCCATGAGAGAATGCAGGTACAAAAACCTGAAATCAGTCAGGTGATGGGCGATTGCGGGTCCAGAAGTGGGCGACTGTGGGTCCAGGAGTGGGCGACTGCGGGTCCAGAAGTGGGCGCCACGGGTCCAGTAATGGGCGACTGTGGGTCCAGAAACGGGTGACTGCCATTTGTTTGGATAATTCTTACATCCCCTGGGGTAATTTGGGGCCTATAATTGAAACTATGAATTCAAAATTTCCACTAAAAAAATAAGCCTTGAAAATAAAAAATTCTAGTGTTTGCCCTAGAGTGGCAATGAGTAGGTCAATTCACCCTAGCCGTGACAATTGCTCTGAACTTCAATAACAAGTTCTTTTCCAATCCGGCAAGTTTTTAATTTTCCTTTTTTTTTTAATTCTCTTTTAATTCCGAAAGTCCGAACTCCCAAGGTCATTTTCCTGCCAAAATTCCTAGAATATTCAAGTATTCACAACATTGCAAACATAAATAACCAAAAATTCATATCTATATTTATGTACTCTTGTCAAGGAACTACATAGAATTCAATGTGCTTGCATTAAAATGTTCAAAATGGATAATATCCTTTTATATATACATAAGATGGAATATACATAGTCCTCAAAAATGTGCTAAAAATGAAAATCATTCAACATCCATTTTGGCCTTTTCTTTGCGGTCATGAGCTTCACGTTCCATCTCATACAAGACTTTCCTACCTTCCAACTGCAAATTCCTAAGGTATCGGTCATCCTTCCCCAACTTCTTTTCCAACCAAAATTGCTTGTATGATTTTTGGAACTTCAAAAGTGCCTTCAGTGCATCCCGATGTTCTTCCAATTTTGGATCCAATGACAAAGAAACCCCAAGCTTCTTTTTCAAGTCAACTACTTCCGTAAGAGACAATGCTTGTTTAGTAGCCACGTCTTTCCAACCACACATTTCTGCAACACGGTCAAGGGGGGCTTTGTCCTTTAATGCTTTCAAGGAATTTAATCTTGATCGTGCTTCTTCCACCCCTTGCTTCTCCAAGTCTATCTGATCTTCCTCCAGCTTGCATGCTTCCATAATTTTGGCAAGCCGTTCTTTTGCAAACTCATTGCTAGAAGAACTAGATCCTCTAGCATGCCGAGAAGAGAATCTAAGGTAAAATGCTTCCAAGTCTAAAATCTTTGTTATTTGCGTTGACAAAAGAACTTGCCGACTTTCAAGTTCAGCACGTAAGCTATTCACAATATCTCCACTCAAAGTTTGCGTTTCTTGATTGCGAAGCTTCTCACATTCTAGATGCTTTTCATCCAACTCATTTAGAAGCTTCTTGAGTTGAGCTTTGTAAACAACTTTGGTGTCCAATATTACTGTGTCAGGGACAGTTCCATCTTCAACAAATTCCTCACTTCGGTACATGTCATCAACACAATCCAATTGGAACAAAGAAGGCTTCACATCTTCTTCTGTTTCCATCTCTGTCCAAAAAACATCATCTTCTGCTTCTTGCATGCATGCAAGCACATACTGCAAAACTTCGTCTTCTTCAGTGCGAGGGACTGTAATCGGATTCACCATAGCAAGAGGCAAAATATCAAGATTTTGTGGTTGCTTAGCTAGTTCACCCTCTTCTTTCATTCTCGGGGGAGGTAAATTTTGTGAAGTAGAAGCCACCATCGCCATATTTTGGGGCTGCATTGGAGGGTCTTCACCAAGGTTGTCTTCCTCTCCCGAAGATGAATCAGATGACGTCCAATGAAACTGCTCATCGGGCACTCCCTCCTTCAAGTTTTTCTTCTGGCCTAGCCCTTCACGTGGATTGGCAGATAGAGCCGCCCTTGGGATGTCTTTTGTCGGTGGAAGGCGAGCATGCTTCACTCCCTTGATTGAACTCCAATCCACGCTTCGAAACAAAATGAGTTCCGCATACACCATTGCACATATGTAATACGGGACTTCGCTTCTGGGCACTGAATATGTGCCATACAAGTATCGATAAATTTCGATACAACGTTGCACAAATGCATCATTACGGCATGGATGCAAATTGGCCGTATTGTTGCGCCGATTCGTGTAGTGCCGATGATAGGGGAATAACTTGTCGATGTGGCACTACCCCACGAAGGACTTACAAGTCTTGGCGGTCCAGTGGCCCGTAATTCGATCCCAACCTCGGTAGGCCACACACGCTGGGTCCAAAAGGATGCGTCGTTGCCTAGGGTGCATGGCTCCTTTTGCCTTGGTCTTCTTCTTGTGGTCCGCCATTGGAGATGCTCTTGAGATTTGGGGCAAGGAATCTAAACTTAACCCTAAACCGCAAAGTATTATTTAGCTAAACTTAACCCTAAACCGCAAAGTATTATCTAGCGATTAGTGAGTGATGGAGTAAAATCAAGAACATGAGCCACATGTAAGTGAAACTCAAAACCCAAGCTCCCGGGCACGCAATCAGCCACTGTAAAGTAGGTGAAAGGCAGTACGCAGCAAGAAGGGAAAGTGGCGAAGTCGGGTGGGGAGACAGCTAATTAACCCGCAATCGCCCTGGGGCAAGTGCGGGAGGGGGCGCGTGCAGGTCTGAGAGCGACCGCGGGTAGGGCGACTGCGGGTCTAAGGGGCTGACTGCGAAGGCGACTGCGGGTAGGGCGACTGCGGGTAAGGCGACTGCGGGTCTGGAGCTACTGGGGATGGGCGACCGCGTGTGGGGCACCACAGAGTAATTTCTGGACCCCTACAGTGGGGCGACCGTGGGTGGGCGACTGCGGGTACAGGGCGGGATTTTGAATTTCTGAACCTCTAAGACTTTCACTTTGAAGTTCTCTTACACAAAATTGTAGACATAAATTTTAGTTACCAATGCACTTCATAAAAATGTATTGCACCTTTTCATCTTTTATTTAAAAATTTGGGTTATGCATCTTTAGCCATTTTATTAATTATTGTTGCAACTTATTAGATTTGACATGCAAAAAGAGGATTCCCACCCTAACATCACTTCTGCAATTTCAATAAGAAAATAATCAAACATAAGAAATTTACCATCCATGATTCACATGGTTGCGTTTTATTTTCCAATGCAATCTCTATTATGTTTAGTTTGAATTTGTATGGTGAATCCATTGTAAAACAAGATCCAACTATGAAGAATGTGGGATTCTTGATCAATGTAGACCACTTTCGGAGAGCTCCAAAAGAAGGGGTTTGGGAATTGAGGAATAAATACCTTTTATTCATTTATAGTCAAGTGTGATTGACACATTATAAATTGCGTGAGAGAACAAAACTCAATATAATCAATTATACAATGCATAGGATAGGTGTAGTAAGATGGTTGTTCAAATATCTCATAAGGATTGGGTGTGACAGCATGAGCTCCCATATAACTTTCATCATGTGCTTCATCAAGCACCGTGAAGGTGTAGTTGGGAACTAATTGTCACAATTAATTGTCATAGCTATTTCCCAGTTGATTTCATGATTTTGTTCAAATTTTATTTATCTGTACATTCATAGGTATCCAAACAATAAAACTTGTTTCATATTAATTAAAAGTGTAGCCATCATATTTACAAACAAAGGGATTAAATCAAGGGCATACATTTGTACATTTTCAATATTTGGGGATTTCAAACTTGTGAACCAAGAATAACAAGCCACAACATTTATGGGTATATATTTTATTGGGGGGGTCACATTTATGGGTATATATTTTTTGGGAGGGGTCACATATATAAACCATTAAAGTATTGGGCACTAATCAATTAAACATTCATATACCATGGACTGTTTAGCAAAATATGATCATCCATCTGAGATAAACAATCCATGCATTGTTTAGCAAAATCATAGTATAGAAATGTAAAATGAAGTTCTTTGTCAAGCACATTGCTATTTCACATGTCTAGTATGACTTTAGTACTATTATCTTCATAAATAACTTATTTCTTTTTATGATCCCAACTCAAAAATCAAAATAGGGTCTTATGCCATGGTACAAGGCTGCCGTTTGATGCACTACAACAATGTCTCTAGTCACGAACGATTTGCCCGTGGCACAAGGTTGTCCAAGTTTGCGTGAGCTTGGTTTAACCTATTATTGGTCTACTCAAAGATATCCATGGTGTTGATTTGAATGCTCAAAGATTGTGTAAATGCGCGTTCCGTCCCGTGCTCATCATCCTAAGGTGGAATTGTCATTAGTACATATGATATTCACAGAATGGGGTACAAACAATACTAACCTAGCAAGTATATTAACTCGTGTTGTGGTATTGCACTAACCTTAATGAGTTGTAACAACAAGCATCCATTCTCAGACTCGGAAAGTTTCTCGACATCCTCAAATTCTTCTAATAAAGCCCTGCATCTCCCGGCCCCCCATATCAATGAATATTAAAACATAACAACTACATATGGGTATTTTTAGCATATAATCTTATAATACAAGTTCTATACTAGAACAACCGAACCTGAGGTTTGTGCAATCTTTTCCTTGCTGAACCCACACATATTCTTCCATCATGGCCCACCCCTCCCTAATGGCCTCATCAAATTTGGCTCCCCAAACAATATCGCGTGTGTTTTGTATCAAACACATCACTCGTCCAGCAGCAAATAAGCACTAATAGTGAGATGAAATGTCCACCACTAACTATCCAACTAGAAATGTTCATTAATACATGTTCATTTCATTATTCAAGGATTCAAATCATCTATACAAAATGAAGGGCAATATTTTACTCACCCATTTTGCTGGCTTGGAAATGGCCTTTGGACTCATTGCATTGGCCATAATGAGCAAAGCAATACAATTTGTAGCCTTTCCAAAAGTCCTTAATCCTATTTCAAAGATCACAAATCAATTCCAATAGAATAGTCATTGTCATGGTGATTCTCCCACCTATTAAAAAGACATTGTCTACAATACAAGTGGATGACAATAAGGAAGTCAAACGCAAACTAAACAAATTTTTACCGGAAATATTCATGGTCGAGAATAATTATGACCTCCTCTGAGCACTTGCTAAATTGAACACCTGCCATTAAGCCTGTAAGGAGCCAAATAACTAATCATTAGCAATGCAAGAAGATTAAATTTGAATAGGCTACATAACAATTGAGGCCCCCCTACATTACTATAACACCCAAAAATGAAAGAGAATCAATGAAGAACCAAATGAATCATTTTCATTTGAATTGCTAATTGTTTTAAATGTGAATTTAGTGTACCCTTTTTCGGTGACTTCACACCCATTTGTGTGTGCATCCTTATTATTCAACAACTTTGCCACAATGAATGCAATTGCCGTTTCAAGGCCCTCTACATCAAATGGCTTTGATATTCTCACTATCCTAAACTAATGGAAAAGATTTTGGGTTCATTGAAGTATACAAGAAGTGTCTGCTGTATTATTGGCTGTTTGTGGGAAACCAAAAAAACCACGAGACCTCCACAACATTGGGCCCACATTCAGCCACTACAAGGTAGGTGAACTACAAGGCGCAGTTATGAAAATTATGGACCACAGGCTAGAACAGCCCATGAAATACCTGCGGTCGCCAGGGGCGCATGCGCTAACCCTAATACGGATACTAGGGCGACAGCGCATGGGGCCACTGCGCATGGGGCGACTGCGCGTGGGGCGACCGCGGGTCCGGTCCAAGGATCCCTCGCGTCTTTCAAGGGCGACCTCGGGTGAGGGCGACCTCGGATCAGGGCGACCGCGGGTCAGGGTGACCTCGGGTCCTCGAGGGGGAAACACATTTCAAAATCCCCCCTCCATCAGGGCAACTGCGCATAGGGGGCAACTGCAGGTCAAGGAGAAAATGCAAACTCTTTGACCTACAGTCGCCCCCTACGCGCAGTCGCCCATATGGAAGGGGAGGGAGACACCAAATACTTTTCCGCCCTCTATCAGGGCGACTGCGCGTAGGGGGCGACTGCGGGTCAAGGTGGGAGACACCCAAAATTTCGAAAATGCAATCTCCCCCCTTCCATCAGGGCGACTGCGCGTAGGGGGCGACTGCGAGTCAAGGTGGGAGCAACCTAACTATTTCAAAATGCAATCTCCCCCCTTCAATCAGGGCGACTGCGCGTAGGGGGCGAGTGCGGGTCAAGGTGGGAGACACCAGAAATTTCGAAAATGCAATCTCCCCCCTTCCATCAGGGCGACTGCGTGTAGGGGGCGACTGCGGGTCCCCAGATCACTTCCAAAATCAGACCTGGGGTTCTAGGGCGACTGCGCTTTGGGCGACTGCGGGTATGGGCATGTTTCACAAGATTAATTTTTTTTTTGGGACCCCTCTCCCTTATTGTTTCTAATTCCCTTTAATCATATGTTACTTCCTCCATTTTGTTTACAAATTCAACAAGACAAACAAATCCTAGGTTTTGCATTAGCTCTCCAACACTCCTTTGGCAAGAAGTTCCAAATGAAAGTTTTATGTACATTCTAATAGTGGGGAGGTGTAATTAGATTTATTTGGGCATGATTCACGAGATGGTGTTTTTTTTGGGACCTCTCCCTTATTGTTTCTAATTCCCTTAAATCATATGTTACTTCCTCCATTTTGTTTACAAATTCAACAAGACAAGAAAGACATGATTTTGTTTTAGGTCTAAAACACTACATCTCGTGTAGGATGTGTAAGTATTTTATGTAGGTTTAAGGATTTGATTCTAGATAAAAGTTGTATTATTGTTTTCCAAGGTCTAGGGTCTAGGGTTTAGGGTTTGGGAAACCCTTCACATTGTGAGAATAATTCTTCCATTGCCTTGCTATGTCTTTGATATGAACTGACACCTAACATTTATTACCAATTTTGGATGTGAGATAAGGAAAAATCAATTAGAATATGCTGCAGATGCTAATTAGTGTTGGGTCAGATTGGTTGTTGGTTTAGGGCAACCTCGGGTCAGGGGCGACCGCGGGTCATCGACGAAGCAAAAAACACATTTGAATCAGGGCGACTGCGCGTAGGGGGCGACTGCGGGTCAAGGAGGGAGACTAATTTTCTGGAAAATGCAAACTCAATCTCCAGTGGGGCGACTGCGCGTAGGGGGCGACTGCGGGTCGAAGAGACTTCTTTGTGGGTGACCGCGTGTGCAAGTTTCGGGATGGTTTAGTTGGTACCCGCGGTCGCCTACGATCCGCAGTCACCCTTGATGCGCAGTCGCCCATTTCAGTGCTCCAAAAACGCGCAGTCGCCCATTCCCGCTATCTTCAGACTCGCAGTCTCCCCACTTCAGACCCGCAGTCGCCCCCTCCCGACCCACAGTCACCCAAACGCACGCGCCCTGAGGCGACTTCGGGTACTTAAGCGTTAGCCCCACTTTCGATTCTCACCTTACTTTAGCCTTGCGCACTGTCTTTCACCTACCTTCAGGTGGCTGGATGCGTACCCGTGGGCTGGGGTTTCAATTGGGGGGGGAATTTTTACCCTTTCAATCTACGAATTTTGAACTACGGTTTTGAATTGTTCCTAAGTACAACATGGCTTTTCCACATGAAGGCAACACTACAAGGAGAAAGTCTTTATGGGATCTGGACCTTGATGATCCAATTTTTTTCGAGGTTCCGATAGCTGTAAATGAAAACGAAGAAGGAGGGAGTCAAGAGCGACGGAAGGGCAAGAAGCAGAAGTCAGCACATGACAAGGACTCCAACTATCCTCCCCCGAGTTATACCCGATATGCATACGAAGCGTGTCTCCAGTGGTACACAGGGAAAAGTGTACAATTCTTGGAGGCAAGCTATTTGAGGTGTCCTACAACTGGTAGTGTAGCCTTACCAAACGATTTACAAGCACGGATTTTAACCAAGCTAAAGGGATCCGATGATTTCGCAGACATTGACTTGACATATTCTTCGAGACTATTTGAATGGCTTGATAACACATTGAAAGCGGTGATGTTCAATACCAAGAAATTGATGGAGGAACATCGACCGTTTCTTCCGATAGTAGAGGAATCAGAAGACATCAAGGCATTCCGCCAAAAAATGGAGTGGTGGTCCAGCGCAGTGAAGAAATTGGCAAGAGGCTCGGCAAGGGGTTTTAAGTGGAAAAATGCAACGGTGCAGGCAGCATTTGCACGAGATGGTGGATTGTGTATCACGTGGATCCTCGATATGGCAAAAGTGGTGCCCCTTAGTGCTTTTGAACGTGAAGGGGGGTATGCAAAAGTGCGTAAGGTACACATTGAAGGAATGGATACAATTCCAAGCTACATCACTTTTGCTGGGAAAGTATCCAAGGCAATAAACCCGCGCGAGGGGAGAGCGCAACGATCCATAGAGGCCCTTGCATGCCCCTTGAACCACCCTGGCATCATTAAGTTTTTTGCCATTCATTCTCGCACGAATGAAGCGTACACTTTGTGGTGGAATGGGGGCCATTTGAATGAGTTGAGGCATTTAGATCGTTCTGTATCACCAACCATTGACTGGCATGAAATGCAAAAAGCCACAAGACTTCCTGAAGAGAAACAAAAAGAACTTGGTCTCTTCCGAAGGCACAAGGCAAAGTTGGCATGGGCTTTAGAATATGTGACAAATCTCATGCACAAGTGCCGCGTGCTACACAATGACTTGTCTCCCATGAACATCATGTTGCATTTTCCGGATTATTCAAACGACATAATCAACATTGGAATTTGTGATTTTGGAATATCAAGTCGTTTTGACGAAAACGCGCCTTCACATTTTGGAAAGCCATCTGAGGCCGAGAGGAATCAATACCGAGAAGGTCGTTGGTGGATTGCCCCGGAGTTGTTTTATGCATACGGACCTCCAAATTCCGATACAAGCATACCGATCATGCAACAACGGTATAAATATACGCAACAGTCAGACTCGTATTCTATTGGGAAGTTGACCGAATGGATGAGAATTGGTGATATGGACGATTGGGACAAGGATTTGTTCAAGAACCGCGAGGGATCAATGTACTTTGGAATGAAGTTGCGTGAACTCGTGAACACTGACCCAAAGAAGAGACCAACGTGTATAGAGATCACAAATTCCCTTATGTCTCCACCATGGTCCATGATGCCCCCCGAATTGGTGTTCCGAGACTCACCTTTGTAATAGGATAGTCTAGAGCAAGAGTTTAGTGGTGCAAGCAATGAGCTTGGTGGCCAATTATGTGTTGCTTACTTTGTAATATTTTCCTATAATATATGAAGGAATTTTATGCTACGCGCCTTGTCTTTAGAAAAACAATTACTCAATGGGCTATTTGTCAAATTGTATATATTGAATATGGCCTTTTACACATTGTTATGCAAAGTATAACAACTTTTGAATTCAAATGTTCTTGGTCCTTTTTGATTCCGTAGTATATAATGGACGCAAGGAAAATAAGAAAATGAAAATAAATTAGTTGGTAATTGATGTTGAAGACTTGTATTATTTCTTGAATAAAATGTGCTAGTATGCACTTGAAAGGAGTTTTACTTTCATGGTCATTGAATTCAAATAGTTGTTTTTTCAATCCCTAAAAAAATGTAAGCCATACATCATTTACATTCTCTTATTATTTTTTCTATTTCCAAAAATAAAAGCAAGTTTTTTTTTTTTTCCTATTTATTCTAATTCAAATATAGGAAACATACATTTTAGACTTTTTTAGACTTTTCCTTTTTATTCGTACTTTACCTATTTCAAAATAGATGAGAGATGTTTTTATTTATTTATTTAACCTTTTTCGCTCTCTTCCTATTTATTTTATTTGGAAAAAGGAAGTTCATTGACTTCTTGCGACCCCTTTTTTTTTTTGAGACAATGAAACAAGAGTGGATATTGCAAAAAAGATATGTAGCCATAATCTTTGTCATTTATTAAACACGCAATTCGAGAAAACTTGGATGAATTCAATAATAAATGTAAATCTGGTTTTACCATATATATTATTCCTAGTAGCATAATGTTTTCCTACCATATTCTTTTTTTTGGTATATGTCATCCAAATTGATAAAAACACACATTCTTTCATAGATGGTTGGAGTATGATATAAGTCCAACAATGACTTTCATTTATAGATTTGTGTCCGTACAAGAAATTTAGTTATTAGGCATGTAATTTACCAAAATTAGTGTGTGTAACATAGTATGTAATTTGAGTCTACATCCAAAAATACATAATGAACATCTCATGTCAAAACAATTACAAAGACATTATTGTTACAATTGCAATGGTTAATACTTAATAATCATAACATTGGTTATTAACAATTGAATTAGTTATTAACAATAAAATTAGTCATTAACAATGAAATAAGTCATTTACAATAAAATTAAGAATTAACAATGAAATTAATTAATAAGAAAAAAATTAGTTAACAAGAACTTCTTCTAAAACAATTGCAAAGATTTAACTTTTGTTCAGATAATCAATAAGGAATCCATTTGTACCACAACCGACCTCAACCCTAATGGCTCCCCAAATATAGTATAAAGTATAAACTAGTATTCCATAAATTTTGCAACACAAATGGGATTGAGCTCACAATCCTTTTTTTTTCCCTTGAGATTTGGTGCTCAAAAGCAACAAAAAATTTAGGCTAGCTATAAGCTATAGGAATTTTTTAGGAAAATTTTGGATGAAATTGCTAGAAAAACTTCAACTTCTAGAAAAGTCTTCGATGAAATCGCCACAATGTAAATGAAAATAGAATTTTAGATACTTAGTATCACATTTTCTATCCAGTACGTGGATGAATGTTGAAGCTTGGAGCCCCTCCGTAACATTTAGTATCGCCACTTTCCCAGCGCAAGGAAAAATGGAAAAAAATATCACAATCTATAAACATGTACTAAGAAAGAAAAGAAAAGTCCATGCATTAATAGATGGACACGCGGTCGCCTGGGACCCGAGGTCGCCCAGGACCCGCTGTCGCCCAGGACTCGCTGTCGCCCAGGACCCGCGGTCGCCTTCTCAAAGTGGACCCGTGGTCGTCCTGGACCCGCGGTCGCCTAGGACCCGCAGTCGCCCACTCGCCCGGGCTCCTTCGACCCGCGGTCGCGTTGGAGCACCTGTCCAGACCCGCAGTCGCCCCACTATAGGACCCGCGGTCGCCCTGGAGCACTTGCGTTGACCCGCAGTCGCCCCACTTCCGGACCCGCGGTCGCCCTGGAGCACTGGGCTGACCCGCACTCGCCCCACTTCAGGACCCGCACGTGCCCCAGGGGCAACCTCGGGTACATCAGCGTTCTCCTCCACCCGCAGTCGCCATTAAATTTTACTTGGCATTCTGCGCACTGTCTTTCACCTGCTGACGTGGCTGAATGCGTGCACAGAAGCTAGGGGTTTGAGTTGTGGGGGGAGTTTTTTGTCCCTTTGCACAGCTCATTTTATTCACGCTTGGATGACATAGGGTGTTTCACGAGAACATTGTATTTTTGTAAATGTTAAATGTGATAGGATTACGTTTAGCATTTTTTACACCTACGGTTTAGGCTTGCAACCCTAAACCGCATAGTACTTAGTTGGCTACTTTTGAGACGAAGTGATCGTTATGGAGGGCGAGGACTCTCAACCGCCACACGGTATGTCAAGATACCGACTTTGGCTCAACAAAAAGGCGGTTCGTGACAAGGATCGTAAAAGGAGCGGCAAACCTCGCAAGAAGCGTGTACCCATCTTGTTGCATCCAAAGATGAAGGCCTTTTTGGGATGGGAAGTAGAACCAGAGCCTTGGACATATGAAACTGTAAACAAATATGTGGATTGGTGCCACATCAACAAGTTGTTCCCGTTTTGGCGACACCCTTTGCACGTGAAGTCTAATAAGGCAAATTTGGCTTACTGCAAGAGTGTTGTCTTCCAGCGAAGGTGTTTGGAGGTATGGCAGCAACTCTATTTGGAGTCCCAGCCTTATCGAAATGACAACTTCTCTTTCTATCTTGTGCAAATGGTGTACGTTGAAGTTCAATTGAAGAAAAAGGTAGATTGGACAACCTTGAAGGAGCTTCCTATCGGTGACCGCCCGGACAGACCGATAGTGCTGGATGAAGAAGGACTTTTTCAAGCAAATCAGAAGCTTTTAGAGGCAAAGCCTGGCAAGTTGGCTGTTGGTGATGACCAAGTTCAATGGTCTTCAACTTCTAGCTCAGATGAGCACACTCATGAATACGATGGATATTCTTTTGAGAGTGACGACGAAGACATTGGCAAAGAAAAACAAGAGGCGGCTGAAGACGTTCAAGTTGACAAGAAGGGCAAGAGGAAGCTTGAGGAGCCGCAATCATTGTCCAAGATTCAAAAACAAAGCGAAGATGTTCATGTACCGATCAATGTGAACCGTTCTGGTGCAGACATTGGGTCTAGCGGAAGTAGTGACAATGATTCGGAAGACAATTTGGAGATGTTGGGCACTAAGATCGAAAGTACACGAGCAGCTTTGACTTCAACAGTAGCGGATCTTATGAATTTGAAAGAGAAGGTACAACATCTTCCAGTGAATCCAACTGTTGTGGATGGGTTGAAGAAGGAGTTAGAGGCGACTGAAAACGCCGTTGCTAAAAATGAGAAGATTTACTCTAAGTTAAACAAAAGTAGAGTAAATTATTTCAAGAAGATCGAAGACGGGCGAGCACACATTTCTGATGATTTAGCGGTGCTTCAAAATAAACTTGATCTTTTGCAACGTGATAAATGGTCCCATCAAAGCGAAAGGAGAAGCTTGAATCTTCAAATACGTGAGCTAGAGATGGAATATTATGATGATGCCTTAAAAGAAGCCAAAAAAGAGGGCATCTTGGCTTTAGCTCCGGATTATGGTAGCAATACAGAAGAAAGAGCAACACTTTTTTATTTGGTGAAGCTACTGGAGAAAAAACAAGAGTTGTTGCACGAGGGCATATTGGACTTGGAGCGCCACATCCTTTATTTTAAGGAATGGCGCAAGTGGGCCTATGAAGGCATAGGTGCCACCCGTGCGGAACTTCAAAGAATGAGACCGGAGCCCAAAGAAAGTGACTTTGTGAATAGTGAAAAAAATGCTTAGTGGTTGGATCTAGTGTGGTAGAAAAAAACAATTTGGCCTTCCAATTTTTGATTTTCCAAAGGTTTTGTGGAATAAAGAAATTCACACCTTTGTTTTTGAAATGTACATATGTTTTTATTATATTTTGAATACGAGGGCTATGAATTTGGTGTCTTTGCAAGAATGGATGTCAGAGATGGTACCTACGGGCTGAAATTTGGGACTGAATTTTTGAAACTTTATTTGAAGATAGAAAAAACGATTACCTTTGTGGTAATATAACTTTTTTTCCAATCGGTGCCCGGGAACAAAAGTTATGCCCATATAGTCCAAACTCCAAAGCAGGGGAGAATGGGCAGCAAAAAAATGTGACAAGCATTTGAATTTATTTTTCTAAGTTTTTTTCCCTCATAGATTATAATTTTGTCTATCCGGAAAGCTTTTTTTCATTTCATTTGGATATTTTATGAGAAAGTTATGGACAATCTTGTTTATTGGGCAATTAGAGCTTCTAGTGGGAAAAATACCTTGTAAGATTAATTTAGGAACGCAATTTTGGCAATTGTTCAAGAAAAGAAGTTTGACATGGTTTAGTTTGCTTGCAACAACAATTTGACCGTGGGGATTAGTGCATTTTAATTCTATCTTAGAAAGAAAATAGATTTTCATTCAATCTCATATGTACTTCTATTCTACAAGTTTTTTAAGAATGAAAATTAAGTTTTTTTGAAAACCTTTTTTTTATTTAGACTCTCAACTCAATTCTCCACTATATTTGTTTAAAGCTCAAAACTCTGTAGTGCAAGAAATTAAAGTGAAAAATGTTAAAAGTCAAATAATGTAGTCCAGCAATGTGCTGAAAAAATTGTTTTTTTCACTCTAAATGCGGATATCTTGCAATCTGTAAGATGAAAAATTCTGAAATTTTTTCCACACATTCTCATACTAGTAAGGTGTAAGATCCTATGGTTATGTGTGGGAAAAAAACAATTTTCAAAAACAATTTTGGATACTTTAAGAAATTGTTGAGTAGAAGTAGGTAAGATGTAGTTGTAAAATTTAAATAATGAATATCTCTAAAATGAAATGAAAATGGTGAGAGTGTGCTATCAAGTGAAGTTAACTATGTGACCGGACCTAATTTTTTTTTAGATTGTAGAAATTGCCTGGAGAAACAAATCCTACAAGCAACTTTTAAAAGAAGAAGCTGTAGACTCAAGTTGCCCGCCAAACAAAATGGTCCATAACTTTCTCATAAAAAATCTGAATGGAATGAATCAAATTTTTCCATGTAAACAAAAACATGTTGTATGAGAAAAAAATCCAAAAGGAAAAAATTCATTAAAAGATTTGAAGATAGCAATTTTGTGGGGACCGTGTATGGAATCATTGTGCGAGGCATTACAACAAATGTATTTGCATTTCACCAATTACATTTTAGGCTACAAATGTATAAGTATGCCCAAACCTTCAAAACCAAAGCAATAGAAGGTTGTTGTCCATAAGCATAGTAGTACAATACACAGCCAAGGCGGTATAGTTTTAGAAGCCAACATCTGAACCCTAACTTTTGCTAGAGTACTACATTGTGCGAGTATGGATATACTACGGCCCTTATACTATGGGCCTTACATCTTGTATACTACTACGATTAACTAGAACCACCGTTGAAGTAAGTATCTCATAGAAATATTTAGTTCAAGTCCTTTGGATTGTTATGAGAACCACTCGTTGCACCTTGTTCGTAATCATTGGATTCTCCAACAACGAGTTTCTTCTTAGCACGAGTCCTTGAAGCAGGTCCATCTGCTTCTAAAATAGATTCCAAGACATTGGAGTTCTTGAGAGCTTCAAGTGTCCTTTTAGTTTGCGGAGAGTGTAACTCCAATAGATAATCGAGTGCTTGGCTTTGATAATAAGGCCCGTATGTTGAGTCGAGGTAAGCCATACTATTCAAGTCTTCTGGAGTGGCATTTTCATCACGATTAGCCCCTTGTTCACCTTCAAAATTCCAACGGTGTCCTTCCGGATGAGCACCCCACTTGAAGGTTTGGGATGTCTTATCAAAATATCCACCAAGGCATTGAAAAAAAACCGCCCTCTTCCCTGCATTGTGAGCTCCTTTTCCCATAAGGTTGAATGCCACTCTTAGAATTTCACGCGGGTCCGTTTCCCAATTCAATTGTGAGGCAGCAGCTCCCATTTCTTGATCATGTAGGCCTTCTCGCCAACTCCAAAGCAAGTCTCGTCCCCAAAATCGTGTCTCTGCCGTCGTGTCTCTATTGTGTTCCCAAGAAGGTGGCATGTAAGTCATCAAGTTGAACATGGTATACAAGCGATCATGGAATGGTGCTACACAAATCACACATCGGCGTCTAATCAGACATTGAGTGATGAGACACTGAGGATGGTACACATGTGTACATGATCCAAGTGCCCATCCTCCTTCTGGCCCAAATTGTTCTAGACATATGGGGCATTTGGTATGATCCAAGACGAAATGAGCTGGCTTTGGCCACAATAGACTTTGGTCTTTTTCGTTGAAGTGACTAGACATCTGATTTCCATGGTCCCAACCATTTTGTGCCCAGTCTATGACATTTTTTTCCGCCACGTCAAGCATGGACATGTTATCCGGAAACATGTCCTCCATCAATGCCCATGATGTCAATCCATTCTCTCGTTTAGGGGCATTTGCTACAAAGTTCTTCGAAACTTTGTCTAGCTCTTTCGCAACTTGTTGAGATCGATCCACGGAGAGAATGCACGCGACCTTCCAATGATAGTATGTCGCTGCCAACACTGCCAACTTCTCTCGAAGCATTCTATTTTCCTCAGCCAAATCAAGTTCCTTTGATGATTGTAGATGTGGAATGGCAGGAAACGAAAGTGAATCCTGAGTCCCTTGCAAACCATCAACGTGCGGATTGCTAGAATCTCTTGAGACGAACGGAAGTGGTGCCATTGGAAGAATTGAAGAACGCTTCGTACGCTTGGCAGGGGGAGAAAGGTGAATGACATCGCTGGTGAGGTCCCCAACAAGCTTGTCCAAGTGATGTGGATCCTGCTCAACAAAGGTTTCGTCCATGTCCGACAATGTGAAAGTCTGACGCTCTTTTTCTCGAAGGCCTTGTAATTCTTTGGATTGTTGAGAAATGAGAGCATTTTTTTGTTCACATGTAGACCGCCATTTCTTCACATCACCTTCTAAGGTTGCAATTTGTGCATCCTTGGTCTTCAAGAGGTCGAGAGCCTTCGCCAACGTCATTGCATTGTGAACAACATCAGATTCAGACTGTGGAATGGGAATGTGACTTGTGGCACATACGGGTGAGTCGTCACTTAAAGCAAAGTCGAAGACGTTGCTGGCGTCTTGTGGTGGCAAGATTGGAGTCGCAATTGTGGTTGAGGCTGATGCCAATCTAATTTTCGTGGTGGACCGTCGCACCTTCGCAGGATGTTTCATCTTCTTTCCCCGCGATGATGAAGCGGCTTGAACATTTGGATCTGGAACTGGAACTGGAACTGGAACTGGAACGGGGGTGATAATCTGCTCCTTCACTCGTACAAGCTTAGGAATCCGTGTGCCATCTGAATCATTATCCTCTTCTGATTCTTCCGTGTCCACCTCTTGAGTTTCTTTGTTTTGTGAATCACTTCGAAAAGGCCCAAGTCCACCCTCCGGAAATTTGAGAACCTCTCTTGGAATTATTCCAACTTCTGGACGCTCCACGTAGATACTTTCTTTAATCGTGGTCCAGTCAACTTGTTTGTTCAAGGCGACCTCAGCATAGGCACCTCTAGCAATGAACAAAGGGGCCTCATTCCTATCTACAAAAGGGGTTTTGTAGAGGACCTGCCACAATTCTAAACACCTTCGTATGAAAGCTGGATTTTCACAATACTTCAAATTTGCCTTGTTATTGTGTCGGTTGTGATGATGGCGCCATGCCGGAAAGAACTTCCCGATGTGACACCATTCAATGTAGTCTTCGCACACCTGCATACTCCAAGGCTCTAGCTCCTCGTTCCACTCTTTGAAAGCTAGGTGGTTATCATTGTTCAACACATGCCATCGCTTCTTGTGAATGTTACCCCTCCTTTTTCTAGTCTTGTCTTTGGCAGCCTTCCTAATTGCACAAGGAGTGTGTACAGTGGAAAAACCCGGAAGGGACCCATCACTGCTACCTCCAGTTGCCATGAGATTTGCGGACGTCGCAAAATTCTAAGAACCAAATGATAGCAAAAAATAGTATATATATTATCCAAAAGGGTCACGCATGCAGCCAACAAAGGTTGCAAGACAGAAAGCCTCAATGGAAAATGAAGGTGATAGCATGATGATGGGCGACTGGCTATATAGGGCGAGTGACTTCGGTCTAGGGGGGCGAGTACGGATAGGGCAACTGCGTATCCAGCGACTGCGGGTCTGGGTAGGGCGACTGCGGGTCCGACGTGGGCGACAGCGGGTCTCGAGAGGGCGACAGCGGGTCCAAATTGGGCGACTTCGGGTCCACCACCGGGTCTAGGTACCTTTTGCGCACCCGCGGTCGCCCACCCAAGAACACTTCCTGAACCCGCGGTCTCCCTGCCAAACCCGCAGTCGCCCACCCGCGGTCTCCCTCAGAAATCCGCAGTCGCCCACCCGCAGTCGCCCTCGCCCACCCGTAGTCGCCCACCCGCAGTCGCCCTTGTCCACCCGCAGTCGCCCACCCGCAGTCGCCCTCGTCCACCCGCAGTCGCCCCTACCCGCACTCTCCTACCCGTACGCGCCCTCCAGTTTGCCAAGTGGATGCCATGTGGCATCCACCTGGAGGGGGGTAATTTCCTGTAAAGTCAAAGGTAAATTTGACTTTTCGTGACGTCGCGCGAGCTCTACTAGACGTCGCGCGACGTCTGTCTATCGCGGTGTCGCGCTGTCGCAGCGAACAACCCTGGTTACAATGGCAGATCCAGAAGAGCAAACATAACTATCACTATAAATAAGGTAGTGATGAAGTTCACGTGTATGTGAAGAACAACTAATAATTGCATCAACTTTCCAGATCTAAAGTCATAGTAGTAACATTATTTTTTGCAGCAAGAAATTTGAAGTCAATTCTCATAGCAATGCAATAACCAAGGATGATTTCCGTATCGAGAAGTGGGAGTTCAAGATCTACCTCGGCAGTGCAAAGCATATTCTTCTGCCATATACATAATAATTGGAAAGTGTCTTCATGTGCATCGTTTCACTCACTCAAACTGCTGCTCCGTTCGTTGTGCATTTCCTCCCCAACTGCTCTGCATCACAAGGCGTACAAGAAGGCATGTCAATCAGCAGGCACCTGTTCAACCGTCTCTATTATCCTCCTCCAAAGCCTGCAAGCATTGCATACTTCCGTGCCTAGTTGACATTTCTTGATAGCATTCCCTGCAATCATACTAAATAGGAAAAGAGGGCTCCTTCACATGTGTACTGACAAGAACAGAAAAGCAATCCAGCTTTCCACTTTAGTCTATGTCTACAGTTACATTGTCATTTGTGCATTTCATATGAAGCTGTCAACATCATAGTCACTCGCTTTGGAGAATACGTAATACTAGAAAGAAATTGAACAATACACTTTACATAGCACCAACCTGCGAAGAACTATTTTTCCTACATACACGATGTACACCTTATCAATGATGAGGACGTTGTCCACGTCAATGTGAAATGCACAAGAGTAGTAGCAACTACGGATAATTGAGTCACAAACAACATATGATCGGAAATTGTCATCACAGAAACACAGAAATGACAATGAATGTTTACATGAGGAGTAAGTGAACATGGAACTGGAATGCAATTAATATAATTATGCATGATTCAATTGTAAACTTTCCAACTATATAACTAGAATTGTATATCTGCATATGTAAGTGGTAGTGCCGACTACAACTACAGAAAGTGAAACTGCACAACCCCGAACTATTTCTTCACTTACCGCAAAACATTGCCATCAAATTTGGAGGGCTTCTTCGACAACGCCATTGAAAAAAAATGCTAGTAGCAAACACAGTGTGCAAAAACAGCGACTGCCAAAGTCCGCCTCCCGCATCCGCTTGTTCCTGCATCTGTATATGATGAAGCCTGTAGCACTACATATACCAATACGGAACAACAATGTCCAATACATTGCATGTGAAGTACTCAGCGGAAACATAAATTGTCATTGCACAAGCACGACGATGGAACTTCTAGTACGCACAAGTTGCCCTATGTATTGACAAACATTACCTGAAAAACAGAGGAGAATTACTTGGAAAATGTGTTGATCGTCATTTTGAAGACTATTGGCAACGTTATAGACTGTATAGCGGGAAAAACATAATTTAGAGGGCACTACAGCGCATAGTCATTGACCTGAACCACTGTTGTTCATACAAGCCTTGAACAGTGATGCCCGTTCATGCTTGTGTCTACTACAAGTTCTGTGCATAGTAAGCGTCCTCCCTTAAGAAGTTTCGCACATTTGGAATTATGTAGGCTACTGTAACGCTATCCTTCACTACATAAATACTACAAATTCTGTAATCATGTACAAAAACGTCCTTTACGCTGACTTCAGTGCAAACAGTAATACAAAATTGAAGCTACTAATTTATCTTCTTCTCTTGGACTCGTGAAGTACTCATTTATATCATGCTTGAGGTGGGCTGTAGATTTGCAATTGCCTGCAAAAATTAGTTACATTTTTGTAGGCAATTGCACTTTACTTGTTTGCTGCAATGTAGCCTGTTGTAGCCATTCCATACCACAAAACGCATTAGTGCATCGACAAAAGTGATTAGCTTAATTGATACAAAGAAGAACCAAACTTCTTTTTCAACGACGTGACCAACACCCTTGTAAATTTCTATGAAGTAAAACGGCTATTACTTTACATTTGCGGCAATGTATATTGGCAAGAACCATCAACTGAATCACAATTCACTTTCCCATGTACCATGCACAAACACTTGGACTTCCCTCATTACACCGCACAATTTATGGTAATACATGTGCCTATTAATCATTGTCGATGAGGATAGTGCTTGTTTCTATATTATCGGTAGTGAATACACAATCAACTGACACCATGTACTAAGTCCTTAGCAATAATTACCTTTCTAATGGTACTGTTTGCAGTTTACATGGAAACTTACACTCATGACTGCGGGGCCTTGTCAACAGGTTGCACTTCACTTTCCTTTCTGTGACATGCCACATGTTCCATGTCATGACGAGCTGTACATGCACTGCATTTTTTTCTTTCATCAAACTCGTTCCTCTATATATTAGAATGACTTTGACAAACACACAAAATACTTGCCACCTACTTTGGACAACACTTCCTGTATTGAATATTCCACTGTCTTCTACATGCTAGTGTAGTTATAGAAGTGACTGATATGCTTCTCGAAATTCAATATATTCGCATGCACCAAATAATGGAAGCCAATAAAGTCCGTATAAGCACAGCCAGTTAAACATGCACAACACATGGAATATGAATTTAGTAAGCAAACAAGTAAAGTGCAATGCTCATGAATTTGAGCTAACAAACTTCTACAAAATTAATGTTGTCAACCTTCTGTACTGCAACTTACCTTCCTTCCTTTTCTCGATGCTTTCACTTGTGAAGACTTCATGTTCGGACGAGCATCTGTAGTAATTGGTCCTTTCACTTCTGTTTTTCTTCCTTCACCACTTTTGTTGTCATCGTCCACAAAAACAATTTCTTCTTCAACAGTGGTTTCCAACTTCTTCCTCTTGGAAGCTGGAGCTGCAGAAATGTCTTCCGCTTCTACTCGCATGTCCTAAAAGGTAGACAGGTACTACTCAGAAGTGTTTTATGGCCTCTGCAGTCTTCTTGTACTTCACTAACGAAATAGTCCTTCTCCACAAACAACGGCGATATCATGCCGTGGACATAGTTTTCTGAATACAATGACTGAACCTTGAAACATTGCATACATTTCTTTGCACATACATCTAACGCTTCTCCAATTCACAATACCAAATTTACTGATTAAAAACACATGTGTCCATTCCTAGAATTGCACGCAAATGAATTGAAAGAATCCAAAAACTTCCGAATGAAAGGGCACTGTGAAGGCAAACATACCTGCTTTTCTTTACGGCTGAATTCCCTAGTGTGCTCAACACCCCTTTTTTTCTCCTGCAATTCACGCTTTGATATAGATTTGCCCTCCTGCATGGCCGACTTTGACCCAGCATTTGTTTGAGGCACTATAACATCTCTGTCACAGGAAGTGACCTTTGCAATACTAATTTTTCTCAAAGTTCTAGGTAGCGGCTCCACAATAGCGACAGGAAACGGGTTTTGCACGATCCTCTTGCCACTGCTGCAGTCGCTATCTTCTTCCTCAGAGTCGCTATCTTCTTCTTCATCAGCTGAGGAATTCGAATTTCCAGTCGATTCGCTATCATGACTTCCTTCTACGGTTGTGTCCTGACCAAGTGCCTTCATGGTCTCATGTGCACTGTCCATGAAGACTGTTGGCACCTCGTTGTTGACAATTTTATCTTTCAGAGCACGCCTGGAGATGCCGTCTTCTTCCTTGCCGAATTTCATGCGTTTCCAAAAGTGCATTTCCGGCTTCCACTTCCTAAACAACACCTCCAGCAACGCTACTCGCTTATTGAGGTCCTCCGTTGCCTCCGTTGCTGCATTGTTAGCTTTTGTAGCACATCTCAATCTTCGCCTCTGCGCACTTTCTTCCTGCACGTTTGCCCACTCTCTGTCCACTGCCGCTTCAATCTCGGCAGCATAGGGTTCGCGTTTGAGATCTCGTGCCTGTGTCACAGATGAACAACACTTTGTTCATTAGAAAATGAGAATACAACCACAATTATTAAGAAGTAGATTGTATGTGCCTTTTTCCTTACCAGCTGAACTAGCACGGCCTCTGCCACTGCTTTCTTGGTAGTGTGCCTTGATGCTCTTCCTCTAGCTATGGTGGCCATGTGCTTAGACTTCTGTTGGGACTCCTTACTCTCCCTTTTTTTCTTCAATGCCTCCCAATACTCTTCTGATAGGTCCTCTGGTCTCTGAAGTCCCTTGTCTATCAATTGGTTCATAGCATACCGGAAATTTATGAGGGCTGATCCTGCTGCTTTCCTCACATACTTCTTGCTAATTGTATTGGAGTCTCCATAGAAGTCATAGTCATTCAATAGACGTTGAACAAGTCTATCTTTTGCATCACTAGTTTGTTTCCCCCACCCCACATTTGGATCAAGGTCTTTCACGAAAGATATAATGTCCCCATGGAAAAGACTAGCCATTTTGCCTACGGGTATTCCTGTCTTATCTAAGTACAGTGGTCGTCGAGCGTTCGTAGGAGCTTGAACACTGCCGTGAATCTCCACCACTGCGGAGGATGACGCTGGAGGACTAGTGCCTCCTCTGCTGCTCCGTGTTTGTTGATTTTGTGCTCCATCACGTTCAGGAAGCACGTTATTTGGACTGCCTCTTCCATGTTTTGCTTCCTCATACCGACGTCGGTCTTCATATTGTCGGCCACGTGCATCGAAGTCAATCCTGCGGTCGTCGTGGTAGAAGTCTGCGCATTAAACAGCACATGTAAGAGGCAGCTCTCATTCCTCAATTTCACAAGTAAGCAGGGTTGTCTACCCGGACAACTCGACAACTCGACAAACTCGACGTCGAAGACGTCTAGTAGAGGGGCCCGTCCGTCTAATAGAGTCAACTTTACCCTTTGACTTTTCTGGAATTTACCCCCCATTTACCTAGGCTTACCTGGCTGCCATGTGACAGCCGCGTGGCAAATGTTGGGCAACCTCGGGTGAGGGCGACTTCGGGTAGGGGGCGACTTCGGGTGGGGCGACTTCGGGTGTGAGGCGACCGCGGGTCCGGGGCGACTTCGGGTAGAGGCGACTGCGGGTATGGGGTGACTACAGGTTTTAGGCGAACACGGGTACTAGGTCGCGGTCGCCGATACCCGCACCCGTCGGCGCACTTGCCCTCATCCAAGACCCGCACTCGCCCTTCGTCACTTGCACGCGCCCCCCCAGGACCTACGGTCGCCCCTCCAAGACCCGCAGTCGCCCCCCCAGGACCGCTGGTCGCCTACGTGACCCGCACGCGCCCATTTTGCATCCACACCCGGGTTCGCCTATATATGAAGTCGCCGAATCTTCATTCTCCCATGTTCATCACTAAGGCTTCTTGGCTTGTATCCCTTTCTGGCTACATGCATAAGCATTTGGTGTTGAAAATTTACTATTTGACTACTTTCATCCAAGGTTCTTTTTCTAGTGGTTTGATTTCAACAATCCCTCTACATTTTTTAGGACCTTCATTTCAACAACCCACCATGGCTAGTGGAGACAATACCACTGGAGAATTTCTTGCTGAAGCCCCTCCACCGGCTCCACGTCCACGTCGTGGTTTGGGATTGCGAAAGATTCAAAAAGACAAGGAACGGAAGCGTAGGGGTACTTGTCACCGAAAGCGATTGCATGTGTTGAATAGTGCTGACCACATTGCTTTCAAGGGGTGGAACAAGGAGCCTGAGCCATGGTCAATACAAACTTGCGAAGATTACATTGAGTGGTGCCACATCAGCAAGTTCTTTCCAGCATGGCGTCATCATCATCATCGACACACCAACAAGGCGAACTTGAAGTTCTGTGAGAATGAAATATTCGTGAACAGGTGCATTGAATTGTGGCAAGCTCTCTACAATACGGCCTCTGTAGAAAGGAATGAGGCCCCTCTTTTCCTTGCCAGAGGAGCCTATGCTGAAGTGGCATTGAAGAAAGAAGTCGATTGGAGCACGATCAAATCTAGTCCTCACGTAACCTGTCTAGAGGACGGGTGCATACCAAAAGGAATTCTCCTTTTTCCAGAGGGTGGATTGGGTCCTTTTCGAAGTGTTCCTAGGAATCAGGCCCAGGTTGAAATTGACACAGAGTCATCAGAAGAGGATGACAATTCAGATGGTACGCGGGTGCTTCGAGTAGAACGAGCCACGGAACTACCTATCGGCCTCCCCCCAAATCAGAATGAAATTATCCACGGCGTCGGAACATCACGGGGACGTAAATCGGGACAATCGTCAAGAGTGCGACGTTCCACTACACGAATTGGACCACAAGGGGCTTCTCCATCAGCTTCAAATCCACCATTGCCTGCACAGAATCCAAGTGATGTCTTCGAATTCAGTTGCAACGATGAAGGGCCCAGTGAAACAATTGTTGGTGCACCAACTCTTCAATCCCGAGTGGATGTAGGTCACAACACTGACCCTAGCAAAGGCTCAAAACATCATACAGATCAAAGACAACAAGATTGCTTCATTGGAAAGTAACTTGAAGAAATTGCAAGGACAGTGCCAACTGAAAGATGCTCTCATTGCACGACAATCTACCGAGCTTCAAGCCCTGCGAGAAAATCAGGCTGGCGCTTTCACTTTGTCAGATATGGATGAGGCTTTTGTTGACCATGATCCACATCATCTAGACAAAGTTGTGGGGGACCTTACCGACGATGTTCCTTGCCATCCACCACCTTCCAAGCGTGCTAAGGTTTTGCAAAATAATCGAAGTGCGTTCCTCACTACGATTGGCGGAGACACGACCACTGACACGAACGATATTCATGGGACCCAAGATTCACTCTCATTTCCAACAGTTCAACAATCAAGGCAGAGTGACAAAGAAAGAGACCTTGAAAAGCAGAACGAAAAGCTTCAACAACGGTTGGATCAATTGGTTGCCACGTACTACCATTGGAAGGTGGCGTGCATTCTCTCCGTGGACAGATCGCAGCAAATAGCCAAGGAATTAGATAAGGTTTCAAAGAATTTTGTTGCAGCTTTACCTAAACGTGAGAATGGACTCACATCCTGGGCACTCTTAGATGACATGTTTCCTGAAAACATGCCGATGTTGGCAGACACAAATATTATAGATTGGGCACAACAAGGTTGGGACCATGCAAAGCAAATGTCTAGTCACATGGAGGTGAAGGACCAAAAGCTACTATGGCCACAACCTGCAACTTTCGTACTCGACCATACAAAATGCCCCATTTGTCAAGAGCAATTTGGCCCTGAAGGTGGTTGGGCTCTCGGGTCATGTGCACATGTGTACCATCCTCAATGCCTCCTTATGGGATGCCTCATTAGACGACGTTGTGTACTTTGTTCAGCACCATTCCATGATCGCTTGTATGCCATGTTCAACTTGATGACGTACATGCCACCTTCTTGGGAACATAGCGTTGAAACGACGACTAATACGACACTGTGGGGTCGTGACCTCGTTTGGAGCTGGCGTCAAGGGCTACATGATGATGAAAAGGCACCTAGTAGCTCTCAATTGAACTGGGAAACTGACCCGGCAGAGATTTTCAAAGTGGCACCGAAGTTGATGGGAAAAGGTCCACACAATGAAGGGAGAAGGGCATTCTTCTACCAATGCCTTGGTGGATACTTCGAGAAGAGCTCGGGAGAATTCAAATGGGGTCCTCATCCGGAAGGACACCATTGGGATAATGAAGGTAAAAGGGGACCCGATCGCAATCAATTTGCCTCTCTTGAAGACATGACTAACATGGCTTGCATGGACTCTACGTATGGACCTTATTACCAAAGTCAAGCATTGGACTATCTTTTGGAAGCACATTCTCTACAAACCACAAGGACCCTACAAGCTCTCCAAGATTCCAACGTCCTGGAATTCATTTTGAATGCGGAAGGGCCAGCTTCACGAACTCGTGCAAAGAAGAAGATAGTCCTTCAAGAGACACTTCAACCTTCACATGGTGAAGCAAGTTCTTCTAAGAAGTAAAAACAATCCAAATGGATTTGACGTTTGAGAATTTAATGATGGACTTCATTTCTCCTTTGGTTACTTGGTTTACGTCCAAGGATATATAATGTCAAACCCCTAGTATATAGAAGCGTATTATATATGGTAGAAGCGTGTAGCTCTCAGTCTTTTTGTTTTGTTCCATATAGGCCAACTTCGAGCCTTCTATGATTGTATGCTACACATTTGTATTGCAATATTACCGAGAATATTACAGTGCCTTCATTTTTGAAACATATTCTACATTATTTTCTACTCCAAAGACTTCACTATGTTCGAACAAAATCAAATATGTGGTACAACTGATTGTATGAAGCTTATTATCAAAGAACTATTAAAGTTGAAGTTCACTTTGACATTGTCATTTGCATTGACATTTAAGCTTCTAAAATTAATTCAACTGTAAACTTTAAATTTTATTACTTAGAATTCAAAATTGTATATCATTGTAAGCAATCTCATTATCTCAATTCATATCATGGAAGATTGTAATTGTTATCATTTTAGTTCCATAAACAGAAAAAGTGAACATGATGAACCCCTTAAGTCCCATTGTCCCCTCTAGAGACAATTTGGAATTTGGGCAAGTTTCTATGGCTTGAAATTGTACCCTAATTTTTTGAAATTTTTTGTGAAAAGATAAAATCTGATAAGCTTTGAGGGAATATAATTTTTATTTCAATTGGTGTCCGGAAGCAAAAGTTACGCCACAAAATACCTAGAACTAAACTCGGCAGGCAGTACAAAAAACATTGCAAAAATCCAAAATAGATTTAATTTTGTTCATGTTTTTGCTAACATTATGTTTTTGTCTACATAAAAAGATTTGATTCATTCCATTTTCATTAGTGATGTGCAAGTTAAGAACCCTGTTCTTTTTAAGGCAATGTAAACAAATATTTCAAAAAATAACTTATAGAATTCATTTGAAAATGCAATTTTCAAATTTTCTCTAATTAGTTTATTTTAAAGGAGAAGTTTGCTTCCTACAACAATCTCACCGTTGGAACTAACGGATTATTGTGTTCCAATCCCATGTAAGAGCTATTATCAATTTAGTTTTTCTTTTAACCTTGGATCTACTTCTACTTGACAATTTTTTGAAGTATGAAAAGGAAGTTATTATTTTTTGAATTTTTTTTTCCTACACTCCCAACTCAATTCTTCAATACAATAAATTTTAAATTCAAATTCCATAGTGCACATTTTTGGAAGAAATAGCAATCAAAGTCGTCTGAAAATGTAGTCCAATGTTGCAAAAAAATTGTTCTTCAACTTTGAATGCTCATATCTCTAAATCTGTACAGTCAAACATCGTACAATTTTAACCACAAAATCTTAAACAAGTGAAGTTCAAGATCCTCAGCTTCAGTTCCACAAAAGTTTATTTTTTTCTTTGGACAAACACAATAGAATTATAGAAATGACAGTTTTGATTTTTTCTTCACCTAAAAATGGCCTTCAGACTTTATGGGTTTAGAAAAACACTGAAAATGGAAAAAACCTATTGGAATCATTTGAAAATTCACCAAGCCATGTAAGTAGCGATGGAAATTAGCTAGAAAATGAAGCAATTGGTTATTTTAACTGTAGAGGGTTAGGTCTTTAGGGCTATGTTTTCACCCAATAAATATCAAGATAAACATTTCTAGTACAAATCCAGAATAAAATGACATAACAAAACTGATTTGAGCAACATTAGGTCTTCTGTTCTTGTACTACATTGGTTTCAAAAGCTGTGACTAAATATTTCGCGAATACACTAAGTTCAGAAATCTGCAATACACATTACAAAGTGTACAATAATTATTAAAAAACCACGTGAACTTTGAATGCCAAAAAAATTGTAGCATATTCTTTACTAAATCACGAGAGAGCCGCAATATCCAAAATTGGATCTTACTTACAAATTTACAATATTGTTCACCAAAATGCGGTACACTACTTTCTAAAAACCTCTTTTTGGTTTAGGAAGTCACTCATATTAGGAGGAGGACCCACTTTCTCGTATTCTTCACCTCTCTTTCCCGTTGTATCCTTCATCCACTTCATCCACTGCGTATAATACTCGCTTTCGGCTCTCAGATCCACAAACTCGTCTTCCAACACTTGTACTCTAGTCTCATGGAACTTCACCAAATTCCGAAGCATTTCTAACTCCTCTGGTAGATTACCGTATGTCGAGGCCGTTGCCAAAACGTCCACCTCCTTGACATGTTTTTTGGCCGCTTCGTAATATTTCTTTTCTTCTTCGGTAATTTGAACACGCAGTGCTCGCCGCTCATTCTGTGCTTTCCTACGTCTGCGTTGCAGGGTTTCTAATTTTGATTCCCACAATAAACAATGGTCAGTTTGCGACAATTTCCCGGTGCTCTGCTTAGTTAAATACTGGTCTCCATTCTTCTTAAAAGCAACAAAATCGTCATCTCTCTCTTTGAGTATTTGGTTGAGAGACCTCAATTGTTGCTTCAAATAAGCTTCAGTGGGAGAAGACACTTCGCGTTCCTTCAAATTCTTCAGTTCCTCACTCTTTGTACTCAATGATAAACGTGCACTCTCGATTTTGGCAATCAAGGTCTCCTCATTGTCTGATGAATCACTATCACCTTCTAGCATCGCACACTCCTCTGTGGAAAAGTCCTCCACTTCCATGGGGTCAACTTTTTCCAAGACTTCTTCATGGCTGGTTGAGGTAATGGGCTCTTTTCCACGATCTTTCTTCTTCTGAAGGCCCACATCCAAAGACTTCTTGGACTCGGTGACAAAAACATCTTCATCATCGCTAGAGAAGGAATATCCGTTGTACTCATGGGTGTGCTCGTCCGAGGAAGAAGTGGAAGACCAAACTACTTCTTCATCAGCAACAAATGATGCTCCACGCTTAATCGGTGTCATCATCTTGCTTATATCAAGAGGATACTTTGCCCACAAGTTGGAGGCTTCCTCCCACTCTTTTTGGTCCGGACGGACCGCAATAGGCATTTCTGGGAGTGTTGTCCAATCGACTACCTTCTTCAAAACAACTTCGGCATACACCATTCGTACAAGAAAGAAACTGAAATTATCGTTTCTGTACACCTTGGTCTCCAAATATAGAAGGGTCCATACTTCGCAGCATCTACGCATGAACCTTGTGTCCGTAGCATACGTAAGGTTAACCTTTTGGTTTTGAACGTGCAAAGGGTGACGACACAACGGAAATAACTTGCTGATGTGGCACCAATCCACATACTTCGCAACAGTCCGGTAACTCCAAGGCTCTGGTTCATCCCTCCAACCCTTAAAAGCCTTAATCTTCGGATGAAGTAATATGGCCACGCGCTTCTTGTGCTTCTTGCCTGACCGTTTTCGACCCTTGTCCTTCATCGCCCTTTTCTCTTGCGGAGTCAATGGAGTAGGTATGGTAGGAGGAGATGGTGAGGTCGTACGCTCCATGTTTTAACAACGTATGTATAACTAAGCAATATATACTATATAAAAGTCTCAATGCCAAAATACTTACTCTAACTAAGTGAAACTAGTAATCATACGTGTGACACATTTACAAATATCGAAGCAGAAGTAGATGTTCAAGGTTCAAAGATCGTAGCGGATAGGGTCAAGTTTACGAAACACCGCGGTTTAGACATGCATGGAATGAGAAGAATGAAATTCCTTCATTCCCCAATCCCTGCCTCACGCACATGCAGTCAGCCACTTCAAGGTGGATGACAGCCTTTGCACAGAAGCAAGGGGACTGACGACCGCAAGTCCACCCCACCCCATTTGTACTGGGACTAGCGGTCGCGGGAGGGCGAGTGCGGGTCCTCCAAGTAGGGCGAGTGCGGGTCCTCCGACCGAACAAGGGCGACTGCGGGTATCCAGGCGACCACGGGTCCACAAGGCGACCGCGGGTGCGGATCCCTGGGCGACTTCGGGTGCGGGTCCCTAGGCGACTTCAGGTGCGGGTCCCTAGGCGACCTCGGGTGCGGGTCCCTGGGTGACTTCGGGTGCGGGTCCCTAGGCGACTTCGGGTGCGGGTCCCTGGGCGACTTCGGGTGATTTTTCAGGCAAAGACAAATAAAAGAGGAATCTAACACAAGTGGTTTCATATTTTTGGAAGTATTTTATAGTTACTTATAAATTTCCAAAGGACTTCTGTCATAGGTCCCTATTTATGCCCCTAGGTCTTCTGCAAAATGTTCACTTGCAACTTCTAAACATAAATGGGAAAGTAAAGATAATGGATTGGCTCTTACAATTCATAATTTTTTTTTCTCAAATCATTTAATGATTATGGAGGTCAATTTATGAACTACAGATTGTCCATTTCAAAGCCACTTATAGAGTCCATTATTAATGCCCGCTCCATTTCAAAGTCTTCTACCTTATCTTTACTTTCACATCCACACAAATGGAGAAAGGAACCCTCTTTAAAATCCAATGGACGTCGGATTTGGAGAAACTCCCCAACTAAAAAAATATTTACGATAGTGTTTCCTTGAGTGTCAAATGCTTCAATGCACACCCTTGCCTGAGCAAAAAAATTTATGTATCAATGAATAGGTGGTAGTGAAATCGTAGGCCACCAGAATTAAAAATATTCCCAACCTGTAATGAGTTTAATAGCTATTCAAGTGATATTAAGTTTTGGAAGAGAACATTTTAGAGTGCCAATATAATTTGTAGTTCTTCATTTCACCTTCAATCCCAATTTTCTTTTATAAGCAATACAATCAATAAAGAAAATGAAAATTTTCTTGGTTATCATCTCACAACTCTTATCCAATTTTGCACTCAAAGGAAACGTGCATACTAATACACAACTACACAAGCTAATTAAACATTCATACGGTTAGATTTTCGGGTTTAGGGTACTTGCTTCAATGGCAATTACTATAAGTCCATGCTCAATTTTCATAGGAAAAATACAAGAGGGAAAGGCTTAAGGCACTTAGGACTTTATTAGTAATGCACTCTAATTGTTAAGTTAAACTTATCTTTTGACCCTACATAGATTAAGCAAACACCCGTCTTGTAAAATCAAATTTCATTCAGAAGTATTTATTCGTCATTCTCCATAATGACGAACAAATCTAATTAAATAATGATTTACCACAATTGAATTCTAAAATACTCTATATCATTACAAATTAGTTACTTTAAAGTTTCAAAAAATCCCGTGAAGACCTCGGTATAGGCCACGCGACGTGCTTCGAGGATTGAGCCAAGGACCACTTTGAATTCCGCACCGAAATGTTTTTCATCTCAGTGCACAATTCAAAGTGGTCCTTGACCAAACTTGTAAGACCCAACCATAACCTCCTATATCATGCACACGGAGTTGGGAATCGAACCGTAGACCTCCCAGACTCCACTTGAGTTCGAAGAAGTTGACCCTTGTGTGAGAATCCCTTCCACTACTTCACCTTCCCGTTGGTCACATCGGGAATCACCTTTGATGCACCACTCCTTGTCCATCCCATCTTTATTCTTTTTTTTCTTTGATTCTATTGGGCTTCAAAATACCATTAGCTGCCCAACACGAAATAGTCTCAACGTTTGGACCCGAAGTCGCCCCACCTGAAGTCGCCCTACCCGCAGTCGCCCCACCCGAGGTCGCCCCAGCACCGCAGAAAGAAGTCCCTAGTTTCCCCCTTTTCTGGACCCGCGATCGCCTCACCCGTGGTCGCCCCTACATTGGTATTTGAAAGAGTGACTTACAGAAGACTGCAATCATGGTAGGTGAGATCATAGAATAATCTCTAGATAGCTTACAATTATATCACATGATCATTTTATTAAATGGTCCCTAACAAGGCTTCAATATCCTCAAGCCCTACAATGATGAACCAAAAACCCTACAAAGCCCTCGCAAACTAGAACCAGAAACGCAAACCTAAACCCTGAAATGCCCAACGCATTTTAGGATGGTTTATGAATTTGCTTGAACCCCAAAATGACCCTGGAATTTGCTAAGCTTCTAGAATTTGCTCTAAATTGAACAAAAATCCAACATTTTGATACGTTCTATCCATTCTTTTTGAATTGTAACCATGTAAATTCAAACTAGACGTATTAGAGATCACATTAGAAAAGAAAACACAACAATACCTCTAATTTATTGAAAGATTATAATGTTTTATCATGAGGGTGTTAAATCTGTGAAAGTGATTTGAAGTATTTCAATCCTCTTTTCAAATGTGAAATCTAAAAAGTTCGTCACCTAAAAAATATGAGCTTAAAGGGCCTAAGGTGCATAAACCCAATCAATTTATAACTTCTCAAAATCTACTTTATCATTTTTTTTAATTTCATTTGTAATGTGATATTTTCTCAAAGATTTAGTGTGTTTGAGGCTCATTCCTAAGAGCCCTCAACACTACAAAAAGTCAAGATTGCAAGTGTACACCCATGCACAAAATCTTAAATAGAAAAATCATAATCAATCATTTTCAAAATCAGATTTTTGAAGCTAAAACTAAACTTCAAAAAGAATTTTCCAAAAATATGAATTACTACATATAGTAATTTGGTAAGGTTTTGTTTAACTTAGGAAATTGGTTGAGGACCCATCTTGCCTCGGGGTCACTTAGGGGTTCACTTGAACAAGAAGCCAACATCTTGAATTATAGAATCAATTTCTGTATACTTCTTCATTTTTCCTCCAATCCCAAGAAACTTTTTTTCTGCAAACTTTAAAATTGTTGTGGAGAGGGGTAATACACTCGAAGTGAAGAATGTACATTTCTCTTGTTATAATCTTAAAACTCTTCCACAATTTTGCACTCAAAATGAATGTGCATACTAACAAGCAAGTTGTTTAAACATTCATAAGTTTAGATTAAAAAATAAATAGGAAACTTGCTTCAATGGGAATAACTACAAGTCCATGCTCTTTTCAGAACAGAAAAACTAAGGTAGGAGGTTGTGAAAGAGTGCGGGCATTAAGAATGGCTCCTATAAATGGTTGTGGAATGGTGCATCTAAAGTTCTGAAATTGACCAATACATTCATTGAATGAACCAAGGAAGAAAACATTATTAATTGGAAGAGCCAATCATTCTCTGTGTTTTCTCCATTTTTATTTAGAATTGCAAGTGAACCATTCATGAAAGATCTAGGGTCACAAATAGGGACCTATGACCCAACTCGTTTGAAAATTCATAAGTAATTCAAAAATCTTTGGAAAAATATGAAACCACTTGGGTTAGATTCCTCATCAATTTCTCTTTGTCTGAAAAATGAGCTAAAAATATTCCCGTCCAAAGAAATACACGAAAAAGGCAGACCAGCCCTTAGGTGCACCATTTCTGAGTCTCCTACCTTACACTTGGAAAGGCATAGGCTCTTAGGGGTTCATTAGTAAATAATGCACTCTAATTGTTAAGTTAAACTTATCTTTTGACCCTACATAGATGAAGCAAACACCCCGTATTGTAAAATCAAATTTCATTCACAAGTATTTATTCGTCATTGTCCCTAATGACGAACAATTCTAATTAAATAAAGATTTAGCACAATTGAATTCTAAAATACTCTATATCATTACGAATTAGATACTTTAAAGTTTCAAAAAATCCCGTGAAGACCTCGGTATAGGCCACGCGACGTGCTTCGAGGATTGAGCCAAGGGGCACTTCGAATTTCACACTGAAATGTTTTTCATCTCAGTGCGAAATTCAAAGTGCCCCTTGACCAAACCCGTAAGACCCAACTATAACCTCCTACATCATGCACACGGAGTTGGGAATCAAACCGTAGACCTCCCAGACTCCACTTGAGTTCGAAGAAGTTGACCCTTGTGTGAGAATCCCTTCCACTACTTCACCTTCCTGTTGGTCACATCGGGAATCACCTTTGATGCACCACTCCTTGTCCATCCCATTTTTATTCCTTTTTTTCTTTGATTCTATTGGCTTCAAAATACCCGAAGTCGCCCAACACAAAATAGTCTCCCAGTCGCCCCACGGCTCCATAGCCCCACCCGAAGTCGCCCCACCCGAAGTCGCCCAATCCCCCAAAGAGGATTACAAATGCGTGAATTTTCCACGACTTCTGGACCCGCGGTCGCCCCACCCGAAGTCGCCCACCCGAAGTCGCCTACCCGAAGTCGCCCCAGTCGAGGTCGCCCCAGCACCAAAAAAGCTGGAAGTCCCAAGTTCCAGGGCGACCTCGGGTGTAGGGGGCGACCTCGGGTTCAGGTTTCAGGACCGCTTTGGTACCCGCGGTCGCCCTTACCCGCACGCGCCCTGTCACCCGCACGCGCCCCTATGGCGACCGCAGGTACTTAAGCGGTCGCCCCACCCGCATTCGCCAGTCTTGGTCCTGTGCTACGGCTTTCATCCACCTTGTAGTGGCTGAATGCAAGCTTGTGGGCCAAGGCGGTGATTGGGGGGTGGACTTGTTGCCCTTTTTTTCCACGACTCTATTTATTGATCGATTGTAGGTAACTTTGTGAAGGAAGAGCTATGTCTAATCCAGGAGAAGGGAGTAGTACAATGCGTCCGTCTCTATGGGATATTAACCACGATGACCCCCGGGAATGGGAGAATGCTACAAGGAAATATGTAAGGGGCACCGACCTTGACAATCCCGCGGAGTTCCAAGTGACTATTGACTCATACGAGTCAACGGGTGGAGAGTCATCATCAAAGTCGAAGAAGTCAAAGACGGCACATGATAAGGACCCAACTTATCCTCCACGTGATTATTCAATATTTGCACAGCGAGTGTGTTTCGAATGGTACGAGGGACGCACTGTGGAATTCCTAGAGTCTACATACTTGAGGCATAAAGAATCAGGCATCATTAAGTTGAAGAGAGATTTGAGCACTTTTATTCTAAAAAAGTGCAAAGAATCCCCGAAATATGCTGACGTGGATGAAACGTACTTTGGCAACTATGAGAAGTGGATGGAGAACGTGCTCATGGAAATCATTTTCAATACCAAAAAAATCATTGTAGAGCACCGACCTATAGTCCCTGGGTGTGAAAATAAGGAGACCATCGAATTCCATGCAAAAATGGCATGGTGGCAGAAAGCGGCGTCTAGACTATCGAAGACTATATCTAGGGCGATGGGGTGGCAGTTGGATGCATTGATGGCTGCTCTTTCTCAAAACAGTGGATCGTCTCTCATGTGGATCAATTCTAGTGCAAAAGTGGTTCCGCTTAGTGGATATGACCAACAAGGGGGGTATGGAAAGGTGCGTAAGGTATACATTGATGGCATGTCTACAATACCCAAGCATGTACATTTTGCGGGGAAGGTGTCAAAGCAAACAAACACGCGTGATGCGAGATATGAACGATCCATTGAGGCCTTGGTGTGTCCTTTAAATCACCCAGCCATTGTTAAATTTGTGGCTATCCACGCCAATACAATGGAGGCCTACACGTTGTGGTGGAATGGTGGTAATTTGAACAAACTTGTTCGCTTGAATGAGAAGGTCGTGCCACATGCCGATTGGCACGAAATCAAGTTGGTGAAGGAACTTCAACAAGAGCAGGTGAAGCAAATTAGCCTCTTTTGAAGGCACAAGGCGAAGTTAGCATGGGCCCTTGTTTATGTGACAAATCTTGTACACAATGAAGGTGTTCTACACAACGATTTGTCTCCCAACAACATATTAATCCATTATCCGCCGTACTCGGATGATGTTATAAACATTGGGATTTGCGATTGGGGAATTGCCAGTCGTATACAAGAGGGAGCTCCCTCACATTTTGGATACAAAACCACGAAAGAGAGGGATGACATGTTGAAAGGCAGATGGTGGGTGGCTCCAGAGTTGTTCTATGTGTTTGGGCCAAAGGGTTCAGAAACGAGCCTTGACAAGATGCAAGCCAGGCACAAGTATACGGTTAAGTCTGATTCGTTTTCTATTGGTAAATTGATTTGGAACATGAAAATTGGTTATATGGGTGAATATGACAGGGAACTATTCAAAAACCCTGAGTCGGGAAAGTTCTTTACAATGAAGTTACGTGCGCTTATGGATCTTGACTTACAGACGAGACTCACATGCTCTGAGGTGGTAGCTTCACTCATGCTTCCACCCTGGAATATGAAGCCTCCAGAATTAGTTTTTCGGGACTCCGTGTTGTAGTGTGATAGAAGAATACCATAGTATCATTTTGGAGTAGTACTTCTAGTACATGTAATCAAATTTTAATATGAAGTGCCATTTTCCCCAAATTGGCAATATTGTGGATCTATTCTTCATGGTATGTTGTATTGAATCTCTCATATCAATGTTTGTATTTTGCTGCAATGAATGAATTAAATAGGCTCAATGTTCCAGTAAGATATCCTACAGTAAGATATATAGCCTTGGAATAATGGAGCCCATTTTCCTTCTAAAAAGCATTGACAATCGGCACTTGTATTGGTTCATCCGGCAAAAAAGGATGACTTTCTTGTAATCTTAATAGGTTTTTGGCAATAAAAATGACATTTCTCAATTGGTTTGAATGGGCCAGAAAAAATGGGAACATAAGGGTTAAATGCAATACACCATTTTTAGGTGAAATTAATTTCACCTTTATATGTAGAAATTACGTTTTCTCTCAACAAAACCATTTTGGTCTACAAATTAAAAATTAAATTTTGAATTTGCCTTTTAATGTTTCACAAAACATTTTTACAAAGAGTACCTTGAAGGCTTCTTCCAGGTTCATTACTTTTGAATACAAGGTCAAAATATTCTTGCAAGATCTATATGTTTGAGCCATAATCGAAAACTAATAAAAGTTTCTTTAGATGTGAATTTAACCCCTGAAGTTCGAAGGCCATTATAGGTTCAGAACCACTAAAAACCGTCACTTTGGCTACTTTGAGAAAAAATCTTGAAGTGCATTACAATAAGAGTGCATTAATTATTAAGCCCTATGTGCCTAAGCCTTTCCCTCTTGTATTTTTCCTATGAAAAAAAAGCATGGACTTACAGTAATTGGGATTGAAGCAAGTTTCCTATTTATTTTTTAATCTAACCGTATGAATGTTTAAACAACTTGCTTGTTAGTAGGCACATATAATGTTCACTTCTTGTACAATTTAAAGCAAATTCATAAAACATCCTAAAATGCATTGGGCATTTGAGGGTTACGGTTTGGATTCTAGGGTTCTACTTTGCGAGGGCTTTGTCGGGTTTTCGGTTCATGATTGTAGGGCTTCAAAATATTGAAGCCTTGTTAGGGACCATTTAATAAAATGATCATGTGATATAATTGTAAGCTATCTAGAAAATATTCTATGATCTCACCTACCATGACAGCAGTCTTCTATAAGTGACTCTTTCAAATACTGATGTAGGGGCGACCTCGGGTGGGGCGACTTCGTGTGGGGCGACCGCGGGTAGGGCAACTACGGGTCCAGAGAAGGGGGAAATTGGGGACTTCCTTCAGCGGTGCTGGGGCGACCTCGGGTGGGGCGACTTCGTGTGGGGCGACCGCGGGTAGGGCGACTACGGCTCCAGAGAACAGGGAAATTGGGGACTTCTTTCTGCGGTGCTGGGGCGACCTCGGGTGGGGTGACTTCGGGTGGGGCGACCGTGGGTCCAGAGAGGAGGGAAAAACTCACGCATTTGAAATTCCCTCTTCTCTGGGACTTGGGCGACTTCGGGTGGGGCGACTTTGGGTCCAAAACTGGGAGATTAATTTGTGTTGGGCGGCTCATGTTGTTTTGAAGACCCGTACAATCAAAGAAAAAAAAAGAATAAAAATGGGATGGACAAGAAGTGGTGCATCAAAGGTGATTCCCGGTGTGACCAACGGGAAGGTGAAGTAGTGGAAGGGATTCTCACACAAGGGTCGACTTCTTCGAATTCAAGTGGAGTCTGGGAGGTCTACGGTTCGATTCCCAACCCGGTGTACATGATGTACGAGGTTCTGGTTTGGGTCGGTCAGGGACCTCTTCGAACTCCGCTATGAGATAAGAAACAGGTCATAGTGGAGTTCGAAGAGGCTCCTGGTCAAACCTTCGAAGCATGTCATGTGGCGTATACCGAGGTCTTCACGGGATTTTTTGAAACTTTAAAGCAACTAATTTGTAATGATATAGAGTATTTTAGAATTCAATTGTGCTAAATCTTTCTTTAATTAGAATTGTTCGTCATTATGGACAATGACGAAGATGTACTTGCGAATGAAATTTGATTTTAGAAGAGGGGTGTTTGCATAATCTATTTAGAGTCAAAAGATAAGTTTAGCTTAACAATTAGAATGCATTACTAATGACCCCCTAAGTGCCTATGCCTTTCCAACTGTATTTTTCCTTTATGAAAAGAGCATGGACTTATAGTTATTTCCATTGAAGCAAGTTTTATGAAACAAGAACCTAACCATAGGAATGTTTAATTAGCTTGTGTATTAGTATGCACGTTTCATGAAGGTGCAATATTGGATAAGAGTTGTGAGATGATAACCTACCAAATTTACTTTTTCATGGTTGAGTGTACTGCTTATAAAAATAAATTTGGGATTGGAGTTGAAATGAAGAACTACAAATTATATTGGCACACTAAAATGTTCTCTTCCAAAACTTAATATCACTTGAAAAAGCTATTAAACTCATTACATGTTGGGAATAATTTTAATTGCGGTGGCCCACGATTTTACTACCACCTATTCATTGATACATAAATTGTACTTCCTTTCTCCATTTGTGAGGATGTGAAAGTAAATATAAGGTAGAAGGCTCTAAAATGGAGTGGGCATTAAAAATGGACTCTATAAGTGGCTTTGAAATGGACAAACTGTAGTTCATAAATTGACCTCCATAATCATTAAATGATTCGAGAAAAAAAAATTATCAATTGTAAAAGCCAATTCATTCTCTTTACTTCCCCATTTTTCTTTAGAAGTTGCAAGTGAACGTTTTACGGGAGACCTAGGGGCATAAGTCCTTTGGAAATTTACAATTAATTAAAAAATACTTAAAAAAATGAAATCACTTGTGTTAGATTCTTCTTTTATTTTTCTTTGTCTGAAAAATGATCTAAAAATATTTTCATTGAAGTAAATACATGAAAAAGGGAGATCAGTCTTGAGATGAGCCATTTGTGAGGGCCAGGGTGAATTGACTCCCTCATTGCCCATCCAGGGCTTGCCCTAGAATTTATTATTTGCACTGCTTAATTTTTGGGGGAATTCTGAAATCATATTTGCAATCAGAGGCCCCAAATTACTTCTAGGAGATGCAAGAATTACCCAAAAGTTGGCAGAATATAGGGGGCTTTTTTTTAAAATCTAAGTTGACGGGGGCAATGAGGGGGTCAATTCTCCCTCTGCATTTCCTGAGTCTACTACCTTTCCCTGGACCCGCGGTCGCCCTGAAGCCGCACGCGCCCTTCCAAGACCCGCGGTCGCCCCACTTAACGCACTCGCCCCCCTAAACCCTGATCCCGCACGCGCCCAGGGCGACTTCGGGTACAAATGCGGTCGCCTGGGACGCGAGCTGCCACTTTCTTTTCCAGTGCTGTGCATCGGCTTCCATATGCTTTCAAGCGTCTGGATGCGTGTTCGTGCACTGGAATCTTGTGTCTAGGACACTTTTTGTGTTGTCGTCGATTGTGGAAGACCATACTTTCTGAGCACTTGGAGGATACCAACACATCCTATATTCACCATGGCCCCCCCCCTTTAAGAAGGCAAAGAAGAAAGGAGAGCGCCATAGTCGGAATGTAGCCATCCTTTTGGACCCAACAGCAAGGGCATTTCCAAATTGGCAAAACGTGCAATCGGATTGGACGTTCAACACTTGCAAGGCCTACGTAGGGTGGTGCCATATCGATAAGCTATTCCCTTACTTCCGGCACGATGTCCATATCAGCCAAAACAATGCTAATCTTCACTACTGCAGAGATGATGCATTTGTGCAACGGTGCATCGAAGTTTACCGGACATTATATCAAAAACCAACAGTGAAGGGGAGTCAAGTTTCATTGGGTATATGCCAAATGGTCTATGCAGAGCTACAATTGCGATGAACTGTGGATTGGAGGACCATTAAGAAAAACCCCAATAGCATAGTTCCCACTACCAAAGACATTCCAAGGGCGGATCCATCAAATAATCCGAGGGATGGATTAGGGCCCAAAAAACATTTCAAAGAAGAAGTGTCGGATGAAGACTACGATTGGGGCCAGTCGTCCACCTCCACCGACTCGGATGAAGAAGACATTGCAGACCCTATGCCCCCAAATGAAGATCCAATACTTGAAGAAAATATGGCAGCGGTGGTACCTTTTGTTGGAGACTCAGAAGGGGCAGTAGTATTGCATGTCGCGCCTCTTAGATTGTTGGAGCCAATGCACTTCTGTCATCATGAGGAAGACGAAGTTCTTCAACATGTATATGCACGCATGCGAGAAATGGAGGAAGACAAGGAGGAGGGCGAGATCGGGTTGCAACGAGATGCTGAACAAGCATTGGTGATTTTTTATTCATGTGAAGAACTACCTCTTCAAGAAGCAGGAAGGGAAGTATTATATCTTGAAGACACGAGGAGGCAAGGAAAAGAAGCTTATAAAGCCCAGTTGAAGGCTATTCTTGGTAGACTGGTAGAAATAGAAATGGAATGTGAAAGGCAGCGTGAACGCACTGGTGGTGACATTCAGGACAACGATGAGCACACCCTTGAAGCACTAATCATAAGCGGGAAAGTTTGTTTGTCAGTTCAACAAAAGGAAATGGACGAGCTGGAGCAATTTTATTTGAAATTCAATAAAGGCAAAGATGGAGGCTCTACCTCAAATTCCACCCCGTTCTTGGATAAACGAATGGCCAAAATAATGGAAGAGTGTTTGGCAGAAGAAAACCGATTGAATACCGAAAGGAAAGCTGTGGAAGAGGCGCAGTCAAGGTTGAATGACCTAAAAGAAACCACGGTTGTAGGCCCCATTGACCTTCCAATGGCTTTGGATGCATTATTAGTAGATGAAGAGCATTGTGTGCTGACATCAGAGGTAGCTTCCTTGAAGCAGAAGTTAGTTTCTTTGAAGAAGCTTGAACACCAGTTTCAGAAGCACATAGATTTCCGGACTGCACACATTGGTTATGCGAGAACGTTCAAGAATTTTTGGATCAAAAACAAGATGTGGAACCATGACCTACCCCTTTTGAAGAGTGCTTATAGAATTGCGGCCCATGAGTTTGAAGTCATGAAGAAGAAAAGGGAAGAGGAGGCCAATACGGATGTTGCATGATTTTGGGCTAGAGGTAGTCTTCTAGTAAATAATAGACTAATAGGTAGTTGTTTTTCTAAACTTGTGTGTATCGGAAGGGTTGCTTTGACCTTTAGAACCACCTCATGTTGTACAATGGGGTCCATGTTTTGTTTCTTCAATAAAGATATATAAATATTCCTATATGAATTAGCCTTTATGTGTTTTGAAGATCTAATTCTTGATGATTAGACACATGTCAAATACATTTATTGCATGTGTTGTAGGTCAGTTTTCTACGTAGACTTTTGTGCTTTCATTTACACAAAATACCAACAATGTAATAATACCATTGTCTTTTTAAGAAATTCATACCGAACATCCAAACAATTATTTATATTTGAACAACTTCATACAATTTCTAGTTTGCCATGTACATCAATTGCAAGATCTTCCTACGATGTGAAAATAAATAAAGTTTACTATAGATTTGAAGATATTCCTAAATCCTAAACCTGTAAGGAGTGAAATAGTTTGTTTTGGCATCATAGTGATATTTAGAAGGGAAACATGAATAAAATTTGTAGTATCTCCTTTGGCACAACATTTTTTAAAGGATTAAATTCGAAGCCTACCAAATTTTAGAACTTCTCACTACGTGGTTCAAATGTTTTTGTATGATAAGTAGTTTTCAATACTTAGCATTCAGTTGGTCCCCCGAAAAATTAATGATATTCTTCACAAATGACAAGGCATTTCCAATAACAAAATTGATATTGAAATTGGTTCTTAATTTCTTATGATTTATATCTATGTGAAAAACTTTGAATCATTTCATTTTGATTGCTTGCCAAACAATATTGTTCATAACTTTCACATTACTAATCGAAATGGAATGAATCAAAGCTACACATGTAGACAAAAATATGACCTTTAAGAAGAAAAAAATTAAAAAATTAATTTCAAATTATTGTAGATTTCTTTTTCTGCCCTGAGACGTTCCTTACTTCCTTACAAATTATGTTAAAGATGCCATAACTTTTGTTCCCGGAATCCCAGGTACCAATTGCAACAAAATTTATATTCCCATAAAGGTAATAAGCTCTTGTATATTATGAGATAGTTTCCAAAAAATTCATTAAAAATTGAGATCATAGGAACCTGCCCAAAATCCATATTGTTCCTTGAGGGGACAATGGTCCTTTAGGGGTTAAGTTAATCTTTATGCACATGAAGTCGCCCTTCTTTCCCCCGAGGTCGCCCATGGCACTCGAAGTCTCCCATGAAACCCGAAGTCGCCCATGTGGGACCCGAAGTCGCCCTCCCTGGACCCGAAGTCGCCCCCTTGGACCCGAAGTCGCCCCACCTGGACCCGAAGTCGCCCTCCCTGGACCCGCGTTCGCCCTATTTCGGACCCGAAGTCGCCTGTCGGAACCCGCGTTCGCACCATGTGACCCGAAGTCGACTACTGCAAAGGCGCGCGCCTCCATATGCCTGGAGGTGGACCAGCGGTCGGGTAGGGCGACCTCGAGAGTTTGGTAGCGGCGCCCTAAAACCATCCTTGGAGCGTGTGGAGGGAAGACCGAAAGCACTATAAATGTAGAGGAACAACATTGGATTTCCATTGCTCTGTTGATGAACATATGGCTTGGATCTTCTCAAGAGGCTTCATGCAATGTTATATTCTTCAGAGGGCAACAACCTTGCTTTGAGTGGTTAGAAAACTACTCGAAGCGGTGGCTTTGTCATAATTTTTTTTTCCGAAGCACTTGGGTACATATACGTTTCGGTTTGGAATAACGCATATCAGATAAACAATATGGCAAACCGAGGAGCGGGGAGGAGGACGAACATAAATGATACTCGAAGAGCCACAAAGGAGTGGGATCCCTAGTTGGTTATTGAAACGAACCCCGCTCGTTCCGCAAATACGAGGACTTGTATTTTTTGTGGTTGGAACAAAGTTTTCGTGCGGAAGCGGGCATTTGGTCACTTTGGTTACCCCCGTACATCAACAGTGGAACGTTGTAAACGTATTCCATCCGTAGTCCTCGAATTATTCAGAAACTGTGAAGGGATTGTACCAAAAGAAATGAGTTTGGAGGAGATGTATGGAGTAGATCTTGAGGTTGATGTTGTTGCTGAGTCCGTTGCAGGGTATACTGTGGATGCATCAGTGGAAGGGTCAGTGGACCCAAGCGACAGGACAGAAGCACCTAATGCACCGCCTCGTAATCCAGATTCAACGAATTCTACTCCTGTGACGGTGAGAAGGATGCGCTCAACCTCGACTTCTCGTCAACAAAGCATGGATGAATCATTCCGGGTCAATGAAAGACAAAACTTGGACAGACTATGGGCTTCTTTCTTTTATGAGGCTAACATTGCATTCAATGTGGTGCGGCACCCAGCCTTTGTGAATGCTGTGAAAGCAACTTCGACATGTGGATTTCCATATTCCCCGCCATCGTACAATGCGGTGCGCACTAAACTACTTGATGTGAAGAAGGAGGTTGTTACGAAAATGGTCAGTAGTCGAACAAAGAGTTCTATTACCCAATATGGAGCCACTATCTGTTCAGATGGATGGTCAGATACAAATCACCGTCCCTTGTTGAATATGATGCTCGTTTGCCCTGCGGGTGATGTCTTCCTGGGATCGGTAGACACCACAGGAGAGAGGAAAGACATGGCGTATACGGTGAATACAATGGCTACCTACATAGAGCAGGTGGGACCAGGAAATATTGTCCAATTGTGTACAGACAATGCTTCCGTAATGACAGGGTCAATGCGCGAGTTGCAAGCAAGGTATCCCCACATGTATACGCAAGGATGTGCCGCACATATATTGGACTTACTTTTGAAAGACTGGGGAAAGGAAAAAAGGATCAAAGATCTAGTGGATAAGGCCAGGGCAATTGTGAAGTTTATAAAGAAGTACCACTTGACTTTGGGTCTCTTCCGTAAGTACTCGCCAAAGAAGTCATTGAGACTTCCCGCGGCCACACGCTTCGCAGTGCATTTTCTCATGATAGACCGTTTGGTAGAGTGCAAACAAGCGCTTCAATTCGTGGTGGGGGACGAGACGTATATGCCATTTGAGAATAGTTTGGTCAGCAGAACAAACGGACTCATTACAAGAGAGCGGGCCCGTAAAGCGCGAGAGGACATAGTTTCGGAAGTGTTTTGGGTGGAATGCGGTAATTTCCAGCACATGGTTCTTCCAGTGATTCTTGCTCTGCGCCAGTTCGATGGCAAAATACCGGCGATGCCGAAAGCTTGGATAATAATGAGTAGCCTTCGTCAGCACGTGTGCACTTTAAAAGAGGCTCCGTTCTTTCTTGATGAGCAGACCGCAACGAAGTTCCTAAAACAATTTGATGCTCGTTGGAAGTTGATGCGCACGGACCTCCATTACGCAGGGGCATTGTTGAACCCGTATTTGACAGATGTGGAAGAGCTTCATAACAATGGAGAGGCAAAGCGGGCATTGAATCGAGTCATCAGAAAATTGAGCGAACCATTGAATGTGGATGAAGATGAAGCAATTGCTGAGTTGACGGAATTTGAAGAGAAGTCGGGTCCCTTTGATCCATTACAAGAGGCTCCAGATGTTACTCGATGTAACTTGTTGCCTCATCAATGGTGGAATCGTGTGGGTGGGAACGCTCTTCCAAAAATAGCAAGGAGAGTTTTGTCTCTGACATGCTCAGCATCATCTTGTGAAAGAAACTGGAGCATGTATTCGTTTGTACACGATAAAGTGCGTAATCGCCTAGCCACAAAGAAGGCTGAGATGTTGGTGTATATCTACACCAACAACAAATTGGAACGTGAAAAACAAGGACACAATCCAGCACTATTCTACGAAAAGTACCTTGTAGATGGAGATACAAATGAAGAGAATGAAGAACCATATTCTTCGGGGGACGAAGATGAAGTTAGGTTTAGAGATTTGAGAGAAGAATAGAGACGTGTGGTAGTAGAAGAACGCCTCCGTGGAAATAGGTGGGCTGGTATGGTGCCCCGTGTAGGTAGTCCTCCACGAGGACGATACCACAACACTTTCGTGGGTGATGATGATGGATTGAGCTCTCCAGAGGCGTCGCACCACCGCAGAGACGAAGCCCCTCATGTGTCGGCTTGGGATGCATTTCCGGTAATCAATGCAGACCCAACGAGGGAAAGAACTCCTGATGACAACAATGACGGTGCAGATATTCCAGTGGCAGATGAAGTGGAGCTTGTAAGGTCTCCAATTGCCACATGTCTGCCGCCTAGTATGCCAATGAACCTCCGAAGTGGTGTACGAGTTAATGTACAGGGTGAAAGGCAAGAAGAGGTGTCGCATATTGAAGAGGTACCTGCAGTTCGTCCAAGTTTAGCACCGACCAACAACACTGCAACAGAAACTAGGGTGTACGATTCAGATGCGCCATTGCAAGTGGTATTCAACGAGACCCGTACCCGTGGGTCCAATCGCCCTGCAAGTGTAGACATTGCCACAACATCGAGGATAGTACCAACTCCTCTAACAAGGTCGCCGACACATAATGATCTACGACAAATCGTTGATGAAGGAGTTCATGGCTCAGCTCCACAACCTACTCCGGCCTCGTTGATGTCAGGCCCTGGAGAATCATCCAGGCGATCGCGTGAACACTCCAAATCAGGAAATAAACGAACCCGCAAGACGCAAGACAGATTGACTCGGAACCCCAAGCGTCAAAACCATGCGATCCATCCATTTGTCATTGGAGAACGAAATTTCACTCGTAATCCTTAGCCATCAAGCGCAGCAGCGAGAGCAGAGCGTCAACATGTTGGGTAGCAGGTGCTTGAGCGACCGACAGGCCCTATTATCAATGGAACCACTGATGCATCGAGGCCGACAAAGCGATTAGTGCTAGCCGAAGTTGTTGGTGGTTTAGAAACGCAAGTGCGAAATTTGAACTCTGAGGTGGAACGTGAGGTGATCCTTCAACCTACAAGCAGAGAGGATGATGAAAACGAGGTCTCAGGAGCTAATGACAGTAGTGGGCCACATGAAGACACCGACCCCAATGCAGATGAAGCGGAAAGCGATTCTACCTTCACAATGTAATGTGTTGCATTATAGATGTGGAGGCCTTCAAATAGTACTATAAGGATTTAACATCAATGCCTTGTAGTGAAGATTTGTTGCCAAAGCTTGTAATGAAATAGGTAGATTTTGAATTTTGTGTAGTCCATCACTTGGCTTCACAAAGTCAGGAAGATTGTAAAAGGTACTTTGGTGTTGACGATGATGATTAATGAAGGTATTCGTATTTTTTGCAAATAAGTGTGCAATTTCAAACAGGAGTGGTCTTGGTACTCAATTGTGAAGATCATCCCTATGTATGTACGCAGTTCCATTTAAATTAATATGATTATTGTCCAAGGTTTTTATTATTATTATGTTTTAGGCTTATGAATTGATTGTCCCATGATATATCATTACATAATGCATGTTCATTTGCTTTGGTACGTACCGAGCATATAATTCAATGCTTATATATTGCCGATTTGCCGTGGAATGTGTTGGTTGAAGAATAAATATTGGAAAAAAAATGTTGTGGGGGCCCCAGACTTGTAGCCCATGAAGTAGGACCCGCGGTCGCCCTGGATTTCGGACCCGCAGTCGCCCTGGATTTCGGACCCATAGTCGCCCTGGACTTCGGACCCGCGGTCGCCCTGGATTCGGACCCGCAGTCGCCCAGGATTTTGGACCCGAGGTCGCCCTACCCATGGTCGCCCCCTACCCGCGGTCGCCCCTACCCGTGGTCGCCCCCTACCCGTGGTCGCCCCTACCCGTGGTCGCCCCCTACCCGCGGTCGCCCCCCTACCCGCGGTCGCCCCTACCCGTGGTCGCCCCCTACCCGCGGTCGCCCCCCTACCCGCAGTCGCCCCTACCCGTGGTCGCCCCTACCCGTGGTCGCCCCCTACCCGCGGTCGCCCCCCTACCCGCGGTCGCCCCTACCCGTGGTCGCCCCTACCCGCGGTCGCCCCTCAGGAAGCACGCCACGTCACAGCCACGTAGGACAGTCCGTTTTACCAAGGGGTAAAAAAATTTGAAATCCGAAATCTGTACACGACAACAAAAACCGCCCTTATTCGACAACTCGACAATTCGACATGCGACATGCGACATCTATTAGACACAAAAACTCGAAATTCTGTCAGACAAGACAACCCTGCAAGTAAGTGCTGAAAAGCATTAACTATTTCAAAACAAATGGCAAACAACATTGCAGACACAAAAAACCCTTACAACACAATAAAATGGCAGTATAGCATCGGAGCAGTGAAGAAGAATACATGTCAAGAAAAATGTCAACACATACTTGTACAACTTTGAATTTTTTGTAAGACATACGAATGAACTGTTCCATACAACATGGAGAGAACGACAATTGAGTTCATGAGCATGCACAAGTAATTCGACCTCATGTCCAAAAATTCAAACGTGCTTTACTACAGAAGTAGTTCTTGTTAAGTTTACAAGGCAAACCAAACGATAAAGTAGCAATACCAGATAAACACATGGTAAAAAAAAATTAGTTGTTGACCATATTTGGTTTCTTAAAAGCACAAATGACATACAACATCACATGCAACAGACAGTGAGGCATACAGTGTAGCACCTCTACGTTCTTCAAAAGTTGGGATGACATCGTAAGGCCATCCTCGGCCACCATATTCCACTGCACCTCCGTCGTAAGATTTGGGACCCCCGTAAGGGACAGGGGACCAGGGCCTTTGAAACAAAGGTGCATAACATGCAGCAGACGATTGACCATACTGTACTTGGTAAGCATCTCCCCAATCAATCCCTCGACGACTGTTAGCAGCATGAAGAGGGAACCCTGACTCGGGTGGTCTTGGAGGGCCTTCCGAAAGCCTAGACCGACTAGAGATTCGACGGTCGCTGCTGTCCTCTTCAAAAATGGTTGGTCTTATCTCGGGTGATGCATGTGGATGCTGCTCAGTAATTTCTTGTGTGCTTGGAACACGATTGGCCAAAATTGTGTGACTCGCCTCCATTGTTGCATCCACCGCTGGTTCTCTGTTTCTGTCGAACCCGCCTACTTTCTTTGACATTGTTACTTTCTTTCCTATGCCCGGCCAAGTGCAGAGCTGCTCCTCAGTCTGCGTTTCAGAAAGAAGTTGGCAACATATTATGAGACTCTATCATAGCAATTTGTTGTCAAATACAAAGACAATTTCCGAGAAAACTTCGCATAAGTAGAGCATCCTTCTACTATGGCTTACTCACAACGCCCCCCTGCATGAGTGTGAAGAAGAAGCGTCGACCTGCATGAGCGTACAGAACAAGCACAACATAGAATTGGAAGTACTAGAGAAGGACTGTACTTCAAGGACTTTCGTCTGTCATCCTTGACAAGAAATTATTGTGAATGTCGTCGACAGTAAGCTTTAACAACACGCAATGTAGAAGACAAACGTTGTGAACAGAAAATTGTATATGAAGACTTGCAATAGAAGGGGGGAAGTGCAGCTGTAAAAAGAATTTCTAGATGACGCCACGGACATGGAACTTGATGGAGGTCAAACCAGCATTTAGGGTTTCCAGTGCAGAAAAGAAAATCGCACTTCTTGGCAGCATTCAATAGTGCGAAGCCTAAGTACAAAATTCTTATGCAATGAAGGTCTATTGAAGGACTTGCAACAGGAATCCCTTGACAAGCATTACGTGACCATTATGCACGGACCAATGCATGGGATTGACGTGGATGCCTGAAAAACCTAAGAGAATACAATAACGCCATTCATAGAGCCGTTCACTACGTCTTTCTATGGCCGTAACTTTCACGTTGCCAACCTGTATGGCGAGAGGGGGCACTAAATGTAAGACGGTAGGCCTACTATAGGTAAAGCCCTAGTACCTACAGGAGATTATGTACAATACAAGTGAAGGCTGGCCCATCGAAAATAGTGACCGAGTCTGCAAGCAATAAAGTAGTGCCTACTATTGAAGATGTAGCCTATTTGCGAAGCGGGAAGCTGCCACTAACCAGAATTGCGTGCACAGAAGCATGTCGTGAAGCCGTGAGTGCCATCCATTTCTGGACAAACACAAGGAAGAATCGTCCTTCGGAACTTACTCACATCTACAGCATGTGCATGAAAATGCGAAGCGAAGTGGAGTTTACAACGACGGAACGGAGAGACTCACCTTTGTGCTAGAAGAATTTGCTACAGTGTGAGGTGGACGATGAGGAGGATGCTCCAGTTGAAGCCTTGGCGTTCTACGGAGGAACAATTCGTCTACAGCACCCGGTTGGAGCTTCCGTCTTCGGTGCTTCTTCGTCTTCTGGAGTTGGATGTTCGACTGTGCGCGGCTACCCTCGCCTGAAAACAACGGTCGTAGCAAAGCTGCTTCAGAGAATCCACATGCAAGTAAGTCTCGTTGCACTGCATCGTGCAAAGTCTGCTTCCTGATGTTCCGCTCTTCCTCGTAAGCAGTAACAGGAGAGGCATCTGTTTCCGCCGTTAATGAGAACTCCATGCTTGACGGCTGAATGGACTAATGCGTTCAACAACGATCATGATGACAAAGATACAAATCCACTAGTTCTGAACTGCAGCAGCAGTGCTAGTAGTAGTTCCATTACTCCAGGAAGCCACGTGTCCGAACGGTCACTAGTGATGTCTTCTACTGAGGGATTGGTTAGAACTATCTTGTGTAGAAAGCGCAAACCAGCACTGGGTTCCAAGACTTTTGGAACTACTTTGTACACGACATCTGTACATGTATGTCTAGAAGTAGTTCTTTCTTTTGGAACATACGTTTGCCATTCAGAGAATGACGACATTCATTTTTGTAGGCTTCTAAGTATGCAAAGTGTTGCTTGTATTTGTCGCATTGTATTCAAGTGCCACATGAAATGAGGAGGACGTCCTTTTGCTGTAAAAGCAATGAGATCAGAGGGGTACATTGGTATAGGTTTTCCATTAAGCAAAACAGTGATTGAAAGCATTGTGTCATGTTATCTAATTCTCTTGTTTTGTAGGCACATGATGACGTCACTGCAAACATGCTCAAAGTAAAGGACATTAGAATTTGTTCTCTAAAAACAATTACGCTCTAACCCCATATTCTAATGTACATCACATGGGGCTATATGAAAGTAAGCAAGTAGAGGTTGTACAATACTAGTAGCTGAAGGGAAACTGTGATTCGGTAGTCAAAAATGAGAGTATTGCGTGCTTTATATTCAGTATGGTCCTCTATGGAACAGAACTTAACGTGGTTTTGATGAAGGAAGAAACAATGTAGTTCGATATTTATCATAAGAATTCAGATTGGCAGAGTTCCCTGCTTACTTTCGTGTTTGAAATTACTATCATGCAATGACTTTGGAAAGGAGTAATTCAGGACGACCTCCAACTTGTGAGAAAAAGAAAAAATGATTACAATGTTGAAAAACCATAGGATACAATACATTGTCATGGGAAAATGATATGTGTACAGTAGAAGGAATTTTTTTCCAAAAGTATAGGCACCTTGTTGACTTATAGGCATTTGTACGTGAACATCAAAAGACAAACAGGGACGCCTGAGCGTGGTACAGAAACTTGGTTACCATGCAAAGATAAAAAAAGATGACTGTCTCATTTCCATTCCTTGTATGAAGGAAGTGGTCATAGTTATATGTGCATTTCAGAAGAGCAGAACCAATGTACAGAATGCTTTGGCGACTCATTAGAGAATAGAGCTTCTCATATACTGATTGGTACAGAACTTGATGTTGCGTGCATTCGAGAGTATGTGAGCATACAATATGTCTAGCAGTGACCAGAACTTTGTCATTCAATGACACTGAGTGGACCGTGGTATACGTGAAGTACAAATGGGCGGTTTTTTAATAGGACCGCATGGTAGCACGAAGGAAGATGTACATAATGTTCTGTGCCTCTGCTGTGCAACTATGAATTTCAGCGTTTCAGAAGTTTGGAAAGGTGTAGTTTATATGTGCAATGTAAGTTGAACTCGTGAATTTGCAACTAGCTTCGACCGTTGAAAACACTTTTCGGGGAACGCTTTGAAGTGAACATGAACCTCAGAAAGTTGCACTGTACATACATTACTAATGCAATGTTGAACAAAGTTTTTGTACTGCATATGTGTTCACCATGAACACAAGTGCATTTGAAACGGTTTACTATGATTTGTAGATGACACATTGTATGTATAGGTGTCCATTACACTGTAGTGCAGCGCTATTAGAGAAGTCTTAGGAAACGTGAGGATTGTCGGCATAGAATGTCATAAAGAAGAATTTCAAGAAATGATAAACTACATTATGAGAATGCAATTTTCCATTTCAGTCATGCATGTAAGGTCCTGTATCCTACAATGTTTTATGTCATTGTGTGTTAGCTTTCAACATGTGAAGACATGATAGAAGCACGGAATTGCAGTTAGGCATTTTCCAGAACGTTACCATGAAAGTGAATGTAATGTTAGCTAGCAGAAATGTTGTTGTAGTAACGTTCATACGTATGTCATTTGTTAGTTGTAAACGTTGAATTTGTATGCTTACAGTTCAAAAGGTAATGTACAAAAAGTAATGTTATAGAGTGTTGTACTTGTTGAAAAGTAATTGAATAACATTGGCTTCCCAAGAGACTTTCTGCTTCTACAATTTCCTATGCACTTCTACAATGGACAACAAATGTGGTCATGTATTTGACGGCCACTGAATGGAATGTTTGCATCTGAGATATTTTCAGAAATCCTAGCAATTACTTCAGACATCTATGTACATGTGATACATGATACAAAGGCACAACAATTTCTTTGTTCTATCTTCTGTTAGATGCGATTCACTGAACACAAATTGAGTGGAACATGAATGTGCAGGGAAGTGAAGACAAGATCTGAGACAACCCACAAGAGTGGCAAGGAATAATTGGTTCTTACTGAATTTGCATTTCTGGAGGACGACTACGCCTTTCTTAGAAGTCACATTCTCATCATGTACAGATGTGGGGGTGCCTTTGGAAAGAAGTGCGGCACAACACCATCTAAGAAACAAATTTGTATGAGCTTGTGAAATCTCGTCTGTGAGTAACAAACTCATCATGTCATCACGTCATGGTCTACATATTCCATTGGAAGATTTAATCTTCGAAACAGAATAGAGGGTTGCTAGAGAGCAGCAATGTAGTACATTTCGTTGTCCTTGCACAAAATGCCACGGAGGCCGTCGTTTCAGCATACAAGTAATACGTGAGCACTTGAAAGTTTACAAGAGAGATCCATTTCTCATGCGTTCTATGGTAGGTGGTGACCCAGAAGGGGGTTATCCACAAGAAGGGATCTGGGTAAACGAAAGCGGGGAGGCGTTGCCAACACGAAATGTTTTTGATGATAACCATATGCGAACAGAGTATGCGGAGCACATGGACCCCCATCATGATATCCAACGTCAATTGTTTGATGCTTTTGATGAAGGCGACAGAATTCGGGAAGACACTCAACATATTTTGGAAGACGACAATGACACTGATGCTGTCTTCGATGACACAGAGGTACTAGATGAATTGTATGAACCAGCAACGCGTCCTGTGTTTGAAGGAAGCAAAGTGAGCATCATATCAGCTACAATTGTTCTCATGAATATGGCCGTCATACATGGCGTCAGTAATGCTTATGTAGATGAATGCATGAAATACTTATCAACTGTGCTCTTGCCATGTACAAACAAACTTCCTGTCAGTCACTATGAGGCAAAAAAACTGATAAGGAGGTTAGGATTGAACTACAACATTATTCACACATGTCCTAAAGGGTGCGTGCTGTATCGGGGTGAGAATGAGAACTTGAAGGAATGTCCAAGTCCGGGCTGTGGAAAGTCAAGATTTATAAGCGGTTCAGGATTGATCCCAGCGAGAGTGATACGACACTTTCCATTGATACCTAGGCTGCGTCGTATGTTTCGATCCCCAACTATAGCAGAACTCCTGCGTTTTCATTCTGATCATCCAAACAGGGAACAGGGCATCATGAAGTCAGTTGCAGATAGCCCCGCCTGGAAGCATGTCCATACAAACATAGATCCGTCATTTGGACATGAGGTGAGGAACCTGCGATTTGGAATGTCCCTTGATGGAGTGAATCCATTCACCCACAACAGTACTAGTCATTCAACATGGCCGGTGTTGATCCTAATTTACAACTTGCCACCATACTTGGTGACAAAGAAGTTCTTCATCCAATTAGGTATTCTGGTGTCCGGCAAATTGTCACCTACAAACGAAAACATTGATGTTTTCATACGGCCGTTAATAGAAGAGCTCCAAGAAATTTGGGTAGGAATAAGAGCCCAAGACTTTTCAAAGCCCCCAGGAACAAGACATTTTACATTAAGAGGTATCTTGATGTGGACAATATCAGATTACCCCGAATATGGCTTAATTTCAGGTTTGTGCACGCATGGGTACAAAGCATGCACAGTTTGTGGGCCTGCCACTAATGCTCGTCCAGCAAAATCAGGCAACAAAGTGGACTCACAGAAAAAGGCAAAGGGGAGAAAGATTGTATATGGTGGCAGTCGGAGGTGGACTAGCCGAATGCATCCATATCGTCGGAACCTGCAGTTTGATGGAAAGGTAGACTTCAGAGCACCTCCAACAAAGATGACTGCAGAGCAAACAAGGAATTGTGGTCTAGAACGTGAAGCCTATTTAGCAGAAGGGGGAAGAAAGGGTGGTGACAATGACCCTGTTCATGAACATGGTGTGAAGCGTTGCAGTGCGCTGAACGATCTCCCATATTGGACAGTGAGCTCACTATATATGCACTTCAATATTCAATCCCTACATGAAATTCTTCCATTACCGTTTTATATAGCACAAGTTGTGTCAAGTGTGTGCTTCCCATGTCGGTAGTTCTTCACTTTTACGTTTAGACATGCTTTGAAGACAGTAGTGGGCGTACCATGTCCTCTTGGAATTAGTTTGCTCCCTATGCAATATTGGGAGGTTCATTTGAATGACATACACTTTGAAGAACACAGAAATGTACTCCTTGTTTTCCGAAATATACACTGAAGCATGTTAGGCATCCATGAAGTGAACAGTCAAACTTCATATTGTGAAACACTAGAACAAGGAATGTATTCTTTACAATAGCAAATGCGTTTCACGAAGGATACGTAGTATTTAGTGACTATCATCAGGGTCAGCATAGTGTGTGTTTTTCAAAGTAGATGTGTATTCAACTTATGGTTTTATGTGCTTCACTTGAACAGATGGATTCATAGCAATTGTAGCCATTGTATATATATCATGAGCGAATATGGAGACAAAGTAATCGCATGAAAGCACTAGTAACATGAAGATGCAGTATGCACACATGAAACTTCTGTGGACAATGTGTTTGAAGGAGACAGGAAAAATGTATAGAGCGTTCAATGTGTTCAGGAAAGTACAAAATAGTAATTAATGGCGGTGGAATGCGTTTTTGTCAACGTGTGAACATAAATATCACTCTCGAATGAAAGTCACAACCTTGTTGGATGTGAGTAAATTCAATTGTACAAAATAGTGTACTACTTGTCTTTAAGCACAATTATCTTTGAAAGAACTGAAAGGTTTCATACACAGTGTGTATTTCATGCGTGACAACAGTGTGCAATGTATTTGCAGAAGCTACTTTGCTGACATTTGCTAGATCCAATGCATTGTGAGAAGAATCTGTGTGAAAATATCACCAAGACAATATGGGGAGGAAAGGATTCTATTGGTAGCAGGCAAGACATGGAGGCTATGAGCATTCGACAAGATTTATGGCTTCAACCTCCCCAAAACAACAAGGATGATTTTCACATACCTACAGCTCCATATATTTTGAATGGAAGTGAGAGGACAATAGTGATGGACATTTTAAAGAAATTGAAGACTCCAAGCAATTATGTTGGTGCAATCCACAAGTGCTTGGAAGAAGGGAAGCTACGTTACATGAAGTCACACGACTTCCATGTCCTCATGCATCAAGTACATCACGATTTAGCAGATTCTGCAATTTTGAATTCTGGGGTTTTGTTTTGAATATGGCAATGATGGTGAACCTGTATCTCTCATACAAGGTGGAGAGGACATTCACTGAATTTGACATTGTTTTCTGAAGTAAAGATGTTTGCATACAAGAATCCTAATTGCTGAGGTTCACATGGACAACTACAAGTGCTTTCTACATTTTCTTGTAATATCAATAGTACTTATAGAAATAGTCTCTATTGTTGGAGAAAATAGATTGTTTACTATGCATGTATGTGCAGGTACTACCACTTGCACTCCACAACGTTCTCAGTGAAGAAGTAAGACAAGCAGTGATGAAGGTGAGCCGAGTTTTCCAAAGACTGTGTGCAAGAGAAATCAAAATTGCGGACAGAGATACAGATATGAAGGATGCAGCTGATGCTCTATGTATGTTGGAGAAAGAATTTCCTCCAACATTCATGGACATAATGTCTCACCTCATGATCCATTTAGTGCAAGAACTATATATATGTGGACCAATTCATTGTCGATGGATGTATCCAATAGAAAGGTATATGAAAACTTTGAAAGACTACGTGAGAACGTATGCTAGACCAGAAGCCAGCATAGCAGAGGGGTATGCTATGTCAGAGACTTTGGGATATTGCATGGAATACCTACAACGTTTTGAAGGAACATGTCGTCGTGTCTGGGATGACAAGGAGGAGCAGAAAATGAACGATGAAATGTTGCAAGGAAGTGGTTGGCCACGTCAAATGTCAGAGCAATTTGTAGCATGGGCTCATGATTTTGTGCTTTCCAATTCAACAGATTTGGAGGAATGGCGGCAGTAAGTTCAACTTCCATTCTGTAATGTTTGCAGTAATTTCATGTTCTAGCAAGTCTTATGTGCAGCAAGAGTACCCCTATATGTATACAAGTTGTTGTAATGCATGTTTCTTGAGGATATGTTTCCAACAAGACGACATAAGAATATTGCGTTCTGCACTAACAAATTATGTGGAATTGTACTTAGTAACAAAAACGTAGGTCAAGTTCAAATTCAATGTATAGAATATGAGAACTTCCATCTCCTTCAGAAGTCTGTATGTGACACAAAGTACGCAGACATAGGAATATGCCATTCACTGGTTTGCTAATGAACAGGGAATACACGCGAGCATGTGAAGAGAAGGCAGCATGTAAGCATGCTTTCCAACGCGAGCATGTTCGTCGCTATGGACGGAATTCCAGAATTCAATATCCGGAGGAGTGCACAGCATTGCCCAACTTTGTTGATTGGTTGCCAGTGGAAGTGAAGAAAGCCACGCAGTTTGAAAACAAGCCTTCCATAGACGTCATTGAGGCGTCCAAGCTTCCACAAATGAAAGCAACTTCTTACAGAGCCATGTATGCTCATGGAATGCACTTGCGTGTGGAAAGTGCTGAAGAAGAGAAAGTGACATGCGACAGTGGCATCGCAACATCAGTATTGTGTTATAAAAGAAAGAGGTTTGGGCAAGCGGTTCAGCATTGGGAAACCATGGAGTATGTGGGTTCCATTCAAGAGATATTGGAATTAGACTATCGCAGTCATTGTTGTGTTGTACTTGTTTGTTCATGGGTACCAGCAAAATTAGGAGTGAGCAATGCAACTGTGCTGCGTGACAAGTATGGATTCACATTAGTGAATTTCTCCAGTCGTGCTGCTTTGGGAGTGAATTGCTTTGCATTTCCCGCACAGTGTCAACAAGTTTTCTTCTCGGACGACTCACAGCGAACAAAAAGTCATGGAGGGGATTGGAAGGTTGTTTGTGGAACAGAAGTTCGAGGTTGACGTTCCGACACTATAGCAGGGAAGCCTGACATAGACATTCTCGTTGCTGGCAGGGATGTCGACTTTGACGGGCTCAAAGTTCCTGAGTAATTCTTATGGAAATTTTGTTGTCTTGTTCAATGGAGAGAGCACCACGTTAACAACATCCAATACGTAAGTGCGGGCAGGTACGTTCAATTTTTAATGCATGCTAATGTCTATTTTACATTTAAAACTCATTATGAGAAGTTCAAACTTTTTAGTATAGAACGGATTACACACTTGTCATGAGTCGATGCAATAAGGGAGTGTTCATGGCTATAGGTTGGGGAACTAATTTCCAAACGATGTACAGAAACAGCAGAAGTGATTCATACTATGAAGAACTACTTGCATCACAGTAAATAGTGATAACGCATGTGCCTTCTGCTATATACTAGTCATTCTCTACGGCACAACAATGCATTTCTGAGCAGGACGTATTGCATGTATAGTTTGGTGGTGCCATTTACGGAAAATGGAACTACTTCATACTCAACAATGTGGACGGCAAGAAGTAATAAAGAAACTTGTTAAGGCATGCAAGTTTCATTTGGCTTCACAAAGACAGGGCGTTTGTTGGAGAAGAGACAAACTTCCCTTCACTGTGTCAAACTTCTACAAGAATATGTGAGTTCGGCCTTTTTGAGCGATAGTACTTTCTAAAATGCGGATGGCTTTTAGCACAATCTATGCAAGGTCCGAGGGTGTTTTCGGATGTTCTTGACGTGCATGTAGAACAAGTACATCGAATTATGTATTGTTCTGTCCATTACAATGTTTTCTATAGTTTTTGAAATGGAATATTTTGAACATACTTACATACCATCTTCACAACTCACTACACAACATTATTGAATTCATTGTATGGACATTGTATTGATGGAATGTCAAGAATTACAGCAAGTACAACCTGAAGTTTCTAAATGCAATTTCCTTTTCTCTTTCAGAGGCAAGACTTCTCTGAACTTCACTGTAATGACTTTGATTTAGACAATAAAATGTCTTATACAAACCATTAGAAATTAATGACACTCTAATGCATTGTACAGAATTCTGATTTAGTTTACAAAATATGTTTGTCCATGTTCAGAATATGGAGTTCCAAAATTATACATCATAATGCACATACCTATTTCAATTAATGCAATCGATGACATTAAATATATGTTCTAATACGCTTAAACAACTGCAATTCATGGTCTAACATATACGACTATTATTTGTTGCATGTAGTAGAATAAGATTAAGTCTTACAGAACAAATTAATCATGTTGTTCCTAACAGGATTATGTAAGGCAAACGTGTCAGCATTACATGTTACGTTCGGTGAAACGTCTACAGTGAGCATTCAAATAAAGAGCACTAACACTTTCCACGAAAACTATAGTCGTGCACGTGTCTAATTTTCATTCCGTATATATGTTAGGCATTTGGCTGCAACGAATGAATTAGTTGGACATGGAAATCGTTGGCCATCCATTGCCAAGGTGGCAGAATATGCTACCACTCTGATGTCCACGTAGACTGTGACAGGCGACATCCACTTCTATGGAACACAACTATTTATTCATGTTTCACGTAATGTCGTTTACATTACTCTTAACAGAAACTACGAAGGCCGAAACTGTACAATCATAGGGTCATCATTGAAATGATACACTCTGTTCATTGTAACGGCTCTCCAATGCAATTGCAGCAGTCGGCCAAGCCAAACATAAAAAAGTGCATGTCTAACATGAAAACATTGGCGGAAACAGTCATTCCAGCTCCATTTTCTTCTAGTGAGGTCATTAAGTTTCCAGTGCATTCCTGATTTGTGACGAGGCTTCCCTGTAATTTTACATATATTTTTTGTTCAATTGTTACATAATTTTTTATTTTAGAATATGACTCCTATAGATTTACAACTGTCATTTGTGTATCTAATCGATGGTCGTGTATTGTATTTTGAATATCACAGGAGACTGCACAGACACAGTCCATGGCCAAGCCACATCCTGCCACTATTTCATCAGTAGTGGAGGTTGATGACGAACCTGAAAATATTTCAGAGTCTGATTCAGATGACAATGGGACCCTTGGAGTGTTGAAGGACGCCTTGGAAGATGACATTCGTAAGACCCAAAAGATTGACACTGTGTCTATTCTACATGGATTGAGATTGACATCCACGGACGCGTCTCGAATGAAGATCCCATTGTGCCGAATGATTCCTATGCCCATGGTCCGCCTGACTCTATCTTGTGATTTGACACTACTCGAACACCAGTTCAGTGGTGGATACGAAGAGGGGGCTAGAGTCTTCTACGTGTCAATCTCAAATGAGGAAGGGCATACCGGGGTGTTTTCTGCTGAAGAAAAAGAAGCGTGGGGGCCAATTTGGAATTCTGTCAATGACGAATTCAATTCATTTCTGAGGTCCCAACCTGTTGTGAAACATCTTGTGGACTATAAATTCTACGTGTGTGATGGAAATCACAAGAGGATCGCATGAATGAACCACATCAAACGGTTGCACTCAACGGAGAAGGGGTGGCATATCTCGGTGGACTCCATTGTGCTGGATATGGCAAACCGAACTGGATTGGCAATGCAAGCAATGCATAACATAAACAAGTAATGCTTATAATCTTTATTTTTACATTGTATACATGTTTCAATCTTGTGAATACTATGGAAATTTTGTATTCCCACAATTGACTTCATGATTGTTTATACAGGCAAACGGAGAGTTATCACGTGAAGACAAATCTCGTGCATACCCTATACCGTGTTCAAAAGTACAGAGTTATGGACCTTGAGAAGTTTAAAGATCTTCTAACAGCCGATGAAGTGAAGACATGCCAGAATAATACACGTGTAAAGTGGTACAACATGGCACTTGAGGTTTTCACGTCTTTCATATTCAAGGTAAGATTAATTCAAGTACTTGAATCATTTCTAGGAGTCGTCTAAGTATATTGCTTCATTCTATTAACATTTCCAATTGCATGAAATGTGTGTCTCAGCAAGAAATCTCGGCGGCGGCGGAGATTGCTATTCAAAAGTACAAGGAAGATACCCCTTCTGATGAAGTGACAGAAAAAAGTGTTGCAAAGGCGATGAGGGCATCGATAAAAGATTCCACTGACAAGTACTACAAGAAGCTATCCAAGATTGTTTCAGTCGCCAACCCAGCTCTTGGACCCGAATGGCTAAAAGAGGTTTGTTGGAATTCATCAAACAATACTCATTATGAATATTAATTGGAATTCAAATGCACTAACTAGTTTGGCATTGCATCTCACAGATCGAAAGGCATTGGAATCTGTTTGCTACTCCCGAGTTGAGTCTTGAGAAGTTGCAAATGATATCAACTTCAAATGCTACATCAGAGTCAAAGGTAAAGTGGCTGAAGTGGATGAACTCATCTGGACCTACTAGAGAGGCCCGCCGTTTTCCACCACGTCCGGTGAATGAAGAAAAATTAGCGCTATTTTTAGCGAGGGCATGTTGGTACTCAGGGGTAAGGACATCTTGTTATCATTCTAACATTTTTCCAAGACATCACAGTTTTTTAAAATTTAGACTGCTCTTTGCGTTTTCCATCACTTTACTTCATTTCCGATCAATACTACTTCATATGAAAATTCACTTTTGATCATGTATGCTTGCAGTTGGAGGACGCTGCTATTGAGTTGTATGACACAATTATTCGTTCGGATAATATTCCAATAAATATGGCAATTCCCACTGAGCCGGTAACTCTAAAAGAATATTTAGAGGGTTGGAGAATGAAGGTTTGGGATATGGCGTTCACGGGCATGTTCAGAGGGGGGGGCGCATTCAAGAAGTCAGACACCTTCAAGGATTACAAGGGGGCAATGCTTGCAGTTCATCGGCTAATTTTCAGATTTCACTCACTCCATTATTGGATTGATTGATATGTTATAATGATACCAACATCAAATTGCAAGAGTCATAAGTCTATTTTTTCCTCATATTACTTTGTGCAATGTTCATTAGTATAAGGTGATATCTTCTTATTCATTAATATCGAGACTATTTTTCATTCACAGGTCATGTCTCTTTGTGCAAGATGATCACCCTATTTGGGTTCCTCTCGGGACCGAGAGGACCTTTCATGTGTCCTAGAGTCTGCAACATTGGATTTCTATTGTGAGTACGAAAACGATCCCATATTTACTTAGAATAATTATTAGATGACTTATTCTTTTCCGGGTTTAATTGAACAGGTATTTCATGTATGAGTTGTATACCAAGAAGGCCATTGCCAAACAAGATTTGCCGCCTTTTATGATGACTTGGTTGGATAGATCAAAAGACGACTGCATGTTCTCAGCTTGGCAACTACGGAATTGGACGACTCCACATCTCCAAGCCTGCCCTTGGTATCTTGAATGCAATATTGGATCCATTCCACTTGAGGAGGCTGATCTTTTCAAGTCATTGAAGGAGAACGCTCCTGTGGAGGCAGATTTTGATGAATTCGCCGGACTTGATGCTGAGGCCCGTGCTAAGGCTATCACAAAACGAGATGCAGCTGACAAAAAGAAATTGGAGAGACTAGAAGAGGCAAAAAAGAAGACAGAAGACATCAAGGCAAAGAGGTTGGCCTTGAAGGCTGAGAAGGAGGAAGAGAAGGCCAACAAGAAAAGCAAAAAAAGGAAGGCTGAGACTGCCATGCCAGCTACAAGTGCAGCTGACTTGAAGGACACCTCCTCGAGTTTTTCTCTCACACAGGACCGCTTGGTGCATGGCCTGACGCCCATTGTTCTGAACTTGGATCATGCCCATGACATCGACGAGTGCATCTTGAACATTTCATTGCGAGCTCTTCCCGCGGACGAAAAGGCGATGGACAACGTCGAAGCCTTCATAACAATGGTATTTGCATGATTCTGTTTGGCATATTTTGTATTCCTTGTAACACAAGGTAATGAAACTTGTATTACTTGATTTCTAACAATTCAAATTTAACATCTCCCTCCAATGAACTTTTTTCATTTTCTCACTATCCTCTTGTCATTCAAATGTTTTGGTGCAGCATGCCACTGACAAACAAAGGTATTTCGATGGTGTATTCAGTACAAAACCTATGGTGGATTTGATAATTGTCGACGTTCCTGAAGGACTTCATGTACCTACCGTCTCAGCTCCTCCTAGTCCTATTCCTACTTGGAACCAGTTTTCAGAAGATTGGTTGGTCCCAATCTTCGACTTTGCTCAAGGTTACCTTCAAGACAACGGAGGTCTTCTTCTAATGTATCCATCTCCTTCTAAACCACATAGAAGCCAACTTCTTGGGTGTTGCAAGGAATACGGGTTCAAGATTCTTCTTGACTGGTGGGGCATGAACCATCTTCACTTGACATCGCCTATTCATCCAAAGAAGACGGTACTAGCCCTTTTCCATCCAATCATAATTTCTTTTCTATCTAAGATTATGAACATTCAAATCTCACTTTTAATTTTGTGCAGACTCAACGCTTCGCCATCTCGCTCGTGGTAAAGAACACTGGCCCTAAAACTGAGGACGACTATCCTTTTCAGTATGTTCCATCGCATGCAAAGGTGGGTGTTACTGTAGGCAAAGACGATTGCCTACGAAACTTCTGTTTTGCAGAAGACGTCACCATGAATGGTGCCAAACCATGGCGGGGACCTCGGGAAAAGGCATCGGGATTCATGGCCATGCTCGTGGAGGGATGCTGTGAACCTGAATTTGTTGTAGTTGACTGCACAGCAGGAACAGGTATTTTTCCCAACATTTTGTTAATTCCTGGAAATTTTCTTACACCCTTTAGTTTTGATTGACATCCTCTCGTGGTTTGGCATATGTTGGAAATGGATGCAGGAACAAGCATTCAAGCATGCCGAGCCACTCGGCGTCATATTTTGGCGTTTGAGGAAGATAAGGCGATCTTTGATGCACTTATCAAACCTGTCATTCGGCCAACTATAGTTCCTCAAACCACAGTGACACGCCATGTAGTTGACACTCAGGATCTTGACGAGGATGATGTGCCGGCCCAACCTATAATGAAAACATCTTTCTTCAGTAAGTAAGTCTTCTTTCTAGCTTATTTAGTGATGCACATATTTGAAATCAAACTTTTGTTGACTAAAAAGACTAATGTTGCTTCACTTGTATGTATAGGCAAGCGGCAAAAGTGAGAACCATCTCACATGTTCCATTTTTTGGAAATCCCAATTTCTTCCCAAGCCCACCAAATACGTACGAACTTCCCGAATATGCTGAGTCGCTATGCAGAGAGTATGTATCCGCTGACCCTAGGCCTAGTTCTAGGGCTCATCTAGTTGATCCTCGTGTTCTAAAGTTCATAGATGATTATGCTATCGAGTTAGATAGGCAGACATCAGAGAGTGAGGGTATTTCTATGTCATCCAATTGACAATGAAATGTATTCTTTTTTCATGTGATGGATTCACATTTCTTCTATTATATTCAGCATTCATATTGTATCATGGTATTATTCGATAGTACTATATTGTTGGTGTTCGAAATGACATGAACTATTTGTTGTTCTAGGTTTATGATCTATCACTACAAGAAAAAGTTGTCTGCCACAACCAACTGAACTATAACTAGCTGTCCTAAATGACTGCAGTATCACTAGACCTCCGTTATTGCACTGCAAGCATGATGTATACAAAACAACAGTCATTTCGAAGTCATTCTGTAGACGGCGGGATGAATTTTCTTGGAATTGTGACCAAACACTATGTTTTCTGTGAGAGCATTGTTGGATGGTGCAACGTGTACAACATTGCAGTCATTGTTCAGTTGTGGAAATGACTGCAAGATGAAGAATTTAGGAAATTTCAGCAAACACGTTCATTAGAAATGATCAAAGCCCAAGAAAGGGCTGTCAGGTCCCCAACAGCACAGAACATTGTCCAAAAAAACGGGGAAAAAAAAATTTGAAAAAAAAAAAAAAAAAATTTTTTTTTGGTCTCTAGCAACTACATGACATGGGATAGTTTTGACAAATACTTTGAAAATGCATTAAAAATGATTTTAAATTTAAATTTTAAAATTAAATTTGAAATTAAAACCTCCAACAATCTGATCAGGCCAAACTACTGCCAGATTGGAATTATTTTATTATTATTTTTTATTTTTTATTCAAAAAAATTATTAATTAATTAATTAATTTTTAATTTTTAATTTTCTAAAATTTAAAATTATTAAATAATCTGAACTGCACTTATTCACAGCTTGAACCTTGGGGAACCTCCCTTAAATGACCCTTTTTGGGGCTCACATTTTTCCTAATGATACATCCACACCTTTTTATTTAAGAAGTAGTTGAGCCTCTGATGTGGAAATTCATAAATCTAAATTGGAATGGTTGTAGTCATAGATCAATCATAGAACAATTGTATATTAGTCACATAACAGTCATAGATCAGTCATAAAATAGTCATACTAACACTAAGTTAGGGTTGCCATACTTAGGCAATCATTTCCAATCCATTTAGCAAATTTGTCTATAACTTTTGATTTGAGGTTCAAAATGTAAAATGGATTGTTAGAGATGAAAGTGAGATTGATTTTCTAACTTTTATTAGTTCAAAATCTTTTGAAAAAAATTAATCTACTATTCCTCAATGAGGTCTGAAATTTTATTTGTAACACAATTCTTGCATTCTGCATATCCCACATCGTTTGTCTTGCCTACTACTACCCCACTCTTATAAAAGGCCCTTCATATTTATCTACTAAGTAAGCCAAATATTGTGTATATTATGTGATGTATTGTATGATGTATATGGTGTATTGTGTTTGGTATATTGTGTATGGTGTATTATATTTGATATATTGTGTATGGTGTATTATATTTGATATATGGTGTATTGCTGTGAAACTTTGAATGTACTCATATGTGATTGGAGAATGACTAGTCCTTGTCTATACTTTATAATGACTATGTGTATCACTTATAAATGACATTGAAATGATTAGACACGTGTCAAAGTGTCATTTGTTCATTGAGATAAAATTGCACCAATCATTAAAGAGTGATTGGACACGTGTCAACTTTGCATTGGTCAACACAACTCCCTCACAACTACATAATGACTCACTCAAAGGTCCACGTCAGCAGCGGTCAACCAAATTTTTCAAAAAATGGGCAATTGCCCGGCCTTTCCAAAAAATTTTGTCCCTAAACTTGAATGCCATGTAGACCATTCCATCCTTTCTTCATCCAAGTCCAAATTCATTGGTGATATTAAACCTGCAGTCATTTAAAAAAAGGACTTGTCCACAATGACTGCAGGGACCAAAAAATGAAAACAGTCATAGTTGTCCACAATGACTACAAATGCAGTCATAAACGCAGTCAAAAAATGCTGAAATTCTTGTAGTGTATTGTGACAATCTATCTTGATTGACTACCTTGTCCATATATCTATTCATCCCAATGCCTCTTCAACCTTCTTGAATGACTTCCTTGTTTATTAGTGTTGATGCCATAATGTAAATAGAAAGTCTATATCCAAAATAGTTATCTAATTGACACTTTCCTAGGCCTGATAGGCTATCCATCAATTCATAAGTACTCATCCAGGAATCTATTAGAGATAGGAAAAATTAATTAGCCTTCAAAGTTTTTATCGAATGACCAATCACATGATGGTTTTATATGCACACTCCGTGAGTTCAATAGTTTGTTTACCAAATTCCATTCAATTGTTAGTAATCTCGCTTGCAATATACAAGTCAAATGAAGTTGAGACCTCCCTCTTGGTACCGAGAGGGAGGGTGTGGGTGAACAAATGTTTCTATTTTGCTAAAGTTCTTAATCGATTATAATAAAGAGAATCATGTTGCACCATATGTTGCATGTCAAATTTATGTGGATGAAGAAGAAAGCAAATCTAATGAAGAATTGATCAAGCCACTTTAATCTATTATCATCCATTTTATACATCCTTTCATGCATCCATTGTCATCCATTTTCTTCATCCACTTTTATGAGTTTCATCCAAGTATCTATATTACATTCATCCAGTTTTTTAATCCACTTTCATGAGTTTCATCCATGTATTTCAACTGCCTTCATCGATTTTTCTCCCCACTTTTTTCATCCACTTTTTTCATCCACTTTTATCCATTTATTTGAACTTCCTTCATCCATTTCCTTCAACTACCTTCATCCATTTATCTTAACCCAATTTTCCAAATTTTAACCTAAATTCTCATCCATTTTTACGACCTTTTCATGTAATTCTCTTTTAACTTTCATCCATTTTTTCTAAACTTTCTTCTATATTTTCATCCATTTTTTCCAATTTATTTTATCAAATATTCCAAAACTATTCCTTCCCGCTCACCAATCCCCGCTCCAAGCTCCACGCTCATGTACCAGCATTCCCCCCCCCCACTATCATTGCTACGGAAGAAAAATGCTACAGCTTGCTAAATACGGCACTCCAAATACCAGTATGTTGATTCTACTAGTTGTTGAGTTTTTTTAGTTTTTTTTTGTCATGCCCTTGTTTAATAGTCTAATTTAGAATTAGAATGGCAAATCAACAACTTATTACAAATAACAAAGTTTTAAAGTTTTTTAAAATGGCCCACCTTCTCAAATGTACACTATTTGTACATGTTTTTTCATAGCCTTCAGCAATGTACAAACAATGTACATTTAAGGAGGTGGGCGATTTTAGAGCCCTATGCCATTTCAACTTCAAAATTTCATAACTAATTTCTACAAAGCTCCAAAAAATATGAAACAACTTGGGTTAGATGCCAATTCCATTTGTCTTTCACTAGAAATATATTGAGAAATATTTAAAGAAGCTTCGCCTCTCCAAAATTCAGGTTCAACTCTTAGGTGGGCAATTTATGGACCTCCTACCTCATAGGAAATTTTCCAACTCCTTGTTTATACTTTAAAAACTGCTTGAGTTTAATTGAAGATTGCAAAAGCATTGTGCAACAAAAATCTAAACTAGTAATGGTGTCCATTAAGGAACAAAAAAAAATTAGAATTTGATGTAAGAATTCACTAAAATTTGCACAGGGGGTAGGGGCCTTAAACCTCACATAGTCCTTTCTGGACATTGCTATTTGCATTTCAATGGATTGATTTGCTAGATCAATTTGCTACTAATACTTTGCAATTAGCTAACTCACAAACGCACTCCAAGACCATCTTAGTCTAGTGGCGTAAAACCTCGCATAAAACAATGATTAATTGACGATTAGGAATTTTGAACTCAATAGGAATCTACAGATTTACAAAGTGCTTACACAAATGCAATTCAACCATCTCATACAAAGTAGATTGCAAATAGACAAGAACTCAATTTCAAATACATGCATAGTCATATTGACATATATAAAGAAGAATCGATTGAAGGAATATATTAATTTAAATTGTCAACGAGCCATACGCGATAGATAAACTTTGATCAGGGCTTTGATATGAACTCCAAACAAAAAGACTAATGGACCTAGCTATATAGCCTCAAGAATCCAAATGGACTCAAAGCCTAATAGCCACCCTTCCAATCCACCTAAATTGCCCTTTTCAAATCTATCTTGAGTCCTTTTTTACATTTATATGAATTGTTTAGCCACTTTACTTTTTCAAAACTAAACAAAAACAACTTGTATATTACAAAAGCATGTGAAAAGACAAAAAGACAAATTTTCAAAAAATTAAATGTCTTCAAGTGTCCATTAAGGAACAATCAAAAATTAGAATTTGATGTAAGAATTCACCAAAAATTTGCAAAGCTTCTAAATTAGGTAGAAGTGTTGGCAAGAGGATGAAGAATGCACTTCTAGCTTTCTACACTTGTTACAACATGGTGTATTTGATTGAAGCATTGAATGAGTTACACTCTAACAAGACATTGGAGCATGTACAAGATTTTTCAATGGCGCTCATCATCTGAGTACATAATCATATCACATTGTAGCTATAGCCATGTCAATGGCATTTTAGCATTATAGTTTTGCAATTGCAAAGGAAATTAGTACTTGGTATACCATTTTGTATTGAGTGGTAGATGTGCACTTAGTTGCAATTATGAAGTTGAGAGCTTTGAGCATAGAAAAGAAATCTCATATTGTGAGATGCACAAAAGCTTGGAGATTGCATAAGAGTTACACAAGCCATCTTCTACTGTTTATTTAATTTTGAAGAATTGAAAGAATCGTAGCACTATAGTTTCTCCAAAGCTAAGTGGTAGCCACAAAAATTGACAAATTGTGACATTAGGTCTCTAGCTTGTAGTCTTGGTAGCGCTTGCTACTTGTCGCTAGCTTGTAGAACTTGTAAGTTAGTTATATGTGGGTCGTAACGCAACACAAAGAGCTCTATGGAAGGTAGGCTTTGAGAATTGTATTGCTATGAGAAGCCCTATCTTAGTGATGCACACAAAGCATAAAGGTTAGCATTTGCTCGTAGATTTGAACATTGGAATGTAGAGGATTGGTCAAAGGTCATATGGACTAATGAGTCTTCTTTCGGAATTGGCAAGAACTCTTGGGTAGATTACAATGTGGTGAATACCATACTAAAGAAATATGTGTAGAATTGTTTGGCATCTATCTTCAAATCCATGTATTCATTAGTGATGGTGTATTCATTAGATTGACTACCAGAAAAATTTATGTACGAACTTAAAATAAATGAGATAAAAAAATCCAATCAACTTCTAATTTATTAAACCAACATGGAGTCACTTGCATAACATTCTTTATCAATGAGACAAGGGTCCCTTTTCAAGGATGGAAAAAGGGCCTCCTGCAGTGAACAAAATTATCTTATATAACTTCTTAGCCAACCCCAATCCTTGAATTATACCGAAAGTCTCTCCGAGCCATCTAGGGAGGCATAATACCTTCTCAACATATGGATGACCATTGCCTGTTTATACAATATTAAGCGTGTGGTCATTTCGCTAGTCTACTAAGCCCATGATTCTACTATTTATAGTAGCGAGAGTTCATAAAAAGTGTGCCCTTTTCTCGTTTTCCAAGAAAATTTGACTGAAGACATTGACTGAAGAGGGTGAGCTGTAATTTATGAAAATCAGGATCAGTGTTTAATACAATAACCCTTCCACCTTTATTTCCTGCAATTCCAAACAATAAAATACTTCAGAAAGCAACGGGAGAACCCCCCCCCAAAAAAAACAAATACCGGGACCGGTTCCAGTTGCACACAACAGTACCGGCGCCTGTACCCCACCCCCACCTGCCCCCCTCCAGTACGGTACTATCCCTCTCTCAGTACTGTAGTGTCCTGTATGCGGTCGCCTGCTGGGCTTGGTGCCACGTCACCCTGCCCCCGCCCCCATAACCACTGTAGCATCCCCAGCAAAAAAGCGCTCAACGGACCCTCCTGCCAGTCCCCACTCACGCCACACGTGCAGCGCTTAATTGCCGCAGCCATCGCCCATCCATGACCCCAGTCCTCGATCTCATCAAAACAGTCCTCGTTCAAGTTCTCCCCCTTTCATCAGGCTTTTCCTTAAACCTCCAGAATCGTTTCAAGCTCATCAGGCCCATGTCGGTACCATCGTCAGTCCCATCCCATCCCAAGCCAACCCAACAATCTGAAGCTTTACGAATCACTCACATACTTCAGCCAATCTTCCCTTTTTTTGCTGAAGATTTCAAGCATCTGGCATTCTTTTTCTGTACAACACCAAGCTCATGAGATTGCTTCCAAGGTATGGTAAAGGGACTTGCATGCCTCCGACTCCTCCTTCTGTTACCGTTTGTTGGGATGCGGCGTTATCAGGAGCTTATTGTTGCTTATTGTTATGTGTCGATGGGTGTTTTTTTTGGTTGTCGTTTTTTTTTGATTGGTGGAGGTTGTGTGCTCGAAAGCAAAGGTCAAGGTAGGTGGCTGGGTCCGGCGGGTTTGGGTGGGGTGGTGGGGTGGTGGTTTATGAGAGTGTGACGTTGGATGGTGACATCGTTAGCTAGGGTATGATTGCTGAAAGCGTTTTGTGTTGTGAGTTCCTGGAGATTCGATAGGGGAGCGGGATGTACGCTTGAGAAATTTGGATTTCTTTTGATTTTTGGGTGGTGGTGGTGGTGGTGGTGGTGGTGGTGGTGGTGGGGGCGGTGGGGCTTTGGAGTGAGAGTTTGCCTGCGCGAGGTTTGTTTCTGGAGGTGGAGAAGTTTGTTTCTTTTGCGGAGATGGGAGTGGTTGCACGTCGTTTTCATCTGCGGTTGTGTTGAGTCGCATTCAATTAGGGTTTAATTTGTGTCTTCTTGAATTGCAGGGGGATTCGGAACCAGAAATAGAATTGCGCCATCTTCGAGTTCTGTGCCTCTCGAACTCAAATGGAGTGAATGATCTTGTGGGAGTTCAGTAGCCATGCTTTACAATCACCATTCCAGTCAGATGGAAAATCTTTGGACCCCGAAGGTGAGGATCCCCAAGGTGGGCGAGGGAGCAGTCTAGGGGAGGGGTTAGGATTCGGATTGACTCCTAGGATTGGCTGAATGCGAGCTTCCTTGAGGTCGAGGTCGGGGGTACCGACGGACTCCTCCAACAAGGGTTGAGTTTAGGGTTCCAGGGCGTTGTGTCGTTGTGTCGGTCCTCGAAAGTTGGCCACCATGGGGACGTGCATGTCGACGGACCCTGGCGTGGCGCACCCCTCCAACGCCAATGACACTGGCACTGGCGTGGCGGGCAAGAAGCAGGCGCTTCTGGGGCGCAAGCAGCGCAAGCGGGAGATGCAGAGGCAGGTCATGGAACTGCTCGCCAACGAAGCAAAACACGACGAGATGTTGGCTATGACGCCTGGACGCATGCTTCGGATTGGGGCCAGCGAGTCGGCTTGCTTGTTCACGCAGCAGGGACGCAAGGGCACCAACCAGGACGCCATGCTCGTCTGGGAGGTACTGTCATTCACCACGCATCAGATTTTGATTTTACAAGTGATTTAAAACTTCTGGCAACTCATGATGATGATGATGAAACTCGTTGGGAAAGTTGATAAAGAAAGAAATGGTTGGAGAATCGTGGAAGGGATGCGCTCGTAGAATCGTCACTAATGACAACTGAGCACAGGTGTAGCTTGAGCCTTTCCCTTGAGCCTTTCCCTACAACAATCTAGAAACTTGCGCGTTGAAAATATTTGCACATTTATTCTGTGTTAAGCTAAAAAACAATTGCCAAAAACTAAACGTCAGCAGAGTGCGTGTTTACAAACTTAACAGAGAGCAAAGTTCCCTGTACGGCTCTAATGTACTGTATGGTTAACGGAGCCTCTACAATTTTTATTATCAGACAGAAACTAATTTTGTTGGATCTGGTTGGGAATTGAAAAAGGATTCCAACACACTTTAGCGTGCATCATTTGGACACTTTATGAACAAGTTATGAATTTTCGAAGTTGAGTGTCTCCAGGTGTACCGAAAACCGACACGCGACTTTCATGGACTCTCATGTTTTGATTTTGTAATATCTTGATAATATCATGGACTCTGGATATTTAGTTTTTTGTGACATTTTTCGGTCTGAATTTAGGTGTCGGATTTTGGGGAGTGTTGGTTATGGGTGTACATACCTTATATCTTGTGATTTATGATGCCTTTAGTGATGCTCATTTGGTAGGTCTAGTGGACTTGCCATGGACTGCAGGCTAACTCCAAGTTTTAGATGGCTTCGCCAATTTTGAATTTTGATATTAGACGTCTTACAACTATTTAGGATGGAATCTCCAAACCTTCCACAAGCAAAATGGTTCAAGTATCATGTGTATCTTGTTGTTTAGGATGCATGCATGTAGCGATTCTCGCTTGGGACGTAGTGCTCATGCTATTGAATTGCTGCACACCTCGACTTTTGAATTGCTTAGCAGATTTTAAATTGTGTCTTCTTACAATTAAGCCTTTAACCTTCCGATAGTAAGTTAAAATGGTTCAGTCGTTACGTACGCAAATCAATTTGAAATTTGCATTGCTACCCTGTAACTTTATAAAGTATTATATTTGTGCATCAATGCTTTGTAAATGTTTAGTTTGATCTACTGTTAAGTGGTACCATTGGACTTTATGACTAATTCTACTACATCACATGCCAATCACATTCTTACGCTTCGTAGTTTGAAATGGTTGTTCCAGAACTTGGCGTCGATGGAGGACACAGTGTTTTGTGGCGTGTTCGACGGTCACGGTCCTTTTGGTCATTTAGTGGCGAGACGAGTCCGAGACTCCCTTCCCTCGAAGTTGGTGGCGTTCTGGCGTGACCGCATGGAGTCCTTGAAGGAGGTCGGCGACGAGCAGCCGTGCATTGGCGACAGCAGGCGCACGGACTACGGCTCCAATGTGAGCACGACGTACGAGAGTGCCGTCTCGGATGTGGAGGAGTTCAATTCTCGAGAGCTCGCACCCATCATCAGCATGGAGCCTCCTTCCATGTTTGGGCATTGGAAAGAGTCCCATCTCATGGCCTTCAAAGAGATGGACCAAGACTTGAGGACGCATCCTTGCATTGACTGCTTTTGCAGTGGCACGACTACGGTCACGGTTCTCAAGCAGGTAGGTGTACAGTCCCTTTTTCTCGTTCTGCTGTTAATTATGGATTCATGGTTTCAAAAATGTTCAATTCGATTGATTGTGTCCCTGATTCTAGTGAACTAAAATTATACCCCATTTGAATTATAGTTTTCACAATATGATCAAATGAATTGGTCATCTCACAACCACGAATCCTTGGTCTTTAAGGGATAGATATGAATTTATAGTAGTATTTATTCATTGTATGGTGATATATGAAGTCATGCGAAGTTTCAATTAGCCTCTTGAGGATGTTGGTTTTGGTAGTGTGACGGTTTGAGGGCTGAAGGGATTTGCAGGTTATTCAGGTGCAAATGACAAGAGTTTATTATGGAATGTCGGTATTTGGATTCGCATGGTGTACTGAAAAGATCAGAATGGACTTTCTTGATCACTGCAGGGGCAACATCTTGTAATTGGCAATGTAGGTGACTCCCGAGCAATTATGGGAACTCGAGATGAAAATGGTAGCTTGAAAGCTGTGCAGTTGACCGTTGATTTGAAGCCCAACCTACCTCGTACGGTGCAATCCTTGTGCTTTCTGCTTATTAGTGGTTGAAGTTTTGGAGTGTTAGGGTAATGCTATTATATAGATCTGTTATTTCTCACTCGTGCTCATCAGACCCTTACTTTGGCACATATTTGATACATAAGCCTTCGTAGAGGCATGCCAGTTGGAGCAGTTTCCTACTTTGGTGTACTAAAGTGGGGACTCGTCATGCGGTGTAGACGAAGCTCGACGAATCAAAGAGTGCAAGGGCCGTGTGTTTGCCCTTCATGACGAGCCTGAGGTCATGAGGGTGTGGTTGCCATTTGACAATTCCCCGGGGCTAGCGATGGCCAGGGCGTTCGGTGATTTCTGCCTGAAAGATTATGGTGTCATAGCTGTTCCTGAAATCACGTACCGGCAAGTGACGGATCGAGACAAGTTTGTCATCCTTGCAACTGATGGGGTATGATAATCCTCTGACCTAGCCTTCTTTGTAAATTTTTGCCATGCTAATTGTACGGATGTCAGTTTACATAGCTGATGCTTTACCTAGCCTTGTGAAACTCTTTACCTCTGTTCTTCTTGTTCTCTTTGAACGAGTTATCTTTCTTTGATGCGATGGTTCTGGTTTTCTCTTTGTTCTTAGGTCCAATCGTGACTTGGGGATAGGAATAGCGTAGAGCACTCGCCGTGCATTTCATAGGATGTGGAACTATGGAAGGTATCAAAGCCTAGTCTGAAGTTGAGGGACCTAGTGTATTTATAGAAACAAAGGTCAGTGAGATCAACCCCTGAGGGCTCCTTTTTTAGTAAATCTTTACGTAGACCTTGAGCAGGAAGGTCTGCACAATTGTTCCGGCCCTATTACAAACCCTACTCTCTCGACTCCGTGGATTTGGTGATTTCTAAGGCTTTTCAAAAGCAGGGTATCGGGATTGGTGGAAGAAAACTCTGTCGTATGTTGGATTTCCTCATACAAGTCCTCAATAGTGCAAACTAGCGATAACTAGAAGTGTACACTTGGTTTTAAAGCCTAGAAGATTTACATTTACTGCGTGATTCTCGTCGATATCCCACTTCACCTACTGATTCCGATTTGCAAACCAAGGATGGACCAATGACTAGGATTTTTTTCATGGTTGCAGATCTGGGATGTATTAAGCAACGAGGAGGCGGTTCAATTAGTTGCAACTGCGCCTTCTCGTGCAACAGCAGCCCGTTCGCTGGTGGAATCTGCAGTGCGGGTGTGGCGCCTCAAGTACCCTACATCCAAAGTAGATGATTGTGCGGTTGTGTGCCTCTATTTAGACCGTGCCTCCGACGAAGACACTTCGACATCTTTAAGCTCTGAGAATGAGAGCCCATCATCAAGTCCATTGATAAGACCTGGAATCAAACCTGAGGTTGGCATTGAGGATGCCAGCAAGAGTAGTTTGGTGCAAGGGACAACAAACTTGAGCGCACCGGAAAGCCCAGCAGTGGATCATAAAACTGTCCAAGAGATAGGCGTTTTAGAGGACTTCAAGGACTCTAAGCCAGTAGACCATAGACGGCGCCGGAGCTTGGCGGACTGGTTGGATGCAGATGAATCAGAAGGATGGAGTGCTTTGGATGGCATCACACGTGTCAATTCCCTTCTGAATCTACCCAGGAGGCTTGATGGAAATACTAATCGAACTGGAGGATCTGCGTTGAATCCGCACTTGTGACGAAGAAGACGAGTAACTCTGGCGTGAATGAAGCGTTTGCTGGGGATAGTTTAACTATCTACATTGTTTTTTGGACTTTGGAAGCAAGCTCTGTCCTTGAAGCCTCTGCGAAGAGGTCGACATTAAACTATCATCAGGTGCCTGACGTGTTCTCTCCCTCAAGTGCCTCTTGGGTACCCATACAATGAGGTCCTCACTGGTCTGGTGATTGGACTGCACTGGAAGGCGAAGAGTCAAATGATTTTGAAGACTGCATCATATTGCTCCATAGTGAGTGTCAAGACTGGTATGTGATCAAATCGTGGTTATCACAGGTGTCGCTAGCTGGTGAAAACCACTAAACAGCTTTTTGACTACTTCCAGTGCAAGGCGGTGGCTTTTTCGTATTGTTCTGTGCGGAACGCCACATGAGTAGTCTCTTCCTCGTTGGTTTTTCAGAAACCTGCCCCCCTCGCTGGCGTTTCACAATAATCAGGTTGTTCCGATGTGGCTGGTGAAGTTTTGGAAGAACCAGGTTTTGCTTCACCGTCGCTAGCGTCTAGTCTTTCCAATACTACCCATCTTCAAATAGCAGCATGCTGTGTACATATTGGTAGTGAGATGTCATGACACGTCACCACCACCTTGCCAAAATTGATGGGGTTATGCTGTTCTAATGCACGAATGGCTCATTCAGACAGTGGCCTAAGAGTCGGTAATTTCAGATTCAGGCCATGTATATTTATTAGTAGTGGCAACCAAGTATGTATCATTCTTGCAGAACCTCCCTTCTCGAAGCTATTGCTGTAACAGGTCATTCATACGAATGGGTAGCAGAGCTCGTACTAGTTCTTTAGCAAGTTTAGGATAGCCTCTAGGTATATACCATTGCTGTGATTTTCGTGATGGAATCGTTTTACAGGGAGGAGGAAGGTCGGGGTATCCATATAGTGTCCTAGTGTGCTGATGCGGATTTTCAGAGGGGTTCACACACTTAAAAGAAACATTTTTTTTCAATTGATTTCTTTGAAAGACGAATAGATACTTGCACCTACCCTGCTTTGACTCGTATTTTCCGACTCTTATTGAGTTAGATATGAATTTTTAAAGTTGAAATTGACTAATTGAAGTAGACATATTTGTACAAAGATAGGAGCGTTCAAAGATTAAGTGTGCATCCTAATTTGAATAATATTAGTACAATTGGTAATTCCAAGCATACTCAGCTTGGAATTCAATCAGCATATCCAGGATATCCATAAGGTTGGCTAACTCTAAATGAACCCTAATTCCACAAATCAAGGTTGGCCATACATAGGTTCCAACTTTCCAACACACCAATTTAGGGTCCATGGCTTTTCCTTACAACCTCAATTACATTGGTACCTCAGAACAACCTACAACCTAACCATAACCGCCCTCGAATGTTGGGCTGGTTCTCATCCTACTCTGACTTTGTCCAATATCTTCGTATCGCAAAGACATCACACCCACCAAACTTGCTCCCAAGTTTGACGGCATAGCACGTCATCTTAACGCTGAAGATTCATCTAACATGTTTAAAATTCAAAAACAGGCGTCGCGAATTCACTCGTACAGGACAATTAAGGAGTGACCTCAACTGCACAGAGGTGATGTCTTCAGCCTTGTGAACACCTCCCGACAAGTCTCTTGATAAGTCTTCCCATAGGACTCCTGATAAGTCTCCCAATAATCTTCCCATAGGACTCCCGATATGTCTTCTGATAGGACTTTCCATAAGTCTTCCCATAAGACTCCCCGATAAGTTTTCCCATAAGACTCCCCATAAGTCACCAGAAAAGGCTCCAGACAAGTCTTTTGACGAGACTCCCCATAAGTCACCTCGATAAGGCTCCAGACAAGTCTTTTGATAAGGCACATGATCAGCTTCTCGATACGAGTTCCGATACGAGTCCTGATAAGTCCTCCGCTTAAGCTTCTGCTGCTTACCCTCGTCCATCCCTCACTTGGGCACCGGGTTCTGGGGCGTATACCCCCCACTATACAGAAACGAACTCGACACCTCCTCACTCTTCTCCTGCGACGGAAAATACGCATCCTCCCCATACACATCCTGCAGCCACGTCTCATCGGTCGCCAACGCACTCCCTTTCGCCTTCACCTTGTTGTGCTCCGCCAGGCCCTCCAGCACCTTCACCACCTCGTTCATGCTCGGTCGGTTGGCTCCTCGCTCCTCCACGCACCCCAGCGCCAAGTCCACCATCCGCTGCAAGTCGTGGGAGGACGCTTCGTGCATGCACGGGTCCAGTAAGGGCTCCAGACCCTCCAGACCCCCGTCGGCGTAAGCTCTTTGGACCTCTCGGACGATGTACTTCCCGTGGGAGAGAGGTTGGTGAGAGGTGAGAAGCTCCAGGAGGACCACGCCGTAGGAGTAGACGTCGGACTTCTCGGAGAGTTGGTTGGTCATGTAGTACTCGGGGTCGAGGTAGCCCTGGAATAACAGTCAGGCATGGGCACTTCGCTTGTTAGATGAATCATCTGGGAATGTATGCGTTGGGTTAGCACGAGAGAGAGAGAGCGAGAGAGAAAGAAAGCTTTGGAGGAACAGGTGTACGTTAAGAGCATTCGTTCAAGGTCCTACGTCAGGCTATTAAAGACCAAGACTGGGACTAGTTTAGCACAGCAGGTTAGATAAATATAGAAGATTTCCAACAGTTGGTTGGTCATGTAGGGCTCAGGATCTACTGTAGGTACCCCTGTCAACCATTCATTGTCACAGCTTCTTAGATAAATCCAGCACTACATGCATTAGGTTAGCACAAGAGAGAGACAGAGAAAGAAAGCTTTGGTGGAAGAGGTGTGTACGTTAAGAGCGTTCTTTCACGGTTCACTACCAAATCTTCCACCAGAGCTTTCTTTCTCTCTCTTGTGATAGAGTGACTCGATCCCTTTAGGAGGGGACTAACTATACAACTAACTACTTCGCTATCAAAGATAAAGACTGAGACTCGTTCAGCACAACAGAGAAAATCAAATAGGAGATTTCCAATAGTTGGTTGGTCATGTACTGTGCCCCTGACATTCCATTCATTGTTCCTGCTTCTTAGATTAATCTAGCACATATGTATTAGTTTAGCACAAGAGAGAAATAGCTCCAACCATTTAGTAGAACCTGTGTGCATCAAGAGTGTTCATTCAAGGTCTCACATCAAAGTGCACAAGATAGTGAGAGCGACACAAGAAATACATATCCTTTTGAAAGATACACTTCATACTACGTAGGCTGTGAAAGATCAAGTTTACTGAGACCAGTAAACAGAACAGATAGATAGAATTAAAGAGAAGGTTTGGGAGCTTGATACTTACCAACGTCCCTTTCACTTGTGTGGTGTTAACATTCTTGTCATTTTCATCCGGGGCTACTTTTGAGAGGCCAAAATCAGCGACTTTGGCAATATGTGTATCGCTAAGCAAGATGTTGCTGGACTTGATATCACGGTGGATGATAGCTGGGTTGGCCGCCTCATGCAAGTATGTCAATCCCCTTGCTGACCCAATAGCTATGGACAAGCGTTTGCTCCAGTCTAATGGATACGCTTTCGTGTCTGTTCAAGGGCACACAAATTAATCACGAGTATTTAATTTAAGCACAAGTTATTCACTACATGTGTTAAGATGCTGCAACCATTGAATTAAAAAGAGAAGAATTTAATTGAAGAGTGCTCACCTGAAAGCCACTCACGCATTGTGCCATTGGCCATGAACTCGTACACCAGCATTTGCTCTCCCTGGTCGTAGCAATAGCCAACAAGACCTACCTGTGTCACCAGTACCACCATATGAATAATCAGAATTATATCAATACCACATGATCGTATCATATATATATATCTGTGTGTGTATAGTTCTCACACCCTAATCATATATCAAAATTTGGCATTGATCACACACCATAAATTTAGAACATATATAAATGTGGAAATACGAGATCCCATACCAAATTCTTGTGGTGGACACGTGAGAGAAGTTCAATCTCATTCTTAAACTCCTCTGCTCCTTGCATGGAGTTCTCTTGTGCCCTCTTCACAGCCACACGCTCCCCAGATGCTAATATTCCGGCATACACCTACTCACATCCATTAAAAGTTAGATAACTGCACACAATTGCAACCCGTTTTTAAAACTGACCCCTACAAATTCTTCTTGCCTGAAACATTTCCTCCAAAGTAATAGCACGGAAATTTTAGTCAAAGAGGATTATAACCACGTAACCACGTAGTCTTTTTCCGTATTCTAAGTCCTTACATCCACCAAGTAGTACATATGAGCGTCCTTGACTGAGTACAACGACTTGACATTATGTCCGACAATACTCTCAAGCCTCCTGGCTCTTAAGCATTATCAAGTACATTATGACGTACAATACTTAAATTCATAGAAGACGACATTTGAATTGAATCAAACACACGCTTGAATTTAGGTAATGTATTTGAGCTTATGAGAAAAGTGTGAATAAGAATAACAATAAGAAAAAGAATGAAAATGAAAATTTTATTTGAGCATTGTACCTTGCCGTAGCCTCCCTCACCAATCACGTTCTCAGCAGCAAAATTGTTGGTGACTTTCTTCACTTCGGCAAAAGAGAACCAACGTGCACCTGCAATCTGAGGAGCAGCCACATCCTTCTCTCCACCTGCTCCTCCCCAATGGGCTGCAAAGACAACCACTTCATTTAAGCCTATGCCTTGACCCAGATCATGAAAAGCTCCTCTGACTACTCATGTCAGAACATAAACCCTTAAACGTCACAGGTTTATAAATTAAAATGACAAAACAGCCCCACAGCCCTTTGCAAAATTTGCAACAATCCCTTAACGAAAAGAAAGAATACGTCCCTTTGAAAAGATTGCAAATAAGGAGGTTTAAACTGAAGATTGGTTAGTTACGCACTGCACCCATCTCAACTCCGGATGAATAATTGAATGGATGAGAACGTGACCATCCATTGGAATGAAAGTATGATAGCATTTCGTGACAGCATGTATTTAACACAAAAGATAACCGTCTTGGCTCTCAAAAGTTATCTAGTCCATAAAATATCAAGCAAGTAACAGCATGCATAAATTCAAACTATCTACAGACAGAAGCGGGGGTCTTACCGAAAGGTTGAGTCATAAGCTCCATTCTCTGAGCTCTGCGCCTCTGCCAGACTGCATAAACTCCAATAACAGATAGCACAGCTAAAATGCCCACGACAATGCCAGCAATAGGCCCTGCTCCAAGAACGTTTTTGGATGCATCTGATCCACCATGCCAACCACCAGGTCAGGGAATTGGAAACAGAGGGAAAGGAGTTATAAATTCTTTTGTATAGGAAATCAAATTGTGCGAGGGATTAGCAAGTCCAGATCCCAAAATATCATAACATTCTTGACCAGAAAGACGAAAGGTGATTATTCTATTACAAGATTTCATACCAGATTTTTTTTCAAGACTAAGACACATTGCATGATTATCCCCACTGAAATGTTAAACAAGCACCCAAATTTTGGATTCTGAATCTAAGGTGCTCCCCACGACACTACACTCTTCTGTCTACTTAATGAGCGTTCCAGAATAAGGTGAGCACCCTGTCTATCTTTGAAGAATAAGAATGGAAATAGTGTACCCATCAAGTCATTAGATTCTAAAGTGGTGGATGCAAAGCATCACATGTAGTAAAAAAAGTCACTCGGTCTAAAGTACCCACACGAGAACGATAGACAGAAGAGTGTGGCAATAAATAATGTTATGCTATCCTATTAGAAAATGAAAATGACACACACAGATTGATAATATGAGAGTTAAAAACTGGGAAAATAATTAATTAATGGAGAGAAGAGACGTACGTAAATCTGCTCCATTGATAACATGGCTGGCGATGTACGGTTTAAATTCAGGAAGATCAAGAATTTGAAACCCAAAGCTGTGAGTGATGTTGGTCATGGACTTTCGATCCAACTCTGATTCCCCATCAGCGTTGAAGAAGTTGATGTAAATGTTGCAACGGCCATCAGGAGTGAAGAATGCGCTTTCCACCATCACCTGCACCAACCGTTCTTTCCTCAATTTCTGTTTTTCAAAAGGCTAACTCCAAAGTTGTCGTTGAGTCTATTACTGTAGTCCTCGCAAATTTTGTAAAATATTCTTGATAATTAGGTAGCTAACAATAGAATCTCTGAATTGCAATAAAATTGCTATAAAATCTGGCTAAATAATCACATCCTCTCCTTAAATTTCCTATACACTAAACCTCTTTAATTTGACCCTCTCTTCAATCACATTCAGGAACATCATACATACTTGGCACACTCTCATTGATTGATTGATTGAAGCACGGTTGTTTCATATTCAAACTATTGAATCTCTTCATTCAGGCATTCAAACCTCTTCAATTGGACCCTCTCTTCAATGACATTGTCAAATATCCTACACACTTGCCACACTGTCATTGCCTATAGCACTCTTCTCCCAAATTCAAACTACTCGACTTCCGACACGTCTATATCCCAAACATCCAGATTTACCTTGGAAGGACGCAACCCTATCACCAAGGTCTCAGATCCCGGATGAACAAGTGCATTCTTCGTTTTTACAATTTCTACAATTTCCCGAAAGTCATTCTCAGTCCTCGGCTTCCATACCAGGAAAAGGAGGTTAGATTGCAGTGTAGTTCGATCAGAGGATTTGTAACCTTAAAACAGAATGAATGGCTCACCTGCACGGGTTGCAGATCGAGCTGCAGGTACATGTATTGCCGCAGCTTGGCCATCAACGCATCCGTGACGATGGAGAAGGAGGGACGCCGGACTTCTAGTAGCACGGTGAAGGGCTCCACGCAGTCGCAGTTCCCTGGATTCTCCAAGTTGCGAGTCGCAGTATCACCGCTGCAGCTGTCGTTGCCGCAGGAGTTTGCCGGAGCAAACGTCCATGAGGCTTTGCCGGCTTGCACTCCGTCACACGCACTGGTGGGGCGGAAGAGGTAGTTGGGAGCGCACACGGGGTTGCCGGCAAGCCTGTCGTCGGTGCAACAACGGAGAAGATCAGAGAGAGAGAGAGATTGAGGTTATTAGGGTTTGGGGGTTTAGGGTTTAAGGGTTTAGAGTCGGTAATTGTGGTCAATCGCTCTTCCAAACTAGCTTGAAGTTGAATGATTTTATGTGAAAGAAAATTTAGTTTCCGATTTGGGTGATTGGCGAGACTCACTTGAATTCAACTGCCGACATGTTGACGTTGGGGTTTGTAACGAAGAAATTGTCAATTTGATTGTTTTCAAGTGACAAATACGACATGTTCGTCCCAATCGAGGAGGGAATCGTCAAAGTCCCGTTCAGAGAGTTGTTGCTTGCCCACCTGTGGAAAGAAGACATCGCTAATTAGGTACTCCAAAATAGTAGACAGAGCACTTCAAATAGTAGACAGTAGAATCAATCCCTAAGTTCTGAAAACACTTCGAATTTTTTTTAACGTACAGAAGACAATGATTTGATGCACACTGCCAACACTTACAGTGTTTGTAGACTAGGAAGGGCGAAGATTGCCTCAGAAAAATTCCCTACAATGTTGCTGCCCTCCAAGTACCTTCAAAAAGCAATTACAATTGCAGATTTCAGTAGTAGCCTTGTTAAATAAATTGGCGTGTTTCACAGCACCGAAATTGTGACATTCATGTGCACTGATGTTCCAGAAAGAGAAATGTCCAGGCTCCTGAACTTTTGCCAGATTTGACAAAAAGTCAGTCTTCAAGCATGTATATTTTTCAAGCTAACTCACATATCCATAACAACAATATTATCGTAGTCACTCTAGCATTTTATTTCAGCAAAGTGAAACCCATATCAAACTTACAAAGTTTGTAGATTTAGATTTGATGCCAGCTGAAGCCATGCAGGAATAGGATGAGGGTCAAATGCGTTATAGCTCAAATCTCTGTACAAGGTTCAATTCAAAACGTCAATAACCATTTCACAAATCAATGGTCATTTTTACACACACCCAAAAAAACACGGTATGCTTCGGAAAGCCAAAATTATGACATTCAAGTGCACAGATTTCTAAAAACTAGTGCTGGTTTCGATCTGAGATTCCAGATGAACAACTGGAAAAGTGCCTACTTCAAATTTCGTCGTTTTAACGAATTATATGGCGTTTATAACAAGGCATGGCAAAAGAGATCTTACACAACTTGTAGTCCAGCAGCCACTGCTGTCAAGTCTGGAATGGTTCCAGTGAATTGGTTATGTCCTAGAAGTCTGTATATTGCAGAGACAAACTCAAGGTTAATACTGAGAATCCATCCTGAGTGAAAAACCCAGAAGGGGAAAAAAAAATGCAGAATCATCGTCAATGTTCTGAGCTCTACCTGGGTATGAAAAGCTGCAATAACTGGAGATACAAACTGCAATTATCTACCATATTCAACCCTAACTATAGTGGTATATATAACCCTCTCCTATTATTTTCATTTGCCATGACGAATTGCAGTTGGAAAGGGGGTTATCTCAAATCAAGCCAGATAGATACTTACAGTTGATGTAAGGTGCCAACTGTAAACCGATTGAGACTTGTTGGAATCGAGCCAGACAACTGATTGTTGGAGAGGCTCCTGTTGTTAAAAGCTACAAAGTCAGCAGGCTGTAACTTACTTCAAGATAAAACACAGATTGAACACCAAAAAAGATAGACTGCAAAGCACATCCAGCTGGAATATTACTTACACAATTTCTAGGGATGTGATATTCGATAAAGAATCTGGAATGCTCCCATTCAGTTGATTGCTTTCAAGCAACCTGTAAACGTTGGAAGAAAATGTTTGATTCAAATTAAAATGCAACGATCTGATGAAGCACACAACTTAATATTGATTCAGCGCGCATAAGTGGCATTCCTTTTTATCCTTTTATCCTATTAAACAGGAGGCAATTGGAAGAGGAAAAAAAAATTCGGGATTCTCATGTTTTGATGCAGGCTTACAAGTGGGCGAGTTGTGTCAATTTGACGACTCCACCTGGTGGTGCACCGAGTTCAGATGGGATGCCACCCGTGAAAGAATTGTTGTTGAGATGGCTGCACAGAAACACAAGAAAAATAAACAAGAATTCATTTCCCGAAAAGCCAAGGCAAAGGCATGCTTTGCTTGTGGCCAATTCTTAACCCTTTTAAGGACCCTCAACCTCAAGCTTTTAAGAGGAGTTTATATAGCCAATTTGATTTGTTCAAGCAATTATTTTTGCAACATGCAATGTTCTTCACTCAATCTAATGATGTACAGATTTTCTCCACTTAGATTATACTTCCCACCAATATGATACATCAAAATGGTCATTTCAAAATCATGAATCTTTGGTCCTCTCTACCTTAAGAACATAGGTCCAGAATATCATCAAACAAAACTTGTAATTACGTCATTGGATCCTGGATACTCCTTGTTTGTGTCATTAAAACTTGAATTACAATGAAGGAGTCTCAAAAGAGTATAGAAGAAATCCCATAGAATATGTGAACCCTGAACCTTGCAACGCTAGGTTGAAAAAGAGCAAGCAAATAAAGAGGTTGAGATCAAAGAATTCTCCGAGACTCACATGTGCACACAACTTGCCATGGTGTCCAACCCAAATCCATCGACGGTGGTCGATACAGGCAACCGGCCTGTCATGTTATTAGTGCTGAGATCAAACCAAGTCATTTTCTGAAGTCCACCAAGTACAGACGGAATTTCACCCGTCAGCTGATTGTTGTTCAAGGCTCTGCAAACACAAAGCTCCCAAGCTTCAAATAAGGAAAAAAAAAGAAAAAAAGAAATCGGTCTTTGATCTCTAAAAAAATCCTTCATATGGATTTGGGTACAATAGAAACAATCATCACTAACAATGAGACATGCTTAATCTGCTTATAAGATTAAATCAAGAGTTTTTTACACTACAGAGTGTTTGATTTTATGATATGGACGCTCGGGAAGGTAGCTTACAAGAATGTCAGATTCTTCAGATTGCCCAAAGTAGTAGGTACGGAGCCTGTCAAAGAACAACCTTGAATGATCCTAAAACGAACAAACATAACAGAAAATTGTCAATTTTTTATGCTACCAAAATACCCAAAATAATCATCAAATCAAATTATCTTGCACCTCGCAGCTAGCAATCGATGCACTAGTGTCATGAATAATCATGTGTTCCTATGAATTCCACGATGCCTTGAACAGACACAAATTATGAACAGAATGACTAGTTGAAGTTCACGAGGTGGTAAGACTTACAAACTTGTTAGAGTCGTCAATTGTCCAATCTCAGTAGGTATAGACCCCTGCAACTTGGGGTTAAACGACAAGTCCCTGGAAAATAGAAGAAAGCAAACAACATCAATCTCATTTCCAACATTGAATTTGAACACATGCCACTTCTTCAGTTCAAATCTTCAGGAACCCATCTTCAGTTCATATCTCTAGGTTTGCAGTGATTCGTAAGCACTAGCATCGAATTCAAGGAGTTTTGGGTAGCAAGGAAGCGAACTTACAACTGCTCTAAACCCGAAAAGGATCCAATTGCTGCTGGTATTGTCCCAACAATAGAAGCGCTGATCAATAGCCTGCAAAATTCAATACATGTCCACAAAACTCGCCCATATCAGAACTCTATCATTGTCATTGTCATCCAAATGCATCACTGTTTCCTTATTAATTTTGATTACCAAGGCGTTTCCACCTAGAATTCCACCTGGTCCTTTGAGATTGATTTTACACTTTGAGACGCTGTCAAACTAAAGTTGAAGTGAATACACGGCGCTTACAAGCCGGTGTCAGGCGCAAGCCAAGCTAGTTTAGTTCACTGTCATTCTTCCCATTCAATCTCACTTCGAACGGATAAATCGAAAGTAAAGTATGAGAACTTGAAATCAGAATGCATTCTGTACAAACATTTCAGGTGCAAACATTTCCTGAAGTTGGCGATTCTGGGTGCACACACCTAACATCAACTTTGAATTAAAGGAAGCTAAGATTGTGCTTACAATTTTTTAACTTGTGAATTCGAATCATCGCAATACACGCCTTGCCATTTATCCACACATGGGTCCCCAGATGTCCAGCTGAGGTCGTTAGCACCCCAAGCGCTGCTCAGTGCGTTGAGCGTGCTCACTGCACACAAACAAACACCACAGCTTTCTTCATCACTTCTCAAGCCCAATGAGACAACTTTTTCTAATTAACCTAAATCTAATTACTAATCGAAGTTTAACTAAGCTAACTGTTTAAATTGAAAAATTAGTCAGCTACATGTACACTTAATACTACAGACCGGTGTTATTTTCTCCCTTTAAAATGGAGAAGACGTGGTCCGTCCGTCTGGATGGATTGCACCGGACGCCAATTTTCACACAATGTTGACTTACTGAAAGTTTGAGGATAAAATATTCACGAAGAACCCTATGCAAGAACTTTCATGTTCAAAGGAGATGAGTAGAGCCTTTTTGTGAGCCCAAAGCGTTTGGGAGCGCCTAAAAGTTAGAAATATGGTAAGTTACGCAGAGAGCAGATTCTCTGAGCAACTTGTCGTGAAATTGCCTGAAGAAATCCCTGCATAACCCTTCTCAGTTCAAGCTGTCTGATAACCCAAACAGAGCACATAATTGGAATCCCGCCAACAAAGGCTACAGTAGAGATTCCTTGAGCATGGATTAGGCTGCATAATTCATAATCACTTGGCTTCCCACCTTGACGATCCCGGAGCACGACATATTCTACTTTCCGTTGAATCTGAAACGATTTCTACTCACAAAAACCAGGACCCTATCAATCGAATTGCTGAATTCTGTTTGTTTTTTTCTGACAAGCCAGCACCCCTTCTCAGTAGTGTACACCATGTACGATACCCCAAAACAAAGCCCTTGGAATGCCGCCGAAGAAGGCTACAGTGCAAGTCCCTTAAGCACAAATTAGGCTGCATAATATATCTGACTAGGGAGCGCAGTCCCCCTCAGTCACTCAACAGAGACGTCGACCACCAGCTAGAAACTCTTAACGTGTTCTACTTTGAACCCTTCTCAGGAACTTGAAACTGAAACGATTTCAAAGCAGGCTTAGCTAGTAAGAGTTTGGACTTACAGTCGGTGGGATTGATGACGGCGCCAACAAAACTTGTGCTCCAACAGAAGACCAGTACTGTGACCACTCCATAAAGTCTCCCAAATCGCTGCTCCACGGTGACTCCTCCCATTTAATTTGCTCCTGAAGACTTCCTTGCTCAAATAGTGTAAATCGCTAATAGTGAAACCTTGAATGGAAGGATGCTAGCTAGATATCCCCAAACCTGACGAACTTCCTAAAACTTGACTTCAAATTAAACTCCCCGGTGTGTGGTGGACTAGCTTCAATGGCGAATGTTAAGCTCTTTGGCAACCCAAACAGATAGACGCCGATCCCCTCTGCGGCTTCATACCCCTACGCCGCTGCCTGCAAGCCATAGTCGGCTAGCTACTCCAGAGCTTGTCGACAATGCTTTGCTTTCTCTGGCCGGATCTCAAACTACGTCAACCGAATCTAAAACTAACGATACTTCAGAAGCTACACGAATCGAAGGCTCACACTCTATCAGCAACGCCACTCAATCATCTGGATTGCCATTGAATTATTGCATCAAGCTAGCCCAGGTTGGTAGATTGCTAGCAAGCAAGCAAGCTCACGGCTGGACAGTCGGAGGAAAGAAGCAAACGAACTAATAAATCGATATGAAGAAGAGCAGCTTGTCCAGGAATCGTTTTGAAGAGGAAGAAGTTGGAAATGAATGAATTCGCCTTGACGCGGCCCCTCCGCCCCCCTCAAGCTTTGAACATCCTGAGCACCCAGTTGACCAAAACCTCTTTGCGCTGGCTGTTCTTCGTTTGATTTCTGACCACTTACAGGTACGCCCCCAAGTACGCCCCCAAGTACGCATCATGGTACGCACGGTTAAGGTGGGGTGATGGTGGCCTGATGGGAGCACGTGCTTGGAAAATTTTCCAAAGCGGCTTTGACTGGCTTCTGGCTTCCGTTTCTGTAGCCGCGTCGCGTGTTGAACGAAGGGTTTCACGTCCTCAATTCGTCGTTCACAAGGGCGCGTTTCAGTCGTTTGACCAACTACGAAGGGTGTTTTTCCGTCAATACAACTGAAGGTCCGGTAACCATTCATTACAGAAAATCTGGGGTCTCAAGAGGGTTCCTCCGCAGTCCTTAACCCCAAAGTGACAAAGAGGACAGAAAGTGTCCTCACACAGTTTAAGGTCCAGTTCAAAGTGCTGTAACTTTTGCATCCAAGGTCCAAATTCAATAAAACTTGTTGGGAATGTTGCGTTCTCCCCTCTAGTTTTTATGGTAAAATTTTCAGATCAATCCAAGATTTATTAATTTTTTGGAAGCCAATCAAAGTTCACAACTTCAATTTGAGTTCACCAAACTGCATTTTAGGGCTGCAACTTCGGGGCCTTGGATCTCCTTCATCCATTGCTCATTTTCAATAAAATTTGTTGGGTTTTGTTCCCCTTGAAGTGTAGTTATTGTGGTAAGGTTTTCATGTCAATCCAAATTGTTTTGAATGTTTGGGACCAATTCGAAGTTCAAAATCCTGCCATTTTTGGAGTATAGTGAACTTTGGCGGCTTGTTTCTTCTTCATACAAAGTTTATTTTCAATAATTCTTTTTGGAAAAGTTGGGTATACTAGTCTAATTTGTGTGGCTAAAATTTCATGTTAATCCAAGAATTAATGAGTGACTGAGAAGCATTCTAGTAGAAGGAGGTTCACCTTTAGATGTGTTTTTTGCAATTTTTCTTGTTGATTTTTGACATTTCAAAGCCATTTTGTAGACACAATGAGTCAATTGAATGAATTTTTTTTTCACCAATGTGTTTGTATACTAGTTTTGAATCATTTTGTAGTGTGAAGTTTTTACATTTGAGTAGGTTTAGAAATCAAATTTCACCTCTAAATGTGTTTTTGGGAAAATTTCAGCATCCATTTTCAACACTAAAACATTATGATCTTGCAATCTATGTGGCCGAATGACTTCAAATTTTCTACATGTCCTCTACAACATGTACACTACAAGATTGTACGGTTGAGATTTGTATAACTTGAAGACATTTAGATCCATAAAGCTTCAAAAGCAATGATGTTTTTGAACCCCAGAAATTGAATGTCACTTTGGGGTTAAGGGACTCTGAAATTTGGAGGTTTTTTGCAAAAAAAATCGTTTTTTCCACCCGCCTGAATCTCCAATGGCAGCAATGCAGAAATCGAAATTAATGAAAAAAAAATTGATTAAAAAAAATTAAATTAAATTAAATTAAATAATTTCAAGCTGAAATAAATTTATTAAAATTTATTAAAAAAAAATCACAAAAACTGGCAGATTTTGAGATATTCACCTTGGCTGACACCAAAAGTGCGGCACTTTCGGGGGTGACAGCCCAAGCTCGAAATAGCTTGGTCTGTCACCACGAAGCAGCCCTCTAGAGACCCCAAAATTTCTCTAAATAAATGCTTTACACAATGTAAAGAAAAATTAGTAGAATTTTCTTTAGTTCCCCTAAAAAACTTATTGTAATCTATTCACACACAATATAACCCCACAAAGACACCTACCCATTCAAACATCTCAATATTTTACAAACACAGCGCCCTAAAACACAGACTGAGGAATCATCTTGGCAATTCTTTACGTCTATGAAACTAGGTTGAACTGGACTACCAATCAATCTTATGGTGAAATTGTGGTTATCAACCGATTCACACGTGGACTTTGATCTTTGGTGTGGGCGCTTGAACAAGAATGGTAATTCTTTGAGGCTATGCATGTCAAATTAAGAGGTAGAAGAGGAAAAGAGATGATCTATCTTCTTATTAGGAGTGTGTGTGAAAAGAGACATGCCTAGGAAGTGGATGCTTGCAAGATTGAAAATTGTTCAATAGTCTTTGTCCTTGTGGGACAGAGCCAACTAAAGGCTCTTCAATTAGCCTTGGCTTAGATTTGGACTACCAACCAAGTTATGGCAACATAATTTTCTTTTACAAAAAAACATTCAATTAGCCTTGTCTTGGATTTGGACTACCAACCAAGTTATGACAAAGTCTTCTTTACAAAAACCATTTGTTATGTGGACTTTGGTGTCGGATCTTGCTGAACAATAAATCTACAAGCCAAGTATGTTCCATTTGGGGAGCTATTGGAGGGGAGGAGATGAAAAGGATCCTCTAATCTTATTGCAGTGTGAAAAGGATTTTATGTAAGAGGTGGACTCTTGCTAGGATTGAAATCGTTGGATAGTCTTTCTTCGCCCTTGTCTCATATATTGATATATATAGGTGCTCCATCTGACAGCTTTTTTATCTTTTGGCCTGTCAAGCTTTGTCTCTCCCTCCCAATTTGCATCCCAATTTGCTGCTGCAGTACAATGACAGCATCTGCCACTCACTGTTGCCCCAAAAAACACGCTGCATTCAAAGCAAGGATGATCTGCTTCACATCCGAGCGGCAATGAACTGAACTGAAGTGATGGAATTCAGTCGCCACTCGATCAGTGAGACCGACCGACCGACTGAGTGACGATGGAATGAACGGAAGAAGTCAGACGGCGCCACTTGATTTTACTACTGTTTAGCCGCGTTTGTGAAGAATACGTATTAAATACAACGTGACGGAGTGGACGACGGAGGCAGAGCTGATGAACAGAAGCGCAAGTGGAAATCCAAGCAAAAGTCCAAAGGAAGTGGCGGAGCATCACAGAAAAGGGTGGAAAGTACGAAGAGTTTGAGTTGCTAAGTCTTCATAAAGTCAACCTGCAGCAGCATCACAGACAACCGTAATGTTGTAGTCAGTAGCGTCTGTGGACACTAAGTGTCCGATGGATGGATGGATGATAGAATTTTTTTTTTTTTTTTTTTTTCCATAATAATCATGTAAGTGTAGTGTAGATGTTCATCCTTGGAATTTTGTGTGACTGAAAAAGGGGAGGTCTTGCATGATAGTTTGAGCCTATACTCTTCAATTCAAGGTGGTGGTTGTTGTTGTTTTCCATTTTTTATAATCGGAAGTGTCAAAGTAGCGATGTAAAATGATGTAGTTGGGTGCTCTAAATTTCAACATTCATCCACATATTGGATTATAGGAAATATCACGTATCCGTAAATCTATTTGCATAGACAATCTAGCGATTTCATCCGAGATTGCTTTGGTGATTTGAAGTTTTCTGGTGAAAAACTTCACGGGTTGTTGTCATTTTCAGCTAAATTGTGGGGGGTTTTCTAGTGCAATCTGGTGTGGAGTACTATTTTGAGAGAAAGAAGAAAAAGAAGCTTGGTGCTCTTGGTGTTTTTTTCTTAAGCACGTGATTCATTTACTTATATCACTAGAAGAAAAGTGTGTTAGAATCCTTGAAAATACGTCACTTCGTTTTAGTTGAGTTCCCGGTTCAAAACGCAGTCCAAACGCAGAAAAACGCTTTTTCTGCGTTTTTCTGCGTTTGGACTGCGTTTTGAATCTGGAACTCAACTAAAACGAAGTGACGTATTTTCAAGGATTCTAACACACTTTTCTTCTAGTGATTAATACCCAAAAGAGTGATTTCTACGGTGACCCTCGTGGTGTTCCACGGTTAATTTATTTGTGGGCGGTGTAGAAAGTGATTTAAGTGGAATCATAAAGTTCTTTACATCCATAGACATGGGTTGAAAATTGTAGATGAATATTCATCAATCCACCCAAACATGTATACATTCCTTTTAAATGGAGCTACAGTTTCCAAAGATTTTGTGATAAGTTAGTGATTTCATTTGTTAGTGATATCATTGTCAAATATTCCTTCTAAAAAAATTGTATTGTTTTTTAAGCAATATATAGTTTAAAAGATCCATTGTCTATGGGCTTTTTATTTGTTGTTCAATCCCTAAAAGACTAAAGAACCTATTTTGATTTTTTGAGAACTCAGACATGCTCAATTGACTTTGTAGTTTGGAATATTTGCATAAATTTGTTAGGATGGATGCTTTGTTTCATGTCATTCTGACAATGTACCAAAAATATGCAAACATTTGTTTTCTCCACACACACTCCCCTTCTTTGGAAAAATCAAGAGCCGTTGATCTCCCTCGAGAAAAAAATTCCCTCTTTTTTGATGCCATTCATCTCCAAAAAAACATCCATCATTGATTGGAAATGATCTTGGACGTCATATATATGTATATATGTACTACGTATACGGACACGGAATACATGACACATATACTGACTTCAGATATGTATATGGAATATAAGATACGGAGATGTATAAATGAAATAATCCATATTGAATGGTGACAAAAGTACTTGCTAGAAATACAAGGGGGGTTTAACTAAATGGGAGACCAGTTGACTAGGTAGGTGGGTCATTGTGTAACAGTTTGTAACCCTTTTGGAAAAATTAACAATGAATGGGATGTTGCCACATGAACCCCTTTGAAAATCCACAACGTTTTGGTTGGAAATTGACATTTCTACACAATTTATTCAAACAATATATATTGCAAAAGTTAAAAGGGCGATTTTTATTATTTCAATGTCAAAGTAGGTAGCTAAAAACATAATCTCAAAAAAGATTAGTTAATTGTGTAGTTTGATACCTACTCAAATTCCAAATATTGAGGTGAAAATTGTGAAGAGTTTTATATAAAGGGCAATCAAGGTCGAGAAATATATCTAAGTCTTTTCATTAACTCAATTTTGAAACTTTCCAAATAAAAATAAATACATAATTATGATATATGCAGATTACTAGAACATTCTCACCATTGGGATTTACAATTCTCAATTTCTTCTCAAAGTTAGTAGTGACTTAGTGATTTCTTTCATCAAGTACCACCTTCCACTTTATAATTTGAAAGTTTTTTTATAATTTTTTTTGGTTAAATTTTTTTCATATATTCTCAACACATTCTCTAGCATATTGGGTAAATCACACAAGTTCTAGACATACAAGTATTTTTCTAAAAATGTTGAAAGACAACTTCACCTTTAGGAAGAAAAAAAAAATAATACTTTTTGAAGTCTTGGCACATTAAACTTGCAATTGATGGGGATTTTCACTCTAAATTTTTGGAAAGATGTACTTGAACAAGTAAAATAAAGAATCCTACAATTGGATTTTTAGAGAAGAAACACATATGAAGATTATAGCTTTGCTTAAGGTACAAGTATTTTTAAGCAGTTTGGGGCATTAAAACACTACAATATTTAAGGAATTAGCAAGCACTCTTAACCTCTATTGGCAAATGAGAGAGAGATGGAATTTGAGCATGTGGTTGAGTTCCAAATGTAAAGAACATCCCTACCCTTAGACAATGACTATCTAACCTAAACTAAGATACATGAAGAGTATTATGTGCCCTCCCAAATATTTTTCATGGATGCATTTGACAAAAGCACATATATAAATGTCATTGGTCATTGAGATTTTTGTGGTTCTATCCAAATCCATGATTTAAATAATTGTAATTCAAAATGTATCATTTGAAAACTATTTGGTGCATTCTTGCTATGGCAATGCCATAAAAGTCACTTACAAGAGCTAATGTCTATTATGAATAAAAATGGATATTAATAATTTAATTTCTATTAATGAAAATATTTAAAAATTGGATTGGATTGGATGTTGACTATTCATTTGGTTGATAAAAAATTTAAATATTTTTAACCCCTTGAATTCCTTGACTATATTTTCACCAAAATACTCCAAAACTACCATTTCTAGTGCAAGCATTAACTTTCAGAGGAAAAAAAAAACATTTTTAGATGCATAATACCATAGGATCTTGTAGTGTGCTAACTTGAGAACACATGGAAAAAATTTCAGAAATTTCAACTAGGTGGATTGCAAGATATGAGCTTTCAAATTCACAAAAATCTTTTGGGGGGCCTTGGAGAAAACAGGGCATGCAATTGCTCACTTTTCTATAAAAAAATTTCCAAAATGGTGGCGCTTATTTGGATTTTTTTCATAGACAAGTTGGCAATAAGCAAAAAGTAGCAAATACATGAACTTCAATAAACAAGCAATTATGCGACTTAAATATTTGTCCTTGATTCACTAGAAATGTGAATCAAGGAAACTAGAAGAATGAAAAGAGAATAGTGTAGGACCAAAAACACATCAACAAACTACCCCAAGAGATAACCATAAATGATTGGACTTATTGGACTCTTTAAGACTAGAAGGTCTATAGTTCAATTCTTTTTGGTATCTGTAGACTAAGCACAATCATTTAGTTTGATGGAATTCAAACAAAAACCTTCACCACTACAGTAGTGAGATTATTGCCTTGGAGTAGATGTCAAGTCTCGGTTAGCATTTGAAGAGATTTCATGCTAGGGGAAGGCCGTTTCAGGCCTATTCCCTTAGTTGTGAACTAGAGGTATGCAAGCAAAATAAAAAATAATTTATAAAATAATAATAAAATATCTTTTTAAAATAAAAAAATAATTAAATATTATAATATGATGTGACCAAACTTTGTCCACATTAGACTACACATGTGGCCAAGTTCACAAAGTCAAGGAACTCAGAGAACTCATGATCATCTACAACAACTAAATTTCCTCTAATGTCTATTGCTTTCACTGTGTGCCAAAAAAGATTTTAAAAGGAAAGTTGTGTCTCTCTTTTCATTCTCGATTATTTTTTAATTTCTTTGAAGTAGCTTGATATTAGAGTAAGGTAGGTATCCACTTTCCTTATTCAAATGTTGACGCAAATCTTCTTCTCTTCAATCTAGAGTCAACAAACTAAACATTCAACCATAGAAAGATCGTTGGCAAACTATCTTAACCCCTAAAAGACCAAGGCCTTTTTTCTGTCAAAAAACACTCACTATAAGAAACCTGCGTTTTAGGTGACGTTTTGTAATTTTTTTAGATGATTTTAGGTGATGTCAGAAAAAACAACTTGCATTATTTTCGTCAATAATCACATCCAATATAACATCCACATGTTATATTGGACGTAATTTTTGACAAAAAAACACAAATTGTTTTTTCTGACGTCACCTAAAATCCATCTAAAAAAATTACAAAACATCACCTAAAACGCAGGTTTCTTATAGTGACTCAAAACTGCCATTTCTACAGCAAAGAGTAAAAAAGTTTGAAAATTGTTTTTTTCCCACATATAACTGTAGGATCTTACCCCTCACTAGTATGAGAATGTCTGATAAAAAATTTAGAATTTTTCACCGTACAAATTGCAAGATATTTGCGTTTAAAGTGAAAAAAACAAGTTTTTCAGCACATTGCAAGACTAGATTATTTGACTTTGAACATTTTTAACTTAAACTTTTTGCACTACAGAGTTTTGAGCTTTAAATCATTGTAGTGGAGAGTTGAATTGAAAGTCTAGGAAAAAAAAAGGTTTTCAAAAAAACTTAATTTTCATCCTTAAAAAAATTGTAGAATAGAAGTAGATATGAGATTGAATGAAAATCTATTTTATTAATATATCTAAGACAGAATTAAAATACAGTAATTCCCATGGTGAGATTGTTCTAGAAAACAAACTAAACCATGTGGAACTTTTTTTTTGGCAAAATTGGCAAAATTGCATTCAGAAATGAATCCAACAAGTTATTTTTTCAAGAAGATGCTCTAATTGCCCGAAAAACAAGATTGTCCATAACTTTCTCATAAAAAATATGAATGAAGTGAATCAAAGATTTCCACATAGAAAAAAATATAATCTATGACAAAAAAAAATAAAAAATAAAAAATAAAAAATTCAAATTTTTCAAATTTTTTTTTGCTGCTCGGTCCTCCCTTCTTTTGAGCTATATGGGCATAACTTTTGTTCATGGGCATCGATTGGAAAAAAATTATATTCCCACAAAGGTAATCAATATTTCTATCTTCAAAAAAGTTTCAAAAAATCAGGAGAAAAATTCAACCCGTAGGTACCTGCCCAAAATCCATTTGTCCCCCGAGGGGACACTTGGTCCTTTAGGGGTTAAGAAAGCAACATCCATAACCCTAAATTTTAGGGTTTGGGACATGATGTCTATTAATAGACATTGAACACATTATTGGAAGTACTAGCAAGAGAAAAACATTTCTTGTGCACTTTCAAATGTATTATTTGGACAATATGAGTATAAGCTGTGAATTCTTAAAGAGCTAACTTTAAATGCACCCAATAGCGACACTAGGTTATGATATTCAAATGTAATACATCTCTGTAATCACATCTATTCACTTCCTATGGTTTTCCAAGATTTTATAGGAGACAGTTATAGATACAATGATGGTTATGGGTACTGCTACCTTATGAGTTGCAAAGTGAATTTGGAGCCCTTAGTAGAGAACTTTGCTATGGGGTCTAAAATGAAAGAGACTAACACTTCATAACATTGTACCTAATAACCTAGCAATGGTCCTTCCTAAGTTGGAAGGTATTATACTTTGCTAGATACCTAGGAGAGACTTATTAGTTATTTTTAGGATTGGGTTGGATTGAAAGAGTTTTTATACAATTCAAGTTACAAATAGTGTCAAAAAGAGAATTGTAAGTTTTTTTTTTTATCAAGTTAGGAATTTGCATCACGGAAATCATGGAATCAAATGGGAACTAACCACCACATCTCTCAAATCCCAAGTCCTAAGTCCCAATTGGAAAAGCATGGGAGATTGGAAGCCGACCAATTTGTTTGTTTGGGGCTTTCAAAATTGCACCAGAAAAAAATAATTTGACTAAAAAATGACAACAATCCAAGAAATTTTCTCTTGAAAACTTTGAATTAAAAAAAATCTTGGATGAAATCACTAGGTTGTAGATGAAAACATAATTAAAGTCATGTGATATGTGCTTGCTAATGTAATATTCTCTATCCAATATGTGGATGAATGTTGAAATTTAAAGTATAACATTTGATTTTGTCGCCACTTCATAAAAATGAAAAAAATAGCCCTGGAGCCCACCAAGCCAAACCCTCCAAGTTCGTAGATTCCACAGACAATTGGTGGATTCCACAGCATGTCTCAAATGTTGAGACTTAATGACAGGTGGACTGACTCAACGGTACAGGTGGAATAAATGAAAAAGGAAACAAAGGCACTCCGAGCGACACCTCACTGCTTTCAATCTGACCTTTTCTGAGTCGGTTCCGTCAAGTGGGCCATACAAAGTGGGCCCTGCAGGGTGAATTCTGTGTTTTGTATGGTAATTGTAAAATAAAAGGTCTTATTTTGTGTCGCGTCAATTCTGTGGTCAAACTAATATGGGGGCCTCTGAATGCAAATATGAATCCAAAATTTTCAAATTTTATCGTGTGTGGCAAATAAAAAATTTATGTGTTTTTTCCAGGGATAAATTCATCTTGCAAGGCCCACTTTGTGTGACCTCTTTGATCCCTAAAGTCCCATTGTCCTTATGGGGGACAAAATGGATTTCAAACAGGCTCCTACGATCTCAATTTTCACTGAAACTTTTCGAAACTTTTTCATATCATAGAAAAACTTATGAGCTATCTGAGAATGTAATTTTTATTTCAACTGGTGCCCGGGAGCAAAAGTTATGCCACAATAACCTCAAAATGGGGGAGACTGGGTAGCAAAAAAAATGCACAAAAAATTGAAATAAAATTTTTAATATTTTTTTTCTTGTAGATTATATTTTTTTCTAAATGGGAAGCTTTGGTTCATTCATTTGGATTAGTGATGTGAAAGCCATGGAGCTTCTTGTTCTGTAGGCAATTATAGCAACTTTTTGAAAGAATTTTTTTTCTTCCCACTTTGAATGCTAATATCTTTCAATCTACATGGTCAAACATCACAAAATAATTTATCACATGATCTAAGACAAGTGTAGAACAAGATCCTATAGTAAGATTCTAAAAAATATTTAAAAAATTTAATTCATAGGTGAACGTAGCAGAAGTGGTAGTTTTGAGTGGTTTTGACAAAAACATGACCTTGGGACTTTAGGGGTTAACATTGATCCTGCAACCGTTTCATCAATACTCAACAATCTCTATTAGACCAATATTTTCTCACAACTTTTGGAGGGGTCACATTCCACAATCCTCACACTTTTTGAGGCAACTTTTTTTTAATATTAAATTTTGTTTATCGGATTTAGTGAGAATGGGAGGAGGCTCTACATTTAAGAACTTTAGGGGTTAAATCATATAATGTCCAAAATATACATGTTAAAAAAATCTAGAATTTTCTTCCGATTGTCAATAAGAGACAAGTAAATAAGAGACAAGAAAAATTGAGATAGTTTGATAATAAAAACTATAATTGTATCATCATATGTTATTTATCAATTAATTCACACGATGTTACCTTGACATTTCAGAATTATATTTATAATTGATGTCAGACCTACACAGGCACTAAAACAACGCATATTTTGTCCAATAATGAGGAGTATGTAGCACGCAATTTTAAAATCTTTTAGTAAAACAATTTTTAGTACAAATTTCTCACAAGAAATACTCTACTTTTGTGAAGATGAGTTTTAATTTAGATTATTTGGAGCTTTTCAGAGGTTGCCTAATTATCTAAAATGTTTGAAAAAAGCATAATAAGGTGGGTACACCCAAAACCGTCACTTTTTACTACTGAGCCTAGTTGTTATTATGAAATTGGTCAAATTTTCACACATTCATGTTGGCAAGTGAAAGGAGGTTCCAACGCACCAAAGAACTCCACATTTGGATATTGTATGCAAAAGTTATTAAGGATCAAAGTTCGTTTCTAAAAGTGCTCCATCCAAATAGGTACATAACTGAAATTCAAAATGTACAAACCTTCTACACAAAATAGTGAAATTAGGTTGCCCCAGACTATAGTTGACCATGTCTGAAAGTGTTAGATATGAGAAATTAGTGTGGGGCAACCTAATTTCACTATTTTGTGTAGATGGCGCTTTAAGGTCAGGTGCCATTTAACAACATACTATATCCCCTAAAGGATTGAGGGATATAATTTTGGGTTGAGATTGTGAACAACTGCCACGTTAGATAATATAATATTTTATTTTTATTTTTAAATAGATAAATAAATAATTTTAAAATAGAAATTTAAATGTTTGGCAATGGTTCACAGTATGGGGAACCATGGCCAAATAGTCTCTTAGAAGCCTCATATCTCTCCTTATGTTTGTTATAGTCAATAAAAATTCTTCTTCTAAGAAAACATTTATGCTCTAAATATGTTTAAAAAAATTAAGAGCTACTATAATACAACAATTCTAAGGCAAATAAGCCTACCAAGAATTTTTTTTTAAATAGATAGAGGCAAAACCATTTTTTTTTAAATAAACCTTCAAATTCTAGATTTTTTATACAATTTTTATTTTTAATAATCATATTTTTGATAAAATTTGACAATATTGAAAAATAATGCAAAGATTACATGACCAACATGGAAGCAATAGATATGATTTTTCTAATTATAACTTATTAAAATCACATTTGAGTTGAAAAAGTACATGAGCATGCTTCCTATTATTAAATTGGGATGTCTCGTTGGCAAATGAACCCCTATTGAAGAATTTCTTTGAGCTTTTTGGAATGTGTTCTAGACTAAATAAGAAGTTTGAGTTTTATCATTTTTATAAATTTCTTTGAATTGTAACCATATGATCTTGAACTATAGGTGTAATAGATCTTATAAGAAAACAACAACTTATAATGTCATATAGATTGAAAGATTACAATATTTGATCATGGAGTGTGAAATTTTGAATGTGATTTGAAGTTTTTTGATCTTCTTTTGACATGTCTAATATTAAATCATGGTCATGAAAAAAATATAAGACATGTAACCATAATCAATTTATAGTATCTCGAAATCTACTCTACCATTTTTTAAATGAATTTGCAATGTGATTTCCTTTCAAGATCCAATGTATTTGAGGTTCATTTCCATGAGTCCTTGATACTAAACAATCAAGATTTGCATTGGACAATTTTGCAAAATAAATTGAATAGACAAACCATAATCATGTTTTTTCAAAATTGATTTATGATGCTTAGAAAATAGATTTGTAAAATTTGACTTGAAAGATTGTTCATTCAAAAAAATTAAAATACTAAATGTAATAATTTGATAAGATAAAACATAAAATACTAAAATTTATAATTTATTAAAAGAAGATTCTAAATTAGTTTGTATGTTCTTGACATCATGTAAAGAAATTATGAATGATTAAAGTGATAATTATGATTGTACCCACATAACACCCTAGACTCTATGTTCAAAGGATGTACATTTTAGGCATGAATCTCGATGGTATGATTTAAATATTAGAGATAAAATAAGATGTACTTATTTTGCCACCTTAACATCTAAGTGCTTGTTTAAACAAATGGATGATGCAATGTATTGGAACATCTTCCTCATCCAAATGACAAAGAACGAGGAAGTTGCAAGAAAGATTATGCAATGAACAACAAATACTACTCCACATGAATTCTTGACATACATATTTTAGTAGTTGTAATAACTTTTTTTGTATTTTAAAAACTTAATCCTATTATTTTTAGTTCTAATATCGTGTCACATATTCCAAAAATACTGATAAAATACTGGAAAAAATTTGAAGTAAAACATATTGAATATTGCAATTTAGCCTAATCTAACTTACATGCAATATTTTTTTAAATAAATATTTTTGCTAGTTGGCAACAATCAAAAGACATCGATTTTTTTTCGTAAAGGAAATTTTCATTTTTTTGGGTCAAAACAATGAGATTATTGCCATTTTTTGAGACCAATAACCAAATTTACAAAAAATGACCTAGGTATCACCAAGTATCACCCACGTATCACATGAGTATTGACGAAATAAAAATATCACTGCCTGCAGGTACGGATAAACTCGGTTTCCACGGGCCGTGGAGGTCCGGATTCCAGACCTGTAGATCCGGTTCCCCAACCCTTAGGTCCGGTTTCCAAAGCAGGAGCTCCGGTGTGTGGACGGTAGGGCCAGGCGGTGACGAAGAAGGCACGCCATTTGTGGTGCAGCACTACCGAAACATACCTTTTCTTCCTTTCTTTACGTCGCCTGACTGTTCCTCTACGGATTTAATTCTCCTGCTATGGATCCGGCTATGGAGTGAGACGCGATTGTGCACAACAGGAAGAAGACGAGGAAGAAGAAGAAAGAGCTCGGCGCCGAACGGACTCCCCTCTCAGTTCCTGAAGAGCTCGAGATGTGGAGCTCGCGCAACTATTAGGGTTGCGAACTTTATTATGACGCCCTTCAAATGATGGAAGAGGTCGTCGTTTGCGATTCGATCGCCACTGCTGCGTGATTGTGAGGGTGTGTGCTTTCGAGATCAGACTGTATTTTCGAATTTCGATTCGATTCTTTGAATTTTTTGGTTTGTTTCCTGTCAGGGCGGGGTTGCGCTAGGAGAGTCGATGTTGTGTAACGGGATTGAATTATTATGCACAGCCGAGGCTTATTTAAAGCTTCAGCAACGTCTGTGTGAGATGACGTCGGTGCTGTGTCAGTGGTCGGTGTGAATTTTATTGAATTTCTTTGGTTTTTGATATTTTCGGGAAGCGGTTATGGTAGGAGGGCCGGTGTTTTGACTATCTTACGGGGTTGAATTTCTTTTGAATAACTATGCGCAGTCAGGGCTCACTGAAAGCTTTTGTGAGATGTCACGGGGTTAGCGGTTGATTTAGATCAGGGATATGTGAATTTCATTTTTTTGTGGTGATGTGTAATTCGAAAAGTCAGGGGGAAGTCGGAGCGAAGATGGAGGTTATCTTTGACGGCGGGATGGACGGGCGAGAGGACCTGATGAGGAAGCTGGACGATGAAATGGCGATTCATGTGTTCCAGTATTTGGACACGACGCGCGACATAGCCAACGCCAGCTGCGTCTCGCGTTCATGGCGTAGTTTTGGTCCGTGCTGTTAATCTCTTTCTCTCTCTGTCTCTGTCTGTTTACGTTCTTATTCTGACTGAGGACATGTTGCCTTGTGAGATCGCTAGATTTCGGGATTGCTGTGATGTTTTAATTTCAAAAGGAATCTTTCTGACTTTCTATTCGGCGAGCTCTTAGTTTCTGACGCAACTGTGATTTTAACCCTTATAAAACAAAGAGGCTCAAATCGGGTTCCTTGTTTACTTTCGCAGTTTGAGTAGGTCATATAGCGACTTTCATTTATTATCTATTGACCGACTCATGGAATGTTCTTTGCTGATTCTCGTGATATTAGATTCGACCCCATCTAAATTATAAGTTTCACAATTGAATTGTTAATTTTTAAACTTGGTCTTTCAGGGTTACAACTTGGTGAATTTCTAAGCTTTTGTATCTGTGGTAGCAATTGTTACTCGAATTTTTCATAGGTGAAAATGCTACAGGTTCTATTCAATGGTAAAGTTCAGGTCTGAAGTCTGGAGTGATTGAACTCTTGATGGCATACTTGGAGTTTGTGCCATGTTAATCAAGATCAGTACTCCGGTGAGCAAGAGAATGTTGTGAGATTAGAGCATCGCGTTTTAATTTAGAGAAGGTTCAGTTGATATGTTCTAATAACTCTGACTATTGTTTTGATGCACAGTTTTGGAAGGCCAGCTATGGAAAAGGCTCTGTCTGAAGGAGTTTCCTGAAGTGAAGGTGTTCGAGGAGGTCAGGGAAACTGTCTTAACAAGGGACCAACAAGCAGCTGGCTCTAGTGGCTCATCCTTCAAACAAAGCCTGGATAGGGAAGAGCGTATTTACCGACACCTGTTTCAAGAACTGAAGGATGATCCCATGCTTGACAAAAATTGTATTCGTGAGGCTGTCAGTGCTTCCAGTACTGACAATTATCCTGAGGAGAGTATTGTCCAGACCTTATATCCTCGGCCTCGTTATTCCGATGAGCAAACTCCATCCTATTGGTCAAGTACTGGTCAGGGAGATGTGAATTATCCTGAGACCCTCACCTACCAGCTTGGGTCACCCCTCTGCGTGGTCCATGGAGTGTACATTCGGCCTTTCCAAGGTACTTTCAAACTCTTCAATCGGTATTCTTGTTTTGACTTTATTATTTGGATTGAAGGTCTGCGTAGATGATCGTGTGTATTAATTTCCTTGATGTTGAAAGTTGGAAGTCTTGTACTCGTATCAGCTGGTTTTCCCCTTAACTACGGCAATACATTTATAACATTTTTCTTGGGCATCTATTCTATGTCCCGCTGAAAGAATGGTTCCACTCGTCTATTTTGCAGCTTTTTTCCAACCTGAGCATCCCATATATTCAGCTATGCATGTGCGAATTCGTCTCGGTCATGCAATCAAGTCAGCAAGGACTGATCGCGATTCTGCAAATAAGAAAGACTATGATCATGCAATCAAGTCAGCAAGGACTGATCGCGATTCTGCAAATAAGAAAGACTACGTGTGGACATATGAATCAGAGAAATTTCCCATGGAACAGGTTCTTGATTGCTAGTCTTGTGTGCATCTGACTGGAGTTTATTGGGATCATTTTGTGTTGGTTTTGTATAGTGTAGAGATTGTTACCACGTTAGGGGATGGTGTATTTTTGTTCAAAATATTTTGAGCTCATCTCGGTTTTCTTGGCGATGATTTGAAGGTGGACTCTATGCAAGCATTCAAGTTGCCACGACCCGTTTTGTGTATTGGAGGCGTTCTTCAAGTGGAACTGCTGGGTCGCGTGCAGACTCAGCAGATCGATCAACTTTACTATATCTGGTAATTGTGCATCTAATTTTCATCTTATCCTTTTTTGTAGTTTCTCCATCGTCTTGGAGCTTTCTTTTGCAGTTTAAGTGGTCATGTGTTCCATTTGATAAATAAAGTGAGCACCTCATACACCATGGTTCTGGCTAACCTTGAGATTAACTTAATCTTGGGCCATTTTACTAGCACCTGGTTCCTTTACTGCCGGTAATTGCATGCACGAGCGATTGACTCTGATTTTATGAGGGGTTTTTTGTTTAGTTTTCTGGGGCCTGTTTTTTTTAGATTCGTCCATGCAAATTAGTGACCATCAGATCCGTAAATTTTTACGTTCACTCCTTTTGGCACTTATTCACTCACAACTTTTTGGTGTTTCCTACAGCATTTGTCATGTGAATGTAGTGGGACGTCCACTATCTGATTTCAAAGTAGGCCATCTTCCTGGAGACCAGAGTAAATTTTGGCTCGAATATATAGGGAGATATAAGGAGAACCAGACTGGTGGTGACGGGACCAACAAACTTTTGGTACCCGAAGGAGAGGTAGCGACGGGGACGTGGATGTCGTTTGCTGAACGTATTAGGCAGTTAAGAGCAAGCCGAATTCTACGTCGGAACCCGTTACTTTTGAATAATTACTTGGGAAACATTACAGTGGCGAACTTACTCTTGGATCAGGTGGATCCCGATGACTCCACTAGCGACGAAGAAGTTGACATGGAAGACGCAGAAGAGGAAGCTGACGAGGAAGAAGATGCTCTTTTGTAGTGAAATTGGGGTCTGACAGGCTTGTAGGACTTCAGTATAATTTGAGCACATCACCAATAGTGCAGATCTGTTATGATCGCCCACTTCCTTGTTGAATTTCAATTTCTGATGATTTTGTTAGTGTAGTGTGTCAAAATAGCTAGACTGGAGCTCTTTGTGCTGGTTCTGTTGTTTTCGTGCTTCAACGATAGGGAAGGAGTGTAAAAATTTGCAGTTTTGTTCACAGAGGAGGTTGTAGGTTTGATATTTCCTTCACATACTCTACACTGATTGTATTGATAGTTCAGTTAGATTTCTCAGTTTCAGTTTTACAGTAGGCTTTTAGGTTGGCATGGACCGCTGCATGCATGTGCTATGAGTGGCCAGGAGGTTATTTTTACTTACATGTGACATTGAAAGCGATCGGACCTACAACCTTCATCTTATTATTGTTGATGATCCGCAAGTTGTCCTATGTTCTTGGGAACTTTCGATCAATGTCATTCTTAAAACTCATTACCATCTCTTAAAGGACCGTACAGGAGGGTCCAATAATCTTACAAACTGCTTATTGTGCCATACAAAGAATTTTGCATTATCTGTTTTGCATACAGTACAGTTGACATTTTCTGTTTAGCATAATTAACACTCAATCTTAACACAATTCCAACAAGGATATGAAATTTTAGTTTCGAAAATCAGAAATCCCATTTTTGGTGAATTTTTTCATCTCATTTTCATGGTTTTACATGATAATTCATTGAAAAACATTGGTGATGAATTTTTTTAAATTTGATTGTGGTGATATGTAGGAAACATCCATATGCACATCTTTCCTTCAACAAGCATCTCCAGAAAAGTTTCACAATTCCCTGATAGAGATTTCAATGTTGAGGTGACAATATCCAAATTTTGAAAAATAGATATCTATTTATTTTAATTAGAATTTGGCAAGGTATTTGTATTGTCATGCTCAAATGTACAAAATTAATTATAGTGAGGGTCAAATAGCAAAACCTAGTTAAAATATAAAGATACCTATTTATAAAGTTCGGTCATATGACGCATCACATTGAACTCTTCCTAGATTATATTAATGGAGTGTTTTTTAATGTGAAAGATGTGCATATGGATGTTCTCTATATATCTATGTAATTAAATTAAGAAAAATTCATCACTGATTGTTTTCAATAAAATATTATGTACTTAAAACTGAAATTTGATATGCTTGATTGAAATTGTGTAGGAGTTAGGTTACATTGATTGTTATTTGTCCAAAATGAAAATTTCTAATTCTTTTCTATACTATTCAAAAAAAATTGAATGGTAGAATAGGGAGTTTGTAATATTACTAGACCCTACTAGATTGTACATTTACAATAGCTTGAACTCTTAATTAAGTATTTAACCCCCAAGGTTTTTGACTATGTTTTCACCAAAAACACTCCCAAACTGCCATTTTTTAGTACAAGTACCAGATTTTAGAAAAAAATATTTTTTTGTACACAGGTAACCGTAGGATCTTGTAGTATGTTGGTTTGAGAAGTGGTGGAAATTTTTTCAGAAATTTCCATCGTGTAGATTGCAAGATATTAGCATTTGAAGTGACAAAAATCTTTTGGGAAGCCCTGCTAAAAAATGGGCAGTTGCACTTCACAAGGTCATATTTGTATGAAAAAATGTCTCAAAATGATTGTAATTCTTTGGATTCATTTTTCAAGGGAAATTGGCTATATGCTTAAAAAAATTTAGATCATTCGAAATTGTACAACATATAGGAAAAAAAATAGTAAATAGAAAGAAGTAGAGAACTATTCAAAATACTAAAATGCTAACAATTTATTTATGGAATTGAAAAATGCCAATTCAAATGGTTGTAATGTTGTAATAAAAAATCTACACCTAATGTTTATATTTTTTTTCCAAAAATATTGAAAAATGAAAATTGAATTAAATAAAGGACTTCAAAGTTTATCTTAGAGTAGAGATTCTATAACCACCTACAACTAAAACTCCTCATAACTTTCATCTCATTAACCAAAATGGAATGATTCAAAGCTTTTCATGTATATATAAATCTAGAGAACCAATTTCAAATTTTTATTTCTTAAAAAGTGATTTGCAAAGAAGTTTGTTTTGTTGCCTGGGTTGCCCGCTAAGTAATGAAAACTGCATATCATACAATAACTTTTTAACCATGCACTCAAAAGTTATGAAAATTGTTGGGCCTTAAAGCTACTCCTCAACAAACATTGTGTAAATTTTTTAAATAAATAAAATAAAATATCCATTCGTAATGAGTTTTTCAAAATCACTATTTTGCCAAAAAATGTAGAGGTTAACCCATAAATGGACGATGACTCACAGATTACAAAAATTTCCACATCAAGAGAACCTCATTTTAAATCCTTTCCAACAAAATTTACCTCAAAAATGGTAATATTTTGCTTGTAATTGAAATTTAAAGGAATTTTGAATTTTTCCTTTCAAAATTTATAGAAAAAAATTGGTGATAGCATTGGTGAATCTAACCATATGGAAAGAATCTAAAACTATAAATCTACAACTATAATTCTACTTGCATCTCAATTCCAAAATATTCTTCCAAATAGTATTTTATGATGATTTTTCCAAAATTGCCAATTTTGGAGATGAGTCTAGACACTTAGGGGTTAATGGTTAATATTTCTCTAAAATATAGGTTAGAAAATTTATTGGGGCTTCTATAATTTGTCTTTTAGCTTGCTTTCCATGCGATCTAAACTGATGGTCCAGTGTCTAAATTTGAATTTTCTTGTGTCCATTCAAAATACTTTGGAATGCACTTTCAATGATAGAAATTTCAAGCTCTAATTATATTGAGGATGCTCTTATCACCATACCTATTAATGAAGGTTGTCATCTCATGTTGATTTTTTTTTTTCTTTAGAAAATGAGGTTTGGTGGATGTTAAAAAAAGAAGTATATAACAAGATTCTTTCTTCAAACAATTTAAGGAAAAAAAAAAATCCCAAAAATCTTCACCTACTTTTGCATCCTTCTTGACCATTGCATATAGTGTTTGTGATATATTAGATAAATTTAAATATGTATAGTCTATGTAATTTTCATTCTATCTCAAATATTGTGGTTTTCATCCAACTTCCATCCATATTTAATCCATTCCATCTACTTTCATCCAATTTATAATTAAATGTTATCCGAAAGCTCCCACTAATTGGATCACATTCATGCAAAATTTTCCAAATTAGGGGTGTGTCACACTATTCAAGCTATCGCACTAATTGACATAACTTGTGTATTTGCATCTTCTTGCCCAGCGCTCAGCAGTACACTAGTCGTGGGCTCGAACCGACAGTCTTTTGACGTTCTCATCGCTGCAGCGTTCAAGTCTCGCGGATCCATGTCTTGCACTTGGAGCTCACGCTGTCTGGCACCATTGCTCTGAAGTTTTGAGCTCTTTTGAGCATGATCAACATTATTTTGGAAATCACGTTTCTGAATCATAGTTACAATTCAACCGAATTTGCAATTCATTTGCAATCATGCATCAATGCAATCCATGAGGATGACGGACTCGGAGAGATCATGGCGAGCATGTGAGTCTCGGAATTAATTAGCACAACGGTTTTGTAATTAATAAGGTTGCTGTGAACGACATAGTGGAACATTATTTCTTGAACCATAGATGGCGATGGGAAGAAAGGTCACGACCAGGCTATGGTGTCTGTTGTCGCTGTTCTTGTTCACGGCATGGATCATCTGGCAAACGGCGGAGTATTATTCGCAGGATTCACGAGACTCGCACCGATTAGGGTTAGGCAGTGTCCCTGAGTATTCGTTTCTGGTGTCTCTCCATGGCTTTCTGGTCAAGCATGCAGACAAAAATTCTATTTCCGGGGGGAATTCACCAGCCGTTGCCGATGAAGAAGGGGAGAGGCTTAGTAGGTCCGTAGTTGAAGCAGAGCGACCGACATTGCTTGTGTATGTGTACGAAATGCCAGCCAAGTTCACCACCGATTTGTTATGGTTGTTTCACGACTCCTTGGAGCAGACGGTGAATTTGACCTCGAATGGCAGCCCGGTGCATCGACTCATTGAGCAGGTAGTGACTGAGGTGTGACTGATTCTCTTCGTTTCAACTGAAACCCTAACCCAATTTTCAAGGTTCTGAAATGGCCAATTGGTTGATCAGATTTTGAAAATAATAAAATGTCGATGGGGCTAAATTTTACATCAACGGGGTCAGTGAAGAACATTGCATTTTATGGTCCAAAAGAAAGAAATGAACAAAAGGAAACCGCCATATGGTCCACGCCACGCCAAGTTGCTAAAAAGGACATTTGGTCTGCAGCATTCTGTAGATTTTTGGCTGTTCTCGGATTTGATGGAGCCAGAGGAGAACCGGCTTGTAAGAAGTGTGCGGCGAGTCAGCAATCAGGCGCAGGCAGACGTGTTTTACATCCCCTTCTTCACAACTATCCCGTTCTTTCTCTTGTCTAGAGCTCAGAGCAGATTGCTATACAGGGTATGCCTCTGTTATCCGGTCAGCTTCTATAACAGAAATTTCTTAACCTTTGTAAGGGAGATGATACTATTTTAGCATTTTAACCAATATGAAGGAGTGTGCTTTCATTGGGAGATCAGTGTAGCGCTCACTGGAAGGATCACTTTGGGTACAAGAACTAAACTCTGTGTAGATTGAATTTTTTTCGTGACCAATGTCAGAGTGATTTCTTATGCAATCATTCTATATTTGGATTCCATAGCATCTTACTCAAACTACTAAATTAATGAGTGATCGCTTAGTCTCCCTTGTTGTGCTCTGAGATTGATAGGTTTTCTTTTTAGCAAGAATGTTCGACTGTGCTGATGAAGCCACAGAATATTGTGTTGTTTGAGGACAGGAGGCCGTGAAGTGGATAACAGTCCAGACGGCGTGGCAGAGGTCTGGCGGACGGGACCATGTGCTGGCAGTGCATCATCCCTGGTCTATTAAATCTCATCGTCGTTTCTTGAAATCTGCCATTTGGCTTCTCCCTGATCTTGATTCCTCTGGAAACTGGTGATCACCTTTCGCTCCTTGACAGCTGTATTCTTAGAAAATGGCTAATGACATGATCATAAACCTGGAATGCAATATACTCTAGCCTCTCTAATGACACTTTCTTGAGGGGGAACAAATGGGATTGTTAAGTGAAAGTTGTCCAGTCAGATGTGTACGCAACATGACAGATTGGTGATGTTCTATTACAGGTACAAAGAAGGAGAAGTTTCCCTCGAGAAGGACGTGGTCATGCCTTATGTTGCGAACGTAGAGGCTTGTGACTCTAAATGCCTTGCAACTTCTAAACTGTTACGCAAGACGCTTCTTTTCTTTCGGGGAAGGATTGTTCGTGGTTCGGTACTGCAGAGTTTGAGTTTCTTCTCACAAGTTTTTGGTCCTAAAGCTGTGTCTGCTGATCGTATAGATTTACTCAGCATTCTTGAGACAGTTTCTGCTGACATTGAAGACAGGACCTAAAAGAAAACTATGCACCAAATGAACATGTAATATCTGCTACTAACAGGTTGATTTCACCCTGAAGAATTGTTCATGGTAAGCAAAACTGCTGGAAAGCAAGTAAAGCCACCAGCTAGTGCCCTCAAGGAGTCATTTGTGACAGGGTGGGAGGATTCGCGCACAGTTGGCAGCGGTACTGCGGGACGAGAAAGAGGGAATTGTAATCCAAGAGGGTTCGAGTGGTGAAGAGGGTAAAGCTGCTACGCAATGTGGAATGCGGAGGTATATTCGGATTACTATCAACCGACCTTCTCTAATTGCACGCTCTGTAATTGCTCATTCTCTGTATATCCAGAAAATCTATTTTGCTTACAAATCTGATTGGACAACTTCCACATGTGAGAATGACACGTCAAAGAAGCCAATTTTCTCACCTATGCAGAGCAATTAGAAGGGTTTGAGTGTATTCGAAACATAGAACCTCTGCAATTTGCTGGATTACTGTACAGTAGAGCGTGTTTCATTATTGACCGTGTGATAAACCTGGGAATCGCAGGTCTGTGTTCTGTCTCAGTCCGGCAGGAGATACGCCATCATCAGCTCGCCTATTCGATGCGATAGTGAGCGGTTGCATTCCAGTTGTGGTCAGTGATGAACTGGAGCTTCCTTTCGAAGGGTTACTCGATTATCAACAGGTTCTTTTATTTCTGCTGGACTATCCTTTCTTCAGTGCTGATTACCTTACGCTGCATATAACATTATAGAGAACCCTTGTTGAACATGCTCTGAATTTACATAAAAAAGGAATCCCTGACACCGTTTGCAATGTTGACTTGATTTGAGTTGCTCAAGTCCATGAGACATTGTCTTCACATGTATGCCAAAGCTTTAATTGTAGCTGATTTTCTCTGATTTGGCGTGACATTGCTCTACTTCAAACGACTTGTAGTTGGCACTGAAAAAATAATGTTAAGCACAGTGTTCATATGGCTTGACAAAATTGGGTGCGTTTTCGTAGTACAATTTATCAAGAACGAGACCAAAACATAAAATGCTTTCCTACTTCAATTTTCTCGAATGAGCAGAACGTGGCAATTTGGCAGATAGCCTTGTTTGTACCAGCAGCACAGGCTGTTCAGAAAGGATGGCTGGTGGCCCATCTACGAAACAAAACATCCCAGGATATAGCAGCTATGCAGCATCAGCTTGCTCAAGTGAGTGAAGAGTTGACCCTTCTTTCATTACTCCTCAATGCAATGTCATCCCAACTAGCAGAAGTATCAGTTTAGTATCACTCATCAGATTGGAAGACTTTGCCCAAGTGTTGATACTATACTCATAAAAGACCAATACTCAAGACTGTAAGTGTGCTCAGTTAGAGCGAAATTGTATTAAATCAGAAAGAAAAGTACAGGTCTCAGAAGGGAGTTATAAACAGGATGAATGAGAAAAATAACGGATGACGTAAAAGGACGGATGAAGAACTGAGTCATCAAGGATGAGAAGATAAACGGGGAGTGAGCGTGATTGCAACACCAAGTACATACTGGGATGCACCACAGGGTCTCACAGAAGAAGGCTGTTTCAAAATCATGTTCCAAACTTCTATTAGCGGACTAGTGTATTACTTAGAAGGGAAAAAATCACGTTGTGTACAATTTAATAACAAATCAGCCAATTGTAGAGCAGGAATCGCAAGGTCTGACGCCCCTTATGTGGCAGAGTAGCACACATCGCAGCAGCATTTTCTGAGATGGCCTCCGGAAGCAGGTGTTACTTGTCACCTGCTTGACGTCACTCGCTTTCTCAAAAATACTGCATCTCAGAGCTAAAACCTCCAAGTGATATGAGTATATTCCAGTCAAGGGCCTAGTACGAAACTGGCAAGCATCAGTGATCCCTGTCAAGTCACTGGTACAATGTAGGTACTGAGACGTGTTAAGTTTCTGCAGTTTGCAAGACACCTTCGATATGCAACTCCTGCACAACCACTGGGCCCTGAAGATCTGATGTGGCGCATGGTAAGTAACAGTTTCGATGTAAGAAACCAACTGCTAACTCGATTGAAGTGCATGCATTAGTCATTGGATTTTCAGACATTCAATCTAGTCTGACGGGTCAGGGATAATTCTGCAATTACTATATGGTGTTCATGTGTTCACCCAGAGGAACCATAGATTTGGTGTTCTGATAGGAGTCATTAATGATTTCAGGTGGCCGGAAAGCTGCAGAGTGTGAGACTCCATATACAACGGTCGCACAGACTTGTGCAGGGTGCTTTAAATATATGCAGCTGTCAATGCACTCGAGCTGATCCATCAGGAAGTCACTTCTGAGTGCGATCGCCAAAGAAGGTGCAAAGTATCAGAGCATGGCCACTCATTCACGGGGGAACAGTCCCAGACCGAAAGAATCTAGTCATTCCAAAATTTGATCCAAAAACCACAGGAGAGCATCCTCACCAAGCTTGTTGACCAAGTAGCTTTAACGAAGGTGTCTTGCTCCAATTTTGTTGTGCTTCCATATTGTTTGATCTTGTCAGTTTGTAAATGCAATGTTGGGATGTGGGAGGCAAGCTCGTGAACAAGAAAGTGTTGGATCATAACAAAGGATGAAGATTTGGAGTGACATCACCAAGTTTGGGCAATAAGGATGATTCATTTTCTTTTCTCATGTGTCTTTTTTCTTTTTCTTGTACTATACTATTGACAAATTTCAATTTTTATATTGAATTTTGATGAGGAACATTGTTCTTACTTTTATAAAAACTCAAAGGGTCCAAATTTTGTTGATTGAAGTTTGAAATGAAAAGTACAAGTGAATTGAGGTAGGCTTGAGCTCTACCTTGGACGTACCTCAATATCCTTTTTTACTTTCTATTTTAATCTATATTCAATGTGAAAAATAAAAGTGTATTACAATGTTCTTGAGTTCAACACACTTTTACCTTTTCTTTTTGTTCAAATTGAATGAAAAAATAAAAGAGTTTGAAGTCTACTAGAAGTCTACCTCAAACACCTTCCAGCCTGTGGGCTTGGCTGTGTATTCACTGTTTTCTTTTAATGCAATGTTTCGCCATTTGTTATAAAAAAGAAAACAAAAAAAAACTCAATATACTCTTTCTGTTTTATATTGATTCAAATCCAATGAAAAATTTAGAATTGTGTTGACTCAAAAAAAAGATTTTAACCACTTCTTTAAAATAAAAAAATTCTTTTCAAATCAATTCTTCATGATAAAGAAATTTGAATTTGAAATGTATAATACAAAATTCCAACGACCTTGACAACCCACAATTGAAGCACCTTGAATCTACCAAATCATTAAAAGTATGCAATTGACTTATTTGACCGTGTTCTCAGAAGCAAAAAATTCTCAATCCAAAGAAATGCCACAGTGCATCAAATATGCCGGAACCAACACTTTAGCAACAATTGCTCGTCAGAAACTACATAGTGTGGCATAAACCAGGCACAACTTGAGAGCCTCATGATGCGATTGGCATACATACGTAAGTCCAACTAAACATTCAATACTACACCAGTGGGCTGCCATGATAACTCTTGTTCCTCACCGCAACCTCCTTGCTTCGCGCTCAGACTCAAGGAGAGTCAAGATGTCACCTGCAGAATACCACACAATGCTTTTCAAATTTCCATGGAACTGAAATGCAAGCATCTAGACTATTATTCTACAAAGGAGCACCAATTCTGTTAACTTGGCTTCTAAATAGATGCTGTCCAAGTGTAGTCCAAGGTGGTAGAATTGAGAAGATTTTAAACTAGTTGTCGTTTAACACTGACAGAGTGCTGTACTAACATCAAACACCTGACTAAAACACTTTAGAAAGCGGAAGTTTTAAAGCAACAAGTTTACTACAGCATGACATGGACGTTAGAGATGTGTTTGACAAGGATTTTCGAAACAGTGTAACGTCGAGCACCATGTCGATAATAATGCACGAAAGACTTCACAAGGAACATTAAATATAGATTACAAATTTGTGCATGGTTTATCCAGTGCTGAAGTAAAAACAAAATCGTCTTATAACACGATTGTCACGTTCGAAGAATTTTCTTGGAAGAGCATTCTTGTGAAACGCATAGTATAGGATAATAAAATCGATATGTACCTTCACGCACTGGCCCCTTGACGTTGCGCATGATGAGACGGTTCTGGTCGTCCAGAAACTTGACACGCACTTGCGTCACCTGTCCTCGGGACCCGGTGCGTCCAATCACCTTCATCACAATAGCCAACTTCACGGCGGTATCCTGCTCGTTCCAAACTCACACCTCAGTCCTCGAAGTACCAACACTTTCAATCACCGGCACAGGGGAGGAAAAAATCTAGACCATTGGCCTTGAAAGGTAAAGAGCAACATAGTGCTGAGTTGGTAAAACCAAGCACGAAAAGGATTCTTCAAACTCAAAGGTGCCTAAAGAGAGCTCGTGGTACCACCGTAAGCACCCCATTAGTACAAGAGACGGAACAGAAAGAAAAAGCCCTCGTTTACAGAACCGTAAGCCATGAAGGTACATGAGCAACATAGTGCTCAGTAGGAAAAATCTGGCACGAAAAGACTTCTTAGAAACTAGAGTAACCATTTCGAGAGAGCTTGTGGTACGCGCCCTCACGTAAACCCGCGAAACCCTAAAACTCTCAAAAAGATATTCTAGATTGCAGCGACGCCCATGACCCAAGAGGAAACAAGTTGCATAACTAAACCCCAGAAGAATCCGAAATACATAGTAACTGCTGTTGCAAAAGAGTTGGAAGAACTAGTAACTGCAAAAGGTGTTTTCCAAAGATTCAAAACCCTAATTACTGACGACACCATAAACCATTCAAGAGATTCCAGTTGTAAGAAAACAGGCGGAACTGAAGAGAGGGAATGAATCGCACCATGATGTCGAAGGCGGGAGAGACTGCAGCAGCAAAAGTTGCAACGAGAGAGCCGGGGGCGCGAAGCAGCAGATCTCACGATTGCGAAAGAGGGACATCAGGTTGCCGCTGGCCCCTCTTCTAGCACCAAACCCTAACTTCGAAGTCCCAAAGTCGAACTCCTTATTTGGGCACCTGGATACAGGTCCCGATGCCGGGGAGAGATATCCACCCAAGAGCTGATTCTGAACCGGCCCAGGTATTCCCCTCAAATTCTCACCAACCTAGTGGTCCCCACATCCCAAAGTTGATTTTTAACTTTCAAAACATCATTTTTTGAATATTTTATTTAAGATTTAATCCCTATCAGATTTTTTAATGTTGCACATGATTAATAATTAACAAAGGATCAATCAATCATTTTATATGCAACATTAATTGAGGGCAGATTTCTTTTTCCTTCAATAATTTATGTTTTCTCATCAATCTAGTAAGAGTGGGTTATCTTTTTATTTTATATTCAAAACTATAGTTGCTATGGTCCAATAAAATTACAGGAAAAATAGCTCAAGGTGTTTAGTCTAGTGTTGTAAAGTTTAGTACTACAAAGAACTATTTGGAGAATTCAAAGTGTAGATGTTACTATTGTTAAATTTAACTTCTTTTTTCACAAAACAATTATAACTAAAATTTTGATCAATTATTAAAAAAATTTAAATGCTAAAGATAGAAATTATTGGTTAATTTTTTAAATTAAATCTTGGAGAAGCAAACCTATAAATAGTTTTGAATTTTTTTATCTTACAGATATTTTCTAATCTTGATGCTTAACATTGCCTCCTTTGATGTAAATTTCAAAATAGTCATAGAATTTATTTTATACCACATTTGAGTTTTTTCCAAAATCCTTAGTCCTTAAGGGATTTAGAATCTTTTGTCCCTACCTACACTAAATAGTGAAATTAGGTTGCCTTAACAATTAGGTTGCCTTACTTCAAGAAAATCACTTTACAAGCCAATCAACAAATATTTCTACTTTTTTGTTTGTTTGTACACGTAGAGGTTCATAAGTCCCACATGCATAAATTTTTAATTAAAAAAAGTAGTAAATTCTTGTAAAGAAACAATACATATTTATATAGTGTAGAATGTCGAGAAATTAGTGTGGGACAACCTAATTTCACTATTTAGTGTAGATTCCTACATAGGAAAAACGGATTTTGGGTAGGCTCCTATGGTCACAATTGTCATTGTGATTTTTTGAATTTTTTTTAAGATAGTACAATACATTAGCTTTCAAGAAATATAATTTCTATTTCAATTGGAGATTGAGAGCAAAATTTATGCCACCTTAAGTGTAAGATAGAACTTGTCAAGTAACCCAAAAAAAAAAAAAAAAAGTTACAATAAAATTTCAAAATTTTGCTTCCCATGGACAATATTTTATCTACATTGAAAGATTTGGTTCATATTATTTGGACTAGCAATTAGAAAGTTATGAACAATCTTGTTTTGGAGGCAATCAAAGCATATTTATGAAAAAATAACTTATAGGATTCATTTTTTAATTCAATTTTTACAATTTAAAAAAAATACCATGGAATTGAGTTCACTTGCTTGAATAATCTCACTGTAATTAGTGTATTTCAACTCCATCTTAGAGCTATTAATGATTTAGTTTTTCCTTGAGTCTCTAACCTACTTATATTTTTTATTTTTTATTTTATTTTTTAATGAATAGTCGATAAATATGGTAGTGACATTTTTCTACGGTAGTGATGTTGTTGAAGGATAGTCAAATTTTGTTTTTTCAAAAAACTTGGATATACATTCATTTCCTATCACTCCCATAGAAAACTCTTGAAAACATTTGTAATCCATCTAGTGGACTCCATGACTTTTAGTTAGTGTCAAACTAATTAATCTTGAAATTTTTATTTCTTCTCCATTTAATTCTCTAGAAAAATCCAATAAATAACAATCAAGTTCTTTGTATTAAATTCAAATTACACAATAATTTGTGTCTTTGAATCATATTTTCTATATAAAAAATGTAATGACATAAATTATAAACTTGGTATTTGAAACTCCATTTTTGATCAAATGATCAAATTACTCTGATATATATAAATTATTATATTTATACATTTATCTACAGTTTAAAAATCACAATAATTTTATTTATTCACCAATTTCTTGGAATAAATCAACATGAATAAAATAAATATTTTTTAAAGTATCAAAATATTAAAATTTTATCAATCAAGTATATAAATGATAAATGGCTTGATGGTTGTTATATGATTTGTAGGTCATTGCCATATTTTGAAGTTTATATTTTATTTCTACTTGATTCAATGTGAGGGGTCATGCTCAGTGTTGAGGTTTTTCCCAAGTAGTTTACTCAAACAAATTCTATAGCAAACACAAATTAAGTTGAAGCAAGGTATTTTGTTGGAAAGAATAATTTTTATGTACCAAAGACATTTCTCCAAGTATATACAAATCAAACTTTCTAAAGTGCCAGTACTCAAATGAATGCACATTCAAAGGGAATTGATTTGAATAACTAATTTAACTAATTATGCAACTGAAATTTTGCTTCCCATAGACAATATGGGTTATTTGTACATAATTAGTCAAAAGGAATTGATTTGAATGAAGGAAATGTGGATTTTTAAATTGAAAATAATTATATTATATTAAAAATTATTTTTACATTTGTAATAGTGTATGCATTGTTATTATTTAAACTAGTGAGGATGTTGAGGACTAAAAATATTTGATGAATGACTTTCAAGGAAACAATAGAAACAAATAGCACACCTCTTCATTTTAAGAATAACTTTTGGTTGACTATCTTGGTTAATGACTTTAGTTAAATAATGTCACATACACTATCAACCTACTCTCCCTCTTTTTTCAAATTAAAATTAGTTAGTATGGAATCTCCCTTTCTTATAAAAATTTGTTGTCTAGGCGTCACTCAAACTATCTTTTTGGAGCCCAACATGGAATCCTAAATGAACTTTTTTTAACCCTTATAAGACATCGAGGCCCCATAGTCACAAATGGATGATTTGATTGTTGTCATTGTAGAAACAAAGAATGCACCTATTGGTCAAATAATCCAAGTATTTCAGTAACTACTGTGGTCATGGGGGGATTGCGGGTTAATGTATGCCAACTAAGGGAACATTCAACACCTAATTGTAACTTTTGTTTAAGACCATCTCCTATAGATTCTTACCACTACAATGTACATGACAACCTTTATTAGTGAGAGCATGGGGTTGCATTCATGTTTACCTATTTTCAACACTTTGAAAATTCATAGTTTATTCATACAATGTCCAAAAAATGTATTGTGAGAGAATCTAAAATCCCCTTTTGACTTCCAACAAGACCCTACAAAAACTTTTCCAATACAATAATGGAACCCATAGTGAATTGCATATCCTGATACATTTAGGAGTAATAACTTTACTTTTAGTGGTTGGAGTTGTTTCTCTCTCACATGCACTAAGGGCCACTTCACACTATGGCCGAAGGTCGAGAGGCCGTGGGATTCCACCAATCAAATTTCAAGAAACCCAAAGTTTGGCCTCTCAGCCCTTCACACTAGAAGGCGCAAGACTAAAGGCCATCACCCTCCAACTACCTACATGGCAATAAATTGTCTACATGGCGACAGACTCTCAAAGGAAGTTTGGGTTGGCTATAAATGAATGCCCAAACTATGGTCGAGAGGCCATCAACTTATGACAAGATCTCAACCATTAGATTGGTAGGTGAGACTTCATTATTAAGAGTTTGGACTTTGGGCTTGGCCTTTGAAGGCTTCACACTATGGCTGGCCAAAGGCTCTAATTCCTATTATTTATTGCCTATTTATTGCTCATTTTTTTGGACTCTCAACAAAGTTTGGCCACTCAATGCCACGGCCTCTCGACTTGGACGGCCATAGTGTGAAGTGGCCCTAAGGTAGTGAGATGATTCCATTACAGATTTTTCCAATATGTAAGATTTGGACCACAATCAATGTCTTACATGATTGTAATGGAGTGATTAGTGACCTCATCAAGAATTTCTAACTTTTCAATGTGAATTCATTGTAAGAATTGATTTTTCAGGCCTTCTACATTAAAAAAATATTGTGACTACTTTATGTGCGTAAGATGAGCATTATGGATTCAGATTTTGTTGGCTATGGGATAGTCTAAAGACTCTTTGGAGTCATGATGGGCTGAACACTTCAAAAATTCACACCAAATTCATACTTTGTTGGAAAAATATAATTTCAGTTGCTCTCACTGTTTCTCAAATTTTTCTTTGTGCGGGAAAAAAATTGAAAAATTTCAGCAACCGCGTGAGGCCAAACTCCTAATTCTGACCACAATGGGCTGTTTTACCTTTTATCAGAACAAATCAGAAAAGGCAAAATTCTGGAGAATGGCCGTGCCCGGCACACTCATCAGTGCCAGTTTCCCGAGCAAACTAGAGAAGAGTAAAAGTAAAAGCGTCGTCTTCGACATCTCCTGATCTTCGTCGTCGTCTCAAATTCTTCCAGTCTTTGACGATCAAGTACCCGTCTGTCAATTGCAACGACACACTCACCACGGCACATTTCCTTTTTGTTTCCCAGCTTGCTGCATTTGCTGTTGCACTCGGCGAATAAATTAATCCGGTTTGGGCATTTTCAAGTGGTGGTGGTTTTCCCCCTGCATTTCGCAGCCATGGAGGCTGGGAATTTTCTGTGACACCATTCTCACCATGCTTCTCACAATCCAATTACGGTTTTGACAGGCTTGCCGCAGTGGCAGATCGACGGGAGAGCCGAGCTGAGCCGAGTTTCAGCTCCATGATCAAGCGGAGTTTTTTGTTCAGGTTTTAGTGGAGGTTTCTCCATTCGTGCATCAGCACCGGGATTGGGGTTTTTGATTTAGGGTTTTAGTGGAGGTTCTGTTCATTTGGTCGACCATGCTTCTTACTTTCCAATTACGGTTCTAAGAGGCGCTTGCAGCGCTTGCCGCAGTGGGAGATCGTGTCGAGATTCTTTAGCTGGAGGACCTACTGGCACCAAGATCGGGGGGGTTGAATTAGGGTTTAGTAGAGGTTTTGGCCAGGATGGCGTCTCGGGTGAGTTTGAAGATTTTGTGCAAGCAGCTCAATGGTCGTCCACGGGAAGTCTTGAGTCGGAGTCTGGGGTCGTTGGTACTTGGAGGGCATCTTGAGACAGAGAAAAAGAGTTTTAGGGTTTGGGGTGCAAGGAATGTGTGCAGCAGTGCACATTGCGCGCAAATCTTGTCCCAGTTGGAAGTGAATATCGCTGCGTCGGATCCGGCACCAGGATTCCAAACCTCTTTTGATGGACCCAGATTTTCGATGCCGTCGGGGTTCCAACCCGTTGCGCAACCCACTGTGGAGAAGCTGGATGTTATGGGGTTAGTACGAGCAATGTCGAATGCGCTCTCGTATCAGAAGATGGACGAGACCGTGAGACTTTATGATGAGTGGATGAAGGAGACGGATGCGGAAGGGAACCCTAACAAGCCGAACATCTTAGTTTATAACTTTCTACTTCATGCGAAGCTTAGCCTCGGCGCTCATCCAGATGTCATGCACAGGATCGTGGCCGAGATGGAGGGAAATGGCGTCAAGCCGACGCAATTGTCTTTCAGTTTTCTTTTGCGGTCGGTGTTTCGACAACGGGATTCGATGGGAGCGGAACTCGTTCTTGAGAAGTGAGTTCCTGGGGAACTGATGAGAGTTGTTTTTTTAAACCCTGGGATTCCATGCTTGACCTCATGTTTTCTTAAGCAGTTTTGAGGAGCTCATACAGGGATTTTTATTTGTCCCAGAAATTACCAACGCATGCAATGTGCTTCACTCATTCTACTTATATGAATTTACTCCCATTTAGAGTTTAGTTTTGATGATATGGTCAATCGAATTGATCATATTAAAACCACGAATCTTTGGCCCTTACAGGGTAAAATTTCGCTTCAAATTCTGGTTATTCTTATTTGACGTGACGGTGCTAGATTGATGAACGATCTGAAGGCGCTTGAGACCCTCGGACAATTCAATAGTGTAACATGTTTTGATTCGGAGTGCGTTTTCAGATGAATGTAAATGGACTCCACTTCATATGGAATCTTTCTTTTTCTGTGTACTTGCAGAATGGAGCGAGGTGGTCCAGAGCAGCAACCTGATGGCGACGCATATAACTTCGTCATTGCTTTATGTGCGTTGAATCGAAGAATACCAGCTGCGTTGAAACACTTGCAGGCTATGCACAAGAGAAACCTTGTGCCTAGCAAGACTACGTTCAATGAAGTGTTGCTTGCTTGTGCTCGTGTCCACCGCACCCAAGTAGCGGTTGATGTTATTAAACAACTAGAGGTGGAAGCGCACCAAGCATCGCTCTTTCGTATGATTTTTACAATTTTATGGAATATATTGGTAGCAAAGTTGTAGTTTTCCCTTTGTTGACCGATTCGTACTTCTGTGTCCTTTCAGGCTCACGAAATGGTGCCACAAGTGCAAACCTTGGTAGAACTTGTCATAGCAGCAACCGAAGTCGATGACGCGGTATGTGCTCTCACTGCTCTACAACGCCTCAACAATCGGAGTTCCCCGAAGACTGTACTGTCTCTAGTAATGGATGAGGGGAGTATTGTGGCTATTCTTGGAACAGCTGCACGCTCTGGTAATGCTGAACTCGCCAAAGAAGCCTGGGAGCTTCTTAAAGTGTCTGTGGGCTCAGATCGTGCACCTAATCCAGCCAGTTACATGGCCTTGGTGCACGCCTTGTCCACCTCGCAGCAGTTTGATGCCGCGTTTTTGGCTCTTGCCGAGATGCAAAGTCTCTTTGGGACTTCCCAAGATGCAGAGGAGTTGGAGATTTTGAGTCCATTCTCGTCATTGAGGCCTCTTGTAATTGCGTTATCTCAGTTAGGCCCTGCAGGCCTCGATGGGGTGAGTTTTGTTTTGAGGGTGTACTGCTTGTCACTTTGATATCTTGCATTTAACATTAAAGTGGAATGGTTAATTTTTGTGTTGTTGTCATTGCTTTGCCAACAACGATCCTGATCATCCATGAAAGATTAGTGTTGTTTATTTGACAATCTTCTCACATCTTTTATTTGCAGGCGTACTTTAAGCTGGCGGAAATGCATGCTGCTGGACAACCAGTACCTCTAGCTGCCTTAAACTGTGTCGTACTGGGCTGCGCCAATATCTGGGATGCTAACCGCGCATACCAGACCTTCGACTCTATTGGAAGCACATTTGGACTGAGACCTAATATTCATTCTATAAACTCTCTTTTGGAGACCTTTGGAAAGACTAGAAAGGTTTGTTCTGCTTGAAACCGTTGTATTGGTACTTGATGAAACGCAGATTATAAATTTGCATCTTCTTTGCATCTCCTAACGAGAGCTGTTTGTGGGGGTTTGCAGACGGTGGAAGCAGTAAAGTTGTTCGATTATATCACCGAGTCTGGTGTTACTCCAGATCAGCGATCTTTTGAGCTGATGATTTTCGCTCACATTGTCAATCGTGATGTTCAATCAGCCTCTGCCATCCTCTCTATCATGGTGAGTGCTTTTCAACACGTAGGCCTGAACAGTTCTAGTGCTGAGAGCTCTATTGGAAAACGCATCAGCAACTTCTTAAGTTTGTTTTCTATTACAGTCATGTCTTAAAAGCAATGTGTTAAAACTATTTACAAGAATTTTCGTTTATGTTCTGGAGATATTTTAGGGTTTGAATGCTCCAAGTTCAGATCATCACCATTAACCCTTAAGTGCCAAATTGGCCGCTTTCATATCTGTAGGTGTTCAAGGAACCATTTAAAGTAAATCACGCAGGAAGCTTCAAGGAAGGAACAGAATGTACAAATAGAAAGAAGAGACCACACCCTGCATTTTTGAACGATACAAGTTGATATGTTATGAAAGTTCTTGAAATCGAGATCTATGTAGCTACTAAAGCGGAAGTTCTACTTTGTAGATTGGGCGCTTAGGAGTTAATTTGATAATTCTTTACAAAGATCTGGTTAGATTGTGACTCATGCACTCTGATGTAATCTCTTTTGCTGCAGATAACTTCTGGTTACACCCCACGCAGGGAAGTCCTCTACAAGTTGTGGAGGCGGTGTCGTAGAGAAGGTGATCTACAGAAAGTTGACAATCTTCGCAGATTGTTCACAAGTTATGGTTATCTGGATTGCTTTGTTGGGGAAAGCAGGCGTCGTACTATCAACACAGCTGCAAAACAAATCCAATCTGAGCCACGCCAGGCCTCATGAAAAGCTCTTAAAGAACAAAAAAGGACTCCAAGAATGCCATGCCAGATTGTTTGCAGTTGGCCAGTCCCTGAAGTTTGAGATCAAGATGGTGTGGCGCCAGGACGTGTGGTGTAAGTCTGTGAAAGAAGCTGCAAGCTAAAGGTTACACCTGAATACTTTTTGTTGACGGTGTTTGGAAGTACTTCTGAGAAATTGTTGCTTTGGCATGATTACAGCACTGTGAAGAAGTAGAAGGGAAAGAAAGTTTCCTTGCGGACGAAAGTGCTTCTTGGCTTCATGTTTTTGCACTAAAAGGGGCGATACACCATTCTTTAGAGAGAAACCGATTTGATCTTCCCTTCAGATACAAGGGATATATATTTCTCAGCTGATGAGCACACTCACGGGATTTCAGGTACTCATATGTGGTCTCGAAATCTCCAACTTATAAATCTCATTCGTCACTGGTGATTTTGGTACCCAACATCCCAGTCTGTTACAGATACTTTTTTGTTCCTGTCCTCTTCGCACTTGATCGGTCACTGACTTACTGCATATGCCTTATGTGAGGATCACCTTTATTATAGTTGAGTGTGTTTATTGTGATGTGACCAACTCTTTGTGATGTGATACAAATGTGGATACGATTGTTGATATAGGTGCAAATTATCCCATATTTTTGGTAACTTGAATATTAGTATTTGAATTTATGGACATGGGAAATTAAAATAAAATAATTGGGAAAGGGTGTTTGGCATCAAGTTTATTAACTGAGGCTTTGGTACATTGATTGCATATTCACTCAAATTTACTTATGGTCTTTAGGGATACAAGCATGGCAAAATCAAACTTTTAGAGTATCTTTTCACAATTCACTTTAACTTCTTCAAATATTAATAATTGTATCTGAAAAATAAAACTTGGGATTTAGCTTCTATATTTTCATTGAGCGACATTGGAAGAATATTTTGAATGTTGGAATTTCAAAATCTTATGAAAGTTATGGAGATGTGAATTGTAAATTTTGAAATTATATTTTGTTAATCTATAGTTTGTAAATTTGTAGTTTACATATTTGTAAATTTGACAAATTTAAAAAACATTATAAATTTACAAATTAATGAATTAATGAATTCTAGATTGTTATCTCTTAATGTTTAAAATTTTAATTTTAATAAAAGGAAAATGAATTTATTTATTCATAATTTTGCAAAAGAATTTGGTAGATGTTGAAAGTCAACCCCATTACATCATGTGCAAATGTCTCAGATATATGAGTTTCTAATAAACATTTAAAAAACCAGCAATAATAAGTTTCCAAATTTATAATTTGCATATTCATAGCTTTGAAGAAATCAATTTATAGCTTAGGAAGATCAACATTTCAAAGTCCCAAAATCCATTGGTTGTCACTAACTTATAGCATAGCAAATAGTGGCATCCTAGTACCACTTTGAAGCACGTCTCTAATTGTTTACTTTATACATGAAGAAATTCACTTTGACACCTATAACATTGATCTAGCCAAATTGATCAAATAAATTTTATTTCTTTAGGAAAGAGAGCTTTTTATATCTTGAAGTATGCATGTGGAAGAAACAACATAGTTTCAAAAACTAGCAAAATGAGCTTATCAGAATTACCAAGTGAATTAGTGAATGACATATTTTCCATCTTTAGTTACAATGGTTGATTAACAATCAAAAGATTCTTAGAGTGATCATTCTAGTCATCATATTGGATTCAAATTTGGAATTGCAAAAAATAAATATATAATGTATAATGGCTTCCTATAATTTTACTGGTGAGATTGATAGGTGTGGTGAATCCTTGTCCATTAAAAAGAGATTTTTCAATCTTCTTAGGCTATAAACCAAAGGTGATTTACAATTGCATTTATAAACTAGCTACCTCTATATGTTATTGTCTTATTAAAATTACAAAAAAAATCTTAAATAAGGAAAAAAAAATTACATAGTTACTTTATGCACATGAATATTAATAGAAATAGCTTTTATATTGAAAATAAATAAACCTTATAGAACTACAAACTATTGAAGGAAGTTTATGATGTTGTAACTATGTAGACAAAGAAATTGCAAAGGTAGAAAGAATACACGTAGAACCTCAATCTTGTCTAAATATTCATGTTACAAAAAATAATATGCTAAAAATGGTTGCACAAAGAGTCTAAAATCAGATGTTATCGAAAGATTCTTAGGGTCCCAATCATTGGACCTTATGAATCTACTAACTAAAGATTTTTTTTATATTGACGGTATAAGATAATGCCTTTACATGTCCAACCAATAGGCATAATTCCTAAAAGTCTTAAGTCATGTACAAAACCTTTCTAAGTTCTTTTGTCTTTAAAACAACATCATGTAGAGGTAGTGTATTCTAAGAGGGGTCCACAAAAATGTCCACTCAATAATTTTAGTACATTTTCTAAGCAAGTGCATTTCATAATATTATTTTCTTAATGATTCACTATGAGTCTTCTGGCCTAAGGATCTAAATGGCTTTGGCTACAAATCTAGGATGTCATTTTGTGCATTTTTTTGCCATGTAGAATAAAAGTGTTCTCCATGTCATTCCCTCCCTTGGACTTAAACTTTCAAGTTAAAGTGACATTTCTTATTCTTCTTGATTTTCAAAGCTTTCAGTGGTTCTCACAATTCTTAGAATCTAGACTAAAACAAGGCCTTTGAGTATAGGAAGAAAATAAATATTTTCAATTCTACCGTATGCTGCCATATTCAACATCCAAGTGTTGAAAGAATTCTTGTAGGAAACTACACCCATATGGCACTCAAAATTAAGGATTCTATGGTCTTAGTAAGAATAGTTTCAATTTTTCTTACCAATTCTCTTTGTATGTTCCATTTTTGTTCACTATGTTTCCCATTATTCTTAGTGGACTCTACAACTTCCTTCATTTTTATATAATTTTGTACTCCTTAAATCTTCCATGAATTCTAAGTTTTTAATGTACAATACTCTTCATCTATGGCATTTTATTCATGTGCATTATTTCTACAAATTCAAATAGTCTAAACTCATAATTTTAAACCTAATTTGGACAAAACTCTAGGATTTATTGAAATTTTGGATATTTTCCATTCAAAATGAATTATGTACTAAAGTGAACCACTCATAAAATGCTACAACATGCAATCATCTATAGCATAATGTTATTAAAGTGTAGGTGTGAATTTTTTTGTCAAGTGAAGGACCAAAGATTTGTTTTCAAGTACTAAAAAACATTGTACAACTTAATAACATTTGACATAGTAATTGTACATTAACACTAGTAGAAAATCAGGCCCAATCTGTTGTTTTGGTCGCGTTGATCATCAACAAATTTGTTGATGATCAACGCGACCAAAACAACAGATTGGGCCTGATTTTCTACTAGTGATTGTTTACCTTGCATATCTTTAAAATCTTTTACATTGTTAGCATTTGATTAGTGCGATAAAATTATAGATGTGGCTTATTCAATCATATGAAGGATTAAAGATCATTTTTCAAGTAGTGATACATATTGTATAGTAACTTGCCAAAAAGATTGTCCTTTATTCACCCATCACTACCATTAGAGGGACAACATTCTTTTTGGTAGGGTACTATACAACTCTTAATAATAACATTCTAATTGTACATTACCTTGCATATATTTAAATTCTCTCACATTGTATTTACATTTGATTAGCAATAAAAGCGTAGATGTAACTTATTCAATCAAGTAGAGGACAAAGGATTAGTTTTCATTACCTTTCATATCTTTAAAATCTTTCATATTGTTTCGACATTTGATTAGCATAAGGACCAAAGATTAGGTTTCAAGTAGCGATAAACATTATACAATTTTTAATAATGACATTCTAATTGTACATTACCTTTCATATTTTTAAAATCTTTCATATTGTATCCACATGTGATTGAATAACTTTAACATGTCAAGTTGTAAACACATCTAGTAGTGTATCAATCTAGAAGTTAATTCTTTATTCTAATAAGTCATTAGAGAGTACTGAATGTACTGTACATAAGAACTATTTCAAAACTTCCTTACTTTAATACAAAGTAGGATCACTCATTACCAAGTATTTATTTACAAAAGGGAATTCTTCATTAAATTAAAAAATAATAATAATTATATATATATATATCCCTTGAACGTCAACACGCACACCAAACGTCCAATGGATGACAAGGAATCTTTGAGTGTAGGACAAAAGTGCAACTATTCATCTTTGGAATTGGGTTTGGAAAGGGAAGATCTCTTACAGTACTTTGACTTCCAATAGGTGCTTTTGCTATTTCTTTGACCAATGATTCACTCGGTAATACAAAAAGATGATTTTGAGCATCATTCCTTCAACGTTTGAGGTATATATATATAAAATAAATCTAAAGCAAGAATTTGAAAAATTATGAGCAAAACTATCACCCCTTACATTTATTGAACACCAATCTTGGACTTTACTAAGATTTAGCTCCAATTTATCTATATGTGACTAAAAATTAGACCTCACTCAATTATAATTGTTAAAAGGGTTTACTTGGTAATAGATAAATCTCCCTATAGATGTAAGTAATTGCATTAGATTCTTGCCTTATGGATGCTAATCCCTATGTATTCATCTCAAAGATGTACGATTTTTTCTTAAGAGCCTAGGGTTGATTTTTGATAAACCAATTTTTGACACTATAAAAATTTATTGTTACATTTGTATTATGTTCCAAAAAGTGCATGCTAAAATTAGCTTAAATATCCTTCTAACTCCCAACAAGGTGTGACAAAATCTTAAATAGTTTATTAAAAAGAATTGTACTCAAATGCCTCGTCAAATACTTATATTACATTTTGAATGTAATCATCAAGGGGTCTTTCTATAGTGTCTATGTACATGGAATAATTTCATGCTCAGTGACACAATTTATAAACAAGATTGAATTAAATTGTTTCAATGGTGAAAAGAATTGTAGTGCTTGACATGATTAATTTCTTCAATTACAAAGTTTAAGATTGTTATGTATTTAATTGAATCTTTCCACTATTGACCAAGGGTTGTAGCCAACACATTTGTTATCTTATGATTGTCTATGATTGAGGGAGAATAAAGGGCAAGTCTAAGTTCAATTTAAACTAGGCCTCATAAATATAGAGTAACTTGACATTCAAGTAAATGAGAAATTGACATGAGAAAAAGACATGACCTAAAATAGACAAGGTTTCTTGGTCACTCAGATTTTGTGATTTCGGAACCTCTTGAAGCTTGTCTCACCACATATTTATTGTAACTATAACTTCCTAATGGCAAACTAATTGGCCCCATTTTTTCCATTTGTTAATGTTGTTTATAGTTGAAATTTTAAAAAAAAATTGTAAATGCAAATTTTTTGTTGAAATTTACAAAGATTTACTACAAAAATGAATATTTCTCATAGAAGTTTTGGTTTCACTTAGAAAAATAAATATTTATAAAAAAATTTGGTATTTCATTTTTGTAATTAAAATTTCAATCATTTTGTGTTTCATGTTTTACCATTGATTCCATTGTAAGTACACACTAAAATAATGGCATGGTCATTTGCATTGTATTTTTCTACTTCACTTTATTGAAGGTAACATATTTTTTGAACTTGTATTTTTTTTTGGTTATAAGTCTTTTCTATATTCCATTGCACCTCTGCTATTTGAAATTATGCTAATATACTTAGAGGTGAAAAGGAAGAAGAAAGGGGATAAAAATAAAAAGAGGCCTAAAAATGAAGTGTTAATTTTTACATGCTACGTGAAAAAAACATTAAAAAAAAATCAAAATTCACTTTTCTAGTTTGCCTGATGGATGAGAGAATTGGTTGGTGGTCACAACTCTAAATCTTTGGCCTTGAAATTGGCTCTTGAAGAAAAGACAACAATCAATATAATATATAAAGAAAGATGAGAGAAGAATTGCAACTATGCTATGAAAGTAGGAAGAGATGTTATTATCTACATTGGAAATAAACTTAAGCTTACTTGAAGGCCTCAAAACAATCTTACATTATTTTCCAAAGGAAGAAATAAATTTGAACATGCTTGAGGGTCTCAAATAATTGCACAAGTTAGTTTCCTAATTGTAAATAGATCTTACTTGATAGCCTAAAGTTAGATAAAATTGGTTTGGAGAAAAATAAGTCTTTCTTATTGTTTAGGACTAATTCTATAAAATCAATTATTCTAGTGTTGTATTGATTACTTTATTTTACTTTATTTTGTCTAAAAAATCACTATGTGCACATCAAATACTACTCCGATTTCTTGAAATAACCTTTTTAGTAAACTTGACTTGTTTTTTACATTGAGAACAAACTTGAGCTCACTTGATAGCTTCAAACAAGTTTGAAATGGTCCACAATGTAAATAACCAACTTTGACTAACTTGAGAAAGCTCAAAGGAGTTTTTCAAATGAGAATATATTTCATCATGCTCAGAAGGACTAGACATTATTACATGACGATAATTATAGTCTGAAAATAATGGATAAATAATCAAATTTTCTTGATTAAAAATCAATATTTTTTCTTAATTGGTGACTTCTACAACTTTGGGACACATAGATATTTGTGTGGTTTCATTGTAAAACCCTAGTGAACGTGAAATTTTATCTGTTCCAAGACACGAAGGATTTGATGTCATTTTTTCATCTATTTTAGGCCATGGTCATTTTGTTCTCCTGGCCATAGTATAAAGTGACATTGGACCAAGTTGACCAACCAACTCTTCTCCTCCAATTACATTGTAGAAAATGGTTTGACCACAACTTTTGGGTGTTAAGGTAACAACACCTAAATGCATCCAAATAAACAATTCAACATGGTTTCCATTATTATATTGATTTTTTTTAGTGTCTTGTTGATAGTCAAAAGTAGATTTTAGATTCTCTTAGAACACATTTTTTGGACACTATATGAATAAACTACAAATTTTAAAAGTGTTAAAAATATTGTTATTTTCAATTGTGACCCTAGGCTCTCATGAATAGAGTGTATGCATTTTAGAATTTACATTTTAGGCAAGAATTTGTAGGGGTTAGTTTTAGAAAGGGTTCACAATTAGGAGTTATTAGCTTAGTGTCAGAAGATCACAGTGAATTGATGCAAATGACCTCTTCCCAACAAGTTCAAAACCATTTGAATTAATTTACCTTCACTTCCATTTCAATAAAGGCGTTCTTAGATGAAACTCACGTGGGTACACCCAAGATTGCAACTCACCCTAAACCCCACCTGAATCATCACTCTGTGTACATCTCCAAAATCAGTATCTACATTTGTTGAAGAAACAATTCTGAAACCTCTACCACAACCACACAAAACTTTGACCCTCCCTAACTTTTGCATATGATATCCAAGTGTCGCATTCTTTGGTGTGTTGGAACCTCCTTTCACTTACCACAAGAAAATCAATGAAAATTTGACCATTATAATAATAATAACTAACTAGACACAGTAGCAATAAGTGGCGGTTTTGGAGGTACACCCTTAAGTCAACATTGATCTGATAATCACTCTCAGTCAGGAGATTATGAGAAGATGCAACGGTACAGTTGTCAGGTGATTATAAGGAGCATATTCCCCCCCCAAAAAAAGAAAAAAGAAAAAAAAGAAAAAGAAAAGAAAAAACTATTCACAATAATTTCCAATTCAGTGGGTTGCAATATTTTGGAACATATAATAAGATTTACTTCATGACCATGGAAAGAATATGAAATAAGAAAAAGAAATATGAATGAAAACTCATTTATATATCTAAAAGTATGTTCGTTCATCACAATATCATCATGGTTTGGGGGAATGTATGAATGAGTAAACTTTCAAATTTTTATTGTTGTTTATGAGAGATTTTTGGGTACGAATTATTTATCCCTTTAGAGTTATTCACAAACATAGATTTTGAGTACTCACCTTGAGTACATGACACCATATATTTTAATTAGTATAGGTACCACTAAGGTAAATTATCCCATTCAAGTCCAAACTTCCATTTCGGAACAAGGCGCCTTTTTAAAAAAAAATTTATGAAGTGCCAAAAGTGGCAATATAAAATGTTATATTGGTGCTCCAAATTTTAATATTCATCCACATATTGGATAGAAAATATCACATTATTTAACACATATCACATATCTATGATTCTATTTTCATCCACAATCTATCGATTTCATCTAAGATTTTTTTTCAAATTGAAGTTTTTTGCCAAAATACTTCACAATTTGTTTCCATTTTTAGCCAAATTATTTTATTTTGATGAAATTAGGCATTGTAAGGCCCAAAAGGCCTTATTCCGGACATGAAGGAAAAGCCCCATTTTAGGTTCTTTGCATTGAAAAACATAAAATATATATGAAGGGATTGATTGCTTACTTGAAGGAGTTGATTGCATGAAACGAAGATAACATGTGTTTGGAATGGCAAACTCTAATCATGCCTTAGTTATACAGTGTCATTAGTTCACTATGAGTTCTTCTCTTTTGAAGACTGGAATTTTTATCTATCTATCTTCACTACAAGTTAGCCTAAAATTAGAGCATGCAAATCAATTCATTCTTATAGTAGAAGTTAGTAGTTGGTATTGAGGTCATTATGGATTGAATTGGTCATGTGTTAAGTTGGACTTGAGTTGATAGATGTCCTACAATAGCTATTTTTTCTAACGTTGACAAGGATGTCTCTATAGGTTGAAATGAGATGCCTAAAATAGTTCCTTACTAAATTTTTTTTTAAAATTACATGAAGTCCAAAAATTATTTTTTCAATTGTAATGTTGTTTCTTATTGCTTGCCTACTAATGAAATTTATTCCCACATTTTCGGATAGCAATATCATACTGCATTTCTCATTCTATCCATAATTGGGTAGTTTACCTTAATTATTAAGAAATTACCTTCCATTGTGAAGTATCACACATATAGAGAATTTTTGTTCTATTTTCAAGATCATGCAACCCTTAGTGTAGTTGTGGTCTAGTACTTTCAAACATACAATACACTTGCCTATCCAATCAATGAGGTGAGTAGTGAGGACAAAAAAATTGTATCACTATTTATTTAATCGTTACATTTTTTGTTTCATTTTCATTTGCACCTGTAACATTCATCAATCTTTCTTACTAAACCCAAATGACATTCCAACAAAGTTCTTCATGATAAAATCCTACAATTACATCCTTTGGGGTGGCATTGCATTGCAATAACTATAATTCTCATTTTCAACCCCTATGTTCTTTATCATCCATATTCTAAATGATGAAAAAAGTGCTTCAAGCCATTGCTTCTTCCAAATATTTACACATTTATTCCAAGAAGTTTTTAAATCTTTAATTTACAAGTGAACCTTTCTCTATGACCTACTTGATGAAATTGACGGAAATAATATATCTAAATAAATATATAAGCAAAAATGTGCAAATTTAAAAAAAAAACATTTAAGTGTCGATCCTTGAATGCTCAACCCAAAGATAATAAAATCGCGTTTGAAAATTTAAAATAATTAATTGAAACTCCTCCAATAGATCAACAATGGCTTTCAAAATGTTTTGTAAACTTATAAAAATTGTTGTAGCTAATTGAGGAATTAGAGATTTAACCCTTAAATTTTTCGGCCATTTTTAAGGTGTTTTTGATCTTGATTTTGTTAGTTACAAAGAATTGAAGCTCAAAGTAAGATGAGTCATTTTTAGGCAAAATTAACAATAGGATCTTGTAGAAAGCCAAGTCCTTATCATCTCTATAAAATTTGGTTTCAATCTAAGTCACTCATAGATTGAAAGATTATAATGTACAAGTGAAGGATACTACAAGGAAATCAATGTTTGGGTGTAACTAAAATTGTACTTTCATTGGCTCTTTTGAACACATAATGTTTTAGAAAGTTGGCATCCTATGCTCATTATCAAGGTAACCAAGTTCCACATATATGGAAACAAGTCTTGTACTTTTAGGACCAAAAATGAGTGAGAAAATGGTCTTGCAATAGCGACCACTTCATTGTTAAATTTCTGAAATTATGAGATAAATGGAAGATTTGTCACTCAAATCTAGAGCCAAAATTCAAGATCAAACATAGTAGAGTGACAGAACACGAGGAAAGACATACAATAAAAAATTGAAAAGTGGCTCAAATCTGGGTGCAAGATATATATTCCAATGGTTGTTTGTATCCCACAAGACTAGGCACAAGTTAAAAAAAGGAGGAGGACAATGCTACTTTAGGTTTAATCTACTATTGAATAGTTCATTGAAAAAAGGCTATGAACAGTTTAGGCTAGGAATCCATTAGAATTCCAAACGTCATCATTGTTCAATCCAGCAAAAACTAGAACAAAATAAAAACTAAATGAAAACTAGAACAAAATAAAAGCTAATAAAAAACTAGAACAAAGTAAAAGCGAAATGAAAACTAAAACTCTTCTACATAGCTACACGTTTTTAAAAAAAAAATCTCCAAGGATGTTCCTCACATAGCTTGCCACACTTTGCTTCTAAAAGTGCGCCAAAAGTATCCAATCACCTCTCTCCTATCCCAAAGGATAACACTACCTTGATAACATTGTCTTGATAACATTGGATGGTATATTTATGACCCTGTTTGATTATGAATGCATGGGTCGCTAAAAAATTTAAGGATTAAACAACACTAATGTGGCTTGTGCCATTGCTACAACCGAAATAAATATTACATGATTTTTCAGGCCATTGAGAGACTGTGAGTTCCCAACGTTCCCTGACTATGAGAACGTTGTAGAACGTTGGATTGCATAAATAAATTATTTTTTAAATATTAAAAATAATAATAAAATCCTTTTTGAATTTTTTTTATTAAATTTTTTTTGGATATTTTTATTATTAAATAATCTGATCATGGTTTACATCATGTGGAATCATGGCTCAGATAGTCTCTTGGAAGCCTCATATCACATCTAATGAGAAAACAAAAATATATAATTTTTTAATCTATAAAAACTTTGAAATTCGATATCTTTTATGCACAAAAAAATGCAAGGGCTTTGTTGCAATTCAGAGGTTGCATTCTTTATACCAATAGAAAGTTTTATGCATGAAAGAGTGCAAGGGCTTTGTTTGGTGGTGTTTGGACATGTGATGTGAAAGTTATGCTTTTTCCAAAATAATTGATAGTTTAATTCTATTTTCTTGTTCATAAAAACTTTGAAATTCAGTAACTTTCATACCTTAAATCAAATGCCATGAAACAAAGTTTGGGGACCCGTCTTTAAGAAGAGTTTTCCAATAGTAATAAGAACGTTCATGGTTTCTTAGATCTCAACGTATCAAACAAACAAAACAAATAACCTAACTAGGATATGTTGTGATATAAGAGCATCCCCACCAACGTGTTCTCTATCCCCAAACTTGTACCTCAAACTAGTAACCTTGACTTTATACAGATGAGACCTTGCGAGTTCTCTATATGAGCTCCAATATAGGGAATTGGGCCCAACTTTTACCGAGTTCTCTATAAATTTGGGGTAGAGATCTTGTTTTGAGACTGGTGCGCGCAAGCTTCTGTATCCCCATCCCCATTTGAGGTCCTCTCCCTAAATATTTAGGGATACAAAACAGATTGGTGGGGATGCTCTAAGTAGCACATTTGTATTAAATGATCTAAATTTAAAAAAATATAGTTTTTGATCTTTTAATAATTTAATCAAATTTATTAGAGGAAAAAACTTTTAATACAAGTAAATTTCTTTCAAGATTTTTTTGTTGGTGCAGAATGAGAATTCTTTTTAGGATTTTTTGGTAAAAATTTATGAATTTTTAATTTGATTGAATGAAATATTTTTGACTAAATTTTGACTCAAAATAAAAAATCATCAAAATCTCAAAAATCTCAACAAATTGTGGGAAATTTGAAAAGTGTGTAAAAAGTTTATTGATACTATTTTTCATGATTTTTTTGAAGATTTTTGGAGTGAATTGTAAGAAATGTAAAAATTTGGAGTCATGTTTTAGTCAATAATATTTCACTCAATCAAATTTTAAAATTCTATATATTCTTACCAAAAATTTCTAAAAAGAATTATCATTCTTCTTACCAAAAAAACTTGAAAAATATATGTACTTGTATTAAAAGTTTTTTTTCACTAATAAGTTTGATTAAATTATATAATAATCAAAACTATTTTAAACATTTCCAAAATTTATTCAAAAAATCTAATTTTTCAATTAGTTATAGTAATTTAAATATAAATATAAATAAATAAATAAATAAATAAATATATATATCTCATCGCAACATTTATCACCCACCCACTAGATTAGATTGGATGAGCTTTTCGGGGTTATAAAAAAAAAGAAAAAAAGAAGGTGAAATTCAATTTTTGGTGGACTGGGGAAGTCACCGTAAGAGTGGGAATATTGCTGCTGCCCAGTGAGCAGCCTGGCTTTCCGCGGCTCCCGGCGGTCCTCCGCGGTCACCCGTCCCCGTGTGAGCCCTAAGCAAACGAGGGACGGAGCCCCAACCGAGGAAGCTGGAACGATGCAGCAGCCAGCCAGCAGGAGGCAGGAGCATCAGCATCAGAGGAGGAAGAAGAAGAAGAAGCCCACTCATCAGGAGAGCAGCAGAATTCTAAAGCGAGACTCGCCGATGCACACTCAAGATTAGATGGCTATGGCCGCACGGCGGAGGCTCTCCCCTCCCAGGCTGCCCTTTCTCGTTGCTTCTTCTCCTTCTAGCTCCGTCACGGTGATGCTCGTGCAGGCGGGAATGCTGGTCGGGAAGCTCGAGGGCTAGGGATAGAGAACGGAGAAGCTTCGTGATTTGGGCACCGGGGATTTGTCATCACGGGTGCCCGAGAGGTGTGTGCGTGTGTGCGTGCGTGTGCGTGTGAGTGTCTGCATCGGAGGGGAATTGCTTGGTCGAGATTGAAGAGGAGGAGACAGGGTCTCTGGGCAGGGCTTGGGAATTGAATTTTGGGGGAGAGGAGGGCGCCTGGAGCTTCGAAGGCGATGACGGGGTATCCCAAGAGAATCTTGTGATTGTTTGGGTAAGTTGTGTACACATTGTGGGGATCAGAGTGAGCTTGAAGCGGAAGTCGTCGTTTGGAGCTCGCATCGGGATGCGGTGCTAAATGATGTGAACGAGGAGCGGAGAGAAAAAGAGGGACAGTTGTTGCTCATCCGCGCTCTTTTGTATTTGTTTTTTCTTTCTTGTTGTTTGTGCAATTCGTGTCGTTTAGACAGGGGAAGTGATCAAGAGGGGAAGGGTAGGAAAAGGCTTGTGATGCTGAGTTTTTAATGCCTGGGCACAGTAGTACAGTGTTTACTATAGCTGTGCACTGCAGCTTGTGAAGCGACCATTGTGGAAGTGTTCGTGTTTCATGGAAAGAAACATCGAATGGGATTCAATTGGCATCGAGGTTGGACAGGGGTGTTTGGTTCTGAGAGCCGGAGGGTATGAGGTTGTGTGTTCGTGGCACTTGCCAGTCGCCAGGGCAATCAGTTCGTAGCGATAGGCAGAGTCTTCGGGAGAAGACAGAGCGTTTGCAAGTGTGGCAGAGCTGATCCTCCATGGTAGTCTGTTTGTATCGTCTCTGTGACGTCGAAATCTGTACGCATCTTGTGTGAGTGGCCTCCGCATGTGTGAGATTGAAGGGCGAGAGTCTGATTGCTTGTTTGGCATTTCAGAGCGACGTCGATGGTTTACGGCGGAGCATTTGAAGCTGGACGATGACCATGGAGGAGATGTGGAACATGCGGGCATCCTCAATCAAGTCATCTGCGCAGACTGGGCCGTCGGCGACCAACCAGGTTACAACTTAGGTTTCCAAAGTTTTCTTTCTTGCTCGGGAAGAAATTGGGTGCTTGGGTGATGAGGAGGTGCTTTCAATGTCCAGTCGCAGTGTCTTTCAAGGCGATTTTTAGAATCTCTTCGCCTTCCTTCGAACGCTTGCATCGAGCACTGTCCAAATTTCGAGGGTTAGCAACCGTGCAGGTGCGGAGGTAGAGGGTGATGGAAAGTTGGAGTGATTCATCGGTTGTAGCTGTTAGGGTTTAGCGGAAGGAAGGCCTTGAACACTGGAGTAGCCTTTCATACAAAACATGGAGTAAACGACATACATTACAATCACATTGGAAACGATCCGACTTAAAGTTTTAGGAGAGTACTGTATGAGAGCAATTACACTCATTGAGACTCTCGTTCAAGGGAAGACGATGCCCAGCATTCTCACCGACCGGAAGTATCCTGCTTCTTTCTATCTGTGGGTTTATCTGGGTCTCATGCTCACACGCAGTTTGGCCTGAAGATTAGGTCGAACATACCGTTTGATGGTTGTCAGAAAGGTGAAGCAAGAAGTGCAGGGAACAACGTAGAGTCAGCATGCGAATAGTCTCAATGTTGACTTGCGGGAATCGCCTGTGACATGACAAACGTGACATGAATTGACGTGGACTGAACACTTCTATCGGTGTGATGTTTGCACTCGAGAGGTGCAGAGAACGTGATTGTTTGCTGGACTTGTGGGAAGTGGTACACAAGTGCTGACCCCCTCCGTGGCTCGGGTGGTTGCGTGTGTCGCAGTTCAATATGGACCCAGGGCAGTTTTCGCAGCCTTACGTGGCCAAGGAGGTGTGCGTCATCGAGCGAACCTTCCGACAGGAGCCGATGCTTACGAACTCCATGATGAATTTTGGTCCACAGGGACTCCATCCAGACAAGCTAAGGTCGGAGCTCCTGGCCATGGTTTCAGGGTCTCAGCAGCATGTGGCCAAGCCGAGCTATGCTTCGTCCCTGAGTGGGCGATCACCGTATGCTGCTTCCCTCTCTCAATTCAGCCACATGAATCTGCCAGATTTCGGGGCTTATAGCGGGTGGCCTTCGCAGAGTCCTTCCTCCCTGTCGCAAGCTAGTCGGGGGATCGGGGGTGCAAAGTCGAGTACAGGCGGGGATGCACCGCTCGGACAAGGCAGGGACTTCAGCAGCGTGATGAGTGGCGTAAGAACGCAAGATAGTTTGCTGGCTGTGAACGGTTCCCGGGCACCGGCTGCGGATCTTCTGACACACAGCAGCTTGAGTTTCGGCAGGGGCGCTGGGGAGCTGGGGATGGAAGGAAGCTGGAATCTCCCCTCGTCACAGTGGTCGACGGAGCCTGCGAGGCAGCGACAGCAACGCAACCAAAGCAGCTCGACTCTGTTTTCGACCAACGGCGGGGACCTGAGCAAAGGCGGTGTGTCGGGTCCATTGAATTCTACGGGGTCCGGTTTTCTGAGTCAGTCTCAGTCGACCCCCGCCCCAACTTCATCAGGAGGGCTTCGAGTTTACTGTATCAGCTACTTCGGGGTACCTGTCGGTGAGTGTCTTCATAAAGCCTTGTCCCACTTGCACGTTCCATGGTAGTGCATTTACGCGAGGGATTGTAGGCTCCGTCCTTGTGCATCAGGTTGCCAGGATAACGACCGTTTTTTGGTGTGCATTGGGGTGGTTGATGACTTTTGATCCTTTGCTAGCGTGGTGAGTAGGTGTAGACCCCCCGGTCACAGTACGAGGGTTGCAAGTGGTCTGACAAATGTGGAGTGTGTTGGGCAGTTGGGCAGCTGGGGTTGACTGACGCCGGCCGCCTGGGCGTCACTTGTTCTTGCCACGGTCAGCACATGTCGGTGGCGAAGTTCACTCAGGTATTTGGATCGGACCAGAATCAGTTCATTCTGAGAGTGTGTGTTTTATTGGCGTGAGGCTTGAACTCATGTGGTCGTCTCTTTTACTGCAATGAAGGGCACTGTGATTTAAAGACAAGCAGCTGTTTAGTCTTGCATTGTTCCCACGAGTGTCTGTCCTGTATCAATGTGGTATTGGGTTGGGTAATGCTGGTTAGTTGATGGAGTTGTGACGCAGTTGATGAATAAGTGAGTGACAAGGACGATCTGTTCGGGTCTGTTGTTGTTTGCAGCATTCAGGACTCAATGCTGCCAATCCTGGCGAAGTGGTGTATATGGAGGGGGGTGAAACTCTGGTGCAATGGCGAAAGTCATTTTTCTTGCAGTATGGGGTAAGCGCAGGATGAGGATGTACTCGTAGAAGGTGTATGAGTTTTTTGTTTGTGAAGGGGTTGTTTGGTAGCGCTGCTTAGTTCGTTGCTGGTGTCCCTTATGTTTTGTGTTGCCGCTTGAAGCGGAGGATCCAGGCAGGCGATCGTTTGTGCTGACAGCATTTGGGTGTGTTGGTTGGCAGGTGAAGGTTCCTGAGGACAGCGTAGGTTGGGAGTGGCTGGATGTTGCTCCCCCTATGGAGGCAGGACACGGCAACGGGAAGTACAAGGCAGCGGTGTCAGTAACACGGAGTTGGCAGAAAGAGGTGGATGTGTCGAGCGGCGGGAGAACTCCGGTAATGAAGAACAGAACGATGGCGCAGCAGATGTGGGATGCCTCATTGTCCAATGGGAATGCTTCGACGCTTCATGCGACGGAGTCGATCTCGAACACCAAGTTCGATCTTTTGAGTAGCCCCGGGAACACCGGTGGCATGGTGGATTCGAGGGAGGGGCTGCTGAAGAGCTATGGGCAATCTCACAAAAGCACGACGTCGGACCTGGGGTCTAGCAATCTGTTCTACTCGGCCAGTTCCACGCACGAGAACCACTATTCGAGGGCTCAGGTGAACATGGGGGTCAATAGCACGTTTCAGAGCATGGGAAACGTAGCCGTGAGCAATGGTCACACCGGTCTTATGAACACTGGTGCAGGTCCGCGATATAATCCTTTGACGGGACAGGTGCACCAGCAGGTGGGCAGTGGTTCGAGGCAGAGTGGGAAAGGGGGGAGGCATCCAGGAGCGTCGAGATTAAGTGAGTCTGGGCAGGAATCTCGAATGAGAGAGGCTGATATTTCGTCGAGTTTTGAGCTTCGATTGGGACAGCCATCTCAGCAGCCACAGGCGGCCGGGACATCGTTCTCCTCTATGGCCACATCAAGCGTGGAGCATCCGAAGTCTCATTTGTTCGAGCATGTGTCAAGCAAAGGTTACTCCGCATAGGGCCTCATCTTTCAGTTTTGCGTGATGGTTTATGTGGCGGTCGCCCGAGTTGTGCATCCGTCTAGGTTCAGCAGTGTCCGGTGTAGCAGGTAGCAGGAACTTGAATGTAGGAGTGATCATAGATATTACGAACTGGGAATACACTTACTAGCAGCAAGGACCTGTTAGTGTCCTGGTGTTTTGGAGAGTACGATATGGTGCTTGGGTAGGTGGGGGGTGATGGCTCGGAAATTGAGGGTTTGATTTTCTGCCATTTTGGATTCCGTGGTAACAATGTCGGTGTTTGTTTGACAGTGTGGGACGGAAAGTTGCAGCACGACCTTCACCAGTTCAACCCGGCGAATCTGCCTAAGTTTTCTGGCATTCCCGGTCAGTCGAGAGATCAGGAGGCTGCACGGCAGTCGGTCCACGGAAGGGTTGCTTGTCTTGAGAATGGTGTTGTGGAGAGGCGCGGAGAAGAGCGAGGGTCAGCAGCTAACCCCGCTGCAATTAGTCAGGGCACTCGGCAGCTGACGCATATTGCTTCGCAAGCTGGGTACCGAGTGGACGGCGTGTCGGAGTTGCAAGAGAAGCTGATGTCCCTGGAATCGTTGCAGAATCAGTCAGACATGTCGAGCAGGAGCGGGAGTCGTCAGTTCGGGAGGGAGCCATCCGGGTCGGAGAAGCTGGCGGCGAAGTTATTTCCGCAAACACCCGTGGGTCCGTCACGGAGCGTGGCGATGGAGAATGGGACGACTCTGGAATCTCTGAGTTCGGGGGCGTTGGAGCAGCTTAGCAAGAAGACGGGACAAAGGCTCCTGGAGACAGCCATCCAGTCATCGTTCACGTACCGAGCGATGGGACTGGATAGTTCAGCAGCAGGGTCCCCACAGCTGAACGGCGTGGTGCCAAGTAGTAGTCGAGCGGAAGGTCAGTTGTTTGGCCAATTGGACGCGTATGGACGGTCCACTTGTGTGAGCGCCCAGCGTGCGAGCTTCCAAGAGATTCTGGTGAGAGGTCAACTGGGCCAGAACGAGTCGGAGCTGGGGTGTGGACTGGCTGCGGCTAGTGCGAACGGGTCCTCCTTCCGGGTGGAGCAGGATCCGAACCTGCGTGCATTGCAAATTCGAGATCAGCCGGGTATGACGTTCATGAAGCACCAGCATTCGGTGCAGAGACAGTTGGTGGAAGATTGCAATGAGAGGAGGGGCATGGTGGAGTTGGGAAGAGGATCATGTGCTGAACTGGAACCGCAGATGCGTCAGAGTTTGTTGACGGATGAAAATGGAATAGATTGGCGAACTGAGGAACAACAGGGCACAGTGATGAACAGGCACGGTAGAGGGCGGTTGCTGGGTGGTGCCGAGACCGAGATCACGGCTCATCCTGGATTGGAGTCATCGAAGGTGGAGAACTGTGCAGTGATTCCGAACAGGCTAAGTGAAGGTCACGGCGAAGGCGAGGGCGAGGGCGAGGGCAAGGAAGTCGAGCACACAGGCGTGCAATCTGAGCCGTTCGCAGGTTGCTTTTTTGTAGCTCCTGTTTGTGTATGCGTAGAGTTTCGGTTTTGTGAAAATGTCTAGGAGAATCGGTTGGTTCGGGAATTGAGTGGCGCGAGTTTTGCAGTTAGGCATGTCGATAGTCTGAAAGAGTTGAGTGGCTGTTGGAGATTTGGCAGGAAGGGATGCGAGAGGTGTGGCAGCGGATGCCGTGAGCCCGGGGAAGGGTTTGGAAGTACCGGCATTCAGTGAAGGGGACGATCAGTGCAGCTGCTTGAAATGCAGGAAGGCGAGCCCTTTGGTGAGAGGGCAAGCTGTGCCTAGGTGAGGGGCCATCATAGTGTTTGTGCTGGTTTAATATTGATGTTGACGTTGATGTTGTTGCCAGTGCGGTACTGAGGTCGGGAATTGTGAGGTGGGAGCAGCCCTAGATGTGGGCTTTTAAGGGAGGTTGTGCTCAGTGTGGGAGTAGTGCTGTCTGTGGAGGTAAGCAGGTCCGTGCATTTGATGCCGCTGCTGTTGATGATTTTAAGATGAGTGTTTGGCGGTTGCTGTGCAGGCTCGTGGGACAAGTTTGCTTGAAGGAAAAGGCGAGCCTTGCAAGCACAATGGACGCTGCGAGGAATGTGGCCTTGGACGATGGTGAGCACAATGCCAAGGAAGGCTCCGCACAGATCGAACAGCCCGCACAGGTGGACACGGAGGCAAGAAAAAATCACTTGGAGGTGGAGCGTGCAGAATGCGATGACAAAGGGACCTCCGAGAACGAAGACGTATTTTCAGACACCGCTGCGAAGGGGCCAGCAGCAGCAGCAGCAGCCGCTGGAGGAAGAGACAGTCCACGGATAGCGGAGGTCACCCTGGACGTGGGTGTTTGTTCCAATAGCTCCGAGAACGTTTCGAGCGGGCTCTCGGACGGAGGGTGCGTTTTGAGTGAGAAGGGAGGGCCCGGGGTGATGCAAGGGTCAGGTGCGACAGGCGTTCCTGGTGTGGTGGACGAAGGGTCCGGGATTGGAAAATGCTGCTCTTCGGATGGTGTCGACATGGGAGTTGGGAGACAATCGAATGCATTGTCATCGGCGTTGGAGGATCATTGCAAGGTGGAGGGATCTCCATCGTCGTTGGGATGTCCGTCATCCAGCAACATTAGGCAGAGGCTGGTGGTGAGGCGAGGTGGAATGAGGGGCCATGCAGGAGGATCCCATGGGAGAACGGAGATGGAAGTAGACAACGAGGTGGAAGGCAGTGAGCCGGCGGCAAGCACAGGCGAGTGGTTTGTAGTGATCGTTCTACAATTAAGTCGTCGTATTGAGCATCGATTACCCTTCCGGTGATGGTGAAGGGAGAGTCATCAGTTCTAGTTGGGTTCCGTAGTATCTGGTTGCAGATGTAGACGTCAGGGCATACTGACCTGCGGAATGATTTGTATATGGCAGGTAAATTGGAAAGAAAGCAGAGACGCAACACGAAATGGAAGTGGCTGGGATCGGGTGGTGCGGATGATGGGGATGCCAAGGAAGGCAGCCCGGGCGAGAGTTCGTTCGGGCAGGAGGCGGAACCCCAGGTGACCTCTGAGACTGCAAGGATGGGATCCAAAAATGTGCAGGAGGCGGCGACTAGACCGGATGCTTCGAAGCGCGACCTCGTGAGAGCTTGGAGTGGGGAGATGGTGCCTTCTTCGAAGAGGCGAAAGCTGTTGGTACCTCGACGGCACCAAGAAGTGAAGGCTACTAATGTGACAGAGGAGAACTTGGCGGCCGCGGCGAGGAGTTTAGTTGATGATTCGTCGAAGAAGAAGGCGGGTACCACGCTGGTGATCCGCGTGCCTCAAGGTTTGAACCGGCAGAAGGCGAAGATGGGGATCCGGACGAAGTTGCAGCAGGAGCCGAAATTTGGCTCGCCTCGAGATTGGAGAGCGGACGCAGTGCAGGAGGGTCGTGGTGGCAGGAGAGAATCCGAGACCGGAAAGTCGCTGGCATCGAGACCAATAGGTCTTCCGATGAAAGATGTCTCAGGTTCAGGTTCTGGGTCGGGGTCGGGGAAACCGGCCGCCGTCAACGCTCCCAATTTTTTGACGAAGAGTACTCGCAGTCCTAGAACGCCGTTGGCCGGACCTAGCCCTCGGAATGGGCGCATGGTGTCGTTGAGCGTGATTTTGAATCAGCCGGCAGCAGCAAACCCGCCTTTGCCCAGATCGGTGTTGACTCCAGTGGCGCCCGGGACGAGAGATGGGGTTGCGAATTCGATCTCGAGGAGAGAAGTTACAACGACGCCCAAGAGGTCAGAGATACACGTAGGGTCTGTTAGTGGTGTCTTAGGCGTTCAAGGGAAAGAGGTGAAGAATCGGAGTGGTCCTTCTCGCGCGGGAGTAGCGTGGAAGACAACCGAGGGTAGAAGCACGAGAGTAGTGCAAAAGAACGAAGATGTACAAAGTCGGAAAGTCCGAAGCATGCTGGAGTTGACCGGCAAAAATGATGATGATGATGTGCATGGGCCAGGTGCCTCGTCCGTGTTCGAGTTTGCAGAGGAGGGAGTTCATACGGCAGCAGTTCTACGAGCCACCGGGAAACAGCATGTAACAGTATCAGGAGCTGTGCGGACAGGTAGCCCTGCTACAGGGCCAGGGCGTGTGGGTGCAAATTCCTGCCCATTTCCTCGGGGTGAGAGGTCCGCCAGGCCAGGGATTCCAAAGAAAAGGAAAGTGGAGTGGCACCGGAGCGGAGATGCACAAGTGGAGGTTGCAGGGAAGAGCTCGAGTGCTGGAGCAGAGAAGGTTGCGTCAGAGAAGGAAGGGACATATATTTGCAAAGTGTCGCAAGTGAGGTCCACCGCAGGCAGCAGCATCTTCAAGAGGAAGCTTCTGCAGGGGTTCGGTGAACAGGGTTTCCCCGTTCGGAAGCAAGTGCGTTCAAGCAAGGCGAAGAGAAGTAATGTGGCGATGGAGGAAGGGGCGCAGGCAAAGGAGGGAATAGGAGGTCCAGCTGAAGAGGTGGGAGTTGCAGAGAAGCAGAAGGTGAGGCAACTGCAAGTGGCAGGCCAAGGGCAACTGAAGGGTGGAATAACAGGGAATGGGGTGCTGAAGAGGGGACCGCAAATGTTGCTGCCGGGCGTGAGCAAGAAAAGACCAAAAGTAGTATTTGGATTGAGGAAGGTGGAGGGTGTTGTGGGTGAGACTAAGGGAGCGATGGCCAGTGCTGAACAATTGAAGAGGTGCTTTTGGATTGTGTACTTCCGAAATAATGGACTTGGATTGCTGTGATGCAGTGGAGTTTGATTCGGGGTTGCTGTTGGTTTCGGCGTGTACCTCGCGCTATTTTGCCGTTTTTTCTGAGGTCACGTGTTATCAGTTCGTTTGATCGTGCGATAAATGGCTGCGTGTTTCAGAGAAATAATCATGTGGCGTTTTCTCCTTGAACAGTTCTAGTGAACGAGGGTTATGTTTAGAGCTGAAGAAGACGAAAGCGCTGGTGGAGGATCCGGTGGCCGACAGTGTAAAGATGCAGAAGAGGGAAAAATCCCAGCCGTTGGACGTAAATGACAGAAGTTCGACATGGCGAAATGAAAGAGGAGGTGGAGGCGTTCAGGGAAATCAGTTGAGGCAGGGCGAGAAGTGTAAATGTGACGTGTGTGGGACGTTCAGCTCAACCAGTTTCAACAAACTGCTGGGTTGTGGTCGGTGTCCGGTGAAGGTGAGGAATTTGACATGGATGTGGGGTGGATCGCTTGGCACGCGGCTTAACGTGTGCAGATTGTGTCTCTATTACACTGATGTGGATTTTTGCGAGGATGGCTGTATGGGGTGCTAATTGGGGAGTGGTTGAGGTTTCTTGGATGTGTTTCTTTTGGCGTGACATAGTCCATTAGGTTGGTGAAGGGTGTTGAGACGTAATCTTTGCTAAAACGCTGCATGGACAGGTCCACCAAGCATGTTATGGGGTGCCGAAGATTCCGAAGGGACCATGGCTGTGTCGCATCTGCAAGTTCAAAGTGACCAATCCGGTGATAATTCCTTGCTGTAATTTGACACGTTTTTGGTGAGCTTTTTCGATTCGGGTGGAGCAGTATAGGAATATGGCAGTACCAGGAGTAGGATGAGGATGAATTTGGGACGGTGGTGGAGGAACTGAAATGGTGCATTTTTGTTGTTGTTGTTGATGCAGATATGTGTCCTGTGTGGATATGGAGGTGGAGCTATGACACGCGTCCAGAAAGCTCGACCTCTGTGTCAGTCTTTGTTGCAAACCTGGCGAGAGCTGAAGAATGAGAACGCATGTGCGTCGGTGTTGGAGGAGGACGATGACGAAACCCTACTGTCAGCGACGACCAGCATTCAGTTGACGAGGGCGAGATCGTTGGGAGGTTCTGCAGGAATGACTGCGACGAAGGGAGAGACGAAAGTGAGGGAATGCGAGTCCTGTGATTGTGTGGAGCCCAGAGACGAGGACTCAGTTTGCAAGGTTTGTGGGAAGGAAAGTCTGGAACCTGGGAGCAGTGCCGGCAATGGCGTGAAGAGGTCTGAGAGGGGAGCAGTGGCCAGTTCGGGTCGTGAGGATTGGAGGAGAAGCAACACGGTTGGTAGCGTTGTGACGGATGTGGGAGCGAAGCAGTGGGCGCACATGGTGTGCACGTTGTGGATGCCTGGAACGCGTTGCCTGAACATGGGCACGATGGGAGTGTTTGATGTGTCGGGTGTGACAGCATCTCGACGGAAGGCGGTGAGTGAGAGGGTGTCTATGGAGGTTGGTAGAGGAAAGTTGTGATGGGGTGATGGGTCCGAGGTTGTTGAATGATGCATTGTAGCTTTCTGGTCTGGATACTCGACGAGAGTGGAATTTGTATATTCCGATGAACTTTCGTTGAGCGTCATCTCTTCTTTTTTCTTGTTTTTAAGAACCAATGTAGTCACTTGGAACGAAGCCAGTGGTATTTTATTTAAGGTAGTGGATACTGTTAGCGTCATTTGAAGCATTTAAAGCATTATGTAGGAATGTGATTTGTGGGAGATCAGTATAGAGCTGTGAAGAGATCTTTGGGTTGAAATGGAAAAACTCTTAGAATCTTTTTTCATCTTTGTATGAATTTCTTATGAAATTTTAAACTGGGAGGTTGTGGACAAGTGTAAGTGACAATGAACGAACCCATTTTGAGTCAAGGGTCTGTGGTCCAAGACATGTAGCCAAGTCATGATGACTCCACTTGCGAATTAGTCCAACGAAGTGTGAATATAAGAGTTGTGCATGGTAACATCGGTCAGTATAGGCAGTCTTTTAACGGTTTTTGTGTCCGCTACCTTAATCCGTAGTTTTGATGGGGAGCTAGGTTTGATTTTGTTGACCTGGTTTTATTAATATGTAGGATATATTGGATTATGTTAACATGATGATGATGGTGTTACTGGTTTGGGCAGCTATGTTCCATATGCCAGAGGAAAGGTGGTGCCTGCATTCAGTGTCGCGTACCAAAATGTTCCACTCCATTCCACGTCTGGTGCGCTCATGAGAAAGTAAGTTAACTGCAGATGTTTTCTTGCTTTTTTTCTAGAACTTCTATGCTATCGAAACGCTCTTGTGGTGGGCTCGTTACTGCTTTTAGATTTGATGTTGAGGAGAATTCTTTCATCTTTAGCTTCTCTTGATGACTTGTCGAAGTAGTACCTGTCGAGTTTGGGTTCTATCAGAATTTTATATTTGCTTGGTATATCTTTTACGATATCTTGGATTCAATGGCTTACTAATGTGAAATATGTTGTGCAGGACTTGTTGCAAAGTGAAATTGTACAGGATGGTAGCAATAAGGTTGGTTTTTTTGGGAAATGCCAAAGGCATGCCGATTATTGTAGTACTGAGTTGGACGATGAGATGAAGGAAGGACTTAATTCTGGCTCTCGGGAAGTTTGTGCTCGTACTGAGGTGAGCTGGATGTAGCTGTCTTTGCGTTGGAATGTGAGCTTGTATTTCCCTTTTTCTGAATAGGATATAGATGAATGTAAAACCTAACCACCGTCCTATACTCGTTATGTAGGGGTATAAAGGTAGGTTGACTTTGGAAGAACGAGCTAAGGCTCAACAGCGGATGATTTTGGAGGGATCGGCAGCTGTTACTCACGAGCAGGTGGCTGCATGGCTACGGATCGATGAACGTAAATTGTCCACTCGCCGGTTTGTTAAGTCAGCCACTTCATCGATGAAATGTGATCAAAGAGTAAGTTTATTTTCGGTTTTGACTTGAGGTTTAAGGTTAATGTGATTGAACTTTGAGAAATTTAAGGGTCTGAAATGAGTCTTGATAGTAGTCCCAGTTTAGCTTTGTTGAAACATTTTTAGTATTGTGGAGTATGTGAATTAACTCGTGGTTGCACTGTAGATTTGGTGCTCACAATTTTCTGCTGCAGTTTAGAAGTCTGTTATTGAAATGCTAACATGTGTCGTGTACTGAAATTCTGAATTCCGATCTTGCCACTTATTTCAGGAATATCTTCGTTTCAAACAAAGGAAAGGTTGGAAGAAACTTGGTGTATACAAATCAGGGATTCATGCCCTGGGGCTGTACACTACGGATTTTATTGCAGAGGGCGAAGTTGTAAGATTTTGAAACTTTCATAATCTCATTTACGTGGAGAACATGAATGCTCACTGGGTTCGTACTTGCGGCCTGCTTCTCGGATGCCACTACATTGCCCTATTTCTTGGTGACAACCATGAATATTCAGCTGTAAACCTGGATCGCTGTATCAATTTTTCTCAGCTTGTGCATGTTATCTCTCCTTTTTTCTTGTTCTTAGGTCTTTGTTCTGACATCGCTGAGAATGCATACTGGATTTGCATTCATTTGTTTGAGACCTCTCATGAAAATTGATCGAATGTATATTATTTTGTAGTATTGAAGTACTTGTGTTGTGTTGTGTTGGTGATATCAGGTTGTTGAGTACGTAGGGGAGATAGTGGGTTTACGTGTTGCAGACAAACGGGAAGCTGAGTATCATTCTGGAAAGCGCCTACAATACCAGGGTGCTTGCTATCTATTTAGAATAGACACCGAGCAGATCATTGATGCCACTCGTAAGGGTGGTATTGCTCGTTTTGTAAATCATTCCTGCTCGGTAAACTCCTTATCCCATGGTCGGAGTTATCTCGTCATTTTTTCATATTTAAATTGAAGCGGATGAGGAGTTCATAGTCTAAACCCGAACCCTACTGTTGCAGTGAGCCCAGATCTGTCAATGACCAATTACGACCTTTGTAATGAGTAATCGTGAAAGCATTTATCCTCAACAAGTAGTTTTTGGCTCAGTTCTCATTTATGATGTGGTTGGGATTTAGATATCTACCTGTACTGGATGCTTCAGTACTTTTCCGAGACATTTAGTTATCCTTTTCTGACTCTATTTGGTCCTTTGCAGCCTAATTGCGTCGCGAAAGTGATATGTGTGGACAATCTGAAAAAGGTAAGAGAAAATACTGTTTTTTATTTTCATCTCTTCTTGTGGTCTTTTGGGGGCTTGAAACCACTCAATTTTGTCTCTGTAAGCAAGGTTCAAGTCGTTGATAAATGGTTGTGCAAACCTCTCACTTGTTTCACAATGTTACAGGTTGTCTTCTTTGCAAAGAGGGACATTCATGCCAAAGAGGAAATCACCTATGACTACAAATTCAATTGCGACGAAGTTGGTGATAAGATCCCTTGCTTTTGTGGTACTCCGGAGTGTAGAGGAGCATTGAATTAGTGGTATAGGCCAATCGCAGGTAATGGATTAGACTCACTCACCATTACCTCCGTAATGAGACTGAAGTAGCTTGAAATGAAAATCTACAGTAGGTAGTACTCTTATATGTCAAAATTGACGATTACAAATTAGTCAACACCGCATGTGCATCAACTACACATGATTTGCGCCACCAAGTTCTGGAGCGCAAGGCTTGGGCAACCACTGTAAACCTCATCAAAGAGTATGTGGCATAGCTGGCACTCAAAACGAAAACACTTCTGTTTATATTCTGTTTATATTTGTGACAATGTATGATGAGGTATGAGCAATTGAGCACCCAACCCATTATCAACTCTGCCTAAATGACTACAGTACGAGCATGAGCATCATGAATGGGAAGGACGGCATTGGGAGAAGTGATTGAACAAGCTTGTCATTCTATGAATCGGTGGTTGTTGAGTTTTTCTCAGTGTGTGCTTTGATGTATTGTAAGGTCATTCCCAAAAAGATTCAAGTAGACTACCAGTGTAAGAATGCAAATGCGTTGTAGAATGAGAATTGAAAAAAGGCACTACAAAAATGGGGATTCTCTGGACTCTAGTATCTTTCCAATTATGCACTTCACTTCCACTACATTCATTTTAGTATACCTTTGATTTTAATTGCTAAAAAAATACATAATCTTCATTCAAATTCATTTTAGTATACCTTTGATTTTAATTGCTAAAAAAATACATAATCTTCATTCAAATTTGAGGCAAGCTTTTTGAATTGCTATGAATTGCAATAAGTAGAAAATATGGGATACTTTAGCAAGTGTGCCAATTGAATTGCTATGAATTGCAATAAGTAGAAAATATGGGATACTTTAGCAAGTGTGCCAATTGAATTGCTATGAATTGCAATAAGTAGAAAATATGGGATACTTTAGCAAGTGTGCCAAAAGGATAATGCTGAAAATTTATGGTAAATAGGGGGGGGTACTTTGGCAAGTGTGCCAAAAGGATAATGTTGAAAGTTTATGGTAAATAGGGGGGATGTACTTTGGCAAGTGTACCAAAAAATAAAAGGATAATCTTGAAAGTTTATAAAGTGCAATAATATCTTTAAGTTTCCATCATTTGCAATGAATGGTAATTTTGAAATTTTATGTTATGTCTGTAGTAATGTTCTAAAGTTCTAAAGTTTCCATCATGTTAAGCTTCTTATGTTGGCCACTAATTTGACATTGTGACACTATTCCAAATTAATTGATATTTATTTATGTCTTGGTATAAAGAAGGTATGTTAGGAAATTAGGATTCAACTTTATCATTCCATCAAAGTCATTAAGAAAGAAAGAAGATGCTAATTGCTTCACTTTGAACACCATAGTTTTGTAGAGAACCATTTATACAATATTGTGTTTGACTATTAGAATACAAAGTATTTATTAAAATATGGCAAGACGTACAACATTGATTTAATAATTTGGATGTCATTTTAATACCTAATATCAAAATACATCACCATATTTACATGTAGCAAGTCTATCCTCTTGAAAACACCAACCTTTCCATTTCAAAAATGGTTCTCCACAAAACTATGAACATATATATATATATATATATATATATATATATATATATGTGTGTGTGTGTGTGTGTGTGTGTGTGTGTACATGTACAAATACATTACAAGAAGTTTAAACCTTAAAGAAGGACACCAATTCCCAGATAGCGGGGAATGATGGTAAAAAAAAATCGCAAAAAAACATTTTTCTTTTTAAATTAGAAAATTAGAAAATCAAAATGCAGCAAAATGCAGCGCTTGCCTAGATGGCATGGAACAAGTTTAAGAAATCAACAAAAAAATTAATGGTAAAAATATGTAATTTTCAAATTAAATCCGAAATTACAAAATTTTCAGATTGTGATTATTTTATTATTTTTTATTATTGTGTATTTACAATTTTTTTAATTATTATTAATTTTTTAATCATGAAATAATTTGGTCAGCACTGTGTTGGTTTATAGCTTGGAGAACATCCCCCCCTTAAGAGCCCTTTCAAGGGCTGAATTTTTTTGTAATGAAGTATATGAGTTCAAATTTCTAAACATCCCATATTGCTTGTCATAAAATGCACATCGGACAACATGAAGTAGAAATTCACATTCACAAGAAGATGAAGACAATCTTGCTCCTTAAGTGTATCGAAAATGTCCTTTAAGTGTCTATCGACATCTCCAAAAACGTTGCAATATCTCAATATACATCTCTCAAAACGTCTTGATGTCTTTTAAAACATCATGATGTCTCTATTGACATCTCCTAAAATGTCATGACGTCTTTGTTGTTGTCATAGAATATATAAAGCATTGACCTGCTATACTAATGCAACATGCGATGTTAGCATTATTTGATGCCTTCTCACTCAATTTTGACGTCAATATTCATATCATTTTTTTTTTCCAAAAACTACTTTGTGGCTATCTATCCCCTCCCCCCCTCATTTTTTTTAACTTGGGCAATTGATTTACCCAAGACCACAATAATTTTTATAGATTTACTCATAGTGAAAATCAATCAACAAAATTGACATGGCAATCCATTTTTTTACAGACAATCCTGAGAACATCAATATGTCCTCAACTACGTTAGAAAAAAATCTAGATGTCAATGGTAGCACCAACTTGTTTTCATTGTAATTTGCTACCATCATGTGTAACATCCATGGAAATCTACCCTAAACCGCAATCTACACGTCTAATATCTTGATGTCCCCGTGAACATCTTGTCTACTATCTACTACAATGCTTGTTGCAAGTAAGACAAATTCTAACATCTACACATCCACTCAATTTTGGGGAAGTCTAGAATGCCGTTCTTGTAGCCTAAAAAGGTGACTTGCAAACCACAAACAATGCTCTGATGCTTTTGAAATAAGGTTAGTTACGTAGACTACATGCTTCAAGACATCCAAATTCAAGGGTTGAGTATGGATACACTTCCCTCTTAGGGCCACTTCACACTACGGCCATCTAAGTTGAGAGGCCGTGGCATTGAGTGGCCAAACTTTGTTGAGAGTCCAAAGAAATGAGCAATAAATAGGTAATAAATAATAGGAATTGGAACCTTCAGCCGACTGTAGCGTGAAGCTTCCAAAGGCCAAGCCCAAAGTTCAAATCCTTGACAATGAACTCCTATAGCCTCTCAACTTGGATGGCCATAAATGTGAAGCCTCCAAAGGCCAAGCCCAAAGTCCAAACTCTTAATAATGAACTCCCACCTATAAATTTGACGGTAGAGATCTTGTCATAAGTTGATGGCCTCTTGGCCATAGTTTGGGCATTCATTTCTAGCCAACCCAAACTTTCTTTGAGAGTCCGTCGCCACGTAGGCATTTTATTGCCATGTAGGTAGTTGGAGGGTGATGGCCTTTGGATATGTGCCTTCTAGTGTGAAGGGTCGAGAGCCGAGCTTTTGGTTTTTTGAAATTTGATTGGTGGAAACCCACGGCCTCTCAACTTTTGGCCATAGTGTGAAGTGGCCCTGAGTACGTCATTTCATGACCTCTATGACTTTACAATGATTGCAAAGTCATGAAGTGCATCTGATCTTTGTTACGTCTCCATTAGTTCACTTCAAAATTGTTGTCCATGGTAGTTCTCCCTTGTTGCTTGAATCTGGAATTCTTGGAACACAGTCACTCTTTGAAGACAAGACTTTTAACAAAAAAAAAAACACTTCCATATGCTTCAATAAGTAAGTAGAAGGAAAAAAAAACCTCATTTGTTGTCCACATTCACATACTCTTGTTGCTTCTTTTGTTCTCAACACTTCTTGTAGTGCTAGGACTAACTGCAAATTATAGTAGGTCCTTCATAGTCCAACACTTTCATTACTTTAATTCACACTTCCCTTATTTTGCATACATTAGTTCTTGACAACATGCTATTCGTTTAGTATTTAGGATTCTTTACTATTTGAATATTTGTCAGTTGCAAGCAGTTCCACCTTTACCATATCAGGTTGGTAATCGACCAACTTTCTCTCCTACTGTAGGAGACTAGTTGCAACGTCCAGACATGACATGTCTTATAAGAAAGCCCAACAAGTCCTAGCCTTGCCAAACACGATAGGAAGGATAGAGGGCCGAACTCATTGCCATAGGAGATTCTTCTCCTCACACTATAAACCCCCCGTGTTTTAGATGACGTTTTGTAATTTTTTCAGACAGATTTTAGCTGACGTCAAAAAAAAACTTGTGTTTTTTTGTTGAAAATCACGTCAAATATAACATGTGGATGTTATATTCAACGTGATAATTGACAAACAAACACAAGTTTTTTTTCCGATGTCATCTAAAATCCGTTTGAAAAAATTATAAAATTTCACCTAAAACACGGGGTTCTTATAGTGTCATTCAAGCAAAATGAAACATGTTCCTATAAAAACTAGACAGTCAACGATTGGGACCTTATGACCCTTGACACAAGCAAGTGGATGCCCATTAGCTGCCAACTCATGCTTGTTGGCTTGCCACCATGCCTACGAGATGGAACCAATTGGTTCCTAATTACAAGAAAATTGTTGTCTATTGTACATAGCTAAACATGGAAAAACATATCTGACTACTAGGAACTTTCAACTTTTGAATGAAAAGCTAATCAAAGGACTTCCACGCCAATTTGCCAAAGAATTCTTCACTACTATATATAAATGGTGTGGAAGCTATCCACAAACTCAACCACCATATGGTCGTGATTTATTATCCCCATTTGACATTAATTACCAAGCCACTACTAGCTGCAAGGCCAACAAGAACATGGCGAAGAAAGAAACAACAAACCTAATCTAAAAGACCCCTTAATTGGAGACTTCCTATATTGAAACGTTGGACACCACTATAGGCAATTCAACTACGAAGTCACCATATCGTAGCATCTCGACAGCAGACAAATCAACACTTTCGACAAGCAAAATAGGTAGTAGTGCTATAAAAAGCTTTAGTTGTCTGCCCTTGAGGTATCATACCACAACTGATCATCTCCTCAAAGAACATTGCAACAGTTGTGCATAAGCGATTAAGTAATATTGATGTGAGCAAAGAAAACATTTCTAGACACACTGTTATAGCGATGAAGGCTACTAGAATGGTGATCATAGCATCACAAATGCTCAAGGAAAAGTAGGTGCAAGACTTGAGGAGGAGTGCTCCAAGATCAATGTACAACTCGGACTTTTCACAGAGCAAATGGCGTACCAACCAAAGAAGGATGTCCGCCTATACAAGACGACAACAACTTAACAAATGAAAATGCACGACTATTTATTTTTAAACAAGGCAAAATGGTGACTTGCTTGTCGCATCTTACAAACATGTTAGCTAGAGGCTTGACAACTTCAAGCAACGTTTGATTACAAAAATAAAGAACTTCAACCTTGATTGTTTCAGTACATGAAGGCATGAAGCCCTTCTATATATGAAATTGCTCCCTATGTCACCATAGCTAGAATTCCATTTGTTCCTAATATTCCCCTAGTAATGCCTTCAACCTTGACGACAACATCAATTCAATAGTAGACGAGAAAAAGTAGAAGAGTGTTGACAATTGAAGATCTACAAGACAACCTACAGACTATAGTTGGAGCTCTGGCCAACTTTATTTCACTACCTATACGGTAGGGCTCTTATGCTTTTTTTGCCGTCCTACAAAAGCCACTACTACAATTTGTTAATAGCTTTGGATTTGAATTTCTCGTTCAGTAGGTGTAGTGTACAATTTTGAAAAAAAAAATAACACATCAACTTTTGTGTACAGTTTTGTAAGGAACAACTTGACAAGCTACTATTATGTACAATTTTCAAATAAATAAGGAAAGTAGTAACTCTTATGTACAATTTTAAGAGAAATTATAAATAAAGCAATAGTTATGTACACTTTCTAGTGAAATGAAATGAAAAGCACTTGATCTGAACTATTATGGAAGGAATGGAAAAATAATGTAACAACAATGTCTCTGGCCACTACTTCCGGTCCACTTCATTAGCCACACTCACACGCACACGTAAGCTTCAATATATATATGCAATTGTGACAATCAATGAGAATGGCATAAACAAAGACATACCATAGGGTCTATACTTACACACAACGCCTTGTGTTTAAGTACTCGCCCACCTAATTTCTTTTCTCCATACTAAGCATTATTGCCATAATGTCACAAAGAGTTGAACCTCCATCTCTAGAATGTGTTGCTTTGTCAATGTCTTTGCCTTGGAGGCCTTCACTATTTAAGACTTGAAGAAACTCCTCAACTTTGTTGTGGGACAAATAGAGGACCGAGGATGTTGTAGAGGATGGTGCAATAGACAATGACGTATGGAAGGGACATCACCTACAAGTCAAATTTGCCAAGTAATTTATAAAAGGACTATTTTAGAATGCCAAAAACATTCTTGAAAACATAGTGGTCCCTCCTCAATTTTCTATTCAAAAGATTATCTAAAAGAGAGAGAATTGAACACCATCCCTATGTGGAACCATCAACCATGGCAATAATGGATATTATATTCTAAATCACCTATGACATAAGATGAGAATCCATCTACAATGTGAGTGGAATCAAGAAATTTCCCGTACCTCATTAATTGATACAATGAAGACCCTCAAAGTATGCCACTGTTGTTTGTGAAATTTGGCATGCCAACGTACAAATCTAGAAACTGCTTGTCATTGTCAACCACTACCTAGCAGTTCATATTAAGTGGGTCTTGAAGTAGAAGTAGATAATAACAACAACAAATCAAGGTTTGGAAATTGGAATGTGCATACAATCAATTGCACTAACACTAGAAGAAAAAAGGGGGTTTTGCGACTGCAAGTTTTGAGTCACTGTGGACACAAATTACAGTAGTTGCAGTGTAGTTGTTTTCTAGTTGCATCGTAGTTGTTTTCTAGTGAAAACAACTACGATGCAACTAGAAAACAACTACACTGCAACTACTGTAATTTGTGTCCACAGTGACTCAAAACTTGCAGTCGCAAAACCCCCTTTTTTCTTCTAGTGTAACAATAGAAAATGATGACCACATGTTGGAGAATTTGGCTTGAGTTCCCTACATCTTCTTTCCCATGGCCACGTAATCTCCTATTCTGATGGCATTCACCACTTCTTGTAGAATTTTTGAGATTGTATTTCGTCCTATGGCAAAGATCTCTTTGCAAATGGTAAAGTTTGCATTGTGATCCAATTTGAATAAAGTGCAAGCCACGCAAACTAGTACTAACTAGAAGTGCTAACTTGTATAATTTCATATTCTTCTTTTCAACTTGTGGCTTGATCACTTCAACCAATACAAAAACGATGGGCTTTCTCATCATGAACATGGACATCCAAAGGATGTTGTCATATTGTTGGAGAAGGAAGTTGCAAGAAACACTTCACGTTTTTTGTTCAAAACTGCTTTTTTTAGCAATAGGATTAGCAGTATTATGCAATACTACTAATACTATGTTTTAGAAGCACCCCGACAAATCTATACCGTTGATTGAGGGTGACTGTAGATCTACACCGTTGATTTAGTACTATGTTGTACTATGCAGTACTACGGACTACTAAGAAGTACTGCAGAAGCCACTGGGAGCACAAAATAGCAAAAAAGGGGTCTGTAGAGATTTTCATTTTTAGTAATTCAAAAAAAATTCAAAAAAATTCAATAAAAAAAGACATTTTGCTAGAGAAGATTGCGCTCGCATTGCACCAAAAATTCATGAAAGAAATTTTTTCCCTCTTCATAGCTTTCACGCAAAGGAAGGTCACTTTGACCCCATGTGTGCAATTGATATGATGCTATTTTCATAAAAATTCATTGTCAATCCTTTTAGTGTTAGTAGACCTCCAACATGTCCAATTTGTGGCTTCAAATTCGCATTTTGGGGTCAAAAATAGAACTAGAAACCCCCAAAATGGCCAAGGTAGACACCCAATTAAGGGCAGGTTAAAAATAGTAAACTAATTTTTTTTAAATTTAAAAGTTTACTTTAGGTCTGTAACTTTAGCATCTACCTTCATTCCAAATTTCATGCCAAATGGACAAAGAGTGCAAAAGTTATGAGCAAAAAGCCAATTTTTAAGGACAAGAAATAGGACAAGTGTCTTTTGCAATCACCTCTCGAACCATTTTGCAAATCAAGGCTTCACCTAGTAACTAAAGTTATCTTCAAAAACATTCAATGAAGCAAACAATCTAAAATTCTAAAGACTAGTCTTTATGAAGAATTTAGTCTTGCTCTTGGAAAAGTCTATAAGGGAGGGGGGTTCCTTGTCATCCTTCTTTGGTTCTGCTAATATAGGATTGCTGAAGGGTCCATGTTGGCACCAATGACTTTAACAAAGCTACTCTAAAAAATTCAACCACAACTAACTAAAAACTTTGAATTTAGAAAATAAAAAAGACAACAACTACAAAGAAAGATCATTTAGAAGAGGAGGAAAACTTTATCATATTCAACAATTCAAAGACAATGGGCAAGATGTCTAAATCGTGCCTACCTATTAGTCATACAAATTAAGAACTCATGTACAACCTTCTTCACCATACAAGGATTAGACAAAAATGTAGACATTGATTACAAGGGACTCCACGAATCCAGAATGTACCGCCATGTACCAAGTGCTCCAAAATGAACATTCATAGAAAGTATTTCAATGTTCTGAAAAGACTTACTTGGCATTTTCTACTTGCAACAACCCACGACATTGTGAAGAGTGGAGTCACACAACATATAACAAGTCAACAATCAGTAGGAAAATAGACAATTGCTACAACAGAGGACAAATGGTATTTTGCTTTCGAGCGTAATGAACTACCTCTCACCTTCGTCACTATTGTTGCATCCACTATGTGTGAGAAAAAAGGTTGCTTGTGCAAGCTCACAAAGGATACACCAAGTGTCTAAAGAGTTGCCAAACCAAGCTCCAACATGATTACAATGACAAACAATGACAACCATACCTATAATGTATAGGCAAAGAAGGAGCCCACGATGTGATGCTACTATATATGTGCACTAGCCCCACCAATTGAAATAATAGCATTCATGAATGTAAATTGAATGCACTATTGTTGCATTGTGGCATGCAATTCCGATAATCCCTCGTCAACTTGAATGGTAAGTAGGCAAAAACTAAAATCTTTTTTCATAGAATTGGTTTTGTTCCTATGCCCATGTGAACCCTAATCCCATTTCCTATATGCCTTTGCTTACCCTATAACCTTTATTCCTATCTAGGGCCAGGTGGGAATGAGCTTTTAGTAACCAAAATTCAAAGAGAGAAAAATCTTAGTTGTTGCGCGAGTTTCATGCAATGACAAAAAGCATGCTAAGTGGTTGTTGGAAAGCCAAAATGGTTAAAGACTTGTGTACCAATGCCTAACTTAGGGACCAATTAATCTTGTAAAGATTTCTTCTAATGCAAAAAAACTTTGAATGAAATAAACTTGAAATCCTACCTAAAAAAAGTTCAACAATTTTAACCCCTAAAGTCCCAAAGAGCATTTTTTGGCATTATAGATTTTTTGGGCAGCTCACTACGAATGGAATTTTCATTTTTTTTCTTTGAAATTTTCACACAACATGTGATTGAGGAGTAGCTTTAAGGCCCAATAATTTTTATAACTTTTGACTACATAATTAAAAAGTTGTTGCATGATATGTAGTTTCTTTCCCTCACCAATTAGTTTAGGTAGATATGACAAAATCACTATTTTAAGAAATAAAAATTTGAAATTGGTTCTCTAGATTTATATATATGTGGAAAGCTTTGAGTCATTCTATTTTGATTAATGAGATGAAAGTTATGAGGAGTTTTAGTTGTGGGTAGGTTGCAAGTAGTGTTGGAATCTCTACTCTAAAATAAATTTTGAAGATCTTTTTTAACTTGATTTTCAATGTTTTTGAAAAATAAATAAAAAACATTAGGTTTATTTTATTTATTAAATGGATGTTAAACATATGTAGTGTAGATGGGAATTTACTATGGATGAATCATAAATAAATTCCTATAGTTTTTAAGTTCGTTCTTAGGGAGGCAAAGTGCTATAGGTAATTCTATAAGGTAATGGATTTAATCCATTACCCAAATTATGCACAATTGAAAGGATCGGGAGAATAATTCCATTTTAACCCAAACAATAGATTAAGCCATATTATTATAATTAACCCAAGGTGGAAGAACTTATCGATTGTACACAAATCTATTGATTTGGCTTTGCTCTGGATCCACTTTACAGCCTCACCAACCGGCTGGTACAGCTTCTATTGATCTTCTCATTTATCCACCAGCATCTTCAATTGATTCTTTTTAACGCACTTCAATTCTGGCTTGTCTTCCATCACATCTTTGCTTTGCATTTCCGCCATAGTAACATCTCCTTTAATTCCACATTCAGATTTAACATAACTCAAACAATTGCAAAACTTGCACTTCTTCCGATTAATTTTAGACAACTCTCCTTTTACTTTTAAATCACTCATGGTTCCATACTATTGATTTCAAATTCCACAGTTACTTCCCATAGATGCTAATCTCACAGATGCTATAGATTAATATTTAATCCAAAATGAAATACACCATAGAATCAATCCATACACAATTGATAAAACAATTAAAAGCAATTGTAGACATTCAATCAGATCCAGTCATAACAATAGAATTTCTACATAGGATTGGATCTACCGACTTAACACTCAACACCGAAGCACTTCACAATTGATTCACACTATCCCAGCACATCCAAACACTCATTCCACACAATAGATTTTTGCACTATAAAGTCCATCCCATGCAATTGAAATCACACTCAAAATTACATAATCAATCCAAGCACAGAAATTCAATAGCATACACACACTTCAGTTTTCCATCCAACTCCGAATTATATTTCACATGAAATGTATTACAATAGTTTCCTGTTGCTGCACAACTCCATTCCGTAACATCTATCGATCCAACCCAACTACAACCAACTACGAGCACTATAGCATTAACCCATACACTGGTGTAACAACTATAGATCCGGCCCAAACGCACAACCACCGCACAATCACACAGAACAATAGATTCTGCTCACACACACACAAACACAAACGCAACAATTGTTCACACAAAACACCACTGCCGGCCAACACTGCCGTACAGGAACTCTGGACCTCTTCCAGACTCAGCAACAACTCCGCTGACAATAGATCTTAATCCCCTCCAAAAATAACCCCCTCCAAAAATAACCCCCTCCAAAAATAACCGCCAACAACCACCACAAACATTTGCACCCCATTCATCCACCACAACTAACATCCATAGATAAAACCCATGTACAAGCCAAATTGACTAGTAACTATAGAGAATTAACCTTCAAATGCCGTAGTACTATTGAAAAACAAGAAAGTTAACACGAAAAAAACAAAAATTCGCAAAAGCCACAATAGTTCTCAAACTACATGTAGTAGTGATTTTTGAAAGATCTTTGGATACAAGAATTTTTTTGGTTGATATCAAACCTCTTTTTCCTTTATTATCCATAGAATAGGATTCAATAGTGATTTGAAAATTTAAGAATCTCTTAAATGTTGTCCCTTTTGTATATTGGTTATTGTATGTATTTAAACTTTTGGCAAAAGTGCAACAAATCAAAAGAATGATCTATTTGTGTTCATCAAATCACTCTTGAAAAAGAAAATGCATCATAGGTGGCCAATGCAAAAACATATATCATTGGAAACCATTGGAATGATATATAGAAGTGCCCTTCAAGATTGTAAAAAATAAAGTGAATCTCTATTATATATATGGCTCCATCCTCACGATTTATAAAATCCTAAATTCTAACCCAAAGTGCCCTTCAAGATTGTAAAAAAACAAGTGAATCTCTATTATGTATATTAACCTTATGGTTCCATCCTCAGAATTTATAAAACCCTAAATTCTAACCCAAAGTGCCCTTCAAGATTGTAAAAAAACAAGTGAATCTCTACTATGTATATTAACCTCATGGCTCCATCCTTACAATTTATAAAACCCTAAATTCTAACCCAAAGTGCCCTTCAAGATCGTCAAAAAAACAAGTGAATCTCTACTATGTATAATTCCAATTGTTTCAACCTCTATTCTACAATCAACCTTTCACTATATGAATTGAGGACATTCCACACTCAACCTTTCACTAAATGAATTGAGAACAATTTTCATTGTTTTGATGGAATCATAGTGGAATTGAGTCTACATGTAGGAGTTGCAAATGGGTTGGTGTTATTTGGGTCACATTGTAGCTTGGTGCTTGAGAACCTCCTTTGTACTAGGAATACAAGATTCCAAAAGATGCACACTAAATTCCACATCCTCTAATTTTGAAGTAGTCACATATGGGGACGGTTTGTATGAAGGAATGGCGTGTAGATGAAGAAACACTGTCAGGCTGAAGTGGAAGTAGAGAACATCGGCCCCAAAACCAAGAAACATTTCACTACCAAAATTCATAGTAGAAGAGCACAAGTGCAAGTCAGTATGTCCGAAATCGTTTCAGAATTCTAGTCTAAGAAAAATTTGAGATGTCCGTATTTACAAATGCAGAACTGCCGCTAAAGCTAAACGTCGCTCATTGCTAAATGTTGCTAGCCTAACCCTTCTTAAGGTGAAGCTTTTCAGGACACATTGTCACGGAAATACCACAAATGGTCACCAAAATATTGAACATTCACTACATGAATTTACAGTGCTACAGTGTGATGCACGATGCGTGCAGCTAAAATTGCCCCTGGGTGTGCACTGTGCTGCATTTGTGCACAAGGGGGTATCACTATTTACATCCAATATAACCTAGATCCTCAATACAAACTACCTAGCCTCAATTGACAAAGGATTTAGTCTCATTTGTAGGTATAAGGCAATGGCCACTAATTCAATGTTCCTCTACATTCAGGAGTACCACAGAAGCAAGGAATTTTATCACCAACTTCATCGTAATTAAATTTGTAATCATAAGTCACCTCCTCGCCAGCATAGATGTCCCTTTTTGCAAAGAAAATGACCTGTAGCATAACCCACAGCATTCAGAACTTCCCCTTTTCAAAAACGCAAAGAAGACTGAGAGCTACTCCGTATTCAATATAAAAGATTAGCATTCAATAATCTCCACTGTATAGCAGAAAGAATTCTGGAAGCAAGGCCTACCTTTTTCAGGTTGTCAACACATGTCACCTTGGCAACGCAATTGGGCTGCAATAGACCAGAAAAAAAGGGTTAAAATAAACGCAATAAAATGTACAAATTCAACTCCTGAAATGAACTTGGCTTATAGAATGCAAATTGACCCTTTCGTATGAAAAAATATCATACCGAGCAAGAATGATTCACAAAACGAGCTATACCACCCTTGCGGGTAGCATCAATGATCTGCTCCGAATCTATTCTGAACAGATAGCATGCGCCCTGGTACTGCAATCGTTTTCCAGAATGATACTCAGCTTCCCGCTTGTCTGCAACACGTAGACCCACTATCTCCCCTACGTACTCAACAACCTGATATCACACCTCCAACACAATACTTGAGATCTAGTGAGGCAAATCAGAAATAGAGCATGATGACAAACATCTAATTTCCAATTTATATCAAACCAATAGTTTGTTGGAAACACTTTTAACCAGGAAGGCATAACCAGGTGAAGTGCCAACTATGAAACCTGTCTAACAACTTCAAAATACAGTCCAGTAAAATAACTGGATACACAGCTACAGTGTCATCCTACGCCAGTTATGTTCTCCAGGTTCCGTTGAGTATAAGAGCAACTGACTCTCACCACTTCTCCCTCAGCAATAAAATCCGTGGTGTAGAGGCCAATCGCGTGAATTCCTGATTTACAGACCGCAAGTTTCCTCCAACCTTTCTTTTGCTTAAACCTTAGATACTCCTGCAGTTCACAAGCAAAAGGATCAGAATCACCAAACAAAATGATTCACAGTACATAATCTGGATTCAGGCAAACCATATGCACTATGCATCACTTCCTACAGTTTAAACATCGTGAATATCAGGCACGGGACTTGATGATTCTCTGAAAGCTTGACCAAAACATATGAACCACTAATAACATAAGAGTAGCTAAGTTTTGACATTCCAAAGACACCATTCTCGGCAATGAAACAAAAATATGCTAATGAGACCCCAGAGAATCTAAACTGCCTGCAGGATTTCTGCTGCAAAATGGCTATCAAGAATTAATCAAAACCTCAACTACGGCAGCCAATGTCTAACCTTCAAGCATGCACTGTCCCACACACAAAAAGTCGAATATTAATCCCAAAGTTCAATATAATACATAAAACCATCACAAACAACAGCCACATCCTAGCATTTTTGCCCCAAACAGACGACAAACTTACTCTGTGGTCAAATTTCATGGCAGGATTAGTTGACTTGAGAACTCGACGAGCAGTCATTTTTCGATCACTGATGCGAAGCCATACTGCAACCTGCTCACGTGTCACAGCTGTAGCTCCCTCCAAAGTCATATTGTGTTGTGCCGTGGCCCGTTCTTCCAGGCTCATTCTCCCTTTATACCCCTAAATTACAAAGAAGAAAAAGGTTCAGACCATCAAAAGGAACACTGTTCTTCATACAAGACCTCATAAGCTGGACTGATCGTGTCACCAAAGAGATCATCGTCGCAACCTCCACGGATGAAACATAAACGCAAAATACCCTATAACAATAAATGAAAGGAAAAAAGTTACAAATGCAATACCTCAGTACGGGCACAAGATCCTCCACTGCTAGGACAGATGTCCTCCATAACATATTCCGACTCGATACTAGAACCAACAGCATGGCTCAAACATTTCCCGAAAAAGCCAACTTTATTACTCCCATCCTTTACAATTTCACTCTGCAACAAACCCTGCGAACAAAAGAGCAATCAACGCAATTCATTAATGAACAAATAAAACCAGTAGAAAACCAAAAGAGCCTACCAAAATCACGGAAACAAGAGGTAAAATCATTCGACTAGCAAGAACGAAAGAATCAACCTATCACGAGTTCACGACAATGAAGTACAACATATTCGACGGCATCCTAAACCTCAACTAGCAAACCTGGAAAAAATCATACGACAGTCTAAAATGAAAACATATAGCCCGAGGCACTCCGAAGAAACCTCCAAAACCAAAAACGGACATACCTTCTCATGGGCGCACCACACGTGAAATGGAGTTGAACATTTTGGTACGCGGCACTGAATGCAGGCACCACCTTTCCTCAGACAAATGGAGCACAGCTGCCAATAACAACACCATCGCCATAAGGTTGAAATAGCCGAATGCAGAATATATACACACAGCCAGAGTCCCATCCTAACTTGGCTAAAAACAATGACCTTCCAATCCAAATATGAAAATGATGACGGCGTGAACTACCCTCACATCACAACTTTCCTCTACCAACCTCCATAGACACCCTCTCACTCACCGCCTTCCGTCGAGATGCTGTCACACCCGACACATCAAACACTCCCATCGTGCCCATGTTCAGGCAACGCGTTCCAGGCATCCACAACGTGCACACCATGTGCGCCCACTGCTTCGCTCCCGCATCCGTCACAACGCTACCCACCGTGTTGCTTCTCCTCCAATTCTCACGACCCGAGCTGACCACTGCTCCCCTCTCAGACCTCTTCACGCCATTGCCGGCACTGCTCCCAGGTTCCGGACTTTCCTTCCCACAAACCTTGCAAACTGAGCCCTCGTCTCTGGGCTCCACACAATCACAGGACTTGCATTCCCTCACTTTCGTCTCGCCCTTCTTCGCAGTCATTCCCGCAGACCTCGCCCTCAACAATTGAATGCTGGTCGTCGCTGACAGAAGGGTTTCGTCATCGTCGTCGTCGTCGTCCTCCAACACCGACGCACATGCGTTATCGTTCCTCAACTCTCGCCAGGTTTGCAACAACGCCTGACATAGAGGTCGAGCTTTCTGGACGCGTGTCATAGCTCCACCTCCATATCCACACAGGACACATATCTGCATCAACAACAACAACAAAAATGCACGATTTCAGTTCCTCCAACACCGTCCCAAATTCATCCTCATCCTACTCCTGGCACTGCCATATTCCTAATACTGCTCCACCCGAATCGAAAAAGCTCACCAAAAACGTATCAAATTACAGCAAGGAATTATCACCGGATTGGTCACTTTGAACTTGCAGATGCGACACAGCCATGGTCCCTTCGGAATCTTCGGCACCCCATAACATGCTTGGTGGACCTGTCCATGCAACGCATGCGTTTTAGAAACCATCGGAACAATCAAGTCCCAACACTTATCAAAAACTTAGTTCAACTGTGTGGCATTACAGCGAAACCTAGCACTGCATACTCCGACCCTCGCAAAACACATCAGCGTAACACACTATGTACGCGAACACGTCAAACTGGGTGGCCACCACACAATTCACGCCCACGTCCAACTTCTCACCTTCACCGAGCAACGACCACAACACAGTAGTTTGTTGTAACTGGCAGAGCTAAACGTTCCACACACATCACATCTGCACTTCTCGCCCTGACCCAACTGATTGCCATGAACGCCTCCACCTCTTCTTTCCTTTCTCCATGTCAAACCTCTGCCATTCCTGTCCATCGTCTGTGGCATCTCCCTCTTCTGCATATTTCCACTGTCGGCTACCGGATCTTCCACCAACGCATCCATCTTCCTCTGCGCTGAACAAAACCCTCTCTGACGGAAACTGTAAAATCATATTTCACATAATCAAAACAACATATATCACGAGACCCACGGATCAGCCACAGTCAGCAGCATAATGCACCTTACAAGCAGAAACCAACTGGCAAAAACAAAACCCGACGACGGAGTGAACTGTGTCACAACAATTCAAGTCCATCCTCACAGAATTATAAAAACCCAAAAGCAAGCACCTCTTCAATTGTTCACCGCTATCAAGAGACCCTTCGATCTCGCTCATATGGCTCTCCTTCATCTTCTTCAATCCAAGCACCACTCTTGGTCTCTTCGCGCTCACACCTGGCAGTGACAACTCTGGTCTCCTCTTTAGTACCCCATATCCTGCTATTCCACCCTTCACTTGCCCTTGAAATTGCCTCACCTTCTGGATCTCGGCAACTGCCACCCTTTCAACTGGAACTCCTCTCCAGTACTTCGCCTGCAACTCCTCCCCAATGGCCACATTGCTTCTCTTCGTCTTGCTTGTACGCACCTGCTTCCTCAAGGGAACACCCTGTTCACAGACCCCCTGTAGAAGTTTCTCCCTGGAGATGCTACTGCCTGCAGAGGATCTCACTTGCGACACCCTGCACACAAACATCCCTCCCTTCTCTGATGCAAACTTCTCGGCTCCAGCGCTCCAGCTATTCCTTGCAACCTCCGCTTGTGCATCACCGCTTCGGTGCCACTCCGCTTTCCTTTTCTTTGGACCCCCAGGTCTGGCGGACCTTTCGCCCCGAGGAAATGGGCAGGACTTCGTTTCCAAGAACCCTGGACGTGCTTCTGGCCTTGCTAAAGGGCTATCCGTCTGCACTGCTGCTGATGCTGTCTTCTGCTGTTTGAAGGTGGTCCTCGGAACTGCTGCGACATGATCTCCCTCCTCTGCAAACTCGAAAACCGACGAGGCACCTGGCCCATACACATCATCATTCTTTCCGATTAACTCCAGCATGCTTCGGACTTTCCGACTTTGTGCATCTTCTTTATTCTGCACTACTCTTGTCCTACTACCCTCGGTTGCGTGCCATGCTACTCCCGTGTCTGAGGGACCACCCCGATTCTTCACCTCTTTCCCTTGACCATCTAAGACACCACTACCAGACCCTACATGTGCCTCTGACCTCTTGTGCATCGCTGTACCTTCTCTCCTCGAGATGGAATTCGCAATGCCATTTCTCAGTTTCTGCTGCACGGGCGCCCTGGAATCTTCCAACGTTCTGGGCACCGGGCTGGCTGCGGCCGGCTGGTTCAAAATCACGCTCAACGACACCATTCGCCCGTTTCGCGGGCTGGGTCCGCCCAACGGAGTCCGAGGACTGCGAATGCTCTTTGTCACAATGATCGGCACGGGGAGAAAACCTGCGCCATCTGAACCAGAACCACAGCCTTCCATCGATTCTTCCGTCGGAGGCCCTGCTGCTCTCGATGCTGTAGACTTTCCGGGCTCGGAACCTCTCCTGTCATCCTCCGCGCCTGCACGACCCTCTTTTCCAGAGTCTAATTTCCAATCTCGTGTAGCACTTTTCGGCTGCTTCAGCAACTTCGTTCGGATGCCCTTCGTCGCCTTCTGCCGGTTCAAGCCTTGAGGCACCCGGATCACCAGCGTGGTACCCGCCTTCTTCTTCGACGAATCATCAACTAAACTCCTCGCCGCGGCCGCCAAGTTCTCCTCTGTCACATTAGTCGCCTTCACCTCTTGGTGCCGTCGAGGTACCAACAGCTTTCGCCTCTTCGAAGAAGGCAGCATCTCCCCACTCCAAGATCTCACTAGGTCGCGCTTCGAAGCATCCGGTCTCGTCACCTCCTGCATATTCTTGGATCCCATTCTTGCCGTCTCAGAGATCACCTGAGGCTCCGCATCCTGCCCGCACGAACTTTCACCCGGGCTGCCTTCCTTGGCATCTCCATCATCCGCACCACCCGACCCGAGCCGCTTCCATTTCATGTTGCGTCTCTTCTTTCTTTCCAATTTGCCTGCCATACAAAATCATTCTGCAGGTCAGTAGGCCCTCCATTCTACAATTGCTATCAAGCACTACAGGAACCAACTTGCCCTTCACAATGACGGGAACGAAAACTGATGCTCAACATGGCAACTAAATTGCACAACAATCCCTATAAACCACTCGCCTGTGCTTGCCCCCGGCTCATTGCCTTCCACCTCATTGTCTAATTCCTTCACCGATTTCCCATCGGACCCCCATGTATGGCCCCTCATTCCACCTCTCTTCAACCCCAACCTCTGCCCAACCACGTTGCTGGATGACGGACACCCAGACAATGGAGATCCCTCCACCTTGGAATGATCCTCCAACGTCGATGACAGTACATTCGATTGTCCCCCCGCTCTCATGTCAACATCGTCCGACGAGCAGCATTTCCCCATCCCGGACCCTTCGTCTACCACACTAAGCACGCCTGTCGCACCCGACCCTTGCATCACCCCAGGTCCTCCCTGCTCACTCGAAACGCACCCTCCGTCCGAAATCCCGCTAGAAACATTCTCTGAGCTGTCGGGACAAACTGGGCGAGTCTCACCTGCTGTCCGTACAGTGCCTCTCCCTCCTGCTGCTGCTGGTCGCTTCGCAGCGGTATCCGACAACAAATCTTCTTCTTTCTCGGGGGTACCTTCGCCGGCGTGACCGGAGTCCACAGTGCACTTTCTTACTTCGATGTCTGATTGTTCGATCTGGGCGGGGCCTTTCATGCAATATTGCTCGCCTTCGCCCTTCTTTGCAGCCTCCAATGTGCATGCAAGGCTGGCTTTTTCCTTCAAGCAAACTTGTCCCGCAAGCCTGCCCAACCACCACCACCACCCCTATTTTTAGTCAGCAGCAGCAGCAGCAAATGCACGAAGCTGACATCTGTTTTCGTGGCACAATCAGCACTACTCCCACACCCAACAGTCACTCTCAAAATTTCCTCTGATCACCCACATCCAGCTCTGCTCCCGGTTCACACTGCCCGACTTCAATGCCCAACTCCGAACAATATCAATATCAATATTAGCTCTCGAACACTCAGATGATCCCTCACCTTGGCACAGCTTGCCCTCTCACCGATGGACTCGCCTTCCTGCATTTCAAACAGCTGCATTGGATGATTCCTGCACTCAATGCCGGAACTTCCAAGCCCTCCTCCGGACACATGGCGTCCGTTGTCAAACCTCTCGGACCCATATCTGCAACAGTCACTTCCCATTCTGTCAGACAATCGCCTTGCGCGACTGCAACTTCACCGCCACTCAATTTCCTAACCAACACTCCCAGGCACAATTTCGAGCAGAGAACACACATCACGAACACAAAAAGCCCCATCAATGCGAGCTACGTAAAACACGACCTGCAAGCGGCTGAGATTGCAAATCAAGGGTCTCGCATTCCTTGCCCTCGTCTTCACCGTGAGCTTGAACCAATCCTCTCGGAATCATTGCGCCGTTATTCACCTTCGATGCCTCCAATCCAGGATGAGCCAAGCTCTCTGCTTCTGGGCCACCCTGCGATCGCCCTCTCCCTTGTCTGCCCATCAATGTGCCCTGGTGCTCCTCACTCCGCCAATCTCTTCCATTTCTATTCGTCATCAAACTCTGACGCTGCGATTTCTGTTGAGCATCTGATCGTCTTCCCAACTCCATCAGTCTCTGCATCAAATGCAGTTCCTGCTTCATGAATGTCATGCCCGGCTGGTCTTGCATCTGAAATGCACGCAGGTTCGGATTCTGCTCCGCCCGGAAGGAGGACCAGTCCGCACTAGCCGCAGCCAGTCCACACCCCAGCTCCGACTCGTTCTGACGCAGCTGATCTCTCACCAGGAACTCCAGAAAGCTGGGACGATGGCCACCCACAAAATTGGACCGTCCAAACGCGTCCAAGTGATCAAACAACTGACCTTCCGCTCGACTACTACTTGGCACCACGCCGTTCAGCTGCCGGGCCCTTGCTGCTGAACCTCCCAGTCCCAACGCTCGGTACGTGAACGATGACTGGATGGCTGCCTCCAGGAGCCTTTGCCCCGTCTTCTTGCTAAGCTGCTCCAACGCCCCCGAACTCAGAGATTCCAGAGTCGTCCCATTCTCCATCGCCACGCTCCGTGACGGACCCACGGGTGTTTGCGGAAACAAGTTCGCTGCCAGCTTCTCCGACCCGGATGGCTCCCTCCCGAACTGATGATCCCCGCTCCTGCTTGATATGTCTGACTGATTCTGCAACGATTCCAGGGACATCAGCTTCTCTTGCAACTCCGACACGCCATCCTCTCTGTACCCAGCTTGGGAAGCATCACACGTCAGCTGCCGAGGGCTCTGACTAATTGCACTGGAATTAGCTGACTCTCGCTCTTCTCCACAATTCTCCACAACACCATTCTCCAAGTTCTCTGAAGACTTTTCGTGTTCCAACTGGTGTGAGCCCTCCTGATCTCTCGACTGGCTGGGAATACCAGAAAACTTGGGCAGATTCGTTGGATTCAACTGCTGAAGGTTGTGTTGCAACTTTCGGTCCCACACTGTCAAACAAACACCAACTTCGTTACCACACGAGTCCTGATTGTCTGGAAATACCAGTCTCTCTGCCATCACCCCAACAAACCCAAACATCAAGTCTCATCCCCACTTTCAAAAACCTCACGATTGACAAGCGCTTGCATCTATCTGTTTTCCCATCTCGTAATGATGTAGACAAAACATGCAAGTTCCTGCTCCTAGCTGCAGTACACCATTGAGAGAGATCTACCCAGGTGACCACCAGGAATAATACCACTCAAAGCCGAAATAAGATGCGTTCAGTGGTGCAGCCAACAACCTTTGCTCATAATCTGCTCGAACAATTGAGACTTCGGATGCTCCACGCTTGGTGTGGCCATGGAGGAGAACGACGTCCCGGTAGCCTGTGTCTGCTGAGATGGCTGTCCCAGCCGCAGCTCGAAACTCGAAGAAATGTCAACCTCTCTCATTCGAGATTCCTGCCCAGTCTCACTGAATCTCGTAGGCCCTGAAAGACTCGCCCCTTTCCTCGAACCATTGACCACCTGCTGCTGCGGTTCAGTGAAAGGATTATATCGCGGACCTCCACAGTTCGAATGACCATCGTGCCCGTTGCTCACGGCTGCGTGGCCCATGCTCTGAAAAGTGCTGCTGGCCCTCAAATGGTGGTTCTCGTGCATGGAACTAGTCGAGAAGAATTGATTTCCCGACTCCAGATCCGATACCATGTTCTTGTGAGATTGCCCGTAGCTCTTCAGCACTGAATCTCTCGAAACCAGCATGCCGCCGTTGTTGTCGGCGCTACTCAACAGTCCGTGTTTGGTGTTCCAGATCGACTCCGTCGCATGAAGCGTCGAAGCATTCCAGTTCGCCAACGAGGCATCCCACATCTGCTGCGTCGTCGTTCTGCTATTCATCATGGGAGTGATCCGACCGCAAGGCACATCCACCTCTTTCTGCCAACTCCGTGTTACTGACACTGCAGCTTTGCACTTCCCGTTGCCGTGACGTGCTTCCATGGGGGGACACCTATCCAGCCACTCCCAACCCACGCTGTCCTCAGGGACTTTCACCTGCCACCAAAACGCCCCAATCCTGTCAGCATAAGCGCGCACCTGCGCGGCACCTCGCTTTCATGTGGCAACACATGACATACTGGACACCAAGCAACGACCTGAGCAGCACTTCCACATGATCCCTTCACAAAAAATAAACTCGCACACCGTTTTTCCATATACATGCTCATTCGATACTTACCCCATACTGCGAGAAAAACGATTTTCGCCATTGCACCAAGGTATCACCTCCCTCCATGAACACCACCTCGCCAGGATTTGTAGCATGGAGCCCTGAATGCTGCAAACAATCACACACATCCCCCTCGTCAGTCACGACTGAGACCGGAGCGCAGTTCACCACATCTACATCCACCACTCAGTCCAGACCCACATCGATACAGGAACGGCACCTGAGGCAACAACGAAATACAAAACAGATGTTTGTCATTGGATCACGGTGCACTTCACCAGTAAGTGACACCAGTACCTCATGTCAACGCAGGCACTCTCTGAACGAAGAATCCGGTTTGACCCAAATACCTGGCTGAACTTCGCCACCGACATGTGATGACCGTGGCAGGAGCAAGTAACGCCCAGGCGACCAGCGTCAGTCAACCCCAGCTGCCCAACTGCCAAAATACACTCCACACTAGTCAGATCACTTGCAATCGCCGTACAGTCAGCGGCCGTTCCACACCTGCTCAACGCGCTCCCAACCCGTCAACAGTGATCAAACCCGCCCCGATACCGTTCCAGGATGCATAGAAAGGCACATTCACTAACAGCACATCGCACCAGCAAAAAGAACAACACAAAATTCCAGCTCGTTATGACCAGTCGACCTCCACCTCAAACCGGTATCTGGACCTCATCGTATTAAATTGACAACAATTAGGCAGTCAAGCGCCCAACAACAGTACCTGACGAATAAACAAGAGAAGGTCTAAATAATAAGACAAGTCTAACTTCCCTCGCGTATATGCACTCACACGGAAAGAGCAAGTGGGGCAAGGCTCTGTGAAGACACTCACCGACAGGTACCCCGACATAGCTGATACAGTAAACTCGGAACCCTCCTGACAAAGCCGGGGCGGGGGTCGACTGAGACTGACTCAGAAAACCGGACTCCGCAGAATTCATTGGACCCGACACACCGACTTTGCACGGGTCCCCGCCGTTGGTCGAGAACAGAGTCGAGCTGCTTTGGTTGCGTTCCTGCCGCTGCTTCATCGACTCCGTCGACCACTGTGACGAAGGGAGATGCCAGCTTCCTTCCATCCCCAGCTCCCCTTCGCGCCTGCCGAAACTCAAGCTGCTGCGCGTCAAAAGCTCCGCAGTCGGTACCCGGGAACCGTTGACAGCCTGCAAACTATCTTGCGTTCTTCCGCGACTCATCACGCTGCTAAAGTCTCTGCCTTGTCCAATCGGAGTATCAGCCCATGAACTCGACTTTGCACCCCAGTTCCCACGCAGGATAGACGGACTCTGCGAAGGCCACCCGCTGTAAGCCCCGAGATCTGGCAGGTTCATCTGGCTGAATTGGGAGAGGGAAGCAGCATACGGGGATCGGCTACTCAGGGACGAAGCGTAACTTAGGCTGGCCACATGCTGCTGGGATCCCGAAACCATGTCAACCAGCTCCGACCTCAGCTTGTCTGGATGGTGTCCCTGTGAACCAAAATTCATCATGGAGTTCGTGAGCATCGGCTCCTGTAGGAAGGTTCGCTGGACGACGTACACCTCCTTGGCCAAGTAGGGCTGCGAAAACTGCCCTGGGTCCATGTTGAACTACGACACACGTAACCACCGAAGCCACTGAGGAGGTCAGCAGTTGTGTACTAATCCCGACAATACCCGCAAGCAATCACATTAAAAATCACAGACAGAAGTGTTCACTCCTGGTCGATGCATGTCACTTCTTTCATGTCTCAGGTAATTTCCTCAAGTCAACGTTGAAATTATTCGCATGCTGGCTTCACTTTGTTCCCTACGCTCTTTGCTTCACCATTCTGACAACCTACAAAGAGAACCTTTACCCTAAACTACTGTCGAAACTGCGTCTGCACAAAGGGCCCCAGTAAATGAACACAATGAGGGCAAGACAGCTGGACTGCAATGGTCGGAGAAAAATGCTGGGCGTCAGTGTCTCAAATGTGGCTAAATTTAGCAAAATTTCTACTCGGAAATATTTAGAGCTACAGAAATCTGAACACCGCAGTGCGAAATTCAAATTTTCAGCACATTTAGCATTGCTTTTAGCAAGTGCAGCTATTTGTGAGAATCACATTTGGGGCCATTGCTGGGCGTCGCCGTCCCGTAAACAAGAGTCTCGCTTATCTCAGTGACTGATCTTGCTCTCGAATATCGCCCTCCTGATATACATAATTGGCCTTACATTTCCCATGATTGTATGTTGTTTATTCCAAAATTCGTATGGAAAGCGACTCAGAAGTTCAAGGGACTCCTTCTGTTAAACCCTAACAGCTACAATCGATGAGTCACTCCCACTTTCCATCGCCCTCTACCTCATCAACCCCACGGTTGCGAAACCTCGAAATTTGGACAGTGCTGGAGGCACATAGTCGCACGCATTCAGAAGGGCAGGCAAGGAGATTAGGACTAAAGCATTCAAAGACACTGCGACTGAACATTGGCAGCGTCTCCTCGTCACCCCAAGAATCCAACTCCTTCCGGAGAACGAACAAAGAAGGCTTTCAAAATGTGAGTTGTTACCTGGTTGGTTACCGACGGACCAGGCTGCGCGGATGTCTTGGTTGAGGATACCCGCATGTTCCACATCTCCTCCATGGTCACCGCCCAGCTTCACACGCCGCGCCCTACACCATCGACGTCGCTCTGAAATGGCAAACAAGTGATCAGAGTCTCACCCTTCAATTTCACACATGAGGAAGCCACGCACACAAGACACAACATGCAAGTCAATTTCGACGCCAAAGCCAGAAGACAAACAGCTAACCATGCACCACGATTCTCCAAGGCCCGCTCTTCCAAAATTGGACACGCTCTACCCTCTGTCGACGACGCTGCCTGTTCAACTATGACCTGATTTTCCCTGGCGACTGGCAAATGTCATGAATGCACAACCTCGTACCCTCTCGCTCTCAGAGCCAAACAGCCCTGTCCAACCTCAATGTAGCTGTAGCAACCATTATACCAATCACATGCGATGCGCATTAACAACTCATCACAAGCCATTCTCCCCTGTCTAAACGACACGAATTGCGATGACAACGGAAACGGGATCAAAAAGAACTGCGCGGATGGGCTACTATGCTCTCCACCTCTCTCTCCTGCTCGCTCACATCACTTCCACTATGCAACCCTATCGCAGTTCCAAATGAGGCTTCAAACTCACTCTGATCCCCACAATGTGAGCACAACTTACTCGAAAATTTACAAAATTCTCTTCGGATACCACACCATCGCACGCGCCTCTCCCCCAATTTCAATTCCTCAATCTCCTGATCTGCGACCCCTCAATCCCACCAAACAATTCCGCTGAATTCAGGAAACCACGCACCAATCCCAACCTCTCGTTCACTTGTGATCATCATCAAGCCGGTGCCAATCCCAGTCGAAATCCCCTCCCACGGACCTCCTCCGTTTCGTCATCGACCCAGCAGGACCCCAAGGGCGTCCCATAACGGCATTCCCTCGCATTGCAAAATTCCTGCAAAGGACGACGCAGGCAAGCACCGAGGTGTGCGAGAAGAAGAAATGGCTGTAAGAGGGTGATGGTCGTGTTCATGGCTATGTCCATGAATTCTCCATGGAATCGCATAAAGAGAGAGAAACCCGAAAAGGGAAAACGAAGTGGGGAGAAAATGAGAGGATTTACAAGGGGAAGCAGAAGCGAGGGAGAGAAATTTCTCGTGATTCCATGACTACGGCATGGTGTTGGAGATTCTGTGCATGTAACGCACTTAGCGATGGCGTTGCGAAAACCATTCGCGTTTCTGCAGCAGGCTGTCTGTCTGTCTCTGCAGGGAGAGAGAAAGACTCTAGGGTAGGGGCGGTCACCGGTGACCGCCGGTCGGACTCGGTACTGTCACCGGCGTGGACCGTGTCCTGACCGTGACGTTCGGTGTAAGAGCATCTCCACCAGTGGCTTCCCCACCCCTATCTCGATTGGGATGAAGGGGACCAAAGATGGGGATAAGCCCCCACTAGTTCGACCTTAAATTTTCAACTTTTTGTTAAATAGAGGCAAAACAAAACTAAGGTAAACCAGCCTATGACAGGCAGAATGGCTGGTTTGTCATGTTCACATTTTTGAAAAAAAATTTAAAAAATTCTCTATGAAGATAAACATGAGGAATGCAGAGAGCAAGTGAAATTTTATTTTTTGGACAAAAAATGAATTTTTGAAGTCTGTTGTGTAGTTGGCTTTAAAGAGTCTGTAGAATACCCCAAATCAGCAGAAAAGTGTTTCCATGATGGTCATCTAACCACCTAATGTAGTCAAAACATTTTCTAACATGGCTCCAAGATTTTCTAATGTGGACATGACATGAAAGAATTACAAAATAACTGTTTACTACCAGTTTATACTAAAAATGGATAAGTGTCCTAAGACAGTTACCAATAACTTCATGACCATTTCCCAAAACTTTGATTATGGCCACAAATTAATCAAATGCAGTTCTAACCCCATTTATTGGAAAAAGTTTGTCATGGGTTGATTTAAGACTGTAATGGGTAGTTCTCTAGGAGCTTGTCATAGGAGATTTGCCTATCATAGGTTGGTTTACCTTGTAGAAATAGTAACATGGTCAAATGAATAGTACTCTTACAAATCAATGAAGCACAACTCATGTTGGAAAGGTGAAAAGTGGTTTAGGAATTACTCCACTTGAATTCCCTATCCATCATCCCATATGGGGAATTCAAACCCCTCTTACTAAATTTTTAGGAATAGAGAAAGAATGTTGGTAAGGAGGTTCATCCCCATCCGGATGAAACTCATTCAGATAGTGATAGGGAAGCCTATCACTGGTGGAGATGCTTTAAGGGACCTTTTCTAATTGCACTAGCCTAGGAAGAATAACGTGAATCTCCCCTAAAATAGAAGCTTCATATAGAAGCGCAACTTGAGAGCAAAACAATCATACTCTCTCTAACCTAGAGGACTGTAACTATTCGAAGAACTTGCATAAATGGTTTGAAAGCATCCTCCACAAAGCCTCTACAGGCCGAAGCTCTTCCTATTAGAATTTAGACTCTGTTAGGGTTACATCCATTTACTAGCTAGCCTCATCCACTTAGTTTAGGTTTAGGACTGTATTAGGTTTAGACTTGTACCTTAAATAGGGGCTCCCAACCTCTTGTTAATTATCTAACTAGTTCCTCAAAACTACGTTTGTAAGATCGCAACTTTTTTCCTTCTCTTGTTTTATCAACATGGTATCAAAGCTAGTGAGATAGAATCCCTCTCTGTTATTGTTCTCTTTCTTTTAGCACCACTACTGATAAAGTAAACACAGTCACCGAGTCATAGATTAGCGCCGCCGCCGGTACTGCCGCTAAATAGCTTAGTACACTGCAAGGAAATGGGGGTAAATGTAACCATAGAAGAATGACTGCTTGTCAGGAATGACTTGAATATAACTTGTGTTCCCTGATTGCACCAAGGGTTTGGAGTTGTCTTCGTTAGAGTCAATTCAGAGTCACATTTGCGATTATAGGATGACGACTTAGCGGTAGGGAGTCTTCATCCACATTTTTACATTCAGAACGTGCTATCTTTATCTAGTCCCGCAATGTGCTGAAAAACTTGTTTTTTCCACTTTAAATGCAAATATCTTGCAATCTATGCGGTCAAAAATTCTGAAATTTTTTCCACACTTTTAAATATTAGTTGGATGTAAGATCCTATGGTTAGATGTCAAAGAAAAATATTTCAAATTCTTTTTTACTCTTTGCTACAGAAATGGCAGTTTTCAGTGTTTCTTTGGTAGAAAAAAGGCCTTGCTCCTATAGGGGTTAAAATGATGCACTCTTAGAGACTTATTTTTCTTTTGATTTTTTTTTCTATTTACTAATTCTTTTTTCAAAAAAATCTAAAAGAAAAATGCAAAGGCCAAAAACTAAAATTTAGATGACATTTAGCACCTCTAAGAGATAGAAAAACAATTTTTGGTTCTAATTTTTATAGAACTAGGTTGATAACTTTCACAATGTCTAAAGGATCTTGTAGTTTTTTTTATTGAGAATAAGCGCCTCAAAAAAATTCAGATTATTTGACTACACAATTTAGTAGATATTTCAATTTGAAGTTTTATTTGGATCAATGAAAAACTAGGGCAACACCCTTTGAAGGAGCATATCTTAGAGGGATTATTTTGAAATGATGACATTCTTGTGCTTAGTGAAAGACAAGAGGGTTGAGAATGCTCATCTAAGATTTCACAACATTTTGGTCATTTTGCAATTTTGGATGGAGCTTGTAATGCATGGTGGTCACTAAAATGAGATAGTAGTGTTTGTAAGAAAAACATGAATGTGCACACTTGTCTTCTTCTTGGACTCCTAGGATTTGCCTTTTTTGAGGTGGGCAACAATTGCATTGGTTAGTTGACTTTTCAATCCATGTCCAAAGTTCACTATTAAAAACATGAGTTGTGAACTACATTGCACTCAACTTTGAAACTACCACCATTGGATTCATAACCCAATATATTTTTAGAAATATTTTTTATTAAAAAAATTTGAAATTTGAAAATGGAATATACTAAAAAGAAGGGGGCACCAACCAAAAAATGGTCACTTGGGTCATTAGAGCTTAAAGGGCAAGTCTTATAATCATGCCTTAAAGCTTGAGTAATTTTCAAGGTAAAAGCCTTTTATAAGCACCATAATAGAATGGAAATTATTTAATTTTATTTATTACACATGAAATTGCATGAATTCTATAAATCATAAAAATTTCAATTTTTTTTGAAAAGATTTGAAATTCCCATGAATTTTTTTTAAATATTAGAAAAATTCAAGTGAAATATAATCAACAATTTGAAAATGTAATTTTTTTTTGCCATTGGTAAGAACATGCTATTGTAAAATACATCATAGTGAAATCCAAGTTTGTGCACCATTCTACATATAGAAAATAGAAAAAAAAACAATCTAGAGCCATGGTAAATTATCCAAATTTAGGATTTTTTCAAAATTTTCATTTGAAAAAGACACTAGACTGTTGGTGAGTTGCAATCTAGTAGTTTGGCTCAAATCCAAACGATCATTTTGGTGACTAGAATCAATACATATAAGTTTACATAATAGTGAAGAGCATCATAGTATAAACTAAATTTTTGTGTTTCTAAATCACAAAATCATTAGACCACTATTATGTGCCTAGAGTTCTAATTATAAAGAAATATACAATTTTAGGAATTTTTTAAATGAAATTTATGATTGAAACAAAACCTGATTTGACAAACATCATTTCATTAGTTAGACTCAATTTTCAGAAAACAATTTTATGGACAAAATTCAAATTGAGAGGAAGAAGCTAAAAGTGGCTAAACTGTGGATAAATTAGTAATGCTATTGTGAGGGAATTTCCAACACCATACATAGTAATAATTTATTTGAAAATAGATGAAAATTTATCTTTTTTTGTCACATAGGTATCCTAAAGCCATCCAATGGTGACAAATCAACCTTGGCAATGTCCTCTAGTTGATATTGTCCAAATTAGGCAAAACCACCATATAAATCTTTAGAACATATTCATTCAAGTAGAAATTATGTGTACATTTAAACATTTGAATATGATAATTATTAACAAATCATATTACCCTTGTAGATTATGAATTCTTAAAGTATTGAATATCTATGAATTCAAAATTGACTTTAGGATTTTGTCTTCAAAAATATACATTCTAGGCATCAATTTTGCAATAGGGACATAATCAAGGTACACAAACAACTCGACAAACAAAAACAAACAAACTATAAATTACAATTGGCGAATATTCATGAATGGTCTTGAAGAAGGAATCACTAATAAAAAGAAGGTATTTGAGCATCAAGGAGTAGCGCAAGAGCACGGTACACCAAACTAGTGCCCATATGGGCCTTCAACACTACACCCTTACAATATTCCTTGGTAATCAAATACCTCCTTTCTACTAGTGAATACATTCTCATAGGAAAAAAAATTGATTACATTTTAATTTAGAATCTAATGAACATTAACCTTGGAGTGCTCCGACATCCAATTTCAGAATGATGTATAGATTCAAAATTAGACTTCTTTCTCATTACATCTTGGATGAAAGTCATCCTAATTTTTAGAGATACTTTATGAAGTTGTGGTCCTATCCAAGGGTTGGATTTGGTGTTACTAGAGCACATATTTTTCTAAAATTACAAATGTGGAAGTATGTGAAGTGGTTGACTTGCGTTGACTCTAATTCAAACTTGGAATTGCAAAAATAAGGTCATAGACTCAAAGATAAAAAATATTCCAAAAAAATTTCTATGTCAAGAGAACCTCATTTCAAATACTTTCCAAAAGAATTTACCTCAAAAATGATAATATTTTGCTTGTGATTGAATTTAGAAGGAATTTAGAATTTTTCTTTTCAAAATTTATAGAAAAATATTGGTGATAGCATTGGTGAATCTAACCATATGAATAGAATTTAAAACTAAAACCCTACAACTTCTATTTGCATCTCGATTCCAAAATATTCTTCCAAGTAGTACTTTATGATGATTATTCTGAAATTGTCAATTTGGGAGATCAATCTGGACACTTAGGGGTTAAACTACATTTATTTCTATTATATTTATTATTACTATTAAAATATCATGAAACTGGTCTAAATCATAATAGTATTTTAGAGATGCTAATTAAACTTTTTGCCATCAAGTTCAATTATGATCACTATGATTAGGAAGTTAGCATGCATAGAATTTTTTTGGATTCTACAAGCTTGTTGATCCTTGACGTGATTCCTGACCAATTCATGTAAGAAATTTTGGGATAAGAAACTAGTAAACGATAAGAGTGTCTTTCCATTTAAGGTTTATAAAATAATCAGCAATGTCAACTGGTACAAAGTCCCAAAAATAATAGTTGTCTTATCAAATTATGTCACAAGTAAGCAATCCATTCAATAATTTATATTAGATTACCTCGTACTCTAACTAGGGCACCAATACTCCCCCAAAGAAGATAAAATGGCAATGTAGGAGAGGGCTCTAAAATCAACTGTGCATTTTCAACCATCCAGTAGGGGCTCTGAAATGGACATGTGAATTGTAGGAAACAGAAATGTGAATTACAATGGAGCTTGATGAGATTTGTTTTAAGTTCTTCAATAGATGGTTTAAGGGCCACATCTAACTAAGTGGCTAGGTGTCTACTAATTTAATTCAAAATTAGAATCTATTGTTCAACTACCATCTTACAAGCATTGAGAAATCTGAAATAATGATTAGATCAAGCATTCATTTCAGATCTAGAAAGGGATGCTTTTAGAAACCATTTCAATTGCTTTATACATGTTGCAATGCTAGTTTTCAAACAAGGCCTGTTTTTTTTTCAAACTATGCATGGATGGTTTCTAAGAGCCTATGATCACAAATAGGGAACTATAGCAAATTGTGTTAAAATGTTCGTAACTAATTCAGTAATGCTTCAAAAAATATGAAACAACTTGAGTTACATTCCTCATCTACTTTTCTTTGACTGAAAAATAAACTAAAATATTTCCACCTGGATATACATGAAAACTTTGACTGAAAAATAAACTAAAATACTTCCATCTGGAGATACATGAAAACTTTGACTGAAAAATAAACTAAAATACTTCCATCTGGAGATACATGAAAAAGGCAGATCAGCGCTTAGATAGTCGCTTTTTGAGCCTCTTACCTTACTCAAACCTTACTTTGAAGATGGGAAGAAAAAATTAGTCGTAACTAATCAGTTGGTTGCCTAGGCAGCACTACGTAACATTCTCTATGTATGCTCAATCTTCGAGGGTTTACAGTTAATCATTTTCTGTATATGTTGAAGCATTTTCCTATCTTCTAACCATGGCCCAAAGTGACACGCACTCTACCTATAGCATTAAAAAGAAGGTGTAACAGAAAGGCTTCAGAAGAGACGCTACAACGGTTGTACAAAATGAGACTAACTATTAGTTTCAACCTCGTGCAGGTTGAGCAGCTGACCGCATCTTAGCCTGCAAAACCATATTAATCTGCTCTGCCGCATTTTGCTTCCCATTGGCCACCTGCACTTGTAGTAAAAACAACTTCAGTTACAGGACACTCAAACTGTCAGGAACCCGATCCTGTCTCTTATACCAATGGCAACTCATCCATTCATACACTAGGTTGGACTTACTAAGAAAGGGGTGTAAGCATGTCTTGGCTAAACGATGGTCACTGATCTTTGAATGGAAACGAGGTTGTCTGCCGTCACTTATAGTGGTCTACAACCTCCCAGTTTGAAATAGCATGAGAAATTTCTTACATACCATACATTACAATAATTGTAAACACTGACGTGACAAAATAATTACTTTTCTAGGTGTCACAGAGGATTTAATAACACTCTCAACCATTTGCAACATGGCAAGTGGCTCTTAGAGATTTAGGTACTACCAATTTGAATCACTTATGCACAAAGCCCATATAACGTACAGGGTAGTGAATTTTTTTGATATCGATAGATATGGCTCTTGTATTCAACGATCTCCCCAAGAAATCACACCCCTACATGTTAAAAGTGACGCAAATAGTATCCTCCACCTTAGCACGGAAATATAATATTGACCAATTCCAGAGAATACAAATTTAAATGAATTCATTATTCATGATCGGGTTGAAAAGTGTAGACACGCTAATAGAGTACGTGGTAAAATAGATCGGTAAATAAGTATCACAAATGGTACTCACCTCCACCAGCTTTTGGTGATTTTCTTTCAAAAATTTGATCTTCCGCTCGCAGTAGTCCTTCCCATCAGGCAAGTTTTTCTGCCAATTTCCATCAAGGCTCTCTTTAGGCGCTCTCTCCCCTCTTCTATACCTAGTATTCAACAGATGTGCACGCCCAAAGCGAAATCACAAATAGAAATCGAGGTAGCGATCACAGTTATTCAACATACCTCAATGAAGTAGCCGGTGCCTACATCCACCAATACGTTATCCGTGTTTGCCAGTGTTCCCGATGCATACAGCGAAGCAGTCAAGGGAACTAAAATTTTCTTTCCTGCAGAAGCACCATTTCCATAAACGACAATGTCAATTTTCCTGCACCTCCGGAGGATCCCCAAGGATGAAGTTCATAAACCCTAAATCTTGTCAAAAATAAAATAAAATAAAAATAAAGTTTCTCCATCATAGATATCGAAAACCCTAAATCCTGCATGAAGGAAAATGAAACCGAGGTTACAATGTAGAATCGGGGAGCTCCTTTGCAGTGTACACAGGCACCTCCATAAATGGTGTATCTACTAGGGACATTCTGCGGCGGAGGTTCCCGATTCCTCATGTATCCCTGAAACCGAAATTGAGTTCCAGCTGATTTGTTTCCCACCGTAGTTATCAAAAAACCCTAAATCTCGCATAAAGGAAACCCAAATCAATGTAGAGTTCATGCTGATTTGTTTTCCACCATAGCTTAATCAACAAACCTAACATGGTTGTTTAAGGAAATCCATTATAATATCGTACCCGGGGGCTGTTGTGAAAGCATATTGAGCGCCTTGGACGCCATCTCAAAGCGATTGGCAGCAGTTCGGATGTTGTTGAGACTGTCCTGCAAGACGGAGACTTCTCCGTCGACCTGCTCCTTCACCTGACGCAGCTGCTCCACGCTCAGCTTGCTGATTTCCTCGACCATGGACTCCGGGGTCGCCATCGCCAGCACCAGTTCAACCTCAAACCTTGTGTTTTGCAAACGCACACAAGTGGAGTCGCTTTCCTTATGGAACCCTCGCCTCCGGGTATAAACCCGTCCCCGGGTATCTCCCAATGGTCATAAGAAAGCCTATTTTATCATTCTACTAATTAATAGGGGGAGTCATAATACGGTGGAAACACCTAAAACTGTTGATATAAGCAATTTAGCATAATTCGAGGCACCTTTTTCTAGGGAAAAAAATAGTTTTGTAGTATTAGCAATTGAAAATCATGAATTTTCAAAAAAAAGTTAGATTTTTGGATATGGCATGTAATTTTTATGAATTTTCAAAGGAGAAACTCCCTACATCTTCCATGTACCCATTCTATCTTAGTAGGAATCACAATAGGAGGAGTCAATATTGAGGACCCCTTGAACTCGCAAAGAATATAATTATAGCAAAGGCACGGTGGTTAAGACAAACACTATTTTTCAAATGAGCAATTTTGAATACAATTTGGGAAAAAACATCGAATGGCGATGTTAGCAAAAGTTCATGCAATTGGTTTGAGAATTTTTAGAGTTTGTGTGAATATTCTACAATTTTCAAAGTCAAGGTCATAGAAACACCTACTATTAACATAAGACTATCCTTATTTGGACATCCTTGAAGTACAAGAAGATGCTTAAACTCTCATTGGTTGCTTCAAATAACTCAACAACTTCCATAGGTTTTTTTAAAAAACTAGGGTTGAATTTGAGCAAATATGACTTTATCATATATGGATCAAGGAGTGAGAGATACACTATACCTAAGCGCAAATATTCATTAACCCAGATTTAGTTTGTAGATAACTGTGAAGTCTTTGGATTGCTATATATGGATCAATAAGTACTTATTTGGGTTGAAAAATTCCATACCTACTTGCAAACTAAAACCCCTCATAATTTCCTTCTCATTAATCAAAATGGAATGATTCAAAATTTTCCACATATGTATAAATCTAAAGAACCAATTTCAAATTTCTATTTCATCAAAAAGTGATTTTTAAAGAAGTTTTTTGGGATGTCCAAGCTACCTGCCAAATGCTAAAAATTACATAACATGCAATAACTTTTTAACCATGTAGTTGAAAGTTATGAAAATTGTTGTGCCTTAAAGCTACTTCTTAAATACATGTTGTGTGAAATTTTTAAAGAAATAAAATAAAATTCCATTTGTAATGAGCTACCCAAAATTGTTATATTGCCTTAAAATGGTGTTTGAACCTTTAGGGATTAAATGTGTTTTAGAAATATTACAATTAGAAGATTTGAAAGATTTGAAACTTACAAAATTGAGTACATTTAAAAATTCTATTTGTTCAAAAGGATGTCATTTTTATTTGTAATCAATATTTGTAATTGCAATACTAAAGTCATAGTGTATGATATACTAGACAATGTGGAGAATCTTCTAATAAAAAGAAATTGTTATGGTCAATAATTCGATTTCAAGTTGACCACCTCTGAATACTCAATTTTGTAAAAATAATTTCTATGCATGTTTTTGCAAGCTACAAATGCATTTTTTTTTCCAAATCTAACCACAGGATTATGCACTAGACTAGTTTAAGAATGTGTGAAAGAAATTTCAAAAACTATGACTACATAACTGTAAGATATTTGTGTTTAGAGTAAAAAAATCAATTATTTTGCACCTTGCTTAACTAAATTGTGAGACTTTGAGTCTTCTTGACTTAAAATTTTGCACTAAAGATTTGAATATTAAGAAAAATTATTTTGAAGGATTGAGTTGAAAATCTAGGAAAAAGAATTCCAAAAGAAAGATTTGATTTCCATTCTTTAAAAAATGATTAAATAAAAGTAGATATAGAAAAAAAAAACTTAATTGTTATTAGCTCTAAGATGGAATTGGAACACACTAATTCCAAAGCTAAGATTGTTCTAGCAAACATATTAAGCCTTGTGAAATTGTTTTTATTAAAAATAGTAAAAATTGAGTTAAAAAATGAGTACAATGTGTTATTTTTTCAAGAAGTTTCTATCCTTGCCTACAAAACAAGAAGCTACTCCATAACTTTGACATCATTAATTCAAATTGAATGAATCAAAGCTTCCTATGTAGACAAAGATACATTCCATGAGATCCAAATTTTTAAAATTTTATTTCAAGTTTTTATAGATTTGTTTTGTTGCTCAATGAGCTAAATAAAGCACTTATTATGGCATAATTTTTTTTCTTGGTTATTAATTGAAATAAAAATTATATTCCTATAAATCTAATGTGTTTTTCTATTTTGAATTTTTCTTAAATCATGTCAAAATTTGAGGTCACAAAAGTCTACTTGAAATCCGAAGTGTCTTCCAATGAAACTTTGCAACTTTAGGGGATAATTGTGTAAAATTTTCCAATAAGTATGCCATATATTGTTGCCACAACTTTGACAACCCAATATGAAAAACTTAGTTCATTCTAATTCTCAAATTTCATCTTACTTTTCTAATTTTAATAAGCATCTGTGACAAATTAGTTTAAAATTCAATATTTCTAGAGTGTTGTATAGGTACAAAATGCATAAAAACATTGATATTTGAAACCTTTTCGTAAGAGCTTTCTAATTCTATAAAACAATTATCCCACCTATCCTACTTTCTTCTTAGTGTTTCTTGCCCTTTTAAATTAATTTATTATTTTTTGTAAAATTTAATGACTTCTTTATATGTGATCTGCCTTCAACCATGATAACTTAATCAACATTATAATACATGGTGATATTGGATGCTTTACACTTATCGTTTTTTGTAAATTAAGGTAACTATGTTTTCACTTGGAGTTAGGAGAGTTGTTTGCAAAGTAAATCGAATATAAAAAAAGTACAAAATTGAAATTGTAAAGGTATTTTTAATGTACCTTGTAAACTTACTCAACAAATCAAACAAGTTCTGAATGATGGGGTGTAGAATAGAATTTGAGAGTATTATCATTGGGAACACATCTAAAAACACATAGAAATCTCTGGATTAAAATTTTTGACAACCAAAGACAACCGCACAAATCCATTTGAAAACAAGCTAAAAAAGAATGTATTTAGTAGCCTTGGTAAATCATACTTGAAAAAGTAGAATCATGCAAATGGCACAATAGTTTTTCTAGGCCATTTAAATAATCTTCCTTTTTTAGGCGTGATTTGCTGACACCCCCATAATTTTTTCTGTTAGCTTACTTTCACACACACCACTTATAATACCTAGTGCAAATATAAAATTAAGGTAAGAAATTCATTGTGAACCATTTGTTTACTATATGTAGGTGCAGTTATTGGATTCACAATTATTTTTTTGCAAAAAAATAATAAATATCATATTATTTCACTTGTATTTTGGTCAATTCATTTTGAAAAAAGAAGGTACATTGTAGATGGTCAAAGCAAAAACATATAGCTTCCTATTGTGGACTGGGGGGCACTATAGTAAAACCAGCCATTCCCAACTAGGTGTCCGTACCCAACTTGTAGGGTGCATCTTTTTCCAACCAAGGCTGGAAAAAAATTCCAACCAAAGTTTGGAATGTTTTTTTTTTTTTCTTTCAAAGTTGGGACTAATAAGATCATAATACATGTCTTGAAGTAGTGAGCAAGAAAGTAGGAAGTAGTGAACAGGAAAGTAGCTCTTGAATCATTGAAATTGGAAGAGTCTATACGTTGGGTATGGATTTAGGCCAACTTTTGGCTTTCCAAATTCATAGTAATTTCAAGTCAAAGCATATAATTACCAAAAAATTTAATTTCTATTCCTACATGGCAAAAAAAATTTCATTGCCTTATACCGCTCCAGAATATGTCTAAAATTGCTTAAGTGGTTGACTATAAGGTAGGTGGATCAAATTGCAACCCGCTTCTTGGAACCGTCCCTACAAAAGGCTCTGAAATGGACACTAAGCGTTTATGAAATGGACACTAAGCGTTTATGAAATGGACTTTTGATAATGTGAGAGCTTAACAAGGTTTGTTAGATGTTGGTTTATACTTCACATATAGTGTAAGGTAAACCAGCCTATGACAGGCAGAATGGCTGGTTTGCCATGTTCACATTTTTGAAAAAAATTAAAAAAAATTCTCTATGAAGATAAACATGAGGAATGCAGAGAGCAAATGAAATTTTATTTTTTGGACAAAAAATGAATTTTTTATGAATTTTGGAAGTCTGCTGTGCAGTTGGCTTTAAAGAGTTTGTAGACTACCCCAAATCAACAAAAAAGTGTTTCCATGATGGTCATCTAACCACCTAATGCAGTCAAAACATTTTCTAACATGACTCCAAGATTTCCTAATATGGACATGACATGAAAGAATTACAAAATAACTATTTACTACCAGTTTACATTGAAAATGAGTAAGTGTCCTAAGACAGTTACCAATAACTTCATGACCATTTCCCAAGGCTTTGATTATGGCCACAAATTAATCAAATGTAGTTCTAACCCCATTTATTGAAAAAAGTTTGTCATGGGTTGATTTAAGACTGTAATGGGTAGTTCTCTAGGAGCCTGTCATAGGAGATTTGCCTGTCATAGGAGACTTGCCTGTCATAGGAGATTTGCCTGTCATAGGTTGGTTTACCTTAATAAGAGCGAGGGTGGGTCGATTTTGAACTAAGAGTGGATACAAAACAAATGTCTACTTCATTTTTGCAAGAAACACATTTACGGCTGAACACCCTTTTACTAAAATGATTCTCAGTCACTCATTAATTCTTGGATTCATATGAAATTTTAGCCACACAAACTAGGCTAGTAGGCGCAACTTTTCCAACAAAAAAAATATTGAAAATGGACCTTTTATGAAGAAGTTATAAGCCGCCGAAGTTCATTATGATTGAAGAATGTCGGGATTTAGAACTTCGAATTGCTCCCAAACATTCAAAACAACTTGAATTGACATGAAAATTTTATGACAATAACTAGACTTCAAGGGAAACATAATCCAACAAATTTTATTGAAAACAAACTTAGAATGAAGGAGATAGAAGCCTCCAAAGCTGCAGCCAGCAAATGCAATTTGGTGAACTCAAATGGAACTTGTGAACTTTGATTGGATCCCAAAAAATCAATATAACTTGGATTGATTTGAAAATTTTATCACACAAACTAGAAGAGAGACCGCAAATTTTCCAACAAGTTTTATTGAATTTGAAAATTGGATGCAAAAGTTATAGCACTTTGAATTGGACTTTGAAAGTATGTGAAGACAATATTGGTTCCTTGGGGCGTTTAGGGCTTCAGTTTAGTAAAGGTCACATTTAGGAACCTTAAGTATTACTTTTTTAATGCTTCACTGCTTGTTTTTGGTCACGCCATATCTTTTTTCAGACTGCACAAGTGTGAGTTTTGCAAGGCCTAGGATCACAAATAGGTGCCTGTGGCAGAATTCTTTGAAAATTCATAAGTAATTCATAAATGCTCCAAAAAATATGAAACCACTTGTGTTAGATTTTGCATCAATTCTTCTTCAAGTGAAAAATAAGAGAAAATATTTTTGTGCCTCTGAAACACATCAAAAAGTCCTGACAGCCCTTAAAGTGTCACTTTTTGAGCCACCTACCTTAGATGGTTCTACAATAATCTCGTCCTTTTAGATGCTAATGTGACTCTTACTTCCCATAATGGGTCTGTGTACCTTTACTGACGACGGGCAAGGGATCTGACGGGAATGGGCTTCTTCAAAGCGGGAAGCACGGAAATAGGGGGCAATAGTGCGGAGCTCCACAGTAGTCGAAGCGAAGCGGAAGTGGGGATACGCACCGCCAGCATGCGTTATCGCAAGCGGAAACCATTTTTGCCTCAGATTTGCTTATCGAAGAATTTCTATTGTTTCTCTAATCCTGCTGCTTACGGAAAAGAGGAGCTTACGGTGAGCTTTGCGTGGTCTGGGGGTTCGGAGTGAGGACCTGAACGGAGCATTTCGGTCGAGAGGAGCGAAAATGATTCTTCTGGAAGGGCCCTCTCGGGTCCTGCAACAAATCTTTCAGAATCGTCTTCGCACGTGAGTTTCATTTCTCCTGGTTATCGTTTCCTTCTTTTTTCCGATTTCTTGCTCTGAGCTGGACGCGAGGAATTCGATCTGAGAGGGATCGGTTTTAGGTTTTCTGTTTTAATCCCAGGACAACGTCACTCGGCTACCTCTCTTGTGAGTGTTGGATCCGTGGATCGTGTCCGGGATTTCAAAATGTAGATTACCAGAATTTCTATGATCTTTGGCTGATCGATTAGTGGCCTTTAGCACTTTGTATAAGGTTTTGCCGGACATTTGATCAGGCTGTTAGAGCAATTCGAGATTTGGACTACTGAGGAGGTTTTGGCAATCTGAAGAAGTTGCTTGTGAGCTTCGTGTAATAGAAAATCAAGACTACCAAAACTCGTATGATCTTTTGCCAATCGATTAGGCTCAGAAATTGAGGAGGAAAAGCGTTTGTAATATTTTGCTAGACTTTTGAGCTGAAGATTAGAGCAATTCGAGAATCGTACTGAAGCATTTTGACATTTTTTGGAGGTTTGGGCCATCTGAAGTATATCTTACTTAGTGAGCTTTGGATGATAAATGTGTATCAAAATATGTCACTAACATCATGTTTTGTGTTCTTGTAGTATGGAGAAACCGGCAGAGATCGACTTCCATCTCGTAGAATTCGATGATATTCGATTTCACGTTCAGGTGGGGAACCTGATAGCCTTTGGATTTGAATACCTAAATTGCAAATATGTAGTGACTAGCAATTTAGAGCTACAAAAAATTCACTTCATCTCGGTCAGTAATACATTGTGTTGAGCAGGTTGTTTGGAGGCATGAAGCTTCTTTGCTACACTGATTCTTGTTGTACACCTTGTTTTCACTTGTTCGTAGTGAGTCGGACCTTGATTTGAAGTCACGTGTACTCGTGTCTTTCGAACTTCTTAGGTTATTATGTTTATTTCTTGTAACGATGTTGGAGGCTACTTGCATGCAGGCCTCAGCGAAGGATCCTCAGCATGTACTCCTCTCAATTGCAGTACCTCCACCTCCACCTGAAACCGTTTTCTATGGAGGTCTTCCTTTTGGTGCTTTGGAGGCCGTGAAAGCGGCATATGGAGCTCTCGTCGAAGTGATTGAGCCCCCAGAATCCGGGTTCCACCTCACTATTCAAGTAGATCTTACGAAACTAGCAGCTTCTGAAGGTGCATTCGCCTTATCTTTGATATGTTATTACATGAGTTGGTGAATTTGTAAATAGAACTTAAATCATCCAGCTTGTAGTTGACCACTTGCTTATGATACACATGACATCGACTACCCTAGCTCAATAATCAACAATTTCTATAGAAACTGGCACTAGGCAGTTCATTAACGATGCTATCTCACAAACTTGATTAAGTTCAGGTCTAATCTGATTCTGTCGTCATCTCGATGGTCCAAGGACGAGTGGTAATTATTCACCATTGTTCTCACGTTTTTAATTTCTTGGGCATGTGGCAGCGGAAAGAACGCAGCAGATGACGAAGATAGCTTCTCTGCGGACAGTTGTGCTCGGGGCACCACTTCGTATTATCCTCAAGCATTTAGGCACTAGATCGGTAGCTCCAGATGCTGATAATCTGGTTGCTTTAATGCACCGGCCGAGACAGTCCTACTTTTTGATTCCACAGGTAAGGATGTAATGGTTGCACATGATCCTCTGACCCAGTTGAATTTTTATGCAATGCACAGAGCGAGCACGTGGAACGCAGAATTACAAACTCTTTACACCTCACACCTTGTACGGAAGAAGTTACATTTGTGTTGCACTTTTGCAGCCTGAGAAGGTGACGGTTGTGTTTCCTATGCGATATAAGGACGCTAATGACGTGGTCCTTGCCACATCATTCTTGCAGGTGACTGTCAGATTCTTGATTAGCAATATATTCCTGGGTTGTTGTAATAGCTATTTATGAAAAATGTGTTGGTTGTAAAGGTGGTAGTGTGCTCTGGAGCAGGAAACTCTAAGGCTACGATTCAATCATCTTACATGTGCACAGGGTGGTGGTGGCAGGAGTTTATGGAGGCTAGACGTTCAGCAGGACTGAGTACAGCGCCGCCTTGCTTATGGGCACCCACGCCACCTCTTGAGCTAAAAGGAGCTCCTGCACATGCATTGGATGCCAATTCTGGATTTGTCTCTTTTGGTACAACCTCATGACATTGCTTGGCAGTCCGTTGTGGACCACAGATTCTGTAATACCATCAATTTGTAACGATCATCTCTTTCTGCTAGGGTATTTCTCTCATTTATTGAAACCGATTTCATGCTTTCTCGCAGTGATATTTCCGCGTCACGTTGAGGGTGAGAAGCTGGATAGAATTGTATGGAATCTATCAACCTTCTATGCATACGTCAGTTATCATATCAAGGTACGTGTCTTATTAGAGCTTTTGCAGGGGTTGATTCAACTGGAAATGATTTCTACAAAACGATGTAAACGTATTCTTAAATATGTCAGTTCAGTGAGATCATCATGATTGTTATGGTTGGAAACTGTTTCTGTGAAGTACGGCAGCTTAGGCTGAGGTTCTTAGAAATCATGCCCAAGATTCTACTTTTAAGTGTTTTTCCTTGTCTCTGAGGATACTTTCGAAGCTCAATTATAATTTTTGCTTCATATGTAGTGTTCGAAAGCGTTCATGCACACTCGAATGAGGAGACGAGTGGACACCCTTATTCAGGTATCGTCGTTTATTGGCTGACGATTTTCGCATTTGCGTTCTATAGTTCAATTTTTCACCTATTGGGAAAATGTAGGACGCACAAAGTAGGCCTCTTTTGACCTTAGCTTCATGAAATGGGTAAAACTTCGGGGACAACTTGCCCTTTGGGGGAGACAACTTCGCTTTTTCTCGTCTAGTGTCTCTTGTCTTCTTTGCGTAAATCAATAGTAGATTACTGTTCCAACTCTGTTGATGTTCTCTCCAGGCACTGGAAAAAGCGAAGTTGGAAGTCGAGAAGCAGAAGAAAACTGCTCAAGGTCGAAGCTTCAGGCGGCAAGTGTAAACGAGGTCATTCTGTGTGAGTAGATTATGTGGTCGTTATCCAAGTGGATGTCCCTTGATACATATATGAACCAGTTAAGAATCGAAGATCCCTAGTTATGAAGGGTTTTGTGCGATTCTTCAACATTTGAGATTTCGAAGGCCAAGCAGCTGCGGATGCCATCATTTCACGAACGAAATTTTGATAAGCTCATGTACCTAGGATGAGGGTGGTATCTGTCAACCCTATTATCATATGTAATTCTAGAAGTGGTACATCATGTCCCGTCTATTTGGATGTGGAAAGCCATTGTAATATCCAATTTTCTGACTGCAAGTTGAGCTTCTCATTTGGTTCATCAGTTTGGAGTGTGAACTTGGATTATCAATAGGAATGTAAGGACATATCTCTTGAATGTTGTCAAAGATTCATGGAGACGTCAATAATGCTGCAACTTTGAGTTTACACACGGCCACATATAGCGTGTGCTTTCAAGTTTAATTGCCGGAGCCTTGCCCTTTGGTGGTGTTTCGAGATTTTCGGAACAATAAATTGAACCCATTATGATTTTATGAGGCCCTTGACAACCTCTCAGGACCACCTTTCTAACCTTTCACCTCTCGACGCTAGTACTTCCGTGATGATACTTTAATTCCTGTGATCATTCTTTCGATGCTTTTTTTATTGTACTTAGTTAACGCTAATTTCTCTGCAGTGACAACGTTCTTGAGTCCAAGCTTGGCGATAATGGTGCAACGAGTGCTGAGGCAACGTGAGCGTTTGGCATATTCATCAGAATTCAATGTTGGTCGTAGGCAGAGGATCTGATCAATTCGATCGAGGAAGAAGTAAACACATGGGGAGTACCAGAGTGCAAGTTTTTGGTTTAAAAAATAGTGGTGATTTAGTTCTGAGACTCCCTTGCAGGGGCAATTATTTTAGATCCAAAAACAGAGGCAATTCTATTCTGGGACTTGAAAACTGTATTCACGGGCAAGTATTTTGGTGACGAGATTTTGACTTGGAATTGCACATGCCCAAATTTCAGAAAGAATCAGCAAAATATCGTAGGAGAATTCAGACGCTGTGACACCGCCAGAGGGATTGAGAAAGATATGTCAAGCAGATGAAGAATGCAGAAGGCTAACATTTTGATCAGTTAAGTCTAGGAATTAGAAGGTGCTTCGAGTCAGCAAGACTATTGAGCTTCAGCAACAGGAGCAACAAGATTACTGAGTTATGGCAGAGGAGGAAGAGGAAGTAGAGGGAGAAGGAGGAGAACCGAAGCCACCAGCAAGTGAAAAACCAACCCCACCTACAGAGACCCATTTAAAGTTAACTGAGAATGGCGCTTATGTTGCTTCCAAACTGGACGCCTTGTTTGCTACCACTGCCAAAATTCAGGTAAGAAATTAAATTTTATCCGCAAAGTATAGTACCCTTTTTGAAGTCGTTTATGTAGTGACCACCCTAATTGAGTCTATGGCCAAGACTACAAGATTTAGGATGGCTAATATATTTAATGAGTGTTCATGTCCTAGGTGGATATGGCCGAAATGGAAACTCGGTTGCGGACTGAATTTGACGAGAAGATTTTGGTGCACCATGAGCTTGCTATGAAACGGATTGTAGCTCTTGAAGATCTTTGCGCCATTTATGGTCTCCGGTTGGATGAGCAAAAGAGGACGCAAAATCAGCAAGCTATGCAATTGGATGACCTTCAAAATCAAGTGGGCATTCTCTTTTTTAGATTTCACTGAGGTAATTTCGCTGGGCTCCAGGTCACTGAATTAGTGCCGTAATTGAGATATCATTGCATCAATTCTAGAAATATGTGAACAAAACTTTGTTTCCCGCAAAACTTATTTTTCACAAAATGGAAACTCGTGTTGATCACTAGCAGCAATTGCTCATTGAAACAAACTAAATGACAAATATTGTATACACCATGGCCGAGTTGCTTACCGTGCATGAAAAATTAAGAAATTTTTAGAGAGAAATTCCATTTGCAGAGCGAATTATGAAATGCAACCCACTTTTACACAAGATGGGGCTTGAACATGTAAACCTACTCTGAATACAAATGGAAATTTTGCAGTCCTTAACAAAAAATATTATTTCAGGTTTGTTTGGCATCAACTTCTTGAACATATTTCACAATCTGAAGTCTAATTAGAAAATAAATCCCACTTTAGTCTGCCATAGTGTGCCTAATTTACAGGAGAATTCAAAGAACTGAAGGTCTTGCAAGATCGCCTCAACTGGGTAGGACAATGGGTTGAACGAAACAGTAATGAGGAAATTCTAGAACTAACATAAATTCCAAAGAGAGTAAATTCCCAGATTATGGGCTCTCCACAAATCGAATTCATCGTATCAAATCCCCCAAAATGTAATGTCAGCGTATCAAGAGCATTCACAATTGCTTCAAGGGGCTATTTATGACTCTGAAAACTCCCCCTTAGCTGAGAAAATTCGTGTAACTAACCTTTGATGAATAAAAGACTTCTGGAATGCAAAAGAACTTGAATCACAGTAATTCCTGGCCTGCTCAAAGCAGATATCAAACCCCTCCACCTGAATATTATACAAATTGAGGGTCTCGCTCAAATCATATTTTGTACACTTCAATGAGCTCACCACCCTCCATGGTATGATTTTTGGGTGTGCTGTTGGGAGCGAGCTGTTCTCCATCGAAACGAAAGCTCAGATTTGCAAGGGAAAGATTGAACACTTCCGCATACACCCTAAATAGGTTTTCAAATTTGTCGGTCTGTTCATCAATTGCATCACAAGAAGAATCCAAGTGAGTCATCCAGAAATCAGAATTCTTTGATCCACAGCTAATGCATATATACATGAGTTGAATGCATTTGTAATAAAAGTAACGGATAAAACAACAGCAGTATTTAATTAGGAAATGAGAAATCCAGGAAATTCTAGTGCTTCAAAAGTCTACCATAACATTCACCGTCATACTTTGAAAGGAAGCAAGTCTAGATATGTTTGATAAAAGGACACTGCAGGGGAATCAGAATCAGCTTAAGTTGTGAGTGTCTGTCAGATGGACTATAGAATGAAATGACAAGTAATAATACCAAGTGATAATATCATCGATACATGATTATGAAAGAAGGGATGCATTTGAGTACCGTGAACATCTGAAAAGGCTGAATTTCCCCATCTTTGTTTTGTACTTTAATCAAAATTTTCTTCTTCTCTTCAGCTTCAATCAAAGGTGACTTCCCATGAGCCTTCGAACTGTTAGGAGTATTTAACACCAACGGTGACTGAACCGCCTCTGCACGTTTCTGAGCTTGCCTTGTTGCTCTAGATCTTTCTTGCAACAGCATTAACTCCTCTCTCGTTAACCTAAATACACATTCAATGAATGCAATGAGTGTCTGAAATTCACAGGTATATAATATCATTCCAACTTAAGAGTCCCTTGCCGGTGGAGATGACATATATTTGTTGTAAAATAAAAGTTTAGCTTAGATATTTTAGCCAAACAGAGATATTAAACTCAGAATGAACACCTTAGTGCTTGTAAAGTGTGATGACTAAACCCAGGCAGAATCGAACACAATTTGCCAGGAGCAGGCATCAGACAGCTCTCATCATCATCATTATCTTCCAAGATAACTTGCGGGGCTGGATCCTTCTGAGGCGTTGGGGTCGGTGGTTCCTAGTCATGGCCAATATTGAAATCACGTTTAATGCCAAAACTCATCACAACCATATTTCTTGTACGAATTAAAGACGTGGGCATGTGGACTCTTTCACGCAAGGGACTGTTTATCATATCAAAAAGAAAACCAAATATCAAAGTCACAGTACTCAATACAGAACACAGCCAAGTACGTCTCTAGCATAAAATTTAAACCCAATCCAAGCCCATCCCTGGTTGGGCCAGAAAAAGAATTCGTCTACAAACCTTAGCTGGTGAAACTTTGGGCCTGAGCTGGGGTGGTCCTGATGTGATTACAACTTCATCTTCATCACTGTCATCTGTTTCCAAACCAGCAGCAGAAGTAGATATAAAAGAGAGAAGAAAGCTCAACCACCGCACAGATTGTTTCGACTGACGATTATGTCATCGATGTCAGTTCCCCAACCAAGATCATTAACCCCAAAGAGCCCAAATGACCAATAGTGTCTGCTTCCATGAATAAATAATTTCGGAAACATCAAGGAAGATATCAAATTATACCAAAAGGAAGAAGAAAGCACACCCTTCAGATGCAATCCATTGATAGCATTAACACATAAGCACAGAACAGAACAGCGTGGACTAACCACTTAAAAGTGTTGGAGCTCGAACCCTTTCTTCGGAAACAACTTTCAAATCGTCGGATTCATCCTCGTCGTTCAACTGGCCATCCAAATCACATGACATAAGAATGAGGAAAAGCACGACATCGCTCTCAAAAGGTATTACAAGTACCACGCACACAAGCTTCATGTACAAGCGCAGACTTGAGAACAAAACAATCATACTCTCTCTAACCTGGAGGACCGTAACTATTCGAAAAACTTGCATACATGGTTTGAAAACATCCTCCACAAAGCCTCTACAGGCCGAAGCTCTTCCAGCAAAACCCTAATATCCCAGACAAAGGTAAACTACCAAGGCTGAGCACTCTCAACAATCCAGAAAATGGCATTAGTACTCAGGTAGAATTAAAATGAGTAAGGAAGTCAGCCAAGCTACTTCCAACAATGTACTCACAAACCTGAAATGCACACGTCTAAACCGTCGCCAACATAAAACATACACAGGGTGTGCCCGCCCCCCTTTCTCCTACACTTAGGAGTTCATCGTCTGGAACAAGAGGAAGCACCCCTTCCGAGACAAGACACCGAGAGGTGCACCTTCATTCTAGTGATCATCTCAACCCTGAGGTAGCTAAAGTCCCGGGTGGTCCAACAAGAATTCAGGCCGAAAACACGTAGACCTTCAAAGTAAATTGAAAAAAACAGAAAGAAACGGCAACTAACAAGATTACTCCCATGACTTCGTGTTTAAAAAGAACAGAAAAGAAAACAGACTCGTCAGAATATGCAACAGAGACGTACCCAACCGAAACCTACCAACCCAACCGAAACCTTCCCAAACCGAAAAACGTCGAGAAGTGCATTGAGTTGCGAACTTCTCCTGATTTAGATGCTAACAAGCGAATGAAGCGACATACATGCTCCATCCTCGGAATTCGTAAGGCGATAGCGAAACTCTTCTAGAAACCGCGCGAAGCGTAAACCAAAAATGCAGACAATTAATTACAAGTGGAGGATGGGAACGGGAGAGACGAAGTACAGACCTCGAGATTGGAGGAGCGTTGGCCCTTCATGGTTGGAACAGCGATGAGTTCCCAACTTGGAAGCAAAATCAATCCTCGCGCAAGAACTTGAAAAGAAATTCCACAAGCAAAATGAAAGTCAATGGGTGCGGCAGCGAGGAAGATTGCAATGGAGTTCACGATGAAGACGAGGCCAGAGATCGAAGAAGCTCGCAGACAAAAGACAAAGCAAGCCGACGGGAGAAGACTGTGTCGGCAAGCCTCGTTCGTCACGCTGTCGACGAAACTCGCATTTCGTCCGTGGGGGGGGTTCTGTTCGTTCGTCGATGCATGGACGATGAGCTTGTGTGTAACTTCCAGTTAACGCTTTTAACCCTTTATGGATAAGATCCATTGCGAAATGGTCAAACATGTGGATGAGCTATTAAAATTGCATTAAAATATATCAATATTTAGATTTTTAATACGTGATATTGTGGATTGTCTATCACTGTAAACAGAATTGTTTTGTGAAAAAATACAATTGTCATAATTGGGTAGTAAAAAGTGAAAATAAATGAATAAGATATAACAAAAAAAATCAATTGATTTGAATTTTTCTTAATAGATACAAGTAATAATGGAGATTGTTATGAAGATTAACCAATGAATTATTTTACATTTTATATTTAAAACACTTATGTTAATGATTTTAAAGTCAAATGTCACTATCAAGCTAAATTCATCCCTTTATATAATTGATATATAAAGTTTTGATATTTTTTGCTGAAGGATAAGTGTATTTTCTATTGGTTTTGTTTTTTCAAAAATTTTAATGGAAAATTCAAATGATTGTGAATTTTTTAAGTAATAATAAAAATAAAATCATATCAATTATAATACTTATTAAAATAATTTTAAATAATTACTACAAATGAAGTATAATGAGAGACATAATTTTGTAATTAAAATTTTGAAAATAATTTAGAAAGATAAATTACACTATATTGTGTAATTTGAATTCTAACATGTAGTGTTTTCAATTGTAATAATTCTTTCAATGTTTTGATTTTTTTAAATTTGAAAATAAAATAAATATAAAACTTGTCAAGTTTCATTCTCGGTATCTTAGCTTAACCCCTAAAGAACCAACATAAATTTTTTGGCAACATAGAAATTTTAGGTAGGTACATGTGACTAGAGATTTACATATTTTAGGCTGAAATTTATATAGAAGGTGGAGACAAAGAATATCTTTCATGAACACTAAATTTCATGACATTTTGAAATATGAATCAAGAGTTATATTCTGATAAGCTACTTTTTCCCTAGCCAGGTAGGCTAGGTAGATTAAAAAAATCACTTTTTTCAAGAGAAAAAAATCTATTTTGATTAATGAGATGAAAGTTATGAGGAGTTTTAATTTGCGGGCAAGTATAGATTTTCTACTCTAAAATAAACTTTGAAGTCCTTTATTTGACTCAATTTCAATATTTTTTGAAAAAAATAAAATCATAGGATGTAGATTGTTTATTACAACATTGCAAACATTGGGATTGGCATATTTCAACTCCATAACTAATTTCTTATTTTGAATAATTTTCTACTTCTTTTTCTTACTATTTTTTTCCTATATGTTGTACAATTCCAAATGATGCAAAAAATCTTAAGCTTCTAGCAAACTACTCTAGGAAAAAGAATCCAAAGAAGCACCACCATTTTGGACATTTTTTCATAGAAAAATGAGCTTGTGAAGTGCAGCTACCCTGTTTTTCTAAAGAACCAAAAAAATGATTTCAGCAAATTTGAATGCTTATATCTTGCAATCCTCGCAGTGGAAATTTCTGAAATTTTTAACACATGTTCTCAAGTCATAATACTACTAGATTCTACGGTTAGATGTGTTAAAAATAGTTTTTTTTTCAAAAATTTGGTACTTATACTAGAAATGGTAGTTTTGGAGCGTTTTTGGTGAAAACGTAGTCAAGGAACTTAAGGGGTTAAATCAAATACCAAAAATGATAATTATGAAAGTTCCAATCAAGATCAACTAATGCACTTCCACTTTTTGGATGCACAAATCTTTAGAAGTTAATCCCTAAAGGTGTTGGCATCGAGCAGGTGAAATATGAATGCTTGCAAGATCCTATTGTGGGAGCTTGGAAAAACAAATGAAATACATTGAAGTGTGTTGAAAATATGATTTTTGTTTATTCTTAAGTGACAAAGCCATTGTGGTAAGGTTGTGCTTCATACTTTTTTGCTTAAGGTTTTGAATTAGTTCATGTAGAAGGGGTGCTATTATGTGAGCTTAGGATCATGAGCACATGAGCCTAGAAGACTATACACCTATATTATAGGTGTTTATATTATTGAAACCTTCCATGAATAAAGAATACCTATGTTATAGATATTTATATTATAAGTACCTTCAATGATTCTCATAAATCTACTTATACATATACTCAAGGCTCATATGCTTGCATTTCCATGCTCACATACTAGCATCATTGGTTCATGTATGTAGAGATGGAAAGGAAAGGAAAACTTGAAAAAAATAAAGATCTTGCATCACAAGAACCCTTCTACAATCCCATAGATTGTTCAATTAGTTGAAGTAAAGTTTCCAAGGATATTGCTTTTATATTGCATCTAGCAAGGATCTGGTTGTACATAGTGAAAGAGAACTAGATTGAATGCTATGTAGCACCATAATATTGCTTATAATAATCCCTAAGTAGTCTCATGAACACATTGTATGTGAAAATCTATGAAATGTAATTTACACATCATTCGTTTGTGAAGCTGAATACATACAATGTGAAGGTACTTGGAAGGGAGGTTCATGTCACAATTTCTTGAGGCTAGGGTTCATAAGGTTGAGTGAAAAAGAAAGCACAAATTATACAATCTATAAATGGACTTGGGTATGTGTTTTTGAAAAAAATAAATAAAAGAATTGAGTATTGTATATATTGTGGGTTGCCCACTAAAGTCACTTTGTACTATACATGAAATCTTTGCTTTTTGTTTTGGTTCTTTGCAATGTATAGTGACTTTTGAAAAATATAGGTTGAGGTTAAAATATACCAAAATTTCACTCAATCTTTGGAATGAGGTCTTTCATGTTTACAAAAGAGTTCAACAAGAAAAAATATAGTAGAACAATTACATTTGGTGGGGTTTTGCAATCAAAAGAGGTAGAAAATTAATTGCATTGATGAAGCTTGCAACAATTTTAAAGTTATGTTTACAATTTTTGTGCCATATTTTGTTGATTGTTTAAGTTGACCTTACATCCGTATTCATTATAATTGTATGTAATGAGGTATGTCCTCACCTAGTGTTAGAAATTTGTCAGAAGTGATATTAACAAATTAAATCTCATCTAGAAGTGTATCTTGATTGATTCTTAAAATGTTAGTAACACCGTAAGACTAAATTTAAATTAATTATAGCAAGAACTTGATTTGAAGATGATCCAATTTACAATCTATGCAACCAACTCAAAACCATGCATCCCTATGTTGAAAAATGGAGCCAAGGATTATGCAAATTAATTATTAGCACTTGAGCCTAATTTTTGGAAGTCAAAACTCTGCTACATAAGTGTTGCATAATGAAACACTAGATGAAAAGAGGGTCAAACTTGTTTCTAATATAAAGCCTAGGAACATGATTTACAAGAAATTTAAGGATCTAAGCACTCCTATTTGGTAGATTTTAGTGATTTTGAAATCAAGTCAACAATTAGGCTTTAATATAGAATCCTAAAATAATCCTCAATCACAATGAAAATAAGAGTCTTGGAAAAGGCACCTCAACAAACTGTATAATTGTGGCCCTTTTGCCTTTCTCTTCAATCCATTGAAAAGCCATAAAATGAATTTTAAAATACGCTTTTGGAGTTGAAACTTTGTCAACAATACAATATTCTAGGTAGAGAAGAAATGTAGTGCAATAGAATTAAAAAGCAAATGGCTATAAGAGGCTCATTAGAGAAATTGTGGAGCCTTTGGTGGGTCATTTGACTTTTGGCAACTATGTATTACAACAAATGCAAGAATAAATAAATACATACATATATATATATATATATATATATATATATTAAATTTCATTTTTTCAATTAAAAAAATTAAAAATTCCATATCACTTTATATGACATGGAATTTTATTTTATTTTAATAAATATTGTTCTTTATTTACTTATAATTGCACTTCTTCTAGAAGTCAAATGACCTTCCAAAGGCTAAAATGCAATAATTGCATCCAATGGTCCAAGTTGCATGCCTTTCAATGTGGCATATACTCCAATGTGAGGCCATTTCACCAAATCCTAAGTTTAGTTGAATATAGAATCTTGTGCCCTTTAGATGCGAGTGTAGATAGGAGAAGTTGCTTGAAGGGTGACTTTAACCTTGTTTCAATTAAGGTTGGTGCATGTTAAGTGTCCCTTTCTCTTAGGTCCCTTCATCTTAGTTTAAAAGACCGGTGTGAATGAAGCATCTACTGGAAATGGATCTCTTAGGTACCATGTCAAGTCCAAATAAGTTTGTTCTTTTTTATATCAATGTATCATCGTAGCTTTTACATTCAACAAATTGTTTCCCTTTAGATTTTTAATCAATAAACTTTTCCTTCAGATAGATTTTGGATTCAACTTGTTTAAATCACTTTGAAAGTCATAGATTATTCATATGGTATCCCAAACATGCATGTTAAGAGAGTTTTAGAGTCCTCTTTTGACTCCCAACAAAAGCTAAGACAAAATTCATACCATTTAAAAATAGTAGTTGTACTCAAAGGCTTAATAATTTTGGTTGTAGTTATCTTAATATGTGCAATATTGAATCTACTTCTCATATATTCATCACATTTCTTTTTATGAATTCAATTAGATTTAACATGTTTTTTTAGTATTCTCTGTGACTTGTAGGTCATGAACATGTTTAAGGGAGCCAACCCATATTTGCTCATTTCTATTCCTATGCATGGAAAAAAATTAGCATTCAAAAAACCTACACTCCAAATATGCATAATTGTTGAGAAGGATTGCATATTTTTCCATAATTTTATTACAAAAAATGTAATTACTATGAATTTTTTAATGAAAGATTCTCTTCTACCTCTAAATGTGGATGAATGCTATAACATTTTATATTGTCACTTTGACTCTTCCTAAAAAACAAAAAACAAAATAAATAAATAAAAATAAAAAATAAAAATAAAAATAAAAAAACCCTTCCTTATATAATTGTATAGTTTAGTCTTATAATAACTATTATGATTCATGTTAGTTGGAAGTATGACTATGTGATTTCAAAAAATACAATTGAAACACTTAAAAAGCTAAACATGATCTCTAAATATTAATATAATGATTTTTTAAAATATAAATTGAGAAAAAACTAAACATTCTTAGGGATTTTATTTATACTAAAATTATAATAGTCTATTACAATTTAATTCAACAAGCATTCATTTTTATTTAAGACATGTTTGAAGAAAATGATTTTAATTTCATGTACAAAGGAAGGAACTTGAACAACATTATTAATTGTAGATTTGTAGGTGATTTCTTAAATCGTACTTGATTCTATTATTTTTTTATAACTCTTTTATTTCTAATTATTTTATGTTAAACCAACTTCAAGTGTGTTTTAATGCTACTATCCTCTTCTAATAAAAAAAAAGTGTGCTTGAACCAATACTCACAACATTCTAAATTAGCGTAAGTAGTCTCCAAAACACTACTAAGGACTCACAAATATAAGCCAAATAAAGTAATCATCAAGTTTGAGAGTCAAGGCAGTTAGACCACCTCATCTTTTAAAAGAGGATACTTTCTTAGATATTTGAACTCTCTTCAAGTTAATTTGGGTTCCTTATGAAGTGATTAATCCTATAAGGACAATATATGAGGACTAAAGTGTCCATGGAATGACTTTAAGAAAAATCCTTAGAACCTAAGAACTCACCTTTTCATTCTGAAATCATCTTCATCTTCATTGATAGGATCTGTCCTTCTAAGATTAAGTCTATTAATACACCAAACCCATGTTATATCATTTTGAAATTGATCATTTGTTGTCTATCTTGTCGATACAGTCACATCTTTCCAAGGTTAGGAATTTTTTTGACAATTTTTTTCACAAACTCAATTAGTCAATTTTTTCTATTTATGTTTTATTTTATAATGTCAAACTAACATCTTGAAAGGTTTCTTGCCACCCCAAAGTGACTACTGCATGCGAACTCTAAAAAAAATCCCAACATTTGTGGATATGGAGGGATGTTCACCACCTTTCTCAAACCCATCTCAAGCCATTGCATGTACTATTACCATCCTTCAACCTCCCGTTGGATTGGATTTGTCATTGCAAATCCTATGGTGACATCATTGTATTTGCACATGGCTACTTCCTCCTTAAACTTGAGATTAGCAAGGTTTCCAAAATGGGTGCATTTCATTGTCTTTTCAACAATGACCCTTGTCCCAATCTCACACATTGCTACCACTCTAAGTACTTAAATAGCTACGAAGCAAGTATACCCAATGAGTATTGGCATGGATACCTCTTATGGTATACAACCCACTTCGCAAGGAATGGTGAATCTTCCTTGCAATGAGTCTACAAGAGGTTAGAATGTCATTGTGAGACTATCATAATGTCCAAGCACACTTGATGGTGGACGAAGTGGAAAATTCCTACAAAGTGGTATTGGTATTTGTATACTCGTTGTGTAAGTACAGCTCAAAACAAAAGACACTGGCATGTCTCAGGTTTCATGCATCGATTCTATGGGATTTGAGTACATGAAGGGAGTACAACTAGTGGTATGGTAGTACCAAGGGGCAAGTGCGTGTGTTGGTGGACGGGTGTTGATCTAGAAGTGGAAAGCAAGACAAAGCCACACACAGATGCACTACAAAAAAATGCGTACATTTGCGACTGCGAAACATGACTTCAAATCAGTCATTCCGGACACTGTCCACTTCAAAATGACTTGGGGGTCTTAAAATCATTGTGGACATGTCATTTATATAAATGACTCCGGGTGTATTATCACCATCCACTTCTACCTTGGATGTATTCATGGATGATAAAAGCTACAGTTCAGGTGATAAAGAAAAGAAGGTAAAGGAAATGCATGACTTATCCACCACATGAAAAACACTTTTGGACTTGCATCTGAACTGGACATCCACGTGGGCTGTCATTTTCAAGTCATTTTCTAGTTTTTCAAGACCCCAAGAAAATCAAACGTGGATGGCCACGTCAGCCAATTATATAATATTACTAATGTGGACATGTTAGAGTCATGTTAGAGTCACTTTGAATTTATGTCAAAGTCATATTGGATTTATGTCAGAGTTATGTCAGAGTCACGTTGAATTTATGTTAGAGTCATATTAGATTTATGTCAGAGTCATATTAGTCATATTGGATTTATGTCAAAGTCATGTCAGAGTTATGTCAGAGTGGATTTATGTCAGAGTCATATTGGATTTATATCAGTCATGTCAGAGTTATGTCAGAGTGGATTTATGTCAAAGTCATGTCAAAGTCATATTGGATTTATGTCAGAGTCATATTGGATTTATGTCAAAGTCATGTCAGAGTTATGTCAGAGTGGATTTATATCAAAGTCATGTCAGAGTTATGTCAGAGTGGATTTATATCAAAGTCATGTCAGAGTCATGTCAGAGTGGATTTATATCAGAGTCATATTGGATTTATGTCAGAGTCGTGTCAGAGTTATGTTAGAGTTATGTTAAAGTCATGTCATATTCATGTCAAAGTCACATTAGAGTCATGTTTAAGTTATTAGAATTTAGGAACAAGATCATTCAAAATTTTACAATAATACACCATATAAAATATACAATACTCCATACATCATATTTGGCATACATGTCACATGGCTATCAAAGCCACTTAGTATGTGAATATGAAGAGATGAAATGACAAGCACTTTATATTAGTGGGGTAGTAGTAGGCAAGACAAACGATGTGGGATATGTGAAACGCAAGAATTGTTTTACAAGTAATATTTTAGACCTCATTGAGGCATAGTAGATTAACTTTCTTCAAAAAAATTTGAACTTATAAAAGTTGAGAAATCAATTTTACTTTCATCTCCAAAAATTTGTTTTAGATTTGAAACCTCAAATCAAAAGTTATAGACAAATTTGCATACAAAGCAATGTTTAAGGAGGTTGTGCACATTATAGTTGTTCTTAGAAGAAATTACTATTATGTGACTTCAAGATTACTAAGTTTGAGTCATTCTGAAGTCATATCTTTGTCACATTTGCTTTGATCGAGAAGATGAGAACTATTTGTTCACTTTGTTTGGCTTTAGGATTTTGTCATTAGGAAGAAAAAAAAAAGCCATTAAGGGGCTCTGAGTTCCCGATTGTAGAGAACTCCAACAACAATTTATTTAAAAAAAATTTAATTGTGAAAAAAACTTGCCAACAAATTGGTGCACTTCTTTAAGGCAAAACAAATCCCAAAACCCAAAAGCAATTGAAAAAACATTAAAATAATTGAAATAATTTTTTTATTAAGATGAAATTGTAAGTATAACGGCTTGTAATCTAATGTGGTAGGAGGGTGACCACATTAAATTGCTTAATTCTTTTAATTTTTAAATTTTTTAAATTTAAATTTAAATTATTTAATATTTTATTATTATTTTAGAATATTTTAATATTTTAAAAATATTTTCTTAAAATATACTTTTTGAATATTTTTTGAATATTCAATTTAATTCTTCGAATTTTTTAATACTATTATAGTATTATAATATTTTTTATTTTTTTACATATTGGCCACTATCATTATCATTTGTGAAGCCAAGGTCTCACGGTGTTACAAGTAAATTCATGGATGAAATGCTTGCATATTCAATTTTCAGTCAAGTATAACTAGGCACTTTAATGAACCAATGTGTATTAATGTTTTGGTAGACATTAGGGAAATGACAACAACCTTTGCAAAGGCCTTTTCTTGTTATCCATTCAACCCGTAGGTGCAACAACATTGTAGTCATTCCTTACTCATTCCGTAGTGAATACGGCAGCCAAAACTTTCTCTTTCCTTCTTCCATAGGCTTCTTTATCTTTTCATCTTTCTCTTATCCTGGAGGAAGTCGTAACTTTCCTAAAGTCATTTTCAAGTTTCCTTCTAGTCATTCTTGAGTTTCTTTCCAATCATTCTTTAGTTGCACAAAAGTTGCGAAGTCACAATATATGACAGCCTCATAGTCCTTGGCGACTGCGGCCTCCACGTAGGAATTCTCTGTGTCCACGTCTATAGTTTGATGACGCAGTTAACGAAATACAATGGATGAAGGTTTCTACTTCTGAAGTCCTCATCCGGCAGTCGCATTGCTGACTGCAATATGACTCTGTTGCTGTCGTTCTTGTAGCGGTGGTGCAATTAGGGAAAATAAGTCATTTTTTAGTTGTTCCGAACAACCGATCATTCTTCTGCAGTCGCATTTGTGCCCAATTTCTTGTAGTGATGGGAATTTGATTGAATGGTGAAATTGATGAAGAGGTAGGAAAGTGGAAATCACCCCCGAATTGTCACACTTTGACCAATATGGGAATAGAAAAATGGAAAAAAAAACCCTAGAAGAGGCACCAAGATAAAGATGAAGATAGAGCCCATGATAAAGAATGAAATAAGGATAAAATCCAAGATGAAAATTTGAACCCTAATCGTAATTATGGCTTTGGACGCTATAGCTATTCTTTAGAAGTTGTGGAATGTATGGGCAATGTGTTTGCCATCATTCCTACATTGTTGGTATAGAATTGGCAAATTTGGGATTTGTATAACAACTTCATTTGTATGCCTCTTCAATTCCACATCTTCAATCTTGGGTTCAATGTATAGGAAGCAACATTGATGAAGCTTTCACTTCTATATGAGCTTAGTGAAATTAAATTTTTGAGAATTCCTTTCTGTCTTCTTTGCAAAGCTTGGCCAATTTTGAACATAGGAAATATGCTCTATAGTATTTACATCTAAATGCACCTAATTAAGCAATTGAGCATTGTTTCAAATATTGAATTGCCTAATTTTCTATTGGATCTTAGAAGTCAAAAGAGGATTCTAGATTCTTTTCTTATCCATTATTTGGACACCATGCGAACACCAATAAACTATAAATTCTCAAAGTGGTGAAAATAGGTGTCCCTAAATCAACCCTAGCTAATCTGCATGCCCTATCTAAACAAATTTTGGGCAAACAACAAGACACATGGCCCAACTTCAAGGAGATTTTTTTATTCTCCCTTGGGTTGCTTGCCAAGCAAGGGAATGGTGGTTAACCTTTAAACGACAAGATGGTCACTGTGGAAATCAAGTATTTTGGAACCGTGTGAATTGTTGGCTTAAAAAAATACAAAAGAGGATTCTAGATTCTTTTTTTCTGCATTATTTGGTAGTCACACTACTGTAGAAGACGTTCCCTTCACATAAAATTTGGAGGATGAATAGTTGCACTTTTGTCCCACATAGAGAGATTCTTTGTCATTCATTGGCCAGAAAATGTCTTCAACATCGTTTATGGGTCAAGGGGAGTTTGGTGGCGTGAATAGGGCACCTTATTTTTTCAACTTTGTATGAATATATTCAGGGAATATATGGGAAGAATATGACAGCTTGTGGGTCACTGTGATGTCAGGTTGGGGTCGGCGCTCCTTGTTGTTGTGGTGCATTTGCAATTCACGACATCGTTTCGTCCACACCGGCAAAGTACCGACTGCTGGAGTTTCTCAAACTTGTGAGTTGTGACGCGCTCTGATGGCGAACCTGATCAATGCTTCAACATTCGCTACCAATGTTTGTTTCGAAACAATGTCAGATTGCTGCAATCAGAAACGATCCCGGTAGATCCCACTCCGAAGATGCCTCTCAGCTAGCGGAAGTCAGATTTCAAAGGATGTTACTGATTTCGAAAAAAAATTTAGGGGATTTGATTACAAAGTTGAATTTGTCCAGGTCAGCGTTCAGGGTTCTAACAAATGTCAGTTGCAGATATAAGAACGGAGAGTGTCAAAACCCCATGCCATATGTCAAGCTAGTTAGTTACATCTGTTGTAGAATTGCAAACCAATCCCTGAAGGCAAAGGTCGGAAAGAAAGAAAGGAAGAGAAAAAAGGGTGTTGTGCTCTAATTCAAATCTTATGAGTACAATTACAAGCGTAGACAGAGAAAAAAAAATTACAGGGAATTTGATTACAGAGTTGAATTGGCTAGCTCAGCGCTCAGGATCCGAAAAGTCAGTTACAGATCATACAAAATAGAAGCCTGTCGAAACCCTACTTCGTAGCACACCATATGTCAAAGCAGTTATACCTGTTGAACCCTAAGTAGAAATGCAAACCAATTCTAAGTCGGAAAAGAAAAGGAAAAAAATTACCTATTGTACGGAAATCTACGCTCTAATCCAAATCTATCCTAAGTTTTGACACTGCGGACAGACGATTGTGAAATACTGGCCGACTGTGACTCGACGTTGCTCAGATCTCTTGACAGCTCAACAGGCATGTGATCGTCTCCCACTTCAGACATGGCATCCATGTTGGGGTCTCCTCTTTGTGAGGACGTCTGGTCCGAGTCGTAACGGGTTTGCTTTGCCGGGCCCTCTAGAGGCTCGGCAGGCCCTCGCTTTCGTGGCGGTATTGCCTGGAGCAAAGCCTTGCCCCAGTCTCCTAAGTCCATGTATTGCAGCAAAATGTCAACCACCTGATTCACCGTGAGCACCTGCAAACGCGAGACTAATGTCAATAGGCTTATAACATTATTGTCCAGTTCTAAAGGGGTCCTCTGTCTCCCATGGAAATGGGGACTTGCTAAGTGAGCAGTCCACGGCCACCTGAGTTAGAAATCCCTCTCCAAGAATATTCAGAGAGGATATTCCAGTGTCACAAAAGAGGGCGAAGATCTTTAGGATATAGAATGGTCTGGCTAGAGTGCGCAAACTAAAGTAGGGAACCATTGCAGTGGATTCAAAGTCACCATTTACAAATGTAAGGTGCCATCCAAAAATGTGGCTACAGTACCAACAAATAAGATAGTTTTAGGTTCTCTCGCAGTCGACGATGCTTCCATGAGATACCTCGTAAATACAAACACTCATGGTTCAAGGGACGGAGTCCAGGGTTGTGGTTGGGACCCTGCTACGACACTTTAAAACTTTTTCATACAGTATCCAAATAGAATATTTGGTAGTTCACTAGAATCCTCCCAGAAGTGGAGACAAGGACCACCCCAACAAAACTCATTCTAATAAATAAAACCACTCAAAACAGCTGAAAGCCACGGGACCGGGTTTCTTGCACAAGAGAGGGGGGTGGGGGTATATATGAAAATATGATGGGAATAATGCATCTAGGAAAACGAGAAAATGCCTTGAGCCTCACCTGAGAGCTCAGCATTTTCATGTGATCTGCAATGGGAAGTTTTGCGGTAGCAATGCCTTGACGTGCAGCTTTCTCCGCAGTAATCCCTTTCCACCGATTGCGGTCCACCAAACCACCAACGATGTAGATCTTTGAAGCATCTAGAGACTCTAAAACGGTTTCTGCATCAGCTGTCAAGTACACGAGATCCTCTTTCCGATTCTCAAAGACTTCGATGTAAGATTTCTCCTCCTTGTGCAAAAGCCAATTGTTGAACCCAGAATGCCTTTCCAACTGTTTCCGGATGTCGCCATTGCAGCCTGTTAATGACAATCGACAAGGTACTCCTGCCTTCCCATTTGCAGAATAGGAAAACATCACCTGCAACAAAACCCTCCACAGGAGTGAGCAGATTGCACTCCATAAATACAAGCACAGAGAACTTCACAGGTGGTCAAGTTGTTTCATATACATCTCAAGTTTCGCCAGAGTTAGCTGATGATTCAATTTAAATCTTCATTGCTATCGTGAATATTGTAAGAAAAAACCGCGAGATCGTAGCGGCGTCCAAATCGAGGAAGATTCGAGGAACATTATTTAATTGACTATTAGCTTCCAAAGTGGACTATCTATTTTTAGCTTGGGTTAATGTCTATGTTAGTGACATAAACCCCAAACATGAGAACTGCTTCCATTGGACAGAACATCATCCACTCAATAACGAAAATCGTGAGCGCAATAAATGAGTACGAAAGATATAGAAAATGACAGGAAATGGTAGATCCACATCCAATCAAGTGAAGGACGACATCCAACATCATCAACGGGATGAAATCTGACTAGACCCAAATAGAAAACACACATAATCCAACAGCAATCACACCTAAAAAGTAGATCCTGTCGAGCGTGCACATTCATCGATCGAGCACCATTTCGAACTAGCTACTTTCCAGAGTAAACACGTGATACCTTTTCAGAGAAGATATTCTGAGCCACTAGCAAAACAGGGCCACGCCCATAAGATCGTGATGTCAAGTGAACTCCAAAAACAAAACATTCCAAGAAGGCATCTGCAATAACGGCATTCGGCAAAGCATTATTAAATGAGAGCATATACGAACCTGTTGAACTAAACTCGAGATCTCATTTGGTTTCATCTTGTCGCCAAATTCAAGGTCGATGACAATATTCTGCCCCTCGGTCATAGCCTGGATGAGCTTCTCCTTTCGTCCTTTGTGCTCTTCTTTACGTTGGGCCCTCAATCCCATTTTCTCCTCCTGGGCCTTCTTGACCTCCTCCTCCGACAAATTAGCCAGCTTCTCCTGCCACTCTCGGCGCTTCCTAGCTGTCTCCTGATGACGGGCTTCTTTCTCTTGCGCTTTCCTTTGTTGCTTGGCCTGCTTATACCTTTCTTGCTTGGCTAGCACCTTCTGAGCATTCTTGGAAAGGCCCTTGGCTTCTTCTGGCAAAGGCGGTTTCTGACCTTCCACAGTCCCAGACAAAGCAGGATGCTGCTCGGCTTTCGGTCCATTAGATTCCACTTCCACTTGAGGAATGTCCGATGAGTTGCCGTTTTTCTCTCCACATTCCGACACTTCCACATACGACTCTTCCTTTCGGTACATGGTTTCTGCCGATGGACCTGGTTGCCAATCAAACACCAAGACTTTAAAAGAAATTACCGACGAGCAGTAACATCAATGATGAAAACTACCACACCTTGGAGGTTCCTAAATGATGCATTTCAACTCACATGGATATGGAAGTAGTTGATTTTGGCCATTTCAAGTCTTACAGATTAAACCAAATGACCAAAAGTGTCTGCTCCCATATCGATCATTCAGGAAACTCAAATGAAGACAAAAAATGTACCAACAGGAAGGATAAATCAAACCCTACATTATTGTCGGCCTGTGTGGAGTAATTAGAATGTTGGAGAGAATGAAGGAGAAGATAGTGGATGAATAAAAAAACTAGGAGAGAATGGAGGAGAACCTATAAAAGCAAAAGGTATCTTTATGGGCAAAATAAGGTATCCTTGAGCTCAATACAAATTCCTCCAGACGATGAATACTGAATTGTACTCATTTCAAACTTTCACGCCTGCCAGTTACCGAAAAAGTAGACAGACCCCACCATTTTTCAGCATTAGCTATTCTGGCAGACGGGGAACACGGTACAGTAGTGTACCCCAAATTTATAAACAGATTAATGACATGCAAATTGCCCAATTCTGAACGCATCAGAAAACTTTGCAGTTGTCGACAGGAGTTGAATTGCCAAACAGAAGAGGTAAAATTTGTTTATTTCTTTAGACACAAACTGAAGAGCCTTCAATCGCAGGAAAGAAGTAACAGGATAACGGTAAGAGGCAATGCTAAATAATTACTCTGTTCAAACGAAAGAGCCAATGATGATTAGGATATTTTCGTACCTGCTTCAACCTTCTCATCGAAACCATAGAGACCAGTCCCATTGGACGCCTCCCTGCTCTCATACCCGTCTCTTTGGCCTAAGCTGCTGAACCTCTCCAAAGGCAAATCTCCATGCACAGCCGAAGGAACATCTCCAACACCCCCAGCAGCTATCTGCACATTCGCTGCAGGCTCCCCCGATGGACCGTCATGCAACGAAGACTCAACTGCAGGCCGAGTACCAATTTCCGCAGTACTGGCCTCCTCCACATAGTGCTCATTTATTTCCGTAATGACAGCATCCTGAGACTTAGTGGCCGCCACGTCCCCATCCGCGTTTGGAGCATTGGGAGTAACCTGCAATCAAACCCACAGCAGGAATATCGAAACATGTACAGTACAATCACACATGACGTGCTGCTCAGGAGACATCCAGTGTCTGTTCCATGGAGAGAATGTACCAGCGGTTTACATTTCAAGGGTTGCGGTTGATAAAAAGGGATTGACTTCAGGGCTCTCGAGTTTCTTGATTTATATTTCAATGCCTAATCAGAAACCCTAATCCTGTCAATGCGCGGAACTACAGAAGACTTCAGACGGATGAACCTGATTGAAGAAGAGCATGATACTACGAGAAAACCCTAAACAGCAATATTCAGACGACCCGTATTCTCGCATCGTTCTCAAGCGCCGATGCTGCATATCACCACAAACTGTGTTGCTTGTATACCCTTCTTTAGCGGGCAGGTATTGTCAATATTGATTGGCTTGTCCATTGATTTTCTACGGCAACTAAACCCTAATAAACCGCTTAATTTTGCATAAGTCCCATAGAAACCCAGCGACAGAGAGACACCTTCTCTGAGGCAGAACACCTAAATTGCAAACTCCATAATGCCAAAGGGAACACCCTAATGCGAAGAAGTACACCCATCGATTTAGGAGCAAATTATTCGAAACTTTCACTGTACCATTAACGGTCAAAACTCCGTACAACATCCGCGAAGGTATCACCCTTTACACACAATCGAACTTAACCAGCAGGCTACAGATTGCATGTTATCAAGCATTCCCACATCTCACACGAAGAGATGACTCCCTCAATCATATCTAAACTCCAAAACCTGCAGCCGTTCTCGAGTAATACCACCTGCACTACAATACCCTAAACTCAGCTCCTGATGCGCAACGACAGTCTCCCGGAGTCTCAAACTTGCAGTGTCCGACGTGCACACCCATCACCCGCGAAAATTCCATGTAAACCCGAAATGTAAAACCCTAGAAAGTTGAAAAATGCGTTTCAATGTCACATAAGTTGTCCCAAAGAGCGAGAGCTTCCCGCAGCTGAACCGACATTCAGTGTCAGCTATTCATCCAAACCCCGGAAGATGCTTATTCCCCTCGCAACAACGAGATGCCAATCTCCCCAAAACTCACAAAACGGCAAGGAGATACTTCTGCCGTTACATGCATGCAACGGAAATATCTCACACAATACCTGCGAAGCAACCGACCCTTCCATAGCTGCGAACCCAACCACGACCTACGAGTAACAATCGCCCGGATGGAGCTTTCAATGAATCTCCACATGCAGCAACAAATGTAGGGTTTCGAGCAGCAGCAGCATTTGTGCCCGGGCCACACGAGTTTCCCACCACGAGTTTTCCTCTTGCATCCTAGCTGGCGGCTGACGTGCGAGCTCCGCAGTGGCGGAACCCACCAGGGTGGCTACTTGCGGTCGGTGACGAAGGAACTTTCGCGCGGCGGCGCTCGTATCTGTAGAGACTGTGACGTGTGAGAATGCTGGCCACGCGAAGTGGGTATCTCTGACACACCCAATCGAAACCCACCTTCAAGGAGTTCCTCTGCTCCAGTAGGAAAGAGCAAAGCCTTGGCAGCCATGGAATTTATGTGGCTCAGGCTTTTTCTCCCATTTTCTTGTGAGTGAGTGACCCGCATCTCCGCTGGTAAAAAGCAAGTGCCGGCATACACGGATATGATCAGTCACTTCCGACCCTCAGGATCCAATTCTTTTCATTTCGTATTTGTCCATGCCCCGCGACAGGCCAGGAACTTAGGAGTAGCCACGCACACGCAGCAGAGATGGAAGAAGACGAAAGAGCCACCTAATAAGTTAATTAGCTGCTGCTGCTGCTGCTACTGCTTCTCCCTTTTTCGCAACTTGCTTCTGTTTGTCAGCTTCCCAAATGCCCATGGTGGTGCACCAGCCACAGCACTTGACTGAAGTTTGAGGTTGGGTAGTTAGTGTAGCATGGAGAGTGATAGCAGGTTCAGCTATGGCGGGCAGCCTTCGACTTCGAGGTACAGTTTGATCTAACACAATCTCCGCTGGCTGGCTGACTTGGATACTACTTTCTATTGCTTTTCTCTCTGGTGCTTGGACTTTTCTGGCTTCTGTGATTCGATCGAGAGATTTGGAGTCGCAGTTGTAGTCTCTGGTTGCAATGAAAAATGGGTCGTTCGCTGCGCAGGCTCGTTCGGTGGTTTCTTGTCTTTTGCATCTTCTGCTGTGAAACTGGCCGGGCGTAGCACAAGCTGACTGCAGTTTCGCAGTTTTGGGGTTGTGGAATAGATGTAGTAGCACTGCAAGGGAATTTCAACAGCAAATCTGGCTCGATCTTTCGGGAGAATCGTTCTTGCGATTTTTCGTTTGAATCTTGCGATGGATGAGTAAAGAGAGGAGTGTTTTGAATACGAGCGCCAACTTTCCTTCACATAGACTTGACGAGGAGACACAATTCAACTTCGTGCTCGGAAGCTTGTCTTTCATTTTATGAAAATGTGCTACTTGCTCGCTCTGACGCAGCTTTGAGTACCGACGCTATCGGAGAGCAGTTCTTGGTTGCTCGTTAGGAGTGAAAATGCATGATTTCAAGCTGTCGGCACAGTCGTACGTCTGCTCGGAATCGCTTACCGTTTTGCTCTTGGGTCAAATCGTTTCGGTAGTACGGGTAAGAGGGTGGGATTCCTTTCACCTTTACACACAGGTGAAACGGCTGGTTAGTTTTGGCTTCCTACTGGGAAGCTTTTCTTTCTGCCTTCCTTTCTTTCCTGAGAATGCGTTGCTACCTCTGGCACGGCGCAGCTTTTACTACTGAGAGTATGAATATTAGATTGCTCATTCGTAGTGGAAATGCGTGATTTGAACTAGTTGTTGGCAAACTCTCCAAGAAATTTCTTCTCGTTCTAATTCGTTGTGATAGCCCCGTTCGATTTTGCAGAATGGATAGGCAGACGATGGATCAATTTGTGGCAATCCCGCAGCACTCGACCCTATCGCAGCCTCGCATGGCCACAGGGGGTGTGAACCCGCTGGACTTGACGTCGGCCATTGAGCACGAGCTTCGACGCTCCAACAGCCAGCCTGACTGGGCACCATGGAACCACAACCACCAGCAACAGCAACAGCAATTTGATGGAAGTCGAAGCTACGCCTCGTCTTTGGACGCCGACAGCACTGGATTTTCTATCCCTTGCGGATCCTTTCACTCGGGCGGCGACGCTAATTCTTCGCAAATCATCCCGCAGTACATTCCTCGCTTCGATGAAGAGATGGGACCTGGTCTGCACCACATGCCCAACAGGTTTGAGTTCACTCTGGAGACGGAGTCTCTAGGCAGCGCCTGCCAGGGGTTCTACTCCGAATCCAGGCGCTCTGCGAATGGATTTGCCCCTGCCCATCACACTCAGCAGGTATTTCACAATGCCCTACTACCATGTTGCCTAAATCACTTCTAGAATTTGAAGAATTTTGCAAAGTTTTCCAGCAACGTTTTTAGCTACATGTGACGTTTTTGGAACATGCTTGGAGCAAACGCGTTTCAGCAAACACGCAAATATTGGAACATGCTTAAGTGAACATGCGAAGTTTTTCGACGAACATGTTCCAAGGCGTTGTTCACATTGGGCACGTTTTGTAAACACACTGAATGTAAACTTTGGAATCACGTTTTAGTGTTATGAGCAACGTTCAAAGGTTGGTACAATACGTTGCTGGAATACGTTGCTAAAGGGGTTGGATTCTAGTAGTGAACATTGCTCCCCGAAACAGGATAGTCTTAAAAGAACTGGCGTTGAGAATACTGTTTGCGTCGCTTTCACAATCTGCCATATTCAGGAGAGACTGCGCATTTGGTGGGATATTCCTCAGTAGAATTCACTGGACAGATCATGCACTTTGGGGTACCACAAGAGCCAAACTCTCTAGAGATTAAATTGTTTGCTCACTCAATGTATTGGATGATTCCTTATGTTCAAACGCTGGGAGGTCACGTAGCCCACTATTTGAAAGGACCGGAGACAACCCCAAAGTGATCTCTCCGCATCTCTAGACTGACCTCGCAATGAAAGCTCACTCCTAATGTGTATTGGATGATTTCTTCATACTCAATGATTTGCTTAAACACTGGGAGGTAATGTATACATCCTGTGAAGGCTCAGTAGACAACCACTGATTTCCATTCGAAGCTCGGCGGCCATGGACGTAATTTTGCCAAGTCATGCTTACACTCGATGGTTGAAGCAAGTCTTGATTGGAAGAGATGAGCTGCTGTGGGTAACAGCGGTTGGTCCCTGACTGTTTTAGTTTTACTTACTTTGTTTGTTCAATCAATGTAGTGTTAGGTACAGGTACTTGTTATCCTTTTGCACGAATCATAATGGACGATAGTTTGTGAAAGGCTAGCTGCATAGCTTTAAAATCGTTGTCCTTTAATGTTTTTTCGGATGTGTGCAGGTGTTCGAGACGGAAACGCAAGTGGATCCCACGCGGTCGTGCTCGCCATGGATCGAGCGCATGATGCAAGCCGACGTGACCACGACGCCGAGTCCCATCAATCTGTGTCTGTCAACCAGCCAGGGCACGGTGAGCTGTGTGTTGAGCCAAACGGTGGACCTGCAATCATGTCACAGCAGCGACCTGCAGGCGCAGTCCATGCGCAGAGCTTTCAGTAGCGAGCCACAGCACGAGTCCACCGTGGAACTCTCCGCGGATTTGTGCACTGACGACGACGACGACCTGGAGACTCGTCCCTTGGACGTGAAGAGGAAAAAAAGGTTTGGTCATGAGCCCTCCTCAAAACTTTGAAATACCAATCGAAATAACGACTATAGATTGCTTCCTTTTGTGCTTTTTGAGGAAGTAAGATGCCATTCTGATTTTTTTTTCAACAAATGGACTCTTTATCTTGTATTTTTAACCAAGAGGTTAGAAAATCTGAATGGCACATGAGCATCACAATCAGATTCGAAAATTTGCTTTAGTGATATTCGAATTGTACAAGTTGGTCAGGTGCATTGCATTACAGGGAAGATCTATGTTACCTTTTTGTTGCTCTGTTTGGAGCATCGCTCCTGGAGCTCGAATTTGTTGTTGACAAATTGTAGCGAAGTCAAGAGTTGGAGGAAGTTTAGAGAGGTCAGTGAAGTGTTTTCAAGGAATAAAAGGGGGTTGGGATGTGCGTGCAGGATGTTGTCAAACAGGGCGTCTGCGCAACGTTCCCGGCAAAGGCGACAAGAGCGTCTCGACCAGTTAGAAGTTCTGGTAAAACTTCTAGCCTGTGCACGTTGGAAAGGGCATTTGCAATTCCTCCTTGGGGAATGGCTCCCAATCCGATGGTCAAATCACATTACCGTTTTTATAAATGATTATATTCTTAACATCCTAGAGAACACCCTTGTTGATTAATCTCTGAAATGGCATTAGAAAATAATCCCTTCCTTGCATATGTATGAGATCGAATCCTGGGCACTTTGTTTTGCAAAGTTGAGCCCATTTTGAGCAGATGAGAGCTTCTCACACTTTAATCAGTCGTTGGGAATATATCAGACTTTTATTTTTCTTGATTTGTTATCACTTTGCCTTAAATTATTCTTAGTTGGCACTGATTTGCAACATTCTATAGAACATACTACTTCTCAAGAATTTTATGTTCATTGACCGGTTTCGCAAATGCAAAATGCTAACATTATATCCTGGCGATTGGATTCGTTGACGTTGCAGACAGCGAAATTACGTGTAGAAAACTCCACATTGCAGAAGAAGTTGACCGCTGCCGTTGAAGTAGCCAAGAAATTCGACGGTCAGAACAAGGATTTGTTGAAGAAAGTAGATAGGCTGAGCAAAGAGCTGGAGGCCGGTGGCAAGAGGGCCAGGAAACTCACTGCGGCCAAGTTCAACGACTGTGCCAGTAGCCAGAAAACCGCGTGTGCCAGCTCCTGTGACATGGTATCATCCTCAATTGCATTCATTTCATGGAATCACTCGATCAAAATGATCATTTTAGAATGATGTTATGATCAATCAAAATGATCAATTTACATGGATTCAGTCAATCTAATGATATTGTGGTACAGTAGAACCTAAATGGAGAAAATTTGTATATCATTAGATTAAAGAACATTGCACATGTTGGTTCCAAAAATTAAATTCTTTTAAAACATAGAAGTCCCCATATAAACACTACAGAACTACAAAAATAACATGAGACCAACATGCGCTTCTTCGTCCTTCAAAGTTTAAAGTGCTACCAACAAATTGTACTGACTGCTGTATAAATTTGTACGACAGGTTGGCGAGCGCCCAGGTGTGAACCCAAACGCAATGCGGGACGATGGCGGTGCGTCCATAGGCACACGGTCCATGTCACCAAGCAGCAGTCCCAAGGGGTGGCCCATGGGAAGTTACAGAAGTCCTACAGAGAACAATTACAGCAATGGAGGGTCCAATGCAGGGTTCAATGGAAGGACTAATCAAGGCATAAGTTCGGTACGCAAATCATTCTCCGCATGCCGCATGGAGTCCAAGAAACGATCCCACAACCAGTTCGAAGGTGGCTGTGGTGAGACCAGTCCAGCAGCTATGTGTGCCTGTAGTAGTGGGGCCGTAGAGTCTGGTCGGCCCTCCTGGCCTGAGATTTGTCATAATAATCCTCTCCCAGGTTTGGACCCCAGTTTGAAGGAGGACGGCGATGCTGATTGCCTGGAAGCAGATCGCTGGCTTGAGTTCAGCGATTGTTTTCTGTGATAGTTGGTCCCCTCCTCACTCTGTATAGTTTCTTGCCTTGCTGCAAAATTAATCTGTATTCCACATTCTTCTTAATTCTTCTTTGCAGTTCTGTCAAATCGTTGCAGACCGATCGTGTCTGCTAATTTGATTTGTGGTGAATTTTCTCTTCGGAATCATGCCTGTGTTTGGTTCTGGTGATTGGTGGCTTGAGTTCACGGAGTGTTTGCTGTGATTGCCCCCCTCTTCACTTTGATAGTTTCTTGCCTTACTGCAAAATTAGTCTGTATTCCACAGCCTTCTCATTCTTGCATGCAATTCTCTCGAATCGATTGCAGATTGTGGCTACTAATATTTTTTATTATGAATTTTCCCTCAGGAATCATTCCTGTGTTTCATTCTGGAGTGATTGGTGGCTTTCAGAGTTAATGGGAGTGTACGTGCTGTGATTCTTCCTCCTGGTCCCCTCGTGAGTCTAAAGTTTTCAGCCGTACTGGAGTATTAATATGTGTTTCCATATTCTTCTCTTTTTTTGCAGTTCTCTCGAATCTTTGCAGATTGTGACTGCCAATATTTTTTCTGGTGAATTCGAATTTTCACTGGAATCATCTGTGTTTGGTTCTCGTGATCGAGAGCTTGAGTTCTTGGAGTGTTTTTCTGTGATTTACCCTCTTGGGCCTCCCCTGATTCTTTATTCTGATTCTCTTGCTGGAGCTCTGTATTCCACGTTTCTCTCATTCTTTTGCGGTTCTCTCAAAGGCTTGCAGATTGTGGCTACCAGTCATACCTGTGTTTGGTGCTCGTGAACTTTACACTGATGATAAAGTGAAAATGTGGATGAAGTTGCTAAAAGTCTCTCAAAAAATAAGAAGGATTGCCAAATTTTGCATGATGGTTATGAATACTTGATAATATGATGATGAAAAGTATATAAGTGATGGATGGATGGATAAAATGGATGGTTGTTTGGGCCTACCTACTTACAATTAAGGTTGTGTTTCTCTACCGACAAGAATTTAAAAACACACCCGAGTTTGATCCTTATCCAAAAGCAATCCCTACAAATTCTTGTCTTAAATATACATGACTTGAATATGAAAAGTGAAGAGCAAACTTGGTTGTTTCCTCAAAAATATGTGGTAAGATTTCTCTACCAACAAGAATTTAAAAACACACATGAGTTTGATCCTTATCCGGAAGCACCCCTTATAGGTCATTGTCTAGATCAAACATACATGAGTTGAATATGAAATATACAAAAGTAATATATATACACACACATACACACATATATAAACACTTGTGGCTCATAGTTGATTTTGTTGATTTGCCATATAATAAATCACAATGCAACCAATTACCAATATCATAATCTCTAATAGCATCTCCACTCTTTCATGGGGAAACTCCCTTGCCAAATCATTTTTCAACAACTTTGCACTTTCATTGGTGGAAGTTGCTATAATTGTCAAATATTAAAAAAAGTGTTACAAAAACATAGTTGAACAAGCAAAATACAAGTTCTATATATGAAGAGATGGGAGGGCTCATCAAATTAGAAGTTGAGAGCATCTCCCATTAGATGGGATTGGAGGGTCTTGGAGGGTTGCAAGTTCCCAAGCTGCAAGGAATACGGGCACATTATTGTTGCAACGCCATTGTAGCAGTCAGATTGGAAAGGAAAAAAAAATGAATTTTTTTTTTCAACTTTTATTTTTCATTTGAAAACTAAAAAGAAATGTGCCCCTATTGGAATTGTCCCCAAGATATTCAGATTGCAAATTAGAGGGGTGATAAGCAGTTCTACCTTGATGACTCTTTCACTAGGAAGGGACCTAGTCTAGTCTATGGTGAGCCCAACCTTCTAGATATTCCCCACCATAGACAAATATGAAGAAAAGAAAAACCTAACCTCTATAAAAAGAGCCTTCACCTTCCCATCTCTTCACTAAGCTTGGATTTTACTTGTCTGACTATATTTTTGTAACACTTTTTGAAATGTCTCCCAATTATAGCAAATCCCACCAATGAAAGTACAAATCTACAGAAGATTTAGAGAAAAAGGGTACATGACTATTTTGTTGGTGGAAAAAGGACAATTGAACCCATAAAAAACCATTTGATGAGGCAGTTTCTCTGTGACTTTTTTCCTTGGCCATGTCTGCAATGGGGGAGATTTGGGAGGCCGGGCTTGCCAAAGATTGTTCTTGGTGGGACCCTTCCCAATGAAAGAGTGGAAAAGCACTAAAGGTTCCAAACCTACAACCAATTTCATTAGTTCAAACCTTGGAAAAGTTGCTTATTGAATTTCTAACTATTTATAGAGAAAGAATACCCTACATGAAGGTCAAATTCAGTATAAATTAAATCATTTTTGTAGAAAGTGCCACATGTCATCATGGGAGTGGTGCGAGGTGACGTGTATCCTTGAGAATCTAACATGGAAATTCATACCTGAATCAAACCTCGACACACAATATTTTTGTCTCTTCTTCTTCTTTTCAATTGGGCATATACGAGGGATCAACCAACCTAAGATAAAATAATTACATGTGATATCTTATCAGGACACCCGTACACCATCAATATAAGAGCATCCCCACCAGGGAGTTCTGTATCCCTAAAAATTTAGGGAGAGGACCTCAGATGGGGATGGGGATACAGAAGCTTGCGTGCACCGGTCTCGAAACAAGAGCTCTACCCCAAATTTATAGAGAACTCGGTAAAAGTTGGGCCCAATTCCCTATATTGGAGCTCATATAGAGAACTCGCGAGGTCTCATCCCTATAAAGTCAAGGTTGACTAGATTGAGGTCCCGAGTTTAGGGAAAGAGAACTCCCTGGTGGGGATGCTCTAAGCTTATTACTAAAAGTGTACACAACCCAATTGACAATTTGGTCTCCAATGAGCCCCATTTTGAATACTAATGAATTTTGAATACTAATAAAAAAAAATAGATTATTTGGCCACCAGTGCACCGAGTAATAATCAATGAAAAATTGAAAAAAAGCCCCCTGACCCCTGTTGGATGGGTGCGTGCACTTGACGTGCATGACAGAGTCAGCACGCAGCCAATATCTTCCTGCATGGGAGCTTATTCCTAGATCCAGTACATATTCAGAGTTTCTGCAGGAATAGTCTATTATATTAAAATACTCTCCGTCAATGTGTCATGCCCCCGTCACAAAATCGGTCACGTTTTCATCCTGGAGAAATATCGTCCAATTATTTCATTCGACATTCATGATGAAAACTTTGAGCGCAGCAAGCATTCTAATCAAGTGGCTACACTGGTAAAACCGCATAAATTAACCCCTCAATCGTCAGAGACTATGTTTTCACCAAAACTGCTCCAAAAACTGCCCTTGCATTTACAAGCACCAACTTTTAGATGAAAAAACATTTCTAGACACATGTTACCGTAGGATCTTGTAGTAAAATAGTTAGAGAAGGTGTGGAAAAAAATTCAAAATTTTCCACCGTGTAGATTGCAAGATATTAACGTTTGAAGTGTAGATTGCAAAAGTCCTTTTTTTGGCCCTGTGAAAATACGGGCAGCTGCACTTCACAAGGTCACATTTGTATGAAAAAATGTCCAAAATGGTGGTTAGTCTTTGGATTCATTTTTCAAGTCAAGTTGGCTACATGCTTGAAAAGTTTTAGATCATTTGGAATTGTACAACATATAGAAAAAAAATAGTAAGTAGTAAGAAGTAGAGAATGATTGAAAATACTAAATTGTTAACAATTTATTTATAGAATTGAAAAAATGCCAATCCCAATGGTCGTAATGTTGTAATAAACAATATACACCTAATGTTTTTATTTTTTTCCAAAAAATATTTAAAGTTGAGTTAAATGTAGGACTTCAAAGTTTATTTTAGAGTAGAGATTCCATAATTACCCACAAACTAACCCAAACTAAAATTCCTCATAACTTTTGACTCATTGATCAAAATAAAATGATTAAAAGCTTACTACATATATAAAAATCTAGAGAATCAATTTCAAATTTTAACTTTTTTTAAAAGTGATTTTCAAAGAAGTTTTTTTTTCTACCCGGACTACCTAGCAAACACTGAAAATTACATATCATGCAATAACTTTTGAACCATGTAGTCAAAAGTTATGAAAATTGTTGGGCCTCAAAGCTACTCCTTGTCCCCCATATTGTGTGAAATTTTCAAAGAAAAAAATATAAGAATTCCGTCTGTAGTGAGCTGCCCCAAATCGCTATGTTGCCAAAACACGTTCTTTGGACGTTTAGGAGTTAAGCAATTATTCAGCATGGTTCCCATTATTTTGTATTGGAATTTTTTTTGTGGGGTCATGTTGGTAGTGAAAAAGGGGATCCTAGAGTCTCTTAGAATGTATTTTTTGGACACTGTCTGAATAAACTATGAATTTTCAAAGTGGTGAAAACAGGTGTTCCTAAAAGTGATCATAGAGTTAGTCTCATGAATAGTGGGAGTACATTTTAGGCAAGAATCTCTAGTGTGCGATTTTAGGTAGTGTGCAATTTTTAGGTGTAGTTACCTTAATCAAAGGCTAGTGTTTAAAATCAACTATGATCAAACTCTAGCATTGCCAACTTCAATTGCATGCAAAATAACTGCAATGTTGATGTTAGTAATGTATAATTGCAAATGTTTTGCCCATTACTTACAAACTTACATTTACTATATAGTCACTTAGGGTGGGGCTTTCATAGCATTATTAACCAATACTGGGGTCCTTTTTGCTCCCCTAGATAGCGAGAACCTCCAACGTCACAACTTCCTAGTCACCCAATGACTCTCTACAATTTTTTAGTCAACTAATGATATTAATGATTACAACTTCCTAATCATCCACTAACTCTTTGCAAATTAAACTAAATTCACTCATAGGAATAATCGAGGGAAGGATTATCCCAATCTCCAAAAGGTTATGGTTTAGGCTAGTTTACAATCATTACAAAAATAAACCTAGCAAAGGGTTGCCAAACAATATGCCGAAGGTGCAATTATACTCAAAAAAACAATTAAATATTTTATTTTATTAAATTATTTTTGGATAAACTAACATGATACTTGTAGTGCCATGGCAATTTGGCAATTTAAAAAAAAAATCATTGAAAAAATCATTATTATTTTTTAATTTTCCCTGTATTTGCATTGGGGCTTAAAGTTAAACAGCCTTGTTCAAGCTCCAAATTTTTTGTAATGGTTATGATCAGAGTTTAGGGTTTCTTGGGCTAACAATTGTCCAAGTTTGGAGGCTAGTTAGGTTGCACGTCCATGTAGAGTTGGAAATTGAAAACAAATCTCAAGTTTTTGAGAATCAAAATTGCATGTTATGGTTGATTTTTATGATGTTTAGATTTCATTGTGAATAGGGAGAAAGTATATTTTAGATATAGCTTGTCTTAATGTCAAACTAAAAGCAATCCAAAAGTTAAAGTCTAATGTTAAAATTAGTTTTTTGAAAGTGGAAAACTTGCTCCCCCACTTTAATTTCAAGGACTTCTTCCTATAATCATGCTGGTAAACTATTCCAATTTTCCCCTTGCAAATATTGCACATGTGTTGGACAACTTGATACATATACTCTAAACACCTCTAGCATAATCCAATAAATTAATTAGACCAAATATTGTATGAGGTCACTTTTAGCAAGAGGGTTGAATGATATTTCACTCAAAAGCAATACAATTTTTTTGAGGGAATATTGCAATATATTCGCCCATTTGCTATAGATGAATCACTAAATTGCTACATATCCATAGGATAATATTGTTCTTTATTGGATGAACGTACATTTTTTGAGATGAATTATTTAAGTTTCATCCAATTATATAGATGTAAACAATTGCATCACTCCAACAAAGATCGAGTTGTGCCATGTCAGATCCAAGAAAAAAAATCCCTCATTGCACCGAAATTGCACAACAGGGGTGCAAAACTAGTAGTTTTTTTGTAGGGTTCAAATTTCTTGTAATGGCAAGGACCCTTTTGCATCTTTAAAAATGAACCCTCTCTAGTGAACAAAATTGTTTTCTATGGCTCTCCCCCCCCCTCAATCCTTGAATTAATTGATAAGTCCCTCCTAGGTATCTAACAAAGCATAATACCTTTCCAACATGGAGAGGACCATTGTCTAGTTATACAATGTTAAGGTGAGCATCCAAAAATGTGCCACTAAACCCAAATCCTCCATCTTCACTTTGTATACATCTCCCAAATCAATTATGTACCTATGTGGAAGAAACTGTTTTATACACAAACTTCCTTCCTTTACAACTTTTGCATATGGTAACAAATGTCACGTTCTTTGGTGCATTGGAACCTCCACAACTTCCATTACTCCATTACTAAGTAAGGTGGCTGACCTCTTTCCAATCACTTACTCATTTTTGCTAGTTTGGCTCCCACGGCGGCATTTGTAATCAGCTTGTGGTTGGAAATACAATGACCTATACAACGAGAATAGGTTGAACAGAATCTTCACGAAAAAAATTAATGGTATTTTTGTTTTTGAAAGAAAAACCATGTAAGAAAGTACAAAAACGCTCTAAAACCTATTTCTCTCAACGGGGAGTTTTTTTTTCCACTCACCGTACCCATACGGTAGATACTGCTTAATTGCTTAAGTGATTGAAATAGGGTCAGCTACCTTTATTAGTTTAGCCTTCACCTTCAGAATCTACGGCAGCTTGAAAGTCGTCTCATCAGTCTTTTTTTAATTATTGCCAAGAGTAATAACTGAACGGTCTTCTATGATTCAATGAAACTCTACCAGATCCCATTATTATTATTATACTATTATTATTACATGGAAGCTGCTCTGCCACTAATCAATCGCCAGACGATCTCTTCTCCTGTTCTTCACGAAGACAGATTTAAAAAAGATGTTTCTGTAAATAGTGAGTAAGTTTATGGGTGGACGTGTTGCAAACGAAGTAGTAATCAAGGCAAGTGAAGTCGAAGTTCATAACTTACCTTACGCGGTGTTGTGTGAAGTTAATACTCGATGTATGTTGTGTGTGCACACGCGGTCGAGCATGCTCACACTCACACTCTCACAATTTCACTCTCATGCACATTAATATTAAGACCGTTATAGTGACCCGGTGAATTTGTCAAAGCTTTATAGAGGTCAATGTCCTAACTGTGAAAGGTTGAATATATATTTTTTTAATATAGTTACAGTCATTGAGTGCCACAATTGCTAATATACAACAACGAAAAGGGGGGATAGTAATATACCAAACACTCAGGAATGTGAAGTTGAAGAAGACGTGAAATTGTTGTTTTTAAGGATTTGGATATATATATATTAGAAAGGTGGGTGCAAAATTTTGTTTAATTCAAATTAGTTGTTTGGTGTTATTCATTTAATGAAGATTCAAATTATAGCGGTTTTAACTACTATTTTATTATGGTTATTCTCTCTCTCTCTCTCTCTCTCTCTCTATTATGTGCAACATTTGTATAATGTTTTTATTGCTTGCTTCAATAATATATAGGCATCATATATATGTTCAGAGTTTTATTATATATGCGTTTATGGCAATTTCAATGTACGTTTATGAATATTAGAATAATATGTTCTAAAGAGTTAAAGAATGTTCAAAGCTTGCTAATTCACATGTGACTAATGTCACTAACCTCAAAAAATAGGGCCTAGTCATATTAGTGAAATGTAAACAAAGTTTTTTGAATGTTTAATCTTATTTAAACATTTAAAGATAAATGAAAGTGAAACATTTCAAGTAAAAAAGATTGAATGTGCATACAATATAAATTTGTACTTTACTAATGACAACTTTCAATTTTCCTATTCAATTTAGATAAAAAGCACCATTGTCCTCAAATTTATCAAATTTGATCAAAATTCATAAATTTCTATAAGATCAATTTTTATTGATTCAAATTCTATATCAAAGGGTCAAATGAGTCAACATCTATCTCAAGTCTACTTCAAGAGACTTTTATTTTTTTTCTATTTTGAAGTAAATTTCAGGTGCAAAGTAAAATGTGTTGAGGTGCGCTTGAGATCTACCTCAAGCACATTTTTACTATTTTCATTGCATATCAATCAAAATTCCAAAAAACAAATTTCTTGAAAAATTCTTCAGGATTTCTTTAAAAAGAATTCAAAGTGTGATTCAGTTATGCTTGAGGTAGACTTTTGGTATAAAAAAATTATGGGATAAAATTTGGTATGAAATTTATTTCAAAATTTTAAATAAATCAAAGTTTGCTTGTGGTGTGTTAGAAGTAACCTTCAAGCACACTTCAAGCACACTTTCAATATTCACGTTGCATTTCAATTTTATTTTTAAGATTAAAAAAATATTGGTATGAAATTCTATAAAAGAATCTAAGCAATTCATAGTGTGTTGAGGTGTATTTGAGGTCTACCTCAAGCACACCTTTGTTTGTCTCATTGCATTTGATTCAATTTTGAAAAAAGAATTGTGTTGAAAGATTGTATTAAAAATTATAAAGAAAACCCCATGTGTACTTGAGGTGTGCTTGAAGTCTAGCTCAAGCACACCTCAAGCTTACTTTAAAAAAAAATTGGATAAAGAATTTCAACAATTTTTTTTTACATCGTTGTCTAAATTCATTGCAATGACAATAGTAAAAGTGTGCTTGAGGTGTGCTTAAGGTGTGCTTAAGATGTGCTTGAGCTAGACCTCAAGCACACTTCAAGCACGCTTGAGGCCTAGCTCAAGCAAACCTCAAGCACACTTTAACTATTGTCATTGCAATGAATTTAGATAACAATGGAAAAAAAGGTTGATGAAATTCTTTTTTCAATTTTTTTTTTCTTAAAGTGAACTTGAGGTGTGCTTGAGTTGGACCTAAAGCACACTTGAAGCACACTTGGGGTTTTCTTTTAAAAGAGTTTGCTTAAATTCTTTATTCAAAAGATGGTCTTGCATTAGGACAATAGTGTTGTAAGTGCATGTTAGTTAATTTTAAATAGGTACAAATATTTATTATTACAATGTTGTGTTGGAGTAGATAGTCATTTAGACATTATGCTTAAAAGTAAATGTCAAGTTTGATTAATGTCATTGACTCCTTAAATAGAAGTCACTAACACTAGTCACAATTGATATAATGGAAGAAATAAAATTGCATTAATCCTTCAATTTTTGAACTACACTTGATTTTTATATGATAATAAATACAATATTGACAAACTATGTGTAAAATTTATTGTGATGGTTGAAACGTAACACTCTAAGTATAGTGATTTTAGGCAAACTTTTTATTAATTTATTAAATCGCCTAATTGGATAGTAATATTTATATTTATAATTTTAGATTTGATCTCTATCATTATTTATACACATCAATAGTATAATTTTATAAAATTGAACTATAAAGAGTGAGGACGTTTGGCATTGTACGATTAATTTTAGTAAGAATCAGTAAAAGAAAAAGGTACTCTTAAGATGTGAAGAAAAGAACATTCAAGAGTATTCAAGAACATTGGAGAAAATCTTCTAAACTGTAGTAGGAATAGAGAGTCCATGGAATAGTAATGTGCAAATGATAAAGTTTATAATTTATTTAAATATCTTGAAATCGTATTGTGATTTTTGTCATACCTTTTTAATATTGATGACTTTGTATGAAATATTATGAATTCTACTATGTGATATATCAAGTATACAAGATGCATTATTAATACACATTAGGGCTTTAGAGTTAAAATATTAACAATTTGAGGATGAAATGTACTAAGGTACAAGGTCCTAAAATGGCCCACCTTCTTAAATGTGCACTATTTGTACATGTTTATTTTATAGCCCTTAGTAATGTACAAAAAGTGTACATTTTAGGAGGTGAGCCATTTTAGAGCCCCATGCCATTTCAATTACAAAATTTTATTACTAATTCCACAAAGCTCCAAAAAACATGAAACATTTTGGGTTAGATGTGAATTTTACTTGTCTTTTAAGGAAAATTGATTGAAAAATATTTCAAGATGTTTTACCTACACAAAATTCAATTCCAGACCTTGAGAAAGTCCATTTATAGACCTCCTAACATTTGTGTCAAAATAAAAAATAAAAAAAATAAAAAAGTAAAAACAAACAAGTAAGCTACCAAATACCCAAATCAGCATGCCATTCTTGCTCATTATTTTGAGCCGTGTCTAAGGTATTTGCAATCAGAGACCCCAAATTTTAAATTTATATTTGCAATCAGAGATTCCAAGCTAATTTGGGGTCTCTGATTGCAAATATGAATTAATAATTAATAATTAATAATTTGCGCAAAAATTAAAAAATTCCTACGTTTTTCTCCAAGGTAAATGCGTTTTTCCTTAGGATAAATGCAGCTTGCATCACAACCCTTTGTTTGAATTCTAGCAAATCTTGGCCACTGGTTAGTTCCTACACGGTCCTCATATTGGTGGAAGTTAGTCATTGGGAAGCCCTCCTTGGAATTCAAGGCTTGCGTGGAGATTGGCCAGGGTGAATTGCCCCCCTCATTTGCCCTGTTTTAACCTTGGAAAACTTTGTAGAATTTTTTATTTGCAATTAGATGATAAAATTTGCAAATTTTGTATTCAGATTTGCAATCAATGGTCCTTGATTAGCAAGGGGAGGTGTACAATTTAGAAAAATTACAACATAAATTAGTTTTTTAGGTTTTCCCACAATAACCCTTGGACGGGGCAATGAGGGTCGGGGTGAATTGACCCCCTCGCTCGTCCCCCCTAAGTCAGTCCAAGGGGTGCAAGTAAAAAGAAGACTCCCTATTTTGTGCTTAGAGAATGTATGCTCTACATCCCTCATAGCTAGTTAGGGGCCTCGGATTGCAAATATGAATTCAAAAATTGCAAATTTTATCATGCGTGGGAAATAAAAAATTTCAGGGTTTTCCTTCGGGGTCGAAGCTCCTTGAAATTAGGATCTGGAGATCCGTAGAAGTTTGGAGTCTCTTCTCTGCTGCATCATTTCGTCGTTGGAGTGTCTTATGATCAAGAGAACCAAGAGAACCGAGAGAGATGATCCCAATTACTTGTGCATCTTCACAACAATGAGGTATGTGCACTTAGATGCGTGCAAGCGTGGTTCCAAGTGTGGTTCCAAGTGTGGTTCTTGTATTAGATTGCTTCAAATTTGATGGGGGTTTAGTGAGCATTTGAACAAGCTTGAAACTTCATTACATGAATTATTTTGCAGGTTGTAGCAAGTTGCATCAATTTGGAACAATGAGTAGCCATTCTCAATGATTTTCTGAATTTCAACCCAAAATTCAAAGGCATCTCCTTGGAGAATCAGATTCGATGCATTTTCATATCCGCAACTATTTACAGTGACAAGGTCTCAAAGAATCCCCAGCTTTAGAATGTATCCTAAAAGTTAAACATGGCGAATGTGGATTTAGGATCAAAGTGGACACTCCGAAAATGAAAAAAGTTTTGTTCTTCTCAAACAAAGCCAATCAAATATATATTTTCTCACTATGACTATGAAGACAGGAAGCATCCTCAATAAGTTACAACCTTTTTAATTCAAATTGTATTCGCAAGCAAATGGTGAAGATTCTCTACCCGGAAATATGAAAAATATTGTCCACAGGTGCTTTGCTTCAGAGATCAGTTCACTCGGTTCAGTCCGCTGATGAGGCTACCGTGAAGAAGATGCCACAAAAGTTAGTAAATGACGGAAGAATCCAATCCAAGATCACAAAAATCAAACAGTCATCTAAACATAAACACACATGATAAGAAGCATTTGGAGCAGATCAGAGCTCACATTTGTGCTCTGTGCTCACATTCAAAGCACATCAACATTTGGTGAAGGAGAAAAAACATTGCAGATCGGAGGTCGGAAGGGAGGACGCCAGGAAGGGGAGGACCGCAGGGAGGAAGGTCGCACGGAGGAAGGTCGCACGGTCGGAGGGAGCAGGAGGTCGCAAGGTCGCAGGGAGGAGGTCGGGTGGAGGGGAGGAGGACGGACAGGGAATGGGCCCCCTCATCCCCATCCATCCACATTCGGGCCCGAGCGAGGGTCAGTTCACCCCGGCCGCAATGAGGGGGTCACTTTAACTGGCCGTAAAGACTTGGTTGCCCCGCGATCATCGAACCGTTTGACGAGAAAGACGGAACCGTTGGAGAACTTTTAGTTCCACTGGCGCTGTGATTTGGCTCCTCCCTGCGACTAGAAAAAGGGCTGCACTTCTTCCCAAACTCTGTCTTTGCCAGGTTCTCTTCCCTACACCACCAAAGAATGCCTCACACAATGTCTTGGCGTCAAAGTTCTGTCCATGTAAGTACACCGTTTGCAGCACTCTATCTTCTAGCTCTTGTACAATGGTTTTGATCCGGTTTTGATCAGTTTTGTTGGGTTGGGTTTGTGTCGTGGATGCAGATGGAGCGCGCTCTTCTGGAGCGTTGTCCCAATACTCTACTCCGGAGAAGAGTCTCCGAAGGCTTCAAGGTAGAAATTCTGGCTGGATTGCTTGTGAGTTTGCTTGTGATGCGATGGTGGTTTGTTTCTTTGTTTTGAATGGGTACTAATTGTTCTCATGGTTATTTTCTTAGGTATCCGACCTGGCATTGCCTAACCGCGGTCTCCGTCCCATTACGACCGTCGCGTCTCCGACGTCGACAACGCCGACGCCGACTGCGACGTCAAGGACACCGGGCGCGAGGGTGCCCACAGCCGCCGTGCCGCGCTATACGAGCTTAGCCGAAATTATTCCTTCGGAATGCGCCTCGCCCGTGGAGAGCGTGAGCAGCCCGCGCACCCCGATGCGCAACCAGTTGGTGGAGAAGGCCGCACGCGCGTACCTCCGGCCTTCCGATTCCTTCAACAAGTCGCGACTGAACCACCCCGGCGGCCATCTGTCGAGCTCGGGATCGTGCACATTGCCGTGGACGGAATCCTTCTCCCGTTTCCTGCCGCGTCTGTCGGTGATCACCACGGCGCTCAACCCCTTTCACGCCTTCAACTCGGCGTTCCAAGTGTTCCGCTTCTACGTCACGGGCGCACTCGCGATTCAGCCTGCTGTCGCGACGCGGACAGTCTCGCGCTCGTTCTCCATGCCGATCCAGCGCATGTCCTACAACCACCCCGATCTCAGTCTCCGTTGATCGATAATAATCAAGCCCCACCAAACTCCAATCTGTCTCTGGATGCATGATCTTTTATCGGAGGAACCTTGACGCTCGACAACTTGAGAGCTTTAGTATTGGCGGGCTCGATGTTCGGGAGCTTCAAACTGCGTGTGCTACGCCACCAGGGTGCGGAACTCAGGTTTCCTCTCCAATTTTGCCTTGGGAACGGATGGGTTTCATTTGAAAATTGAGTAAGTTCAGTGAGTAGCATGTTGCATTGGAAAGGCGGGTTGCCGACTTGCAAGTACTTGAGTCGGTAGGACGTAGTGCTGGCAAGGATTAAAGTCATACAGAGAATGTGAAAGGGGCTCACCTGGGTGTCCGGTTTTGTTCTCTTGCTTTCCTTTTTCCACAGAAAGCTGTACAGATAGAAATGACATCAAGAGAATCAACGTTGACGTAGTCCTCAGTCTGACAGAATTTTTGATTAAACACTAACATGCGGAGATAGACAGAAACAGAAACAGAGAATCAGACAGTGAGAGAGAAGAGAGGACTTTGTAAATTGTCACAATGAGTTAAAAGCGGATTTAGTTCTAAATTGTGTCTGCTTTTACAGATGCAATTTAAAACTTCTAACAATGTGTTGTTGCTAAACAATCTGGAATCGCATTGCATTTATGTTGTTGTGCTCGTCGTCGTCTTGGACTTGTGGTTTTCTGTGTGTGCGAATGGTGTGTATGACAGGCTAGGTGAGTAGCGCCGGTGACTGGAGGTTCCTGCATGTGGAGGGGTGGTACGTCTGCCTTGTTGCAGAGGCAGAATGCAATGTGGCGTGATGAAAGGAGTAATCAATTCATGCGCCCGTGGAGTGGAGTTCATCGTCTGCCTTGTTGTGACATCACATCGTTTTGGCTTCTTCAATTCTTGTTGGCACCTGCATGCCATGCCTGTCTCTTCCGTTTTGCTCCTGCTGCTGCTGCTGCCTGTACATTCACCATTTGAAGACGTTCCATCGGCATTTTGGGGGGACAATTTGGAATTCGGGCACGACGAGTTTTTCTTTAGTTCATGCATGCATCAAACTAAATTTTTGATTATTCTATCAAATGATAGACTCTTTTGTACGGGGCACATTGCCTCTCGGTATTTTGTGTTAGCTGTGTAACGCTTGCACAAGTAATACAAGTCACAAAGAATTGCATTTTTTTCATATGTGCGTGGTGGTGTGGTTGATTGTGTTCTGTAGACTCAATGTTCCTTCGTAATTTAATAGTCCTTTTGATGACTAGATTTGATGTTTTGTGAAATGATTCAAATATTGCCTTCACCTGGTTCGAATTCCCCCAAACCAAAAGAACACCAAGTATTTCAAATCCAAGAAAGAGTACTCTATTTTTTGCTTCATTGGCAATATGCCTCGACTTTGTCACAAGTTGCTGAAGCTTTAAACATAATTTTTAGTATCTACAATTGATTAGATTTCATTTTTAGTTTAATACACATGTATCATGTTTTTTCACTGAAAATAATTAATTGAATCTTTATTGGCACGGAGAGAAGAAACTACTCCCTTGTCTTAGTAAGGTAGTCGATTCAATGACCGGTAGTAGTAGACATCCTTTTTCTTTTTTATTGCATTCTTTACATAGTAAATAAGACAAATCATTTTATTTGAGCGATACTCAAGGAAAGAAGAAAATATCTTCTTTTGACTTGGGGGCATAAACCTTTAGAGTTTCTTATGTTAAGTGGATCAACTTTTGTAAATCAACTACAGGTTCAAAGTGACTTGCTACTATGAGTTTGAAGTTAGTTGCTAATATCCACTTAGGACAAAGATACCTAGATGATGGAGAGGAAAGGCATTAGGCTTGCCTAAAGTTACTTGCTACTATGAGTTTAAAGTTAGTTGCTAATATCTACGTAGGACAAAGATACCTAGATGATGGAGAGGAAAGGCATTAGGCTTGCCTATGGTTGGCAGTGACTTTAAAATGGTTAATATAGCCTTGGGGGTTAGTATTTCAGAAAAAGATACAATATTAATTTGTAATTTCAATTGGAGATCAATAATTCTTTCACATTAGAGGATTTTAGCAATCTAGCTAGTGTCAATTTGCGTTTGAAGGAAATTGGTCAAGTAAGAAAATGATATTGAAGGAAATAAAGTAATAATTAATCCCTAAGTGCCAATATGTATTTACTAAAATCCAAATCCAACCCGTTCACCTAAAAAGATATTTAGATAGACTAACCATACCAATTGGTAGTGGACACAAACCCTAAAGAAAGGGACACATCATTTGACTGTACAGTACTCGGCAAGTCTGAACCGTGCAGCTAGTAGCCGAACTATGTGTTGTTCAAGCGGCAATCACTGAAACTTTGAACCACTCTCTCCCTTCCACTTGTTCAATTTAGAAGTTGTAATTAGTGATGTTAGTTGAGATTAGTAGTTAAGTTACAAGTGTCATTAAGCATTTAATGACATACCACAAATATATTCATATCAATCAAAATACACGAACATGTGTTACTATGGTGGCAAGATCTTTATATAACTTCAAGAAATATCAATGCACATGAGGAGGCCACAAATTTGCTTGGATCGAGCTGAAGTTTTGTATAAATGAAGCTTGAGAGTGGATTGATGCACTTCAAATGTAATTTTGGAAGATGGTGATTGTATGTGTTTTAGTTCATGATGGATTCTTAGTTATGCATGCATTAGATTTTTGAAGTTCTTGAGTGTGGAACATCCATTTCAGTTGTATAACTTCTATCAAAATTTTGAGCAAATTTTGAGCTACATCTGAAGGTATGTGTACACTCTTTGAGTCAAATTAGAGTGCAATTAGATTGAGTGGGATTCAGTTCACTCCATTGAGACCTTTGAATGAGAATGAGTTCACTGCATTGACACTGTGCTTGATTCAATTATAATTTCAATGTTTCATTGTTTACATGAGGTACATAGCTGCAAGTTTGAATTTGTATGAGAGAAGTTGAAATCATTATTCAATTGGGTGTTGATGCTTACGTAAAGGTTGTTTTGAATGATTTAATCATTGTTGTTAACATATTCATGTTTTTAATATTCTAGTGTCATATTGTGGGCTTATGATAGGGTACTAATTATATCTCAGTTGGTTAGCATTTTCATTTTGAGGTGTGTGAGATTGTGTTGTAGATTTGTGATAAATGGAAGGTCATCGTTTGAGTACAGAGATAAAAGGCATCATAGTTGGAATGAGTCGTTCAGGCATGTCACAATGTAGCATTGGAGCAAAGTTAGGCATACCGCATACTACTGTTGAGTATGTCTTGAATAAATTTCACAATGAAGGAACAATGGTCACTTGTAAGGCTACCCGTCGACATTGCAAATTGACTGATCGAGGTAGGAGAGAATTGGGTCGCATTCTTACGCAAAATAGACGCATTCTGCTTGTATCCATCATAGAAAAGATGAGTGAGAAAGTTTGTTGCCGCACGTTAAGGAAGGAAATCAAACGTATAAGATTTCGTAACCGTGTTGCAGCAAAGAAGCCATTTCTCAATGACAAGCACAAGACTGATCGATTGACCTTTGCTAGAAAATATGAGAGTTGGACAATATCTGATTGGTTGAATGTGATATGGACAGATGAGTCCTCATTTGAGGTAGGCAAGATTTATCGGCAAGTTAAAGTTTGGCAGCGACCGTATGAACGTTATTCATGGGATTGTATAGCACCCAGCTTTAAATCTGGACGGACATCTGTCATGATTTGGGGTGCTTTTATAGGTTATGAAAAGTGCCCCATTGTCATCATGCCATCCGATAGACGAACAAGTACTGATTTTGTGGACATTGTATATGAGGGTCAATTGAGTGGCTTTTATTTCATGCATGATAATCTTCAAAGTCTTCATCTTATGGAGGATGGTGCCCCAGTGCATCAGAGTACCTTACCAAAACAATGGCGAGAAGCACATAAGATCAAGAAGATTACATGGCCTGCTAATTCACTGGACTTGAATCCTATAGAGAATGTGTGGATGATTCTAAAAGTGTTTGTACAAAATGAGACTCGACCAAACAACAAAGATGAATTGGTCAAGAGCATTGAGCGGGCATGGAAAGCCATATCAATGGAGACTCTTGACATTCTCATTGCTAGCATGCCTCACCGAATGAAGGCTGTAATTAATGCGGGGAGGGGGGTAGTACTAGGTGGTAGATAGTGTGCTACAAAATGCACTATTGTTGTACTTTTTGACTTTTTCAGTGTAATAAATCAATGCATTACAAAACTAGACTTCTTTATCTTCCAAATGCAATTTATGGTTTGCAATTTCGTGAATTTTTGAGCCTTTGGTGTGTAAGGTAGCAACACCCATAACCATTAGTGTACCCATACTTTGATAGTAGAGTTCCCTTAATCCTAGACCGCCCAAGAGGACAAAAAGTGTCCTCACATAGTTTTAAGTTAAATTCAAAGTACTGTAACTTTTGCTTCCAATGTCCGAATTCAATAAAACTTGTTGGAAAAGTTGAGCCTTTTCTTCTAGTTTGTGTGTTAAAATTTTCAGATCAATCCAAGAGGTAATGATTTTCTAAAAGTCAATCAAAGTTCACAGGCTCAATTTGATTCACCAAAGTGCACTTCATGGCTGCAACTTTGGGGGCTTGTATCTCCTTCATCCAATGTTCGATTTCAATAAAATTTGTTGGGTTGTGTTTTCCTTGAATTCTAATTATTGTGGTGAAATTTCCATGTCAATCCAAGTTGTTTTGAATGTTTGAAAGCAATTCAAAATTCAAAATCCCGCCATTTATGGACTATAGTGAACTTCGGCGGCTTGTATCTTCTTCATAAAATGTCTGTTTTCAATCATTTTTTTTGTGAAAGTTGAGCATACTAGTCTAGTTTGTGTGGGGAAATTTTCATATCAATAAAAGAATTTATGAATGACTGAGAAGCATTTTAGTAGAAGTAGGTTCAGCCCTAGATGTGTTTTTTGCAACTTTTCTTGCCTATTTTTGACATTTGCAAGCCATTTTGCAAACCCATTGAGTCAATTGAATGATATTTTTTTTCACCAATGTGTTTGTATCCTGGTTTTGAATCACCTTGAAGTTTAAAGTTTTTTCATTTGATTAGATTTAGAAATCAAATTTGGCCTCTAAATGTGTTTTTAGGAAAATTTCAGCATTCTTTTTCAACACTAAAACATTGTAATCTTGCAATCTACACAGTCAAATGACTTCAAATTTGATCCATGACATCTACAACATGTGTACTACATAATTGTATGGTTAAGATCTTTATTGCTTAGTCACATTTAAATTTATAGCACTTCAAAAGCTAGAATGTTTTCTTACCCAAAAAGGCCATGGGCGGTCTAGGGTTAAAGTGTCACCAAAAGTACCTTTAAGTATCTCCAAATGTACCTTGAAACCATGCCAATGCTTAATTGTGGTTGGTAGGCTCTGATTTTTCTAGATTTTGGTGCTACAATCAAGGTAACTTTAGTAGAGTGTGGTTTAGGGTGCCCTAGTGATTTCTACTTTGAAAATTCACGGAAATTAGATGCCTTACCCATTAATTCTATTTTTTTTTTTGAAAATTCATGATTTTCAGTTGCTAATACTAAAAAAATATTTTTTCTAGAAAAATGTGCCTCCAACTATGCTAAATTGCTCAAATTGACGGTTATGGGTGTTGCTACCTTATTTGAAGTTATGAATTCACTACTGAATTTCAGTACAAGCAGGGACTGCACGATTCAAACTTGTCGGGTACTGTGCAGTTGAAAAGATTATAATAGTTGAACAAAAAAATCTTTCAATTAATTTTGAGAAGTCAAGATTTGAGGTGTTAACCATTAGAGTTTGAAGTTGTAAGGATGGAACCAGCAACCACTGGAAAAAAACCTGTCCATGTCCATGTCCATTCCTATGGAAGGAAAGAGGCAATGAACCAGGGGAGCTCCAAATTTTTTCCCAAACACTGTCTGCTTTCAGTAATAATTTGAAAGAATAAAAAAAAAAAAAAAACTGGAGCAATAAAGAAAATTTCTCAGTTGTATAAAAACCATAATAATAAGTGCATCTTCTTCCACTCCATTTGACAATTTGACATCAATGCTTTCCTTCAATTGGGGTGTTCGCAACCCGTATCACCTATCGTGATTTAATGAGTACCTTCAATTACGAAAGCACTGGATCTCAGTTTCCAATCCAAAGTCAAGTAGTGTAACATTGGTGCTACCTATCATGTGTCCAAGTTTCACATTCACCATTTGAAGACGTTCCCATCAGCTACTTCAATGATGAACTTTTCCTTAGTGCAAGCAGGCATAAGTAGTGGAGGAAACCAAATTTTTGATTACTGACAGACTCTTTTGTATGGGGCACATTGCCTTAGGGTCTTTTGTGTCGAACTATGTAATGCTTGCACGAGTAATACAAGTCACAAAGAATTGCATTCTTTTTTTCATATGCTCATGTTTCTGTCTTTGTGTATGCTTATATGTCAATACTCTTTGTGAACGTCAATACAACATCAACTTCAACAAAAAATACTATAAAGTCCGTCGAAAATGCACCATAAAGTCCGTCAAAAGTACATAGGACAGAAGTCATGCAACAATCTTTGTGACTGTCAATACAGCATCAACTTCAACAAAGAGTATCATAAAGTTTCCACTACATTCGACAACAAATGGATGCTGGAGCGCTACGACAAGGGTACAATTGTTGGTACAAGAGCTAGAAGAGTGCTACAATGGTGTACTTACATGGACAGAACTTTGACGCCAAGACATTGTGTGAGACATTCTTCGGGGGTGTAAGGAAGAGAACCAGGCAAAGACAAGAGTTTGGAAAGAAGTGCAGTCCTTTTTCTAGTTGCAAGGGAGGGAGCCAAATCAGCGTCAGTGGCGTAGTAGAACTGAAAGTCCCTCCAACGGTTCCGTCTTTCGCGCGTCCAAACGGTTTGATGAATTTTTTTATTCGATTGCATAGATATATGAGGAACATCCATACACATCTTTGTGTCGAGCTATGTAATGCTTGCACGGGTAATACAAGTCACGAAGAATTGCATTCTTTTTCCCATATGTTCACGCTTTTGTCTTTGTGTATGCTTATATGTCAATACTCTTTGTGAACGTCAATACAACATCGACTTCAATAGAGAGTTTTGTAAAGCCTGTTGAAAGTGTATAGGATGGGGTCATGCAACAATCTTTGTGAACGTCAATACAACATCAACTTCAACAAAGAATACTGTAAAGTCCATCAAAAGTGCACCATAAAGTCCGTCAAAAGTACATAGGACAAAAATCATGCAACAATCTTTGTGACTGTCAATACAACATCAACTTCAACAAAGAGTATCATAAAATCCATCGAAAGTGCACTATAAAGTCAGTCAAAAGTGCATAGGACAGGAGTCAATCAACATAATTCAAAAATGGGGAGAGTACTAAGAGTTTCCGTAAAACTTCTATTGAAGGAATTGTGAAACTTTTGGGAAGATGCTTGTTGAAGGAAAGATGTGTATGGATGTTCCTCATATATCTATGCAATCGAATGAAAAAATTCATCAAACCTTTTGGACGCACGAAAGACGAAACCGTTGGAGGGACTTTCAGTTCCACTACGCCACTAGCGCTGATTTGGCTCCCTCCCCTGCAACTAGAAAAAGGACTGCACTTCTTTCCAAACTCTTGTCTTTGCCCGGTTCTCTTCCTTACACCCCCGAAGAATGTCTCACACAATGTCTTGGCGTCAAAGTTCTGTCCATGTAAGTACACCATTGTAGCACTCTTCTAGCTCTTGTACCAACTATTGTACCCTTGTCGTAGTGTTGCAGCATCCATTTGTTGTCGAACGCAGTGGAAAGGATTAGTACGTTTGTAATCCGGTTTTGATCAGTTTCAGGGGGTTGGGTTTATGTCGTGGATGCAGATGGAGCGTGCTCTTCTAGAGCATTGTCCCAATACTCTACTCCGGCACTAGAAGGAAGGCACATTTATTGTGATGAGCACAGAAACGTAGGCAAATGTTTAATTGGACATCAGGCATGTCTATTGTGAATGTCTAGGAAAATCCGTCAAACCTGATGAGGCAAAAACACAAGGAAATCAATAGTAACGTCCCCTGTTTAGACTATAACGTCACATAAAACATGGTGAATTTTTTGGAAAAATTGAAGACAAGTGGCAGCCATGTCAACGCCACATAGAAGTGGACTGCCACGTAGATTTTTTTTCAAACACAGCCCGTTGATGATGTGGATGCCGATGTGGCATAAATTAAAAAATGACGTGGTAGTTTTTATTTTTCAGCATGGCATGTTTAGTTAGCAGGCTGTGATGAGGGTTTGCAAATGATACAATGTTCAAGAAGACGTTTTATCTAATAGATACGCGTTTTCAAGAATGTTAGTAGCAACATGGAAGTGATTTATGTTCATTTTCATTTATCATTAGCCATGTTGTATTTTATATCGAACGGATCATCTACAACATCCAAAAGAACATTGATGACATCATAGTGGATGTCTACTTTGGAATGACTTTACAAAATATACCATACATAGTACACCATACATAATAGATCATACACAATACACCATACATAGTACACCATACATAATAGATCATACACAATACACCATACATAGTACACCATACATAATAGATCATACACAATACACCATACATAGTACACAATACACCATACACAATACGCTATATTTTGTATTTATATTATATAGCTTGAAAAAACACTAATTGTGAGTATATTGATGAGAAGGCAAACTATAAATACAAATGGGATGGTAGGAGGGAAGACAAACCATATGGAATATGAATTTTTTTTGAATTATACAAAATTGTTGGAGTTGACATTAGAAAAAAGATCTAGATGTCTCAATTGACGTCTCAATTGACATCACAAAAAACATTTGGACGTTTCAGTTGATGTCTTCATTGACATTGCAAGAGATGTTAAAAAAAACATTGTTCAAATTTTCAAATGGTGTCAAAGTGTGCTAACATAGCATGTCACTTCATCCTTATTGGATGTCATGTTATTTAAATTCCACATCATGTGCTATTTTTAAATTTTAAATAATTTTAAATAATTTTTTAAAATTTAGTTTAATTCTTGAAACATATTACACAGTTGCCCTTCCCCTATGTTTTTACAATTGGTCAAGGTTTTACCTCAGTCCCTAGTAACTTTCAATGACTTACCTGAAGTTAACAAAAAAACCTTGACAATGTGGCATTTCTATGTTTTTTTGGACATTGTATACAACGTATCTATGTTTTTTTTTATGTCTTTTGGAACATCACCGTCACACATGACATCAACTTGTTTAGCCAATGACATTCCAACATTTTTTAGAACATCTACTTCAATTCTGCCTCCCATGGTTGCAATCCCATCTTTATGCTCTTGTTTTGAAAAACATGCGTGTTTGTTCCTAACATCCAAAAAAACAAGGGCTCCTACTAGTGTGGAGAAGAGTCTCTGAAGGCTTCAAGGTAGAAATTCTGGCTGGATTGCTTGTGAGTTTGCTTGTGATGCGTATGGATATGTACATGTATTTTTTTTTAATGGAGGATTAGATGGTAGGAGTTGGTGATGGTCTATTTTGCGTTTAGTAAGGATGATATGCACAAGGCATTCTATCACATTTTGGTGGATTTCTCGGAGTGTCTTGTTTATGAAGCTAATTTTAATTTTTAGGTTTTGATCTTCATGTAGTAATTTTTTTATATCTTGAGTGTATAGCTCCTCTAGCACTAGCAATAATTGTTAGGAGTGGTACTACATTCCATCCTTGGTGTCTAATATTGGTTAGTAACATATTATATTTTGTTTCTTTTCGTACAATGATATCTGCTGAGAATCTATCATGGTAGTATGTAAATTCAATGAACTGGATAACTAGATTAGATTGGGGATGGGTTGGAGGTGGGCTATCAGGAGGGTGATTTAGTATTAATAGTATGTTTGGTTTTTATTTTGCTCCACAACTACAATTATAAATTGGATCTATGCAATGGCAAGTTAGCAACCAAAGGAGTACTATATTTTCTTGTGGTTTGTCTATTGTTTTTCCTATATTAATGAGATTGAAGCATCTTGAGGTTCTATTACTTATGATCATTTTGTGCAATATCCAAATAACCTTGTTATGTCATTTTATTCTAAATTTTTATATATTTTATTCTAAGCATGCATAAGGATGCAACAATAATTACGCAGTAAGGCAAAAAATTCCAATTCTTTTGTACAACATGCAAAAATCTTTGAATGGCAGAAATAGGTGGTTTGTAAGATTATTGTATCTGACTGAACACTTAAAGTGTTGATAGAAATAAACTAGAAAAGGTGAGGTTTGCAGACCAAGAATAGCACTGGGAGTAAACCTTATGTACTCTACCTACTTGGGTACGTGTAAGCCAATGGAGGATCTTTAGAAGAACTTTGCTTTCAAAAGGACACGGCTAAAATCACAAACAAGAGCAATCTATTAGAATCACACTTGTGACAATTTCATAAGTCCTAGAATTATCACTAACCTAATACTTAGCCATCAATTAAGAATTCCAAGAAGTCATCCACAATCAGTTCTAATAACTACGGACAAGGCTTCTAGAAGCCCGAATCAACGACATGCCTTGATGAGCGGTTCTTCAAAAGCAGCAACCTAGCACGGCCATGGGTGATGGAATAGAATAAAGAATCAATTCTACCAAAACTCTAGTGTTTCTCTCAAGATTAACCAATTGTGAAAAACACTACTAGCATTCAGTATTGTTTCCCAAGTTCCACCTTCTTCATAACATGCATAGCGTTATGCAACATGGAGTCGATAATCCCAGCGACCTGCACAAAAAAGCACGCGAGTCAGAAATCATGACGCCAAAACCTCAGTCAAGCCCTCTCCAAGCTCCAGTTTTCAATGCTCCAGTTTCCAAATGTGTGAATATTGTAAAATTCTAAATGCACATCTTTCACTCCCCAACCCCCCGGAACGACATCCTCAGCAACTAGAGAAGCTCAATGAGTAATAGAGCACTGAGTATTCACCGTGAAAACACCTCCAATAATTGCGCAAAGGTTTGTTAGGAAGTGTGAGAAAGATTTTGAATTCTCTTTGACCAAGACCTGCAAGAAAGGGACAACGAATCAGAATAATAAAGTGTCTATTCAGCAGCAGTTATGAACATCATAGCAACAGAGCATAACCCCTAAGTGCCCAAATGAAAAATAGAAAGTACACTTCGGAAGCTAATAGTCGATTGTAGTTAATTTCAAAACAAAATTTCTATCGTTCAAAAGTGTATGACATGATTCGTTCTGTTAACTTCCTTGAAGTGTCTTAAATTATTTATTTCAACTCCGATAGATATGGAAGAAGCCACATTAGCCATTCGGGCACTTAGGGGTTCAAGCTATCACCAGGGAATTACTAAAGGAGTTCAGAGAGTATCAGAAGTGGCGTACCTGCATAGGAGAGAGTTCATAGTGAAACTTCACAACAGGTACATTGGTAGACTGGATCATATTACTGTGTGCAGTATAATCATACTGATCAAGCATCTTTTCACTCTGTGACCGGTGGAGTGTGATCACCTCTGTCTTAACGACTTGCAAGTAATGATCATGCTGTCACCAGGTGAACACATGACTGGATGAGAAGTTGAAACACGACATGTGCAATTATCATAGATAAGAGAGACAACTAAGCCACTTTCACCAAACTTACAACATACATAGTGAGCATAGTTCAGAGAATAAGATAAGCCATTGGCACTGAAATCAAGCAGATCATGTAGAAGTTAATATATATCCATAACCCTTAAATTTCTACATGTTGGATTTCCAGTCTATCAGGTTACCAATCTGGTCACTGGGTGTCAAAAGGGTTGATACAAGTGGTAAGGACTACGAATCGTACTTGACAAATAAACGAACCCCTGGAGATATTCTTACAAAAAAATGAAGTTCAGACGCAACACAACCTTGTTCTTCGTTACAGATCTCCTTGATGCCTTGAAATGATTTGACAAGCCTTGACAAGCCTTGACAAGCTAAATTTACTCCTTGACATTTAATTGTGGATATCAGAACAAAAACGATCAAATAAACGCTTGACTATGATATTGCCACGTACCGTGATGTTTTCATGTTCAGAAGTGAATATATTTCCTGTCAAACGATCTACGTTGGTATCCAACTCAGGTAACAGGTCATTGACCCAATGAACTGACCGCCAAGATAACTTCCGACCAAAACTGAAGAACCCAACATAATGGGTCATGTTCATGTTGGCCGCATCAAATGAATGTGCACCAGAATGTGCGGATATCATCAATTCTCCAGGGACCTGCCACACGTAAGCCATAAAGCTTAAAACTACTGTGGACGTACTTCAAGAATTATAAAACTACGAGTGCACTTAGCTTTCCATATATATGTAACCACCCAAAACAACCCCGTTAGTAAGCCCCACATGTTTCATTTCCGTAGCACATTCAATGTCAAGGGACACATTTTCAAACCAAGTACTGCTGCCATACTGAAGGCTGAACTGTAGCGAGACAATTGTACGGTGACTTAGCATCTGGCAAGCATGTACAATACTGGCAGGCATAGACCAATTGCACCCTGCACATAAAGGAAGACTCAAACAAGGTACACATACCTACAACCGACAGTTAAATGATGATGGCTGTACTACAAGAAAGAATACATTCATCCAATCTTGGCACATGGAGGCAAGTTGATGAAAGACCGAACGAGAAAAGATACCTTCTTAACTCTGACAAACCCTTCAATTCTACAGCCTCCGGCTTTAGGTGCAGGACGCTTCGTGGTCGAGTTCGCAGCCCCTGTGTTACTAGACTTATCTTCCAGCTGAAATTTTCCATCCACCACAGCTGGAGGAACAAGCTCCGCCATGAACTAGAAATTCCACGAGTTGTGAGTTTTCAGTCCAATATGTACAAATTATTAAATCTGTGAGTTATGAACATATGGCTACTTGGTCAGAAGGCTGAATGGCAAGGCACACGAAGAATCCTCATAATATCAAGAACACTGTCACACATTACGCAGGGCTGAAATTCAATAAACTAGACTGCACTAAGAAAATTTTCTGCCTAGATGATTTTAATTCTTTTATATCATAAAACAACAAGTCACGTAAAAGAAAGTGCAAGATAACAAAGGGACCAAACTTACAGCGACTAGGGACTCGGTGTCACGCTCCCCATAGTAGGATTCGTGCTCATGCTGCCCATGCTCATCTCTGCAAAATTTGAACCGAGTAAATTTGTGAAATAGCAGAGTTAAGTGAAGAGAGAACTCATGAAATAGGATATGCAATTACTGACGCATCGATTAAACAAATAACAGAGCCATATACAGTTCCTATACAAAGAACAATTATGAAGCATGATCAACTCGGGAGGCAACTGACATGGAAGACTTTGGAGCAGAACACTCTTACCCTCTGATGTTCCAAAGCAAGAACCCGCCATTTATTCAGCCATGTAGAGTTTGCACGGACGACAAACACACATTCCAAGAGCAGTTAGACAATATACTGAGCGAACGATATGTTGAAGATGTTGCGAGTGTAGTCAACTGATAAACAGCGGCGCAGCAACAACACTCTTATCCACCAGATTATACTTAAAAACCTTCACTCCAAGCTAGCATCTTTGGCTCTACTCTCTCAAACTACTTTGTAACATGCATGACCTCTTCCGTACTTGAACACAAACTATCTTGCAATTTAAAGATATACAGTAGAAATAGTAGTGCAGAGAAAATCTAAGCACCTGACGTCATGGCCTTTACGGAAAATGCGGATTGATGGATAACCTTGGATGTGGTGTCTGCAAACAGCAGAATTCATAAGTCGCTCTGTGGCTCCACAAATAGCTTCTAGGCCAAAAAAATTCTGTCCTATGACGTAATCGATACTAACAAGCAATCTAGAAGACGCTAACACCTAATTCGATTGAATACATAAACTCTATGCACAATGAACTCAGGAGAAGACAAGCATTGACCCCAAGAACATCCAGATATTTACCGAAAAATGGGCACAGAATTTGGAGAACTTACGATCTACAGAGATCAATGTTCATTGTGCAGTCAACCTTAGCAAGTAGAATTCTCCCATCCATCTCTGGATTAAACCTGTAAACCAGATTATAGAGGAATGTTTACTTCAGTATACACGAACACTTTTTCACACCACTGGGCAACCAAGGGCCTAAATGCTGCTCACAATAAGTTCAAACTACCTCATGGTCTGCTGAACTCCCTTCCCTAAACTATTCAATTCATGCACGCCCAAATCCACACTTCACGGCGGATTAATTTCATAGCGGAGGGTATTACCTGTCTGCTATAATTTTGGCTGCTTTTTCCCAAGAAGGTTTCTGACAGGCAAAAAATGAGAACAAACAAATTGCATAGAGAGTTAGCACCCTATATCAAATCTCTGCGCTTCCACATACGCTAGTCTCATGTGTTTGCTGTCAACAGCGGAAACCTCATGAAGACACCAGAAAGGGAGTCGTATATTAAAGAGAGAACTAACCCACAATTGAGCTCAATGTATCAGACCAGCAGATAAGTAATCACTTAAACAAATACTCGCACCGCGCGAAGGTTACCCTACAAAAACGTGACTAGAAAATGAAGCTATTGAAAAGCGAGACCAATGACAGTCTGTGCATGATTTACTCACCAGTCTATTGCTCCACGGACACCAAGGGGCGTAAAAATTGACGACCAGAACATTGAACCTGTAGATCACAAACGAACAGATATTTATCTGCACCTCAAAAGCATTTCTAAGGTAAGTACTGACAACCACTTAAAAGTACTCTTCTACTTTGAAGAGAAAGTCTTCGACACAGTAAACGACCAGGAACAATTACTAACAAAATGCTAACTCGATGTCCATATAATCCAGAAACGAGCAAGAAAAAGCACAAATACTGCACACAGTTCTGCAGATCTTACTGCTTAGAGAATACGTCAAAATTGTTCTTGTTGAGATCCACCGAACCCTCCCCAAGGTGCTCAAACATATCTTCTCCGGTTTCTTCGTCACCGTGATTGTTGATCTTCGGTACAGACCCTGAATGAAACTCGTTTCCTATCCGTTGCAATCGTGGGTCGATTGGGTACTTCCTTACAGTTTTTGTCAAATTGAATCTATGCTGCAGTCAATGGAAAACAAAGCAGTTTATAGATATTTCCTAAAAACAAACGCACTACTTGTGACCTAGCTGAGTGAACGCATCCAAAAAACTCAACCTTACAATCCACAAAACTTGAAACGATGACACTTCAACAACTTGATGTAAATTATGCATCCTGGCAAGTAAATGAACCATGCTAAAAGAAACTTACTGTGCCTAAAACATCGCTGACATCCACTGAAGCAAATTCACAAGATAGAGCTGGAAAGCTGCAGACAAAAAGAAATCACGCCACAGCCCACATCATCACAGCCCGGACAATATCTGTAAACTGGAAATGTCGATGTCATTAAAGCCAACGCCTTTCCTACTGGCACTTCGCACTACTTTGTAGAACATGTTAGATATTCCAAAAATATTTCTCCAATGTCTGTTTAAGCTCTTAAATGCCTTTCAACTGAAACCGAATAAAAGAAATAAAGTCAAAAACCTCAAGTTGAAGTCAATCCGTAGATAGTCTCCATCCCTACTTCTGTCAACCACAACACTGGTTGAGGTGGTAGTCGTCAAGTAAGCACTGAGCTCCTACATATCCGACAAACAAAACAGCGTCATATGAGAAGCTATAATAATAGAGGAGAATCAGAACTACAAGTCCAAAAGATGAACAGAAGCACCATGAAAGAAAGTAACTACATACAGAGACGTTCAACCATGTTTTTTTTCGGCCACAAGAAACTTCCCCAAACATGGTGGCAACCACTAAAAATGTCCTCTTGACAAAAGGACCACCACATTATCATACCAATAGATAGCAGCGACACAAAAAAGTTCAGAATTTACCATTCCAAAAAGGAACACCATTGACAGTGCAGCCAGGATTGACAATCCTGCCCCAGATAGAGACGCTTCTGTTAGGTCCCTTGGTATTTTCCTGTGTCAAACGAAATCACCCAGCGTGTTAGTAAAACGCATGTTAGGATAAGTTCCCCTTGAGGGACGAGTGCTGCTCAGGGGACACCAGCCCCTGAAATGTATACCTCAACAGAGAAAATGAACCAGAGGTGTACATTTCAGGTGTGCTGTTCCCTAAGCAGCACTCGTCCCAAATTCCACATCAAACACTGTCTGCGATCACGTGCATCTACCACAATTAACACTCTCCTGATTTCCTCCTACAATCGCGACTTGACTCGGAGCTACAGGAACTGAAGGCTCTTTCATTTATTTGAATCTTCCAAAAAGAATGGACACTCAAGTCCACTGCAAATAGAACTAACTGCCACACAAACCTAATAGGCAACCCCGCCCTCGAGAATTTTTCAAGGCTATTATCTGATAAACATGCCAATGCAAGCTCCGTGCAAACCCTACAGAACAAGGAACAGGACATTCTCTCCCTCCACTGTTCACCGGAGCCCTTCCAAAAAATCGTAACGATTCTTGCCATTTTAGGTCTACGCTGTCCAAATTACAACCCCGCAGCTCTCCCATTTTCCAGTTAAGAATCTTTTGCAGGCATGTCCACCTCGCGATAAACTCAACCAGTTAAATCTAACCACCGGGGGTCTGAACTTTTTCACTACAACAAATTTTATATGTGTAACGACTGTGCTACAGTCAAAGATAGTGTGGCAGGTGTTTTATGAATTTCATTTATTAAAGAAGGAGAGTTGCGTGCATTCACCATAAACCCTAAAGCTTCCAACCCGAACCCTAGCACAAAACCCCGACAGTGATCAAATCGCGCATCGTAATCCCGAGAAATGGGAAAGAGAACGACGAACCTGTAGAAGTCTATGGACTTGATTTTGCTGGTGGACACCATGGCTGCGAAGCTGCGAAGGTGCTTGGCGACGACAACTACTGAAGCTGGATGAGAGCTGTGTTAAGTGGAGCAGTTCGTAAAGATCATGGATCTGCTAAGCTTAAGGAAGACAGAAAGCCCGGGCTGCCAACAAGGAGCTGCAGGCTTGCTGAGATTCTTCAATCTGCGAAAACGCAGAAACTGAAGAAGAATGCAAATCGTGCAGGAGATTGCGACATTCGCCTTTGCTAGGACCTGAATCCTGTTCTTCGGTATCGTCGCGCGCTTTCCTTTCGATTGTGACTTCCCGGGTATTATATACACGGGTATCTGTCACCGGGTATGTATCACCGGGTATGTTCCAACTCCAGGTCGTTCCAGGTCCATGTTTGTTCCCTGCGGGTATGTGCCTTTCTCGCTGACTGGGCGGATCACCTTGGCCTGGTGAAGCCAAAAAGTTCTTGTAAAGTACATTTTACAAGACACATGTATATCTTGAAAAAAATTGGGCGTGCATTATGCTACTCCAAATTTGGCATGTCATAAGCTGAGTTACCTTATGTCCATTGGCATATGGTCAAACTTTAGTTTTGAGCTCAATTTACACTACCCCAAAGAGTGTTGTTTTCAACAAGTTTTTAACACTACAATATCAAAGAAACGTTGCAAAAATCTCAATGTCCAAAAAACGTCGAGCCTAGTATATGATAGAAAAATTGTTTTAAAAAATGTCAGAAAGAGTGAGAAAAGAGTGTTGAAAAGCATAGCAAAAAAATAAAAAATAAATTTGAACTTTTTTGGAGTTTATTGCCCTTGCCCGGCAAATGGCTTAAATGGAAACTAACGTATATGAGATGGGATTCTTTAGTGTCTTATATGACTTCTATGACATTGGAGAATTTTTTGTAACTTATATGAGATGGAGAGTCTATTTAGCATTTCTTATTCATCACCTTTTTCAAGGTGTACAACCCTACAAAATGTTCTTACTTAAATTTCTTTGAAAGGCAAGAAGAAGTTGAAGTTGTTTTGTATTTTTTGGACCTTAGTGGTATTAGTTATGAATTTTATGAATAAAGCATAATAGTTTTGATAATTTTTCGACACATTTTTTAACACATAAATGTTGGAAAAAAAATTGACGTTGGTTTCAACACATTAGTGTTGAAGAAAGTTTCAAAAGTTTCAAAATGTTTATATTGACACCTCATTTTTTGACACTTTAGTGTTGAAAATGGTGTTACAGAATAGTGCCAAAAAATGTCAAATTTTTTTTTGAAAACAATGCCTTTTTTTGGTAGTGAGTTCTTAATCATATTTGAGTTTCAATGTAATATTTTTGTAGCATGATACTATGTGTTAAGAATAACGTCAAAATTTCTATTAGTTTTGTATGAATTTTAAATATAATAATTTTTAAACAATAATTCAAAAATTAATTAATTGATAAATGTTACTAAAATGATCCAATAATTAACTTGAAATTGAAAGGTAAAAGCACACTATGGTTGTTCAGAATCGTAGTCACAACAAAAAATTTACACATAATGAAAGTTTGGAGTCAATTTTTTCGGTAGTTTTTGTCAATTTTTGTTAAAAAGAAAAATGAACCAAAGTCTTACATCTTGTATATATTGAAAATTGCACAATAAAAAGTGACTTCATCTGTTATTTAATGTATGGAATACAAACATTAAATGTTTGTACTGTCACAGATTCAATTCTAGCATTGTTGTACTTATTGTATCAAGTTCAAGGGGGCATTCTTGCAATTCAAAGCAATAAGTTCAATGTTCTAATGTTTAATAACAATGCCTTAGCACTTAATTAGGGTTTGGAGAACTTTATAAGAAAATATCCTTGCAAATATTTGATTTTAGTATGCGGCCTAAATTTTGACTTTTTAATTGTACTTTTTTTATTTTTAATTTGAGAATCTATCAAAAGACCTTTTGATTGAGATGGGACAACTTTGAATTTTGATATAAATGTCATTTTGGCTCCATTTAGTACTGATTCAAAAAAAAAATTGTACCAATCATCAAGAGGTGCAAGTAGCTATGAAGAATAATATAAAAAAATTCAAGTAATTATTTTTTTACAAACAAAACAATATAGGTGATGACCTTTAAATTCAACAATACTAACACATGAGCACAGAGATTTGAGCCTACAGACTTTGAACCTAGTTTTAGGCATGTATTTACAACCATTTGAAAGTGTTTATAACATATGTACGTACCTACAACATAATACATTATAACACAACAAGTATCTATAACATAGATACTTATAATATAGCCACTTATAAAAGGTATCTATAATAAAGACTCAAATAGGCTAATGAGCTCATAGATTCTATACTCTCATACTAGCACTCCCCACTTCAAATCACCACCATCAAGCTAAATTTAGACTTTATAAAAGTGATTGATACAATGTTTATAATTTTTTTGTGCAAATAAACATTTTTCTATAAATTTTGATTTTTACGGAATTTTTTATGAAAAATTGAATAATTTTGATATTTAAATTGCACTATGTAAATAAAATTATATCAACTAGAGCATATAATAAAATACCTTAGGATTTCAACCAAAAATGAAGTTTAGAATGAGAAGTAATATTTTTGTAGTTTAAATTTGAAAAAAAAATTCAAGAAGAAAATACAAGTGAAATGCATCTAATATTATTGTGTTACTTGGATTCTAACAAATTGAATTTCTAATCACTATAACTCATTAAATTTTTGGATTTTGTAAAGCCTTGAAATGGATTAGAAATACAACTTATTTAGGCTTCATTTTCTATGTTTAAATCAAAAATACAAATGGAAACTTTAAAAGTTATAATCAAGTTTGACCATGGCACTTCTACTTTTGGAGGTAGGGACTTGTAGGGATTATTCCTACAAGGTGTGACCCTATCACTAAGGTGGATAACAAAAAATTATTAGATTGTCAAGGGAATTGGAGCATTTTAATTTTAATTTTAACCGTAACAGGCATTCATTGAACACTTTTAGTCCTTAGTCCTCTTATTGGGCTAACTAGTAAAGATCTAGAAAGCTCATGTTTGGATGCAACTTAGGATTTTTTGAATTTGACATAGAAGGTGCATAAATTGAAATATACATAAGTGACTAAAATTTGACTTTAAACATAACCAGACCCAATGACACATGGCACTCCCAATTTGGATCATTATTGAAACTCCTATTTGTCTAAGAAGCAACAAAATGAACACATATCTCTATCTATCTATCTATCTCTCTATATATATGACTTGCCATATTTGTATGTAGTAAGATAGACTATTAGTCTATTCATATTGGTATGCCACTGGTCAATCTTCATTGTATTTAGTACTTACACTATGAAATTTTACACCATTATATGCACCTTCAAAGAAATTTTCAAATTTTTGAAGCATGTTTTGAAATTGAGTTGTTAAACTATCTTAATTCTATAAAGAATTTGGTACAAAGCCAAACATAGATTGGTAGTTCTTTAGGCCAAAAAACTATTCACTGAAAAATAGAGAAATTTTATTTTTTCAATGCAATTGGATGTAACTTCATCAACTTCATTTAGCTCCTACTACAAACTCTTGAAAACATTCATCATTCATCTAATGGATGTTGAATATTTTAGAAATTAAGTATGTTTAATGTGAAAATATAGTACATGTTGTTGGGAAGTAAAAGACTATTTAGGGGTTTTAGCATGTATTCCTTGAACAACAAGATAATTTCTTATGTTTTAAAAGAAGGTGCATTTTAGGGGGCTATTTCTAACTACAAGGCTAATTATACATGGAATTTGAGCTCAAATCCTTTGTTTGGGGAATAAAAACAAAATCTTCCTTTAATCAATTTTTATTTTATTACCGTGCATAGTTTTATGCACGATAAAACTACATCAAAGTTAATGTCTGCACATACCAAAGTAGTATCCTACACTAAAATGTGTAAGATGTAATGGGTATACCTACATCTAGAAAAATATTTATATTATACAACAACCTTATATGTAGAAAATTTCAAAAAAATTGTTGCAATAAACAATCTACAACCTATGGTTTTATTTTTTTTCCAAAAATATTGAATAACGAGTAAAGTAAAAGACTTCAAAGTTTATTTTAGATTAGAGAATCCATAATTGCACACAAACTAAAACTCTTCATAACTTTTGACTCATTGATCAAAATGGAATGATTCAAAGTTTTCTACATACATATATACATATATATATATATATATATTACTCTAGAAAATTGATTTCATATTTTTATTTATGAAAAAAATGATTTTTTATTTATTTACCCAAACTGCCCATTTACGAAAAAGAGTAATATATTAGGCCATAACTTTTTACTCATATTTCCAAATGTCATGAAATTTAGGGCATATGAAAAAAATCTCTTGTCCATGCCTCTATTCAAATTTCAATCTAAAATTTGCAAATTGTCAATTACACATACATGCCCAAAATTTTTATGTTGCCAAAAAACGCATGCTAGTCCTTTAGGGGTTAAGGTTTTGATATCACTCCATATAGAATTTTTAACCAATAATAATTGCAAGAGTCTGTTTTACTTTATTAACAATTTTATTCTTTTAAAAATATAATTGCAAGGTTGGGTTGATTTTTACTTTATTAACAAACCTTTACTTTATTCAACCATCAAATTATTTTGAAAAAAGAACTACCGGTATAAATTGATTCATTCAACAAATATTTATACAAATATTTTGAAATTGTATACAATGAAGGAATTATACTCAGTACATTTATTTTGAGACTTCACATTTAATTCCTTCACTGAAAATGGCTCCAAGAAATAAACTTTTGTGTGATCTTCCATTACATGAGGAAAATATTGATGATGACATTGAAGATATACCCAAAACAAAATTGAAACATGTGCATAATGCAAGAAATGGTGCAATTTTTGCAAAAAAATTGCGTCCAATTTGACCTCCAAGTCATGCCGAACAACGACTACTATCGAAAATAAAACAACAATCAAATTTTAAGGATTCCACTTTACAAGTTCAATTGAAGCATGCATTGAAACTTGAAAAATTGCATATTACAAAAATGCAAGACGAAATAAAACTCAAGAATAACACTAGAAAGGGATTGCAAGATTGTGAGACTGTAGAACAAGACTTAACACACCAAAGTTTACTAAAAGGGTTTGCAGATTTTAAAATTTGGATCAATAAATAGTTGCTAAATACTCTAGAGATAATATACAAGATTACATCTTTAATTTAAATTTAGTAAAATTTTAATTCAAAAATTATTATTTAAATTCATATTTTATTAATCTAAATTATAAAATTTGATCCACAAATTCTATATATATCATTTAATTCTTCATTTGACTCCTTCAAATACATATTTAGCCCCCTAAGTAAAGGACCAAACAATGTTTTTTTTGGCAACATGTAACAATTTGGAATATTTCAATTTAGGGCATTTCACTAAGAACAAAATTTTCCTTTTTCTTCTTTGAAACTATCACACAAAATGTGGTCAAAGAGTAGCTTTAAGGCACAACAATTTTCATCACTTTTGACTACATAATTAAAAAGTTATTGTATGATATGTAGTTTTTGTTGCTCCCTTCACCTCAAAGTTATGATTTTTTTAGGAAATAAATTTTTTTTAATTGGTTTTCTAGATTTCTATATATGAAGAAAGCTTGAAATGCTATTTTTATTAATGAGATGAAAGTTATGATGAATTGTAGTTTGTGGGCAATAATGAAATCTTTACTCTAAAATAAACTTCGAAGCCCTTTATTTAACTCAATTTTCAATATTTTTGGAAAAATAAAATCATTTGATGTAGATTTTTGTAACAATATAATTATGTATAACCATTGGAATTGGAATTTTCAATTTCATTTCTAAATTCTTAACAATTTAGTATTTTCAACCAATCATACTCTACTTCTTTCTACTTAATATTTTTTTCAAGCATGAATATGAAATTTTTTTGTTAAACTTTTTTAGATATATTTTGAAATTATTTTTTCAACATATTATAGAGAGTTGCAAGTTATATGATCTACACATTTTTGGGTAAATTTTTTGAAAGATAAAACCTAATCATTTGGAAAGAATTAAAAGTATTTCTTTTTTAAATTCAACCATCATGATCTTGCAATTGATAAGGTTATTTACTGTAAAAGGACACTAGAATTTTAAAGTTAACTAAATGACACTATGGTTGGATTTGATATTGAATAAACATATTGATGTCAAAGATTCTAACCTTGCTTTGCTTTGAAGCAGTTTTGGGCCTAATAACATTAAATTGCTTTAGGAACCATTCAGAATAAAACAAATTTTGTAGTGTAAATCCAAATCCAATCATATAGGTTTGTAGTATGAGTCTAATTAATTTAGTTTAGTGACAACATTAGGCCTAGGGCTAGTTTATTCATTTTATAATGCATTGAGATATGTGTATATGTATATACATATACACATACATTATCCATTTGGACTTTACCATAATATCACTTAATATAGGATCAATTTATGATGGAAACTATTTCAAGTCCACCACCCTTTTGAACTATGCCCCATTATTTTGGATACATGAGGCCATAATCATTTGATTTGTGCCCCATTAGGTTAGATCCTCCTTTTGCAATATTGTAAGTTTTAATTTATTCCAATCACAACCTTTTAGGTCAAAACTAGTTTAGCTTATTTATATAGAGAGAGAAAAAGAGAGACAAATATAGAGTGTGCTAGGTATGAAGAACAATAGGATTTTGAAGCCAAACAACTAAAGCCATAAAATGAAGCCAGGCACAAAATCAATAAAAATATGATGTCCCACGAATGAAGTTATGAAATGAAGGCATATGAGTGCAACTAATAACTATTACTTCTAATAACTTGAGTGTCCCTTCACCTACAATTACATTATTTTAATAAATAAAAATTAATGAAAAAAAATTAAACCTTTGAGAGTTGAAGTTTTGTATATTTGAATACACCTATTTTCAATACAACATCAACACATCAACATTAATACAACATTTCAACACATTTATAAATTTACAAATAAATTTGTTTAGGATTAATTTGATAGTAATTATATAGAAAGAATGGATTGAACACCCTGTATGTCTCTTCACCACATATTTGAGTCTTTTATTTGATCAACCGCCACCACCAAATTCATACCAATAGTAAGGAATATCAAAAGCATCTACCAAATTACAAATGCACTAACGACACAACATCAGAATAAGTGGAAGATTGCAAGTGTAACAAAACGAATCATTAATGTTGAAGGTATTGATGTTGTATGTTGTAGGGATCAAAGTTTTTTAGATAGTTCACTCATAGGTATTCTAGATAGATTTATTACATGTAAAATGCCTTGAACCATGTGTAGTGCAAATCTCTTTGCATTCATTATCTATTGGACTATGTGTCTTATTTCAAAGATTTTGAAGTGACAATATATTAATGGTGCAACCCTACAACTATTAAGTGCTTTGTAATAACTGGTAACCAATATAAAACATAAAAACAAGTTACCAAATTATTATTATTTTATTGATTTTTAATTATTTTTTTGTAGATTTATGGATGTCTTGTGTGTTATTGGTTTTTTGAAGGTTAATAAATCACTGCATTAGATTAGAGTATATTTCCAAGAGGTCGATGACAGTGTGATTTCATGGTCCATTTGAAAAGTAACTAGAAAAATAGAAAGTGCACCTACAATTATAAGGTCTCACATTTTATTACAAATAGAATTTTTTAATTTATTTTTATGGTTCTATAAACTACTTTATAAAATCAAAATTAAAATAAATTCATGTTTAGGACTCTAAGCTCATAGGGCATAGGCTCCACACTTAGGGCTCACAAGCTTGCTACTCTAGGCTTGTCACTCGAGGCTTGCTTGCTAGTGTTGTTGGGACTATACCAGTGTGCTTTTTAGAAATTAGATGAGTAAAAAATGAAGATGCCATTATTACTTGGCACTTCAAATATTAAAAACTTTGAAAATGCAAAAGATGCTTCAAATACTATGCAAGAAATCATTTTCTAAATATCCTCTAATTATGCTAGGATATTTTTATTTCAAGCATGTTACTTACAAACCTATAAAATATATGCCTTTTACTTACAAGATTACATATCAATACAAAAAGTGACCTTGAGAATATAGTCTCCTACAAACTTCACCTTTAAAAATATATAACTAATTCAAATTAAAGCACCTCATCACTCCATGGTTGCTTTTAAGTAAACTTTTCACTTGACTTGCAAAGTCTATCGTTTGATGTTGCCAATATATTCTTATACATTCATGCATTCAATTTGATTGAACACGTTCATGGTTAATAATGCAAGTTGTATGTTACATATTGATAGCATAATGAAGCTTGCTTGCAGAATTTCAGCTATAGAGAGGAAGGTTGGTTAAATGTTTATTAAAAAAAATTAATTTTGTAATTAGGAGCCTAATTAGTAGTTTTATTTATTTATTTGAAATTGATTTGCGACTTTGAGATGAAGGAATATATTGGTGTGATTTGGAAATGAGACGATTAGGGATGTGGTGCTTTTTTTTATGTCTATGGTACCAAATTTATAGCTTGTGAATATTGAGTTTCAATTGCAGTCTTTCTTCGTAGGAATGAGGCAAAGCTTGGCACAAATTCAAGGCTCTTTGCAATAGCGTATGCCATAGACATTGTATTCCGCGTAACTTAAAAAATGTTAATTTATAACATCCTGATGATGAAGGCATATATACATAAGTGTTTTGAAAACGCGAGGTTCATATTGTTTTCCAAGGCTATTCTTGACGACCTCTCCTATAGTCCTATTGAGTTCCCCACATCTATGAAAGGGTTAGGTTTTGGAATTTCGAACACCATAGTCTTTGGCACCGGAAATGGAGACTTAGAATTATCAATCTTCACTATATATAAAAATAACTAGAACCTTGAATCTCACGGATTTATTTAGTATAGTGAATAGTGGAGCCCTAGTTATTTTTATCCATTTAGAAATTTGAACATCATAAATTTGCAATTTAAAAGAAGAATTAAAACCAAAAAAATAAAATTTTATAAATTTACAAATATACAGACCATAAACTTTTACCACTTTATCACATAATAACTTTTCAAAGGTGATTATTTATACTATAAATTACTTCCATAACTACCAAAAAATTTAAATTACTTACCACTACAATGACATAAATATGACCAAAACAACATATAATAACTAAATAGTTAGTATGCTATATAGCTTTTAATGATATCATACATTAAATATGTGTGTATTAAAATCAAACACAATTTCTGCAAATCATGAATTAAAACCCCATTGTTCCATTTGCATAAATTGCATTTTTTAAGATATTATAAACTTGAGATTCAATATATATACAAAAAAATATACACAACCATTGATTTTTTTTATCTCAATCTTTAAAATTGTATGAGATTTTTTCCTTTGTCAAATCCATTCATCATTCAAAATTTGCACAAAAGTTTTTTTAAGCGATTGCAAAATAATCTAATTTAATAAATCTCCAATTTTATAAAGTTTGAACAGAAGTGCTTATAATAGATTTGAGACATTTACAAGATGCTCTAATGATTTTATATTCATTTTCAGATTGCATACAAAATTTTACATTGCATATTAAAAACAATTATTGCATATTTCATTTTGTCATTGTTACATGTAATAGTGCAAATGGATCAACATTTGGGAAACTTGGAAGAATGGTGGGTTGACTTTTGAACAACCACTCTTTGATGGGCAAATCATATTTGGTTCTATTTCGTTTAGGCAACACTCGAATAGATCGTGGTCCAACTCTAAATCGTCTTGCCTTGGCCTCAAACACTTCATTCATAACTTTCCTCTGTCACAACAAACCAATTCTTGTTATAAAATTGTCGATGCTCACTTGATATACCAAGAGTATCTAAATGCTATATTATAAATTGAAAACAAAAAACTATGTTTAATCTAGTTATATTTGTAGGAAATATTTATGGTCTATTAAATATAGTTTAAATAGTATTCATTTTAAAGTCCAATATTCAATTAGATTGCTAATAGAGACACTAAATTAATATAATCTTATACTTAATTTCAATTTAACTTTTGATTTCAATTTGATGCTTATTTCATCATAATTTTACATTAAATTGAAATCAAAATTAAAAAAAAAATTGTTAAGAAATTCAAGATTGAATATGACAAGTTTATTATTCTATAAACTCACATAAAATACTACAAATTAGAGACCTTTGAATCAAATATTTCTACATATAAAACTACCATATCCTTAAAGACACACTTGACACTACCAACTAAATTTTATTTGTTGTCAACTTAATAAATTATATTTGTGAGAAACTTTGCGACTAATTTTAAACTAATGTAAATGAAATACTATTAAAGCTGATTACATTTTGGCAAGATTATTTGACAATCAAATTATGTTATAAACTACAATCACTTACAAACATTTCTCTAAATTAAAAAATTGTAATTTGTAACTAAGTTTAATTGAAAACAAAATTTGACATAAGTGCCATTTTTGTAAAGTAGAAAATTAAGAATTATTTCTCAAGCATGTTTTTCTAGTGTAATTTATATTTTATAAGTAGATTAAATTCAAATGGTATAAAACTTATAAGATAGAAATCAATATAATAGATGTAGGTCCAAATCTCCTGTTTACCTTAAATCGCTCCCACCTTTGAGTTCTTTGGTAATTTCTCAACATTCTTTTTTGTTTTTGGTATTCCTTCATATAATATGTAAACATTGCATCTTTAAATTATTCTCAGAAGATTACAAATAATGAGATTAAATTTATTTTAAAAACTAATTTTAGTTGATAATAGAATTTTTTCTATTGAAAAATTGGAATTTAAATAAATAATGTCAATAATTGTTTATATATATAATATATATATAATATCATACAATACACTGCCTAAAAATGCATCATCCAAATGTTTTCCATCCATTCAAATGTTTGTATACCTTTATTTTTCTTCTTTGATATTTGTAAAATATAGATTTTCAAATAAAAAATTGTGTGAATATTCTATAATTCAAAAACTAGCCTTTCAAAAATGACTTAAGCAAATAAACAAAAAGAAAATCTTAAAAAAATACTATAGGTAAAATACATTTTTAAAACTATAAATATTATACAATTGATAGTAAGTCAATTTTAAAAGGTATTTTTTAGTTTTTGGATTGAAACTTTAATGATGAATATTGTATTCTAAACCAATCAATACTCACTAAGTATAACAATAGTCTTAATTCATAACACTAACACTAAAGAAACCAAAAATTTCTTTGCGAATTGTCAAAGACTGAATATTCAAATCCTAGCTAGTGGTTACATTAAATATTACATTTTGTAAAATTGTATGCTGAAATATCAATGAATTCTAAAATTTGAATTTCTTTGGTTGAAATTGATAAACTTTCTTGTATATGGTATATCGTTTTAAGGCACCATTTAAACTTAGATGCAAGTTTGTGACACATAGCTATGTATCAAAGGCTCTTTTTTATGAAAATATTCACCCTATGCTATATGGATTTGGCTGTTGATGAAATTGATGTTGTTGTATATATGATAAAATATCTAGTTTAAATATTAAAATTTGGAATTTTTAAATTCTTTCTTTATGGTGGTTCCAAAAAAATGAACAATTCTAATTTTGGTCTCAAAAGAAATTGTAGCAATTAACCCTTGAAGTTCCAATACTAGGATTCACCAAAATTCACTCTAACACTATCATTTCTAGTGTAAAGAGCTGAGATAAAAAATAAAAAAATAATATATCCTTTTGCATATCATAGGATCTTGTATAAGCTTTGTGTGCAAATCTATGTAAAAGATTCTAAAAATTTGATGAAGTAGACTATAAGAGATTAGTAGCCAAAGTAAATAAATATATTCAATTGTTACTTGGCTTTACTGGATATTTAGTCTTTGAATCCTCTTAATTTAAATTTTTTGCACTATAAGAATTTGAAGTTTCATTATCTATAGTAGAAAATTGAATTGAAAATTAGGAAAAGAAATTTAGAAGAAATTAAATAAATTTCATTCTTAAGAAAACTGTAGAAATAGGTTGAAGTTTAAATCATTAATAGTTCTAAAATGGAATTGAAACATGTCAATCCTAATGACAAAATCCTTGTAGAAAATAATTTATATTGTATGGACCATTTTGGAAAAAAATTGTAAAAATTGAATTTAAAAGGAAAGTCTATAAATTGTTTGTTTTAGAAAATGCCTTCAGTAGTCATAAAATAAGACTCTTCGTAACTTTTATATCATTAATCCAAATGAAATGAATCAAATCATTGTATGTAGACATAAATGTTTTCTAAGAGATTAAAAAAAACTATTTAATTTTGATTTTTTTCTCACAACTTTCAAGCATTTTTCACTTTGAAGGGCATAATTTTTTTCCCCACATACCAATAAGTTTGAAAACTATGTTCTCCATAAGCTATTATATTCTATTATCTTCCAAAAAAAGTTCATAAAATCATAATGAAAATCGACATCATAGGAACCTACCCAATATTCTAAATATTCATTGCGAGACTTAGGTCCTAAAGTTAAAGATTTAAGGCCCTTTCAAATAATTTTAATATCAATATTGATTCAAATTTGTGTATATATGCTTATGGTGTAAATAACTATATGACATAAAAAATTATTGGATTAATTATGTTTACTTTGGAGCCTTAGTAGTCATTCACAAGCATTAAATGGTTAAATGATTTAATTCATTCACTTTAAACTTGACATGAATGATAAATGAGTAAGGTACTAGTTTACATGTGCTTTGAAAACTTTGAGAACTTGACGGTCACAATGTCGATGAAAATCCCACTTCGTAAGTACCAAAGTTTCTACCATACTCACTGCTACAATGCTTGTTGCTCGTTTTGTTGTTTGGACTAATCCCCTCTACATAATAAAATAATGTATTCATATATATTAAATAATATTCATATGAATTAAGGTTTTCCAACCACTATTTAGTTGATTATTTCCAACATCAAATTTTGCAATTAATCAATAAAGAACTATATATTTTTGTTATACATCAATGGATTTCATAAATCAATTTTTTATTTTTTTATTTAAATAATGTTTGAATTAAAACTATTTTTTGATAACAATAATTTAGAATTTAATAGAACTTCAATAATATCCATTAGACCAAGCATTGGGTACACCAAATTATAGTTAAAGATAGTTTTCATCTAAAAATAAAATTTACGTGTACATGAATGTATTAGAACCACTTCAATAAAAAACACTGCAAAAATTAAGTAATTGTTTTATAGTCACCTCTCCAAAGTAATCCCCAGCTTTAAGGCATCCAATGTCAAGAATAGTAGATTGTTTTTCTTGACCAGGTGGAACATATTGAGGGCGTCCATCCTTACCTACTCCTTTATATAGCTTCATAATATTGCTTGTAGCAATACCAGGCATAAAACTACGTTCCTCAGTATTCATCACTGTATTATATGATAATAACTTCTTTTCCCTATCAATAATGTGCCTTGCCCATTGCTCAAATTTTTCTTGATAGTATGTGTTTGTTTCACCAACAATTCCTGGCATCTTCTGGTCACCACGTAAACCCATTTGCCATAAATGATGTTCCTTTTCACCGAACTCTGCCATTCGATGTTCTCGCTCCTTATAACATCATATAATTAAACCATCAATAAATATGATTAATGTGTGTATATGTATAAGTGTATGTATAAAACATTTTTATGTGATAATTTATTTTATAATAGTTTTTATAATATCATTTCTCCTAATTTTGCAAAATAATTACAAAATTCAAAAGTAAAGACAAATCTATTTGATTATAAGTTATAAAGGCTAAATAAATTATTAAATGAGGTTTGTTGGAAAGATGCCATTAGATATTGAATATGGAAATGTAATATTCCATAGATTTTCTAGTTACCAATTAATTTTTTTAATAATATAATAGAAATATTTAAATATACAAAAAATAAGCGACTTTTTTTTTTGTAAATTATAGTGAAAAGAAACAAACATTCATTGTATTATATATAATTAAGTGAATCCAAAGTAAATATAGTATCCAAACAAATTAATAGCTCATGATTAAAATTGAAAATTATATAAGTTATAATCTTAAAATAAGATACCTTGTAAAGTATTACTTAATTAATATTGTATACATTCTTAGAGAACTATGTGCAATTATACTTAAATGATAAAAATATACTAACTTAAACATTTTAGGCCCTAGCAATTACATTCTTCATAATCTCCCTATGGTGATTTTTCAAAAATATTTGACAAAAGCATAATATTCTTCATAATTTTCAAAATTCATTTTTTGAAACAATGTGCATCAAATATTTCAGGAAGTGACTTGACCCCAAATGACCAAGAATACACCTTGTGGTCAATTCACAACATTGGAAACTATTTTCACACTCAATTGTTTTTTATCTTTAAGGAAAATGTGAAAATTAATGATGTTTTCACACTCAATTGTTTTGTATCTTTAAAAAAAAATGTGAAAATTAAAAGATGTATTCACACTCAATTGAAGTCAAATGAATATTACTTAAGGAATTGATAATTTTAATTTTGATGAGTAATGAAAGTTATATATTTTTAAGTAGATCTAATAATGAGCAAGAATAGTTTTTGAAGTTTGGTTCAATAGATATTCATTGATCATCTTACTATATATATTAGCCTTGTGTAAAAGCTTAGAAATTGTAGAAATTATATTTAATTGTACATTAAAAAAATTCTTATATCCCTCAATCATTTAGCAATTAAGCCACTCCCTTAAATTGAAATGTTGATTTCATACAATTATGGAAGGTTTCTATAATATAGACACTTGTAACATAGGTGTATAATCTTCTATGCTCATAAGCTCTTGCTCCTAGACTCACATAATAGCAGCCCTTTTGTCAAAATGATTGTCTACGAGAAAGAAAATGAAGAATAAAAGTCGAAATTTCAATCTTAGAATAAAAAAATTTAAAAATCTTGAATCCAAATTTTGAAATTTTAGAGATAAAATATAAAGTACTAAATTTGGTTCTCCATTCAAAAACAATATTGAAAAACAAATGTGAACATGTCATCTAATAGATTCAAGAAAAAAACGAGAGTACGTACAAAGGTAGATTTTTCTATACAAAAAATATAATTTCAAACTATATAGAATTTTGCATATTTTCCATTTGTATTATCATAGTTAGAGTTCTTTGCATGAATTTTATGCCTTGAAATAAACTTCTATTCTATTATTTCCAATTGTTAGCATTTGGGCAAAAAACATTTCTAAAATTGTTGGAGGAATTTTGGAAAATTATTTATCAAAAATAATATATTTTGTATAGAGAAAAAAATTATATTTACTAGATTTATCAAATTATATTTTCCAATTTTAATTAATCCTTGGACAAGGCATGTCAACCTTGACCACTGGGTATGGTAATAGATTTATTATACAAGTCTCATCCAAAATTTCATCTTGATCTTACACTATTGTCACATAGAAATGGATGTATTTGATTATTCTAAGGAAAAAATTAAACCTTCTCAAACTATTTGCACCAATATAAATCCAAATTTTTAATCAATCTAAACATTGAAAGTTTTTATCAAGTGACATAGAGGTTGGAAGGTGTAGAAGGATCATCCATGAATGATGAATCCATGCAAATTTTTTTGGGAAAAATGTTTTTTCAATAACGTTTTTTTTGTTTAGAAAAAATGAATCTTCTTATTCTGAAGCATCTGTCGGAAAACATTTTTTCACTTTAATTCATTAATAAGTAATACATATTGACTTTGACCACCAAGTACAATAATATGAGAAGGTCTAATTTTCTCCATGAAATTATTAAATACATCTATTTCTATGAGGAAAAGGTGTAAAATAAAAAGTAGAATTTTAGATAAGATTGATATAATAACTCTCATACATGCATGCTATGTTCTTTTTTATAAAATTTTCAAATTTCTTCGAGGTAAGCACCTAGGCACAATGCAACATGGATCAAACATCCATAATTTGGGATAGGCCTTCATTTGAGATGTTTAGTGTTTGTTTTCATTAGCAAAATGGAACTATACAATTCTAAATCTATATCTAATTCTTTGTGGCTCAAGCTTTCATAAATAAAATTTGGGTTTTTGAAATAACTAGCAGAAACATCTCAAGCAATGTTTAGTGCCTTAAATCTTGTAATTTGTTGTTTAAAAACTTAAAAAGTTTGGTGCTTATTTAAAAAAAATGTTTAGCATACTAATAAATACTTGTCCTTACACCTTGTCTACTTGTATATCCTATAAGTAAAGAACTATGAAAGCAAAGAACTATGAATTTATTTTATTATGTATTTAGAGTGAGCCTTTTGCAAGTAACTTTTTTAGTTGAAACACAAGGTTGCAAGCATAATATACTTTGAAATCATGTTTCTTTTGTGTGAAGATTTTTAATTAAAGTTTGTAATCTTTTTTTGTTTCAAATTTCTCTTGTATGAAATTAACAAAAAGTGACCATGTACGTAGAAATGTGTAATGAAAACTATTTAGAATCCTTTGTTTGCAATAAACATATAAAATTTTAAGAAGGAAAATTTTCATATTTTCTTACATTTTGTTACTATTGAAAGCACAAAGCAATATGCTCTATATAAAGTGCACCTAATATATTGGACACATGTTTTCTTAATGGAATAAAACATTCGCTTGTTTCAAAAACAAAAACAAAAAATGTTGAACAAATGTACATAGGGATACAAATTGGTTGAGAATCCATAATGAGTACACATACCTTAAACAAGCCTTTGCAATTCAATCTCTATCATTATTGCTAATGTTAATTCCTATAAAATAACTTGCCATATTACTTACATTGTACCAAATAGAGACTCACTTTTCGATGGCAATCATGGAGGAATAGTTGCAACGAGTATTTATGTTTATTTGCCCGCTTAGCACCATAGTTGTCGCTGAAGTGGATTTGCATCAATGAGAATCGCGATGTTGATCCACTAATTGTAGGCATGCCCCCAACAAACGGCCAATGTGGTCCATCATGCTTTGTTGTTGGGAATGGAGGTGTTGTCCTTTCCTTTCCATTTGTGGTCCGAGATCGATAAATGGCTTCGATTGAACCTCGGGGTGACCCCCATTGCTCAGGCCGCTCGTCATTTGGAACAATATTGTCATGCATTTCACCTACAGTGCCAATTGGCATTCTTTCTAGTGTTGTTGCACGTCGCTTCATCTCTTTTGTACCACCTCCTAAACTAGAATTTTGTCTTCGAATACCTAATAAGGTCATATAGATAAGTTAATTGACTTGAGGAAATGAATACAATATATTAATATTTTAGTCTACACCAATTCAATTATTTAACAATATTGTGACTTAAAAAATTAGAGTTTCATGCACTAATAAGACAAATCAATGTAGTTTGAAGTGAAATATCAATGTAATTGGTTATAAAAATCAAACGTAACTAAGTCTCTTGAACATAACAAATAAGACTTGGCATTTGTTTTTACAAGGTTTCATCTAATATAAATGCTACATCAAAATTAATAAAGATTATATGTTCAAATCATATGGACATAATCTTTCAATACGTTGCAAAATCTTCTAATTTTAAAGATTTCTTCCCTATATGTACACATATTTGAGGTAGAAATCAATTGTCTTATTCATTATAGAGTTGACAAAATGAAATACAATCAATATAGCTTAGGTGCAATACTCTAATTTAATTTTGCACAAAAATCAATATTCTCTCATTTCTAATTTATTTGTGGTGAAATTGACCTTGACAATGGTAAGAACATACAAAAGAAGTATTTGAAAAATCAAGATATACTTTGATTTGTACCCCCAATTTGATGTACATTGCATGTGTACCAATTATAATTATCTAGATTGCATTTGAATTGTTATTCAACTTTGTGTTTTTCTTGAATTTCAAAAATTCCTAGTTGCATACAATTTAGTTGTTTCCATTCCAAAATAGGACTACACTAATTCCACCCTTGCAAGTTCAAGCCCAATCAAGTGACCAAATAGCTCATTTTACACCTCAATTGTTGCTAAAATGTATTTGGATCCTACTTCTAGGTAGTTTTTTCCATTAGTTGCTTTTAATCCATTTGAAGTCAAACATTTGCTTGGACAAATTTTCATTTGATATGCACTTCTAAAATTCGGCTAAAGAACAAAAAACAAAACATTTCATCATCATCTCATTTCAAATACTTCCTATCATTACATTTTGGGATTCCAAAGTTGTCTTATTAGACACGTTTTGGTCTATATATGTATTATAGAACATCTGTAAAATGATATTGTATTGAATGTGCGTCTAGTATATTAGACATGATAACAAAATATTCTTAAATATCTTAAGATCCTACTTATTCAATAGATGGGGAGGTCTCCCTACTAAACATCCTAGATGTCGTATTAAGCATTAAGTTGCAGTGTTCGATAGGACAACTTAACTTTGACGAGTGTAAGGATTGTAAGAGTTTAGAATTTTAGAGTCTTAAATATAACATTCATTAGCCTTCATGCATCCAGCTTATCACATTGAGACTCCATCTGTCCACTTAGCTACTATTGATAAAGTATTGTTGAATGTGGAATATTCCACACCATCTGCTATAGAACCAAGGCAAAGACAATGTACGCTATAGTAGTATGCTCTAAATGCACCCATCTTCTTCAAATGGATCCTATTATTAGTTGGAAAATGGAAATGGGGTGATCTTGTGGACTTGTCTTTAACCCTTGAACACCAGGCCAGTCATTGTGAAAATGCCACCATGTGAATTGTTGGCTTAAAAAAATGAAAAAGTACTCATTGCAAGACAAACCAATGTAGATGATCTTTCCTTTCTATACAAATTTTGGAGGATGAATAGTTGCATTTCTGTCCTACATAGAGAGATTATTTGTCATTCATTGGCCAAAAAACGTCCTCCGCGTCATTTATGGGTTTTATAATTGCTCTTAGAGCATAGGGGAGACGACCCATTCCAAATCACCTTCCTATTTCCAACCTATAGACTATTGTATTTCTGTGAAGTTGTTGCACAGTTTGAGAAGCAACTATGGCACATCATGATTCGCTGCAAGGTTGTCAATATTGCAACCAGACCTTGGTTGATTTTGCAATGGGCCTACAGTTAGAAATAGAATGGTTTATATCATTGTTATAGGTCGAAGAGAATCTTCCACTTAACAAAATGCCAACATTTTGATAAGTTGTATTAATTTTTTTTTGAATTGTAACCGTACAAATGCAAACTACACATGTTAGAGATCTCATAGGAAAAGAAAACACAACAATATCACGTATGGAATGTGAAAGATTATAACGTTCGACCATGAGGGTGTTAAAACTACAAAAGTGATGTGAAGTCTTTCAATCTTCTTTTCACAAGTCATATCTGAAAAGCTGGCAACCCCATAAATATGAGGTTAAAGGGTCCAACATGTATAATCCCAATCAATTTATGGCTTCCTCAAAATCTACAGACTCCATTATTTTTTTTAAATGAATTTTGAATGTGATTTTGAATGTGATTCTCCAAGATCTAGTGTATTTGAGGCTCATTTCCAAGAACTCTCAACACTACCGGAAGCCAAAGATTGCAATGGGTACCCTTGCACAAAATGTTGAATAGAAAAATCACTATCATTTATTTTCAAGATTGGATTTTCGATGCTGAAACTAGACGTCAAGAAGAACTTTCAGAAAATATGAACGACTAAAAATAGCAACTTACTTGGTTTAGGTTTTATTGACCTTCAAAGTTTTGCAAACACCCAGATTTGGGTGCCTGCCTCGTGCAATTTAGGAGTGATCACGAATGGGTCGTCTCCCCTAACTCCTGCTTTAGAGCTTACTGTAAGTTTTGGCAGGCGTAAGATCGATACGTACCAATGCCGCCGGCACTACCACCACTGCTGCTGCTGCTGCTCCGGCGTCGGATCATGCTGCCAGTTTTCTTCTTCCGTGTGGTGGGCGGCGAGTCCACAAGCGCAATTGGGGTGATTTCGCTCTGTCGCCTCTTCACAGCCAAGTCTGCTGCTGCTGCCTGGATGGACTTGCGCTTCTTCTCCGAGGCTTTGCGGCGTCGGACAAGACCGAAGACGGCATCTGGGTTGCGCAAGATCGCAGAGCCCAAGCCTGTGGGGAGGCGACCACTGTAGACAGAGTGACAACGTGGGGAGCTTCGAGGCGGAGTGGATGTTGTTGCTGAGGCCCGAGGTTTCTCCAAGGAAGGGTGCCACCAGTCTTTTGGTTTTTCTTTGGCATCATCCATTTGGCAACGGTGGTATTGTGTGTGCCTGAAGTCAGGCACACATAGTTACACAGACACAGACACAGACTACGCATTAAGCTTACTACTTGGCATGGCTCATATTGGCTCTGCAGACTCTGTTACCGACAATGATCATGGCAGGTTTCAGAGTTTCATGGTTGGTGTGAGTTCATAGACACGGAGCTCCCAAACCGGAGGCTTATGTAAAGCTGCGACCATTTAAGAGCTGATTGCCTTTGGGGGGGAAGCTAAAAGTCCTCGAAACAATTTCCAGGATTTTTTTTTTTTGTAGGAAGTGGAAAAATGGAATTGGCATCTAACCAAGTTGTTTCATATTTTTTGGACCTTTGTAAGATTAGTTAACGAATTTTTAAAGTTGTATCACAATGGTGGTCACTAAAAGCGACCACCTTTTGAAATGTACATTGTTGGTACATTGAAGAAAGAAAAATGTACCTCTTTGTCATGATTGCTTTTAGGGCACAATCACTTTTAGAGCATGGTCACTTTTAGAGTGGACTACCTTAAGGTGGGTACCCCCCCAAACTGACACTTTTGGCTACTGTGCCTTGTTACTAGTATTATTAGACTAGGTGAATGCTCAAGTCTTCTTGTTGGGAAGGGAAAGGAGGTTCCAATGCACCAAAGAACGTGACATTTGGATATTGTATGCAAAAGTTATGAAAGGTCAAAATTTTCTTTAGTAGATGTTCTAAAATTGTTTCTTCAACATATTGATTTTGGAGATGTACACATAGTGATGCTAGCGGTTTTAGGCAAGGTACAATTTGGGTGTACCAACCTTAATTAGATCTGAGTTTTCAATCTAACTTGTGATATTTAACCCTTGAACATCGAAGGGATGATGCTCCAAATCATTCTTTTGTATTATTGTGTGAATCATTGGTCAAAGAAATAGCAAAAGCAGCTATTGGGAAAGTACTGTAGGAGATCTTTCCTTTCCAAATCCAATTCCAAGGATGACTAGTTGCACTTTTGTCCTATACTCAAAGATTCTTTGTCATCCATCGGATGTTTGGCGTCCGTGTCGACGTTCAAGGGTTAACTCATTTCAATGAATTTAGTACCATTTTTTTAAGAGATATGGGAGTTTACCCTTTTTGCAAAGGGTATTCATTTTCTTTATTATTCACGTGTTCTTTCTCCCCCCTTTATAATACTACTAAAAGCCCCCCCCCCTTTGTGTTTTCTTCCATCCTAAATTCCTTGTTCCCTTTAAAATGTATTTTAAGGATTGAATATGATTTTTTTGTTTTTGAGCTCATTTGACTAATGTAAGATGAGGTACAAGATGTTTTGTTTTGTATTTACTTTATAGATACAAATATTCTAAAAGTTAAATTATTTAAAGCAATTTGAAGGTAACTGAATTAAAGACCAAAACACATTACAAACCTTATTTTTTTAAATCTAATTCTAAATTTAATTCTTTTATAAATTAATTGTACATGATTGTTTTCCTTGTGATATACGGGTTTTTCTTAATTTATTTTCTTAAATACATTTTGTAAGGTAGTAGTACCTTAATTTTGTGATCATTCCTTAACTTCTTGTACCCTTTAAGTAACCGCAAGGTGTTACTTCTAAGTAATGTCAATTCCCTTGAAAGTCATATTTCATTTAGTTCAAAGGTTCTTGGAGTTTGGTAATGGCATTTGTTGAATGCACAAGGGCAAGGACAAGGGAGTAAACTAGTATAAAATGTTGATGGATTTGTATGAAAGTGTTTTTATTTCATAAAGTAAGTAAATTCAACAAAAACTTTAACTTTTTATTTTGTTTAAAGTATAATATTTATAGAAAACTTTAGTATTTTGAGAAGGTGTACAAGTCAATTTGAATTCAAATTATACCATGTTGATTACTTGAAATTTTTAGCCTATTGTACCAAAATCTAAATACGAAAAATATAGAATTAAATTTCCAGTAAATTTTTTGAAGTTCTATGCTTCTACATTGATATAACAAAGTTTAGTGAATACTTCTTCAAGCTTGACTATCTAGATAATTTGTAAAAATCATGGACATCAAACATCTATGCTATCAAAGAAAACTTCAAAAAGTTGAAAAAGTCATATATTATAGTACGTCTTAAATTTTGGCCAGAACTTTCAAAAGCATTAAGAGAAAAGCCTTTGTCAAATTTGATTTTATCTTCCAAAATATTCATTTTCAATATTTTGTTTAAATGGAGCATATGAAACCAAAAACTTCATAGCCAAAGCGAAATCTCCACAACTAATTGTCAATTTGGTTAAATTGGCAAGATTACATGCTCTAGTAACAATGACATTCATTTGTGCAAAGCTTTAAAAACTAGGATTGTTGTAGATTTGTGTTTCAAGACATACACCTTGAATAGTGCCAAAGTCATGAAATTCCTCAAATTTGACAAAATTGATATTGGTAGCAAATATGAGGTTGTACAACATACCAGTATTGCTTGAGAAAGGATGAAGCCCGAGGGAGAGGTGTATACAATTTTTGACTTGGTACTTCAAGTATAATCTGCACTTAATTCAACTCTCTGGTTTTAGATCAAGAACAACTTGAATGTATAAATTAGGTTACTATTAGCTTACACAATTCACTTGCTTAAGCAATTCACTTGCACATATTTTCTTAATATATTGTCACATATATTTTTAGAGGTTTCATTCAATCAAAACATGATAATTGGCAACATCTTCAAGAAAGTAATTATTTTTTGCCAGAGCTCCTAGTAAAGTACAATATTCGTTTAGGTTGCTTTCAATACTTGGCATGCTTCTACTAGTTTATCTCAAAATTAAACCATGAGTGGCACCCTTACACTTGTGCAATGTGCATGCTAAGGTAGGGAGGGGGGGTTGCTTGTGGACACCTTGGTGGACACTAATGGGTTCAAACCCATTGTAGGCAAAATTGTAATGGCAATATACATTCAAGTTTTGATATGTACATCACCATAATAATTAGACCCACTCCCATTGTTGTCCACAATGAGCCCAGTTACCTTATACTATGTTAATCAAAGACTTAAAAATCAAAGGTTAAAAAGTCTAGAAGCAATTGTAGAGCATTTTGAGTCTTGCCTTTTACAATGAAGAATGTTTTAACTTGCTATTAAATAATGAATATAAACAAAGAAACAACGGACAAACTATGTGAAGCCTAAGTTCTACAATGAAGTCGAATTCGGCTTACTCGGCACTCGCCTGAGACAATGAAATACATCTCCACCGAGTCGTCTCCTTGGAACGTGATGACTGGATTTCAACACCAACACTGCCAGTGGGGTGAGAGATCTGAAAAAGATCACTTGCACAACAGCAACGGCACACAACACTCAGGGCTCAACAACAATTGTAGAGAAGCTCAATCATACATAATAAGATCTTGCTCTCACAATTCAAATAAATTTGAGATTTCACAAATTGAGCTCAAGTAATGTACGTAAACCCAGACAGATACTTGTTTTAATCATTTTGCTTTTGTGCGTCGGTGATCGAGCGAAAAGTGCATTGCTAATTGTATTTTATTCATCAATGTAGGCACAATATATATATTTACATACAACCAACAGTGATAATGTCAGATTCCTTTTCTTGAAATTAACTGTATTGCAGTCGCATTCTTCTACGTAAAGAAATTATACTATGTAAAATCCTGTTGTTGTGACCATTAAGTCACTTCATTACTATCTGTTGAAACTCATATATTCAAGAGTGATGTACTTAAACCAAATGCCCCCCACACATTCCGGTGGTCAAAGGTGCCAAATTTATTTCTAAAAATAGATGTCAAATGTTTTGGAGAATTACTTTTGTATGGCAAAAAAAAAACTAATCTTCCTATTTTCAGGCATTTACCAAATCACATTAACCCATAAATATAAAAGAGTAGTTGAGTTAGGGTGAAATCTTTGCTTCAGTTCCGCTTACTTCGATTTTTGCTGTAGGTGCGATGGGAGAGCACATTCGCCAACCGCAAGAGGCTCTGGCTGGGTACACCTTTGAATCTTTCGATTCCCTGGAGAACACATACTTAGCAACCATCGCAGTGATCTCTAATCTCCTTACAAAACACTAGCTTGCTGATGTTTTCAAGGATGTTTTTGTAACAATGTATAGAACAGAAATTTTCTGTAAGTTCTTTCATTGTTGAAAGATCGAAACCCTCGGAAACGAAAAAAACAAGAGGTGATAAATAAATTAGAACTCATGAACTAGAGGCGTGCAAATTTTTTTTTTTATATGATTAGATGAATGAAATGACAGTGAGACAAATGGAGGAATGATCGAGACACATTCATGATTCAAGCTGCAGCCCTGATGATCTCTCTCTCGATCAGACCTTGAGAAAGCTGACCCGTTGTCGAAGCGCAGGAGTCTTTTTGATGTCAAGGACTCTTTCGTAGTCTCTTCTTGTCAGTGTGAGCAATTCTGTCTGCAAATTATTGGATAAGTTGGAAAATTCAGTACTCGCCACAATCATTCAGTTCTCGATCTCTCTTCATGCAACGGCCTGCCCTTGCAATTAATTAATGCAGAAAAAAATAACAGAAAAAAAACCCCAACAACAAACAAGAAGAAGAACCGTGACCAGAATCTGAACTTGAGTTTTTATCACCTTTTCATTTGTGTGAATGGAATATTCCCTGCACCCACCCAAAAATTGCCACATACATCTTGAACATAAAAACTAAGATTTCTCTCCAGGAGCACAAGTATATAAATAATGGGAAAAGACCAAGACTGATTGCTTCAACATACACACGACAAGATCATTGCAACGGAAATTAAAGCTCCTTGAGTATTTTCCTCCCAACTGAAGAAGTACAGACTGCTACGTCAAGCTATGAGTTCCATTTTTAAAATTAATTTTTTTTTTGTCATGGGGTTGTTTTTAAAAGCACATCTGATATGAGTGCAATCAAGAATGGAATTCAAGTAAAACACTACAGTGCAATATTATGGCCCATAAGATTTTTTTCCACAAAAAAGAAATGTGACACTTTAAGAAATTGGTTCTCTATTTTCCTGAAAAGAAAGAAAAAGGAATTACACCAATCTCTTAGTATGCAAATTGTGTCACATTCTCATCCACACAGTTTCTCAATCGTTTGCTCTTACTAAAACCCTAACTAAACCCTAATGGCATCCAAACATCTTGCTCGATGTAAACCTTGCAACTTGATGAAACCCTATTTGGTGTTAAATTGCATCGCAACAGGCTTCGTTCTACACAGTGTAATAAGAGAAAAAAGTGTATCACTCACTGTGGGCTAGAATATTACCAAGTATAATTCCAGTCTTCAAGAACTCGATCTCCAAACCATTTACCAGAAGGAATGATCCAAGTTTTATCTTCTTGTACCCCCACTTGGTGATACGTGCACTGCATTTGCAAATTGATCAATATCATTGTCGGTAGAAACTGTCTGTCAATTTGTGTTGGTAGCAAAATGAAATCTGAATTCAAGCAAGTATACAAAAGTGTTAAACAAGAGCATTATTTATTGAATGATGAATTTGAGAGGTTTTTTTTAGCAAAGGGAGAGATTGAAATTCACCTTGACCGAGCCTGTGAAGATGATGAAGAAATAAAAGGCTTTGCCTCCTTGCTTGGCAACTGCAACATGGCCAATGAATGCAAGCTCCGACCAAATCAATGATCAAGACTCACTGAAGGAAAAAAATTTAAGTCGGTTAAAAACGAGAGCTTCTTTTTAGGAAGAAAGACTGAGCCTTACCACGATGGCCAGGTTGATGCAACTCGTACCCAAGGACTTCACAAATCTGCCGTCACTCTTGTAACCCACCACAATTGTATGAGTAAAAAAACAATTGGACATGTACATTTAAAAAATAAAAAAAATGGAGACTCAAGAGGGCCGTCTATAAGTAAAATATAAAAATTTGAACAAAATGAGGTCCCATTAATTTTTTTTCTATTGATGTCTGTGTGGCTCTTTCAACATACTCTTTATTTATTTACATTAGTAGTGGGATCAAAGTTTTTCTTTGGCAAAGATCATTTTCTCCATTACGTACTCATCTGAAACTTCAAGGCATGTCAATATAGTGAATTATACACTACAAGAAAATGGGGGTATAAATGACTTGTCCACAATGACTGCACCGACAACAATGACTTCAAAGTGACTGCAAAATGACTAATTTGTTGTCATTGTTGTTGGTGCAGTCATTGTGGACAAGTCATTTATACCCCCATTTTCTTGTAGTGCATTGAAACACTATCAAGATAACTTGGTGCCAACCACCTTGCCTACTAAGTATCAAAGTGATTGAAAAAATGGCATTGAAATGGCATGTGCTGTCAAAATGGCATCAAACTAGACTGGCCCAACTTTTTTGATGCTACTCCCTCCATCCCCAAATGATCTTTTAGTTGGTCAAAATGTTTAGGATTTTTTTTGCTAAAAACAACATTATTTCAACCCATATCCAAATATAAGTAGAGTGTAGTGCACTAAGTATCATCTAAAACTTTGAGTTTTTGAGTCCTTTTTTGAAGTGTAGTATTAAGTTCATTGCAATAATATTAAGGGGAACTAGAGATCATTTTGGGACGGAGGGAGTATCAATCAAGCCATTGATGACATACCCGGGGAGGACACTCCCCACGTTTTAGCAACCCACGTGCGGCGGAAAAAATAATACAAGTAATACATTGGTAAATTTAAATTTTTTTTCAAAATTTTTTTTTGGATAGACTTTACTACTTTAAAAGTTTATGTTTTTAATTATTGGTATTTTTTTTATGCTAATAGTAATTAGTTATAAAAATTTTAAGAAAAAAGATACATTGTAAAGCTAAAAATAACTTTCACACCTCTATATTATATAAGGAAAAAAAATTTGAAAAATGAAAAAAAAAATTCTATAGAATAGCTTTCTATTGAAAGTTTATTTCAGATGCAATAGTCATCTTCATGTGAGCTCTATAAATATTTTAGTTGGAGAACGTGTCATTTTAGTTCAATTTCAACCCTTTCTAGACAATATATCTTATGTTATTTGGAATTGAAATTTTTGTCAATAAAAACCTTTAGTCATTGTTAAACAAAGCTCAAAATTTTAGGATGAAATTATAGTTTATTCAAAAATAAATAGGGGGTCAAAAAATCACTCCGCCACACATGGGTACCCCAAATGTAGTGAGAGTGTCCTCCCCTAGATGACATACAAAAAAATGTGATGAAATCAAATTGTATCTAAAACTAGCCTAATGGATGAATGAATAGTTGTAGCGTATGTAGCTAGGGAATGAAGGGTGAAAGCACATAACACTTATTGATTTTGTTGCATTTGGCCATTTTGGGGAGAGAGGTATTGGGAGTACTATGAGTTTTCGAATAAAATAATTTAAGAATAAAATAAAATATGAATGATTAGAGTAACAATATAAATATTCTATTCTCAAAATTTTAGGCATAAGAAAAAAACACTCCAAAAATTATGCACAAACAACATAATGGAAAGTTTCTAACAAAAAGTTTTTTTGATGTTTAGAAAATAGTAAAAATGTTCAAAAAAATAAAAACAAACGTACACCAATTCTAAAAAATCTAAAAAATATGAGATGCATCCAATGAAATTATGGATAAGTCTTTTTGAGTGTCTAAAAATATGTATATAGGAGAGCCTTCTTTGCACCTATGTGGAAGACCTAGAATTTTATTTTTTTAAATCCCTCAACAAATAGTTGTAACCCTAGTAGAAGAAGTGAGATTCATTTTGGAGGATACTTCACATTACTAAAACCCATCATAACAACAAATCTCTAAAAAGTAAGAAAATTAAATCTTAAATAATATATAATATATTTTTAAGTCCAAAAATACAAAATACATATAAGATTGTATAACACACTTCTAGTGTCAATTTCAAATACATTCCCTACATCCTCCAAAACTTATGTTTGCATTTGCATTTAGCTTGCAACAAATTACATAAAATAGGATAATTGTTTATAGTTTTCAGTCTAAAATGTAGAATGATTTTACCTTCAATCGCATAGCAATAGGTAGATCACAAAGGAATCTAACATCACTGATAGTATCTTCTAGTACATATACATCGCTTGTAGTTCGTTGGCCTTGGCTATTCATATACATGAGAGACTTACAAAGATCATTTTTTTGAAAGGTAAGATATTCACATTCAAATTAACAATATAGTCATTAAGTAGAGAGATCTGGTTTGCACTCAAAACAAGATGAATATAGATGGAGAGCCAATAGATCTTTAGCTAGATCCTTAGCTTTGAATACAATGAAGAGTTTGAATGGAGCTTACTCTCTTTTCAATGCTTGGCGCTTCATTTGAGTGCGGTAATTTGCTAGGCCTCGCCATGCTTGCGTCGTTGGGTTTATCTGTTTCAATGTTTCTTTTAGAAAAATTTAGGGTTTTAGCAACATAGAAAAAATTGCATACAAATATTATAAAAATTGTGTGTTTTTATTGACTAATCCAGTATGTTATAAAATTGGATGATAGTTAGATTGGCAACTTTTGTTAGCAACAAAAAATGAGCACAAAGTACATTCTTGAAAGTAGAATTCATGTCACTATATGTTTTCACAATAGAACAAGATTTTAAATGATTTATAAATCCTTTAGGGAAGCTTACCTTAGAACTTGGGTTTTCGTCGTCTGAGTCATCTATAAATGTGAACAATTGAAAACAATGTTACATATATATATGAATCATATGCTACTTTCGTCTTAATTTCAAAAATATTTCATAGTAAATCATCAATCTTGTTTAGGACAACACTCAAAAAATTAAATTATGTGCACCTTCGTTGTAGCCCATGATCGCTTGCCAAGATCATCCCAACATTTATTCAAAACTATTGATCAAAGAACATATTATTACAACTTAATAATATTGAAGTGACGTCGTCCATCAACAATGTGATGTTGGCATAAGGAGGTGTTGCTGGTCTTTTTCTTTGTATGGAGTTGTAAAGCTAGAGTTTCACCATAGACAACTAAAAATGCCCATTTTGGAGGACAAACATCACTTGAATTGGAGTAATTTGCTTACTACATTCATTTTGTGGCACATACAAATATTTTCGAATGCCATCAAACAATTCAAAAATTGTTCTCAATTGCATGATACAATATGTGTCTCAAGACTTCACAAAAAGTACTAACAAGCAATGATTTGCATTGAGTTAAAAGGGTTTTTATGGAGGGTATTATCATGCAACACTTTCTCTTCACAAGGACGCAATTAGCTTGTTAAAAGACCAATTCTCTATTGGTGTCATATCCCTTTAGTTCTCCTCAATCTACTATTGTACCCTCAATAGCCTATAAACAATATATTTTACATATTTTACAAGTAAAACCACAATTCATACTTTTGACCTTTCAAAATGATATGACTTTTAGAGCTTGTCCTTAGTTATCAAAAGTGTGTTTGCATGTTGCTCTTAGCAACTTACCTTTTGGCATATTGTTTATAAGTTGAGGAAGTTATTTAATTGTCCTCTAATTTATCGAGGTCATTTTGCTATGGTAGTCCCTTCTATGGTTTAATATGGGTTTATATATTATTGAGAATAAATACCACTATAATTTTTGGTTTCAAAGATTGGACCCTAACAATCTTGCTTGAACTTACGTAAAAACATTTTGCAATAGTGAACTTCTCTTCTAATTCAGGTTGTATCTCTTGCCAAAAAATTGATTTCAACCCTAACAATAAATTTAAAGGTTTTATTTGACAAAGTCACAATCTCAATTCTTTGTGACACAATGAGAAATTATTGTGTTGGTGACATAAATATTTACATGCAATTATGCATGATTAAAAAATTGAATACTACTTGTCGACATAGTAAAAATGAGGCCAAGCAAGTGATCTTTCTTTTAGACATTGGTCATTTTCATGTAAGTTTCTTGAAGAAAATTTCCATCATTATTGGACAATATTTTTTACGACTTATTTGTCAAATTTGCTAGTAGAGTTAATTGTTCTAATTTTGACTAAATAGGTTCATTGTTGTTCTAATATCAACCATATTCATTGTTGTCTAATATAAAAAGCAATAGTGATACACAAAGTTGGATTTAATGTGTGCAAGCTTAAAAAAGGTGTGAGGACAAGGCTTTTCGTGTCATGGGTGACCAATTTTTTCTCCTTGAATCCTAGTGGTATATATTTAGGGCATTTGTGAGGTCTCATATACAAATTCGAATCTAATTCCATAGATAACAATAATCATGCGTTCCTTTCCAAACTCTTGCTTCAGTGAAGGAAAGACATGTTTTTTAACAAGGCCATGATTGACTAATCAAATCCACACATCCAATTCATTTTGAATGTGCAACATGAGGCAAAGTTTTTGCCAATTGATGTCAGAGGCACTTACTTGACATATAAACACTCACTCTTTATCTAAAATTGGTGAAAAAATGATTGGAATAAATAATCATAATAAAAAAATCTTTTAAAATCACTATATTTTGAGTTAAAAGAATTTTAGTGGTTCTAAATAATTCTTCTAAATTGGGCTTTATAAAGAATGTTTACATTTTGGAAATCTAGACTACTATTTGGTCCTTAAGCTTCAAATGCCCAAACATCTATTTTGGTTGTTGCCTTTCTTTAAAAATCTTGCTTAGCTAGACCAATTGTTTTCTTAATGTTTTTTTATCAAATAGTTCATTGGATTGTTGTTCTACGAATGGAAAAAAAACCCGATTTGGACAAAATCTCTACCTTATTATTATTTTTAAATCGAAAGACCTGAAGGAAATATTCACTTCCATTTGTCTTGATGGAGAGGTTTAGCTCAGTAGAGGCCATCTTAGCAATGAAAATATTCAATTGGTTTCAAGTGAAAAAAAGATGGTTGGTCATAATAGATAGTTGATGAGATGATTATAGTTGGAACTCTAGTTTTTCTAGTGAACATCATTTGATAATAAGGGTATGAAAATAATCTCTCATTACTAGAGCTAATCCTTTGTCACAAAATTGCCTTCATACTAATTATCAATAGTTTTAGTGTTTTTTCAATGATTTCATAAGTTTGTATACAAAAGTCATTATGTTAGTGCCTAAACAACACCATAATTAGTATTGACTTGATTTTAGTCATATATTATATTCACACAATTTTAATACTCAAACAATAATGTTTTAATAGTCATTTTTGTGCCAATTCAATGCTAAAACTATAAGCATATAATGCATACTAAAACGGTGTCACTATAATATCAATTATAGTATTGTTTTGATATTTCATGATGAATTTTCAAACCTATGAAAACACTATAAAAACACTAAAGCTATCAATAATCAATGTGTTAAGGCTTTTGTAATGTTGTAAAAATTGGCAGATGTGCGTGTTCCTAATTATTCCTATTTATATTAGGTGCAAAGTTATTTTTTAGTCAAATTTATATAAAATATTTGAAATAAAAAGAAAACTCTTTTCTTGTGAAAATTTTGAGATACAGTCACCAATGCCATTCTCCCTAAGAAAAAAATTGTTTTTTTTTGCAAAAATTGAACTTTCATTGTAAACATTTCAAAATTTTGTATGGTCAAATTCTTTGAAAATAAAAACATTGACAAACATTATAGTAGTGAACAAACCTTATGATCAAATCGCTAAATAAGTTTTTTGAAAAAATTAGCCCTAGCAAACTAGTCTTACTAGATGTTAAGATTGAGCTAGTGGTGTTTGCGTGAATCTCATCAAAGAATGAAATTAGGTTAAATTTTGGACAAAAATTCACTTTGTTAAAAACCAATGACTCTTAATATTATTAAGTATAAACGTATTTTAATGAGTTTGTTTATCTCTAAGTAAAGAATCAAGAGGCACAACTTTGACTTGCATGTTTTGGGAGCAATTTTAAAGAGGTAATACTATTACACAATTTTTCATCCAACCAAGCAAGTTTACAATCCTACAAATTGACCCATATTAAATGCCAAGGATTCATGTCTATGAGGCTATCTTAGAAGAAAAATTCAAATATGAAGTATTATTTATACGTGTATCTTATTTATAATTGAATGTACATTTAATTTGTACTCTAAATATTACCTCAAAGTTTTTTCTAATTTTTTTAACACCATCAGAACTAAAACCTCTCTATATTATATTGCACCTTGTTTGGTAAAAAATCCAAGTGATCCCTTGGAGCCACTTGCTGAAATGATCACAAAGTGTACATCTCCTATTTTCAATTCGTGCCTATTCTTGGAGAAACAGTTTTAAGAAACTTGCCAAAAAAACAACTTTGACTCTTCATAACTTTTGCATCTGGTATCCAAACAATGTGTTCTTTGGTGCATTGGAATCTCCTTATCACTAGCCAATGAAAAAAATATAAAAAATTCACCAATCTGCTGTGAAAAGTGGCGGTTTGGAGTATCCCTCCTTTCTACCGTACACCAGACTCTTCTGTTGAATCTCCACATCACAGTTGCAAGAGGTTACACACCAACCCCTTGATGACGAGCCAATGCTACTTTCTGCAAAAATACAATTAAAAAAATGGGGGTGAAGTGGAATCTTAGTGATGACATGGAGATAATTCCTTCATATCAACGCCAACACGTGTCACGCACATGACTGGCCCGTGTTCCCCACCTCGTTGCGTGATTCCAGCAATTTTAACTTAAGCTTAAGCTTAGCCAGGGTTGGAAAATAAGGAAGAAAGAACCTGGAAGGAATAATAGATTTTGAGGCAGCGTACTGGCTCATGTACTCGTGGCGTACATGGGTACACGGGTACCAGAGGTCTACGTGCGTCCTGGCTGCTGAGTCCGGCGCTATCTCCGGACCAAAGGCGCTTCTTTGGCACCAGCACACCTCCCCCTCGCAGTCCTTTTTGATAGCGAAACTTGAGATGAAGTCCCGCTGCAAGTTTTGAAACCTCCCTAGTAGGGGACGCTCCATAGCCAGGCCCCTTCAATTGCAGGCATTCAAACCCAAGAATTTCATGCACAAGAACAAGCGGAGATTTAAAAGGATCAGTCGTGCTAGCTAGCCCATGGATTTGACAGAGAGCCAGGCAGTCAATACTCGTATTGTCAAGGACTTGTTTGTTTGTTTGTTTGTTTGTTTGTTTGCGGGGAAGTAGCCTTTTGTGACACTGATGACCCTTAAACTTAGAAGAAGCCCCTGGTGATGGAGAGGATCAAGAGCAACACTAGTAGGGTGGGGTGTGGAGGAGGGGATACAGAACAAGGGTACTATTGCTGACCTTGGAGAGACGCGTATTCTGGTTATGGAGGGGAGCAGCAGCAGCAGCAGCAGCAGCCCTTGTAGGGTGGGGTTCAGAAGAGGTGGGGAGGAAGAGCAAGCGGGGTACTACTATTGTGGTGAGGAAGGAGAATCAGATGAGGGAGAGCCGTGCGTTGTACCAACGTAGAAAACCTTGCATGGGGTTATTTATGTCGATTTACCGTAGTAGTACTCAAACTTATGCTTGTCGAGTGTCTACTCCTCTACGCCTTCGAGGCTAGCTAGAGAAGATGCTTAGTCTGTAGGTGACGAGCAGGCGGCGCTCTGAGGGCTTTCTCTTTAAATTGATTGTTGTGGAAGGGATCACTAACTAGGGGTGCTAGAAGGATGCGGTGACAAGCGTTTGAAAATCAATGGAGCGTCTGATTATCTAGGGGCACGATGATCTGGTTTGGGTGTGTGAGTTTGTTACTGACCTAAATCGTTCGGGGGTTTGACACGAGTACCTGTGCTGGAGCAAGTGTGCTCTTGTGGAGACGTTTGCGTTAACGCTTCAGGTCTTTGAATTCATGGCCTCAGTCTGGGTTCGTTGACGTGATAAAATCGGCTTGCCCTTTTCTTTCGGCTACCCTGGCTCGGCTTTCTTCAGTGGCGCCAAGCTCATACTGATCTTTTCCCCTTTTTCTGCAAGAAACTATTCTCTGTTTTAGTTTCATTAGACACATCGAGAGTATGATTTATCATCATCCTTGCCTAGTGCTTGGAATGTCACTAGTCCAGTGAGTTTGAGGGGTCTGCCTACAGAAACAATGAGAGGCAGTAATTTCTTTTGTGGCTACACAGAAGGGATAATATTGACCACTAGATTAATTGAAGGTTGGAATTGGGACTGTATAGCCACAAAAGAAATCACTGATGGGCGAGGACTGCCATTGAGAACATGGTTGGTTTCTTAGTAGTAGATTGATAGATGGACTTTCCCGTTTTGGCGAGCTTGGGTTCGAGAGTCGCTATGGGAAAGGCTAGATAGGTATAGAGAGTGTTATTAGTCATAGCTCCACAAAAGATCAAAAGATCAGTTGTAGAGGGAGTTGTGACGCAGGCATCTGTAGCATGATTTCCCCATTGGTGGATATTACGAAGCCAATACGATAAGGGGACACAAGATGATGCCCAGCAAGAACTTCGACATCTTAACAGCAACGCTAGGGAGTTGCCCCGGCATGCCTGGCATGCTGGAGAGTTGGGACTCTCAATATATTCTAGGAAGCTCTCTTCAGAACCAAATTTTTGGATCCCTTCACCTGGTCAGTAGCGACCTCAGTGGCTGCTCTCTGCCAGGTGCAAGCTCCAATGGCAATGTCAAACATCACGAGTTGAATTCTGCCCCAACTAAATTGGGCCCGGATAGTGCAGCAGCAGCAGTCTCGAATCTTTTTAGCGGTTCCTTGAGCCATTGCAGGCCCGATAATACTTCAAGCAGACGAGACAGGCTCCATGAAGGTGAACGATGTCTAAGCCATGAAAGCTCCGATGAATTCAGAGAAGACGGATCACCGTTCTTGCTTGACGGGGCATGGAATTCCGAAACCTTGGTTGCAGGGATGTGGGGGTCAAAACGGGCCAAGACGCAACTTCAGTTTCAACCCAGATCTCAAGCAAGAAACGGAAACCTCTTCAGTGTTACAGGGTGTATGAATTTCGAACCTTTAAAAGATGTGGCAGTCAACCTTTCCAGAATGAACGATGATGTCCAATTTGCTGCAAGCGAAACATGGTCAGGTGCAGGATTCGGAGCAGCAAACCTGCAGACATCAGAGAATAACAGAAAACGCCAGTTAGAAGAGCTAACCAACAACAGCGAAGACAATTTCTATGGCAGGAATGAAGAATCGGCTTTCTCTGACCATTTCCGAAATGACTTCAGGGGGAGTGGCCATTTTGAGCCAGGATTTGACTGTGAGGATCAACAGCTCACAGCCAGGGATGCGTACGAGGAGCTTCAGCATGATGACAGGATGTCCAACAGCAAACGTCTCTTCAAGCGCTCGTCAAAAGGAGGTCCACGCCGTCCCAACATAATCAAAGGACAATGGACACCCGAGGAAGACAGGTATGTATGTCCATCTGCTATTAACCCCTAAAGGATCATGGTTTTAAAATGAACAATTGAATTGACCATATTGTGAATAATAATAGAATTTAGATAGGGCCGTGTCTTCCACCACGAGAATTGAAGAACACGGCATGTGTTTGTCAAGCAGTTATGCTACAAGTTACTCTGTCCTTTTAACACACTCTAGCTCTGACTCACCTTTCGAGTTCAAACTTCCATACATTTTTGTAGACATAGCTTTTGTCAATGCAATGCCTCCACCCGTTTGGTTGAGAGCCAAAAAATTTGAACAAACAAAGTCTCCATGTGACACTCAAAACTGCTAAAATAACAAGAGGCACAATTGGTTAAGCCAAATGCATAGAACGCAGCTGATTCTAGAGTAGAGTATTGATATAAGTTGCAGATGAGGATGTGCTAATTACACACTATTAATGATTGACTTGTTGTGAGAGATTAGGTACCTGATGGAGTTGGTGAGGAGGCACGGACAACAACGGTGGACAGTCATTGCAGATCACTTACAAGGGCGGATAGGAAAGCAATGCCGGGAGCGCTGGCACAATCATCTCCGTCCTGACATTAAGGTACCATGCTCTTTCCATATCTGAATGAACATAACAAGACAATTGAGGTCCCTTTTTAAACCTGATGCTTATGACTGAACTTATCTTCCAAGAATGCTTCCTGAAGATACGTTTTCTTTCAAGCATTCACCAAAGTAAGGTTGCAAATCTAGGCATAAACCCAGACTCGTTTGCTATTCAGCAAGGGATGTTCAAGAATGTTGTGAAAAAATTGGCAAGGGTGTGAGTAACTGAGTGATTCTGGGGACATGATATTCTTACAGCGAGATGGCTGGAGCACGGAGGAAGAGGAAGCGCTGGTGTTGGCCCATAACACACTTGGGAATCGGTGGGCAGACATCGCCAAGCTCATTCCCGGACGTACCGAAAACGCCATCAAAAATCATTGGAATGCCACCATGCGACGGAAAGATCTCCGGCGCAAGCATCGAAAGACAGGCGATGGGGGCTCCGAGGGTCTGGAGGTGGTACCCCGGTGCACCATTCTTCGGGATTACCAGCAGAAAGTCGTCGCCCATTGCAAATCTGCAAATCCCCATTCTGGCCTCGACCGCGAGAATGCTCCACCCGAGACTCCGCACGCAAATCCCTACCCTAACGAGCTCTGTCAGGTGGTGCCTTAACTCCTCTTCATGGTTTAAAGTTCAATTGATCGTTGATTGTGAAGAATCAATCGTTCAGATGGGGCCAGTTTTTGTATTACCAGAATCAGTGAAGAACAATGCATGTGCTGCTCAAAGAACAAGTAAACTTGCACGAAAGGACCTCCTCGTCTGACCCACTCAAAACTGCTAAAAGAACCATGAGGCCCAATTTGGGCTACTTGGTCTTTTTCTTGACTTAAGGCTCAGAGTCTAGGGTTCGGGTTTAGGGTTCGGATTTATGATTTCAAAATGACCCAGTGGGACTAATCATTGACTGCGAAGAATCAATCGTTTAGATGGGGCCAGTTTTTATATCTCCAGAATCAGTGTAGAACATTGCATGTGTTGCTCAAAGAATAACTAAAAGGACAAAAGAACTTCCTCATAGGACCTACTCAAAACTGCTAAAAAAACATGGGGCTCAACTTGGGCTTCTTGGACCTTAGAATTTTCTTCTCTTTGATTAGGATTTAGCGTTTAGGGTTTGGATTCATGGTTTCAAAATTCGATTGATTATGGATTGTGAATAATTTTGTTCCTACAGGATCTAATTGTTCTTCCCTAGAATCAGTGAAGACAATTGCTTGATTAGGGATTGGAATCTTGCGATGATAAATCTCGTGTTCTTACATGTATTCTCCCCCAGAGCGCTGACAATATGCCTCCCAACGAGGGGAAGCCATCGTTTCCTGCGTTGCGAACAAGCGGCAATTCAAGAGATGGAGAAACAAGAACTCCAGACTGCGAAACTCCACCACATCACCCAACTCCAGCTGTGAGCTATGACTCTACGTTCTTGCTACCCCCAAACCTCTCAGCTAACTGGAGCCCCTACACAGGGAACGAAACTGCAGCACCAGCAGCACTCTCAAGGCACGCTCCAGCACAATACCAAAACACATCAAAACCGGAATTACAATTAGACGAAGATGGATGGCGCCCTACAAGGGCAAATGTTGACGATGGTACCTGGAATCCGATTCTCCACACCTACTCGGGTGCCATCCCATCGAACAAGAGAGTTGACAGGAGGAGCAGCAGCAGCAACAACAGTACTATGGCGCAGCTGGAGTGCATCATCCCCATGACTTACCTTGCACCATTGAACTCCTTGCAAAACCATAGCTACATTAGAGATAATACTTCTACTACTAATCCTGCCGCTTCTGCGACTTCAGGCAATATGAGAAGCCATCCTCAATATGGTTACGATGTGCAAGCTTTGCAGCAGCAGCAGGGGCAGCAGGGCCGTTCTAGGATGGGGACGACCAGTGTTGTTGGGCTCCCTTGGCAGGAGCCCTGGCGTCCCAACCAAGGACGGGAGCGTCCCAATGGAGGAGGGGAACTGGACCTTCTAGAGCTTGTTGCCATTTGAACTCTCCGATTCCAGTTTGTTGTTGCCAATTAAGTTAAGTGAGGAGTCACGAATTTGGAGGTGAACTTTGTTTAAGGGTTTAGATTTGGGGGAGGGTTACCGAACACTTCCTGTGCTCAGTTTGCAGACTGTTTTGAGCTATTTAACGTCATGTTTTTTTTTGTGATTGTGAGTGTAGTTTAGTGATTGAAATTGAAATTGAGTATCAAGCTGTCATTCAGTATCAAACTTTCATTTCTTGAACTCCAGATATGAGAAGATCTATGCCAGAGAAAGGTGACAGTTTCAGAGAATCTTGAATACCTCGATTATTCGATGAAATAGCAAATTTTAAAGAATGTGATGCTTTTGAATGAATGCACTTGGTGTTGAGAGAGATGTTAGTAGCAGGAACCTAGTTTAAAGTTGTGCCTAAACAATCGCTCTTGAGGTGCTTGGTTACACCACTCACGAAGTGCAAACATACTGTACTGTACATTTACAAGCAATTATTGTTGACCAGTATTAATCCAACCACAAGACAGCTACCCTGAAGATTTGATAACCATAGTTGGTCAACATTTTGCCCTAGAATGTTATGACATCACCTTACATTAAATAGGTATTGGTCTATTAATTCTTTTTGTGCAACTTCTAGCTTATGGTTCCCTAACATTACATTGCATAACATTATTCAACAAGGATTGAAGTTCTCAATAGTAAAAAAATCCATGAGGAAGAATACATTGTCAAAGCAAACATGCTGAAAATTCAACAAACAAGTCAAGAATGTACGAAGGAACCAACATTGACAAACTACGAAGAAATCAAAAGAGAATCCCAATAGCAGGTTAGATCATATTCTAATTTGTGTTGAACATGGGCCAAAATCTTTTTCTGCATGGACTGAAATGAAGCACTGGCTCCATTGCTGCATAGCGTTAAGATCTGGTACTACAATGTGGAAGGAAAAATTGATGATACACTTTAAAACAACATATGTACAGTGAAAATTGGTGTGATGCTCGCCGAGCTTCAACACAAGTTTCTGTGGCCTGGGTTCGAAAAGATTACTCTCTCAGCCTGGTGCCGAAACCCTGCATCTTCCTGACGCTCAATTTGAAGAGTTGAAATTTGCAAGCAAAACCAAGAAATCTGAGATTCAATCATCGGACTACAACCATCCCCATCCGCAGGCAAGCTTTCCTAAAAGCTGATATGAGTTAGTCACTAACAACATTACATTGCTGCAGCCAAGGATGATCGTACTTGACGTATTTCGACCAATATGGCTTGAAAGTGGGAATGCCAATATCCAACCATGGCTTCATGTTGCCGTTGTAGTGGACCACCGCAGCCGATTCAATAGCCTTAATGTTAGTGTCTGGGTTGTATCCCAGCCCCAACACGTGCCATGACTTGGCAAGGGGATGAGTCAGTTTGTAAAATGTTATCAGACCAGGAGGTAGAGTCCCGAGTTTCCACAATGTCCGATCAGCGTTCTGCAAAATCATCAACAAAAAAACAAGTTCAGCACAACTACAGAAACGAAATCAAAACCATTCTACGGAATGCACCAACTCAAAAACAAGTTCAGTAGAACAATAGAAATGAAATCAAAACATTCTACGGAATGCAACGACTCAAAAGGAAAGTAAAGAATTGATAATGTAAAGCATATATAACAGGGTTTTCATCCAGCTTTGAAGGCTTGAATCGATTTCAGAACGATTCGCTTATATCTTTGTACAAATAGATGACTGACTTACCCCATTTCCATCAAATTGATCATAAAGGAGAGGTTGTCTTCTAAAGATTCCAATGTTACCAGGGATGAATGAGAAGTTATTTGGACAAAAATTGGTCAGAGACAATCTTGTTCATCATCGAGAATATGGATGTTCGGGGTTCAAATTAGACTGTAAAGAACTTTTAAAACAACGTCATAAAGAGAGAATCTTTCTCATGATTCACAGGGAGGTCCCCTGAATGTCACAACGATCATCCAAAGGCCTCCCCTTCAAAACTAGGGAGGCCTCTAAAAGATTTGATTTGTGTGAGAAGATTCTCTTTGTGATGTTGTCTGTCGGAGTCTAGTGTTATTTGTTGGTAAACCTAGAGACAATCAGAGACAACCAACTTTAAAGATTCATAACTTATTCGTACGATGTCAAAATGATGCATGCTGAAGTGCGTTGGAATCCTCTTTCTGATGCCATTAAGATCCAATGAAGATCATTTATGTTTTATAGGAGTAACTATGGTCCATTGTAATTAGTGTGTACGATTAGAGGTGCACATCGTACCTTCTATGATCAATTTCATGAACGTAAATTCAAAAGCAGGGAAATCAATTGATTACCAGATTCTGCCATTTGTGGTAGATCCCAGTGATATCGCGTTGCTTCCACTCCTTGAGATCAAATATATTCATACCATAAGCCCACCCACAGTCCCGAGGGCTGAAGTTTTGATTGATATGAGGATTGGAGAAGTTCAAGTATCTGTCAAACCGATGAAACGCCTTCCCACAAGTCTCCACAGCTCCATTCACTTTGCCTTGGAGGTTCACCTTCCAAAGAGGGGTGAGGTCCTTCATGACGATAACATCATCATCGAGAAAAAGAATCCTGTCCAACTTGGGGAAAACCTCCGGCAAGTAGAATCGCAAGTGGTTCAGCATGGACAAGTACTTGGGGTTACGGTACTTCAAGTTGGCGGACACCCGCTCCTTGCTGCCCGACTTGAAGAAATAAGTCTTGATGGCATCGGTTTCCAGCTGCTTCAGCACGGGGGAATAGGAGGAGTTCAGCCACTTGAAAGTGTCCACGTTTTGGACGTGGATGGTGGCAGGACCAGGAGGGTTGGCGTGGAACCACATGATCATGGCCCCGTAATTCAAAGTGTCGGTGACGATGTGGAACACATGCTTTTCGGGGTCCTGGAGCAAAACACGTAAAATCGGTCGCCAAAGTCAGAAAAACTGGGTCCCAAGTGGGTCCCAAGAAGATCGTATAAGATTACAAAATTCTTTCAAAAAAAGAAAATTAACCCTGAAGGATCATGGGGAACAAATTAGGCCTCGTGTTATTATCACTGTCGAATGGGTCATAAAAACTATCTCTTGATCAATTCACAATATAATCAATCAAATTGGCCATTTTGAAACTGTGAAATCTCAGTCCTCTAGAAGCTAAACCCTACTTCAAGAGGAAAATATTTTAGGTGCGAAATTCTGAGCACTTTCGAGTATGTCATATGGGGACTTCCTTTTGTTCAAACTCATTTCATTATGACCGACACATGCAATGTTCTCCACTGATCCTGGCGATACAGAATTTAGCCCTGTCTGAATTATAATGATTAAAACATGATCAATCGAATCGTTCACTTTAAAACCATGCAATTTCAGTCCATAAGGGTTTGGGGTTTCGGGTTAAGCTGCAGTGATTACCTATACAGTTACAGTTGCAGTTTAGGATTTAGGGTTAAGCTCTTAATCCATGATTACTTCTGCAGTTACTATTGCAGTTTAGGGTTAACCTGTTAAATCGTGATTACCTGTGCATTAATGACAGTCGAGTTCACCACCACAGAAACAGCCAGGACGTTGTCAGAAAAGATGGCGTAGTGGTAAAGGGAGTTATCCTCCAGCTTCGGCGTCTCTGGAAAAACTTGTTGCTCGAGGGGAAGTGCGTTATAATCAACAGTCAGTCGCATGGACAGACAATGAAGACCCTTGGGTACAGTTTTGGCAGCCAGCTGGCTCAAGAAGTTGCTCTGCTTTTTCTGGCTGCGGAGCTGCTGCTCGGTACCCTCCAGCATGGTCTTCAGCCTCTTGACAAGCACTTTGTCGTTGTAACGGAGAGCGGCTACTTTCGCCAGGAGATGTGCCATGGCCTCCATCTTCTCCTTCGAACTGCAACAAGCCAAAAGGTTCAGAGTCTCATTAAGGTAGTCACACCGAAAAGCGCTGACCACAGCGAATTTTGGTAAGTAAGAATGGTCAGATTCTAAATATTGTTCCTAGCAAAGCAGAGAGGTTTCCAACTCACCAGAGAATGCATTATTTGGACACCATATGCAACTTCTGTTCTTGAGTTGGTGTACATTCTCCAAATCAATATGTACCCACTATGCAAAATCTCGGGGTGTCACAATTAAGGACCTATACCTTACAGAAACAGAGAGTGCCAACAGTACAAAAGAAAATTCAGGAGGTTCAAGTAACAACTGAAATTGAATGGACTCTCTCACCCCCTTGGTAGCTCAGAATCAAAAGAGACATCCTCGACAGTTTTCATATTCTCCTTCAGTCGGGACTTCAGGTCCTTAACCAGGCGTGAGTTACTAGGAATTCCATCCATACTTGAAAACGCTCGAGCCATCACGAGCTGGTCTCGCATGATGCGCACATTGTGGTCCGCATGTGCAGGTGGAAGTCCCCGTTGCCAAACTGCTGACTTTCCAACTGCCTCAGGCCCTAACTTCTGCTGATAAGTTCCTGCAATCGTTGAGCAAAAAAAAGTTCAAAGTCAGTCTTTGATGATATAAAGCCCAAAACACGGCAGCTTATTCTTAAGGTGTCACAGTAGTGGTACCTGGGTGCAAAAAAACACGAAGTGCTCAAGCTAGAAAGAAAGAATCCAATTGGGGAGCTAATAGTCAGATTTCAGTGACATATTCCTGTTGATTAAAAATGTAGAGTACGATTTCTTTCTTCTATTGATACATTTTGTTACCTTCCTCAAAGTTACCTAATTGATTTATTTCAACTCGGACAGATCTGAAAGCGGTCACCTTTCGGTCACCTTTTGGTCACTTGGGGGTTAAAGCAAAGCATTAAGAAAGGTTCACAAGAGTAACCAGTTAATAGTGCACCTCGGTGCTTACGTGAGGGGTTAATTTGGGACTCGGCATTATCACCACAAGAATTCTCATCTTCACAGTTGGAACCCTCCAACAAAGTCTTGCTGGCATACGGGGCAATACCATCTCCATCGCTGAAGATGACATTAACCTTAACGACAGATCCTCCTAAATCACCAGGAGATTTCGCTACATGCGTCTTTTCTCTGTCAAGCTGGGATTCGACTATTTCCATCATAGCCATGCGTCTTCTCCTTTCCTCCACCTGAAACTGCCGAAGGACACATAAATGCCGTCAGTTGAATAATGCAAAAACGGTATCATTGATGACGGACAAATACTGTTGTCAGCTGAAAGCTGCAAGGAATAGTATCATGAACAACTCACGTCCAAAGCAACAAAAAGTTTTACAGAGACTTACTTCCTCAGATGAGCCATCCAGTAATAAGTTCGGTTGACCTGCAAAAGGGAATGCATGGATTTGGGGGTTACAATCCCCCAAAACGAAGGCCTTAAGTCGAATTCACGCCCTTAAGTCTAGGGCTGCCATCTGCAACACCAAAATAAATGCACAGGAGCTGAAAACAACGGATTACTCTTACCAGTCAAAAAGCTGCCAGCTCGCTTGGTAAGAAAATATGAGGGTCCAACGACAGAGATAAATATGATAACAGCCCAGACCGCCATGTGAGTTCGCGTGTTTCGACCAGACACCGCCCCTCTTGATCTCGCTTGTATTGGAGCCATGGTTGATTACACTTGCAATTCTGAGCCCCTAAGATACGCATTCTTGCTCTTGCTTTTGCCACCACACAACCCGTCCAACACTCTCATCAACGTTCCTTTCCCCCAAGTCAGTTGCGTTTTCTGCAACACAACTCTGGAACTCGTCAGAGGTGGAAAGACGATTGGATTGAATACCTGGAACACAGTCTGCAGGAGCTTCACGTAGCTTAACCCTAAACCCTAAAATCGTTTAACTCTCCTAAAACTTTCTCTCCCTCTCTCAAATTCCAGCGAACTCGCTCTCACGAGTAGAGATGAAGAGTTTCCTAATCCGGCGGTGAGTGTTACCAGAGTTCGCTAATCGGGAGGCATTCATCAGTAGTCTTCACTTGCGCACACTCTCACCATCCACCACTAAACCCTGTCACCACCAACAAGTACCAAACCATAACCATAACTTCCTCCACAACTTCTGCATCAGTCAAAAGCTAAACTACACAGCAATTTCCATTCTCGAATCACGCACGAACTTTCAGGCGTCAACACCGGGGCATGCAAACCCAAACCCAAACCAATCCCAGAACTGGGAGTTTCCAGCTCCATAAAATCTTCACTTACAGTGACTGACCCTCCCGAGCGAAACTCCCGCAAAGCCCAACTACAGTTCGAACTCCCACAAACCTGAAGCTGATCTCTCCCTTCCCCACACTCATCAGCTTTCTTTCCTGAAAATCATCGCTTGCTTGCTTGCTTGCCACACCACCCACCACAAGACAAGAACGTCAACCACCTGCCACTTGCCTCATCAGACACTCGTTTCTACCACACAGGAAGGAAGCTGCGAATCTACAGTCAAAGTACAGTACAGCAGGAGGCACCTACAGTAAAACAACACCAAGACTCCTGAAAAGGCTCCCAATAATTGCGTCATTTTCTATGTTTTAGTATAGTAAGCCGAAAAGGAATTTTTGTTGCCGGGTTTCTTGCAATAACTTACCAGGTGGGTGGGTGAGTTCAGTTGTACGCATCCACCACTGCAGTACTGCAGCAGTACAGTATATGTTAACAGTAGAAGATGAGATTGCCAGGGCTAGACTGATGAATGCCAGGGTGGGAATGAATTGTCAGAGCTTGGGATTTGGGAACAATCCGTCTGTCTTGGTTTTGCAAGTCGGTTCTGGGGAGGAGAGAAAGATGCTTGCTGCTTCTGTTACGGACGGATCCTGTGAAAAATCTGACGATGTACGATGATGCATGAATACGACGTGCCTGGCATCATGGTCAGTGCGAAACTCTCCTTCTCTTGAGTTTTGAAGTTTCCCGTATTGTCTGCTTCGTATTTTTCCCGTGTTGTACTTTTGGGGGGGAGGGAAGATTTTATGTATTTTTGTAATTTTTGTAATTTTTGTAATTTTTGTATTTTTGTATTTTTGTATTTTTGTATTTTTGTGTCTTCGGGGGCTACCGGGAGGTAAAGGTCATGGGTGAGGAGTGAGGCTTGGAGAATCAGCATTTGGGGGGCATTTTCTTTTTTGTTTTACCAGCTTTTTTTTTAATTCCCATATTGAACCTTTTTTTTGGAAGTAATGAGTCTGGTTTCTTCTCTATTATTTACTCCAAAATAGAAATTTTATTAGTCTAAAATGACCTAAAACTACATGAGGTGATGGCCAAGTGTGATAGGAACTTCCAATGGAACCCATGAGGTTCTTGCTCGCATGGGGTCTCGTTGTGTTGGCACACGAGGAGGAGGTTTGTTCCTCCACTTGTTTCTAACAGGGATACCCAAGGTGTATAATTCATGAGCTTATTACACCAAGGTTGCCTTGGTTGTTGTATCATGTCAGTCCAGTTGCGACCCTTGAAGGCCATATGTTTCAACAACAAAAAATAGAAATTTTATAGAATTTTTCACCGATTTTTTTCTGGTGTTTTCAAACTACACCTAGATTTCAATCAGAATTCCATTGACTAACAATGACTACTAATCAACAATTCTCTCTAAATATTGGTATGAATCTAAGAAAGTTTAATGATGAGTTTTCACTCGGTTTTATGAGCATGTGGTGTTACTAAGGACATGAGCAATGTTCGGAGAGGATTGCCAGTTGGTTCATTAATAATGGCGGTGCCTTTGGAAAAATGATTGGTTGGAATATGAAAATGGAGGATCCAAAATTGGATTAAAAAAAAATTAAATATGACCAAAAATAAAACAATGTGCAAAAATAAAACATGGTTGTGTAGCCGTTTATGAAATTGTCAAATTTTAGCCACCTGCCATTTTGAATCCAAAGCTAATATCCAAGTTGGTAGAGGCAATTACATTCTTGGACAAGGTGGATTTTTTTTAGGGTTGGCCGTTGAGGAGCTTGGAATGCTTGGCTAAGGCGAAGGCGTGTCACTTTACAATTGTTCATGGCAACCAATCCCTACTACTCATCATTCATGTTTGCCCAATGTAGTGAAACTTGAAGTTTAGTTTCAAAAACCAACATGTCTTTGAAAAAAGAAGATTGTAGCTTTTGCAGATTTAATGTTGAAAGAAAGTCACTAATGAGATTTTAATAGGAGAGGATGCAATTAATGCCCTCGGGGGAAAAAACCCCATCTCTTTCTATAGAAAAAAGACAAATTACTAGGGCAGCTCTAAAAACTTCTCAAATGTTGGATATGAGGATTGAATGTAGATACATTTTTGGATAACATTTATTTTACAAATATCACTTTTAACAACACGTGTGAAAAAACTTTTATCAATCATTGATAATCCTGAAAGGACACTAAGGTTTAATATCAATAGAATGGTTGACTCGAAAAATCAACACTTAAGACATCAAATTTCAATTGTCTAGGATTGACTTATAAAAGAGCCACCTATTTTTGGCCCTTTGGGTTGTATTGATAATGCTTGCAAATTCTCTCTACTTTTGCCTAAAATAGTGAAAAAGACTGACAATTATGTTATAGTAAACATTCAAAGTAGTTTGGATTCTCTTTCATTTATAACTTATGTGATGTCAAATGCCCATCAATGAAAAATGAAGTGGATCACATTTACCATAATTTGTTGAAAACAAGATAAACTTGGGTGTTTGAAAATATATTTAACCCCTAAAGGACCAAGTGTCCCTTCAGGGAACAAATGGATTTCGGGCAGGTACCTACGGGCTGAATTTTTCTCCCAATTTTTTGAAACTTTTTTTGAAGATAGAAAAACTGATTACGTTTGTGGGAATATAATTTTTTTTTCCATTCGGTGCCCACAAACAAAAGTTATGCCCATATAGCTCAAAACAAGGAGACCAGACAGCAAAAAAAATTGCAAAAATCTGAATTTTTCTTCTAAACTTTTTTTCCTCATAGATTATATTTTTGTCTATCTGGAAAGATTTTATTCATTTCATTTGGATTTTTTATGAAAAAGTTATGGACAATCTTGTTTTTCGGGCATTTAGAGCATCTTCTTGAAAAAATAACTTGTAGGATTCATTTCTAAATGCAATTTTGACAATTTTTCAAAAAAAGAAGTTCCACATCATTTAGTTTTTTTGCTAGAACAATCTCGCCGTGGGGATTAGTGCATTTTTATTCTATCTTAGATATATTAATAAAATAGATTTTCATTCAATCTTGTATCTACTTCTATTCTACAATTTTTTTAAGAATGAAAATTAAGTTTTTTAAAAACTTTTTTTTTCCTAGACTCTCAACTCAATTCTCCACTATAATGATTTAAAGCTCAAAACTCTGTAGTGCAAAAAATTTAAGTTAAAAATGTTCAAAGTCAAATAATCTAGTCCCGCAATGTACTGGAAAACTTGTTTTCTTCACTTTAAATGTAGATATCTTGCAATTTGTACGGTAAAAAATTCTGAAATTTTTTCCACACATTCTCATACTAGTAAGGTGTAAGATCCTTTGGTTAGATGTGGAAAAAAAACAATTTTCAAATATTTGTACTCTTTGCTGTAGAAATGGCAGTTTTGAGTGTTTTTTGACAGAAAAAAGGCCTTTATCCTTTAGGGACTAAATATCATTCTTATTTTTAAATTCTCACGAATCCAATTTCTTTTTTAACTTTGGTCTTCAACAATTCTGTATTTCTAAGGCTCAAACCACGTGCCAAGTGTACTTGAATATCTACAACTCAAATTAACTCAACCCCATCAATATGCCTAAAAATGATTTAATTGTAGGCAACTATAATTATTAGAAAACTTATATGCCTCAATCCCTAAAAGAGCTCAAAGGGTGTGAATTCAAATTCCACCAATGCATAGCAATATGTATAATACCATAGAATATGTCTTACCTTTTATCTTTTGATAAGAGGTTATATAGATTCATTCATTGTTAAAAAATTTCAACCTATCTCTTAACAATAGATAAAATATGAGAGACAATGTGAAAACTTATCAACTATTTGCATTTTATTAATGATAATGACTTAAGACAAACTTATCCTAATTCTAAACCTAGATCTAAAGATCATCCATAGGTCACTTGTATAGTCATTTGGTTAATCTATGCACATATCATTTCAATGTAAGAAAATCCTTTGGATGATCAAACAATCTTTTTTTTGTATTGAAGAACAATAATTTTCATCTAGTTTGTTGTGTGTAACTTAAGTATTGCTATATTTACATCATTGAGTTAAGTTCAAAGCATGTTAGTTGTTTATTAATTTTATACAAAGTACATGGTACTATAGTTCAATACTTTAAATTCTTTCAGTTTTCCTTAGAACTTGATTTTGACATTCAAAATGATTTCTTTCGTTTTTAAGCAAATATAATAATAATAATAATAATTTAAAATAATAATAAATAAAAGCCTTTGAAATATAGATTTTATCCTACTTAAATTTTTTGAAAATTTCCTAGTATTTTATAATAGGATCTCCAAATATAGTAATCATTGCAAACTTAGATATACAATTTGAAAGGATTCATTACTAGAGGAACTTTACTTCCTTGTCTAAGCTCTTTCTAGCATATGCTTTTGAATGAAAAAATACCATCCAATTATAGTATAAAATATTGCTTCTTGATTTTTGCATCCATCTTTTTTTTTGAATCTTTGTAAATTTAAAACAACTTTAATGTGAATTAAATGTGTGAAAAGTTATGCTTATTTTTTTATTGAATTTACAATGTCACTGTATTCTATAATTTTGAATGTAATCTTATACTAACATAATGAGTGTTATTATGATTCAAATTTACAAAAACATCATGTTTTTCAATCTACACTTTCAATTTTTATTTGTTTGGCAAATGAATGAGTATCTTATTGGTTTAAAAAAAACTTAAAAAACTTGGGCATCCAAATAAAGATACATATATGGATACAAAATACGGATGAAGATATGGATATATGATAGAGATATATAGATATATAGATATGAGTATGAGTACAAATATGGGTACAAATACATAAATTAAATATGGATATATCCCATATTGATTGCATTGAAAGTACTTTATAGGAAATACAAGCAGGGGGGCAGAATTAAAACATATAATAATTTAAATTTAAATAAAAACTTGTGACAATTAAGTGTGGGTATTAAAATACATAATAAATAATGAAAACTTGTTTTTAGCTCAATGTAACAATTTTGTCACAATGACAATGAACTCGAAAGAGGTAGTAACTACCTTGTTTTGTAAATTCACAATGTATATAACAATGTCCAAAAATATATATGCCAATTGGTGTTGAAAGTCTTTTTTGATTGCCAACAAGATCCTCCAAAAAATGGCTTAAAATAGGCCTATACTTTGAAAATGCATATTCAAACACTCTTTGGTGATTGTATTTAAAGTGAGGCATCCATTAAACATCCTTCCAAGCATTGATCAACACTTTCAAAAGAATTACACATTTCAAATTTTTTTTGCCAATATTTCTTAAAATAAAAGTTGAATTTACATCAAAACCTCTCTTATTAATTTTTTTGCTTTGATTGAATTTATAATGAATTTCTTGAAATTAGGTTGGAGGTACATGATTTAAAAACATTGCAATCCTAAAATATATACCATATATATGTATATATAAAAATATCAATATATCAATCCCAAATACAAGATGCTTTTAGAGTAGAGGTAGTTTTAAGAAAAATCCATTCTCTATTCTTAACCCTAAATGCCCAAGTCCTTTTTGAACTTCTTAGAGTTTACTCAAAACTAAACAAAAAGCCCAAGTTTTGATAATTTTTATGAATTTAGAAAAAAAATTAACCATATGAATTCAAACTAAATGCATAATAAATCAAATAGGAAAAGCATATACAACAATATCACTAATGGATTGAAAGATTATAATGTTTGATCAAGATGTTGTTAAAATTGTGAAAAGCTATTTGAGTCTTTCAATCCTCATTTTACACATCAAGTCTAAAATTGAGGTTATGAGAATAACATGCATAACGACAATCAATTTATAACTTCTCAAAATCTACTCTTCAATTTTTTTAAATGAATTTTCCAATTGATTTCCTCCCAAAATCCAATATATTGAGGCTCAACTCCAAGAGCCCCTATCACTAAAAATCAAAATTTGAAATTACCACCCTTGCATAGAATCTTCAATTGAAAAATCAAAATTATTTTTTTAAATGTATTTTTATGCTTAAAATAAACTTTAAAAGATATTCATCAATAAATAAATAAAAATATTACTTTGGTAAGATTTTATTTAACTTCAAAGTTTATTCAACACAAAAATATGGTACCTTACGCATTTTGACATTAAATGAAATGTGCAATTACAAAGGTATCATATTTGTTGGTTGACGAGCAAAGGTACCGGTACATTGTATGACTAAAGTAGGAGGTGCTAAAACAATTTAGACTTTGAAAATGTTTTCTATTATAAAATGCATATTGCATTCTTCAATTATCAATCCTGATACCAATTACAAATATAGTAAGGTGGAGACATTTATAGAGCCTCATGTGATTGCTACTTCAAAAATAATAGTTTTTTAAGAACTCAAAGAACATGGAACATATGATACCAGTAGTGGAAACTTTTAGTTTTCTTCCAAAATTTTAAAAAACAAAACTTAAAAAGTATCTAATATTCTCCAAATTGCGTATAGTAAGATTACTCAAATCTCAACATGTTCCCAAATACTTGTCCTACAAAATTTAGAGAATAAATATATGTTTCTTGTACAATGTTCAACCTTTGAATATTGAAATTAGGGTACATATTTTTTAAATCTATAATTTCAACTTGGTCTCTTGTAACTTTTACACATTGTATTTGAATGTCATTCTTAAACTCAACCCAACTTTACTTTACTTTCTAATTTTTCTTACATGACTAAATAATGAGAGTTCCGTAACACTCAACAATGTTTGTTACACAAATTCTCTTAATTACTTTATTTGCTTTGAATGTCTCCTACTTTACAAATGATGCTTCATGGTTGTAAAGTAACAAGCTTTTGAATGGTCTGGATCTTTTTCATGTGCTTCAAATAGACACCTCGAAGCTTTTATTAGTACTAATTTTGAAAATTGACAAGTAAATACTAAAACTCCAAATTTTTTATGTTTTATGTTTTAAAATTTTAATGATTTCCATTCATCTATATGGAAAAAAACCCACCTACTTAATTGTAATTTTGACTCCATCTATTCTAGAGTAAGTGTTTCTACCTTATATTAAAAGCTTGCACACCCAATTTACTTTTTCACCGAAAGTTTGGCCGCAGCAGCGGCGAGTTGCGCGGCGGCCGCGGGATCTTCTTCCACAAAGGGCTTGTGCGGCAGTCCCGAGTCGGACGTAGGCGCGTGTTTGTGGTAGCGGCCGCACTCGTCCGGCGGGGTGGGCGGCGGCGATGGCGGCGGCGGTCCGCAAGCGTGCTCTGGCGGGAAGTGATCCAAGTTCGTATTCCTCCCGCGCATGACTGGCAGCGTCTCTTGCAGTTTTTCCCGCAGCGTGTACACCACAATCTCGAACAAGATGAAGAGCGCGCCCTCATATGCGCTTCCCATAGGCAAAATCTTGTTGTCCGTCACTGCAAATCGAGCGGGCTCGGGTGGGTACAGCGTGATTCCTGCTTTCAAATCTCCATCTCCAATCTGCGAGCCTCGCACTTGTGAGCCCCGTTGTGAGCCTCGGGCCTTGTCCAAATCTGCTTTCGCGATCATTTCGTCGAGTTTTGCGGAGAGTTTGGCCTTGCTAGGGTTCACTGCCGCCATAGCATCCCCGGCAGGCACCATGGATGCCCTCTGATTGCTGTGCGGGAGCTGCCACGGCATTTTCCCTTCCACCATCATGCTGCATTCCGGGTGCACAGCCGATTCCCCCTCGCCGCCGGGGAAGTCGGGATCCGCCATCGTCTGCGCGGGGACGAGTGCAATCGTGGTGGCGAGTGCCGCCGCGGCGCCGTCGGCTTTGGCGGTGATGACCAAAGCCCTGGCACCTGACGCTGTCGCCTCGCTGATGATGGGGTCGACGCTGCTGGGCCACCCAGGTCCGTTAGACACAATGAGGAGGTCCCCGGCTTTCAGCAGCGGCGTGCACATGTCGCCGAACATGTGCACTTTGCGTAACCCTAAGTGAAAGAGGCGCATGGCGAAGCCGCGGATGATGAGACCCTCTCTCCCAAGTCCATGCAACACAATCACCTTGTCTCTGGCTTTCATGATCTCTTTCACGATCGGCACACAGGGATCCTGTTGATCGCGCTCGGCGCGGTTGAAGACGCGGTGAATCTCGGCCAACGCTTGGATGGCCATGAAGGATAAGGAGGTTTGCACCATAACTGGGGACGCCATTGCTAAAATTCTTGCACATATGCACGCTCACCTCGGTAAGGTCGGAGACTTCAACTTTGTTGTCCTCGATCTCCAACTTTGTTTTTTTAAATTGCCACGGAGACATTCTTGGTGCACTCGTGGGTTTGCATTTCTTGTGCCGATAATCACTCACAGTCTTGAAACAAAATTCAGGTGCAAGAATTTTGATGCAGATCAATCAAGAGTGAGCAAATGCATTCTTTTTGATTGATTCGGTGCTGCATTCCTTTTGATCTCACACGACATGAGTATACACATCAATCGCAAAGCTGTGTTCAATCAAGTTCAGTTCTTGTTCAATTGTTGTTCATGGCTTCACGAAAAAACTCTCAAACCATTCATAAAGCTCATCATGGTTCACTTACTGTGCAAATTCTAAAGAGGTGGCTTGCGTGTGGCGGCTGGGTACTAAGAGACACAGGCTTTTGATGAAAACTGATCATGTCTCAGGATCATTTTGATCTTCCATGACCTATTGGTTTCAATGAAATTGAACAAATTGTTCTGTGACTCTATGTCCTTCTAGGCCTTAGAAAGAATCCCTGCCATGGACTCCCTCCAAAATGAGGGAATATGGCTAGACATGCCATTGGGTGTATTGGTCCAAAAAACTTGATCTTGTCCAGGTTCATTTGCAACTTTCACTTTTACAAAGGTCATGAAGAGATTTGGCAACCATGTTACAAGGATTCACACCTCTTATCAAGGATATTTCACATGCTCTTAGAGATATCTTTAGGGATATTTTTGACTATTCTCAAGATGAGCACTTCATTCTAAACATATAAAAACTAATAATATTCCTTCAAAATTCATGTTGAAAAAAGAATTTTGTTAATACTTTGGCATCAATTTTTAGAATTATTTTCTAGTATCCTACATGCTTGTTCTCTCTTGGAGTTTGGTAACAATGGCTTTAAAATTATAATACCTTAGTCAAAGATGGAGAGGTGCAAATTTTATGAAAATGTTCAGTTCTTTCAACATAATTAGGATCATCTTAAGATATTAGTTGTTTAGACATGGGGGAGAAACTCTTTGTGTGAACTGCAATAGTTTTTGTGTTGAGTGCTTGTATATTATTATTTATATATAACCTAAAATCTTATGATTTGTTAATTCCAATCATTATGATCCCATCAAAAATATCAATCAATTATCAATTTTACCTGGCTTTATTCTTAATTGAAGATGTATACAAGTATTTGGTTCATCATACAAAATGCAATGCCCATTAATATAATCACATTGTGCAATGGATCCCAAAAATTCAAGGAAAGGCCCTTTGCTTCAAATTTAAGAAGTCTTGCCTTATTATAAATCCCAATTGCCAAGCTCTTCTATTCTAAAAATCTATGGCTTGACTTACAATTTGAGTGCACTTTGATTTCTTCTTATGCTTGTTGATTCTCTTTTTCTCATAAGCATGCATCCATCAACACCCTAAATTAAATAGCCTTTGACATTTGCATACACCACTCAAGTGAAATCCATGAACTACTTGACAATAAAGTTGAATGAATTTGAATGGACCATTGTATCAAAATCATCAATCATCAATCCCCCAAATTGTTCTTTGTAGAAAATAACTTTTGTTAATTTCATTGTAGATCAACCTCGATGCAAAGCATTGAAAAATGCTCAACAAGGCCTTTTGTTCACACTTATAGCTTCTTGAACAATGCTAGAGGTGCAATAAGATTGACAACTACTCTTATGTAATGGTGCCTGCAGGAGCATCTTACTTGATAGTGCTCATATTGAATGAAAATCTTCATGTTTAATGGTTTTAATTTATCAAAATTCTTGACAAGACTCTCATTAAAGAACCATTGTTATTTCTTGGGCACATGTTTTCTCCGCCTGTGATACCAACTAGGCTTGACGGATACCAAAGGGCATAAGGCCCACTACTCAAGTCTCTAGAAACAACATCAAAAGAATGACAAAGTTAGAAAAAGTTGGTCCAAATTAGGAAAAGTAGTCACTCACGTCAAGGATTGACTTGACACAAGTTGGCATCTTTTAGAGTTTGGTGGAGAGTTTGGATACTTGACGGAAATTGTGGACGCCACCTCCCCCAATGTGAGTAACCCATTTTTGTTTGATAAATATCCTTGCTCAGCATTGAGGTTTTCTTAAACACATATTCACTCTGTTTTTTTCTCCCTGGAAGGAGGGTATTTGGAACATTTGAACACGACTTTCCTTTCACTCTATTCCATGCAAGGTTAAGATTCTTTTGCAAGCTCTTCAACCAATTTTTCTCCATCAAATAAACTGCTCATTAACAATCTTCATGAAAAGGTAGGAAGTTGCAAGGAATGGTCAGCACTGCCGTGTCCTTACACTACCAGAGAGGCACTCAAAACCAAGACAAAATCAACACATTTCTGTTGGATTTTGACCAAACTAACATAAAAATGGTTTTTCCTCATCAAACTTGTTTTTTTCAACCACATTGATCAACACATTTTCTGTTGGTTCAGTGTAAATCAACAGAATTTTGTTAAATTTTAAAGAATCTTCATGAATCTTTTTGGAATTTTTTTGGAATTTTTTGGAATTTTTTGGAATCCTTTGGAATCTTTGGGAATTTTCTGGGGATCTATTAGAATCTATTGGAATTTGTGGAGATTTATTGGAATCCTTTTAATATATTTTGAAAATCTGTTAGAATTTATTGAAATCTTTTGGAAAACTATTGAAAATTTATTAAAATATGTTAGCCAAATCTTTTACAAATCTAATCAAATCTATAAGAATCTTCTAGAAATCTACTTAAATCTTTTGAATTTTCTTTGAATCTTTTTTAATGTTTTTGAATTTTTCTAAATCATTTTGAATCTTATAGAGTATGAATTTAGAAGTCAAATTATCAATCCAATTTTAAATGAGTACAATTGGATTTTGAATTTGATCGAAATTCCAATGATATCCTATTACTTAATAAAATTAAAAATTTGATTCACCTATGATCAGCTCAAGTTATAATTCAATTTTCATTCAATTTTCTATAGGGTGTAATACGATCAAAGTTAAAACTTATGATTTAATTTAATTTCTAACTTATGTTATAAAATTTAATATAACTAGTATTATTAACAAGTAGATTTTAAAGATTTCACAAAGATTTTTAGGTTGTCTAAAAATTAAGATTTTTCATAATTTTTGTATCACAAATTAAAATAGAATGAATGAAATGTTCACATATACTTTAAACTGTAATATTTGAAATAAAAATTAAACTCAAAAATTTGTATTGGGCTATTCAACAACTCAACTATTCAATTCTAAAATTTGGCTAAACCACCTCTACAAAAATGCTTGTCAATTTTTCAAAACAAGGTAGATTTAATTGAAAATTTTACCATTGAAAGTAGATTTGAATATCAATCAATTCCAACAAGTTTCATGGAAATTGAAATTTCTATGAAGGAGATATGGGCCTCCAAAGTCTGCTGACTTTGCAAAATGAAAAGGATTAAATTAAATTACCTCTAGAAAAATGCTTGTCAGATTTTCAGAGCACATTATATTAAATTGAAAATTTTATCACTAAAACTAAACTTCAAAATGAACTGTTTTCAACAAGTTTCACCCAAAAATATTCTTTTTTTGAAGGAGATATGGCTCTTCAAAGTCCGCTGACTTTGTCAAATTGAAGTACTTCATTCTAAATATTAGCCAAACAACCTATACAATAATGCTTGTCAGATTTTCATAACATCTTTATTAAATTGAAATTTTTATCACTAAAACTAGACTTCAATATGAACCATTTCCAACAAGTTTTATGAAAAACGGAGTTTTTATGAAGAAGATACGGCCCTTCAAAGTCTGCTGACTTTGCTAGAGTGAAAGAAAAAGAATTTGAAAGCAAGTAAATAAAACTACCATCTCCCATTTAAACATGGGATTCCAATCTTGGTGTAGCGGTTTGAGTCCATTGCTACCAAGCAAGAGGTCTCCAGTTCGAATCCCGGCAGAGGTTGCGCCTACGTGGCAGCCCGTACACAAGATTCTAGTGCACAGGTCCACCGAACTGAAACAGACTCTTGCAATGATTCACTAGAGTGTACTCACTCACAAGTTACAGGATGGTGGTGAAGAAGGCGAATTATCAAAAAGTAACTATCAGACTTCAACGCATTAGAGTCAGCCTCAAAAGCTGTCTCACACTTATTACATGACCTGCCGTATGCTCAGATACAGGTACGAGAAATATCTAGAAACCACATAGAGACTAGAAGATGATACATTAGAAGAGTTGTTATTCCAAACAGTATCACACGAGGAGCATAATGCTATTCTCATAGTTTTCCTCGCTCTGCAAGGGAGGGACATAGCAACAAAACCAATTGGATTGGTTCCATCATTTGGGCACGATGATCGATTCTCCAGCAGATATGTTGTCTCCATTTTGAATTCCATTAGTTGCCATCAATGCTTCAATAGACACCTAATTTCAACAGCATGTCAACACATAGTTGTCAACACATTAAGATGGAGGATACTAGAACCGTTAAGGACCTGACTACTGGAAACAGATTGAACCCCACTTGCCAGCAACTTATCTATTTATACTCAAGTGATCTATAACCTCCCACTGAAATTGCATAAGAAATTCAGACATACTGAAAAAAAGGTTGCAAAAAACAAATGAACAAAATTCATGTTGACAAAATTCTTGGAAGGAAAGGTTGACAAGAGGACATACATTATATTTCTTAGCAATGCCCCACAGAGTGTCGCCCTTGAACACTTGAATTGTCTTGCCATCCGACTTCTTGTGTCCAAACTGAGAAATTTTATTTCCGGCGGCTTCTAGAGTGTGCTTGAGATCATATCCCCTGTGATCAGCACTGTGAGCAACTCCTTTTGCCTTGTGTTCCAACTCCTTGCTAACATGTTCAACGTCCTTGCTCAATGTGTGGCTCTTCTCCTATGATCCCGAAAGCTCGAGTTAGAATCTCGGAGCTAGCTCAAATATACAAGCATGTTACCCCCCAAAGACCAAGAATTCATGGTTTCAAAAGGACCAAATTCGACTGATGAATGGAGAAACTTATAATTTAGATTGGGACAAATTTTATACAGTTAGAATCAGTGAAGAGCGTTGCATGAGATGGTAAAATATTAGAAAAATGGAACCGAACAATTCCCTATATGACTGCTCAAAAATACTAAAAAGACAAAAAGATCCAATTTGGGCATTTCTGACGATTTCCTTACCATGATAGCCTCCTTCGTGGTGTGTTCTTGAGTATGCACCTGTTGTCGTTTCCAGTGACTGATTTGAACAGGCTCCAAACGATGCCGCCGGCAATGACAGCACCTGCAGCCTTCGCCAGGGTCTCATCCTTGATAGGTTTCTTGCCTCCAGACGGATTACTCGCCGGCTTCGCAGCTGGTGAGGTACCGTTTGTTGCCATTCTCACACTGTGCAACAGACACAAATTGTTACATGACGGGAGCAGCTTTTGATATGCGATCCAAAAACAACATTGCAGAGAGAGTGTAGACGACTTTGAGATGAAACATTATACAGAATCCAACGCTGCCGCTGATGCATGTAGACTTGCGCGCTTAACTAACACACAAAAAACAAAAAACAGTCGCCGTAGATAACCCCACGGAATGCAAATGCACCAGGGTTAAATGTCAAACGTTTTATAAGTGATTCCATACCGCGATGCTACCGAAGCACAGACACGAAAACAATACATATAGCCATTCCAGTGATCGACCTTCCCCCTCAAACTTCAAAAACTTCACAAACGAGACAAATAAAGGAACCCTATTACAAGTGCGTGCCCACAATTTTTTTCAAAGACACAATTCCTCACGATTCCACGCCACAATCAACCAACTCCCATTCCTCACCCGAAGGAAACGTCGTGAATACAGGTCCTCCGATCGATCCACCAGGTAGACTCGATCCCCAATTATGATCGAGCAGCGCGCAACAACCCAAAAGCCCCCACAAAAACCCACTCCCCAGTCGCTCACACGAAACTAATCAAAGCCGCCAGACTCATCATAACCAAGATATTCTTGTTCTTATTAGCGCAAGACTCGATCGCTCTCCAGTGGCTTGATCGATCGATCGATCGAGCTAGCAGCTGGATAGAGTATATATTGTATATGGAAGGATCGACGGGCGCGAAAGTTGGTCACGTGCACTGGGCGAATGACGACCGCTCGTTAGGGGAGTCGCCTCCCAATTTTTTAAATTTTTGTGTTGGGACGATGGACTCGACCGATCGATTCTTGTGCGCGGCCCAAATCCCAAGGAACGAGCTAGCACAACTACAGGCCAAAATGGCGTCGTAGGTGCTTCTGGGGCTGGCTTTGAGGGAGACGACTGCCGAAGCTCACTGGCTCGGGAGAGCTCCGGTGAAAAGGGTTGGAGAGCGGGTGAGTGGGCCCCTGTTCCCCTTTTGACTCTCGTAATAATAATCATGGCCTGAGGAAGACACGACGGCGTACATACATATAAGGTAAACGACTGCCGAAGCTCGCTGGCTTGGGAGAGCTCCGGTGAAAGGGTTGGGGAGCGGGTGAGTGGGTCCCCCGTTTTTCCTTTGACCCTCGTGATTGACGGTCTACACACGTATAAGGGGAACCAGCCTTGAATGAAAGATTTGCTCTGTTGGCACTGTTGAAAATTATTATTATTATTATTATTATTATTATTATTATTATTATTATTTTTTGTTTTTGTTTTTGTTTTTGTTTTTTGTTTTTTGTTTTTTGTTTTTGTATGTAGACAAATGGGGACAAATGGAGAGAGCAATTGAAATTTTATTTTATTTACTAAAAATGAATTTGTTATGAATTTTTGAAGTGTGTCTAATTGGCACAAAAGAATTTCTGAACTACCCTCAAACCAACAAAAGTGTATCCCCAATGGTCATCTTATTCACCTAAAGTAGTCACAATTATATTTCCTATCATGGCCACAATATATTCTTCATTTGTTTGCCAAATTATCCTTTAACCCCTAGATTCCCATTGTCCCCTTAGATTTTGGGTAGGCTCCTACAACCTCAATTTTTTTTGTGAATTTTTGCAACTTTTTTTGAAGATAGAAAAACACATTAGCTTTTTGGGAATATAATTTTTATTTCAATCAATTCTTGAGAACAAAAGTTATGCCACCCTAAGCCCAAAATGGGGTTTGTTGAGCAGTTAAAAAAATCACAATAAGGCAAAATAAAATTTTGAAAATTTTGTTTTTCATAGAAATTATTTTTTTGTCTTTATAAAAAAATTTGATTCATTCTATTTGGATTAGTGATAAGAAAGTTATGGACAACCTTGGTTTTCAAGCAATTTAAGCATCTTTTAGAAAAAATAACTTATAGGATTCATTTTTGAATGCAATTTTTGCAATTTATCAAAAAAAAATTCAAAAGGGATTAGTAAGCTTACTAGAACAATCTTACCATTGGAGTTAGTGATTTTCAATTCCATCTTAGAGCTATAATTAAGAGTTTAGTTTTTCCTTCAATCTTATATGTACTTCTACTTAACATTTTTTTAAATAATGAAAATTAAATGTTTTTGGGGTGAATTTTTTTTCCTAGACTTTCAACTCAATTCTTCTATATAAAAAATTAGAAAATCAAAATGTGTGGTACAAAAATTTAAGATAAGAAGATTTAAAGCCTTAATATTTATAATGTATGGTACAAAAATATCTAATGGTTGTAGGATCTTAATATCTATTCAAGTATTGTCCCAAAAAATTAGATTTATTCATTTCAAACACAAATATCTTGCAATCACTACACAATCAAAGTTTTTGAAAAAATTTCACACATTTGTATATTAGTTTAGGCAAGATCCTACAACCATTAGATATGTGTAAAAAACAATTTATAAAGTTTTTTGCACTTTGCAATAGAAAATGGCAGTTTTGAGTGGATTTTCATGAAAAATGTGCATTGGGAGATTTGGGGTTAAACAACTTAAAGGTTTGCATGGAGCATATATTTGATATTGTGTTCAACTCCTAGAATACAAATTATGTGCAAATGTGTGGCAAGATATACACCATTGGATTTATAATTCAACAATTAGTTTTTTTTTATTAGGATGTCATTTTAACCCCTAAAAAACCATAGGATAATTTAGATTTTTCAAATTGTAGAGATGTATTTATATTGCAATTCCAAATAATAATTATTTTAACAATGGCTTTCAATGGAAAGTTGTAAATATGATCAATAAATCATATTTATACTTTTGAACCAATTGCTACACTAACAAATATTTTTCAACCAAATTTGAAATCAAAAATTAATTTTAAAAAGAAGAAGTTAAGTTTAGATTGAATGTTCATATTTTTTGTAAGATTTTTTCTTTTCAAAATGTTAAATTTTAGTTATAATGATTCTTTATGGTTTTCATTTTACTTAATTCTTAAAGTCATTTTTGAGGGATCATTTTTTAAATTGAAAAAATTACTTTTTGATGTCATATATTCTTCTACAAGAGCTTATACATCTTGAAATATAGAATATTTGAAAAGGGTAGTTTTGGAAATCTATAATGTAAAAATGTATGAGAATTAGCATAAGAATCTACAAAATAAAGATGGATGAAAAAATAAAGATTTATGTATTTAGAACATGTTTGTGTTCATCGAATGTTTGAAATTTGAATGTCTAGTGCCAATTTCATCATACTCAAAGTATCAAACTATATTTGAAGAATGCGGGATAATTTTATGGATTTTGAGACATGTAGGACATGTGGTAATGATCTATTTTGGGAGTCATATGCTTCATTAGATCCAATACAGCATGAATACAAATTTTGTCACTGATGTACACCTCAATTCATGTATCTTCTATGCCAAATACACAAAAATTACATGTTGCATTAAAAAATAGGCTCTCTAGACCTTTAATCTTGAAAGGATGAGACCTATCACCAATGTACTTTGCCAAAAATGATCCAATTTACAAACCAATAGGTGCATTTTTCATTTCCAAAATAATCTTGAATTTGTCAAATTGGGCTTCAATGTCCTTCTAGGAGAATCACAAGAGAGAGATTTTGCAAAATCCACATGATCTAGTGATGGATAGGGCTAAGAAAATTCACCAAATTGCACACCTTTTTTAATTGGTGTCTCCTAATTCAATGGGATTGAATCCAAATTTGCACGGACTACCACTTTACATATGAATCTTGACATGCTCTAGAGATTTTGAGTGAACTTGCCTACATTCCATGAGGAGAAAATGAAGAATATGAACTTGAGGAAGTGACCTAAATCTTGAGATGTGTTGTTGCATTTGGGACATTGATGATTGAGACGACCTACTATACAATGGTTGTAGGTATGAAGAGCCTTATGGTGTCCAACATCAATACACTGGGGGTCAAATTTGTCTTAGGAATCTACAACACTTTCATTGCTAAAATCAACTTCTTCAATTTTGAAGATGAATTCCATTGTTGGAGAATGGATTGGGGCAATGCTTGCATGAGTTTGATTTTGCAATAGCAAGAGTGGGACTCTGTTTGTGGGTGGTATATATGCTCCACCTTCACTCTTGCCTTTGCTTCATTCATGGCAACCAATAGCACCACTGCTTCAACTTCACATGCCAAATATATAGTTGCATGGGTTGCGGTAGCCTTGGAAGCTCCATTTGAGTCTTCAATTTCAACATTTCTTCCTCCCAATGTAGTTTGTAGGTACTCATCGTCTTTGAGAAACATGCATGACACTCCCTTCTATCAAGTGGCCAATTTTCGTCTTATAAATCACAATTTGCCTCTAAAATGCCTTGTTTCTTTGACCATTCCTGTGAATGGGATTTTGTGAAATGTGAAGGTAGCTTTGACAAAGTCAGTAAAGTTATTCTTCCATGGCAAAGTTCTTCCCTTTTTGTGTCTTTTGGAACTCAATTGTTGCTTTGATTTTGTTGACCAATGAGTGCAAAAGAACTTGGAGTGCACAACAAATGCTCTATTCTTGTTGTGCAAGAACCTAGGGGAGGACACTCTCACTACATTTGGGGTACCCACGTGCGGCGGTGGAAAAAGTAATACATGTAATTCACCTTGAATAAACTATAATTTCATTCTAAAATTTTGAGCTTTGTTTAACAATGACTAAAGGTTTCTATTGACAAAAAATTCAATTCCAAATAACATAAGATATATTGTTTAGAAAGGGTTGAAAAATGAACTAAAATGGCATGTTCTCCAACTAAAATATTTATAGAGCTCACATGAAGATGACTATTGCATCAATATTCAACCAAAATAAACTTTCAATAGAAAGCTATTCTATATAATTTTTTTTTCATTTTTCAAATTTTTTTTCTTATATAATATAGAGGTGTGAAAGTTATTTTCAGCTTTACAGTGTATCTTTTTTCTTCAAAAATTTATAACTAATTACTATTAGCACAAAAAAATACCAATAATTCAAAACATAAACTTCTAAAGTAGTAAAATCTATCCATAATTTTTTTTTGGAAAAAGAAATTAAATTTTAAGGTGTATTACTTGTTTTACTTTTTCCGCCGCACGTAGGTTGCTAAAACATAGGGAGTGTCCTCCCCGGGGCAAGAACCAATAAATGCTACGGTGCCCACAAAGATAATGTAGGAGGTGCCGTTAGCATTGGGACAAAGTTTCATTGAAATTTTGCGGACCCACTTGCAGCTTGCATTACCACACCTCAATAAAGCGGGTGGACCAAGGATGCTCTAAGTTTTCAAATCTTTGAGTAAACTTGCATCGCACGAAATGAAAAAAAATGATAGTCTTTAAACCCTGAACCCTAATTCTATTGAAAACCCCTACTCTAAATTGGAGCACGGAGGTACATAACAAATATGCATGTATATACAAAATACATGTATGTAAATCTATGTCGTATGAGTCAAAGAATATCCAGGTCCCATAGACTCCTGCTCCCTTGCATGTTAAAAATAGGAAAAAACTTATTTTGCCCTTTTCATGCTCTTGCTAGATTGCAGAATCTACAAAGAGGTCTGATTCTTCATCTGAATTGGTAAGCTTTAACGCTTGGGAGCGGGCAGGGAGCCGCGCAAAGAGCCGCGTGTTCTGCCCCGGTGAGCCGCTACCGGTCTGCGGCCGCTCGCGTGACAGAAAGCGGCAACGCGCGGCTCCCTGCCCGCTCTCTAGTACGGAGTACAAAGTGATCGTCCTCACGGCATGTCCCTTTGGGCATTTCACAGCCCTCTCCTCTCCTCGTTCAGGGTCGGCAGATCCTCAATTCGGACTTACCTTAGGGTTCAGGGACGAGGTCTTCCCTGGCCAGAACCCACTTGTGCGTGGGATCAATGGTGATCAGCTCAACTTGTGCGGACATCTGAGTTATCTCCGACGCTTCCTGCTGCCGTGTATCTCTCATCGCTATGGATGCCACCCAACGTCCTGCGGTTGTTATCGATAATGGAACAGGGTACCATCCCCTCTACTACATCTCCTTTTGGGTTTCCCTTTTTCTGCTCTAATCTTGTGACCTTTGTTGCTATGCTGCTCTCGCTCGATTTTGCGATTCTCTTCTCGCCATTAACTTTGTGGCTTCCGCCCAGTCGTGCGCGATTCCTGTTATGTCCTTGCGATGTTGTTTTGCGCGATGACTTGGATCTGCTCAATCCGATTCCTTTGAATCAGGATTAGGTTTTCTTGTCGTGATCGTGCACAACGGTGTTTAGGGTTTAGGGTTTAGGGTGAATGTTACATTCGTCGCTATGTATGCGATGAATAAAAAAGTGTTACTCGGAGCCGTTTCAAGTCTTTGTTCAGGGGCCAGTCATAAATGCTCTTTCTGATCTTTTAATACATGACTAATCTTCTGACTAATATTTTCTAAGATCTGGCTAATTATGATTTGGGGGACTGTTTAACGGCGCATGTTGTGTGCCTACCCAATAGAATCTCATGGAATGAAGTTGCAGGTACACGAAGATGGGATTCGCAGGGAATGTCGAACCCTGCTTCATCATTCCCACAGTCGTGGCAGTCAATGAGTCATTTTTGGGTCAATCCACTCCGAAGGCAGGCACGGCTGCGTATCACAGCGCAGGAGTAATGGCTGATCTGGATTTCTATATTGGTGAAGAGGCACTTGCCAAGCAACATGCAAATGCCTATACTCTAAGTTATCCCATCCGGCAAGGGCAGGTGTACATTTCGAGCTTCGTATCCCGGGAAATGGGTCTTTCGATGATGATGCATTCTGCAATATATTGAAACAAATGTAGGATTGTATCTCATATTTCTGATAGGGTTCATCTTCAGGGTGTCTTAATGGCAATCATCCGCTCGTTTTGCAGATTGAGAACTGGGATACTATGGAGAGATTCTGGCAGCAATGCATTTTCAATTATCTGCGATGCGACCCGGAAGATCATTACATGTTACTCACTGAGAGCCCCTTGACAGCACCAGAGAATCGGGAGTACATGGGTGAAATCATGTTTGAAACGTTCAACGTGCCAGGATTGTATATTGCAACCCAAGCAGTGTTGGCTCTTGCAGCTGGCTACACAACCTCGAAGGTAGAAGTTTGCCCTTTCTTGGGTTTACCGTTGAGCTCCTAGCGATTCATTAAGAATGAAGTCCTGTGGCCTTTTGGATGAACAAGTGTATTGATGTGGGTTTGTATATTTACGACCTAGCTCACTTGAGGGCCCAGTCCGAGTTTTTTGGTATAAACTTATTCTGCTTTTGTTGTTGAATATAATAGAGGACATTGCTGAGAGTAGGGGCCTTTGCGGGTACAAATTGTCGGGGCTGAATGCAGTTGGAAATGACGGGGGTGGTTGTGGATGCTGGTGATGGCATGACTCACGTTGTTCCTGTAGCGGACGGCTATGTTATTGGCAGCAGCATCAAGTCCATTCCTATCGCAGGCCGGGATCTCTCCAATTTCGTTCAGCAGTTGATGCGAGTAGGAACTAAAACCCTACTCTATTTACCTCGAATCTCTTTAGAATCCTGTAACATGTTTGAGGTTCACTCTATGATGGAATCGTATCTGATATGACGCATTCCAAGGAATCAGCTGACTTACTACAGTGTATTGTTGGAAAGCGTTCCCTTGAATATTTGAATGAATACAGCCCGCAAAACGGTTTCTGGTTTGGGAATATCTAATGTATTGACTGGCAAGTTGCTCTTGTTTAATTCCAGGATCGGTGTGAACCTGTGCCCCCAGAGGATTCCCTAGACGTGGCCAGGAGGGTGAAAGAAATGTATTGCTACACATGCGCTGATATTGTCAAGGTAATGTTAATAATTATTGAATTAAGCGATGCTTAGGACCTGGTCGCAGGTTGATTTATCCGGAAGAGAACGTCTCAATTGACAGTGCGGCTGCTCTTGTGGTTGTAGGAGTTCGGTAAGCATGATAAGGAGCCGTCAAAATACATCAAGCACTGGAAAGAAAACAGCTCTAAAACGGGGGCAGCCTTTTCTTGTGATATAGGATACGAGAGATTCTTGGCACCGGAGGTCTGGATCCTTGTGAAATGTGATTCAATTTTCTATGTTCACATCGATGAAGGGAATGCAGAACACTGGGGAGTTTGCATATTGGAGGAATTTTTCTTTCGTGAATCACATGGAGGTTGTTTTGTTACTATCAATATCATGTGGTTGAAGGAAACATCAATCTGAGACGATTAACCTCTTGGTAATGCTGAAAGAGTTCTACTTTTGTATTGCATAGGTGTTTTTTTCACCAGAGATTTACAGCAGTGACTTCACAACACCTTTGCCCGAGGTGGTTGACAATTGTATACAATCGGCTCCCATCGATAGTCGTCGTGCCCTGTACAAGGTTTTTATCATATTTCTTGTTTTTATTATGCATAGATGTGTTTCCTTGCTCACATTGATTGTCGGTGATTGCTCTATCCATCTATGAAGCGTTCTTTGAAGTTATTAGCTTGATTATATAATGCGCCTTTAATATGCTATAATGCGATTTAGTAGATCACCTTATTAACAATATTCTTGTGAATTTCTGTTAACCCCCTACTTGCTGTATTTTATCAGAATATAGTCCTCTCTGGTGGCTCGACAATGTTTAAAGACTTTCAGCGAAGACTACAAAGAGATATAAAGAAACGTGTAGATGCGCGGACTTCAGTTTCAGAGAGCAAAAGTGGGGGTGATCATACAGTAAGTCAGCGCTTTTGACGAGTAATTCCCTTATTAATGTTTCTCTTACATGGCAGCTGAGACCTTGGTGTTTCTGAACTAGAACATATACCCCAATATCACCTAGTAAAATGGAGTTTGTTTGTTTCTTATTTCTTTCTTCTGTATTTACTTCTTTCTCCTGCTTCATGAGCGCACCTTTGCAGCGTGTCCCTCATTTGCAGACAGTTTGGTCTAAATTAGCCACTTATTTATTGTTGGTCTGAGAGCTTCTAAAAGCGTGTTTCTGAGAGCTTTGTCATTTATCAGCAGCCTCAGGCAGTTGAAGTAAATGTGGTGGGACACCCTATGCAACGTTTTGCTGTTTGGTTTGGAGGTTCTCTCCTGGCTTCTACTCCAGACTTCTATAATGTAATTTCGTCACCTTTTTCCTCAGCATTTTCTTGTTGTAAGCAAACTCAGAACATTGGCACGCATAGTTGACCCTGGCAGTGAGGTCCATTGAAATGATCTTCGATTGGAAGTGTTTTCTGAAGTGTTCAGAGTAGTTCTTTCCTGTCCATCAAACTTGGGGATGTTAACGCATTTCTTCCTGGACTTTTCATCTACAGGCTTGTCACACAAAAGCGGAATATGAAGAATATGGCTCCAGCATATGTCGCCTCAATCCTGTCTTCAAGGGTATGTAATGATTTTATTTTGAGGTCATTTCAATCATATTTTCCTGTCTTGTTCGTGTTGTCTACTATGCAACGTTTTTGCCCATTTTGTCCAAGGAACGTTACGAAGTTTCTCTTGGGTACCCTTGCAGTGTGACAGGTTGGACCAAGCTCTCATTTTCCGGGAATTCATTTTCATGCAGCTGGTACTGCATGGAATGTGGTACTGATATGGCGTTTTGGACGTGTATTACGAAGTGAAGTGGGCTAAGAAATTAATCAATGCAGCGGTTTGTAAAGAGTTGCAAGATGTAAGTTTGCATTTGTGCTTTGAATGCCTAAAGGTAGTTGTAGAGGAGAGAACAGTGTCCAAAGTAGTGCTCTCTTCGTCTCGGCCATGCGAGCGTCAATGGTTCCCAAATTCCTCCTCGTTGGGTGTGATCTTACAAATTTCTGAAATTTTTCGAAGTTCCAAAATGGAGTAGAAACAGAACTTGTTAGGCTTCGTTTTTTTGTTGTTCAAATCAATTACTATATGAAAACTAAAATCAGGATTGACCTCTGCCCATTTATTTTGGGATGTGGGGATATTTAGGGATTAATGTTAGTTATGTAACTACACTAACACTGATCTTGTAATTGCAAGAGAAAAATAGATTTTGTGTGCTCACAAATTTTTATGAAGTGAACTGAAGCGGTTGTGTAATTTTTGGAAGCACAATCAATTAGTTTGAAGTTCAAAAGTAATCATTTTAGGAGGCTGAAAGTTTTTCCCTACCCTCTTTAGAATTTTGTCCATAACTTTTTATTGGGGGCTCTAAATCACAAATATATTTTTGGAGTTGAAAGTTAATTCCATTTCTTACTTTTGAGTACATCTATTTTTTTACTATTAATAAAATTTTGGACCAACATGTGTTGAACTTGCTAGATGCCTATAGTATATTTGAGAATTGTTAGATGAAAAGAACATTAAATTCAATATCTAGGTCAAGAAATAAAGTCCCATGTTTAGGTACTCCAAAATTTTGAGTCCAGCTCTCCAAATCCTAGTCTTTCAAGAAGGATGTAGTATTGTGTGATCTAAGAGTCAAACTACATGAGTTATTCATTTGGAAGTAGGCACATAAATCAAGATGGTTCAAATGCAATTGGTATTATAGTGAGATTGAATAAGGTAGTATGTTCTGAAAGTGCCCATCTTCTTCAAACCCTTATTTTTAGGTGGAGAATGGAGTTGGGGTGATCCTTAAATGGACCACTTTTACAATTGAATACATCAAGGAAAAATTGTTTTTCTATTGTAAGAGCCAATCTTTGTTTTTGATTTTCACACATCTCTTTATAAGTGCAAGTGGATAGATTTTGGGAGGCCTATGGTCACAAATAGGTGCCTATGCCTAAAATCTTTGAAAATTTATAAGAAATTCAAAAATGCTTGAAAAAATACAAAACCACTTGTGTTAGGTTCTACATCTATTTTTCTTTCTCTAAAAAACAATCTAAAAAACAATCTAAAAATAATTCTATCAATGGAAGCCTATGAAAAAGGTGGACTATTCCTTAAATGGTTGCTTTTAGAGCATACTACCTTACCAAGCTTTGGTTGATGATTCTTTATAGAATACTTAAATACAATAATTGCATGCATTCCAAAAAACAGAATGACACTTATGAAGTATCTAGAAATCAAATAGTTATACATAGAATATATCACCATTAAAGAGTTGCCATTCACTCTAATCTTTTCTCATAGATGGGAGTTTTTAAATTGAGTAGATTAGTTTAATAGAAATAAATAATAATTACTATATGAGTTGTTTAGCAAAAAGTGCTAGTGAATGTGGAAATGTGTATTAATATGATTGGATTTGGACTCAACAATGAGGTCAATCTAATAACAATCATTGCATTCAAATAGGTTTGAATTGCCATAATTGCATATGGAATGTCTCTTGAATGATGATATAACAACTAGCTTTGACAATCATTCCTATATTTAAAGGTCTATTCTATACATCATGGAAATCTTATCAATAGTAGACTCAAGGTTATAGACTCAATGAATGGATGGGTGTCTTGTCCAAATTGGACCATTAGATTTTGAATGTCACTTAATCAACCAATTTATAGTAGAAAGTAGACAACATACTATTGCCAACACAATTTGTAGGTATTAGAATCTAAGTAAGCATTACAAAAAATTTGAAGCCAAAACAAAGCCGTTTAACTTTTGGCCCCTAGTGCGAAACGCCACTGATGGTTTTAGTAAATTGCATTTCATTTGGTTTGCCATTGCCCTTGGATAAATTGCATTGTTGGAGCACACTCCTTCTATGAGGCAAGCTGACATAGGACGTCACATGGAAGGGTCTTCTACATTATCCTTAAGTTTGTGTCTATAGTACCTTGAATTTGGCCCAAATCAGTGAATTCTTGATATATATGCACTTCAACCATTTACTCAATCATGAAAATATTGAAAATAGAGATGTTTGGACCTTGTACTTTTGAAACTCCAAAAAATTGAACCATACACTCTTCATATAAACCAAATCTACACCTTCCTCATATAAATTAAATTTGCACACTCCTTCCTCATCATTGTTTGAATCTACACACTTCAATGCATACTCAAAAACACACTTTAAGGACAACATCAAGGAATAAGACAAGTTGTTAGAAAACCTCAACTTGCTATTGGAACCTATGTATCTTTTTCTAGTACTACTATTTCCACTTCCAACCTTCCAAAGTTTGAACTTGTAATATATGATTGTGTGCAATCATGGCTCTTAATAACGTTGGTATATATAAATATAAATATAAATATAAATATAAATATAAATATAAATATAAATATAAATATAAATATAAATATAAATATAAATATAAATATAAATATAAATATAAATATAAATATAAATATAAATATAAATATAAATATAAATATAAATATAAATATAAATATAAATATAAATATAAATATTGTCGAGACATGCTTGGCTACGGTGTACTGTCTGTGAACAGTCATCGTACTGTTCCGTCTATAGTCGTGAACAGTCCACGGTCTACTATAGCAATGCCGTTTCAGATCAACCGTCGTTACGGATCGGGATCGGGACCCTTGGGAGACGATTCGCTCCAACCGGCAAGAACTACGTTATAGTACACTCTGATCCTTGGAAAGACAGTGTGTGTGCTTTCACCGAGGTATGTAGGCAGCTTTCTCCACGAAGAGAAAGTGCGAGTGTCCACATTTGTTAGAGCATCAAGGCTAGATCGATTACACAAGTCAACGAGAGATCTGACTAAGTGTTATCACGTTATCAGCACTGCTTATGAAAAGCTGAGCGAGAAAGGACAACACGAACGCTTCCACAGAAACCATAATCGAAGAAGAGCCATGGCACTACAAACAGATACAGGCTCTCGTCCAGCGATACCAGCGGAACCAGGTTTCAGACCACTAGAAGAGGACGGTACAAATTATATCATGTGGATGACAAATATGAAACAATACCTTTCAAGTAAAGGGCTCGAATCCACAATTGTCCGTCCACCTACTCCCATCGAAGAAGAACAACGGATGAAGGCAAGAGAAGCCGATGCTACATTAACTTTTGGAAAGTCGGCAATAGATTATAATCAAATGCAAAGAGATATTGCAACACTTGCCATCCGTCTAAGACTTAAAGATGACCTCGCCCTCCAAATGTACCACCACGATACACCATACGATTTGTGGGAAGAAATCACAGCTCGTTTCGAAGCCATGCGAGAAATTACATACCCTGAGACATGGCAAGCATGGTTGAGTCTTCGTCATATGGATTTCGACTTACTTGACAACTATAAATCAGCCTTATTTAAAATTACAGCAAAATTAGCTTACTGCAAAAGGCCAGTAACTGAGGCAGATATAATCTTTAAGACACTATCTACGATGGGGCCAGAAAGAATGGGACTCAGGGAATCATTACTGGCACGAGAATACAAGAATTCACGAGACTTATTTATCTACTTGGCTGAAAACGAAAAATTTAATAATGTTGCAAAGGAATTGGCAAAACAGAGACCTGCTGGGACAACCGCAATTCCAGAACTTAACTATACAAGAGACGAAAAACAAGACCCAAACAGGAGAAGAAAACCGTGGAAGCAACAGGTAAAAGGGGCTCGAAAATCAGCGACCCCTGGTAAACAAGACAAAAACACCAATACAAAAAAGAGCAAAGCACGAACCTCTGGGAAGTGTTTCAGATGCGGGAAGAAACGACACTTTGCTCGTGATTGTCGGACTCCAGATGACGTTGTCGATAAATACAGAAAAAATAATAATTTGTCACCCTGGAGAGGTACCAGGAAGGACAACAAAAACAACGATAAAAATAAAAAACAGCGCACTGAAAATGACGATGAATACAATTATCTGGACCAGACACAATATGATGAAACGAATGCTGTCATGGATGAATCTCAGGACATAGAACAATCTACGATGATACTAGACTCAGGAGCCACGATTACAGTCATTAAAAGTGACAAGTACTTCACGAAAATGCAATCAGAAAATTACAAGATTGCATCGATGAGCGGTTTGAATCTAGCAGTGCGGGGATCAGGACCTGCTACGTTTGTGCTACCTGGCGGCTCACGAATATATGCCGAACGAGCTCTTCTTATTCCCACTGCAAGAAGACAGGTCCTCTGTGAAAACGATGTATCAAACAACGGATACGAGATAAGTACTCATATCTTTAAGGAAGGCCGCAGATTCAAAACCCTTACCAATGAACACGGTGACTGTGTTGAGAAGTTCTATTATATAGCAAACGGCCTCATCGAATTTGAGATCACAACACACGAATTCATAGTACTTACAGGTGAGATAGCAGACGATGCCAAGCTCTGGCATGACCGTCTGGGCCACCCATCTACCCGAATGCTGAAGAATACCTTAAAGTCAGCAGCAGGAAATATAAAGATCTCATCAAAACTACTCGAATCATGTTTGGCATGTTCGCGAGGCAAGCTGATCTTACGACCTGCTAAAGAAATAAGAGATAAGGAACTACAGCCTTTTCTTCATCGCATTCAAGTAGACATATGTGGCCCCATCTCACCACCATCAGGACCATTTAGGTACTTCATGGTGATGATAGACTCCACATCTAGGTGGAGTGAGATCAATCTATTATCCACCAGAAACCATGCATTTGCAAAACTACTTATACAACTTATCAGGATGCAAGTCAGGTTCCCAGAAAATAGCGTGAAAGACATTAGAGTGGACGGGGCAGGCGAGTTCACTTCTAAGATATTCCAAGACTATTGTTCCGCACAGGGCATAAATCTAGAAGTTGCACTAGCGGAGATTCATTTTCAGAATGGGCTTGCCGAAAGCCTGATTAAAAGAATACAATGGATTGCACGTCCTTTACTGCTTAAGTGCAACTTACCCCTGACGGCATGGGGCCACGCGGTATTACATGCCGCCGATTTGATCAGGTTTTGCCCATGTGCAGGCAACAAAGTCAGCCCATATCAATTAGCAACTGGCAATGCACCTGATATTAAGCACTTACGAAAATTTGGTTGTGCAGTAGAGGTGCCCTTAGATCCCACGAAGAGAAAAAAAATGGGACCCCAGAGGAAACAAGGTATTTACGTCGGCAATGTAGGAAATTCATTGATAAAGTATATAGAACCGAAAACAGGGGATCTCTTTCGGGCGAGATTCCAAGACTGCCACTTTGACAAGAAATGCTTCCCATCAATGGAGACAAAAGAAGAAAGATCAGCAACGGCTCTTGACATTAATTGGAAATCCGACATAGTTGATGATTACAGAGACTCTCGCTGCGATGGGGAAGTACTTCGAATCCTGAGGTTGCGTGAGTTAGCACGAAGGCTCCCCGATGCATTCGCGGACACCCCTGACATAGTAAAAACTCCATATACCCAAGTCCAATATACACCAGCCCGAATCGTGCCAGACAAGAACCCAGCTAATGTCTCACAGATTCGTCGTAAAAGAGGACGTCCTTTGGGATCGAAAAATAAACCAAAGATGCCAGTAGGAGTACCCCAGAGTTCAAGGGGAGTACCACAGAGTTCAGGGGGCGACACAACTCACCAACCTAGTTTTGAAGAAGCCACTGATGTAGCTTTTACTGGTCACGTCTGGGACAGACGGACCATCTGTCGAGATGAGGTTTTTATGCTGCAGACCGTTAATGCTATTCTAGATCAGGCTGAAATACCAAAAACGGTACCACAAGCAAAGCGATCATCAGAATGGCCTCACTGGAAACGCGCAATGCAAGATGAAATGACGTCTATGGCTGAAAGGAAAGTATTTGGAGTTCCACAGCCTAGAACGCATGATATGAAACCGATTCGCTCTAAGTGGGTTTTTGCTAAAAAGAAAGATGCTGAGGGAAGAACGATTCGCTATAAGGCTCGTCTCGTTGCAAAGGGTTTTACTCAGCAGTTTGGTGTAGACTATGAGTTTACTTACAGTCCTGTGATGGACATAACTACCTTTCGTTTCCTCATCGCTCTGGCGGTGCAGAAAAACCTTATGTTTCGGCTTTTAGACATAGTGACGGCCTATCTATATGGAAAGTTTGACAAGGAGTTATACATGGAGATACCCGAAGGGGTAGACTCCACTAACTCAGAGGAAAGAACCTCAGTCCAACCCACGAAGAACTCGGGACAGACCCAGAGACTAGGAATTCGGGACATGGACGCAAAGTGCAAGGAGCTGAAACGGGGACATAAACGTGTGACGTTTGCCCCCTCCTCAGCTCTTGCAAATGCAAGGAACGTGGTTTCCCACCTCAGAAAGAGGAAAAGAGAATCTAATCAGGTAATCCGAATTCACAAAGCTATATACGGTCTTAAACAGTCGGGAAGATTGTGGTACCAAAACTTGACTGATTACCTCTTAGAACAAGGATTCAAAGCAAGTAAATACACACCTTGTGTGTTCGTGAACCGCCGAGGTCCACACATCGTTCTTATCGCCATTTACGTCAACGACTTGAATATCTTCGGATCACGACAAGCAGTGGAGAAAACCGTCGACTTGATGAAACATAAATATAGAGTTAAGGACTACGGGAGGACACCGCGATGCTTAGGCATCGAACTTGAGCACTTCCAAGATGGCTCAGTTTTCATGCACATGACTTCTTACACGAACAAACTTTTGGACAAATTTTCAATGAAAGAAGCACATGCAGTGTCTACTCCCCTTATAGTCCGAACCCTACATCCAGATCAAGATGAGTATGGCCCGCTAAGAACTGATGAGGACATACTCCCTTCGGAGTATCCATATATTACCGCTGTTATGTCCATGTCGTGGCTAGCCATCAATGTGAGGCCCAACATCAAATTTTCGACTCACTTATTGTCAAGACAAAGCGCGGAACCCACAAAGCGACACTGGCGTGGTGTCAAACATATGCTTCGCTATTTAAATGGAACAAGGGACTATGGTCTTCTATTCGAAAGAACCTTCGCACCAATCCAGGGTTATGCAGACGCCGGTTACCTTTCTGCCCCGGAGAAAGGCAGGTCGCAGTCCGGCTATGTGTTTACAATGGGAGGCACGGCCATTTCCTGGAGCTCAAAGTTGCAGCCCACGGTTGCCACGTCGTCGAATCACTCAGAACTCATCGCGATGTACGATACAACGAAAGAAGCCGTTTGGCTTCGCAACATGTTACACAGCTTGAAGGAATTAGCGAATTTTGAAACTCCCGACAAACCGATGCAAATATTCGAAGACAATGATGCCTGCCGGCATCAGATGTCGGCAGGCTTCATAAAATCGGAAAATACGAAACATTTATCCCCGAAAATATTTTATGCCGCTGAGCAGTCAGAAAATGGAACTATCTCGATCGAAAAGATCACTTCTGCTGAAAATGTAGCTGATTTGTTTACGAAGACATTACCTTCAGCGGCTCATTGGAAGCATATGAAGTCGATGAAGATGCGTTCGCTCGCCGAAGTTCGACAAGAGAAGAAACAATCGAGACCATAGAAGCGATAGGACCTCGATGAAGAGATACAAAGTTTTTCTAGGTTAAAAGAACTCAAGGGCACGACGCGACACCCACCTCTGCCAAGCGGGGGAGTGTCGAGACATGCTTGGCTACGGTGTACTGTCTGTGAACAGTCATCGTACTGTTCCGTCTATAGTCGTGAACAGTCCACGGTCTACTATAGCAATGCCGTTTCAGATCAACCGTCGTTACGGATCGGGATCGGGACCCTTGGGAGACGATTCGCTCCAACCGGCAAGAACTACGTTATAGTACACTCTGATCCTTGGAAAGACAGTGTGTGTGCTTTCACCGAGGTATGTAGGCAGCTTTCTCCACGAAGAGAAAGTGCGAGTGTCCACATTTGTTAGAGCATCAAGGCTAGATCGATTACACAAGTCAACGAGAGATCTGACTAAGTGTTATCAAATATAAATATAAATATAAATATAAATATAAATATATATATATATATTTAAATATATATATAAATATATATATATATATATATATATATATATATATATATATATATATATATATATATATATATATATATATATATATATATATATATATTTCAAAGCACACAAGACTCCAAGGCCAATTGTAGTCAAGAGAAAATTTGTCTCATTAACAATCTATAAATTCTTTGGTAAATGACGTCAACTATATACATCCCCTATCATGCTATAGATTCCTCTTGCATACTACAGTGATTATTTAAAAAATCACGGTTTAAAAAAATATATTGTATACAATATAGAATCTTCACTTAAATATTGAAATACCTCTTAATCTAGGAAATTTGACTAAATCTAGGTATAACTTCTTCATGTACACCCTACAACTACATCTATATTTTAATATCTACATCTAAAGTAAAATATTAAAAAACAACAATAAGATTAGCAAGTTCATCCAATAATGCCACACCATATTATGAGAAACACATAATGTTTAGAAAAATTGAAATTGACATTAGCATTTTGATAATATGATGTTCACATCTTTTATAAACCAACACCCTTGGATTCTTAAAGGAAACAATTCAAATATACAAGTTATAACAATAATAGAACATCACAATTAATATAAACATATTTGAATTATGAAACTCTACTCATCTATAAGCTATTGCTATATACTCATATTCCTCACAATACTAAATTTATAAGACATCAGGAAAAAATTGAATCCAAAAAGGGACCACATATTGTGAATGGGAAAGAGCCTTCTCAAGTCACTAATTGGGCCAAGCTTTGCATGATGGGCTCAAATATATGTCATGATTATCCAATCCATTTTCACGATCTCATCTTTGAGGTAGAGGGTTCAAAAATTTACCACCTAAGGAGAGAAACAAATGTGGTTCAACATCAGAATGTTGAATTTTTTGAATTAATTATCACAAGAAGAGAAATTGAAAACAATTGAATTTTTTTTCCATAACATTCAAAGTAATATTGAATTTATAGTGATTTTTTGAATGGAAAGGGGCATAGGGTGCTATCATTAGGAAAAGTTCGATGCCAACAGTAGGCTGCTAGTTTTGGGTGGTAGTAGTGCAATTAAGAGAAAAAGTGATTTAATTTTTTTAATTTTTTTTTGGGAATCCAATGTCACGACTACGTCGTACAGCTGGACGTGGATAACTAACAAGAGTAGTTACAACGGTTATAGTAAGAGTGATACTTAATCCCAGTGAGGGGGGATTGTCCCTCACGCAACATTTTGTAATTTGAAAGAATTCGAAACTGAATCCACGGAGCTTCGGCAAATTTTTCGAACCAGGAAAACTCCTTTGTAACATTATGTTGCGTCATTGATGCCCCGCTCCGTTGGCAAGTACAGAAGCCAAAGAATTACTCCGTAACCTCCGTCAAGCTGTTAACACATTAAGCTATAGAGTTTCTGAAATCAATCCCTGCAGATTCGATTCCCGAGAGCAGTCCTTAACTTCCTGCTGATCCTGACTTGTTGCGGGCCCTGACTTCCTGCGGGCTCTGTTGAATTCCCCGAGGTGAGAGTGCGGAAGACGCGGAAGCTGGAGCGAGTTTACCTGCAGGCGGCAGTGATTCCTGCGGCGACTCTTGGAGCAATGCTGCAACGTTCTCGGAAGGTGGATGGATACTGAGCCTGCGATGGTTTCAGGACTGTTGCGACGTGGTTGGAAGGTCTTTGTGGAGGATTTTGACTAAGAGCATTTAGTGGGGGAATTCAGTCTCAGGAATTTTGAGTTCGGGAAATCCTATTTGAGAAATTCCGTCACTTTCTGAGCAAGAAGACAAATACTTACTTTTGATTCCAAGTTCATTGATTGTGAGTTTGAACATACTGTCAGGGAGACAATATCTCCAGTTATTGTTGTTGCATTATTATGGATCGGGAAGGGTCTAGGAGTGAGGCAGGTCCTCCTTTATCGGAAGGGATTGGGCCTGATTGGGCAATATTTATTCAACAACAGATGCAATCTGTTTTTTGTAAAGTTATACCACAACTAGTTCAACAAATTTCTGAACATGCAGTTACGTTGCAAAACCTGGCAATTACCTTTGATTCCGTGGAGAGAGGATGATCAAGTTCGTCGTGGAGGGAATGGTTTTGATAATTTGGGATTTGAAAGTAGGGAGCTTAAAGTGGTGGCGCCTGATAAATTCTTTAGCAAGACGGGTGGCGAAGTATATAAGTGGTTTGCCCAGCTTTGGTTGGTCTTCAGGGATAAGCCATGAACCTATCGTTGTGATGAAGATAGAATTGCTTATGTTCTCTCCTATATGGCTTGGGCAGCACAAAATTGGGCAATGCCCATACTGTAGGCGCTCGATGAAGGACGCACCCATGATTTATTGCAAAATTATGATGGTTTTCGAAATGCGGTAATTTTGGTTTATGGAGATATGGATTGGCGGAGCAATGCCGAAGATCGCCTTAGGAAGATCTAGCAAACAGGATCAGTGTCAACATATATCTCCACCTTCAATGAGCATGCAACACAAGTGGACTGGAATGAATCCAGTTTGGTGGCAAGGTTTCGTGGGGGCCTCAAAGATGAGATTTTGGATTCGATAGCAACGGCTGAAACCCAACCGTGCATGCTTCATGAATGGATGGCCATGGCAACTCGAATCGATGAACGATTGTGGTCCCGACGTCAAAATAGATGCCTTTCCTTTTCCAACTCTAATTTAAAAGACCGTCCATACGTGCTCCAACGCCACAAGGGGATTCAGGTCCCACTCCGATGGAACTTGATGCGATGCATGTGACAACAGTGCTAGCAAGGACTGCTGCTAAGCACCTTGAATACCAACGACAAGGTAAATGTTGGGGTTGTGGGTAGGTGGGGCATATTCAAGCCAAGTGCCCGACCAATCCTTCCAAACCTTTATCCATCTCCACAATGAGAACAACCAATGAAGAAATGTTGGACTCGGGAAAAGACAAAACCCGAGACTGAGTGCACTTCCTCGGTACCCGGATCCGATTCAAACGGCGACAGCTACTGCATGGGGATGGAATATGGTAGGGGTTGGGTCAAGTTTAGAGTCACCTCCGAGCTTGGAGGATGACAATTTGTACCAATATGAAGGTGACGAGGTATAGAAAGAGGAGGCAATCAATTGTTCCAAACAACCAAAGGAGTTAGGGTTACCCCTATATCTACGAGCTATGACTACTCCCGAATCGCACTTAACTTTAGAGTGCATGATCAATTCGGTAAAAGCTTGCAGTCTTGTGGACTCTGGGGCAACAGGGATCTTTGTGCATCCTCAATTTGCTCGCGAATGTCAGACAAAAATCAAGCTCAAGACTCATCTAAGAGAAGTAAGGGTGATTGACAGCCGAAGAATTAATTCTGGTTTCATTACTCATGAAGCTATTTTGAACTTGGATATTGACGGTCATCAAGAGCTTCTTGTGGTTGATATAACAAATACGAGAAGGTATCCATGCCTTTTGGAAATGCCTTGGTTAGGTTTTTATGATCCTACCATTTGGTGGGGCCAGAAAGAAGTGACATTTGATTCAATTTTTTGTCGAGAGACTTGCCTACGGCGTCCCAAGGGGGAACTTAAGGATGGGGATCGATGGAACATCTTGGACAAGGAAAAAGTGCAGGGTGGCGCCAGTTCTTTCCAATCAATCCCGAAGGCAAGGCAAATGAAAGCTAAGGTGGAGGCACCAAAGTTTGCAATGGTTTCAGCTGTGACTTTCCGGTTGTCGGAAAAACAAGCAAAACTGTATGCATTGGAGGTGTCGGATTTATCAAATACTGATGAGGTCAAATCAATTGAAGAACATATCCCATTTGAATACCGAGACTTACAGGAGGCTTTTAGTGAAGAAGCGTCTAATGAGCTCCTAAATCACGGTCCATTGGAAATGAAGATTGAATTCAAAAAAGGAGAAGAACCTCGCAATACGGGATTACGGCCAATGTCACCAACAGAATTGGAAGAATTATGCCGATATCTTGAAGAAAACTTGGGAAAGGGCTGGATTCGGCGATCAAAATCATCAGTTTCGGCACCGATCGTGTTTGCTCGGAAAAAAGATGGCTCCATTAGAGTTTGTGTCGATTATAGGAACCTTAACAAAGTGACAGTAAGAAATCGCTACCCATTACCTTTGATTCCCGAGCTCATCGATCGGTTGGTGGGGGCCACCATTTTTACTAAGCTAGACGTGAGACAAGCATATCATAGAATACGAATGGCACAAGGACATGAATTTAAAACAGCCTTTAAAACCAGATATGGCTTGTTTGAATATTTAGTCATGTTGTTTGGGTTAACGAATGCGCCAGCTCAATTTCAAGCGCATATGCAAAGTATTTTTGGAGACCTTCTTGATATTTCAGTGGTCATTTATTTGGACGATATTCTTATATTTTCAAAAAATTTAGAAGAACACCAAGCGGTGGTGCAAGAAGTTCTCCTAAGACTACAACAACATGGGCTTTATGCAAAGGTCCCGAAATGCCAATTTCACCGTCAATCAATGGAATTTTTGGGCATGATTGTAACTTCAAAAGGATTAGAAATGTGCAAGGATAAGGTCCAAGCTATCCAAGAATGGCCTACACCAACAACAGTAAAAGAAGTCCAAGTTTTTTTGGAATTTGCGAATTTTTACCGCCGGTTCATCTATAATTATTCAAGAATAGCAGTTCCACTTACAATGTTGACCCGTAAGGACCACAAATTTGAGTGGACACCTCAAGCTGATAATGCATTTAAACAACTTCGGTCTCGATTTTTGCAACCACTGGTATTACTTCATCCCAACTTTGAACATCCTTTTGTAGTCGAAACTAATGCATCGGATATGGCAACTGGAGGTATTTTATCACAACGTGGAGAGGACGGGCATTTACATCCTTGTGCATACCGGAGCTCAAAGATGTCACTAGCAGAACAAAATTATGATATCTATGATAAAGAATTGTTAAGCATTGTGTTGGCATTTCAAGACTGGCCGGTATATCTTGAAGGTTCACCGCATCAAATTAGGGTAATTTCTGACCACAAAAACCTTGAGTATTTTTTAACAACAAAACAGCTTAATCGACACCAGGCTCGATGGTCTGAGTTATTGTCCGGATTTAACTTTGAAATTCAACATAGACCAGGATCATTGAACGGAAGAGCAGACATGCTTTCAAGACGAATGGATACTACAAAAGAAGATTATGAGGTTTCAAGTCCGCTACTCAAACTAGCGATGTTGGAATCATATGAACCGGTCTTCACCGATGCAAGCCTCATAGAAAATATCAAAATAGCCACAAGCAAGGACAAAACTCTACAACCAATATTAGCATTTTTTATGAATGGTCCACACAAGGCTCCAGTGGATGTCCGCCGTTGTTTTCAAGCATACAAATTGATTAATGGCATTCTGTATTTTCGAGATAGAATTTTTGTACCACATGATGAGGAACTTCAACGACAAATATTAACATCAAGACATGACGCGCCTGCAACGCAACACCAAGGGAGAGCTAAAACAATGGACCTTGTTGCCAGGAATTTTTCCTGGCCTATCATGAGACATTATGTTCATAAATATGTCGATGGTTGTGATTTATGCCAACGTTCTAAACCTACTCATCATCCACGATACGGGTTATTACAGTCGATCCCAGCTGCTAATTCCCCTTGGAAACGGGTATCAAATGATTTCATTGTGAAATTGCCAAAGAGTAAAAGTTATGATTCTATATATTATGGTTGTAGTGGATAAAAATACAAAGCTTGCCCACTTCATTCCAACGAATGAAACAATTGACTCTAATGGGACCGCCACCCTATATCTCTAGAATATTTGGAAGCATCACGGAACACCATAACAAATGATATCGGATCGAGGGCTAGTTTTTGTGTCCAAATTTATGAAAAGACTCTATGAACTTCTTCACATCCAACCTTCCCCAACTACCGCTTTTCATCCACAATCAGATGGACAAACGGAAAGAGTCAACCAGACATTGGAGCAATATTTGCGCATGTTCACCACTAGAAGACAAAATGATTGGTCGGATCTCCTACCTATAGCCGAATTCGCATATAATAATTCCTTGCACTCTGCCACAGGATATTCACCTTTCTTTGCAACTTATGGATATAATCTTGCGTTATCAATCACAAAACCTACGACGTCAATGGTTCCAGTAGCAGAAGAAAGGATTCGACAACTACATGAAATATATGAAGAAATCAAAATTCTCATTAAGATTGCAAATGAGCAGGCTAAACGAAATTATGATAGAGGTGTTCAAGAACAACCTTCCTTCAACACACTACAAGAGAAAGGGGTGTTTTAAATATAGTCCTAGAGATAACATTTTAAGTAATGACCTTTTTAGGAGATTTTTAGTAAGAATTTACAAGATATTTGTGTCATCCTAGTAAAATTTTACTAGAAAGACACAAATATCTTGTAAATTCTTACTAAAAATCTCCTAAAAAGGTCATTACTTAGAATGTTATCTTTAGGACTATACTTAAAACACCCCTTTCTCTTGTAGTGACATTGGCGACAAAGTTTTGCTCTGCCATGACAATATTGCCACCATAGCTCCGTCAAAGACTTTGGCTGCACGATTCTTAGGACCATTTCCAATGGTTGCTAAAATGTCAGATTTAGTCTACTGATTAAAGCTACCCAAATCACTTCGTATTCATGACGTATTTCATGTGTCGCTACTTGAGAGGTATCGTGAGGATACAATCATAGGACGCCAGCTTAAACCACCTCCATCGGTTATTACCCCTGAAGGAGACATCAAGTGGGAGGTTCGGAAAATTCTAGATTATAGGAAAATTGGCCGCAGGAGGAAGCTTCAATATTTGGTGGAATGGGAAGGATATGGCCCAGAGCAAAATTCATAGGAACCTTTTGAGAATTTGAAAAACACCCCAGATGTTGTCAAGGAATTTCATAGGCTCCACCCCGAGGTAGGAGGACCAAATGGTTGGACTTTGTCAATAGATTAGGACATTAAGGGGGGATAATGTCATGACTACGTCGTACAGCTGGACGTGGATAACTAACAAGAGTAGTTACAGCAGTTACAGTAAGAGTGATACTTAATCCCAGTGAGGGGGGGTTGTCCCTCACGCAACATTTTGTAATTTGAAGGAATTCGAAACTGAATCCACAAAGCGTTGGCAACTTTCTCGAACCAGGAAAACTCCTCCGTAACATCCAGTGTGGCACATCAATGCCAATCAGATTGGAGATTTGAAAAATATATATTTTTATTTTTTTCAAAAAATTAAAAATTAAAAAAATATTATTATTATTTTATTTTCTTGTAATTGCACCGCGGCCAAAATTTAAACATTTTTGTAGTAGTCTTGTTGAGGCCTCAAATTTTTTGTAATGATGTGTGCATAAGTTACATGAGTGATGAACTGGAATGTGGCTTTCAATGTAGTGGGTGAATCTCAAAATTGATTGACATGAAGATAAGCATGTTCAAATTTAACAAAAATTTAGATCTTTTTCTAAAATTTTAGAGTAAACTTCAATCCCTAAAGTTTAGCTATTCCCTTGAGGGACATTTGAAGGTTTGAACAAGTTCTTGTGGTTTCAATTTTTGATTTAATTTAAAAAAATACTTTTTGAAGATAAGAAAGAACATTAGGTTTACAAGGATATATATTTTTTATATTTCACAAACTCATAAGCAAAAGTTATGCCATCCTAAGTTCAAAAAACAATTCTCCAAGCAACACAAAAGATATCACAAAAACTCGTAATAAAAAAATTAAATTTCTTTTTTCTTCATAGAAACTATCTTACATAGAGAGATTACATAGAAAAATTTGACTCATTCCATTTAGACTACAATGTAGTGATGAGAAAGTTTCTGAGGACACTCTTGTTTTGGGAGGACACTTAGAACATCTTCTTCAAAAACTAACTTATGGGATTCATTTTTGTGAATTTTTCAAAAAATAAATAAAATTCCCCACAGTTTTGTTTGCTTGCTCAAGCAATCTCTCACAATTAAGATTAGGTATATTTCAATTTCATTTTAGGGTTTAGGGTTGAGGATTTCTGCGACGAAATCATGGATTCATACTTGTCCAGAACCCGGATGCTGTTGTCCGAGACTGGAGTGAGTGAAGGTGGTCCGATGTCGAGGAATGCTTGCATTTGTCCGTCGTAAGAAAGAAAGGGAGAAAAGCTTTATTGTGAGGCTGGATAACGAGACGACGTGGAGCAAGTGAAGCCTGAGCCCTTAACCCTAATTTGGGATTCACATTTAGTTACCGACCGACCTCTTGTTGCGGAATGTTTGCCCGGATTGTGCAAGTATGATAATGAATTACAAGCCTTGATTGCAAATTTCGGTAGGAGTGATTGAGTGGGCGAGTTTTGGTAGAATTTGGGCGAAATTGGAGGACGATTCCACGCTTCCATGCTATCGCAGAGCAGCATCCAGCTGTGGGAAGGTTACTACTCCGCACGAGGCGTTGTTCCATTTCGGGAGAATCATCATGTAGACATAAAGGGTGCTTCCTGTTCCGCGCCCTGGAAATCTTTCTCGTTGCAGAGGCGAAGAAGGGGTACGACAGGGCGGAGGTTTCATCATCATCGCTCGATCTCGGTTGTGGTATGTTCGCAGGGAATTCAGTCCGCGCCCGTGGAGCCTGTGTCTGAATACGGTTCTGTTCGGGCGAGGGAGGGAGGTGCGAATCACTTGCGGTTAGATGGTGATGATGTTAGAATATATGCAGCAACTGACGCCTGTAGTGGGAACGAAGAGTTGGATTGTGGAGAACCGGTTGCTAATGACTCGACGAGCAGTGGCCGGAGGCTGTCCTTGCGCTCCCCTGCTCCTCTTCCTGAAGGTAGTAGACCTGATTCCGAAGCTGAGGAAGATACAAGCGACTTAGGCAGGTCTCCAGATGTGGAACCATCGGATGTCATTGCCGAGCCAGATGTGCCGAAGAATTCGTTTGAAAGGTTTGTGAGGGCAAGGGCGGCGGGAAGAGAGCTCGTGAAGCGAACCAAAGAGGGGCAAAGTCTAGGGTTTGTTACAGAGGAATACTATACTCCCAGGATAGGGGATTATGTCATGGGCATTGTCGCGTCTGGGAGTTTTGGCAGATTTGACATCGACATCGGCGCCAAAGAGTTGGGCCACTTGTTTCGGAAGGACGTGATGCCCCTCGACCTTTGCAACGCACGAGAGATGGCTTGGGAGTTTCAGAATTCGCCTGTCTTTGCTCCGCCTCATGGAATTCGTGTCGTCCACGACGGGGAAGTGTTGAATTTGGCACCAGAAGCGCCCCTGGCTGTGGAATTGGGCACGGTCTTGGCCATGGAGGTGAAGGAGATGGCTCCAAGCGGGAGAGCTTTGCTTTCAGCACGCTCTGTCGCCCGAGAATATGCCTGGCAACGCGTCCGCCAGGTCTCTTGCTACTCACGAATGATATGTGTGGCTTAGAAAACAATGGAACGGTGAATCTATTGCGAAATGAATACGCTTCTTTACTTTCACTCTGGAACAATCATGATTTTGGTTGTATGGTATAGGCGATCACAGGTTGAGTCTTGATTTTGAGAGCCGAGACTTGGGAATTGCAATGCAGAAGAGAAAACGGACACTGTCAGTGTGTTAATGTCTCTGCATGTATTGCAGTTGAATGAGTACAATGCTACTTTCGAGGTCCAGATCACCGAGTGGACAACTGCAGGACTCGTTGCTAAAATTGAGGTAAGAGTTTTAGTTCCCATTGTTGAAGTTTTATCCTTCGATGAGTTTTTGTGTTTATTCTTTGACTGTTAGTAATCGTACTGGAAGGTGTTATCGAACAGTTTTGCATAGAACTTTCTTGCTCAAAGTGAAGTCAAGGAGGTTGATTTTTAGCATCATAGAGTGCGTCTCTTTGCAGGTATTACTATGCAATAAATGCGTCATATTCACACTCGGGGGTTTGCGTGGATGCAAATAGCTTCGTGATCTTACATTTTACTTCTGACAACCATCAAATCTACATATTAAGCTGCTAAGCCTCTTGGGTTTTCTGGGCATACATTCATTTCTGAAAGTAACCAATGCATTGTGTGTCTGTAACTGTCAGGGTTTACGCGCTTTTCTTCCAACTCATTACCTCGTTAATCATGTCCCAGAGCCATCAACCCTGGTATCTGTCTGTTATAAAGAATATGTGAGTGGATTCCTTGCAATTTTAAATACTTGTTTGCCATCATAGCTGGATGCTGTTGGTTATATGCGCTTATTCATGTCCCGTGTAGTGAACTCTTTCCATTGATTGGTTTCTTTGTGAACAGGTTGGACAAAAATTTACTGTGATGATCAGCAGTGTTGATGAGAAGCGGAGCAATGTGGTTATCAGTGAAAAGAAAGCTTGGGTAAAGTGCAAAGCCTTGTTTACCGGGACCGAAATCGCGTTGAACTAGATGATTTCAACTGATGTTGGCTCAAGTTGCTCTTTTGGAGTTTCTGGGACCCATAAAGTTAGGTCTGCATCAAACACAAAGAATAACCACTTCCCACTGATGTTTTAGCCCTGAAAGGTTTCTAGCGACGAGTACCTACCATCATTCAAACTTGCTTTACACTCTGCTCCCAAATATGTGCTGAAGTTTCTGCATGTTATGCAGATGGCCAGGAATGCGTACGTAGGCGCTTTGATTGAAGGAGTTGTGACAAAAATTCACCCTTATGGTGTACATCTTCGAATAAAGGATACAGATATAAGGTGGTTTTTCTTCTCCATCCGTTACTTCTGTCCATGATGTGTTAGTCCATCTACAGTTATAGACCTGCTGTCTTACGCTGCTTTCGTTTGGGTGGCGACCTCCTGAAAGGGCTTTTTATTGGATTCATAACGTCATTTCCTTTTTTTCCAGCGGAGTGCTTCACATTAGCAACATATCCCGGGCTCGGGTTGACAATATTGCAAATGTATTTTCTATGGGGGAAGACGTCAAGGCGATGGTTGTTCCCTCACACTCCAAGAAAAGGCTATCTTTCAGGTACTATCTTAGTTCGTTCTTCGTGGGTGCCATCAAGCACACAACTCTGAATTAATGAGGTCATGTTGATTGCCCGAGATCGTTCCTATGTTGAGGACTCCTTGTGATAATTTTCTTCATTCTTCATTTTAAGTGATAAATCACGTTGACGTTCTGATGGGACTATTGCTGCAGTACGGCTGATCTGGAGACCGATCATGGCTTAATTCTTATTGATAAAGAGGTACGTCGCCTTCCGTATTAATGCTTGTTTCTGAATTTGGTATGGCATTATTCTTAAAGCTCTTGCAAGCTCATATTTGAATCGACATACGCAAGTCGTATAATCTCTACGCAGAAACATATCATTACTTTATGTTTTGAGTATGTTTTTTACACCAGGGTCTCCTCATTTGATGTGTTGCAGGCAGTATTTCAAGGCGCAGAGAGAATTGCAGCCGAAATCGCAAAAGCTTACAAGAATAAGGAGTCCAAATCCGTAGTAGACAACAATGACAGGGTTGAGAAAGTGGATCGGGAAATAGTTATTGCAAACTGGGACTGGTTAGAATTTTTCGACAACACCGAGCTTGATTAGTAAATTGCCCTCATTAACTGGTTCCCAATTGCCTCATGTACTCGTCATGGCTTTCAAGTATTGCGGCTCCTTGCAAGCTTTAAGCAGCTGTGGTTGTAGGCTACCGCATCTTGTGTGATGGTTGTCACAATAAGTAGGTCAATTATTACATCATGATGTAGGGTCGATTTTAGGCACCCTTAAAATCCGCACTTCCAAAATTCATTGTTTATTCTCATATTGTCCAAAAAATACAAGCTATCTGAATCTGAAATCCTCTTTCATTTGCTAATGAGACCCAACAAAAAAAGAGAGTTTAACAATACGAACCATGCTTAGATGTGCATCCGGACAATTCTAGGTGTAGTTAACTTAACCCCTTCATTCTAATGTTTCTTCGAGCTTTTTCGAGCATGTTCTAAACAAATCTTTGATAAGTTTTAACAACTTTTTCAATTTGTAACCATACAATCTTAAAAGTTCAGACTTTCTTACCTCATTTCTGGCTTGATCGAAGTGGTGCATCCGCAACCCCTGCACTGGCACCGCTGGTAGGAAGAGTGCTTGCTGTTGTGGAACAGACATTAGGCGCACACTGGGCAGATTCTGTCCTTGGTCCTGGCCGATCGCTTGATCCTCGTTCCCTGAGGAATTGCGTTCGGTCGATTACGAGAGCTTCAAGTTGAATGTCAAAGCGAGCTCTGCAGGTCAGTCAGTGCATTTGTCCATAACGGTCTATGTAGAAATTTCTGTACGTGCATCCCACTCAATGAGGGTTTTCTGTTTGCTACAATTCACGATGGTAATCTAAATTACGATTCGGAGGTTGGTGTATAGACCGATCAGGAGAGACCTTTCTTTCAGTGAGGGTTCTTGGTTGATCTGGTATGAATTTAAGGGTTTATGGCGTGGGATAGGTGACGGATTGAGTACTCGATCGCGCGTGTTCACTTGTGGAATTATTTAGCATCTCTGCGCTTGTGGCAGTGCTCGGCGTGGGCAAGCGACCGTGCCCCGCTGGAGAAGGCGAAGCCTGTATGTGCAACCGAAATCGTGTTGTCTAACGACGGTGATGGACTTCTGGAAGGTTCGATGCCAAAATCGTTTGTCGCTGCAATGAGCTCGGATGTGGAGGTGCAGGTGTCAGCTCTAGGCGACAGAGTTCTTCTTGGCGTTAACGAAGCCTGTGAAGAAGATCACATTCCTGTCGGCGAAGCGATGCCGTCATGGGAATCCAGAGGGACATGGATATGTCAGTAGTAGCATTTGTTACATGCAGCTTGCGAAATAGCCAACCTGTGGAGTCCATACGAGATTCCATCCCTGAGTGCTGCCAAAATCTTCTGGAGCTTTTGGAACGTACTGTACAGATTTTCTTATATCCTAACGCCAGGTATAAATAATGGTGTTAACCGTCATATGACGCCACGAGTTCTGTTTGAAACTTCTCTCTGCCTCTCAGCAAACCTCCTCCTTGCCGGATTTGTGTGTGGATCAGAGTTTGTGCTTGCAGTTACCCATATCAAATTTGTACTGAACAACGAACACCATTCTTCAATTCTATTGTGACTAAGTCGATCGTCAATTTTATTGTGGGTAGTTGAAATTCTTATTTAGATACATGTCTTGTATCCAAAACTATTGAATAGGATCCCGAGAGGACAACCCTCTATTATCAGGCATGAAGCCAAATGAAATCAAGTTTTGCGTAGCTATGTAATACTGAGGTAATCTACTCTGCAGATGACGTTGAGTTTTTGGAATCCTGCCTCCACAGCCAACTTCCGCACCTCGCACTCTGTTCGCTCTCGCGCATTGCCGAAACAAAGCAATATGACGACGTCGAATTGGAAGGCCAAACGATCGCCGTCATCGAAGACCCACGGTCGGGTAAGTTGCTGTCGGCGACAATCACTTTGCCGTGTGCCGGCAAAGTCTTGAAACAGTTCTTCAATATCCGGAGACAGGTCTCGTCGTCCCAGTTGTGCAATATCGATCCACTGCAGATGCATATGCAAATTAGTCTCTTCGCTACAGGTGTCAAATCCTTTTCAAACTTCTTTGGGGAGGAGGAGAAAGTGGGAGCTTTGTGCACTGGAGGTTGTGGGAAACTGACCTTCATGAAGATGGCGTCGGCGCCGACGGGAACGGATTCGCGGAAGTCTCCACCAACGTGATCCACTCCTGTCAGGATTTCAATTCAATTCAATTTCAATTCTCTGTCATTGCTGCACCCCTAAAGTTCTGCAGTGTAGCAATTCTTGAGATTTCGCAGTCTGCAAGAAGACGATGGAGCGACGATGGATAGCGACCAGTGCAGGAAGTTTACGAAGGAGCCGGTTTCCGCGTCGTCCACGAAGAATTTCCCAACCTGTTCCATCCCGCAGCGACGCTCGACTTGACCTTCTGCTCCTGTTGTGAGTTGTGACCACTTCGCTCAAAATCTGTTTGCACCTCACCATCCGGAGCAATCATTCGAGATACTTGACACTGATGGGCTTCCCCGGCATGCATGGCCAGCTGGTTGAGCTCTTCCGCTTTGAGCCGTGCTTCCTCACCCGCTGCAGCCAGGGCTCCCAAGATGTTGAGACGCACCAGAGATGCCAGTGTGTTTGGAACTATTGACGGGAGCAGCAATCCACACGCCGCCATCCTTACGCTCTTCATGTCGTTGGGTGATGAAGCCAGCTTCTCATGCAGAACAGTACTATGGTCGTCTCCTCCGCTTGCCATGACTTCCGATCCTTCACTAGCAATGAGCAGGTGACGATGATGATCCGCAATGGAGGAGTCTGGTACTAGCAAGAGGACCGTGGAGTGCAGTACTATACGATCTCCATCAGTTTCCGGGTTCTTCATATATTGGTGCTGTAACAACCGTGACATTGGCATGAGCCGGCCGGCATCACGTTTTGAATCACGTACGTGACCAGAAAATTGATGGTGAATCACTGTACGTTGACATGAACGTCAGAAAGAAAGTCCTACTACTAAGTGTACTAAAGAGAGTTCTTTTGCACCACTTGAGGCAATGTGACCAAGAGTGTCTAGCGACATTTTACTGTATAATCATCATGCCTTTAGGCAATGTTGAGCTAGAGATGCCAAGATTTCTTGAATTTTCAGTGCCCAGAGCTCCGAGTAATGAGAAAAAGTGAAGTGTTTGTACTTCACACTTTGAGTTCACGAGGTCAGTGTGACTGTCATCGACTGCCTCGTGTGGTAAAGGTGTCCGACTCGGAGAGAATGTTTTTGCCCTGGAATTAGAATTCTGCTCTTCACTACATTACAGTAAGGTAACAGGTCCATAAAGTAAAATCGCCCACCTCCTGAAATGTACACTATTTGTACATGGCGATTTTTCATGGTATAGGCAATGTATAAATAGTATACATTTCAGGAAATGGGCGATTTTAGAGCCCACTGCATTTGAACTTCAAAAATTCATAACTAATTCCAAAAAGCTCCAAAACATATGAAACAACTTGGGTTAGATGCCAATTCCACTTGTCTTTCAAGGATAATTTACTGAAAAATTAATTTCAAGAAGTTTCACCTCCCCCAAATCAGTTAAATGGTCGATTTATAGACCTGTTACTATATGCAAAGTCATGACCCATGTCAAGATAACGCATCATTTGGAAGGCAAGCAGTTACTTACAGAATACCACATGTTCAATTTTTTGCTTGAAGGATGTGATAACCAACTGTGGCGCATTCCCCAATTTTGCTCTACTCAATTTTCCTCTTAAGTTTCGTTACCGTGTGCTGCCCTAACGTAACTCATCGTTTCGTATTCTGTGGACGTCTTGCCATTTCCTGCATTGAAAGTGGGCACATTGGGTAGCCCGTGTAAATTGGGAAAAGAACCGGTTGAAATTTGAAAACATCATGAAAAAAAACCTGGTGAAAAAATCTATAAAATTTCTATTTTGAGTGAAAAATAGAGAAAATAACCAGACTTGGTACTTGAAGAACCGGTTCAATTGGAGAATTGGAGAAAATTAGCTAGTAAAACTAAAAGGAAAAACTTCCTAAACGCTAGTTTTGTGACACTTTTGGATGGTCAAATATTAGGCTTTATACATATTGTAGAATGGATGATTTTCATACAATTTTTTTGTGCAACTTCTTTAATGTTGTATTCACATGATTGGCTTTTTATACATTTCTATTAAGGCATTTTATCAAGGTATTTTATTTATTTTTAATTATTTATATTTATATCCGAGGTAGTTTATAAAAAAAATGGTGCTTTATCTAGTGTATTTCAATACTTTCAGCTTTCTCCCTTAACCCTCAAAGGATGCAAACCTCCATGACCAAGGTAATCACCAAAATTACTCCAATTATTGAACTAATAGGTGCATTTTTTGTTCTTATAGTGAACAATGAAGTCATCCATTGGCTACTTTTGGGCCTTAACGTCCTTCAAGGGTTAAAAACTTGATTTTGACATTCAAATTATTTCTTCTGCTTTCAAGCAAATCTAAAAAGTAAAGATCCTGAAGTGCAATTTCTACTCCACTTGGAAATTTTGAATATTTTTTTGAAGATAAGCATTTTATGGAAGGTTGAGGATCTATAATCTAAAACATGTTTCTAAAAATGTAGTTACCTAGAAATTTTCTTTACATTCCAATGTTCTACATTGTAATGTACTTCTATTATGAAAATTTCATTTTTTTTGAGCTTCATTTGAATTTGATATTAATTTATTTTTTCTTCAAATTGAACTAGTTCTTCAAGTAAATGGTGATTTGAAAATTTCACAAGAAATTCTGAAAAATTTATGACAAATAGAAGACATGTGATTTCATCTTTGAAAAATGAAACCAAAAAGGTTCATTGATAAAAAGAGAAGAAATGGAGGATACAAAGTGAGGGACTTTCAACTTTGACTACCTATTTATAGTCTCTATCCTTCAGGGGTAGAGATATCCACAAAAGTTGAGGCTTTATACAACTATGTAACTATGTAACAAAAAAGATGCAATCTCATTTAATTTTGCTATTAATGCCCCCCCTCCTCATTTTGATAAATTCAAAATTGTTGACCTGTGTTTAAGAAAAATTCCCCCCCCCCCTTTCCAATGCCGTTGATCTCCAATTTAAAAAGTAAATAATTGCCGTTGATTGTTGTCGTGACAAGCAATCTTAGCTATTGTTCAAGGATACAAATATAGATGCTGATACATAATACACATATATGTTACAGATATAGAAATGGAATCTGGATACGAACATATAGAAATCACATATATATCCCATATTGATTGCAAACAAGACTACTTCCTAAAAAATACAAGTGTAGGGGAGTAGTTAAACTAGCCTAATGTAGAAGGGGTGTAATTAAAAGAGCCTAATGTATAGGGGGGTAATCTCTCACTATGTACCTAGAAGATGCAATCATTGCATCTTTTGGGCTATCCTTATTGTACACTTACTACTAAGGTAGTTAACTAAAAATGATGCAATTTTTTGACCAATAGGTGCATTATTTTTATTTAAGTATATCTACTATAGGTAAATTTTAATTAGATGTACTACTACGCTAACCAATGATTTTCAATAAATTTTGAAATCAAAAATTGAGAATTGTTTCTAAAATTGATTATGGATTGAATACATGAATTTTTTACAAGATTTCTTTTATTTCTTTATGTTCAACATGCTGAATTTCTATTATGGTGATTTTTAAAGAGTTTTATTTCACTTATTTATTCAAATTGTTTTTAACAAGTCAATTTTGGAGTTGGAATAGTTATTTTTTGAGGTTAAACATACTTATTCTCTCGTAACTATTGAAGAGAGGTTCAAAAATCCATATTATACAAATGTATGAGAGATGGTACAAGCTATAATCCACAAACATTTACAACAAATGTATGAAAAAACAAGAGTTCATATACTTTGAACATGTTTGTAAGCATGAGAATCCACAAACACTTAGATGGATGAAAAAACAAAAGTCTGTGTGCTTGGGACAAGTTTGCATTCATTTATTATTCAAAGTTTGAACATTTGGTCCTTGAAAGGTCTGGTGAAGACTGAATATATGGACATGTATTTGCCTTAGAATTCAAAGTATACACTAAAATATGGCACAACATATATTGTTGGATTGAAAATTCAACAACTACATCTTTCATCTTTCATTTGGAGGTCATTTTAATATCTAAACCTTATTATGTTCAAATACAACACCACTCACATTGAATACGTGAACATTTTGCAACTTCTCAAACATGTAAGAGGTGCAATAATGATCTAAATTAGAAGTGCGTGCCATGTCATAACATTCAATAGTTTGCAATATCACGACTTGGACTCTATAGTAGATGGTGTGGAATATTCCACATCCAACATCCAACAATATTTCATTAATAGCTAAATAGATAGGTGGAGGCTCCACATAATGAGCATGGTGCATAAAGAAAAGGCACTGGATATGAATGTTAGGGTGTCATTAAATCTAACTCTATATGAATACAAACTTTTAATTTGTGGCTATTGTATACCTCATTTCATACACCTTGTCTATCAAATAGTTACACAAAAGAAAATATTATGTTGCAACCCAATTTGGGCTTCCCTCACCTTCAAGGGTTAACAATTGTACTCTATATAGTAGAGTTAATCATACAATGTATGCAATGAGGGACCAGGAGCCTGGGTTTATGAAAAACACAGGACAAAACTCCTTGAAGCACCCAAACTTTGTTTGATGGGAGTTTGGTGTTGTACTTCTTTTGTACTATTCCTAATTAAACTTTCCTCCGCCCCCCCTTTCTATAAACTAAGGTTCACTTTACAATTTAACTCTAGTGTACCTAAAATTGTCCGGAGTCAACAAACCTAAAGATCCATCTTTGTGGTTCAAAGTTCCATGGTTGAAACAAACAAACAAAACTCAATTTAGAGGAAAGACTAAAGAACTCGAAGGAATCGTTGAAATTTTCAGAAGCGGCACAAGCACTGCGGCGGGCTTCGTTTTCTCTTGTTCCTCTTCTCGGCGGTTCTTGACGACGACCATTGACCTCCTCGTTCTTCCCTTTCTTCACGTCGCCATTTTCGTCCTCCTCCTCCAAACCCTTGCGCAAGCTCTCCAGGATGTCCACGGGATTTGTGTGTGGCGGCGACACATTAAGCTTAGAAGCTGCTGCACTTGGCGCTTCCCGACTCCCCTTCCCGCACCTCCTCCGCCATTATGGCACGGGCGCCCGCTGGCCGCAACGCGTCGGGAATCGTGGACTCAGCTTCTCGTCGTCGGCTGCTCTCACGTTCACCCGCCATGTAGGTCCGCCAGCGGTGCTCGCGGCGCAGGACGACTCTTCTCTTCAGGAGGTCGAAGAGGTCTCGGTCGAGCCAGCATGGGATAATGCAGCTGGTCCGAAAACGCCTGTGGTTCCTACCAACCAGCTAGTCAGTCTACAGATTCCTAGTAAGTACCGTTGAGCGACTTCAAATTCGCCAGGATTAGCCGTACAATCAGTTGTTTTCTGCATCCGTGCATCTATTTCTATTGCTTCTGGAGCAGTTTAGATTCTCTTGAGGCACTGAGGGAACGTCACACCTCATCGCGACACTTGAAGTGCTGAGCGTAGTTTTTTTTTTTGTGAAGATGAATGTATTATTAAATACATTCTTGTGAGCGGATCGAAGAGGATTCGAACGCACGGAAGAATGCATGATTTGTTACTCAATATGGGAAGAGTTTTAAGAGCTACAAAATTTGACCTATAAATCGACACAAATTCTGATTTTGAGATGGCTTGCATTCTCAAACTCATGGTGCAAGATTTTGGAGTGTTGCATTTAGGTAGTTGTAGCAATTAGTTGTGGTTACCTTAGTTGTACCTCTGTGGATTCTTCTTGATCCATACTTCCTGTCGAATTCCAACTCCAAGGTTTACTACGTTTTCAACGTGGAATGTTGATTATGAATTTTAGTATTAGGTAATGCGGCATGCTTCCTGCTTTCAGGTTTCAATGGTTGATCTATGATTAATGTGTCTTGTCAATAGGGGAAAGCGAAAAATGTTGTCCTAACGAATTTCCTTGCACGGTGATGCATGCGTCAAATTCAATTCAGGAGTTTATTGTATGCTCTCAAATTGTAGAATTATATCTTGGAATCTCATGTTGTTTGCTCACCACTTGCGCGTTCTTCTTCTTGTGTAATCATGCCATGGCTTTGTAAAATCACGAGCTTTCAGGATTATTAGGGAAATTAGGGACAGCTTTCAAAAGCATTGTAGTTTGTTAGCGTTTAACTAATCAATTTAATGGGTGGATTGGCAGAGCCTTTGTCCATTACCGATTTGGCTTTGCCACCGAGGTATGGATCTGATCTACGTGTTGCTTATCAGGTATCTCCTCACGGCCACTTACTAGGAGCTTTCATTTAAAGTACCTGATTTTTAATAATGTTTTCTTTCTTGTGTGGTACTATTTGTAGTTATCCTTGCATTTGCTTTGCTTTCATCATGGCTTGACGGTAGAATTTATGTGTTAATTCACTGCCTTGTTTTCAGGGTGTTCCTGGAGCGTATAGTGAAGCAGCTGCTGCCAAGGCTTACCCTAGATGTGAGGCTGTTCCTTGTGAACAGTTTGAAGCTGCGTTTCAGGTAATGTAGACCTTCTGACTTGCTTCTTCATGGTGGAACAGATTGCTAGGGTTTATGAAGATGGAGCCTTACATGTGTTTAGGATCTCGAAATTATGCTTTTAATCCGGATAGTTGTAGTCATCTATAGAACTATTGGTGATCTCGGTGTTGCATGTTTCAAATGATAGGCTTATTTTGCTTTGGTTTAGTAGTGAAGCAATTCGCTATCATATTTTGCAGTAAGCAGAGTATCTGGATACTTTTCAGCCTTGGTAACTAATTTTTTAAGTTTTGGGATTCCAGGCCGTAGAGCTTTGGTTGGTTGACAGAGCAGTGTTACCAATAGAGAACTCACTGGGGGGAAGCATTCATCGTAACTATGACCTGCTGCTACGTCACCGCCTTCACATAGTCGGTGAAGTTCAACTTGCAGTTCACCACTGCCTCTTAGGAATCCCAGGTGTGAAAAAAGAGGAATTGCTGCGAGTAGTTAGTCATCCCCAGGTACTTAGTGCTTTCCTTAAGGAAATCTTCTCTGTGTTCGTTTTCACTATCAGCATTGTGATACTTTGATGTGAGTTTTTCCGAGACACTAGTCTTAGAACCATTGCATGAAATTACTTTCTATCTTTTGGCACAGGATTTAGGACTACCGTGTGCATCAGTAGCCTGGTGTCTGGTATATGCTAAGGATGTGTGGGTTGCGGGTCTGTTTGTCACGAATGTAAACCAGAGTGTTGGAGTGTATCGCTGGCTACATATTCGCAAATTCTAACGACAATCTTCATTTTGTTAGGCTCTAGCCCAGTGTGAGAACACATTGTCCAAATTAGGGGTGGCTCGAGAAGCTGTAGACGATACTGCCGGAGCAGCACAGGTAATCCAGATTCTGTACACCACCTGCTGTTTGCTCTTTGTTATCGTTTACCAAATGATATTAAAAATCAAAAGCCGATACTACCGTTACTTCGAGTTTTATATCCTATTGGCTTTCTAGCTATAGTACCTACCCACCAGGCCTTGTCACTTATTTCAGCAATTTTTTAAGTAAGTTCTATTTTTTTTAAAGTTTGAAGTTTGTTCCGTTGCAATTCTTCAACTTCCGACTTTGCGTGCGTGTTTTTTTATGAACAGTGATTCACTTTGGTTGCAAATCTCAAATTTAGCGACTGTTTTCACGTTGTATCATTAATGCCTCCTAATTTTGTTTGTAGTTGTGTTTTCTGATACTCCCTGCGTCCCAAAATGATCTTCCGGTTGCTCAAAAAATGATCATTTTTGTTCTTGAAGATTCAGTGAATGGATAACAACTTTCTTGAAATACTTAGAAACGGGTTGAAATAACGTTATATTCAGCCTTAATCCCGAAGATTTTGTCCAAACGGAAGATCTTTTGGGGACGGAGGGAGTACTTATTAAATAGATATTATGTGGAGTTTCAAATGAATTATATCGCTCATCTTATTTGGAATTGCTTTATGCAGTTTATCGCTGCTCATAATCTCCGGGACACAGGAGCTGTTGCAAGTGCACGAGCTGCAGAAATATATGGGCTTGAGATCCTAATGGATGGTATCCAGGTATTATCTCTCAGCACGATATGAAGTTTGTGTGTTTAGCTGCCTTGAATGATCAATTGCATAGCTTATCAATTCTCTTGGCGGGAAGTGACTGTTAACGGTAAATGCCATCTCATGTCAACTTACAATTCTTTTGAACGTTTTTCTGAGTTCAGTAGGTGCAGCTAAATCTCCTTCAGTGAAAATAATATTTGGCTTTGAGATTATTGAGTTTTGTGCACGATTAACATCTTCATCTCTTGAGTTCGTTTGGTTGATTTAGTTCCAAGCCTGAGCTCAGGCATTACAAGCATTTTTTAGGACATGTCGTTCGAGTATTGCTTTTTTAAGTGGTCCTTGAATTCTATTTCATATTAGCGTTCTTGTTTTAGCTTGTACACTGACACAAAGTGAAGGTATGCTAGCATTTCTTCTTATTAAGTGCTTGTGATGATGGTATCTGCAGGATGATCTCGATAATGTTACTAGGTTTCTAATGCTGGCCCGTGAGCCTATTATTCCAAGGATTGACAGACCATTCAAGGTTCTCCTCTGCCTTCCACATTGAGTACCCAACATTGTGTTTGGTAGGCTCACCTATGAGAAGCCTCATCATTGTAGTACTCAAATCTGATGAATTAGAACCATAGCGACGTGTTTTTGAGTTGTCCATGAACGAAGAGATTGTATATCACCAGCTGTCTTCATTCGATCGGTATATTTAAAGATGGGAGTGATCTGGCATGCGTGCATTCTCTTCTCTATTTGTAGGTCTTAAATTTTTACTTAGCGTACTCTATACTGTATGCACTCAGTCATCCCACATTGCTCATGTACTTTGGCAGTTAAACTTGTACCATGGGATATATTGTTGCTTACAAAAGTCCCCAATCTCTTGCTGCAGACCAGTATTGTGTTCACATTGGAAGAGGGACCAGGGGTTCTGTTCAAGGCACTTGCTGTCTTTGCACTGCGGGAAATCAATCTTACAAAGGTATCATTCAATTTTTGAATTCGCTGATTGCTTAAATTTCTGGTCACTGAGATCGTGGTGCTCAAATATCTCATACTTCTTCATTGGATTGGCAGATTGAAAGTCGTCCTCAGAGAAAGAGGCCACTGCGTGTGGTGGATGATAGCAACAATGGAAGTGCCAAGTGCGTTCACAGACTTTTAGTTTCTTAGTGTAACATATATGTTCACTTTAGAGTTGGGACAAAGAATAATCATTCTCTGTTCATTATCTTCACGGATTATTCTAAGGTGTTAGGTCATATCTTCTTAAGCAAGTTATGATCGGAATTGGACACTGATGATGTTGGGTTTTATGTGCAGATATTTTGATTATCTTTTCTATGTGGATTTCGAGGCCTCAATGGCTGATGTGCGGGCACAAAATGCCTTGGGGCATTTGCAGGTACATTGAAAGGCAGTACATTGCAGAAAGTCTGATTTGCCGAGAGATTATGAAATCAGGATTTCCCTTCGTATGTCACATTTTTACTGTTTGCGACGCATGTGTAGTATTCGTTTATTTCTTTGGTGAGCCGTTTGGGATATTTCAAGGCTGACGGAATGAAGACTGGAATTGTTGACGATATTTTCTGCCGAGAATTGACGGTAGTAGTATGGTTTTCTGGTCGTGCAGGAGTTTGCGACCTTCTTAAGGGTACTGGGCAGTTATCCTATGGATGTAAGTCCAATGCGAGCTTGAGACGGCTGTTCCTACATGCAAAGTCAAGCTCAGGGTCATTCTGAGTAAAGACTGTTGTGCACATTGCACAATAGTCATGCCGAAGGGTGGTGCTGTTTTGTACGTGGTTTCTCTCTGCCAAGCTAGATGGATATCAAAAGAATACCCAACTTACAGGGCCTCTTGGGGACGTAGCTGCCGAATAATTTGCTGAGATCTCGTTGGGCACGTTGAGGGTCCGACTCTGATAACGTTGAATTTAGGTACACCACTTCATCAATAACTGCTCAAAGCGGCGTGATAAATATACGAAACAATTGTTGGTGCCGATGTAGGGTACTCTTCGACCTTGTGATGCAGCCATGAGAAGGATGATGCATCAGCATTCAGCATATGCAGAGCGTGTTAGGGCTGTATCTTTCCAGCCTGCATGTATTCCCATGCTCTCTTCCTGGCGCCTGGTGAAGTAGGTGGGGATCAGTTGTCACTGAAGTGGTACCGTCAATTTTGCAGACTGTACGCCTGAACGACTTCGGAATTCTTAGTCGTCACAGAATGTCGAAGTTTTGTCGTTCTTGTTTGGAATTACGCATAACTACGTAATCACTGGGAAACATCAAATGGAACAGCTACTTCGGTTGCTGCACCTCATTGTGGCCCGTCTTAACGCAACGCCTCAAGATTCTTGCCATGAATCTTACACCATATATTCATAAGAACCAAGGGTTGATTTTTAGCACTTTGAGAATTTGTAGCTTACTCATATATTGCTGACAAGTTGTATGTGAAGGAAATCTAAATTCTCCTTTGATTTGCACTAGCCACAACATGCCATGTGCTTATTAAAAAATTACTGGTTTGAATTAATTGTGTAAGAAATTGACCTCAATATAGGGTATGTCCCTAATTAAATTGCTTCTCATTCATAGACTCAATAGAATTTAGTCATACAAGTGTTAAATGGAAACAAGTATCTTAATTGCACACTAGGACAATCTTTGATTATGCATATGTATTGAATTTTGAAAATATATGGAACATAAAGTATTATGAAAAGAAAATTGGCAAGTTGAGCAATAGGAACTATATTCAATGTTTAACCCCTAAAGGACCATGACTATGTTTTTACCGAAAATGCTTTGGAGATGCCATTTCTAGTACAAGTACCAAACTCTGAAGAAAAAAAAACATTTTTGGACACATGTAAATGTAGGATCTTGTAGTATGTTGACTTGAGGACATGTAAAAAACATTTCAAAAATTTTCACCATGTGGATTACAAGGCATGAGTTTTTGAATTCATAAAAATCCTTTTGGGGGGTCTTGCAAAAAAACAAGGTAGTTGCACTACACAAGTTCACAATTGTATGAAAAAATGTCCAAAATAGTGATTCTTTTTTGGATTCATTCTTTTAAGGCAAAACTTTCAAATCATTTGGAATTGTACAACATATAAGAAAAAAATAGTAAGTGGAAAGAAGTAGAGAATGATTCAAAATACTAAATTATTAAGAATTTAGTTATGGAATTGAAAAATGTCAATCCTAGTGGTTTTAGTGTTGTAATAAACAATCTACATCCTGTGATTTTAGTGTTTTCAGAAATATTGAAAATTGAATTAAATAAAGGACTTCAAAGGTTTATTTTAGAATAGAGAATCCATAATTGTCTGTAAACTAAAAAACTCCTCATAACTTTCATCTTATTAATCAAAATTGAATGATTCAAAGCTTTTCATGCATATATAAATCTTGCAAACTAATTCCAAAATTTTATTTTTTATAAAAGTGATTTTTTTTACCTACTCAGACTAACCAATTACACAAAAAAATAACATTTTAAGCCATAACTTTTGACTCATATTTTCAAATGTTATGAAAATTAGTGCATATGAAAGATATTCCTTGTCTCCACCTGTTAAATTTCAGCTTAAAATATGCAAATCTCTAGTCACACATACCTACCCAAAATTTCTATATTGCCAAAAAAACTCATGTTGGTCCTTTAGGGGTTAAAGTATACTAATTATGTACACTAGTATCCAAAAAAGAAATCATTCAAATGGCTTTTTATAGTTTTGAGTGTTTTGTTGTAAAGATGTCTTCAATGGTAACAACATACATGCTCACCAAATCTAGCTTTCTTTTAGTTAGAAATCAAAATTATTATCTTTAGTTGATTAGGCCCACCAAATACATCTCTAACATTTTTATGCTCTACACTTAGAACTTGAAATTACTGTCATTAGAAGTACACTCTAGAATATTTTGATTATGCACAAATTCAAACAGTGGACCATAAGATGACCTCAAAGGAGTTATGAAAATGATCTTCTTTTTTTGAATGAGTTCAAAAAAAGAAATAAAATCAATTCAGTGTAGTTTATAGTTTTCCACTCCACTCCAACTTGAAAGATTGAAAAATATTTATAAATTGAATATTTTATTGCAATCCAAACTTTAGACATAATTCTATGGTGTGTTAATTTTCAAATTATAAAAATATACTTTTACTCCATGATATTCCAAACATTGATGTACAACTCAAGGAGAAGATTTCAAATTATTTGAAAATATTGTGCACTTGTTATGAATCTTCTTTTATAATTTCAAAATAAATTAAAAAAATCATGCCGGTTACACTCCAAAATCCCGTGAAATTTTATCAAAATTTCAAATGTTTGTCTTTAGGATTTCCCCGCTTGGATTTCAAACCAAAAATTTGCGCTTACACATGAAATGACAAAGAAGCTCAAAAAAGAACTTGGGCCTTAGGAAATTGGGGGTGGGGTGTGTGCTCAGCATTACACAGCCGACCGAGAGACACATCCTCGCCCATCAGGACCTCTCCAATGATCTCCAGAAACACGATTCCCGTCAATAGCTACATTTCTGGCGTAACTGCAAAACTGGGGACTCTGCGACCACTCACAACAGAAACCCGAAACACCACACAACCACCACAACTGCGCAACATTGGCCTCCACCACAAATTATGATTCTCAAATAAATAAAGAGGATAGTACCACCTGGTCCCTAAACCTGTTTAGAATCTACTCATACTCTGATCATCATGCACTTCGTAACCATGTAGCCTGCATAATTTTCCTAAACAACATACTTCTCAAAGAATAAGGTGGCACCAGACAACATTCCAAATTCTACAGAAACTGAAGAACGCTCCACCCCTTCAAAAAAAAAAAGAGAACTTCTACAGGAAAAAAAAACTACGACAAAAAAAGAAACAGATCACATTAAATGCTGCAGCTATTTTTAGGCTCAGTCCTCTACTATGAATTGTCCTAAACCATAAACTAACAGCTAACAGCAGGCCACTACGCCGCCAACGGACAAATCAGCTGCCTCCCAACCGCGACTCCTCCCTCCCGACATTCCAGCAACATGGCAACGTAGTCAAAATCCTGCCTCTTTTACTTTCAGAAAACTAGGTCGATCCACCTGCCGTCACACCACCACATCAAATCGTCAGAACCCGACCCAGACTCAGCTTCCCAAACACCACCACCCCCCGACCATGAATGCCCATGCCAACATCAAAATCCTACCCACCCACTTAAAATTACGACCACATCTATCACATCACCACGGGATTTTTCACACAGACCACAACCATGCCCCTCATATATGGAACGCTACCACTGCGCACCCACAATTCCTAAACCGCACTACTGTATACAGATCTATCACCACACATCCAACACGCTATTTCCATCGGTCCCCCTTCTGACTTGCTATTTATTAAAAGCCCAGCAGGAATGGCTCCCCTCCATATACACCACACCTCTCCATCTATATACACCAAGCACGGATTCTGACCAGTAAGTCGCTATCCATTCTGCCCTTCTCCACACCAACAAGACCTAGAGACACACGCACCACATCCAAGACTGCTAACCACCCAACCACATTCCAATTCCACCCTCAACACAATCCACACTTCCCCTCAAGCACAGACAAAACACGCACGACTGACCACACACTCCACATTGCCAGCTAGAACTACAACTATAGTAGTTTCCATAAATAAGCAAAGGACCTTATCAACATCTGCTGCCCTCTAAGCCTCGTACGCAACCAAATGCAGTGACTAGCCAGTGCGGTCACCAGCGGCAGGGTAGGGCCTGAATCTGGCATCAGGACCTCGCTGTGTCTGTCTGCCTGCCACACCATATCCCCCACCATAGCCTGACGTCCCGTTCACCGCTCCGTCCGCTGACGCCCCTCCGCCCACGCCGAACCCCCCTCCCGTCCCGCCTCCCACCGATCCCGTCGCCGCCGAATTATACGACTCCGTCCCCGAAGATCTCCACGTGTTGTCGGCGTATCCCGAGTATGCATCGCCGTAACCTCCCCCGTAGCTCCCGCTACCCGTCCCCGCCGCGGTTGTCCCGTAACCCCCCGCGCTCGATCCGTACTGACTCCCCCGTCCGCCATACCCACCCGACGATCCGTACCCTGCGTCGCTGCTTCCGTAACCGTAACCCCCGCTCCCATAGCCCGAGCTCACTGCAGCCCCGGCACCGCTCCCGGTTGTGCCCCAAGCCGCATTGCCGTACCCCGTCATGCTCGAGTTCCCGCTACCCCCGTAGCCCGTGGAGCTCGCGCCGGTACCGTACCCAGCACCTCCACTTCCCCACGCACTCCTTCCCCCACCGGGCGCGCTACCATACCCCGCACTACCTGCACCCCCGCTGCCGTAGCCTGCAGCGCTACCGTAACCACCCGCGCCCGGCGCGCTCCCGTAGCCTGCACTCCCGTACCCTCCCGCGGCACTGCCATAGCCCACGCTGCTGCCATACGCGCTGCCCCCGTAGCCACCGTTCATGCCCGCGCCGTAACCCCCGCTGCTCCCGAAGCCCGCACCACCGTAGCCAGCCGCGCCGTAGCCCGGGTACCCCCCGCGCCCGCCCGGGCTTGGGCCGTAGCGGCTGTCGCCGCGGCCGCCGTGGCCACTGCCCCCGCCGGGACTCCCTCCGCCGTAGCCCCCACCCTGGCTGTACCCCGATCCGTAGTTGCCTCCCCCGCGCCCGCCTCCGCCTCCGCCAAAGCCTCCCGTGGCCCGCCCGCCCGACCCTGCACTCAGCTCCTTCGGAATGGCCTTCTTGACCTCCACCATCTTGTCGTTGAGCTCGTGGAACGACTTTTGGATCACGTTCTCAACTGCATCCTCAGAATCAAACGTGATGAAGCCAAAGCCCCGAGGCCTTTGAGTATTGTGGTCATACATAACAACCACATCTGTAATAGACCCAAACTGCTCGAAATACTTTTTGAAGTCATCCTCTGTAACTGTCGAGGCTAAGCCCCCCACAAATATCTTCTTTGTCCTAGTCTGAGATGTTGCTGGCCCTTGGCCACCCCCGTTGTTGCTCCTAGGCATATTCTGCTGCTCATCCCTCGGCACAGCTTTTTTCGCTTCCACCTAGATTGAGAAAAAAGATTTAAGCAAGACAGGCTACACTAGTTATATAACTGCCGCGGGCTCCAGACACCGACCGACTGACACATCCTCATACACCAACACCACACCACACGCACGCACGGACTCCCTCCACCAGTAACCTCTCGCGCTCATCGCAGCATGCATCCCTCGCTCTCTCTCTCGCTCTCTCTCTCTCTCACCCTCACCCTCGCCTAGTTCGTCGCTGCCCTCTCTGCTCTGTTCCGCTCTACAGCGACACACGTAGTCCTCACCCACACCAGCGTACAGCCTACGACCTACACTACGGGGTCCCAAAAACATTACTCACCGTTCTTCCGTCGATGGTATGCTTCTCGCCTGCCACGCGATCCGCCACGCCGGGGTCCGCGAAGATGACGAAGCCGAAGCCGCGCGCGCGTCCCGTGGCGCGGTCCTTCATAATAACCGTCTCCGCGACCTCCCCATACGACTTGAAGTAATCGCGCAGCTTCTCCTCCGTGGTCTCCCACGAGATCCCTCCGATGAAGAGCTTGCCCTGATCGGAGTCCATGGCGTCCCCTTCCCCGTCCAGCGTGCCTGGCGGATGGCCCGGCGTCGAAACTACGACTGCGTCCGGGACACGATCGAGACTACTACTCCACACCGCTCAGCAAATGCACCCAAGCTCGGCAACAACAGCAATAACAGACACAGACACAAACGCACAGTGAAGACGAATGCAGGCGACAACCCCCATCCGACGCGCGAACCAGAGGCCGCGGTGGGGCGGGGAGGAGCGGGATCCTGGGCTAGGGTTACAAGGAGAGCAAAAACAAACACAAAAGCGACGACGAAAGGAAAGCCCAGCCAAAGGCAAAGGCAAAGGCAAAGGGGGGGAGCACCAAGGCCCGCCTGCCAGCGGGGAAGGCGACGACGGCACTGGCCAAGAAACGGCAACTTCTGTCCGTCGGTCGGTCGGTCCGTCCGACACGCGGTCCATCCGTCCGTCGTTCAAACCTCGTTCATTTGGGTCTCAAAATTGAAATCTTTACTTTTTCCTCAAGTGGAAGTAGGCTTTTTCTTTTTTCTTTTTTCATCTTTCTTTTCTTTTTAAAGAAATAATTCAATTTTTATTTAATCCATTCATTTTTTAATCTTATTTTATAATTTTTACAATTTTTTGGGCTTATATCATTAGCTTGTACAATTTGTACAATTATTAATAGTATCAAATTGGACATGAAGTAAGTTCATTTTTTGAAGATTCAAGAATTGCTCGAGATGAATGAGAAAGTCTTTGAACAACACACTAACTTGAAACACTTTCTTCGTCATCTCAAATATGGATATTATAGCACTTTGGGGTTTTAAATGTACATAAAGACACCAATTTTAGGGTGAAAAAATTCATGAAGTTTGTTACAATATAACACTTGGGGTAGCAAGAGGGCTACAATTCACCAACTTCCATTGAAGAAAGAAAGATATTGCAAATGTGGTTGGTTTATTTACTAACACTTCTTATTACGGTCCATCCACTACAATATTGTTTGTCTTTAATACAAAAAACTTGTCACAAGGTTGAAATATTTTTTCTTTGTATGAGAACATTTGTTGGAAGTTTGAAACTTTGACATGAAATGAAGGTTTGATGCAACATTGTCAAGATCAATTGAAGTGTATTTCATTTTACTTGTGACTTTAATGTCCTAATTTTAATTTTCCTCCAATGAATTTTAAGAAGATTTGATACTAGAAAGGAGTTGATTGTTAACCTAGAATTGAGATTTGTGTAATGCAATGAGAGAATATGTCTTTGAAGATCGTCTAAAAATGGAAAATCTTTGGACTTTCAGAAATTTTTCATGTCTCAAATCTTTCTCTTTTCAAACTTTTTGAACCTTCAAGACGTGACCACAACAAATTAATAGTACAATCTACCTCTTTTGCACAAAAGATTCTCTAAAGATCAACTTAATACACTATTTGGGTGATTCAATAAGAAACACTTGTCCTTTTTTTTATCCCCTTGACCTCATACACATGGTTTTTTGCTCATAACTTTTACATTGTGTATGAGGTCACTTGTCAATTTTACATAAAATTTGAAATGAAGGTACATGTGGTAGTTGTAGACATTGTGTAATTTAGAATTAGTACATTGAACCATTTTTATCTTTCGCATTAGCACCTTCAAGTTAGGTAAAAATAGATTTTTGAAATTTGAATTTTACTATTTTGATAAAAACAAACACCAAAGTGTCCATTTTCTTAGCATTTTTCATTGCCTTTTTTAGGACATAACTTTTAAAGATCAATATTTCTAGTTCTGAATTTTTTTAAACATACTATTTTCAAAGCTTCACAAATTATTCATATTTTTATTTTATTTAAAAAAAATTATTCCAAAAGTCACACTACTCATAAAAATAGGCCATTTTGAGACAAAAACAACAGGTCATTCTTGCAACAACCTAATTACACATTGTACACTAGTTTTTAAACCACTGTCAGTATAAGGTAGCAACACCCATAAGCGTGAGTGTACCTTGATACCAACTGTAGAGTTCCCTAAAAATGCTCCCAAAAGTTTCTTGAAACCATGTCCATGCTTAACTGCGGTTGGTGGTCCCTGATTTTTTTAGATTTTTGTACTAGAATCGAGGCAGATTTATTAGAGTGCGGTATAGGGTGCCCTAGGGAGTTCAACTTTGAAAATTTGTAGAAATTAGATGCCTTATCCAAAAATTCTAATTTTTTTATTGAAAATTCATGATTTTCAATTGCTAACATTGAAAAAATATTTTTTTTTGAAAAATTTGCCTCCAATTATGCTGAATTGCTTAATTTGACGGTTATGGGTGTTCCTACCTTACTTCCAAAATGAAGTTCTTCTTGAGATGAAGCATACTTGCACTCTTTGAATTGTGGAATATTTGCAAAGAGTTTTTCAAAATCTATACTAAACAAAACAATCAGTTTGCAAATTAACACAAGGATCTACTAAAAGTTTCTTTGAATGGGTAAAAAAACGAGTTTCCATATGCACAAAACACGTTGAAATCCATTCAGCATCTAAACCTTGAATGCAATGCCTGGGAGGTGAGAAATTAAAATGCACCCAAGGAATTTTTGTTGGCAAGTTTGCAAATAGGAATCGTAAACAGCATCAACACTGAACAGCTCACTGAGACATAAATAACTCGTACTGTTTCTGATGTACTGTGCATCAATCCAGTTGCAATAATTGCTCAACTAAAATAGAAAACGCAGACTAATTCATTCCTATAGTCGGCATATGGGATTCGACTTGATGAGTCTCAGATCAACCTGTAAAAAATAAAGCATGTTAAGGTAACTTCCCCCCAAATCGTCCAAATGAGCATTTGCGCATGGTTCCAATTATTAAATTTTTGATACTGAGTAAAATCAAAAAGGGATCCTTAAGAGATACTAAGCATGCACTTCTCAGACACTGTGAATACACTATGAATTCTCATAGAACGTGGTACCCAAAATCGACACACAATGCTGTAAATTATAGGCTGGAATCTGTAGCTTTAGAAAATGTAATTAGGTGCAGTTGCCGGTTTATAGAGCATGTGGGAAGAAACGGCCGCAGTATGTATCCGCAACAAGTTCTTTTCGGCTTCGTCCCTTTTCCATACCTGATCGCGTAGATTTCAACAATGAATTCAAAGACAAATTGAAGTAATGCAGGACCAAAACTGTACTTTCAGCATCATTTCCATGTTTAACAACGTCGGAAGATTATGAGAGACATGAGCAATTCCTCATGCTGAAGCTCAGAGAGCATTAACTGTAAAAAGCAATATTGATACAATTAAAAAAGTTTATATTTTGTATTCAGAGAAGAATACAAAATATAAACCTCCGATACAAATGAAGTAGAACAAACCCCAAGAGGCTAATGATAGACATACCCAATCGACCCATAACCTCCTGTCTCATGTGTCTTTTTAACAAGTTCCAAATCAACAGCCCGAGCTGGAGCTGCAGGTGCAGGTACAATCACAATGGTATTTAGAACACGAACAGTTGTAGATTACGTTTAGATAAGCAAATCAAGTCAGTTGTAGAGTTCTGTTACTTCGAGAGTCTTGCAATATTAGACAAGATTCATGAAGTACCACGTATTCTATAAACAAACTATGATACCATTGAGGTACATGGTCTGAAAGCTTGGCACAAGAAAGAAGAAAGCATCATGAAAGGATGGAATGTAGGCCCGAAGCACCGTTAGGACGCACCAGTTTCTCAAGCTCATGTAGCATGCCGAGAAATTTCTTCAGCTTCTTTTCAACCTGCGTACGTTAGCTCTTAAAACAGTGCAGTCTGAGGCTGTTTAGGAGACGTATAGCTATAAGTATTGGACATGAAAAATGAGGGGAGATTTGGTTTATTGTAGGCTTCGAGTTTGTCCTTCCAGCAATTGAACAACTGCTGACAGAGCCTCTTCAGCTGAAGCTTTACAGCTTATCAAGGCAGGTTTTGTTTTTTCTGTCAGTGATCTCTGCATGATAAATAAAGTCCAACGGGTTAATGGTCATTACGACGTACGCTCTACCCGACTCCTGCCTCTCTGAAAAAATCAGAGAGCCTCCTCCGTTCTGCAATATAAAAAGCCTCCTCCGTTCACCAGCCATGTCTTGGAATTGGGCAATCACTCAGCTCATCTTCTGGCGATGTGAATTATTCCAGTTTAAACACTTTTTAAACACGTTTTAAAAGCTTTGCAAAGTAACAACAACAGATCATCCTAATCACTGCAGCAGATCCTAACAATTCAGCTGTTTCTGCATACCGTCAATAAAACAAGCATTGAAATGAAAGATACACGGTCAGTCACGAAAAAGATATCAAGCACGAAAATAATCACATTGGGTTCATGATCACTTACTCCATTTGCAAACACTGCCTCACTCATCTTGCTGCTCTGCGTGTCTTCCTTCCGCTGATGCACCTGCACATTCATCGTGCTGACGCCACTAGCGCTGTGCAAGTGCATCAACGGGAAGAAAACACTCAAAGCAACAGGATGTGTGAGACAGACTCCCTACCCAGGTGGCTGAGCTCTTCAATGTCCGCTGTAAGGCGCTTCTCGATGACATCAGTTGCCTGCTCACGCCTAAGCGCCCCAGCCACAGACGGCCTCCCACCCATTTGTCGCAACTGGAAACAATGGCCAAGGCTCAGCTTACTCAAATAATGTTAAAAAACTAATCGGACTCAAACAATCAATGCCATTACAAACCACAAGAAACGCGCGAGCAAAGAAACCAAACCCAAACTATCAAGTCACCAACACAGAACCAGTTCATCAATGCTTCCTACATCCCTTTCTCGATACTCGCATCAAACATAAATACGAGCCAAAACCGCGAACAGCAATGCTACTAACCCGCACACGTTCCATCTTCAATTAGAAGGCCAGAACTGCTCCATATCGCCATTGCCCCCACCGAATACGATCCTTCATGCAAAAACGCAATGCAGAAAGCGGACAACCTCCATACCGCGCTAAACCAACCCCGCGCGGCCGCGCCCACCTCAAACTGGGAAGAAAAGAGAGCTCCCGCTGCGCGCGCAGTCACATATATACCACTCCTCGTCGCCGAAGCAAGCCCTCATTTGTACATCGCCCTCTCCCGCACCCAACCCGAAACCCCACACCACCACCGCAACCCTAAAACCAAGCTCCCAATCCGTGACCTAACTCGCGTGCGAGACGTACTCCCCAGGCCCGTGATCACGGGAAGCGCGTGACAAAGAATCTTTCTGTGTAGGACAGAAGTGCAGATGAGCTCATCTTTGGAGGCGCTCAATCTTTGGGCGGGTTTCTTCAGTGGGAAAATTTTCCCCAAGTGCAGAAATAGATTTTCATAATTTTTCAGACTTTTATTTCTCAAAACATGATCACTATGAATTTTTTTTGGTTGAGGATTGTGTTCGACCCATATTGGTCGTATAGACCTTCCTATTTCCGACCAAGGGCTCATTGCAAAATCCACCAAGGGTTGGTTGTGATATTGGGAGTCTTGCCGCCGATCGTAATGCGCCACAATCGCGATGGGAACGGTGCCATAATTGATTATTGTTCATCTCTTCTTACACGAAAGGAAAGCATCATGCATTGCGAGAATGGAGGGGTGATCGGGAATGGTTTGTGTCTTGTATGTATGAGAAGGGGAAGGTCTTGCCAAGTCAATTTGACCTCGGATGAATGCTCTTGGTGTTTTTTTAGGCAAATGATCTCCACGGTACCCAAAAGGCTGATTTTCATGCCTGAATATGTCCTTTTCTGGATTTTTTGCTAATATTTTGCTTCTACCTTTCTACACAGATGTATGATTACCTCAATCTCAACAAAATTGCTTCATAACTAACTGGTTGTAAGATGTCCAAATGCACTTAAAAAAGAATCAAATACTCCCTCCGTCTTGAAACGATTGTGGTCACAATTTTGTTGATGTTTTTTTGAGCCAATTTCACCATATTGTGAGAAACATAATTAAAGAAGGTTCCAAGTTTTATATCACTTGAATCTAAAATGAAGAATGTTGCATGTGGGAACTTATAGTCTCTTAGAGGCTTCAAAACCTTTCTAATGCTTATAAAAGATGAAGTGGTCTACTACCTTCCTAGCTCATACAAGCAATGACTCCATTCTCTAAGCCTATATTAGCTTGGGCTTCTAACTTTTGTGTAGAAATCCCTACAAATACATTGTTATAGAATGTTGTAATTATTGTAGTCTTAAAGGAAGCTATTGTCTTTTAAAGATTTAACTTGAAGTATGACTTTAGAAGATAAGGTTTAGGAGAGTGAAGCGGCTAGGATTTAGAGATGGTTAGAGCGATGCACTAAGTTCCTAGGTTGCCTAACTAGGCGCATGTAGGTTCCTTCATTGCGTTGTGTGTAGGGAAATGAGGGTGATGCCAAAGCTCAAAGTGGATTTGTAGTTTGCACAACATTTGATTTTTGTGGCACACGTAAGTGGCCGGTGAAGTAAAGTGTATTGTTTCTGATCTGGCGGGCTGAGATACTACTGCTTTCTATTGCTAATGCGGCTTGGAGAAAGTAGCTTCACTAGTTGTCCAGTTTAAAACTTGTGGTCCACAACGCACAAGCACGTTAAATTCTAGATCTACAACAACCCAATGTAAGTGACTTGCTAAGCTGTTGGTTGCAACCACTCCTAATCTCTATTTGTTATGGTTTGCTTTCTTACGGTCTTTGCCTTATGACAACCTGTTGATCTTTGTAAACCTCTTCACCCGTTGTCATATTCTTCTTTCTTACGATCTTGGCCTTATAACAACCCATGTTGGGTATGCATTACAGTCAAAGTTTGTTTTCTTTTGATCTTACCTTATGACAACCGGTTGATCTCTATATGTACTCTAGTAATCTCTATCCCAATCTTGCCCTTTCATATTTTTGTTTGTCTCTAGATAAGATTCCTTATTCTCTTTTTTAGATATAGACTCAAACTCTTGATCCATTCCAGATTGCAAATCTCATTGCAATAGCCTTCTATAGTAGCTTGTTTTTGCAACAACATTGTAATCTGATCTTGTGCTTTCAAGCTCTTTAGCAATAGGTGCTCATCTAGCAACTTCAACAATCTGCTTGAGCATCAACAACCCGCACTCTTCAACCTTGCCAACCCTTGGAGCCAACCTGAACCGGAAATCAAGCAACCAAACCTCAGACGGCCAACAAAGGAAGGAGGGTATACAAAGCAATTATGGAAAGTTCCATAATATGGAGATTGAAGTTCTCCAATTCAAACGAACGCAAGAAATCTCCAAAGGCAACAAATTCTAGTAAGCAAACCAAAAGCACCTTTCCTATAGGACTCATGGAAGCACCAACCAAATTTTGGCTTGGGATTATAATTGTGGAAAAAATTGCCGTGAAAGAAGGAGTATCCATTGAAGAATGCAAATTATGGAAAAGGTGGGCAACATTTCAACTTCCTATTGAAACTGAAATTGATCCTAGGATTGGACTATCTTTGTGGGGATATTTTTTGAAAGACTTGATACAGATTATACCCATGGTGAAATACTTGCCAAAGCAACTAATAGACTTGAGCATATGGACATTGATGCTGGATCAAGATTGACTGAACCTATCTACATCCCTTGCAAAGAAAAAGAGAGAAATAAAAAGCAAAAGTTTTAGATAGGGACTATCAAGTTGCATCTAAAGAACCCTAAGACAGATGGAATCAATATGGTCAAAGGATTGCGACCTTTCATTTTATGTCTAGATTCTAATGTCTCTATTCTAGGAAAAGTTTGCAAATGTTATGACATAGTAGCGAGGAATGCATTCCTCTTGGCAAAGATTGAGAACCCTAAATTACACCTCATTTCAGCTCAAGAGTTGCATAGAGATGTTCTTTGAGAGAGCTTTTGTAGAGGCTATGATTATGAAATCACTAGTGTGCAGAAAGTGAAGGAAGAAACATGGGAATGGCTTATTTCCACCACGCCAAACTAAGCGAACAAAATTATACAGTATCTTGGTGCTCTACAAGCATGAGCTCATAAAAGTTATCTCTCCACACGCAGACAACGCAGAAAGAAGAACTAGAGGAACTAGAGGTGATGGTCTCACAGAGGAAGAACTCAAGAAAAAAAATGCCACTATGCTCTATTTAAGGTAAACTATTCCATTCCCGACTAAATGGGAGCAAGCCCATTGTGGGCTAAATCATGCTAGTGGTGTACATTTCAAAACTTGCATGTACACCACTAACATAATTTAGCGTATAATGGGCTTGCTCCCATTTGGTCTGGAATGGGGTAGAATACCTTATATGGACTACACAAGATGAAGAAGTTTGAAGATATCAAAGATTCCATCAAATCAGTTATTGATGATTTTAATGTGGTCTTATTCTATTTTCCAAGGCAAATTGGTGAACTCCACAAAGAGACAACGAATGTTCAATGTCTCAATTCTATTATTTACAAGCAATGGGTTGGAAAGATTGTAGAAATTTCCCGCAAACATGTTAACTTCACACCCCATCCTAAAAGCTTAGATGGTGCATTCCCTCCCACAAAAGAAGAGCAAGAGAGATTCATTTTTTGTGATGTCACAACAACAATTGTTAGTACCTTAGAAGCAACAAAAAATGCTCCACATTCAAAGGGAAAAGTAACTTAATTACTCACAATGATATTGAAGCCATAGTTGAAAGTGTAGTGGCCAAGAGAAATGATCAATTCAAAACAGAGATCAAGACTGTGATCCAACAGGATTTGGACCATTTTAGAACAAAGTTATCTATAGAAGCAATGCAAGAGAAGAAATAATTTCAAAAACTTTAAAGGATGCAATGCAAACCTAGATGGAAGAAGTCAAGAAGATACTTGCATTGGCAATGCAGCTCTAGATATTCGTTATGGCTAAAACAATCTTTATGGAGGTTGAAAACTAATATGGCTAAACAATCTTTTAGTTTGCCATCCAAAAATGTGTACTTACACAAAAAAAACATTGAAAAAAGATAAGGAAAAAAACATCAAGAGTCATGTGATATACTCCCAAAAAACAAAACAAAACAATCCAAAATATAAAATCTATATTAATCTCAATAAAGTGATATTATTAAATACCAAAAAAACATACAAACAAAAAACAAAAACACATGAAAAAAACAAATACAAACACCCATAATCAACATAAACAAACAACAAATAACATCAAAACAACAAAATATATTATTAAACAACAAAACAAAACAAACCATAATAATCAACAACTCACAATTTTTCATAGGAACCCAAACCAACATAATCACATACATGAGGCTTGGCCTTTCGACTCCATCCAAAAACATGGAAAAAATACACACTATACGATAATGAAGCTCAAAGTAGATATTTTTTTTTCAGTTATTTTGGATAAGGTGGGAGGTGATTGGAGTAATAAAGGTCTTTTTATGTGAACATATAGATATAATGAGTCATTACAAACACCCAAACAAAACCATTCATATCTTCAAACAACAATGCACAAAATTTATATAATCAACACCAAATAACAAAAAAAATAAAAATAAAAACCTTTTCACCCAAAGCAAACTCCATCCCTACAGAAATCACCACAAAACCTACAAAGTACCAAAACTCCAAAAGACATAAAGAAGGCTTGGTCTGTCGGCCTTGCCAAAAGATTATTAATTAAATATGCTTCACCACAAATATCACTTCTTATATGTGGAGACATAGAATCAAACCCCGGTCCTATGCCAAACGTGCTACAAATACATCTGCCGTCACATAAAAATAGATAGAAAATGTATTTTATACCATGTTCAATTAAGCTACTACCAAAATATGAACACCTAGCAAAACAACTCTCGCCAATTTTGACACAATACACCCAAAACACCTAAATGCAACTACAAAATATCCACACTTAACAAATTACATTCACCAAAATCAACACCATCTACCATCACACATTCTATTTGCATTAATTACTACTATCATTCTCATAATCTCAACATGAAATCAATTACTAACACAAATTTCTAATTTGGATTGGACGAGTATGTTATTAGAAAAATTGACCTTATTGCAAAATCTTCTAGAAAGACATATTGCAATTCCACACCCATACATACAATTTAAATTAGATAAACAAGACATCATTAATCCGACCAACTTTATTCATAATGATATATACAACTCTATACAACAAAACAACAAACCACCCAACTTCCAATTAATGATAAAAATTTCCTTACCTGAAAAATTACTTACAAAAACAATGAAATGCAAAGAACTTATACCCGAATATTCCCACCCACCCCAACCATTAAAATTACCCCAACTCTAAAATAAGAATCTCACTCAATAAATTTCAGCACACAAATAATCACATAGAATGCTTCATCACTAAGCACAACTCTACCAAATATACAACAATTGGTTTCAAACACTCCTAACACTCCAACAATTATTGCAATTCAAGAAACCAAACTAACAAGCACCAAATCTACCAAATTCATACAAAACCTATTTCCACAATATAAATTGATCTTCAATAATACACATGCACTAACAAAATGCATCAGACAGAGAATACCATATACTCCTGCAAGAGGCGGACTTTTCATACTAATTATTAAACTTAAAATATGCATATCCAGGTAACATTACAAAAATCCCTACCCCAACAGTAATCTCACCATATCTACAAATAAATCGAATAAACAATCAAACCCTACAACCATGGTTAATATTACATATGTATATGCCCTCACATACAAAGATACTAGACACATACTAATGATACAACAAAACATAACCCAACAACTAGTACTATATCTCAATCACACATATATCCTATGTGGAGATTTTAATAGAGACATAGCTCTAATTGGAAGACAAAACAATCTCATTACAACAACAATATAAACAAAAAATCTAGAATAGAGAATTTTTACAAATAACCTTCAACTATCATACATCCCACTAATAGCCCGTACTCTAGACAAGGAAGCCATAACTACAACGATGTAAATTTAATCGATGGATTCCACATAAACTCACCCAATAATGCCCTCTATACATCAACTACAAATAATGACTATAATCTAAATTTAGACCACTCTCTAGTAATACTACATATTCCACCAAATATATTACTTGCTCACCCTCTTCCAAAAATAGACAACCATCAAGAATACTAAACCCTATCCCATAAAGTAACATTGAAAAATTCAAAGCAATTTTCTTCATGGAAAATGTGCTTCATATCAATGAACTCTCTACTATATTAATGAATGAATAACTTACTGACAACCAATGGCAAACATCATTTGAAACAACTAGCAAAAAATGCAAATTTAATAGCCCGCAAAATAACTTCAAAATACACGTGGCAATGTATTAAAAGAAAACATCTAAAAATACAAACAAATATACGAAAAAAATCCCCCTCCCAAAAAAAAAAATAAGTTTAAAAAAATCAAGAAACATCTCCACTCAATTGTATTATAGACAACAACAATAATATCCTAACTAACCCAAAAGACATAGCAATAGAAATACACACTCAACAATCTATTAGTAATAGGCCTACAGTTCTAACATGCTACTACCAACTTGATCACTCTCCAAGTTGCACTTCTCAAATATCACTATACAAATACTTTGACCAAAACACTTATGATATTTGTTTAAGAAACTTAGCCAATAATAAAATGCCAGAACCAAATAAAATTCCTAACTCAATTTAAAAAAATATGCCTGATTGTTTTCATAAACTTCTTTATCTATTCTTTACATATTGCTACAAACAAAAAAAGATTCCATCAGATTGGAAAATAAGCCTAATTATACTTCTCTATAAAAAAAAATCCCTCGCAACTACCAAATCACAAACTGATTACACTAACAAATATAATCTACAAATTTTTTACAAGTATCCTAACATTAATACTATCAGAATGTGGCAAAAGGCACCAAACATTAGATGTTATATGAGGCCTCCAAGAGACTATTTGACCACGGTTCCCCATATTGTGAACCATGGCCAGACAATCAAGTTATTTAATAATTAAAAAAAAAGAATCAGATATTTTAAAAATATTTTAAAATTATTATTATTATTTTAAAAATAATTTTTTATACAGTCTAACGTAGCAATCTCTCGGCCACGTTGGATGCAGTAACTCTAGTTGGAAATATTTACTCCCAATTTAACACCATATACACCGGCAAACACTTTGGTACAATACAACCTATACCAATTCAAAGAGGCACCACCAAGGTGACACATTAAGTCCATACTTATTTTAAATTTTTTAAGAATCACTTTTAAAGTGGCTACAAAGAGGTAACAATGGATACTTATTTGGCACTTCCAAAATAAATGTAAGCTCGGCAGCATATGCAAATGATCTTTTACTCATATCAAACAAACTACAATCGTTACAAATCCAATTGGACAACTTGACAAATATTGTAAATAGTCCAGAATGGACTTAGCAGTCCAAAAATGCGCTACTATAGGATGCCCAAATAAATCAAAAACTAAACCTAAAAACTTTAAAGTCCAAATACAAAACCAAAATATTAAATATAGAACCAACCACTATTAGTTCTATACCAAAATAAACCCTATGTACACCTAGGCATACAAATAGTTCCTTCTTTAAAATGGAAACTTCAAACACACATCACAACAAACAAAGTGATAGATCAATGTAAAAAACTAATACACTATCCAACAACAATTAAACAAAAAATAAATATGGTAGACACTGTTATTAGAGCAGGCATAGCCGCATAGCCTACAATTTCTACAAAGTTCCTTACTCACTATCAACCATCAAAAAACTAGATGAGAAAATTATTGGAATACAAAAAGTGATATGTGGATTACCAAAATGTACTGCAAACGTAATAATTCAACTTCTGCATGAATTATTTGGGCTTGAAGCCTTCTCACTAAAAAATGCGTACGTATCTAAGATGTATTGGGGAACAACTTAGAAATGCATTAAATGACACTAGACAGCTAGGCACAATATACAAAGGATTAATTTATCATATATTAGCTAAACATGGTGGAGCTAAAAACATACCATGCATTAAATATCATGATTGTATCCAATCACCTACCACTAGAACCTTATTTCTATTGAAAAAAGTTGGAGGAATCCATCTTAAAAGCGTTGAAGAAAACTTCCAACTCCATATGACTGAATTAGAATCAAAATGGAGATCACAAGCCTCAATTACCTTACCACATTTAAATCCCAAATGATCTCTTAAGCTACTACACAAGCTACTAATACATAACATACTCCAAATAAAACACATCACTCTTCCAAATGGCACAAATCTAATGTCTCCAAAGGATTTCAAAATTTACTATAAAACCTTAATTAAACTAGAAAAAGTGCACTTCACATAGCCAAACAACTTTTCTGCCATCCAAAATGCACCCCCAATTGCCCTACACCTTGTCAAAAACACCCAAGAGTACGCACACTAAAAACTAGATATATATCAAATAATCAAAAGTTAATTCCAAGAACCACATTAAACCCTCCACAACTACAATTACTACAACAACCACAAGTACCAACTCCACCATCTTACATTAAAAACAACCCAAGCAGATTTTCCATTCACACCATATTAGAACACAAAATCAACAAGACAAAAGATAAATACAAAATTACAAAAGAATATAATACTTACTTATGCCAATGGTTATTCACAAATAATGTGACATGCATATAACAAATGGATACAACAACAAGATCTCTTTCCCCCTAACCTACCATATGTCATCAAACATAATACTAATCTCCTAAAAGTATATTATACCCTCCACCAACATAGAAATTACAAAAATATTATTAACACATTCTTTACCCAACCCAAAGAAAATGATATAAGATATGTACCACCACCTACAAATATACCACTAGCACACATTTCCATAATCAAGTGCAATCCTCCAAAAGATATAATTGCTCAAAACAAATGAATATAATATGCACACAAAATGAACTAACCCACATATATGATAGCACAAGCAAACATATTACTACCATTACAAACGCAAGACTAAAATGGCTATGGCAACAATATAACATGACAATGCATAGTACACATGGTTTAGTACCACACACACAATCTTTTGAAACTGAGGTAGTATGGCTAAACCAAAGATACAAATACCAAACCTCCAACAAAAATTCTACAAGAAATCCACACCACCTTTTACCTATAGACATCCTGAACTCTCTTACAACAACATTTAATATATCCCATTCACATTTCTCTTCACCAATATTGTGTTCTACATTAATTAATTAAATTTTACTCACTGTTTGCAAAAGACAAAGTTTTTGGATCACTTGGTTATGCATTCCAATACAAATGGTTAGGTAATGGATATACTTACCCACTTAATTAAGAGATGGCTCAACAAACAATACATTGGGCAAGATTAGCAACTAAAAATGACTCTAACACCTCTACCATCCTAGTCATACTTGACATCAATTGGTATGAAAACCTCTACCTATACATAGGTCCATTCCGAAACACTCATGTTATTACATACTTTGCAGTTGATACCATTACCTATGAAGAACCAACAATCCTTTCAAAACCAAATAAATTAAATACAAAACCACTAGTAATACACATTTTATGCATTCACCATCACCATCACGGTCTTGGCACATCCAACCAAATGGAAGCACTCAAAACATTAATAAATCAACTACAAATACCACAAAGCTATACACAAATTACTTTGCCGACACCTCCCGGCACAACAGTAAAAAAAAATTAACAAATGGAACAATGCAAACTCATCTATCCGCACTATCATAACCCAACTTATACAAACACTCTACAAATACCAAATTATAAAATAAACACCACACCTAAATTCCCACCAAAATATAATTACTATACAGATGGTTCCTTCACACCTCTCAGAGAAGCAAAAGATGAACACTGGAAAAAAAAAAAAAAAAGGATATGAAATATACAACCCAATAAAGCTAGATATCCAGATATCAAAAAGATTGTTAGGTCTACAAACTAGCTTTAGAGCCGAATTAATGGCCCTACACAAAACACTCAAAATATTTAGCATCAAATATCACAATGAATTTGCGCATATTTTCATGCACAGTCTCAATTGTTTACACGTAATAAATACACATATAAAACATCCTACTACATACAATAACCATGCAAACAAAATTATTCTAACAGCCATAGTAGAAATGCTACAAAATAGAACACTACCAACTATAATTTACAAAATCAAAGCACATACCAACATAGAAGGAAATGAACAAGTGGACAACCTTGCAAAAGTTGGAACTACAAAAGAATACAAATTTGCATCCAAACCCTACAAATTTATATTTACAACACTATACTATTTCCAAAAATATTCTTGGCCGGAACCAAATAAACATCCTGATAAAGGACCTGTCAAATGCCTCCAAACGTACTTCACCAAATATGACCATGATAACAATTTAAAAATAATGGCACAATAATTTTTTAATATTAGTAAATGGACTATGAACCTAGATATAGACAATGATCTTTCCAACAATTTTTGGTCCAACCCAAATATAATAGACTCCCCAAAAACCAACATTCTAAAATTTCGTACCGACCAATACATGGAAAATGCTAGAAAACAACTTTTCTTTGGCATAAATACTAGCATAAATAGGTTCCCATCAATTTCCTGTTCAATTTGTAATACCCTAGATACAAATACATGATTACATATTCTCTTAAAGTAAAACCACCACCACATACATGCTATCAAAGTAAAAAGACACAACAAAGCAGTATGGAAAATAAGAAAAGTCATACTATCAATACAAAAATCTAGATGTTATATACTTATGGATGCAAACACATTCAATAATAACCCACAAGATAATATTGTACCTTCTTGGCTCCTTCCATATAGTTGTGGACAAGGCAATGATGCCATTGTAATGTTAGACTCAAACCTAATATACTGTGTGTCAAAGGACTCTTGTACCAAAGCAATCCACCAACTACTCCAATGAATGATCTTACATTTCAATTTATTGAATTTACCTACACTAGATAGATTTTTGCAAGAAACCATCAATAATAAAATCCAAAAATACCAACCACTAATTAACAACATCATTAATCAAGGATGGAAAGTTGAACCATTTATAGTCATCACGGCAGGGGCCAAAGGCACTACCCACGTTCCTTCAATGAAATTACTACAAGAATACTTTGAGCTTCCCAAAACTTCAATAAAACATACTTTCAAAAAAATTAACACCATTGCTATCCAACATGCTAGATCAATAATTTTGGACAAAAGAAAAATATAAAACAACCAACCACTCCCTCTAGATTAAAACAAACAAAAAGGTGGGATAAAAGGCCACCAACCATTACCTATTTCTTACTTGTTAGCTTAAGAGTGAACACTTATCTCGGGTTGTTTGTACAGGGCCGGTTAATTGGTAAAATCTCCCTACCAATGATAACTCACTAGCAACACCAAGTCATGATTATCACACTATTGCTTAAAGTCTCAAAGAAACTCAACGGGTTTTGAACCCAGGCCACATAGTTAAGATATAAAGCTCTTCTCCAACCAATTGAAGAATTCATAACTTGATAGTCTCCAACTTCATTCTAGCCATTTTATACCACCATTCATTAAAACCACATCCACTTGTTATTTTTGTTAGTTACTAGTCACTTTAGTGTCTACTCTCAAAAGGGGGAATTAGTCTTGCACCAATGGCTTTTTGTCCGGTGGGCATTGGCTAGACGAACAAACACTTTATTCACACTGGCCTCTTCAAGGGACAACAATTTCTACTACTACTAAGGTAAACCAGCCTATGACAGGCAAATCTCCTATGACAGGCTCCTAGAGAACTATCCATTACAGTCTTAAATCAACCCATGACAAAAAATTTCCAATAAATGGGGTTAGAACTGCATTTGATTAATTTGTGGCCATAATCAAAGCCTTGGGAAATGGTCATGAAATTATTGATAACTGTCTTAGGACACTTACCCATTTTCAGTGTAAACTAGCAGTAAAAAATTATTTTGTAATTCTTTCATGTCATGTCCATATTAGGAAATCTTGGAGCCATGTTAGAAAATGTTTTGACTGCATTAGGTGGTTAGATGACCATCATGGAAACACTTTTCTGCTGATTTGGGGTAGTCTACAGACTCTTTAAAGCCAACTGCACAGCAAACTTCAAAAATTCATAAAAAATTCATTTTTTGTCCAAAAAAAAGAAATTCACTTGCTTTCTGCATTCCTCATGTTTATCTTCATAGAGAATTTTTTTAAATTTTTTTCAAAAATGTGAACATGGCAAACCAGCCATTCTGCTTGTCATAGGTTGGTTTACCTTATGACTTCAGATGAATGAGAAGTTATTTTGTCAAAACATTGCCCTTGAAGTACTCCATTCATCATATAGATAATGGATTTCAAAGTGTTGAGACAAGGTTAGGGATTTTAAAGGAAATTCCATAGGCTACTAGTGTACTCTGTACTACTGCCACAATTCAAATAAAAGTAAAAATAATTTTTTAATACTTTAATTCACAAAAACTTTAAAATTCAATAAGTTTTACATTGTAGTGTGAGAGTTTGCATTCTCGGTACAAATAGAAAGCTTTATGCACAAAGAAGTGCAAGGGCTTTGTGTCGTGGCTTTTGAACATGTCATTTAAAATTTATGTTTTTTCCAAAATATAAGATTATTTAATTTAATTTAATTTTTTTTTAAATCCATAATTTTCAGACCATTGGTCTAAATGCCCCAAATTGGCAAGAATAGAAAGCTTTGTGTATAAAGGAGTGCAAGGGCTTTGCTTTGTGGTGTTTGGATATGCGATGTGAAAGCACTAGTAGAAAATCAGGCCCAATCTATTGTTTTGGTCACATTGATCATCAACAAATTTCTGTTGATCAAAAAAACTTTGTTGATAATCTACGCGACCAAAACAAGAGATTTTCTACTAGCGATGTTATGATTTTTAGAAAATAAAAGATAATTTAATTCAATTTAATTTTTGAATCCCTAAAAACTTTGGAATTCAATCACTTTCACACCGTAGGTCCAAACACCACAAAATAAAGTCCATGCACCCTTCCTTGCAAAGAGCTTTTCAACGATACCAAGAATGCCATGTGACGCCTCGCAATTTCTTAAATTGTAGTTAGCGTATCAAACAAAACCAACAAAACAAAACCAACAACCTAACTAAAGGTGTAGACTAGTATACCATGTGTTGTTGCCACAACCAAAATAAAAAATAAAATAATTTTCTAATTTGTAATTCACCGCAACTTTGAAATTAATGACTTTCACACCATAGTGTGAGAAGTTGCATTCTTGATATAGATAGAAAGCTTTATGCACAAAGGAGTGCAAGGGCTTTGTTTTGTGGTGTCTAGACATGCCATGTGAAAGTTATGATTTTACCAAAATAAAAGATAATTTAATTCAATTTTTTAATTAAAAAAAATCTACAACTTTCATACAATGTAGGTCCAAACACCATGAAACAAAGTTTGTGCATCCTTCCTTGCTAAGAGCTTTCCAATGGTACTAATAATGCCATTGGACGCTTCACAATTTCTCAATTCTCAACTTATCAAACAAAACAAAATAAAACAAAACAAACAACCTAACTTAAGGCATAGATGTCGGAATTGCCAAATGAATTACCAAGGATTCTTGAGTTGGAACTACCTTTGCTGAGTTCCATGATGTCTTCATTCATAACTGAAGAGAACTTGCATTTTAGGAGTAGCTTTGCCTTAAGGTAGAACTACCCATTAGTACCACATAGATTTGCTATCTAGGTAATTTGGAGAAGCTCTTTGTCATCTCCCATTTTTTTTGACGGATTGAAAACTTAGCTTTGAGAGAAGTCATTTGCAAAAAGAATGGAGACATTCTGATAAGAAGTGAATTTTTTTTGTGATTTTTCAAAGTTGAAATGTTAAACTGTGAATAGCCCCTTCGATTGTTGAAGCATGAGTAGATCCAAGGTTATTAAAACGTGGGTTGATGTGTCAGCTCCCCAAAGTGCATTGCCATCATAATAAAGGGTTGTTAAGATTGTGGTAATAGAATGATGGGTCACTGACGCAATTGGGAGGATCTTGTAGGTGACGGAATTGGGTGGATGGTGGTATGAGGGCAGTTCTACCTTAGTTATTGCCAAACTAAAAGCAACCCCAAAGTTCATGTTCAATATTCAATAATAATTTCCTGGGTCATTAAAAACTTCCTTCCCTTACTTTTTCACAAACCCCTCCCCCTAAAATTCTGTTGACTAAAATTTTTTTTAGCCTCCTCCTCCTCTTGCAACCATTGCACACTTCCATGTAGAATTCCGCTGTTTATTTATTTTTCTCTTTCATATCCAAGGTTTGGCTGACTCTAAGAGTCTAAGTCCGCCGGTTCTTAAGAGTTTTCCTTGGCCAACTCCAAGATGACTCCCAAACAGCAACTGTAGCCAACCATTCTGACTCGCCCTTGGTGTAGACTCAGACAGAGACTTGAGAGTTTCGATGACGCCGGAGACTCGACTGACTTCTGATTCAGCCGTGACGTCTGCCGCCAAGTCGGTCAATGAGTGTTCGACCGCGGGACTGGAGACTGAGATTCTCGTCACCTTTGCAAAAAGATTCACGTCTACTGAATTCGCTTGTGTTGTCTTATTTAAGCTGGGTGCTTCTTCAATTCAGCTGGGTGCGCGCATAATGGTTGTGTGCGGGAACTTAGATTGCCACACACACACACATACAACACTTCAGTTCTTCTTAATTACCACTCTTTCAATTGCAAACTTCAGGTACAAATGCACCTGAAACGCAATCACAGCTAGAACGCCACCCAAATTCGGAGTTTGCTTGATATATATGGGGTATCAATCCCAGTTGTTCAGACAGATATATCAAATCGGAGGGGTGTGGGTTTCATGGTTCCGAAGATTGACTGTGTTGTAAGCTTTTCAATTCAGTCTGTGTTGTGAACTTCAATTCAGTCTGCGTTGTGAGCTTTTCAATTCAGTCTGCGTTGTGAGCTTCAATTCGTGAGCTTTTCAATTCAGTTTGCGTTGTGAGCTTTTCAATTCAGTCTGCGTTGTGAGCTTTTCGATTCAGTCTGCGTTGTGAGCTTTCAACTCAGTTCCCAGTAATCCAGATTCTAGCGATGGAGGTCTTGCAATTACCAGACCTCTGGACAGGATCCCCACACGTGTGGGGCAATGGGACTACTCTAGAAACGGAACCATTAGGAGGTTCCCACCATGGTTTTGTGGCTCGTCTCCTTGTGAGCTCCGTTGTGTGGGTGATGTTGAATCTGGTGTTTTACGGCGTGGTCGTGCGGAGGTTGAGGCATGAAGCTCCGAGGTTTGGAATGTGGGAGTTTGTATGGCAAAGGTACGTGTTGCGACGACAACCAGAGGTGGTGCTGCACAACCTGGTGAAGAAATACGGTCCCGTGATGGGGGTTAGGGCGTGGTCGCAGAGCGTGCTGGTGCTGTCGTCGGTGGCAGCTGTGGAGGAGTTTGTCAAGCTTCATGATGTGGAGTTTGGGGCTCGGCCGGGGTCCGTGGGGCGCGTCTCGATAGTCAATAGTTTCAATAGTCTTTGCTTTCCGCCGCTGGAAGCGTACTGGAAACACCTCGATCTCATCCTGGTACGTAAAACCCCAATTCCAATCTCTTGTCGATCGATCTTCTAGTGCACCTTCGAATTCAAACCACGAAACGCGAATTGATCCAGAGTTTGTGTTTTCGATCGTCGCGTTGATCGGGTGTGGCTAGCTCACTTTAGAATTTAGTGATTTATTTCCTTTCATCAATTGGCATGTTAGCATGAGGTCGCATGTGAGAGTGATTGCGCGCGTTACGATAGAATAAAATCGTTCTGAATCAGAGATGGGTAGGAAGTTCTTCGATATTTTATTGAGCACTCCAGATTTCTTTTCAGTTACACGCTGTATATTGCTGTGGAATTTTTGGGGGCTCGTGTTAACCGGGTGAGGCCAGCTCCTGTTAGAATTTTTAGGTATTTCCTTTCGCTGACATGAACGCATGTGGTCACGTGCGAGAGTGATTACGTGCTTGACAATCGAATAATTTGCTTCTTAAGTGGGCTAGGAAGTTCAATTCTTCAATAGTTTAGGGCTCTAGCACTTCAGATTCTTTTTGTGCTACCTATAAGCTTTATAGTTTTTCTAGAAGATTACGTTCCAGCTCTTGGGAATCAACTGATTGATCGCTCAGTCTTCATTGCGATTGAAATCATTCTGGTTTCAGGACATGACAGCCTCCGAGCAAGCTGCTGGCTCCACACGAGACATTGAGTGGGCTTTGGAAGCGCTGCGTCGTCACAGTGAGGTCGTGCACCATCTCTGCGAGGAGCTGGAACGCACCTTGGAATCTCGGGAAGGAGAGGAGCTTCAAGAGTCAGACATCGACAAGCTGCCCTATCTGCAAGCCGTTGTGAAGGAGCTTTTTCGGCTGCACCCGCCTTGCGCCGTCTCTTTCCCCCACGAATCCGACTGTGGCCACCGTGTGTTTGAGTTCGAAGTTCAACCGCGCACGCAGGTGCTCATCAACATAGACTATTCCCTGCCCACTAGTACTTAAAAGGAAGGCTGAAATTGCAATAACCCCCCAGAAACTTAGTAACAATTAAATTTGCAATGGTTTTGTAAGGAATGGTTGCAAATTATTTGAGATTGCCATAGTTTTTGCAGCAACTGAGGCAGATATATGTATTGGTTCCGTACCCAAGACCTTTTGCAACACGTTTGCAGCAGTTTTGCACTGGTTCGCAATAGACCCTGAGGGTAAGGCTAAGCACGTGCGGAACCGCTACAAAACCATTGCTGAATTTTGGATGATGCGTTGCAACCGCTACCTTCTGTTGGAGTGTGCAGGCTCTAAATCTTAGCTTTCTTCTGGACTGTCTTCACTTTTCACTGGGAGATGATCTTTGGTTCTCGGTTTTTAGTTTTGTGATTTTTGTAGCTAGAACTGGCACTATCACACTCTATCTAGCAACAATTTGGATTTGTGCTTGCGATTCTAAGATGCTAATGTTGTTCTTCGGAAAAGTTATATAATGTCATGTGCAAATCTGGTTCCTTACTTTTTTTCATGTCCATCATTGGCAGGTGCTCATCAACATCTATTCTTTGCAAAGAGACCCTGTCATGTGGGGAAGCAACGCGGAGGAGTTCGACCCCGTTCGCTTCCTGGCGCACCCGGAGGTGGACATGGAGGGCCAACACTTCCAGCTCTTGCCGTTTGGAGGAGGCCGCCGCCGTTGTCCAGGGACCAAGCTCGCCATTCTGCGTGTGCAATTGGGCCTTGCCCGCCATTTCAGCCAGCATGTGAAGAATCGTTTGTAAAGCGGTCGGTCATAGCCATAGACTTCAAGCGAACGAGGGAACTTGTAGATTTCCATAGACAGCATGGTGCGAATCTTTCGTGCTAAGACTTTGCATCAAAGCATTGTTGCAATTTTGACCACAACGAGGTTTTTCTTCCTTCATGGGAGTTTTTATGTGTCTTGGATTGCGCGACGCTCTGCCAATTTCGTGCAAAGACGTATGGCCGTGCATGTCCCACTTTCAGTTTGCCAACTTCAGGTTTGAAAGATTGAAGCTCCTTGCCGGTTTATTCGTTGGACCTTTCTTATTCTACTCCGTGATTCGGTAAATTTAAGGCTGTGCAAAGATCTAAGTTTTTCAGCCACGGGAGGCATCTTGTGTTGCAATGCATTGCTTGAGTTGCAAAGAATTGTGTGCGGTGGGCTGTGTGCAATGTGCGGGGGAAGGTGCAGGAAGTTCCCAACACCACCTTCTCCATTTTCCAATGTCTCGTTGATCTGGTGGAAGAGTTCATTCTCTATTTCCAGCCTTCATTCAACTAGATTAGCTTGAAAGCTTCAAAATGCTAGCTTCGATGTTAGTGGCGCAAAACCGTATAGGATATTGGCACAAATGAAATCGAGATGAAATTTCATGGAAGAAAACGAAAATGAAAGAAATTCATCAATGGAAACGTGGTGGAAACTCAGAAATGAAAATGAACGGAACGAACAATGTTACACACGATTGCATTGTGAGTGCACGAGTGTGGTAGTAACGTGCAATCAAGTCCGTAGCACCTTTCTAATTCTTCCTTGAAACATTCTGCATTCAATAATGTCATCGCCATTTAAAAGACTTGTACGATAGCATTCTGCTGCGCTAATGCCCTCGATACACATTACTGTACGGTTGCACCAACCCGGGTGGGGCGCCGAATTCATCAGCAATCAAGTCAGGTTTGTAGCAACTAAAACCGAAAGAAGCCAAGAAAAGAACTTCTGTTCCATGATTGACAGAGAGCCATTGTACAACCTTTCGGGTCCCAAGCTATAGACACACAAGGACACAACAAAAGCAAAATCTCTCACACCCTGGCAACTTGCTTCCCCAAACTCAACGAAAGGAATTCAAGCTGCCCAACAGCACCACTCAGCACCACTACAACTACAACAGCGAGCCTAGACTAAGTCTCATCTCATCTAGTATGGAGCATCTCTTCGATCCCTTCGCTCTTCTCGCCGTGTGTCTCGGTGTCGGTCCGGCCGGTACAAACTACGGCCTGGGGAGCTGCTCCTGCGGTCCTTGTCCTCTCGTTCCCCCCATCGTGACCGTGGAGGACTAGCAGGCCTGCCCCTATGATCCACACCATCCAACATTCTCTTCTCACGGTAAGGATCGCCTCGCTCCCTCTCCCTGTCAACAAAAGGCTCCAGAGGCATCCGGTCCAAGGGGCCGACCCCTCTTTCGAACGGAGGCCGTGAGTGGAACCGCTCCCTTTCCCGGAAAATCTCGCGGCCGCCTCCATAGAGATCACGCTCTCGCATGTCCCTGACAGATCGGAAGTCAGACATGCCTCGGTCTGAAATCGGCGGTAACGACCCGTGCTCGAAATCACTCGACCTGTCTCTTCCTGGACCCCAAACCCCCGGGGGTTCACCATGTCCACTGAAACCTCGCGGAAGCTCCCTTCCCCCAACCACTGGTCCCCCCATAAACGGCCCAACATGAGGTGGCCCGCCGAAACCACCCTGGCTGAAACCTCCGTTCACTCGGATCCCAATCTCTCCAATATCCCTTCGCGGTTTGTTGCAGTTATTGCAGTGCGTTCTCCTCGCAAAATTCAAATTCCCGCACCTGCAGGACATTCAAATCGCTGTTAAAGAGTGGAAACGGGGAAGATGATACAGTTAGAAAGATAACATAGCCTAATCTGCGAATTCAGTTGAAAAATTACATGTCAAGTGTTTCTGAGGAAAAGGATTGCGAAGGCTCTGATGTATGTTTAGCCTCCAGTATCGCACATTCGGAGCACCTTATTGGCCTCATTTATAACAATCTCAGGACGTGCAAACCAAGGAGATAGAAATTCAGCTTGCTCACGTTGGCTCTGAGCATATCCAATCGCCTTCTCGAGGAGTAACATTGGGATTGTTGCGACCAAAACTTTCGCCACCTGTAGGGAAATCGTTGAACCCTCCGGGTGAAGTAAATCCCCCTCTGCCAAACATGGATGCTCCGCGCCTTATACCAGGCGGAGCTGGACCAGGGACAGGGATACGATCCGGATACCTCCCACGACCTCTACCACCCCTGTAACCTGACCGGTGGTTCTCCCTGTCGAAGTGCGAACCGTACATGTCTCCTTGCCTTTCGTGACTGGAACGAGACACGGGAGGCGGCGCATGTCCAAGGGAAACTTGTATCTTACTGCCCTTGAAGTCATACCCTGTCATGTACCAAAAGAAAAAAATTAGATAAGACTAACCCCATTTGTCACATACGCAAGCTGGAGGACGTTTCCGAAACTAGACAAAATGAAATCTCTCAAGTTCGAGTTGTTAGCATCAGTGACAGCTCAATATCTTTCTCCCCAGCAATAAAGCCATGCAGTGATTATATCAAGCCAAGAGGTTACAAAAAACATATATATACCATGTGCTTCAACTGAGAAAAAACTGCCAAGAGCAGACTCTAGCTCCCTTTTGAATATGGTCACAAACAAATATGACTAAAATTTGTCTGAATTATTTTTAAAAAGTACCAACAATGAAAAGGAAGTAATGGGATACCATTAAACCAACTGACGATGCCCGCTCCAGATCGAGGATCATCTAGAACAACCTCTGCCTCTCGACCACCCATTTTGTCTTCGAATAACTTCACCATAGGAGCTCCTGTCTTTCTGTCCATCTGCAGATTGCAACATGAACCAAAAAGGGCGAGTGAATCATAAAATAAAAATTGAGACTGGATTATATGGAAAACTCCACTCACAAGAATATTAAGATATTATACAAAATTCATGATAAAATGGAGACGAATCTACTTAACAGTCTCCACAAGCATAGCATGAAGATGTCAAAACCTTAATATTTGCCGTCTCACTAAGCAAGGCAGCAAGGCTGTCTTCGGTGACGCTATCTGGTAAATTTGATATGTATATCGTGTTTGCTTCAAGGCCCCCTGTCGCCCCTGCTCATGGAAAGACAACGTTTAAGACGACACACAGATAATTCTGTGCAAATGCAATCTCGGAAAACAAAGACTAGAATAGCTTCCTCAACCCAGTGAAAACTAGGCATTGAACCTGAGCAGAATATCGTCCCATATTCGAAACAGCACACAAACAGAGGGACAAAGATAATTATACTAGTAAGAAGCTATTCCAAAAGGTATTGAGTGTTTATCGTGTACCCAAGATTGTGTGCTTCAGCCAGTATCCCAGCACCTCTGGTATGGTTCAACGTGGCATGAGCCAAGCGACCAGAGATTCTCATGCAGAGGTTAGCAAAGGTGAATTGCTGCTGCTGCTCTCTCAATACTAAAATGGTCTACACCAAAGACCAATATCTAAGTCCACAACACTTGTACCCTCCACAACCCCCATGAAGACTTGAGATCGAATTCGATTGAAGATGCATCGAAGATACGAGAAAAACCATGATATCGCAGCGGCTACATCTACATCTTCATTATCTCCTCGTTACACCTTTACAATCAATAGATCAATCCTTGAAACCCCCTTACGTTCCAGACCTCAAAGTCGACCCGGCTACATAAGCCAATTCCCTTGGACAATACTTCATATCCCCCAAGAGCGTTCAAAGTATACCATATCATAAGCTAAATTTCGAACCACCAATGTTACAGCCTCCAGGCCCCACAATTCTGCATATCTGGAGACCTTGCAGAAAAAGCTCTATACCAGGTCGACAATTCTACGTTGGCAGGGTTCTTGAGAAAGCAGGTTCTGGCTAGCTTGAATCTAAAACCCCTGATGCTGGCCCAGGCCAGTGATCCGCATGTCTCAACCCGGACCCCTTTGCATTCCCCACCACAAAATGCTCAACCCGAGAAAATGCTCAAATTCTTATTCGTTCACCCAACCAATCCATGCCAGCAATGCCTCACCGGAACACTTCAAACTCTCCCGTGAATAGACAATATCAATGAAACGTTACTTTACCTGCGCGATCACTGGCGATTGTGGAGCTAAACCGAGCAATCTACGACGATGCTATTCATTTGAACTGTTGTTTTTCAGATATCACCTCCGTATGAACCATTCATTGTTGTTCCTCGTTCCGTCCCAAACCCTCCCACTGATCTCAACCGGGTCGATCAGCGAGGACAGATATGATGTCGAACTCGACTAACGACAATTAGTCAGCGGAGAACCTACTGCACAAGACTGTGCAGTTCAGAGTCCAGCTGAAACCTATTCAGACTGTTCCGTACTGGTCTCTACGCCTTAAGTGGATCAGAAACTCCCAAATGATGAGGTACACAAGGAAACCTTTCTAATCTCTAAGCTCCGGAAGGTGTGCTCGAGGACGAAAAATCAATGGAAACCCATCCATGCAGTCCGTCGAGGTTCAGAATCGAGTAAATTTTTCCTTTCTAAGACAAGGATGTGACATGTGACCATCTAACTCGGCCTACTGGCATCAGATGCGTGCAGCACAATAAAAGGCAAACCTGCAGAGCCGTGTCTGTCTTCACGGTCGTCTCGAGAGCCATGAATCTCCCGGTCACGACTTCCCGGTCTCCCCTCAAAGCCTCCAATCATCCCAGGCCGAATCCCCACCGACCCCCCATGAGTTGCATGCCCGTTGCGTTCCATGTAAGGTTCCCTTTCTCGGCGACTGTCGCGGTCTTTGTTGTCGTAGTCACGGACCCCCCGTTCCTTGTCTTTGAAGCGGTCCCTCTCTTTCTCGTGCTCCCGGTCTCTCCACCTATCACGACCCCTATCTCTGTCCTTGTCGAGATACGAGTCAAACTCACGACTGCTCCTCTCCACCCCATCCCTGCTGCGGCTGTGGAGGGGGGAATGGTAGTCCCTGTGATGCAGGGGCGCCATGCCAAACTGCATATCTCGGTCTCCCATGCTCCCAAGCATGAAACTCTAACGAAACCCTTGGCAACTCTATCTCCGACTGCTAGAAGTCCCTCTTTACCTGCAACCGTTCAGATCGTTTAACTTCCAACTCAAAACAGATCAGAGCTGCCCTGCACGACTCCCCCCCTCATACCGCCAGTCCGTGCTATGGAACATAACAAAACACACACGCCTCGCCTCCATAATAAAGAAAACAAAGCCCGTAAAATTTCGGAAAAGCACCAACACCGCTTTAAATCACGACAAAAGAGTCAGTAACCCTAACCCCAAACTCTTGAAAGCTCTGCCGTAAATGTCCGCTGCCGTAAAATTCCGCAATCCTTTAACCTCGAAAATACCCAACAGAACTGAACCCGAGAATCGTCGTCGAAGTCAGATGCACTGCCACTGTATAACCGACGTGACCACCCCGAACGTCTGTGTACTCCCAGTCATCCCATGAATGTGCATACTTTAGTCCACTTCACACAAATGCCCGTGTTGATCCAGACACCTTAGGTTGACGTCAACTCACGAAAACCGTACCAGTTTTAAGGTGCAATCAATTCAAAACCCTATACAATCATGCAACATACTCCGCCTGTCGAGCCGCCCGGCCTATTCAATCCATTCCAAAGCTCGCCGGCCTACGAATTTAAGCCAGGAACAGGATGTGCGAAAGTAAACACAAACAGGAAGCGACTCCCAGTCGTGGTCTAGAAACGGCGGTGGCGAAGGAGCAGAAGCTTGAAGCCATAAGTGACAAGAGGCAAATGGAGTGAAAGCAAGAAGGTTTGGCACGACCGCTCCGCCGAACCCTAATATCTCCGTCCGATGCCCGTGCCTTTGTCTCTAAGACCGCGCACAGGCAGGGCTCCGACCGTGGTCCCGACTTTGACCAGCAATGCCGAAAATCTGTTTAACCCTTAACGCCTCAATCCTTTTTCAAATTTTCACACATTTTTGCTTATATCTTTGTACAATAATACCATTTACCACAATTTCATGAAATTGGACACAAAAGAAGGTTGTCTTTTCAAGATTCAAGTGTTACATTGGATGAATGAGAAGGTAATTGGATGAAACAATGCTTGCAAGCCCTCTGTTCATTGTCCAAAACATGGACGTCGCAGGGCTTAACCCTTAAGTGCTCCGACATCCATATTCTGGACGATGAACAGAGAGCTTGCAGGCGCTGTTTCATCCAACTACCTTCTCATTCATCCAATGTAACACTTGAATCTTGAAAAGACGACCTTCTTTTATGCCCAATTTCATGAAATTTTGGTAAATGGTATTACTGTACAAAGATATAAGCAAAAATGTGCCAAAATTTGAAAAAGGATTGAGGCGTTAAGGGGTTAAGGGGTAAAACAACATCCTTTGGGGGATTGGGGGATTTTTTTTAAAAATTTAATAATAGATTTTTGGATTTAAGTCTTGACCCTTGTAAAGAACGACAAGAATTGGGTACAAGGAGATTTTGTTTAAGGTAACTACACCTATTTAAGACTAGTTTTTAAGATCAAGTTGTGTAGATTTTTGCTTTAAATGTACAACTTTTATTCATTGAAGTTTAGGATTGATTTGAATACACCTATTTTTAGTTCTTTCAAAATTCATAGTTCTTTTTGTTGGCATTGAATTTCTTTTTGTTAATTTAATTATCCTAAAGTCTATGGACTTTGAGGTAGCTAGAGCACCAAATGATATACTACCAAAAAAGAACCCAAGGACATATTGTCCACTCTATGGAATAAATTAGAGAACCTTTAGTTGTTGGAGATTGATACTTGTTTGATAAGAATTGAAGTGAAACAAGGACAAACTGTCAACTCTATAGGATAAATAAAAGAACCATCAATTATTGAAGATTGATATTTGTTTGATAAGAATCGAAATGAAACGAGGACAAACTGTCAACTCTATGGGATAGGTCAAAGACCAATCAGTTGTTGAAGATTGATACTTGTTTGATAAGAGTGTAAAGATAAACAAGAAGAAGGCATCAAATTAGAACCCAAGGACAAACTGTCAACTCTATGGGATAGATCAAAGAATTGTCACTTGTGGAAGATTGATACTTATTTGATAAGAGTGTAAAGATAAACAAGAAGAAGGCATCAAATTAGAACCCAAGGACAAACTGTCAACTCTATGGGATAGATCAAAGAACTGTCAGTTGTTGAAGATTGATACTTGTTTGATAAGAGTGCATGATTCGATTGGATACTTAGATTCTAGAGCTAATAATTATGTCACTTCTCTTCAAACAAAAAATCATATCTCTAGAAAGTTCATCTATGTGTCTATTCTAGAAAAAAATTCAAAAAAACAAGCTAGAAATTCAAATTTTAGGAGGTTGGTTAAATGGTTTAAAATCTAAACTACCACTAGAACAATTTCATGTTAGAATCAAGTTAAATTAACATAGATTCCAATGGTCTTAAATACAAAACAAGGATCATTGAAACTAACACGTGTATATGGTCTGAAATGGTTTCATTCTGATGGAAGCACAATGTACACATAACTTACATTACTCTTAACATCTGTGTTTTATAAAACAAGTTTGGTTGCAATTTTGTGTACAATTTTATAATAACATGGTTTTAATATGGAATAAGTTTTTCTGAAACATGCTTGTTGTCTCAAACATAGTGGTGTTGCAATGCCTAATGAATTGTTAAAATCAACAAAAATATGTTACATATAATAGATGGTATTATTATTATTAATATGATCAATTGTAAATCTCATCAAATTTAATGTTGGGAGCCTGGAGAAAAAGCAATTACTTTGTACAAGTAGGGGTAAGATGCATGGCAATCCATGAAGGATATGTTAAAACATAGTAATTGGAAGGTTGCTAGGATTTCAAACCTCATTTAAACATAGCAATTCACTTTTTTTTACAAAAGTATTCACCAAAAATTTGTAGGGATTTATGTTGACTTTTAGATCCAAAAATCCAATTGTGATTTGAATCATCCATTCAAAAGTTATTGAGACAAACTTAAGAGAGATTGAGTGAAAATGAACCTTGGTACCCCTCTCTAAACTTGTCTATTACTTTCTAGTGAAGTCTTCAAATCTCAAATGAATTTTTGGAACTCAAATTGATGGAAGTTGCACAACTATTAATCATCATAGCTAGAGCAAGAAGAGACATTCAAAACACTTGTCAAGCCAACTTAAAAACTATAAAAGACAACCCAATTAGAAGAATATTTAGAAAAAATTGTCTAAATGCAATAAAATACCTCCAATATATAATATTTACAAAAAGAAGATTAGAAAACAACCGACCACTATTTGAACTAAACTAAAAACATGGAAAAATGAATTCTTTTCATTAGCGTAGAATAGAGACAACATTCAATAACATAAATAATAGGCAATGGCCTTATAAGATTCGAATGCAAGCCATCAATGTCAAATTCAATGATTTCTTCAAAATACATTCCAATTTGAAGGGAAAAAAAAAGGTATACCATTAATACAACACCAACAAACATTAATACTCACTTCTCCCAATTAATTTTGTCTACTTATTACAATTACTAGTGATGATTATCTGTTGAATTGATGGTTAACATAGAATCTACCTCTAAAAGGGAGACATCGATGATAGCCTTGTCTACCTCCCCTAGAGACATGGCTACTCAAACTACCCCAAACCAACTCCTTTTTTTTGACACCATGTGGCGAGATTGCACCATTTCAAAATAAATTTCTACTTTTCACTAGAAAAAAGTAATATTTCTTTGCCAAAATTTTTCCATTTCTCCTAAAAATGTGGATGAAGTTGCCACATTTGAATGAAAAAGTGCATGAATATGATTGAAAAGTGTTTTTCGGTCCTAAAGAACATGGACGAATATTGAAATATAATGCTTCACCAAATTTCAAGTGATCGCCATCCTGGCACTATTCTCTAAAAGTAAAAGAAAGGCTGCCCCAAACAGACTCTTTGGACCAGCGGCTTTGTTGTTATTATTTGGATGGATACCTCTACCTCTGAGCCTTGACTTCATGATGGCAGGTTCCGGGTACGTTCCGGGTATGTTCCGGGTCCTCGACTCCTCGTGGTCAGATCTCAAGAGGACAAGAATTGCTCTCGAGGGATGCGGGGCACATAGGACGTGAGCGGTGAGGCTTTCCTTGAGCCAGGGGCTGTTTCTTCCTTTTCGCAGCGCTAGGTTTTGCCTTTCCGTCACGCTCAAGGTCCTCATCGCAGCTCATGCTCTACCCTGCCAGGCAGCAGCAGCGCACGAAACCCTGGACGTTGCCTCATAGTAACTTAGCAGTTCTCTTGCCGCTCCGTCGTTCACTCTCCTTCTCCCTCCTTCTCCAATCTCTCTCTGGTGCCTGCCCCCACTTGCACACTCCTTTCCCTTCTTGGTCCGAATCTCCTCGCTCAATTTGGCTTCTCCGCCAATTGCGTGCCCCGCCGCAACTCTTTGTCATGTGTCGTGAGCGTGCAAATTCGGTAGGTGGATAGTGGTATACAATTGGTATCCTCCGGGGTTGTATTCGCATCTGGTGTGTTGGTAAGTAGTGTAGGATGGCTATTCACTTCAAGTTTCGAAGTGCCGTTGAGTATGATTCCATCGATATTGATGGTCCTTTCATCTCAATTGGCTCTTTGAAGGAGAAGATAGTCGAGCATAAGAACTTAGGGCGCGCGACGGATTTCGACTTGCTCATCACCAATGCTCAAACAGCTGAAGGTAATCCACCTTTGCGACGTTTCTTGAAGCGGTTTTGGTCGCCGAGGCAGAAGGAGTTTTTGATGCTGTCTTTAGGATCTTTGAGCCAAGTAGGTGCTTTTGTCTCAGAGTTTCGTTTGCGGAGGATGATTTCAAGTTGTGCTCTAGCTTTTTGAAGTGCCTCGATAACTGGACATAGTTTCTGTTGGGCGTGGTTGTAGTATTAGTTATTGCTAACGTATTTGTTTAATTTTTACCGTGCTATAGCATTTTCATATTTTGGTTATATGTCACAGTTGACGATGCTTTGCACTGTAGAAGTGTTTGAGAATGCAATTCCCTAGATTTTAGTGCAAATTGGACGTGTTCTTTTGGCAGTGCTGAGGCATTGCTCTCAGAATGGCATATGAATTGTGACCTAGTTGGCTTCAGGATCCTCGTTCAGTTCCTTTCAGATCTCAATATATTGCTCGGGATATTTATTGACATCAAATCTCAGACTCGGAATCTGCAAGGAAAGAAGAGTTACAATTCTCAGGACTTTTTTAATTCTGGTTCTTGAGAGCTTATTAGTGCGCGTTGTTGGCACTGGAAGTTTCGAATGCTGTTGTTTTTGTTCTCAAAGTCATTAATATACTCTTCTTTTCATCGGTCAACGACCTTCAGAATTTTGCTTCTCTACCATCTTTTTAGACGATGAACTAGTGATGAAATGTCGAAATGCAGCATATTACGGTAATTCAATATTGCTTTGAGCTGATGGTCGCGGATTGTGGCAGTGTTAGCTGTCACTCCGACCACATGGAGTAACTATATTTCAGGCTTGTTTATAATGGAAAGCTGTTATATGTCGTAGTAGCTGAATGGGAAATAGCAGTGTCATCTGATCTCATAGTGCTAATGGAGCGTTGTAGGTTATGGCTGGAAGCTCGTTACAACGCTTTTATCTTGTCCTTATCTTTCACACTCATACTACCATTGCTGTTTGAATGTCACAGAATATTCGGACGATTCGTTCCTTTTGCCAAAAAATACGAGTGTAATAATCAAGCGAGTACCTGCATCTCGCTCAAAACCAGTTCTCCGAGTGGAGGAGCAGTATGTTTCTTTCGCCTGACTTAGTCAATTGATTCAGTAGGAAAGCTGCGTTGCTGAACTAGCTTGCCCTTAACGCTCTCGTTTGCTATTTCTTAGACACGTCTTCCAGTTGCTTTTATTTGTTCTTTGTCCCTATTGCTTGGTATTCTATGCTGTTTTAAGATGTTTCAATTTAGAAGAAACCGTGCTTTTACGAGACTCTGAGATATTAGATGTTCAAAATGTGACATGAACAGAGCGAAGAATCATGGCGCAATGGCAGAATCGATGGCTGGTGACAATGGCAAGGGACCTGAAATCACATCACAGGCCGCAGTTCTTTCTGTATGTTGCTAATTTCCTTTCTGATGCCACTGATCGCTCCGTCTTTAGCGTTGCAATACTCTTCTAATATTATCAATCTTGTCACTCCCAACATTTCTTGATGACTTCTGTTCACTCGTCGTAATCTTTCATGTTTACTTAACAAGGTAAGGGTGGTGCAGAATACGGGGATGGACAGTTTGGATGATTTTGGCGTTGACTTGTATGCTATACCTGAACCGGTGACCAGCAAGATAGATATGGACGAAAATACTCGCATTGCGGCTATGCTCAGCACTACAGCGACTGAGTGGCAACGGTACCAGTTTTTTTATTTATCGCCTGTTACGGAGCATTATTTTTGTTTATCATGATGTTAAGGGATAAATTTTTTTGTGAAGAGATTTCCTTATCCTTTTTATTTGACAACGGATGGATGTTTGATCAGGCAAACACACGAGGGATTTGGTGGAGGTAGAGGATCTGGGCGTGGGGGTTACGGAAGAGGAGGTGCAGCTAGAGGCGGGGGTAGCGGCGGCGGAGGTTTGTATTTTCTGTATAGTATTCTCTTGTTTATTTTGTAAGCTTTTCATGCCCCGCTGTGCACTTGGGGCTAAATGTGCATCTGATCTCGTCTATGATTCGTTTTCTTAGCCATGTATCTTACTGCAGTAATTGTTTTTTGACTGAATCATTGCGACTGTTTACGATACTTTATTCATCCACGTTACCTGATGCAGGTCGTGCTTTTGGAAGAGCAACACCACCACAAGGCTATGTGTGTCATCGCTGTGGCCAACCAGGTTGGTATTATTTTCTTTGAACGGCTGGCAAGATATCTGGAATGATTCCCGGGAGTTGGTTCTGTTATCCGTGATTAGTGATCGATCCGTGATGAGGCCTATTCAACTTACAACTTTAGTATTGTAGGCTTCTGTGAAATCTGTTATTCTGTTCACACGCGACGTTTTCTTTTCTATGTAGGTCATTTTATCCAGCATTGTCCCACCAATGGTGATCCTACGTTTGACATGAGGAAAATGAAGCCTCCTGTGGGCATCCCCAAAACTCGACTAAAAGCTGATCAGGAGGGCTCTTACATCCTACCGGATGGTTCTGTTGCTGTCATGCAACCAGACGAGTAAGTTCCACTTTTTGTTCCACTTTCTGTTCCACTTTTTTGTCACGCTTTCTGTTCCACTTTGGAGGGCAATGTGTTGTGTAGTTGTCTAGGCTGTTACTGGTACGCTTGTGCTCATATTATTTTTAAATGAATAGTTCATTATCTGATCGTGTCGGCGCACATGTTTGGCAGGTCGGTTTTTGCCAAAGAGGCAGATGCTCTGTTGGCCATTAGACCAGTCTATTCTGAGCCGCCTCCAGAGTTAAAATGTCCATTGTGTAGCAACATTTTCAAGGACGCAGTTATGATACCCTGCTGTCAGTACAGTTTCTGTGATAAATGTAAGATCCATGTTTATTCTTTCGATTATGATATCGTCCTGATACATTTTCAGGGTGACTTGAGGTTCTCCATTTTAGAGTTTGATACTTGCAATTGAGTGTGGAATGGGAACTAGATTTTGATAATGAATTTCGTGATGAGTCAGGTATCCGAGATGAGTTGATTGCGAAAGGGAAGTGCCCTCAATGCGAGTCTACGAAATTCAAGAATGATGATTTGCTTCCAAATATCAACCTTAGGCAGGCTATTGATCGCTTTCTAGAGGCGCAAATGACTACAAGTGGGGCATCCGACAGTTTCTACAGACAGCAGCAGCTGCCTGGTAAATTAAGCTAAAACTTGGATTTTGGGGGGGGTTCTTATGCTTCACTTTTTACTTCGTAGTTTATTTCATAGCGGTAAATTTTATAGCTTTTGCGTCATGGAAACAAGGACTCAACTGATTTGGTGCTTGAAACTTCGGTGTACTTAGCTACCATCCCATAGTATGGTAATAGGTCCTTCTGTTTAATATTCAAGTTTTGGTTTTGCCAAGCATGTAGTATGGAAGATTTTTTCTGTTCTGGCTGTGTTCGTTTAGTGCCTGACCAATTTGATGATGGTGAATGTACAGATGTGGAGTCTGGGCCTCGGAAGGTAGCTACACCGGCTGCTTCACGCCTGCAAATTGAGCTTCGAAAGCCTGCGAGCTCAGCTGGTGCACCGGTGCAGGCACCTCCTACAAAAGAAGTGGTAGTTGTGGAGGATGTAGTAGAGTCGTCTAAAGACAAAAATGAGAAAAAAGAGGAAGTTGAAGGCTCCGCTGTTATGCCGGGCGGAGGTGAAGACAGTGGAGGTGCCATCGAAGGGCCCCCATCTAAGGAACACGCTGCAGAAGTTTCGGGGAAAGAAGAAGTTGGGGCTTCTCTTAAAGAAGAAGAAAAACAGGGTTTTGTAAATGACGAGGGAGAAACAGGCACGATATCTAAGAATATCGAGCCTCTCTCAGTTAAGGAGACGGATGGGGTAGCAGTGGAGTCTGAGGTTAGCAAAGGTGTGTTCTCGTTGAGGAATAACATAAGTTTTTCCCACATTTTGGGAGCTAGATGTAGGGATTTTTCCCACAAGGTGGATTTGCTGGGTCGTATACAGTTTGAGACATTTATTTTGCCCATGTTGGACAAAGTGGTGCAGAAAGAAGGCTCTCTCTCCTCTTCCCTCTTTTTACTTAGGATTTTCCTTGTGCTATGCAACTCCTCCTTAGCGTTTATTTTTTTTGAAAGTAGGCATGTTTCAAATTGTGCCTGTACAAGGCTTGCTACTTTTCACATAGCATCACATACCTGCACTGCAAATAAGCATATTAAGGTCACGTGTTCGATGCCCTGCTCCTTGTCTTTGCAACCGGTATAAAAGGATCCTGTTATGTTAGTGGAGGCACCAAGCGGCGTTCTGTACAAGATCAATCAGGTGAACCAAAAGCATGAGGTTTCCTAGTTATGTTATTGTGAGCATTTTGGTACACCCTGACTGTGCTTTGGCTGATTTATCTCAGGGAAGAAGAAGAAGAAACGCGCCCGTCCTGTCCAAGCAGGTAGGAGTTTTGTGTTTATTGTTACTTTTGAATGTGTTGTTCTCTCGAGAAGGTTTTGTTGGGATTACTGTAAAATTGTAGTGGATGGTGACTGATTGAAGGGGTCGAAAGTGGATTATGGCTTCTCCAATTTCAACAATCTAATTGTGCAATTCCTGACTCATGTATATATTGATATAGCATACGACTCCAGAATGGATCTGGTAACTGGTGGTAATGAAATCGTTTCAATTGTTCAACAGCCTACTTTATAATGTACTAGGAAACAGGTTATAATTTTTAGCGCTTAGTTTTTGATGTTCTTCACTCCCGTCTTTGGATTTGCTAGATAGTTCATCGGGTCAACGGTTTTGTCTGCCTGATGTAGCAATGTCTGAGTTCCCTCGAGGGTAACCATCGTACTCAGTCCTTCACTCTTTACTCTCTTTGTCGGCTAAGATTTAGCTTTTCAGGGACGCTTCGCAGCTATAGGCAGGTAGGAAGGCAGGAATCTCATCGTGTGCTATATGATAGCAGGTTGCTGATAGCGGGAGCATTACAAATTAGTAAACATGGATTTTTTATTGATTGTCTAGTGTCTTAGAACTTCGGTTATCTTAGAAATACTGCTTTAGAGAAATGACGCCTACATGCGAGTAATGTGATAAACTTTGTCCGGTTGTAGTATTAGTTGTATAGTTGTGCTTCTGCAAGAATGCGATGGCTTTGCATGGAGTTTCAGCATTCTCTGTGCTATAATGATGAACTTTGTTTGGGGAGATGTTCAGTAATGGAGTAACAGTAATCACGACACTCTTCATCTGACCTCTCCCTAGGTTTCTCTTGGATTTGTGGTAGCCTGTAGTTACCTCTTCTTCTATGCTGTTATGGTAACTCTCGCCACCATAACCTGGTGAACGTCTTTATCCCTCAGTATCAGAAAGGAGACCTCGTTGCTTTCTTTGACATTTATGCTAACGAACTAGTGCACTGTAGCAGATGGAGCTGCAGAGAATGCTGGTGGAGGCAAGATCAGAAAGGTATCGAGATTTTGAAGTTCCTAAATGCTGCTAAAAATTGTGTTTGGGTGTGCTTTACTTTATGCATGTCTGCCTATTGGTAGCGTCCAGTTGTATTTAGATTCTAGTATCGTATTTTGAGATAACTCAAAACATTTGGCTTTATGAAAATGTTTCTCCTAACAAAGTGGAATACCTTATTATCTAGGGGACGCAAGGGGAGCGCGTGTGCTATTTATGTGGCTCTCCTGATCATTTTGCAAGGGATTGCATGGACCATGGAGGTCCTGGTCCTTATGGTCCTCATCCTGGCATGTTTGGACCTGGTAATTATCTAGACTTGCTAAAAATTTCATACTGATGTCCAGTGCAACAGCTGCCTCTGATCTTGCTGCTGCTTCTGCTTCTGCTTCTGCTGCCTCTGATTTCCTCGTTGTAGGATACTGTGTTCATGAGACGCCATTCCGTGATCTTAAACTCTTATTGGTTTTTGCATTGGGGCTTGTGGAACCCTTTTACAAGCTGTACTTTCCCCGGTTTTAATCCAAACTAATAGTTGGAGACTTTTGATCTGTACTGATCGACTTAACCGGGTTGCTGATATAGGAGGAATGCCTCCCATGGGTGTACCTCCTTATGGTGGGGGTTACGGTATGGAATGGCACGGCCCCCCAATGCATGGACCTGGTCCATTTGGATATGGTGAAGGGATGCATGGACCTGTTCCTGGACCGATGCCGTTCGATAGACCAATGATGCCTGGTCCTGGATACGGTGGACCTCCATTTGGAATGCCTGGAATGTATCCTGGAGTTCCTCATCACGGGTATGAGTTTCAGCTCCATTCTCACAAACTCATGCTAAAGTACTCGAAATTCTGTCAAATCATTCTCTCAATTTAGAACGGAGATATTTGTGAAGAACCATCATGTATCTGTATAGTCTCTCTGGCAAATCTTCATATTTGGGATAGTTATCATAGTGTGCTGATTATGGCTCGTCGGACAGTGGCTACATGAGGAATGGGCCAGGTATGATGGGGATGATAGACAGACCGCCTATGACCCGAGAGGAGTTTTTGGAAGTTCAGGAGAGACAACGTCAAGACAGACATCGTCAGCATCGGATGATGGATCATTCTGAGAGGTTTGTAGGCATAACTATCACAGGATTGGCACAATTTTGCTAGGTGTAATTATAACTTCTTGTAATTCGTATGTGATGGTCACATCGTTCTGAAATGTGTAAATGTCCTGCAGTAGATGGTGTTTATAGAGGTTGGTTGTAAACTTGACAAATTTTATTTCAGACTTGAAACATGTCTCCATGATTGTGTACGGAGTGTTACTTTGTTATCAGTAGTCTACTGTTGAACACTTCTCCAGCGTCTTGTATTTCTGCGTCTGTTCGTGGTATACTTGATTTGTATTAATTTCACTGTCATCTTTTATAGATGAATGGTCGAAATTTATATGGTTGGAGCCTAGTTACGATGGTGAATGAGAAGAGAGCTTGTTCCAGAGTTAATTTTTCTCATTTTTGTACAGAGAATGGTCTCCAGAGCCGCCTTATCCAAGAGATAGGGAAGGGCATGTTCGACGACAATCCCAAGAGTTGGAAAATCGTAGGTTTAAAGAGGCGAGGGAGAGGCGTTCAGATCACGATGACCATGTGAGGAAACATGATGTGGACCGTGATGTGTCCGGGGACGGCTATTCGGACGACGCAGAGTATCGCAAACCCAAAAGTGGCAGGATTGAGCGTAAACGAGCTCCTGACAGGGTAGTGGTCGATAATCGTCACTCTCGGAGGTCACAGCAGTCCCATGATGATGATGTTGCTTCTCTTGATGAACTAAAACCGCGGCGTCCTCGACGTGATGAAAAGTTGCCGGACGTGAGACCAGAGAGAGAGAGCAGTAGGCAGCAGAGAGAGTATGTGGAGTACAGCTCTGAGCATGATGCGCCAGACAGGGAGGTTTCTCGCTCTCAGAAAACCCGTAGTAGGATGGAGTCGAACAGTAAGCACATAAATGTCGGTGGAGAGAGTCGTTACAGGAATACCAAAAGGGAAGTGCCCGAGGATCCTGTCCACTCTGATCCTCCTCCAGAACCGCAGGACCTGAGATTGAAGCTTGGTCGCAAGCGTGAGAGAGACCGTCAAGAGAGGCGTCACCATGTGTACGATGACACTGAGATTGAAGTGACTACAAACAAGGGGGCTGACATAGAGAAGCCCAAATTTAAGCGACACCATAGCCGCTCGAAATCCAAAGGCGAAGAGCCTGTGGAGTACGCCTCTGACGATTCCAAAAGGAAACAGAAAAAAAAGCACAAAAAACATTACGAGGACACTACTGCTGTGGATAGACCTAGAGACAGTCGTGAAAAAGAGTTGGACGAGCCTGTCATCTCACGCAAGTTCAAGTCCAAGGGTGGTGCGTCTAACCCGACGAATAACAGTATCGAGGTAACTCGCTGGCAGTTGGTCGACTCTGAATTAGAAGAAGGTCACAACAGTCACTCCTACCACACCAAAAGGAAAAGTCAACGATCCTACCGCAGCTGAGTAAGGTTTCTTGCCTTCGTGTTGTGATTTTTGAGGAATTCCTTATGAGAAAATGCTGTTTATCATAGGTCTTCCCTCGTGGAGTTATCTTTCCAAGTTGCCAGCACACTTGGCTGGAAGCCAATTATTTCACTCCGTGTGTATTCCACACGTAGGTCAGTAATGAGCTCGCCATTTGTCTCTTGTACTCCTTGGCCAAAGATTAAAACATTTTGCACTTCATTTATTAACGTGTGTGCTTGGATGTGCGCACTTGTTTGTGATGCCTATGGCCTTGTGACAGCCATCTTTCCAAGAATAAAGCGAAAGAAACTTTGTGCATGTCTATCTTCACGTGTGTGTCATGGTCCGATTCATGAAGTGTCTAGTTGGAGCCTGTTCCTGTGGCTTTCACCTGTTTTGAGTGGTTTCATTATGTGAATAGAATCTGCTATTGTGGGTCCTGTCCCTCTCTTGACGATGCCAATGCTGTCTGATATGGATTATTTGGATACAGTATATGGCAAATTCAACTTCTGAAAATCTATCAGGGCAAGGTACCAAAAAGACTTTTCATTTCACTTCGAACACTAACATCTTAAAATCTACTTGGTCAGAGTTTGTAAGAAAATTTCAAACATTCTTATATGGTTGGATTTGCAAAAAAAATTATTTTAAAATTGTAGCTCTTTGCACAAGAAATGACAACATTGTAGTGTTTTGGGATTTAACATAGTCCTAAATCCTAAAGGATTGGAGGTGTTCTTGAAGAGAAATTGTCAAGAACTACGATTTTTTGGTGCCTTGATCTAAATTCAAAATAAAGAATTTTTCAAAAACTTATACCATACAAAATTGTAGTAGATCACTAGCAATGTGCAATAAAATAATCTCAGCCCATTCAATTGCATAGATTGCAAGATTATATTGTTTGAAGTGTGAGAAAGAGCTTTCTTTCAAGTGTCCCAAACAAGATCATCTCCTTTGCTCTAAATCAGTTTGTAATACAAGGATAAATAAACAATGCATCTAGAGTAATCTTGTCAATCACCACACATGTAAAATTCAAATCTTTCTCCACATAAATATAGAGACTTGCATGTTTTGAAATTTGGTGTGATTATAAAATTTCATGTTGAAATTCACCGTCAAAAACAGAATGCAAAAAGATTTTTTCCTACAAATCCTACAATCAATTAATATACCTTCACCTCACAGTATGTGGGTATTGGGTGTTACTACAAAATTTTGTTCCCATCATGATTGATTTGATAGTTGAATAGTGCAATTGTTGTTTGGTAAATGGCAACAATTGTTGTCTACTATTTTTGAATAGTGCAATTGTTGTTTGGTAAATGGCAACAATTGTTGTCTACTATTTGGCTATGTGCAGTAAATGACAAGTTTACTCTAATGATTTTTTTATAATTTCTTATACTCTTTAGAATATTTTTTGAAATCCAAACAGTTAGAACATAATACTAAACATCTAGAACATGCGAAAAAAATTTGAACTTTGCGTGCTAAGTCACTTATCTTTCATGGGAATGGGGTTGCTTACCATCTTTCATAGTGATTTACAACCTCACTTTGAATCTTCATCACTCTATGAAAACATATGTAGGTCTTCAAATTAAGAAATCATTCTTTGCAAGATTACAGGCCCTGTTATCTGTTGGAAAAACATTTGTTCCTGGATGCCGAGTTCTCTTTCGTGTTAAGGAGATCGTCTACAACTGGTGAAGAATGTTATGGTTGAAGAAAGTCATAAAATTCAAAAACATTCTTCACACATGCATTGATTGAAGTTTAGATCTCAAGAATGTTCCGCTCTTGTATCCGAAATGATCTCTCCAGAGGTCTGTACGAATCTCTCCAAAGCACAATCCTACAGATAGATTAAAATGCTTCAACTGAAACAAATCGAATCCTCGACCTTTAGTCTCTTGCTCAATCACCATTGCCAGGAGTGTCGTGCCAATAGTACCGAAGTTAAAAGTCGAAGCTCATCCAAATACCTCTACACGATGCGCTTGCGGTCAAAGGCACCAGCCCTGATCCTGTCCTCAGCTGTAAGTAAATTTACACACTGCAGTGATAGTTGATAAGATAGGGAAACCCCAAATCGCCACGGATGAAGAAGTGCCACACTAAAATCTCGGAGAATAGGTTCTTACTGAATAAGTGCTTGCACCACCTCAATAGCTAATCAAGTGGAAAATTTATAAAACTTTTACTCATTCTATTTCCTTTGAAGCATAAAGCATAGACTGTTTTAAAATTTTGCATTCGATATCAACATGACGCATTCTTTGGAACATCGGAATTCTCTTTCATTAGCCAATAAAAACATGTAAAAAATCTGACCAGTCTGGTAATAGGAACTAAGAATCACAGCAACCGAATGGAATGAAATGAAATAGTATTAGTAAAATCTCAAAAACATCATGCCCATTACGAATGGCGATCCTGAAATCTGAGTGTAAGGAGTGGTAAATCCCCTTCGCAGTTCAATTAATAACTGTAATCACACTGAAGGAGATCATTAGGCACTTCGAAGAAGTCAGACGGTTCCGCTACAGCACTAGAAGAATGGAATCAAATCTAGCCTGCACAATACTCGTCACAACATAGGGAACGTGATGGTCCAATGCAGCAAGATCCTGAACCTGAAGTAATCTGCAGTTCAGCATAATAAACCCCCTTCGTAGTTTAATTAATAGATATAATCACACTTAAAAAAGGATCATGAGAGATCACGAAGACGATGCTCCAAAACATACGGTCCTGCAGTCCTGCTACAGCACTAGAAGAATCCCATCTACCCTGCACAACACTCATCATACGACATGGCATGTGACAATGCACTGCAAGACAGTCTACGAGATTAAAAGGAATGCCACACCTGACATGAATGAGTGGCTGTGAAAAGCGAATGACGAATCTAAGTTAGGGTTTGAAAGCCAAAACCCACAGCTGTTTCCAGGAGGTGGAGGTAATGGGTGGGGACTGGGGAGTGAGGAGATGGAGCCCATTGGTTTTTCTTGATCAAGCCCAGCTATAGCGTACTTCCATGAGCTTGTTCTTAATCCACCGACAGGAGCTCCGTACCGTGTCCTTGACTTTGGCCTCCACACTGAACATCTTGTACTTGGCCACGCGCTTCTTCCGCTTCACTTCGGGGTCCGCCGATATCCACTCCGTCGACCTGGGCATCTTGCGTTTGCTGTGACGACTCGGGTGCGCAAGGTCCGGGTTCTGGTGGCTCGGAAACACTTCCTCCTGCTGCTGCTGCGGGTCGCGTGGCCGGTCCAGCACCATCTATCTCGATGAAGCAAACGAAACCCACAAAGATTGAATACCCAGAAAAGCGACAAGCCACCTTCGGCTACCCAAACCAGCAAAGCAAGGTCCCGCTACGCAAGGACCCACATCCCCCCTCCCAGGCCAGGCCACGGCGACATAGTCAGACCCAAAGCGCGAGCTATTGACGAGAGCCCAAGTTCGCAATGCCCAGGGCTTTGGGAGGATCAAGTGACATTGAGCCTGCGTCGGGAGCAACACCGAGTTCGTTCGCCAGCATTGCAGTGCATTGATGAGCAGCCCAGGCTCCCATTATTGAAGAGGGTAACCAAGTAGAGTGGCCGTTGCTGCGGGCGTGCAATTGGGGAAAAAGCCAAAGGAGAGACTAAATGGGGGCGTGCGGCAGATGCCGGGCTTGGGGCGCAGCAGGCGCATTTAGAAGGGCCAGCTGCGCCTTCGTTCCCTGCGAGGCGCCGGGCTCGCGCGCTGCGGAAGCCACGGAAAGAGAGGGCGACGCTGGCAAAGGCTTTGCGAAAGGAATCCGTCCTTTTCACGTTCATTTGGGCTCCCACTCACGTTCATTTGGGGGCTCCCACTCGCTGCTCGAAGTGACGCGGATGAGGAAAAACAAGCAAGCGCATCGCCACTCATGTCCGCCACACAGAGTTGGTGGGCACACCAAATGTGGACGAAAACGAAGCGGATGAAAAGTGAAGTGGAGGAATTTGAACTGTGAAAAGTAAAAGTAAAAAGTAAGGTAGAACTGCCCATCCATTACCATACAGATTTGCTATCTAGGTACTTTGGAGAAGCTATTTGTCAGCTCCCATACTTACTAGAGATTGAAAAGTTTGAGAGAAGTCAATTGCAAAAAGAATGAAGACATTCTAACGAGAAGTGAATTTTCTAAGATTTTTCAAAGTTGAAATGTTAAACTATGAATAGATCCTTGTTAAAACGTGGACTGATGTGTTCATTCCCCGAGAGCATTGCTATGATAAAGGGTTGTAAAGATTGTGATAATAGATGGGTCAATGATAGATGCAATTGTGAGGATCAATTGTGTAGGTGACGGAATTGGGTGGATGGTGGTATTAGGCAGTTCTACCTTAGGTGCATGAAAACTGTCCAAGACTCCGACTTCTCACTTCTCTCGCAGGTGGTGGACCTCGACTTGCAGCAGACGTTTACAGCGACCTAGCTACAGGGCTTTCGCTTTGCTTTGCCTTGCCCGTACGCTTCTTTCAGGGCTTTTGTTCTTAGGGTCTCACTCACCGTGCGTTCTCAGTGCTGTTTTTCTCCCCGCCTGCTGGATTTTCAGCTGTCTTCTGTTGGCTCCACCCTGAGGGATTTCCTTGTGGTTCCCTTTGGTTCGGCCGTGTTCCCTCTTTTCTGGCTTCTTCGCTCATCCCTGGAGTTCCCCCGTCCTTGGGCTTCGTCGTTCATTCTCTGCCTCCGGCGTTCCTTTGTTTTATCCTCTCTCAAAGCCCTCAGGGCGTGTATCTGCCCTCGGGCGCGTTATCAGTAAAGTATCGGCAGGCAGAGTAGGCGGTGCACTGGCATTGCAGAACCTATACGTAGTCGGGGACGAGGAGTACTTACCATTGCAGCCAAAGTTCGGTTTTGCCTCTTCTCACGAGCTTCATTGTTGTTTTTCTTTCCGATTTTCTTACCCTCACGTTGGTTTCCGAAGGTCTAACTTAGGGTTAGAGGGCCTTCAGCTTAGAATCCAACTCCTCTTCTAGCCAGGGCAGTTTGTTGAATTTTTTATGAACCCTTTGTATGTACATACATTTTATGTTTTGGAGACCTAGAACGGGTTTTCTCTCTCTTAACGCCCAGGCAGCTCAGTACGGAGATTTTCCAACGTGTCTTGCCGACAGTTCGAGTCTGTCCATAGCGTCCATAGCGTCCGACTCGAACTGTTCGTAGTTGGATGCGTTCACAGCGTGCATAGCGTCCATAGTGTGCAAGCTCGAGTGACGGAGATAGAGACTTTGAAGCTGTGGCGATGGGCACTACCCGGGTGGAGGAGGCTCTGCTGGACCACTTGCAGGATTCGAATTGCATTGGCAACTCGGAGGAATGGGCTTCGTCTGCTGGATTTGATCACAGCGTTGTTAATGACGTTGTCAAGTCTCTTCACGGCTTCGGCTATGTCGTGGCTGAGGTACTGTCAAATTCCTATCGGTGAATGATAGGCTATTTGGGTTTAGGTTTAGGGTTTAGGGGAAATAGTTGTTCTGGCCGGGGCTTCTGAAATTGACTCTTTGGTTTTGCAGAGTGTGAAAAAGGCCAGATGGGTGCTCACCGCTGAGGGCAAGATTTACACAATTGGGGGCTCTCCTGAGGTTCAGGTCTTTGCGGCTGTTCCTGCCGAGGGTATTTCACAGGTGGATTTGAAGGTGTGTCTCCATTTTCGCTGATACCGGTTACGCACTTGGCACATGTTTGTTAGGAAATTTTACTGATTCGGAGTACTGTCACAGAGGAAACTGGATGCGTTGGTCTATGACGTGGGGTTCAAGACAGCGATGAAGAATAAATGGCTTCAGCCTTCCAAGGGTTTAATCTCGAAAAAGGTGTCTTCTGATCGTACCTCTTAATTTGTAGATTGTCTTTTTCCTTTGAGTGTTTCTTATTGAAATCTTGAAATCACGTTGTATCACTCTCTGAACTTAGGTTGAAGACGTGCAAGACGAAGTTCGGAACCAACTGACTGCCATTCAAGACGGCAAGGTAATTGCCACAGATATGAATCTGGATTTTATATTCTTTTGAATGATGGCAAATGTGTCGTTTGTGTATATGAGAGAATCCCCCCCCCCCCCCCCCAGAGGTGTTCTAGAAAACATGGCCCTCGTCAATTTGTCAGGGTTTGATGCCACTAAGTTTCTTGGTGGTACCTGCCTTATATGACGTGAGAATTGACAGAGTTTAACGTGGGTACGGACGCCAGGCTCTGCATAGATTTATATTTATAGCAGGAATGTTTCGTTTTGTCTGTGCATGAGGGTCTGCGTGCACATGACTTTGGCGTTGTCCGAAACCCTAATCATTCAGTAATCTGAGAGTGTTCTGTTTTCAGGATATCCCTGAAGCCAGTATCACCGAGCTCAAGAAGAGAAAGCTCGTTGAAGCCAGGTATTTGTGTGTTTTGATTTTGGTTCTGTATGGCTATGCATGTGCTCGTTTGTGAACATTTTGAATTTCGTCAGGTGGAATCAGTGTTCAGAGAGTGTGTTGTAGCTTTGATAAGATTATGAAATATGATTATGGCTATTCGTTACATTCTCACTTCAGAGTTTTTCATTTCTCTATTTGTAGGTTGTAGATCAGTTGCGAGCCTTTAATGTGATGTATGCACATGTGTGAACAGAAACCATACATGGTTTTCGTTAAAGAAAGGGCCTAACTATGCTCCAAGGCGAGTGAAACCAGAGACAGACCTCACACGTGAACTTCTACAGAGGTAAGTTTAGGTTAGATACTCGTCATTTGATTAGGATTTTGTTCACTACTATTGATACTCACTTGTAGAAAGAAAACTGATTTGAGTTGCTCACTATGTTCTGGTGGGATCTGCTTTATTGATATTGCAGTGGTGAATGGTTGAAACGAGAGTTCAAACCTTACAACTTCAATGCATTAGGCCAGCCCACCGAGGGCGGTCATCTTCACCCCTTGCTGAAGGTACCACTAGCTCTCTCAGATTCTTTCATCTTGTCATGGCTGCGTCACTAGATCGTAGCTGTTGCTTCAAGTTTTACGAAGGATTTTAATATCTTTGCACGACTTTCATTGCATTAGAAGCATATGGCATCATCCACATCCGATATTCTGGTCAATTTCAGAATAGTTCATACTAGCAAGATGATTAGTCATTTACAAAGGTTGTGCGTATATGTGTTTCACTAACAGGTGAGGACACAATTCCGTAATATCTTCTTAGAAATGGGGTGAGTATTTCATTTATTTACTACATTCTTTGTTTGTTGTAATCTGCATTCCGGATTCACAAAGTTTTAGCATTTGGTGCCAGGTGATCGTCTTGCCTGTTGGAAGTAAGAAGTGGAGTATTAACGTCTATCAGAGATATAGTGTCTATATCGGCATTTTTTTCTGACTTTGTACTACGTTGCTCAGGTTCGAAGAGATGCCAACAAACAATTTTGTAGAAAGCAGGTACTGAATTCTGGGTTTAACTTCTGTCCTTTACTTGTGGCTTTTGGATTTCCACACTTTGTGTTTTATTCATCGAGCTGCATTCGCCCACTTCCTGCGTTCAGTTTAGTATCTTCTACTGATAACATCCAACTGTCTCTGGAGACTTCAGCTTCTGGAACTTCGATGCACTCTTCCAGCCTCAACAACATCCAGCTCGCGATTCTCATGACACTTTTTTCTTGAAAGGTGAGTTTTCATGACCTGTAATTTGTGACAAGCTTTCAGATCATGTACTTCAATGGTATCATAGTTTGTTTATAGTATACGTGGTACTTCATGAATCTTGCCTTATATTACAAGACATTCGAAGTACGTACCAGAACTCTTCAAGTGACTTGATCTGCTTATCTAAACTTAATCCACAACTGTTATGTTCTAAATATCACTGTGATTGTACCTCCCCTGCAGCTCCAGCTCGGACTGTTGAATTGCCAGAGGATTATTTGGAACGTGTTAAAAAGACACATGAGACAGGAGGTTATGGATCGATTGGGTATGTCTATCATTAGCCTCTTGGGGTTTGTTCTACATTGGTATCAGAGGTTTATATTTTGTATTCTTCTCTGAAGCCAATTTTTTACTTGTATTAATATTGCTTGGTACAGTTAATGCTCTGCGCTTCAGCATGAGGAATTGCTCATGTCTCTCATAATCTTTTGACGTTATTTAAATATGGAAATGATGTTGAAAGTACAATGTTCATTCTGCACTACTTCAATTTGTCTTTGAATTTATAGTTGAAACCTGCGCGATCAGGTATGGATATGACTGGAAAAGGGACGAAGCCGAAAAGAACTTGTTGCGGACACATACTACGGCTGTTTCTTCCCGCATGCTCTATAAACTGGCTCAGGTTTGTCGAGTTCTTGCAAGATTTCTTCCGTTTCTCTTCATCAAAGGAGACTCATGAGATCGTGGAGAGCATTCTTCGAATTACTATGTAAACATGGTGGCATTTTCAGGAAGGGTTTACACCAAAGAGGTACTTTTCAATTGATCGGGTGTTCCGAAACGAGGCTGTGGATCGCACGCATCTTGCTGAGTTCCACCAAATTGAAGGTGCTACTCCTGCTCCGTTATTGTTTTAACGTCAAAGCCAAAACTAGGTGCTTCGCATGTTGGAGATTGCTTAATGGTGTAGGACATTGACAGTGCTAAAACGATGTTGATGGACTTTTAAGTCTGCAAGAGATAATCATCAGATGAACTAGTTCTGTTGGTATACATGGTGTGGTATATGCACTCTTCATTTGCAGACAATGATCGTCTGTTTGACGTGAGGCTGATGGTACGCTTTACTGTTATGACTGTTATTTAACATAATGTTTGTTTTAGTACCGTAGTCTCAATTATCAATTTAGAATGCACTGCAATAGTGGCACTGACCTGTTTATGTACGATACTCCAGGTGTTGTATGTGATAGGGGCCTTTCGCTTGGTGATCTCATTGGTGTTTTGAATGAGTTCTTTGCTCGCCTTGGTACGTTATCCCTTCATCGTGTAGTTATAGTAGTTTATAATATTTATCGCTCTCTTTCTGAATGTGTGACTTTATTCTTCTTTTCAGTATTATTTTTGGCATCTCATATTGTCCCGATCTAGTTTGTTAATTAATGTTCGTTCATTTCATCAAATCGCAATCTGTTTCCTGCAGGGATTAAAAAGTTGCGCTTCAAGCCAGCATATAATCCATATACCGAACCAAGTATGGAGATTTTCAGGTATGACCACTCGATCGACGATCAAAATGACTTTAATCTTATCTTGAGTTTCCTTTAGGATGTGCGCACCCACCCTGGTTTGGGGGCTTCCTCATTCCGATTTCTAACGCTTCATGTTTTGTAGCAGCTATCACGAGGGGCTTAAAAAGTGGGTGGAAGTGGGCAACTCGGGAATGTTTCGACCTGAAATGTTGCAGCCCATGGGCCTGCCAGAGGATGTGTCTGTCATTGCTTGGGGCTTGTCGTTGGAGAGGTATGAGTAAATGCATTTTTTTGTGTTTGCAGCAGTTTTTGAATGAATTCAGGAAGCAACGGAGTGTAATGAGTGAATCTCCTGTTTTATATATGTTTGTTGCTGATCTTGATTTAGTAACTCCTGATTTTCTCGCTTGCAATCCGAAGATAGTTACAACGTCCCAAGACTGATTGAGCAACCGTTTGTTGTTGCAATATCTCTTTCTGTGCTTCTTGACACTATTCAGGCCAACGATGATATTGTACGGGATTGATAACATTCGCGATCTGTTTGGTCATAAGGTGAGACTCCTTTGGCGCCTCATTCATTCCGACTTCTTTTTGTGTCTTTTTGCTTGACAGTAGTTTGCATAGGACAAGGAGCCAGATTCTTGATGAAATTTTTTGACTGATTTAATGATCGAGATTTTTCTTTTGGTTTCTGTCGGAAGCGATAAGGCAAGTGCACCTAATTGCATTTTTCTTAAGCTACAGATTCCTGCCTAAAATTTACAGCATTGTGTGTCGATTTTGAGTACATGTTGTATGAGAATTCATAGTGTATTCCCAGTGTCTGAGAAGTGCATCCTTAGTATCTCCTAAGGATCCCTTTTTTTGACTCTGAGGTATTCTGCCCTTTAAGCGACCATTTAAGCCTGCCGAACTCATCAACTCATCATTGACAGTTATAGATATTTGAAGCAACATATCACCCATTCCTAAATAGGGGTCGCAATCCTTATTTGGATGATTTTTGGGTAGTTACCTTAACATGGTTGGTTTATTTTCTACAGGTTGACCTGAGACTTATCAAGTCGAATCCCATATGCCGACTAGGAATGAAGTAGTCTGTGTTTTCTATTTTAGTTGAACAATTATTGCAACTGGATTGATGCTTTGTACACAATCCACGTTCACAGTACATCAGTAACAGTGGGAATTATTTATGTCTCAGTGAGCTGTTCAGTGTTGATGCTGTTTACGATTCTTATTTGCAAACTTGCCAACAAAAGTTCCTTGGGTGCATTTTAATTCCTCACCTCCCAGGCATTGCATTCAAGGTTTAGATGATGAATGGATTCCAACATGTATCATGCATATGTGAACTTGTTTTTTTCACCCATTCAAACAAACCTTTTTGTAGATTCTTGTGTTAAATTTGCTAACTGATTGTTTAGTATAAGGTGGAAGCACCCAAAACCGTCAATATAAGCAATTCAGCATAGTTGGAAACACTTTTTCCTGAAGATGATATTTTTGTGGTATTATGAATATACCACAAAAAGTGAAAATTATGAATACTGAAAAAAAAAATAGATTTTTGGATGTTGTATGTAATTTCTATTATTCTTCAAACTGCTGGCTCCCTAGACCATTGAAACTGTCACGTAGGTGGACCCTAAACCCAAATCTGCAAAAATCAGTAGTTAGCAAATTAGAGTTAAGTATGTGTCCTTTAAATGCCACAGCAAATCAGAGGTAAGCATTAGGACACATTAAGAGGTAGTCTTGGGTATAGGAATTGGTACATGGGTGCTTTTTGGGTGCCTTCACCTTAGATTTTGAAAACTCCTCTTTGCAAGTATTCCACAATTCGAGTGCAAGCATATTTCATCTCAAGATCTACATTTTTGAATTGATGTGTCGTGGGACATTATTTGATGTTGAAGAAGGTTTAAGGTTTGGAATTGAATTGCCAAAAGCTACAATTTTTTGATGGAGCATTGAGGTAAATTCAGATTACAATGAATTCACTCTTCAATAATTTACTCTTTTGAATCATCATTGCAACCATGTAGGGAATTACAAAGCCATGAGAGTACCCAAATGAACAAGAATATTTGGTTTGCATGGTCCTTAATGGTAAGCTATATGATTTGCTTTGATCTCTTCTAATATATGTTTTGTTTTTCAAAAACAATGACTTAGCCAAAATACTTGTGTAAATCTATTATACCTCCAATTCCACCCCAACTTGTTATTTTGAAGGATTTTATTGTGAATCCAATAACTTTAAATATGTGCAATGAGTAGAAGATGGCACACCAATGCATGTGAATGTCTATCATACTTGCAATAGGGGTATAAGGGATGACTCATTATTTATGCCCATGTTGCACAATTAGTTGAATCACTTTAGAAGATGCTATAGTGATGGACAAAATTGAGATGAAATTTGAAACGTTTTCATTCAAACCATCACATCATAAGCATCAATGGACAAAGTTCAAAAGTACATACACAAAAGTTGTAGTGTGCAACATACTACACAGTACTATGGAGTTTGAAGAAAAAATTAGTTGTGATTTGAAAGAAATCAATTTCAATGTTAGCCATGTCAAAAGTTCAATTTTGTTCAACTTGATTTGGAATTACTACATCTTTTGCCAATTTTTTCTTAGAAATACAGAAAAACTTATTGTGCCTTGGCATATTAGTATACATCATTTCAAATTGTTACAAAAATTGAAGGAATTTGACATTTATAAAAATTAAAATAACAATAGTTAAATAAACATGCAAATGATGTTGGTTCTTACAATATTTGAATTTCTTTTTGGAATTGAGAGCATGGGATAGCGTTAGCCATTGTAGAGAGTATAGATTGCAACTACAAGACCATTATTACATTTTAATGCCCTTGCATTTGAAACGTTTGTTGAATTGAGCAATGAATTCAATTTATATTTCACAGCCATATAATCTATTTTTAAGTTCAATCTTTTTATCCAAAGACTAGAGTTCATGATGCACATAATTGATCCAAGAAATAAATAAATAAATTATCATTGTCAATATCATCAAAAAACTGAGAATTGCCAAAAATTACATTGACCTTCATAAAATTGGGGTGCATTTTTAGAACATAGGTAAAATTTTCAATTTGAACAAGAATTTTGAGGGCTCTTTGAAAATAAATGTAAGCTTTTCACATGTCAAAATTTGGCAAGTACTAGTATAAAATCTCCTAGTAGAGATCAAAATGGAAAGTTGAAGTGGGGTTTTCAAAACCATCTTGTCAAAGAAAGAAAGACTTCCCAGAATTTCAATTATTTCAGATTTGAGAAGCTCTTAGTAAGTGTTGGATTGGGAAGTTAGAGTGGGTTTTCAAAATCATCTTGTCAAAGAAAGGACAACTTGTCAAAGAACAGATCCCCCAAAGTTTCAATTATTGGATGTCAAATTGGGAACTTGGAGTAGGTTTTCAAAATCATCTTGTTAAAAGGAGGACCTATCAAAAAGTAGATCCCCAAAAGTTCTAATTATTTGGGATTTCAGAAGCTCTTAGTGAACGTTAGAGTACAAAGTTGGAGTGGGTTTTCAAAATCATCCTATCAAAGAAAGGAAGACTTGTTGAAAAGCACATCCCCAAAAGTTCCAATTATTGGGCATCAAATTAGGAAGTTGGAGTGGGTTTTTCAAAACCATCTTATCAAAGAAAGCAAGGCACAACAACAACAAAAAAATTCCCCAAAATTCCAATTATTTGGGGTTTCCAACCTCAAAGATTGTTTTTTGAAAATAATTGGAGAATTTGCTTTTTGACATGTTCTTCCTTGAAATAATGGTTTCTAAAAAACTGTACTCCAACTTCCAATGCCAATGCTTTTTGACATGTTCTTCCTTGAAATGAAAACCATACTCCACCTTCCAATGCCAATGCCCACTACTGTTTGCTAAGTTTGGTTTATAGACACCAACTTTCTATCAACGTTGATTGCAAAAGGCATTGAATGTCAATAAGGTGTTATGTTGCTTGAATGAAAAACTACACCAACCATTGTAATTAGACAACTACAGTAGAACTTCCATAAGGTAATAGCCCCAAGAGTAGTGAGAGAATATTACATTAGAGAGGTTATTGCTTTAGAGGGGGGCTGTGGCATTAATGACATTTGAAGATTTTTTTTAGTGGGCTACAATTTCATGGCACTCGTGGACTGAATCGAAGTACAATTTCATGTTTCCATAGACTTGTACGAAGCTCTTGTGGGCCTGCTGAACTTGCATTGGAAAGTTCAACGAGGTGAGGACATTGACAGTACAATTCAACCAGTGCCCAAGCACCCAAGCTGAACTTGTCAACAAAATGTCACAGAATTTAAAATGCTTGTAAAGTACATGTATTGATAAAAATGCAAAGCTCCTTTCACCAAAATCGTAAAGTCAAATTAAATTGGACTCCCTACATGACCTAACTATCACTAAATACAAAGTCATTGGTGTGCAAATCTTAGTATAGGCTTCACTTTCTACAGATGTATATCAAACAGGTGCGTGCGGTACAACACGTCACCTCTTTTCCTAATGCCTATGACAATTTTATCGGAGGTCCCGTAATTCCTACTGACTAGATGATGGAGTACATTGAGTCAGGAGTTGGTGGTGTGTGCCCACTCTCACAACTGCAATCGCAGCTATTGTGGAACTTACTCACCTCAACCTGCAGTCCTCCACTTGATGCAATTCATATCGATCAATCCTCCACTTCTATATCGTTCAATAATGTTGCCTGTCAAGACAATATTATTGCAAATAAGATCTCAACTTAGTCGGATATTTAAAAAACTCTTGAAATCATTTCCAAAGGGAGTGCTGTGAATTTAGAAATGCTTCGAACACTAAACACTAAAACACTAAAACACACCCCCTTGACTATCCAAAAGACTACTTCACATTTGTCCACGAGTCAACCGCACTCATGTGCATGAAAGCTTTGAGTTGTTAAATTCTCGATAGGTCAGTGCGTGCAAGGCTCAATTACCCCATACACGTCAACAAAAAAAACAAGAACTATTTTTTTCCAATAACACACATCACAAAATTGCCGAGAGACTAAGGTAGGTTGCTTCAATATGGGGATGATTGTGCTCTAATTTGGATAGATGTGCATGATCTAGAAAATAAAGTAATAGCCCATTGAACATACCCCATTATACATGCTGCCTAAAATGAACAGTATATGTATACACTACTGTTCAAATTGGAGCACTGGTCCATTTTACAACATGCTCAATTATGGCAAAGCTCAAAAGAGTAGATTAGAAGCTCACCTTCTGAATAAATCAGGCTGACGTGGCATGGAGCGCTGAGAGAAAGAGCTGACGTCGGTACTGTAAGACGATTCTTCAGGAATCATGCCCCAGCCAGCAGCCTTGTGCTCTTCCCACTTAAGAATCTCCTTCACATACTGGAAGGCTCCAGAAACGGTAGTCTTGTCAAGGGCATTCAGCTGGAATGTGAACAGCTTCCGCCCGGTACAATTCACACTATTAAACAGCTCCTTGTATTTATGAGCGATGTATTGGTATGCCTGCTGTGCCTGGTTCTGTGCCGTGTAGTGCGATGTGCCCACAGGACGGAAATCAGAGAACCAAGGGCATGTGGTGAGCGGCACTCCCTTTTCTATTTTATCCTCGAAGACGTCGTATTTGTTCAAAAGTAAGACGAATGGAGTATCTTGGAAGCAGGGATGCCTGAGTATGCTTTCAAAGAGATCCCGTGTTTGGATCATCTTGTTGCTAGGATGGCCAGATCTATCGTTCCACAGCGAATTGTAGTCACTCAGAGAAACACAAAAGACCACTGCACGAACGTCCTCGAACATATCCAACCACTTGTGGCGGTCAGACATGCCTTTGCCACCAACTCGAATAACCTGGTACCTGCAGCAAATGAAAAAATAGTACTATACTGGTTACCAAACAGCGAGACTTTACCATTTTAGTGTATTGCTGATTAACAACATTTTTTGACTTGTCCAACAATTTAGATGATTCACCTGAGCAAGTCAGCAACCCACTCCAGCATAACGTATGTACACCTAAAGCTTCCAAACAAAAATCTAAGCTGGATGACAATTTGAAGGCGTTACCTGTCGAGTCCAGTGCATGTTGTATCAGCGTCTTGCCATGAACCAAAGTCCTTATCGTCCAAGGAGATTTCAATTTGTACCAGACCAGAACCTTGGCTAAGTCCCTCTGTTTGCAATATATCTAATTCCGATGGTTCGAAATCACTCCTGCAGACTTCCACAACCTACACCAGAACGCGTATCAGCTGAGAATCACATTTCTAATACTAATATTAATGTACGCCAAAACAATGTGAAGAAAATATATATTTGAAGAGCTTCCGAGAGGAAAGCAAGAATGCATACCCTGTCCAGGAAGACACTGGCAACATCAGGCAGGAAAGCCAGTTCTGCTTTTCGTTGAAACGTAGCTTGAACAGCAGAATTGAGCCACAATTGCTCGATCTTTGATGCATGATCCTGCACGTGAGTAGAAGAGTGGGGAACCGTGGTCTCCAAATTGCCATGTACCATATTCTCCATGAACCAATCGCTCAACTCCTTCATGTTGGGCTCTAGTCTATATATATTATTGTTTATGTACGTTTCCTTTTGCTTATGCTTGCCGTCATTGCACTTGAGAAACCCTGCCTCGTCTGAAAAATCAAATGGCAAAGCGACTAGAACGGTTAGAGAATCATCACTATTATCATGATCCCTTCACAGAACTCCACCTTCCACTGCCTTTATCAATGAGTCAAAAAACAAAAATTCATACCTGCTTGTGGAGAGGAAGAGTTCTGGCTATTTTCTAGATCGGTGGCAGAGCTCAGTTCCTGACTTGCTGGTGCATTAGCAAGGTCATCATCTTCCTCTTCAAAATGCTCTCGGCCTTCTAGTAATATGGCCAAGTACTTATAAATATTGGCTTGGATCAGGCTTTTGAAACTGACGAGTTCTTCTTTTGTGAATCCTTCATTGTACAATATCTTTGCCTAAAGGACCAAAAGATTCCCCCAGTCAAAATCACAAAGCAGCAGTTTTGTTGAACCCCTAAACGTGACACGCTTCAGTGAACTAAAGCTTAATTGTAAGTGTATCGTGACCTGAAAAACGCGGTCAAGCAAAATGAGGTGACGATGGATGATTCCGAACTAGACAATGCATTCCCAATTGGACATAGAGACACAGAGGCCTTCGGAAGTGACGGAGCATTGTTGAAACAAGCTCCAAAAAAGATCTGTATGTTGTACACGACTGGACCGATTGACCCGTAAGTGTTTCTGTATCTATAAAAGTTGAAATAAATCATTTAGGAAGCAGGTAACAAAATATACAAACAGAAAGAAGAAATCAAACCCTGCAGTAAGAAACGATAGAGAAATACATTAACCCTTTAGCGCCTGAATCCTTTCTTCAATTTTTGCATATTTTTGCTTATATCTCTATAAATACATACTGTTTACCTCAATTTCATCAAATTCATCATACAGAATATGTGATATTTTAAAAGCCAAGAATTGGTTTGGATGAATGAGAAGTTCTGTAATCAATAAAAAAAACCTGGTATCTCTCTGTTCATCGTCCAGAATTGGGAAGTCTGAGCGTTCAGGGGTTAAAGTCACTATAATCGACTATTAGCTTCCAAAGTGAACATTCTATCTTAGATTGGCCACTTTGGGGATTTAGGGGTTAGGGTATAGAAGGATAAAATAAAATAAATCAGCAATCGGACTCAGTCTACTGACAGTAACGAAACTAAATCGTACAAGGCCGTCATAGGACCTTCACAAATGCACATCCTCCAAATTTATCTGGAAACGAAGATCAATTACTGACCTGTTTAAAGATGGTGCTCCTCCCAGAGCCCTCGTGCCCAAGCAGAAGAAGCTTGTGAACCCTCATCGGATCCAACAAACCCAGAAACCTATTGGAATGACGCGCACTGGCATCCCCTACCCCTACATTTGAGTGCGGAGTTGGCAATGAAAAGAACGGATACAACAGCTTGATGGACGCCTGAGATCAAAATTTACACATGAAACATTATATGCAAGGGTATATGTTTGGACGTGACTGTTGACTCATTGCTCTGTTGTCAACAATTTATATCCTAAGCCAATGCATCCAACACATCCGTACCAATCACCCAAAACTCCGGATAAAATTAATCCATCCAATGTACAAATATCGAATGCTCAAACCAAGTACTTGCATCAGGTTTTGAGCTCTCCATACGCTTACTTTAATCAAATAGACTCCAATCAAGAAACAATGGGGCTTCACATCATGAAACCTACCTTTTCCCAGAGATTGCCTTCTTTACCCCAAATATTTCCTTTCACATTCTTGAAGCCCTCTTCTGAGTAGCTTCCATCATTCTCCACCCATAGATGCGTTTCAGGGGTACAGTTTACACCAGCGAACTACATCAACAATTTAGTAAGGGCGAGATTCAGTATGGAATCCCATTAGCCAGTTCTCTGTCCAGGGCCATATCGGCAATCCAATTGATCCTACAGATAATTTTCATGAACATTTATGTAAGCATCAGACATTTGAAAATAAAAAGGCTATTTCTATTACAGATCTACACTTTTCATGAGTATAATGGCAAGAAACAACTCATTGGCACTGACAAATCCCCGCTTCGAGCAATTAGATAAAGATTGCCTGACATCGTTCAATCCTTGAGAAAGGTAAGAGCAAAATTGAAACTGCAGATTCAGTTCCGTACCTTGAGCATCTTCAGTTCCAATTTCCCCAACTCACGACCATTCATAAACACTTGCGTCTTGCCGTTGCTGGCGCTGGGTTGCAGGTTCCCACCCAACTTCAAAGAAGGAGTGACTATACTATCAGGCCGGTGACCATCCTGTGCATAATACATACATTCGAGGTTAGAGTTGAACCAAAATCTCCCAACGGGATACTGCACGACTTGCTGAATGCAAACCAATGCGTACCTTTCCCCAGAGTCCCGTCTGACCGTCGTACCAAAACCTTCCAGGCTTCAATTTCAAAGGAGGGCGCGAGCAACCGAGCAACACGGCCAACTCTTCATGTGACAACGGACGGTTGTTCACCATCACTTGTTCAGGCCTCAACTGATTAGCAGGGCCCTCTTTTTCAGCCTTCATGATTTGTTGCACTTCCAGAGGACTCAGGAGGTGTTTCAGTAGCCTTGACGGTTTCCCAATGAAAGGTCTCCTGGATCCCAATATAGGACGCCCAAGACAAGTAACACATTTTCTACCCTCGGGCATCGACCCCATCGCTGTAAGCAGACAGCTGCCGCAGTACTTGGCACCGCAAGCCATGCAGTACTCTTTCTCCAGCAAAAGATTGGCTTTCCCGCAACATGCGCATCCACGCTTCTTCCACGGCAGAGTGGCAGGAACAGGAGGCCTGTCACCCCCGTGATTCGCAATATTCACAAGCTCACTTCTCTCTCCTACGGACTCAAAGCTATTATTATGTACGTTAGAATCAGGGTCATTGTGGAAAGACTCCGGGGAGAACACCATGCTTACGTTAACGGGCTTCTCAACATCAGACCTGTCAGTCAACGGATGCAGTCCCTCTTCCACAACAGACTCGGATACCGCTAACACCACAGATGAAGATGGAGATGGAGATGGAGATGGAGATGGAGACGAAGCTGAGCTCTCCCTGCCATGCACTGATGAAGCTCGTTGTGAAACAGGACTCGCGCAATCTACTCCAGGAGATCGTGCTAAAGAAACATTAATGGAACATAATTCCGAATGACTAAGCTCTTTCGAGTGTTGTTTCCCTCTTGCCGTGTCGGGGCCTGAGGTAGGGTCAGGTGCACTCTCCTCAGCAGTACCCTCTTCTGCACTTGGAAGAGTAGAGGACGGACCATTTGAAATTTCCTTCAAAGATTCAGAAAGCTCCATCGAAGGCTGAGCCAAGTCCTCCAAGGCTTTGACATCGTTTTGTGATTCTGGTGTTGATGTTGAAGCCGTCCCTGCTTTCTGGGGCCGTTGTGAGGTGAACTTTTGGTTCATTTCCATCTGTATCTGGCGTTCTCGTGCGGCCAACTCCAAGACTTCTCTCATCTGTTTCGACACCGACGGTTTCTTGATTCTGGGAAGGGATAAAGGAACTGCCACAGGAATCGACTCTAGGGCTCCACTTTCTTCGATTTCAGAATTCTTGGAGGGCTTATCCTTCAAAACACCGTCCCTGGGAGTCGGTCCGCCATACTCGGAGGCCATGGAGTAATCTAACAAGCGCTGATCAGCAAACAAAGAGACACCCATGGAGCTCAAGAGATCTTCCACTGATTGCTCCTTCCGAGGATTGTCTAGAGCCTCCTTCTTCATCCGGGCGACCACACTCGAAGGTTCAGGCTCCACACTCGGATTACGGGAAGCACCAAGCTTTGAACCTGCAGAACCTGAAAATCAGAACCTCTATAGAAAAAGGCGAAAACACGGGTGGGCACAAAAGAAAAGGATACTAAAACCGATACTAAAACCGTAATACTAAAACCGTTGAAGACCTGATCCCGTCCACTATGGAATGACCTCCGTTACCAACAGCAACTCATCTCTTCCGATCAAAACTGGGTCGACCTTCAGTTGGCGAGTTCATTGTAACCGTGACTCGGTCAAGTGTCGGTAATCACTTATCATTGCATAAAAATGGTAGGTTGTCTACTGTCCCTTCAATAGTGGTCTACAACCTCCCACTTCGAATGATTGTATAAGAAATTCATACATTGAGTGAAAAAGACTTGATCTCGAGAGGGTTTAGGCTCCCGAAGTACCCAAAGTGAAACCTCCAGTAAAGCACTCCTAGATATTGGTTAGAATGCTTCAAGTGACGGAACGAGTATCCTCAGCTCTTGCATACACTTTCACCATTACAACAAAACCAAACTCCACACTGACGAATTAGGTCGTCGAGTGAGTCGACATGGAAGGAAGATTACAGTAAGAGTGACCAAACCATGAATGTGTCGGTATAGCTAATACACACACCTTCAGGGCTCAAACGTTCTCTAGATGCGGCTCCCCCAACGCTTTCTTCGTAAGAGGAGCTGGAGCTGGGTCTCTCCATGCTGTCATCGCCGTTCCGAAAATTTTCGCCTACTGTCTGAAGCTCCTGACGATCGTTAATCCCCTGCTGCTGCTGCTGCTGAGCCCTACTCCTGCCGTCCCGCTGCTCATCCGCCGGAGAAGATTCTACAAAAGGAGCCTGCAACGCATTGGGGATTTCCACACGAAGACAGGACAATCAAATTCAATTGAATTTCTTTCCCCAGCTCACGAAATGCTTCATAAACCCTCAAAACCTAACAAGCATCGCATCGCCTAACCATTGCATCCCATCGCCATAGCCAAATTCCCCGTGCGCCATTCTTCCCCGAAACCCCCGAACCACAGTGAACTCCAAACCACGACGGAAAAAAAGGAGAAAAAAGAAAAAGAAAGAACCGGGAATCATGCTCTCGTATCTCTCTCTCTCTCTCTCTCTCTCTCTCACTCTCTCTCTCTCACCTGCTGCAGGTTTGCTGACAAAACCATCGTCACCCATCTTCCAAGCCTGCCCTACTAATACTCCTCCCTTTCTCCAACCGTTACCCAATGTTGGTGACAGCAACCTTTGTACCACCAACGCTTCCTGCTGCTGCTCCGATTTGACATCATCGTCATCATCTTCTTGCCGCTGATCATCAATAAGAAACGCCTCCCCCAGTCGTTGTACTATCCCCAGCTCTCATCCATCTCTCTCTCCCAAGCACACAACCTCACACAAGATCTCTCGCACATGTTTCGCACCCACCATTGCCACTCTTCTGGATCTCGCCTACTCTGGCTCGATCCAGTTTTATTGTACTACTAATAAGCTTACGACAACTTTTGATCTTCTTCTACAGGCAGTCCCCCGCTGTGGGTGTCGGTTTTCATCCCCGCGAGGAACTATTCCCCATTTTCAAGGCATCGTTGAAGTCCCAGTCTCCGGCTAGTACTCTACGACCAGTCGACGTCATCCTGTTCCACGTTCTACACTACTTTCCTAGTTCCGTTCCCTACAGTGAAACCTCGCAAGCACCACGTCGGAATGACGGATGCTTGTGTAAAACTCCTTCCGTCACATGATACTTACTCGAAGGTCACTGTGGGTCATTCCAGGCGGAAAAAGAGACGACTCAAGCGAGAATGGCATTTCGTTTTGGAAAGCAGGGAGTCACCAATCCGAGATCGGATTTTTTATGCCACGAAGAATCGGATCTCTGGGTGACAGATAATCGCGCGAGGTGGTCGGGGAGAGGAGGGCAGTCGGGAATAAGAGCCAGCGCAAGCGGCGGGGAAGGGGAGGACGGACGGACGGACGACGCCATAGCCGTGTGGCCATAGCCGTGTGGCCATAGCCGTGTGGCCATAGCTGCGGTGAAAAAGTAAACGAAGCTTTTTTTCTCTCGGGGGGGTACTTTTTCGACCTTGTTGGGAAGAAGGTTCTGAGAAAGGTTCGGTTGGGGACGCCAATCAACAGCTTTTGATTAACTTCATAATAAGAGCATCCGCACCCATGGCTCAGTAAACCTGGCCGGTAGCCAAAATAGTTGGGAGCTTTGCACACCAAATTTTAAGAGGAGTACCTCAACTTTGCATGGCCACAAAGAAGTTTGGAGAGAGCCCGGAGTTTACCGATTTCTACTGACTTTTCATTGTTTTTTGGGTGCGATATTTTTTTTCCCCCTCATAGCAGGGCCAATTCTCAATTTTGTTTCTCAATGCGATGATCGTGCTAGCAATGCAAACCATTGACATCACCATGAAAAACAGTTGCAAACCCAATCCACGCTAGGAGCCCCTCCTCACCAAACACTTTTTAGTAGCCATGGGCCACTGCTTTTCCGTAGAGATTTCAGCAACCTATGGCGGTGATGCTCTAACATTGAAGGGGAACAACGGGCTAGGCAAGGATTGACCCCATTATTGCCCCTAGTTACTCCAATGTTTTATCTCTAGGAAAAACAATAAAAAATTTAGAGGCTTTGAATTAGGCATTAAAGGTGATGAATTGCAAATTTAATGTGGCACAAAACAGGGGATAGTTGTTTACATTTATCCTCGGTAGAGGCATTAACCTAGTAACACCGGCAACACCATTCTCTGGCGTTTAGATGACTGTCTGCCACTGTAGAGGGAGATTCCAAGCATTTTTTCATCCAACTCTTTTTTCTTGACCTTTCACAAAGAATTGTGAAGAGTACCTAATTCTCTTTGTAGTCTTGTCAGTGTTTATCTTCACGTGGATAAGAAATAAGTAAAAAAAACGGATTATAAAATATACTACTTTTAGTGTAATATGGGAAGTTGTTACATTCTAATTATAGAAGGACATGGAATTTGGGTTTACACCATGATGTTTGTCACTGTAATGCACACCCATGGTAAAATTTTCAGATTTTTTGAAATAATTTTCCATTTGATATGATTTTTCTTCATTTTTTCTTCAAAATTTATCATAAAAAACAATTTTCTTCAAAAAAATCTAAAAATTCTATACTTCATTCAAAAAACAAAATTATAAAATTATACATATATATTTATTTATTGCTAAAATTATGATTTCCATTTACCTCCAATATGAAGAAAAATTCTCTAATTCTAATTTCAACTCTATCAATGCACATCATCACAAAATAAATATCAGAAATGAAAAGTTTTAAATAGTTCTACCTCCGTGCCAATGCAGTCCTGCCAAGTCAGCACGAGACAAAAAGCCCAAACCAAACGAGGGGTTGAGATGAGACCCTGCCCCTCCTCCCCCGGACATCACGTCGCCCCCTTTTTCGACCCTGATATCCGGCACGCACATATATACCCGGATCCAGAACCCCATCCCCTCCATCCGGCATTCAGGCGTGGGCTCTTCACTGAGTACTCTCGCACCAACACTTCCTCCCAAGCTCCCATCAATCCCCCGACGCGTTCCTGATTAACTTAGCGCTTCGCCATTCCTCGTCGTTAGATTGTTGCTGCAGCTTCTCTACGGGATTGTGTGGTTGGAAATTCTCGATTCGGACCTGGGTTTGGATTTTCAGAGATGGCGGCCATGGTGGTGACCTCGAGCACGACCGTGGGGATCGGTGCTTGCTCCTCGTCGAGGCTGTCGCAGCAGCAACCACAGCAACTGCAACAGCAACAGAAGGTGCACGTGACGAGACGGAAGAATGCGTCGACGAAGAATGGTGTGCAGATGTCGGTGGTGTTGGTGGGCGTGCAGTCGTCACGGTCGCGCGGAAGCTCCTTTGCCGTGATGAGGAATGCGCTCGCGGAGAATCCTGCGCCGGTGCGTTTCGAATTCGTAACCTAATGTGTCTGGGTTTTATTTTTATTTGGGGGGGGAATTGCTGTGGGTTTGGGAATTGGGGCTCTTTCCGTCTTGTGAATTGTTGCAAGGTTTGCATGAGTTGGCGAGTGTAGAAAACAGGGGTTTAGTATTCTTCCGTCTTCGTTTTAGAGGTGGCGAGTGATAGAGAAGAGGTCGCAGACAGGCATTGGTTTTAGAAACACTTGGCGTCCAAGGCATGTTTTTCGGATTTTATTGTGTTTGGGGGGGATTCCATTGTGGTGGAGATGCCTGTGACCGCACACCACAAGTTTAAAATGGCTTCGAAATTCGAAATTTTTGTTAAGGGATTTGAAGGATCGTGTAACTATCGATGGTCGTTCACGAGAAATAAATGATTCAAGAATCACGAATGCTGTCTGATTTATAATACGTTTAGTACTGAATGTCCACGATTTTCATCTATGACAAGTGGGTTCCCCTTCACTGCATATAGTTATTCCCATTTGCTTAGAGGATAGGAGTTGTTCTTACTAGAAAGTTTCTTTGCAATTTATGATTGTGTGAATAGAGTTCACAAGAAGGGAACACGGTTTCTTAAAGTCTGAAAGAAGAAAATTCTTGCAATCTTTACGCGTGATTGGTGCGCGGCTAGTCCGAGGAGAAGGGGAAGTGTGCAGTCAATTTCATGTCTACCCTATTGCAACTTTTCCTCTAGTAGAATGAAAGTATTTGCATACTATCACTTGATCTCTTTTGTAGCTTCTCACGGAGAAAATTTGAATCGCTGCGCAGAGGAAGCATGAAACATTCACGGTGGGTGATTATATGACCCCTGTGACGGAGCTGTTTTGTGCAACAGAGAACACTACTATTGACGAAGGTGTGCAGCATTATGTCATTACTAGAATTTTTTTAGTTGCTTGTTCGAGGTTTGTTGGTAGTGTCATTTCTAAATAGGTCAAATCCTACAATTTGTGTTTGACTCGCAACGTTGACGAGTCAAGTGTATGAGTTTGGTCTCCCATATTACAATCCGTTTCTAAAGTCTTAAGGATGTGATTGGAGCAGCATTGGAGGTGCTTGTTGAGAAGCGCATCACTGGCATGCCCGTGATTGATGATTCTGGGGCGTTGGTACGTTGGCAAATATATCAGCCTTTTCATGCTTGATAATTTTGTTTAAGTGCTACTGTTTTTGATACTCAGGACGTGACTTAAAAAAGCTTTCACTACAGTACTGTAGTTTCTTGCATTAGGTATCTTGGAGAAGCGTTGGACTATCAGGCCTTTCGATATATAGAATCTTACTTAACGCTGTTCTTGGATATTTCCTTTCAAGGTTTAGATATTGGCTTAGGGTTTTGGTGTTTAAACTGATTAATGTCTATCGCTTGTAGGTGGGGGTTGTCTCCGATTATGATCTGTTAGCGCTTGACTCCATATCAGGTTGCCTCTAGAATCTGGTTCTGCTCTACTTTGATCCCTCAGTTTACGATTGCAGCAGGACAATAGAATAACAGTGGCACATGAGAGAATGTAATAGTAATTCTAATTTTGGTGATGATCTGGAGTGACTCTTACCATTACTATATTGTGCAAATGAGCCGTCCACTGTATTGAGCAAGTCAACAGTCTAATTAATGGTTCAGTCTTTTAAGGCATGTGAAGAATGATTACGAGTCACCTTAGTGATTGTAATATCTGTTGCTGTGGTTGTTAGGGCACAGACAACCTGAAACCAGTTTATTTCCGGAAGCAGGCAGGACATGGAAGGTGAGACCAACCAAGCTGTTGCGTTTTTAATAAGTTCAACTGTGTCCCACTGATGGTTCGGAACGTAATTCAATTTTACTGCGCCTGTGGAGCTGGTAGGCATTATTATGTTTTTTCTCAAAACTCTAGGAAATGTTGTTGGGTGTGTGTATTTTACTTATGTAAGAATTTTTCTTCTCCAGGCTTTCAAGGAGATTCAGAAGCTATTAATTAAAACTAACGGAAAGAAGGTCGGAGATGTGATGACCCCATCACCACTCGTAGTTCGTGAGCAGACCAACCTTGAAGATGCAGCTAAGTAAGTTCTCTTGGTCCTTGGAACCTACTTTATGGATCTAGACTTGGTTCTGTACTTGTTTGAAGTACGGTTTTCCTGTAGGAAGTTATGGTAGCATTCGAACAGCATTTGACACTGACTTGACACCAGATTTATTATGAGCATCCTTTCTATGCCGTGTAGTGCTTTTGAGTTGAGAAAGGTTTGTATAGAGTTTTATAAGAGAGAAGGATTCTGAAGTTTTGTTGCTTTGAATTCGGCGCTCAGGGTTTTGCTTGATACCAAGTTTAGGCGATTGCCTGTTGTTGATCAGGATGGAAAATTGGTGAGTAATTCTGCTTGTACCTTCTGAATTTATTTGGGTCCAATTGCGTTTAGCCCTCGACTTGTCAAACCATGTGCAAGTATTACATTTGAACTTCCGTAATAGTTAGCAGTTGGGAGTAACAGAAAGGTAGAAATACAGACATGTTAACCAATAAATTTTTATTCTTTTATAAGATTGCCGCTGCTAAGAGAAACTCTGTTCGCTTTTCATCGATAGTGTCCAGTTTTCAGTCTATTATACCCTAAAACTGAGAGGGCAAAGACATTGAACTATTCACTCCTAACATCGTTGGGAGTACATATAGTCAACCATTAACCCTTTCTGTGAACTATTATTAGATATCTTCACACTTGGTGTTAACGAGGGTTTTAGGAATGAGTTTAGATATTCTATTGGAACTGTTTCACTTTGCTAATGTCACTCCTCACACCAAATGTGGACATACCTTATATACCTTATATACATTATATACCTTTATATACATGTATTAACTTACCGTTATGGAGACTCGACTGCATCTGTTCAAGGTCTTATTCAAGGAGACCTTGTTTTTTTAATTCAGCTATTGATAGCTTGTTCGGGATGTAATGACAACTGTCAATAATGTGTGTGTGTGTGTGTGTGTGTGTTACGTTGATGCCACAGGTCGGACTTTTAACAAGGGGCAATGTTGTTAGAGCTGCACTGATGATGAAACGGGCCGCTGAGGAAACACTTGGAGTAGAAAAAGCTGCAGAGGACATATTTAAAGCTAACCCGTAAAGCATTGGTACACACAGGTTCTAATTCTTTTTTAGCAAGCCTTGAAGCTCTTGTTAAACGTGTAGGTGTAGCAACACTGAATATTTGTACTGGATTATTCATACACAAATCTTTCTGACACTCTTTCAGACTCCTCCATATTTAATTTTACACCCTGAATTTTTTGCCCATACAATCAGTTTGTCCTCGAGCCTGTAAGTTATGTGATTTGCATGTTTTGTTTCCAGTGTTTCATTTGCAGGGAACCTGAAGCAGGTCAAGGAAGGTGTGTTGAATAACTCTGGAGGTTAGATTGAAGTTCTCGTCTTCCTTTGTTCTAATGTGTTGCGTACCGGTAATCAACTCAAAATGCTGTTGTCAATGTGATGCTCAAAAGTTGTCTTTAACCCCTTAACGCCTCAATCCTTTTTCAAATTTTGGCACATTTTTGCTTATATCTTTGTACAGTAATACCATTTACAAAAATTTCATGAAATTGGGCATAAAAGAAGGTTGCCTTTTCAAGATTCAAGTGTTAAATTGGATGAATGAGAAGCTAGTTGGATGAAATAGCACTTGCAGGCCCTTGTTTGTCGTCTAGAATATGGACGTCGGAGTGCTTAAGGGTTAACTCCTAAAAAAGCCCAAGGGGTTCAAGACAAAATACAAATGTGTTGTAAAATATAAGTTCTATAACTTTTTTGAAGTTTGAATCAAAGAAGATAATGTGAAGCATGAAAAGTAGAAAGTATTTGTATGGTCAAAATTATAAAATTATTTTTAGGTTATTTTCAAATGAATTTTGGAAATATAACTTCAAAAATTTACCAAAAATATAACTTGTATCTTTAGCATTTGAATTTTTCTTTTGATTGGTCAAAGTTGTGGTTTTTATTGATTTGTGAAAAAATGCACAAGACCTAGTAATGAGAATATCAATTCTTTTCTCAAATACTAGGTTTTCAACACTAGGCCAATTTTGAACACTTTGTGCTATTTCTCTTATAATTTTTGTTTGACCATAGTGATCTTAGTTTTGAATGTAAATATTGAAAGACAACCCAATCTTTAAAATAAAATAAAATAAAATTGAAAAAAAAAAATTATACTTAAAGATGTTATCCAAAGTTTGGCATTGACCATAAAATGGTCTCTTGAGCGTTTAGGGATTAATCCCTAAATGCCTAAGGAGTCTCCTACGTCTACAATCCAAACATTGAGGTATCTCCAATCAAAGTTTAATTGTTTTTTTTGGATAGAATGACTTTAGGGGCCATATGTCATATTTATACAAAAGAAGTGTTTGTCATTTTTGACCAAATGCAATTGTACATAGTTAACCCCAAAGTGACAAAGAAGACAGAAAGTGTCCTCACAGAGTTTCAAGTCTAGTTCAAAGTGTTGTAAATTTTGCATTCAAGGTTCAAATTCAATAAGACTTGTTGAAAAAGTTGTATTCTCCCTTCTAGTTTGTATGACAAAATTTTGAGATCAATCCAAGATGTATTGATTTTTTGGAAGCCAATTGAAGTTCACAACTTCGGGGCCTTGTATCTCCTTCATCCATTGCTCATTTTCAATAAAATTTGTTGGATTTTGTTCCCCTCAAAGTATACTTATTGTGGTAAAGTTTTCATGTCAATCCAAATTCTTTTGAATGTTTGGGAGCAATTCGAAGTTCAAAATCCTGTCATTTTTGGAGTGTAGTGAACTTTGGCGGCTTGTTTCTTCTTCATACAGAGTCCATTTTCAATCATTCTTTTTGGAAAGTTGTGCATACTAGTCTAGTTTTTGTGGCTAAAATTTCATGTTAATCCAAGAATTAATGAGTGACTGAGAAGCATTCTAGTAGGAGTTTTAGCTTTAGATGTGTTTTTTGCAATTTTTCTTGCTAATTTTTGACATTTCAAAGCCATTTGTAGACACAATGATTCAATTGAATGAATTTTTTTTTCCACCAATGTGTTTGTATACTAGTTTTGAATTTTTTTGTAGTGTAAAGTTTTTTCATTTGAGTAGGTTTAGAAATCAAACTTCACCTCCAAATGTGTTTTTGGGAAAATTTCAGCATCCATTTTCAACACTAAAACATTATGATCTTGCAATCTATGTGGCCAAATGACTTCAAATTTTGTACATGTCATCTACAACATGTACACTACAAGATTGTACGGTTGAGATTTGTATAACTTCAAGACATTTAAATCCATAAAGCTTCAAAGCAATGATGTTTTTGAATCCCAGAAATTGAATGTCACTTTGGGGTTAAGTACATGCATGCAAGGATTGGAGCAATGGAAGATTTTTTTTCAGAGTCTTGCAATCAATTGAGGTACATTGGAAAAACAATCATTTCACTTGATTGTGTCCATGTACTATATACTCCAACCAATCAATTCCTTGTCTACTTGTATATCTTTAGAATTTTTTTCATGGAATGGCCTTCAATTGACGAGGATTTTCTCCCAAGACAAAGTTTTTTTCCAAATCAAAAGGGTTTCTTTGGCTATGGAAAGATAACTTAACAAACTATATGAGGAAAATATGAAATTTAAAAAAAAAAAACTATTTTTGTAGGAATCCGAGTAGTCCTTTAGTTTAAACTTAAACTATGAAGTGGTTGATTGGGCATTTAGGGGTTAAGTAGCCTTCTATTGCAACAAGTTCTACCTTGTTTAGAGACTCTTAGCACTCTTGAAGGTTCAAACTACTTCTTTTAAGGCACCTTTATTTTATAAAAAATTTCCTTCTTAGAATGTGTAAAGAGGGAACACTTAAAGTATTAGAAGATTCTTTCACAGTTTAGGTGTGCTAAATCTGAGCTTTCAAGGGAAGTTGACAACCCAATTTTGAAGTCTCTTAATTTGAGAGTGAATTAATTGTAGAAAGTAGTTATGAATGTGCACTTCTCATGTTTTGTATTTGATTATAACCTAGTTTGAGGGATGACCAAGGGATGTTGTGATGTGATGTGTCATTAGAAGAGATTTCAGGGCAAAAGAAGACAATGAGTTCCCAAGCGTTCTTGAAGAGTGGGAAACGTTGGAAATTCTCCCACGATAACGATCTCACATAGCTACAACAGTACCATGTTAGATAATATTAATTAATTAATATTTTGTAAACATTTTATAATAAAATATTTATATTTTTTAATATTTTTTAAATATTTAAATATTTGATTGGTTCCTAGGGCAAGGAACAAGCCTAAAACAAACCTCTCTTGCCTTCAAATCTCATCTAATGAGAATGTTATATTAGAGCTTGTATAAAACACATTTATATGTGAAAGAACAAGTCATACATACATGTAGTAGGATTCAACTTCTGAGGTCTGCCTCTATGCGAGTGTTCTACATTAGAGAAATGTACCTAACAAAGGTTATCGACACTTCCCACACATACAAAGTATTTTCTATCTTTTTGTGTGAACATCCTCTCTAAAGCATGGAAACTGCATTATCTTGAATTTGTTGAGATAATGCTTTGGGCATCTTGGAACATTGAAGAAGAAGGTCTATACAATGGGGATAATTGTACATACAACTATTAAAGACTAGATCATGCAAAACTTTGCAAGTGCTAGTGGAAAATTTGTCAAAACTTTGTGCACATCAATTCACATGTTTCTATATTTCATAGGTAGTCAAAATTGATCATATGAGAGAGATAACTATTAGCCATCCATCTATCATGACAAGACATTACCACTTGTACAATTAGCTTTTCAAGAATCTCAACTTGAAATAAAAGGTGATTTACCTTTGAACTAGAGAATGTTACTTGTTGATCAATTTGCAATTAATAACAATCAAAGTTGTAAGTACTAAATGTTTGATTAGTTTTGAGAGTCATTGTATAGTGCATATGCAATATATCCTTTCAATTGCAAAACAAGTGAATGTAGTCATTAATTGCAATTAACCCTTAAAGGACCAAAGTGCGTTTTTTGACAACATAGCAATTTTGGACAGCTCACTATGAATGGAATTTTTATTTTTTTTCTTTGAAATTTCCACATAACATATGCCCAAGGAGTAACTTTGAGGCCCAACAATTTTCATAACTTTTAACTACATGGTTCAAAAGTTATTGCATGATATGTAATTTTCAGTGTTTAGCAGGCAGCCCAGGCAGAAAAAAAAAACTTCTTTGAAAATCACTTTTAAGAAATTGATTCTCTAGATTTTTATATATGTGTTAAGCTTTGAATCATTCCATTTTGATGAATGAGTCAAAAGTTATGAGGAATTTTAGTTTGGGTTAGTTTGTGGGTAGTTATGGAATCTCTACTCTAAAATAAACTTCAAAGTCCTTTATTTAAATCAATTTTAAATATTTTTGGAAAAAAATAAAAAAATAAGGTGTATATTGTTTATTGAAAAATTATAACCATTGGAATTGGCATTTTTCAATTCCATAAGTAAATTGTTAACAATTTAGTATTTTTAAACATTCTCTACTTCTTTCTGCTTACTATTTTTTTCCTATATGTTGTACAATTTCAAATGATCTGAAATTTTTTTAGCATGTAGCCAACTTGCCTTGAAGAAGGAATATAAAGAATAATAACCATTTTGGACATATTTTCATACAAATGAGACCTTGTGAAGTGCAGCTGCCCGTATTTTCACATGGCCAAAAAAAGAATTTATGTCACTTCAATCGTTAATATCTTGCAATCTACATAGTCGAAACTTCTGAAATTTTTTCCACATCTTTTCAAACCAATGTACTACAAGATCCTACTGTTACATGTTTCTAAAAATTTTTTTTTTCTAAAATTTGGTATGTGTCCTAGAAATGACAATTTTGGAGCAGTTTTGGTAAAAACACAGTCTCTAACATTTAGAGGTTAAGGAAAGATATATAAAAAGTTGGAGGTTTCAATAGATATAAGTGCCACACATAAATAAAGATAGGATTCATAGAGAAGGAAGTCTTCCTATATAGATACCTTACCTTCTCCTTGTGTTTAGATATCTCTAGGAATGGTTTGGAATTCAATAGATTCAATGAAAAGTTCAATGTCTTTTGGTCTTTGACACAATCAACTTCAAATTGCTATAATTAAAAAAAATATATCTATAAAGTGAATTAAAAAAACTTGACTTTTTGTACTTTATTTTGTTTGTTAATGTTACATGCAAAAAGAATCATCTTTAATCCTGAAATTAGATTTGAAGTACATTACTAAAAGGGGCAAGGAATTTGGGACAAATGAAAAATCCAAAAGGGACTAGTATTACGGGATAAAGGGATTTTTATAAGGAAACTTTGATCAAAGAAATTTGACCATTAAAAAATTATAATATACAAAAAAAAATATTATTATTTTGAACATTGTTTATAAATATAAATAGTAAATTCAACCCTCTTAATTTGCAGTTCCAAAGATAATTAAATTTAGAACGAATTAACAAAATAAACTAGAAATGTACAATAGGGAGATATTATAGACAGTAGCTTAATCTTTTAAGGGATCCAAGTATTCCCTCAACAAACATATAAAAACTTGGGTAGGGTCATATAAAGTTAATTTTTAACAAATCTTTAGATGAGATTTACCTTGTCTAGAGGGGTGCGAGTTCCTTGTAGTTCCTAGACTATGGGAACACGGCCACTATTGCAATGGAAACACGGCCACTATTGCAATTTGACATGGCTGAATAAATGTTACATCAAATAATATAAAAAATTTAATTTAAAAAAAAAAATGTTATTATTAATTTAATTTAACTTCACTTAATTATTGTTTTTTAAATCTTTTATGAATTTTTAAAATCATTTTTAATTCAACCAGTAATGTTTGGTTTCCAATATTGGGAACTAACTTGGGATGGCCCTCCAATGTAGCTGGAAATCAAAATTGTGACATAAGATAGGAACATTCTCCCCTCTTCTATGGGAATATTAAAAATACTAATCTAATACCCTAATCAAAAGTTATACTCCCTAAAGAGAGAAAAAAGGCAATTTGGACATCTTTTAGGCATCTTTTGCTAAAAACTTCATTAAATTTTGAACTTTGGCATTATTGTAATCAATAAAATATGGCATAAAATTGTACAAAAAAAATTTAGTTCTCAAATCACATTCTAAGAGGAGTCAAACTTTGTTAGCTATGTTGGGGCAATTTCAAGGAGAAACATTTGCTTCTCAACTTCAAGTCCTATTATGTTGCAATATTTGAAGTCAAAGTTATCAAAAAAATTCACATATTCCAAACATTTTTTTCTAAATTTTCACCATTTGGATTTCAAATTTAAAAACTTTTTCATTGCATAAGGAATCATCAAAAAAATGACTAATGTATTGCCAATTTACTTAACCGCCTTGCATTGCAAGGTGATGCTAGACTCCATATTCACTTCTAAAATTTTACATGAATATACCTAACAAGATTTAGAACTCAATGGTGGAGACACACAAATTCATCAAGAGTAAAAAAATTTACTTCAAGAGGGCTCAAAGTCTTTTGAGAGGGCTCAAAGGAATGAAAAAAGGAATCCCTATTTCAAAGGAATGAAAAAAGTTTTTTTTCTTACTTCAAACTTTATAATTATCTTTCAATCCACATGGTCAAATAGGCTGAAATTTTTCCAACACTTTTTCATAGTAGTAAACTACACTTTTGTATGGTCTAAGTTCAAAAAAAAAGTTTTTATTTTCAATTTTGGACAAATGCCTCTTTCTAGATGCACATTGGACATAAGAAGTATTATGGTTTATGTACACTTACCATAGGTGAAATTGAAGTTCATCAACATATATTTCTAATATCAAAAAGACAGTTTCAGCTACAATAAGAATCAGAATTTCAAATCACATACTTCGAGCATTTTAATTCTTTATGTACCGTATACCTTTTCATGACAATGCTTTTTTTGGTTACTTACATTTTAAATGTAGAAAAGTTCAGACATTGAATGATTCAGCAAATTTAAAAATTATTCAACTTTGCAATGATTAACCCATAAAAGGCCCCGGTGGTGTTTTTCAAGAGAAATTGCCTAAAACTGCCATTTTTTAAAGTATTTATTACTCACAAAATTCATGAGTTACGATATTGTCCTTGACGTTCAATTTCATTGTGGGAAATGTTGGAAATAATTTGCTGAACAAGTGGCAATGTTATGACACTAACCTCCACCCGACCCAGTCTATAAATTTGGGCAGAATGGAATCTAAGTAACGGCAGGGAATCCTAATCTGGAATCAGAAAGTAACTTAGTTCGATGCACCAATTGTATTTTTAGACATTTGACTTTGGACGAATTACAAATCTGTTACGAGGAATTGATTTCAAACTTTAGCCTGTATCCCGATTAACAATAATTGACCTAATAGACGACCAAGTTCAGCAATCAGCATGAACCAGTTCTCCAAATTTAGTACTTCTGGAGTACATCAAATTGCAATCTTCATTCCATTTGGAACACATGCATTAGACAGACAATTACATGCATCGAACCATCGAATATCTCTAACAATGAAGGTGTCGCGAATCCCACAAATCTTTTCTGTGGGAAGAATGAATGCTAACTTAGCTAGAAATGGTCTAGAAATCTTTTCTGTGGGCTAGTAGGTGTAGTTCTACTACTACTACTACTGACACCCTTGACTATACAATAATTGGTCATCACTACAAACCCAGTGAGCAAAACAAACCAGTGAGAGTCGGACTCGATTTATTGAGGCGTTTCAATCATCTCAAATCTCCACATCTTCCATGTGCAAAAGCAAGCACGAATCATTGCAACAAGTCTAAGCTTAATTACAATTGAATCTACTGAAACGCTCTGTTACAGAACAGACCCATCACATGTAGTAGCTTAAGATAATATCAACATCACCCTAATTCACAAAAGAGTACTCAGGCAGCGGCTTAACCACGAGGCAAACCCTCGCTACCAACGGCCGTCCTCGCTTGCTTCTACAACACCGACAGCACAACACAGATAGTTGATAATTCAATCCCCAATTCCTCCTCACCGCTACATCAAATTCAGTGACAACATCTGGCGCAGTCTACCTATCTATCTATCTATCTAATGAACTACAGACCAGGCCAGTTTGATGGCACTGAAGGGATCAAACTACGGGACCAAGCACTTGTTTTATTCAGATTTACTCTTTTTCTCGGACCGGTCTGATATCTCCTTGACGTGCAATAATCTCCTGTCCAACCAACCACCACCACTAGACTCCAATACAGCCATCACCGTCGCTATCCCCACGCGAAGAATGGCCCCACGAACTTACACGCTATTCACAAAAATCCTCATGATCGAATCATAGCTGAAAACCTTTTTTTTTAAAACGCAGGCTTCGGAGACGCCACCAGAAACGAACAAGCTCAGAAAGAGCAGCAATTCGAGAGAAGCTCACCACACGCCATAGCGCACCGCGATGTACTTGGCTTTCAGCCAGCGGAAGCTATTCCGCACCGTCTGCTTGGCCTTCCCCTCCATGGACACTAGCTTGTACTTGGCCACGCGTTTCCTCCGTTTCGTTTCCGGATCCGTGAACCACGAAGTCGTGGAGCGCGACACCGCCTTCGGTTTAGGGATGGAGTAGTTGGCCACGTTCTTGGCGTGGAACTGGTCGGCAGGGCCACGATCAATCCCCATCGCCCCCCCTCCCCCCCAACCACAAAATCCACAAGCAAGAATCCCACGAGATTCTCACCTCACATCCCTAACTCCAACCACGCCCCCGAATGGGTTAAAGCAGACAGACCTGGCGACGAGAGAGCCAGCAATCGCATGCGGGGCAGCAAGACATTTAGGGCAGAGAGAGAGCGAGAGAGACAGCAGAATATGAAAGAAGATAGGAATAGAAAAATGAGAAGCGCAAAGGAGAGCTAGATTCTAGAAGGCAGCAAGTGCAGGGCAAGGAGCGCAGGAGAGGAGACCGGGAGACGGGCGGAGACGACCCGACCCCACCCGACCCGACCCGGACCGGCCCGCGCCCGGCCTGGAGGAAAATGGGGGTGCCGAGGGGCTTGCGCCGGAAAGACTGAAGCGGCCGCGGCGTGCCTTGTTCTGCCCTTCGTGCACCTTCCTTCTCATGTTCCCAAAAGATTTCCTCTTAGCCTGTCCGTGCAATTACTGTGGGCCACACTGGAGATGATCCCACATGTAATGTTCACATGTTTGTCCAATTATGATATTTACATTGTTATCTACACAAACAAATGCATATGAATAAACTATAAGCTATTACTCTTTTTGAATATCGGTATATCAAAATGACTTATTTAGTATGGGTGAATAATTGGTCGGTATGAAAATTAGTATGAATATTCCAACATTGCCTTCCTTCTCATGTTCCCAAAAGATTTCCTCTTAGCATGTCCGTGCAATTACTATGGGCCACGCTGGAAATGATCCCGCTTGTAATGTTCACATGTTTGTCCAATAATGATATTTATAGTGTTGTCTACAAAAACAAATGCATATGAATAAACTACAAGCTTTTACTCTTTTTGAATATCAGTATATCAAAATGACTACTGGTAATTTAGTATGGGTGAATAATTGGTCGGTATAAAAATTAGTATGAGTACTCTAACACCGCCTTCCTTCTCATCTCACATTCCCAAAAGATTTCCTCTTAGCCTGTCCGTACAATTACTGTGGGCCACGCTCGAAATGATCCCACTTGTAATGTTCACATGTTTGTCCAGTAATGATATTTATAGTGTTGTCTACGAAAACAAATGCATATGAATAAACTACAATCTTTTATTCTATATGCTTTACCAAGTGCTCATGAGTATGTTTATAGCTTCTCTTTGAATATCAATATGTCGAAATGACTAATTTAGTATGGATGAATAATTGGTCGGTATGAAAATTAGTATGAGTGCTCTAACACTGCCTTCTTTCTCATGTTCCCAAAATATTTCTTCTTAGCCTTTCCGTGCAATTACTGTGGACTGGCCACACTAGAAATGATCGCGCTTGTAATGTTCACATGTTTGTCCAATAATGATATTTATAGTGTTATCTACACTACTGAATAAACTATAAGCTTTACTCTTTGAGCTTTACCAAGTACTCCGGAGTATGTTTATAGCTTCTCTTTGAATATTAGTATATCAAAATGACTAATTTGGTATGGGTGAATAATTGGTCGGTATGAAAATTGGTATAAGTAATCTAACACTGCCTTCTTTCTCATGTTCCCTAAAGATTTCTTCTTAGCCTTTCTATGCAATCTTTGTGGGCCACATTAGAAATGATCCCGCTTGTAATGTTCACATGTTTGTCTAATAATGATATTTATAGTGTTGTCTACAGAAACAAATGCATATGAATAAACTATAAACTTTTGCTCTTTAAGCTTTAGCAAGTACTCCAGAGTATGTTCATAGCTTCTCTTTGAATATTAGTACATCAAAATAACTAATTTGGTATGGGTGAATAATTAGTCAGTATGAAAATTAGTATGAATACTCTAATAATGCCTTCCTTCTCATTTTCCCAAAAGATTTCCTCTTAGCCTTTCTGTGCAATCATTGTGGGCCACATTGGAAATGATCCCGCTTGTAATGCTCATATGCTTGTTCAATAATGATATTTATAGTGTTGTCTATACAAATTGATATGAATGAACTATTGTTCCTAGTACCTATTGATATTCTAAAAAACTTACCAATTGCTTGGAACTAGAAGGATGTGTCCTTTTTTCTCAATCATGCCTTGGATCATCAAGAGTGGACTCACCAACTCCTATCAAAATGACTTATTTAGTATGGACAAATAATTGGTTGGTGTGAAAATTAGTTTGAGTAATCTAACAATGTCACCTTTGCACATCACAAATGCTACAATGCCACCACTCCAAACAATGTTAAATAGTATGTCCTTGTGATAAATAGTTTTGACAATACTAAATAACCATTTTGGTGTAATATTCAGATATCTATGCTTCTAGTAAATATTCATCAAGACTCGAGAGTAACTAAATATCATTATTACTGTAGCGAGGGATCAAAATCAATCTTATTCACAAAATTTTATTTTTTTGAAAATTGTAGATATGTTGTAATAATATTTTAGCTTATGCTACTACATTTATTTCACAAATAGTGTGAATGAGCATTAGTGGTAACCATGGTTAATTGAGATAGCAAGTGGAGTTTACCACCACTTGGTGAAATTAGGTACATTAGTGAACTCGCTACTAATTATGTCATACGTGTTTTGCACTTGTGTTGGTAAATTTGTCTCACATGCATTAGTAAGACAAAATTTATTACTCAAATTGATTTAATTAGTACAACTTTCAATAATAACACTAACTCAAATTAATTTGGGAATTAATAGAAGCCCAACTAAAATTGTCTAAATAAACATTTGATTATAGTTCTTACTAATGAATAGTCTAAGTTTGTGTTAGATCTTCTTTGTAATCAAAAGGAGATTCTACATTCTCTTAGTGTGCATGTTTAAGAGCCCATTTCAATAAACTATGAATTTTTTAAAGTACTAAAAATAGATATATCTAAAATCTATGCTCAATTTTTGTAAAAAAAGTGGTACATTTTTTAGAAGAATTTAGAAAAATGGATTTAGAAAATGGATATTATTATGTGTAGTTACCTTAGTGCACCTCACAATAATAACACTAATGTGCACTAGTTTTGGAATTTGCAAGGTCCACTAATGTGGTAGTTTGCAGTATTTTAGATATAATCATTGTTTTCATGATATTTCAAATTATATGATCTCCAACCAACTTTCACTTTTCCCATCACTTTTTCATATTCAACTAGTTTTCATATATGGCTACTTGGTTATTGCCTTTGCTTATCCTATAATGAAATTATTCTTGAAAATTTATCTTTTTCATTATACTAAGCCCCTCAAACCATTCTCTAAGATTAGGTTCAAATGTGTTATTGTACTTGATTATATTTGTCATGAAATATTTACCTACCTTCTAAGTATGATGATTAGTAAGGTCCACTCACTATTTTCTAGGTACATGTAGAGAGTGCAATTGGATTCCCTTGAAATTGAAGTTCAAATGAACTTGTACTTTGAAGGACAAATATAATTTAGGGCCACTTATACTATGGTAGAGAAGTGCTTTGGTCAGTCAAGAAGTTTTGGCCAATATATGGTTATTTGAGGCAACCGGTGGGATGTTGGAGAAAACAAATAGACAATAAAATAAGGCTATAAGAAGTCTTCACTAGTTGTAGTGTAAACACCAAGTAGAGAAGTCTTATGGACAACTTCTCAAATTGAAGTCTACCGGACAAATTCACCAAGAGAAAAGAAGAGACAAAGAGCCAACTAATGCTTTTTGAAATAAAGGAAGCCTTCAATCACATGGGTGAAATATGCCACAAAGAAAAGACAACAAATGAATTTGGAGTTTTCCAAAGGCCAAGTTTTCTGTCATGGGGATTGTAGTTGTTCAAGAAACTTGACCTCTACAGAATTTTTCTTATAAAAAGTGTTGACACATAGATAGCCATGTCATTTTTTCATCCATGCTTGAAGTTTTTTTACCTGAGAAGTCTTAAACGTAGTGTAAACCCAATCTAATGAAGAATAAAATTCCCTCCAATCATATTGCTCCATTTTCCTACAATTCTTAACTAGTGCACTTCTCTATTGTAGTGTAAAGTGGCCCTTATTACAAGCTCACATTGAAAATGCTCCATGTTGAAAGTAACTATTCCTAATTGTAATCCCTTTTAAACCCTCAAGTTCTTTCATGCTTAGAGGTCCAAAAATATTTCAAAATAATTGCTCCCAAGGCAAGGCTAAAATGTTTAATTTTAAGCAAATTTTATCGTAGTAAATTTTAATTAACCATCCCAAAATTTTATAGTGAATATCCCTATGAATTGCAAGTTCAACTTGCCTAATTTCTATTTTTTTCTTTCTAGCCCTTATAAAAGGTGAAGTTTTGTTTTTCAACATTTTTAGGAAAAACACTTAATATGTCCTACAACTTGTGTATTTTAGTCAATATGTTGAAAAGTGATTTAGGAATATATTTGAAAAAATTTAACCAAAAAAACTTTCATATTCATCTTTAAAAAAATTATGAAGTAGAAGATGGTTCAAAATGAAAGAAAAATGCTACTAATTTTTATTAAAAAAATTGAGAATGGTTAACCCCTAAAGTCCCATTGTCCCTTTGGGGGACAAAATGGATTTGAGACATGCTCATACGGTCTTAATATTTGTCATGATTTTCTAAAATTTTTTGTGAAGATACAAAAACACATTAGCTTTGGGGGAATATAATTTGTATTTCAATCAATTCCCAAGAGCAAAATTTATAGTACAATAAGCCAAAATTTTAGTTTCACAGGCAAAAAAAACCCTACAAAAATTTCAAATAATTTATAAAAAAATGGTTTCTCATAGATTGTATTTTTATCTACATAGGAAGCTTTTATTCATTCCATTTGGACTAGTGTAGTGAAAGTTTTGAACAATCTTGTTTTTTGGGCAATTAGAGCATCTTTTTGAACAAATAACTTGTAGGATTCATTTCTGAATTCAAAATTAAATTTTAAAAATAAATAAAGTTTCATAAGGTTATAATCTCTTGCTACAAAAATCTCACCTTTGAGGTTAATGTGTTTCAATTCCATCTTAGTTTTCTCTTCAATCTTGAACCTACTTCTATTTAACAAAATTTTAATGTATAAAAATTGAGTATTTTTTTTTTAATTCTATACTTTCAACTCAATTCTTCAACATAAAAAATTAGAAATTCAAAATGATTATTGAAAAAAAATTTAGCTAAGAAGATTCAAAGTCAAAAATCTAGTTGAGCAAGGTGTAAGAAATCTTTATTTCTTCACTTTAAATGCAAATATCTTGTAATTTACATAGTTAAAGTTTTTGAAATTTCTTCTTCACATTCTAACACTAGTCTATTGCAAGATCCTATAGTTAGATATGCAAAAAAAGAAAAAAAAATTAAGTTTTTTACTCTTTTAAGTAGAAATAGTTGTTTTGCATGATTTTGATGGAAAAAAAGCTTGGGAACTTTAGGAGTTAATTCCAATGATGAGAATGTTCTAGTAGACTATCTATAGTGATTACAAACTCTATTGCCCTCGTTTTGATCGGGGTGGATTGACCCCTCGCTCGGCCTAACCAAGGGTGCATGTAAAAAAAATCCCCCTATTTGGGGCCGCTCTTGACCTCTCTTAACTAATTTGGGGTCTCTGATCGCAAAAATAAATTAAGATTTTGCAAAAGAATTCATGTGCAAAAAATAAATAATTCCAAGGTTTGCCTGTAGGGCCAAGCGAGGGGTCAGTTCACCCTAGCCCTCGTTTCCCCCCCCCCTCTAAACAAAAAATTCTCCATTGTTGGACCTAAGAAATAAGAAATTCTAATCACCCTCACCACTATCGATCACCATCATGAATTTGATACTTAGAGTCGATCACACATGACAACAATTTATCACAAAGAATCCTTATATTAACTTATCCCCCTTTGAAAAAATGAGAGTCGTTGATCCCCGTTGAGAAAATCTCCCTCCCCCTCTCTTTTGATATGGAAAAATAATAAATACGGATACGAATATGTGTCTAGGATATGGATATGTTGCAAATACGAGATATAGTGAAATGGACATATCCCATATTGTTTGGAACTATGAAGTGCTCCCTCAAATTCAAATAGGAGGAGGGGGGAGGATATTAAAGAAAAATTTAATCACAAAATTGGAGAGGGGGGAGGTAATAAATATATATTTTTTAAAGTTTTAATCACAAAAATTGGGGAGAGGGGGAGGTAATAAATTTTATTTAAAAAAAGTTTTAATCACAAAAGTCGAGAAGAGGGGGTAATAATTTAAAAAAAATCTTTTTAACCCCTAAATGCCCAAGGCACCACAATATGGTGTTTGCAAAACTTTGAAGTTAAATAAATCCTAGACAATTTGCTATTTTTAGTAGTTTATATTTTTTAAATGTTCTCCTTGAAGTCTAGTTTTGCCTCCAAAAGTTCGATCTTGAAAATAAATGACAATGATTTTTCTATAAGAGATTTTGTGCACGGGTACCCTGTGCAATCTTGACTTTCCATAGTGTTAAGAGCTCTTGGAAATGAGCCTCAAATACACTAGATCTCGGAGAAAAAATCACATTCTAAATTCATTTAAAAAATTTGTAGAGTGAATTTTGAGAAGTCATAAATTGATTTGGATTCTTCAAGTTAGGCCTGTTAACCTCATATTTTTTTGGTCGTCAACTTTTTAGATTTGACTTGCAAAAAAGACTTCAATTCTTTTTTGCAATTTTAGCACCCTCATAATCAAACGTTATAATCTTTCACTTCATAAGTGATATTGTTGTGCTTTCTTTTCCTATGCAATCTCTAACAAGTCTAGTTTGAATTTGTACGGTTACAATTTCATAAAAATTGAAACATCTTATCAAAATGTTGGTATTTTGTTCAATTTAGAGCAGTTTTCAGGAAGCTGAAAACATGCCTTGGACATTTAGGGGTTAATGGTGTCTTTTAAGTGGATGGAGGGGGGTGCATTATTTGAAATGCACCTCTGCCTCACTATCCACTCAAAAGACAGACACAATCAATATCCTTTTCTATTTGTTTTTATTTGAAAAAATTAAAAATTGAGTTACGGACAAAAACTACACTCAATCTTGTCATGCTGACTCACTAGTAAGTAAGACAGGAAGCATATGCTACGTGTCATTTGCTGTTGAAGCCACATCATCACACTTTGGCATAACAAGGTTGAATATTTCCGATAAGTCTTTGGCGGGAAAGCATCATTGGGGGACTAATCAGGGAATGCCAAGTTGCCGTATGATATAGGCAGCCACTAGAAGCGACCCTGCTGTGAAAGCGACCTCTAGCACAGAGGTACATTTTGCTTTCTTTAATGTAGCAACAGTATACATTTTCTGGAGGTGGTCGCTTTGGGTGACAATTGCGTTAATTCCACAAAGATCCAAAAAATATGAAAAGATTTGAGTTAGATGTCAATTCCATTTTTCTTCCTAAGAAAATTTATTGAAAATTATTTCAAGAAATTTAGCTTCCCCCCAAATGCAATAAGTTCTTAAAAGGTAGCTTTATGAGCAAACTACCATACCTAATTCCATTTTGTTGCATTTTTGATGCAATGAAAACTGTAAACAAGTGCTCATTAAGCTCACAACAACTCCATGTGGAATTTTGGGTAGGAAGTATGGAAAGTGTATTCAAAAGTGATGATTTTATGGAAAACAACCATGAGGTTTGTACCCTTTTTAATAGATATTATTCCTTTAACCTCTAAAGGACCAAGGCCTTTTTTCTACCAAAAAACACTAAAAATTTCCATTTCTATAGCAAAGAGTAAAACAATTTGAATTTTTTTTCCACATATAACCATAAAATCCTACATGTAACTAGTATAAGAATGTGTGGATAAAATTTCAAAATTTTTGACCGCACAGATTGCAAAATATTTGTGTCTAAAGTGAAAAAAACAAGTTTTTCAACACATTGTGGAACTAGATTATTTGATTTTGAACCTTCTTAAATTAAATTTTTTGCACTACAAAGTTTTGAGCTTCAAATCTTTATTGTAAGGAATTGAATTGAGAGTCTAGGAAAATAGAAAAATTCAAAAAAACTTAATTTTTATTCTTTAAAAAATTATTAAGTAGAAGTACCTAGGTACGAGATAGAAAAAAAATCTAAATTATTAATACCTCTTAAATGTAATTAAAATACACCAATCCCAATGGTGAGATTGTTCTAGGATGGAAACTAAACCATGTGAAACTACTTTTTTTGAGAAATTGTAAAAATTGCATTTAGAAATGAATCCTACAAGTTACTTTGATTTTTTCAAAGAAGATGCTCCAATTGCCCCCAAAACAAGATTGTCCATAACTTTCTCACAACAAATCCAAGTGGAATGAATCAAAGCTTTCCATATAGACAAAAATATAATCTATTAAAAAAAAAACTTGATTCAAATTTTGAATATTTTTTGTTGCCCCTACTTCCCTATTTTAAGCTTATTTGGGCATAACTTTTGTAATCAAGCATCGATTGAAAAAACAAATACACTCTTATGAAGGTAATTAGTTTTTTTATCTTCAAAAAAAATTTCAAAAAAATCATGACAAAAATTCAGCCCATAGGTACTTGCCCAAAATTCCATTTATCCCTTGCAAGAACAATGGGCCTTTAGGGGGTAATGTTGTTGGGACTAAAAGTGTCTATTGGATGACTTTGATTGGCTTTGACCGCATTTTTAACAATTTCCATCTAATTTTTTTTTCATGACAGAGGGCTATTACGAGAGTAAACACTCACCACATTGAAATGTTTTTTGTTTTTTTGAAAGTAAGAGATTCAAAGTAAGTGGCAGACGGCTTTTGCAAGACAATTATAAAGCAATCTTGTGTAAGTTAAAATTTTGGTATGTGGACATGCAAATTTTCCATTACATCTTTACTCTCTCCTACTCCAAGATATTTTTCAAATACTATTCAACTACAAAAAATAGTGTTTAGTAGCCACCATCAGCACGCACCACCCTTTCCTTCCCCATTTGCATTATAAATTCTTCATCAATGCCTCTTACAACTCTACATATCATCAAGGAACTTGACTTTTTCACAATTTTATTAGAAGACACAATTCTACTAGACATGTATAGAAAAGAATTAGGGTGGAGACTGCGTCAATGTATTTCTAGACATAATTTTTGAACCTAAAGCATTGTGAAGTGGCTTGTGCTTTTAGTAAAATCAAGCTCTGAATCTCTCAATTTTGGATTTTGTTCCACGTGTTGCCTTGCTTGTAGCATGGCCAAACTTGGCATTGTCCATTTCATGCACTCATGACAATGTGCATGAGTACCATTGAGTGACAAGTGATTATTTATACTTATATTTGCTTGGCCTTTGTCAATCAATGGTTTGAAATTTTTTGTCGTTGTAGTGTTACATTTAGGATAAGAATTCTTGAATTGCTTATTGATCACTACTTCAAACTTTGTCTATAACTTGAACCACCAATTCATAAACTATTTCTTTATTTCAATAGTTTGTGAGATTCAATCACTTCAAATTTTGTGGTGAGGGAGAATTCTCAATTACTTTGCCATAGTAACCTACTTGTCATTTCAAGATTAATCCACAATTTTGAAGGATGTTTTTGGATTTTCATTGCCCTTGTATAGAGAATTAATGGAGCTACATTGGCATCCAAATGGATTGAGAATTAGTTCTTCTTTCAGATCAACAATGCATTTTACAAAACAAATAGATGAGAATAGTTCTCTTTTGGACCACCTATGATACATCTCATTTTTTTGGGATTTTTTTCAAGAATATATTGACCCAAATACAATGTGGAACAATCTTTGATTTGCCATTCTTTGCAAAATACTTGTAAATCTAATAAGTCAAAATACATGCAATGACCAAAGGGACTAAAATGAGCCATCCTAACTTAGGCTTGATTGTGGTGTGTAATGTTAATGTGTGTGGACTTACTAAATTTTGATTGTACACCAATCTACTAAGCAATACAAACAGTTCTTAGAGAAATGAGTTGACTCAACTGCTTAGACTTCAAAGATGGAGTGAAAAATATAAATTTTGAATAAACAAAAGGGCATTGAAAATGTATATTATTACACAATGGCCATGAAAGAGCGTACACAATGATGAAACAATAAAGTATTATATATACATAAATACAATGCACATTGAAATAATATAAACCATGATGAAACAATATGGTATTGAAAATGCATAAATACAATTGGAAATAGAGACTCAAAGGCTATTTTTAACATTGTTTCAACTTCGTGTTGGCAAAACATGCTTACCAATGCAAAATTTCACTAACACCATGGCATTTGGGAGTGATGTTTGCTAAATTTTGCATTGGTAAGCTTGTTTAGTCAACACCTCTATAATTTTTGTGTGCTTTTGATGCAATTTATTTTCAATGTTCAATATCTAAATTTGAGATTTCTTGTACCTATTCAAATTACTTTAGAATGCGCTACCAATGATAAATAATTTCAAGTTATAATTGTAAAGCAAGGAAAAGAGAGTGATATATTTGGTGGGTCAACCCTATTTCAAGGTCCCATTAAGGATGCCCTAAGAGTAGCTCTAGTCCAATCAAGAATCAATACACCAACAGCATAATGACAAGACCACTAAAAAAAACACGCCCTAATGCAAACGACATTGGTCTCTCTCTTTATTCTCAACCCAACCATTTTCCATTCCCGGCTGGCAATTTGGCAAAATATGAAGTTAGAGCCCGCAATAGGGAAAACTCATTATTATCATAACTTATTCAAGTTTTGTTATGTGTACCAACCAATAAATTGGAACTCCCTTGTTTTTCCATGAAAGGTCTTTTTTTTAATGCAAAATCTTTTCCATTCATTCATGCCCCACAATCTATCTAGAAATCTGACCAATCACTGCATTAACCCCTAAAGGCCCATGGCCATTTTTTTTTGTCAAAAAACACTCAAAATTGCCATTTCTACTACGTTTGTCTAAAAAAACAAAAACCATAGGAGCTTAACCCCTAAAGTCCCATTGTCCTCTCGGGGGACAATTTGGAATTCGGGCAGGTTCCTATGGGCTGAAATTTTACCCTAATTTTTTAAAACTTTTTTTGAAGATAGAAAACCTGATAAGCTTTGTAGGAATATAATTTTTATTTCAATCGGTGCCCGGAATCAAAAGTTATACCACAAAAAGCCTGAAACTAAACTCGGCGGGCAGCACAAAAAATATCGCAAAAATTCAAAATAAATAATAATTTTTTTTTCCTGAAAGATAATGTTTTTGTCTACATCTAAAGCTTTGATTCATTCCACTTTGATTAGTGATGTGAAAGTTATGAACAATCTTATTTTTTGGGCAATCTAAGCATCTTTTTGGGAAAAAAAACTTGTAGGATTCATCTCAAAATGCAATTTTCAAATTTTTTCAAATTTTTTTTTTGAAAAGGTTAAATTTGCTTGTTAGAACAATCTATCAATCAATTTGGGATTATTGTATTTCAATCCCATCTAAGAGCTATTAACAATTTAGTTTTTCTTTCAATCTTGGACCTTCTTCTACTTGACAATTTTTTGAAGTATGAAAATGAAGTTGTTATTTTTTGAAATTTTTTTCCTAGACTCCCAACTCAATTCTTCAACACAATAAACTTTAAATTCAAACTCCACAGTGTAATTTTTTTCCACAAATAGAGATCAAAGTCATCTAAAATTACAGTCCAGTGTTCAGAAAAACTTGTTTTTTCAACTTTGAATGCTCATATCTCTCAATCTGTACGGTCAAACTTCATGAAATTTTTACCACGTGATCTAAAACAAGTAAAGTTTAATATCCTACGGTTCAATTCCAAAAAAAGTATTTTTTTTGTTTTTTTGGACTAATGCAGTAGAAATGGCAGTTTTGAGTGGGTTTTGGCTTGAAAGAAATGAGCATTCAAAGTTGAAAAAAACGAGTTTTTTTGAACCCTAGATTGCAATTCTAGATGACTTTGATCGCTATTTGTGGAAAAAATGTGCACTATGAAATTTGAATTTAAAATTTATTGTATTGAAGAATTGAGTTGGGAATCTAGGAAAAAAAATTCAAAAAATAACTTGATTCTCATACTTCAAAAAATTGTCAAGTAGAAGTAGGTCCAAGATTGAAAGAGAAACTAAATTATTAATAGCTCTTAGATGGGATTGAAATACAATAATCCCAATGGTGAGATTGTTCTAGAAAAAAAATTTAACCTTTTCAAAAAAAAAATTGAAAAAAATTTGAAAATTGCATTTTGAAAATGAATCCTATAAGTTATTTTTTCAAAAAGATGCTTAGATTGCCCAAAAAATAAGATTGTTCTTAACTTTCACATCACTAATCAAAATGGAATGAATCAAAGCTTTAGATGCAGAAAAAAAACGATCTTTGAGAATAAAAGAAATTTTTAATTTATTTTTAATTTTTGCAATATTTTTTGTGCTGCCCGCCAAGTTCAGTTCTAGACTAATTGTGGTATGACTTTTGATTCTGGGCGCCGATTGAAATAAAAATTATATTTCCACAAAGCTTACCAGCTTTTCTATCTTCAAAAAGAATTTAAAAAAATTAGGGTAAAATTTCAGCCCATAGGAACCTGCCCGAATTTCAAATTGTCCCCTGAGGGGACAATGGGACTTTAAAGCCATTAACAGTACCGTGTCAATGCACGATTGGTGAACACTTAAGTGTTGATAGATACATAAAAGGGTATTTACTAGGGTAGTTATGACTCCACTCTACGGACGGTTATGTAATTTCAAGGTTGGACACTTCAAAAATTCACAAAAATTACAATTTTGATTAGAAAATTATAATTCCACTTGGGTTTGACTCATGAAACAAGCGCACACCTCTGAGAAAAATATGTGCCCCTCTTGGAATTGGCCCCAAGATAGTCAGATTGCAAATCTGGGTGGTGATAGGCTTGTCTACCTTAGTTCCCGTCTTTGCATTGGAAATGCTCTAACCGCTTGTTTCACCTTGTACTTAATTTGGATCAGGTGGACACGGTCAATGTGAATTGACCCCCCTCCTCGCTCAGCCCCTCCAAGTCATTCCAGAGGTGCATGTAACAAATAAAGACCCCCTATTTTGAGCTTGATTCATATATCTTTGACACCTAAAGTAGCTAATTTGGGGCCCCCGATTGCAAATATGAATTCAAAATTTGCAAATTTTATCATGCATGAATTTTTTTTTAAATTCAGCATTTTCCTAAGGGGGGTAAGGTAGGAGGCTCTGAAAGCGTGCACTTAAGGGCTGGTTCGTCTTTTTCATGTCATTTTTTGTATGGGATTATTTTTAGTTCATTTTTCAGACAAAGAAAAATAGATTCTTGTTGTAACTCAAGTCGTTTTGTATTTTTTGAAGCATTTTTGAATTACTAATGAATTTTCAAACAAGATGAGTCATAGGGCCCTATTTCTGACCATAGGTCTTCCATAAATCGTTCACTTACAGCTTTTAGAGAGAAATGGAGAAAGCAAAGCAAATGATTGGCTCTTACAATAAATAACATTTTTTTTATTGATCCATTCAATGACAGTAAAAGGTCCATTTGAAGACCACCTCAAGTCCATTACAGGTGAGCCTACATGAGCAGTTTAAATGACCCTCCAACATTAGAGCCTCCTACCTTAGTTCACCCTGGCCGTGGACACTTCTGGCTGTTTCTAGCCAGAAGTCGGAGGTCTTCCGGTTGCAAGGTCAAATACCTCCAATCCACGGCACCATCATGGTAACAGACTCTGATGACAATTGGCAGTGATGGCAGCCACATGGGAATCAACTCTACAAACTTGGTCATTGCAAATTTTGACTTCACATCATCACATGGTTGCTTATTAACCCCTAAGCATCCAAAGTGTGTTTCCTAAAATCCGAACCCTTACCCTTACAATGAAATCCCGTTTCATTTGTGTCACAAAATTAAAAATTAAAACCCTTAAGAATTCATTCCAATCAAACTATCACCTAAAAAGAGATTCATATAAATTGAGTGTACCAATTGGTAGTGGAAAGGTACACATCCTTTTATTATACCATTGAAAAGATTATAATAGTCAAATAAAGGAAATCTTTCAATTTTGAGAGGCCAGATTTGGGGCGTTTGGGCGCTCAAGGGTTAAGTTACGGTAAGGACCGCTTTACACCTAAAGGCCGGGCCTTATCCCCTTGAGGCCAATTCTACAAAATTTCAACAACGAAACTAATGTGTGAGTATAAAAATGCGAGCATGTGAGCCTTGGGTATATGTACAAGTAGATATCCTACAACTATTGAAGGTGCTTATAATAAAAACACCTATAGTATAGGTATTTATAACATAGTTGTACTGTAATCATGGCAAGGTTATGTAATATAGACACCCGTAGCATAAATGTGTAGTCCTCTAAGTTCATGGAATCACGCTCCTAGGCTTAGATAATAGCAACCCTCAAATTTCAATCCCTTTTTCACTTCTATTGACCTTGAAAGTGCAATTAAACCGTTCCCATACTTACTTGCGATTGGTTGATTGTTGCTTCTTTAGATTTCAGTATATATTACAAAAAAAATTGAGCCCTGCAAAATTCCGTTTGACTATTAGCTATGGTACAAATATATAGAATTTATATAAAAAAAATTAATACCACCCATATGATGTAGCACTATTGGTGATCACGTGGGCTAAAAAAGAAATAATATTTTTTTGGTTGTAATTGCATTGTTGCATGTAGTCAAATGACCTTCTACAAACTTGGAATTTTTCTTAATGATTATAACCAAGCTATATGACAATTTCAATAGCCTAGGGAGTTCTACTTTGAAAATTCATAGTAATTATATGTCCTATCATGATTTTCAATTGCTAATACTACAAAACTACTTTTTTCTAAAAAAAAAGTACTTCCAACTATTTTGAATTGCTTATTTTGACCTTTTAGGATGTTTTCACCTTATATCCACCTAGGTGTAGGTATGAGAGATGCAAATGGCTAGTCAAATTTAAGCACATTGGAGAGATTTGAAGAAAGCTGAAAAGATCTTTGGAATATTGGAGGGATTTGAGGCATGGGCATCATTTATTATGGTATATTGATCAACTTGGAGGGCTTAGCAAACTTTCTACATCTAGGATGTAAGGGCCTCATGCTGCAAAGCTCCATATGATAATGAGTTGAATCAATGGTGGATTGGGTCAAGAAATTTGTTTCCACACTATTTAGTAACGTTGTTAAGTCCTGCACGAGTTAGATTGAGGATGCTTTTAACAACAATAATGTAGAAAGCCCATTGTCTTGTCTTAGCCCAAAAATAATAATTCCCTAGCAAGCCATTAATAGGAGGCTATATTCATCTTTTTGGATGCTAATAGGCATTTTCTAATTTACTGCACTTTTGTAATGATAGTCCAAAAAGATTACCCCTGTAATGTGCTTTTGTTGATTTGCCATCCTTTAGCAATGGTAATCCAAAAGCGTTACCCAAATTTGTGGAAAAATAGGTGAATGCTTTGTAATGTGTATAACCCTCATGGTTGTATCATGAAATCCATGAAAATCATCACCATGTAGCCTAGTTGCAACCCTAGTAGCATTTAAATTGTTTGTATCTTAAATTGATTCCAATAATCATTACATTAGGATAATAGAGAGTGAATTGGATGTAATACTAGATACCTCACTTGGATTAGGGTTGCTTTGAAGATATTCTACGACTTTCACATAAAGGTCTACTTGGATTGTCGATTGGTGTCTCAAGTGATGATAGTGAGTGCTTGAGAACTGAATTTAGATGAACTTCTTAAATGAATTAGATTCACTTTACTAAGCCCACTCTTGACATCAAGTGCAAACATACTTTATGGTAATTGCATCTAAAATTGACATGTGACACTATGGACATGTAGAAAAAATTGATGAAGAATTGGGTATTTATAAATGCAATGAGTTGCATACATTCTGGAAGGTGCAATGATTTTCAAAGGTGAGGTATAAAGATATTCATACTATCATAATTTTTCCAAATAAGAAATAATTTGAAATAAAATTAATAAAAAATAGTCCTTTCACAAAGATGCCACTTTAACATTACCATAAATGGATCCAATCATTATCCTAAATGATCCCCAACTTCATTGTGTTGTTATTCTACTACTCATTGGTTCAGATATTCTACTTGAACGTGGATTTTCTATTAAAAAACAAGGATAAATTTTAGATGTAATTATCTTGATAATAACAAAATCAATTTGATTTCATAATTGATAAACCTAAAAGGATCTATTTTGAATAGATTTAGAATCTACATTTTCAAAATTCATAGTCTATTCATACAATGTCTAATAATTGCATATGAAAAGATAATCTAAAAAATCCTTTAAAGCAGTGACAAGATCCAATGGATTGAAATCTACTCTATTAACCTTGAAGCACTTTGATGTCCAATTTTTGGATGACTAACAGATTGAAAGTCAAGTTAATCCTCATTATTGCTTGGATGAAAGTCATCTTAATTTGTGGAGATACTTTATCAAGTTGTTGTTATATCTAATGGTAGGATTTGGTATTACTAAAGTACATATTTTTCTAAAATTACAAATGTGGAAGTATGTCAAGTAGTTGACCAAGCCCAAATTGCTTTGATTCTAGTTCAAAATTAGATTTGCAAAAATGAGGTCATAGATTTAAAGAACACACAAATTCCAAAAAATCACTATGTTCAAAAACCTGATTGAAATCCATTCCAATAAGTTTTATTCAAAAAATGATAATATTTTGTTTGTAATGGAAATTTAGAAGGAATTTTAAAATTTTCCTTTCAAAATTTATAAAAAAAAAGTATTGGTGATAGCATTAGTGAATCTAACCATACGGATGGAATCTAAAACTCAAAGTCTACAATTTTTATTTATAAATCAATTCCAAAACACTCTTCCAAATAATATTTTATAATGATTCTTTCCAAATCATCAATTCTAGAAAAGACTCTAGATGTTTAAGAGTTAAACAATAAGAACAATGCATATTTAGACAATTAGTGGTGTAATCATCTTGTATCAAAATAATCTTAAATAAATCAAAAGTCCATCTTTTGGAAGGTCATTCTTCAACAAATTGAAAGAAGCCATGCATGGTTTTAGTAACCTTAATCAAACTTTACACAACAATAGGCTTTTAATGAGCTCAAATTAATTTCTAGAGATGGTATATTTACAAACAAGGTATATTCAAGTCTTTCAATGACCAAATCTAGATTTTTTTGTGTCTATTTTTTATGTGATTTTTTGGTGCTCTTTCAATGGTGGTTTTCTTAAATTCTAGTTTTATATGTAACAAAAATTTAATTTTCTTAACAATTGTTTATGGGTGTAGGATAGAGGGACCTAATTCCGTTTTCACTCCTATTTTCATTTTCCAAAATAATGCATTTGAAGTGTTCCTTTGATGTTCCTTCCCAATCCCAAATTCAAATGCATTGACCAATCAAATTCTTGTTTTTGAATCACATCTAAACATCCCACCATATTAGTTAAAAAGGTTAGAAATTTGCATCAATTCAAATTTGTTCTTTGTATATTTTTATAAGCAAGCTTATTTGTTTTTAGATTTCAAAAATCATCAAATCTTTCCATGTAGTCCCTATTCTAATAGCATTTTTGAATGCAAGGGTACAATTGGAATTTTCTATAAATATTTTGGGGTGAGGACACACACTAATTCAAATTTCAATAAGAATACAAAAATACAAATCAAAGTGATTTAGATACAATTTTTTTTTGTCTTTCGAGAGATATATGAAAATACCCATTAATTAGAATTGAATTTGGTTTGGAGTTTGACAATGACAATATCAATAGTTTTCAAATGCTTGACAACAATCTCTAAAAGTAATTTGATTGAAAAATGTTTTGAAGTGTGCAATCCCTTCAGAAAAAGTCCAAATCACTATACTTCAAATGGGCAACTCTATCTTAGTTATGAATCTTCATTAAAGTTGGTTGCTCTAAAACAAACTGTGAACCCATTTCCAATTGATTGCATTCATTATAAGACCCCAATTAAGGAATATCCACAATATCTTTTACCATTGGATTTTGACCGAATTGGTTAGCTTCAGTTGAACATCAACTCTACCTTACTTTAAGCAATGTTGGGAATTTCTCTCTAACTCAATATTTCACTTGAAAAGAAATGCAATTCTTTGGGAGGGAATATTAGGCAACACATTCCTCTAATTTTCAGTAGATGAAATTCGTTTAATTGCTACATATTCTTAAGACAATATCGCTCTTTGGGGAACGAATGTACTCCCTTTTGGATAAATAACTTAAATTCCATTCACATTCTTCATGTTTCATCCATTTATAAAGAGATAATCAACTGCATCTCTCTTGCACTACCCAAAAAGAAAAGAGAAAAAGAAAAAGAAAAACTGCATCGCAGGTCGCCACGACGGGGTCGCGGCAGTCGTGACGGCGGCTTCCAGAGCGTCGTAACGGACGTGACGAGAACGGCAGGCCGCCACACAAAAGCAACCAACGGCCGCCGGACTGATCCCCAGCGATTGCCATGCACGCATGAGAGTGCAATCTACGAAACCCCCATCAAGGTTCTGCTCAATTCCGCATTCCAATGCTGCTGCTGCTGCTGCTCAGACACGCTCGAACTTGCAATTGCCGAAGAAGTTTCTAGATTGACTAAAAAGCAGGCAGGCTTGCATGCATGGAGTTGTTGCAGGAAACTCCGTCGTCGTCGCAACCGCAGACGCAGCCGGAGCCAGCCGCGCAAGTTGCCGCCGCGGCGCACTACTTCGCCTCGCGCGCGGCGTCCGCGGCTGCTGCCGGCCTCCTGCGCACGGACCGGGAGCATCTGTCCGACTTGGAGCACAAGCTCCTGCAAGCGCGCCAGCGGGTGAGAGATTCTGGTGAACTAATCTTCAATATAGTCAAGGTTGTCAAGAGGGAAAAAGAAAACTCGCTGGTTATGCCAGTTTCTCTTGAATGTGTATTGGAATTTCACATCAGTTTAGTACTTTTCAAAACCGAAACATGAATCTATTATACTAGTTGCGTGAGTTTTAAGATTTTTTTGGGTAGTTGATTGTTGCAATTCTGGAGGTTTGAAGTTGTGCCAATGTAAACGGAATTCATTTGATGTGTTGTGCACCTGATAATGTAGATGGACGTTTTGCTGGTGTGGCACGTTGAGATTGGTAATGATAGAGTTTTGACAATTGGCTTCTGTCAATGTGCATAAAAGCATTAAGTACAGTAGAAGAAGGTGCAAGGTGTAAGGTGGAGTTGGAACAACTAGAATAGTTGCTTAAAATTGGACGTGAAATTTCAAGGCAATCAAAAGTTTGCGTTTATTGAAATTATGTCAAAGCAATGACAATGCAAGACTTTGCCGCTGCTCTTCATGACTAGGTTTGCATTGCCATTTCGTAGTCCATTTTAGGCCATCAGAACCTTGAAAATAGACTGGAAATTAAGTATACAGAGATGAATTCCTTATGCAATCATACAAAATGGGAGGGTGTAGTTCAGTAATGAAGAGAAACTAGACAACCCCATTTTCGATTCAAATATAAGTGGCCGCCATGGAGATTTTGCCAATTCATTCTGACACCCAGCTTGCAAATTGAAGGGCAACTGAGTACTGATTGGAGCAGATGAGTTGCTAGTGAATTAGGTTCCTAATGACTTTTGTCTCCTCGGCCTTTACTGACCTATGATCATAGAACTTGGACCAAAGGGGGAGAAAGCTTTTGCATTAACAAATGTTACATGTGAAGACGTTTGACTAGGACCTTACTTGCAAAGTGAGCCAGTGCTACACCAACAGAGTCTCTAGTAATGGAGTTGCTTACTAGTGCAAAGATGATAAGAATTCGCTGTAGAAGCTTCTCTTGGTCAGCGACATATTTACTTAAATCGGCTCCGGGGTTGGGTGGAGAATGTCGCAGTTCCAGGACTTGAAGGAACAGAAATGCAACGCCAGCAGCAAGGTGGAGCATCCACGCAACCTCAAATTGTTAAGTTCATCTGGTTTATGTCAATCTAATTTCTTTTTATCGATTGTATTCATCTTTTAATCAGGGTAAAATCCAACAACTAGGGAACTCGCGGAACACCTCTCACAAATAAGGTCGAGGGACCAAATTCTGGAATTTTGGGTCATAAAATCTAATGTAAAAAATTTGAATTTGTTTACTAGCGTAGGAAGTACAGAATGTTGGACTTTTCACCAAAAAAATCTACAAACAAGACAGTTGAGTTCATAACTATAACTCTAACCCTGAGGGCTACCCAAACATGACCCCAAAACAAGAATGTCATTGATCAATAAACTTGGATTTGAGAACTCGATGAGGTCACAACGTTAATGTCTCTGTGCACCTTCCTTCGCAGGGTTGTGGATGCGGATGCTGCTCGCATGGGTACGTCCGCTCTCGTGACCAAAAAGCGACCAGCTCGTAAGCAATTCGTTACTTGGTTTGAACCCATGGGGTAGCTTACTACATTTTTCCTTGCAATTACTGTGGTTGAGGAATCAGTACTATCCAATTATATTGTGGGTTGAATATCTTCACAAAGTGTGACGATTTATCTTCACAGCTTGACAATCCTTAGAATTACTGTAGACAATGTTCCCCTGTTGTGGGTTGCCAAACTGGGCTCCATTGAGGTTATGAATCTTCCATCTAGGGGTTTGCTACTCACTCTTACAATTGCAGTGGACCGGACTCGCGGAGCGTTTCCGAGACCTCGCATCTTCCACCGAAGAAAGCGGCAGGCGGGCGCCAGCACCTGACGAGATCATCGGTACAGAACCTAAACCCGAATTCACCCGCCCGTAGCTGGACGCATGCCCCAAATCATGCAGTCCGTAGAGATCGATCCTCCGTTTTCCAACTGTTCCAGTTCCCGCATTTGAATGTGACACTGATAGAATCTACACTCAAACCTCACTCAAACCTCTTTATTGTTATGACCTTCGCTAAAATGGCATCATAGATTAATATCTTGCACAACATTAGTTTCAGGGTTTAGGGTTGCAGATACAATCTACACTCGAACCTCTTTATTGTTATGACCTTCGCTAAAAATGACATCGTAGAATTAGTATCCTGCACACATTGCTGTAGGGATTAGGCTTGCAGATAGAATCTATACTCAAACCCCATTATTGTTATGACCTTCGCCAGAATGACATCGTAGATTAATATCTTGCACACATTGCTGTAGAATTTAGGGTCACAGATAGGTGGCATCGTACATTAATATCTTGCACACATTGCTGTAGGGTTTAGGGTCACAGATAGATGGCATCGTACATTAAAATCCTGCACACATTGCTGTAGGGTTTAGGGTCACAGATAGATGGCATCGTACATTAAAATCCTGCACACATTGCTGTAGGGTTCAGGGTCGCAGATTGATGGCATCGTACATTAAAACCCTGCACACATTGCTGTAGGGTTCAGGGTTTTAGGGTTGGGAGCCTGGGTGGTCCGAGGAAAGAGGTTTGAGTGTGCGAGCGCCTGACTTATCCCGTTGTTCGATGGCCGCGTTTTGTTTGTCTGTTGGGAAGGTGAAATCCCTTTCTTCTCAGGACACCAGCACGATGGGCGTTGAGCACGGCAATGCCGAGGGGCTTCTGTTGGCTGTTGACAAATTTCTTTCCATGAAGTAAACTCCCCCTACTGCGTCGTCCCGGTTCACTAGCAGCACGTCTTCTCATGCGTGGATATGATTCCTGTGCACCTGCCAGACGCAACAACAACTGGGAGGAGCATCGACGACTGCTCAACGTCGAAGCCTGCGGATCAATGGCATGCTGCTGCGGCGCCGTCCTTCCAATTGCAAAGACATCGACGGCGGGCTTCCTTGTTCGCCTCCCGTTTTCGACGTCTAAAAGGTCTGAAGCTCCCCTCCCAGATCGTTAGAAACGCCGTCGCACTTCCCAAGCTTGAACACAATCAAGGCCTTTTTTTTTTCATCAAAAAACACTGCAAACTCCCATTTCTATTGCAAAGAGCAAAAAAAAGACTTTACAAGTTGCTTTTGTTTGTATATCTTACTGTAAGATCTTGCACTAGGCTAGTCATAAGAATGTGTGGAAGAAATTGGCAGTTCTATTGCAAAGAGCAAAAAAATTACAATTTGCTTTTTTTGCATATTTGACTATAAGATCTTGCACTAGGCTAGTCATAAGAATGTGTAGAAGAAATTTCAGACACTTTCACCAAGTAGATTGCAAGATAATTGCACTTACAGTGGAGAAATCAGATTTTTGTGTAAGATCTTGCACTAGACTACCAGTAGTATAAGAACATGTGGAAGAAGTTTCATAAACTTTTATTGAATAGATTGCAAGATAATTGCACTTAATCCCTAAACGTCCAAGGCCTTTTGGGGTTTAAAAACATCATTGTTTTTGAAGTGTTATATAGGTCTAAATGTCATTAAGGTATACAAATCTCAACCGTACAATCTTGTAGTGGACGTGTTGTAAATGATGTGAATCAAATTTGGAATCATTTGGCCACGTAGATTGCAAGATTATAATGTTTTAGTGTTGAGAAAGGATGCTTTAATTTTCCTAGCAACACATTTAGAGGTGAAATTCGTTTTTTGAACCTACTCAAATGGAAAAAAATTTAAACTAAAAGTGCTTCTAACCATTGAAATTTGTTTTCTAAACGTACCCATAATGAAATAAACTTTAAACCCATAATGAAATAAACTTTAAACCCATAATGAAATAAACTTTAAACCCATGATGAAATAAACTTTAAACTAAGAGTGCTTCAAAAACATCATACAAAGACATTGGTTAAAGAGAATATCATTCAATTGACTCATTGTGTCTATAAAATGACTTTGAAATGTCAAAAAATAGCAAAAGAAGTTGCAAAAAACACATCTCACCTCTTTTCACTATAATGCTTTTCAACTATTCATAACTTCTTGGATTGATATGAAATTTTAATCACATAAACTAGACTAGTATGCAAAACTTTGTTAAAAATAATTATTGGAAATGGACACTATAAAAAGAAGAAACAAGCTGCCAAGTTTCACCATAATCCAAAAATGTCCAAAACTAAACTTCAAGGAATATAATCCAACAACTTTTGTTGAAAACAAATATTGGATAAAGGAGATACAAGCTTTTGAAGTTGTAGCCATCAAAATCTAGTTTGGTGAACTCAATTTGAACCCATGAACTATGAATGGCTTTAAAAAAATTAGTACATCTTGTATATTTAAAAATTTGACCACACAAACTAGAAGTGACAAGACAAATTTTCTAGTAAGTTTTATTAAATTTGGACATTAGATGCAAAAGTTATAGCACTTCAAATTGGAATTCTAGACCATGTGAGGATACTTTTGATCCCTTGGAGCACTCAAGGGTTAAAGTGAAGAAAATGGATTTTGGAGCATGTTCCGTGACTAGATTATTTGATTTTGAATCTTCTTAACTTAAAAATTTTGCACTGAACATTTTGATTTAAAATAATTTTATGTTGAAAATTTGAGTTGAAAGTCTAGACAAACAAATTTAAAAGAATACTTAATTTTCATTACAAGATTGAAGGAAAAATTAAATTGTCAATAGCTCTAAGATAGACCAAATTGAAAATACACTAATCCCAATGGCGAGATTGTTCTAGCAAGCACACTTAACTTTGTGAAACTTTTTTTTTTAATTGTTAAAATTGAGTTGAATCTAGAACATTATCTTTTAAAAGAGGTTTCTATGATTGGATGTGAAACAAAAAACTGTACAAGATTTACATGACTAATCCAAATGGAATGAATCAAAGTTTTACATGTAGACAAAAATCAATAATTGATGGAAAAAAATTTAAAATTTAAAATTTCAAGTTTTTGTGTATTTTTTTGGCCACTTGATCTCCTCCATTTTGAGTTTCTTGTTGCATAACTTTTGCTCCCAGGCGCCAATTGAAATAAACATTATATTTCTAGAGAACCAATGTGTTTTTCTATCTTAAAAAAATGTTTCAAAACATCATGTCAAGATTGTTCGAGGTTACCCAAGCCGAACCAAAATCCATCACTTTGTTCCATGAGGGGACTTTAGCCCTTAGCTCTATAACAATGCAATAGTCTCAAAGTGTCTGGTGGATGATGGAGAATCCTTCAATGTAAGACAAAAGTGTAGATGTTCATCCTTGGAATCTTGTGTGAAAGGGGGACATCTCGCACACAAATTTGATCTCCAATGACCGTTCTTGGATTTTCTTAGGCAAATGATTCACACAATACCAAAAATGATGATATCCATAGTAACCACTAGAAGGAACCCGTGTCAAAGTTGACGGATTTTGTTAGACATCCAATATAACAATCGTTGTTTTTATGTCAACTATGATGTCCACTGTAACATCTTCATGTTATAGTGGACGCCATTGTTGACATAAGAACAAAGGTTGTTACATGGGATGTCTAAAAAAATCCGTCAACTTCGACATAAGAATACAAAAGAAAACATGGGATCCTTCTAGTGAACCATCTCTGCGTCTGAGGGTTATTAGCAACACAAGTCAGCTTCAAGTTACGATTGTCATCTAGCACAAATTTTAGAATGCTTCACAATTGGATATTAGCGGGTGCAATGGAAAAAAAACTATGATCAGGCATCAAGGTATGTGCACCTAAAAGTAACACTCTCCTGATTGCAACACCTATCTACAATTGTCCAAACTTGGAATCTTAGATAGTTGTAGACAAGTGTCACAATTAGGAGAGTGTCACTTTTAGGTGATCATACCTTACCAAGTACATCGATGAGATTTAGAAATGTAACGGCAAATAATGTGTGTCATTCTTGGAATGCTTCAGAATTGGAAAGCATTCGGTTCAGCCATGAAAAGTGGACATCGAAATTCTTACACGGGCATCAATGAGTGAGATTGAATTACAGATATGAACTGATCATGATATTTTCTGGCTTGTCGATTACAGCTGACAACTTCTGCGCGATCAAGGATTAGCTCTCTTTGTCGGTGATACCCACACTTGGGTTAAGTTACAACTTGGAAAATTCAGAGTTCAGAGCAGAACGCTGTCCTCATGGCGGTATGATGGATGACAAAGAATGCTTCAATGTAAGACCAAAAAAAAGCACATGTTCATCTTTGGAATTTTGTGTGAAAAGGGGGAGATCTTGCACAAGTATTAGACCTCCAATGACTGCTCTTGGGTTTTCATAATCCCTACAAGATTGAGGCACATTTTGGGTGCAAATTGTGGAAAACTGTCACTTTTCAGAGTAGTGAGAAGAAAATGAAAAAAAAAATTCAAAATTCAACTGTACAAATTTGTACTAGACTACTATGGGAATGTGTGGGAAAAAATTTAGAAACTTCGACCACACAAATTGAAAGATTATAGTGTTTGAAGTTAGAAGAGGGTTTTTATTTTTTATTTTTTATTTTTTATCTTGCCTAACATGGTCAATAGATTTTAACTCCTCCTAAAAGTGAGATTTTTACACGATTATACATGGGTGTTTTTTGGACATTTGCATCTTGTATCATATAAGTTACATACCTACCAAATTTGAGAATTATTGGAGTTTCGCACATGTTGTCCAAGCTACCCTAAAAGTTCAAGGTAGCATAACTTTTGATTTGGGCACTTGATTGGGAAAAAAAGGTATTTTCCCGCTAAGGGGATATACATGTGTTCACACATGTAATGTCAAAAATGTAAGAACATTTGTTAAGAAATGACTTCATACGCACCTACTAGAGATTACCTACATGCATTCAATGATCATTTGGTCCTTTAGGGGTTTAGCAAAATGATTCACATGTTACCCAAAAGGATGATTTCTATGGTGACCATCTCAGCGGTCGAGGGTAATGGCAATATGAGTCAGCTTCTGGTTACAATTGTCATCATTCTACTACAAGTTTTGGAATGCTCTCACAATTGGACATTAGTGGATATTGTGAAAAATCATGATCAATTATTACCAACTAAAGTGGGTACTTCTAAACCACCACTAATTGCTATTGTGCTTAATCACTATGCATAGGATGTTTAAATTTTTGTATTTCCTTATTGGCAAGTGAAGGAGGCTCCAATGCACCAAAGAACACAACATTTGGATATTGTATGCAAAAGTTAGGAAGGATCAAAGTTTGATTCTAAAAGCATTTCTTCCACATAGGTACATAATTGATTTTGGAGATGTACGTAGAGTGAAGATGGTGGTTTTGATTCAATGGCACATTTTAGGGTGCACACCATACATCAATGAGATTTATTGTAGAACCACCCATTCCCAACCAAGGATCCATAGCCAACCTGTAGGGTGCAACTATTTTCAACCAAGGCTAGAACAAATTTCCAACCAAAGATTTGAATGTGATTTTTTCTCTTTTTCAAAGGTAGGACTAATAAGGTCACGACACATGTCCCAATGTAAGCAAGAAAGTACGAAGAAGTGAGTGGAAAAATAGTTCTTCAATGATTGGAATTGGAAGAGTCTATACATTGGGTATGGGTTTAGGCCAACTTCGGGCTTCCAAATTTCTTAGTAATTTGATTTCAAGGGAAAAAAAATGCACATTCAAAAAGTTGGCAATGCTTGTCATTTCTATCTTTCTACAGGGCAAAAAAATTTCATTGCCTTCTACTGCTGCAAATTATGTGCGGAATCACTTAATTAAGTGGTTGACTATCGGTGGTTCCACCCATATAAATCGGTTGTAGGAGATGAAATCTAACGGCAAATAATGTATGTCATTTTTCGAATGCTTTTGAATTGGAAAGCACTAAGGTAAAGCCACCCATTCCCAACCAGAGCCCTATACCCAACTGTAGGGTGTAGTTATTTCCAACCAAAGCTTGGAATGTTTTTGTTTTTTTTTCCGTTTCAAGGTTGGGACTAATAAGGTCATGACACACATCCCAAAGTAGTGAGCAAGAAAGTAGGAAGTAGTGAATGAAAAAATAGTTCTTGAATGATTGAAATCGGCCAAGATTCTATATTAATATTGGACATGTACCCAAACCAACTTTTGGCTTCTGAAATCCATAGTAATTTCAGTTCAAGCAATAAAATTACCAATTTTTTTTTGGCAACCTTCGTCATTTCTATCTATCAGTCTGCACCCTGCACCTCCAGAAATATTTGCTTAGCGTTGCGCTACACCTTAGGTTTAGTGAAAACCTGAGATTGGAATTCTTACACCGGCATCAATGAGTGAGATTGAATTACAGATATGAACTGATCACGATATTTTCTCGCTTGTCGATTACCGCTGACAATTTCTGCGCGATCGAGGATTTAGCTCTCTTTGTCGGTGATACTCACACTTGGGTTAAGTTACAACTTGGAAAATTCATAATTCAGAGCAGCATGCTGTCCTCATGGGGTTGCCTGTTTGAGAATGAGACAACCTTGTAAGAGTCTTCTGTTCTGCTAAATCTGCTCCTCAAGTTCTCGTTCATGATTTGTTGTTCATAATTGGGTCTGGGCCAAAGCTACGTGTACAGCGTTTTTATTCTTGAGCAAAAATTTGATCAACCCGCCAGATTATGACCTTTTTTTTTCATCATCCCTCCAAAAATTCGCCTGTGCAGCAAAGCCCAACAAAGTGACGCACAACCAAAAAACCAACTAAATGTGAGGAGTTTGAGTACCAGTAGTCCCTAGTTTGAAAAGTGAATCAATGCTATCCTTGGTGGCATTACCTTGTGTGAAATTAGCCTCTCCTCCTAACGGAAAATCCTTCTAATGTATTTCTTGAACATGCTTGTTTCAAAAAGAAAAAAGAAAAAAGAAAAGAAAAAAAGAAAAAGCGAGTCAATGCTTTATGCAATACCAAGGTCATCTCTACTAGTAATTTATCATAATTGCTTGTTTTCAATGCATTGGTTATCCTCAAGTTGTTGTTTTGAAAAGTGCGCTCTGTTGAGGTGTTCTAGGGTTTATAAGGGTTGTGATTGTTTATGGGAATTGGTAGGCCTACACAACTTCAATATATGGGACAGAATTTGCTTTGCATGCATGAAACTACAACCTCTGGATATCATCAATTCAAATCTCACAATAGTGACATAGTTTCCAATTAAGTGTTGATCCCTAAACTCCATCACCAATCTTTGTTATGTGTGTATGCACTACATGTAGGCCCATGAGATTTGTGTCATATAGTGAAATGTGGGTTTATGCTCATAGATATTGTATACAAAGGAATACGGAAACATAATAGTATCATAGTATAGGACTAAGAGCATCTCCACCAAAGAGCCCACATATCCCTATCTAGATGAGTTTCATCTGGATAGGGAAGAAATTCCCCTACCAACATTCCCTATCCCTAAAAATTTAGGGAGGGGGCGTCCTGAATTCCCTATATGGGATGATGGATAGGGAAATTAGATGGAATAATCCCTAAACCTCTTTTCACCCTTTCAACAAGAGTTGTGTTTCATTGATTTGTGGGAGTACTATTCATTTGACTTTTGTAGTTTTGTTTTGACTTTTTCTTGCATGTATTTAGCAATAAGTTGAAAATTTAGGGAAGAACTTGTAGGGGCTTGCCTTCTCTATCTCCATTTTTTCTCCCCTTCATCCATATGGAAATAGGGATAGGGAAGTCATTGGTGGGGATATTCTAAGACATACAAATACAAGGCCAACAAGGCTCATTAGGTGGGCCATTAGCTCATGTAGGGATTGAGCTACATAAATCGTAATCTCATCATGCAAAGTGGGTTTTAATTTACATAACATTCTTAACATTCAAAATTATTCCTGTACCCTATCAAGGATCTCTTGTATAACAAATATGTCTTTTTGTCTTCCAAAAGCATTCATCTATCCACTCCCAAATATTTGATTGATCTACCATCCTCTTTGTTTTCTTTGTCATTCTTACAATTCCAAATAAGCCTCATTAACTGAATCAAAATAAAATATTTTTTTTAAATTATAAAATTATAAATTTTGGTACCTAGAATGCCATTCAATTTTTGGATAAGCACATGTCCATGTGTCAATAAATCATACACCTACCAAGTTTCAAATTAAAGTATAAAAATTGTTACCAAGGACAATTTTTGTTATATAATACATTTGTCATCATGCAATACCAAAGTCTTCCTAAGATTGTGGTCTATTTCATATCCAAGAACTAATTGCCAAACAATTAAGAATTTTTGTCTAATGACATATATTTTTGTTCTAAGAGAATTGTAATCCAAGTGGCTTAAGGATTGATTGTTGATGATTTCACCTTGTTCAAAAGAGCATCACTTAACCCAATTTTAATCACATGATAATCACCACTTGAAGGTCATCAAAGTATTTTTCTCGTAATTAGACACTCACGAGTTCATATTGATTCTTTGTGAGCATCCATTGTCACTAAGAGCCATCCTCCAACTAAGGTAGGAGCCCCTATTTGTGCCACAATTTGAAGCCACCCTAGAACTTGCACCACTATGTTTTAGTAGTGTGCATTCACTAAACTCTCAAATGTCTTTTATTGACACACAATAGTTATGAAGTGGCACAAATGGTCACACGGTATAAATAGGGTCTCTTACCTTACCTAACCTCCAGTAGGAATGTCAAAGGTGACAATCACTCACTCACCACACTGGATAGTCAAATTAGGTAATTTCTCGACATTTTATACAAAATAAATATATTTGTTGTTACTATACAAAGATGCAGTCATTTCCATCAACCCAATAACCATGTGTGTAGTATGGTTTGATGCATTGGTTCAAGGCTCAATTCAAAGAGTTGCTTGCGCCTCCGTGTGGACAAGCAATGCATCATGTGATAACTTTCTTGGATAATAAGTTAAGGTAGCAATACCCAAAATCATCAATTTAAGGTTTTGGGACATGATGTCACCTATTAATAGAAACCCAACAAATTACTGGACCCTACTAGCAAGAGAAAAAAGAATTCCAATGCACTTTCAAATGTATTTTTTTTGGACACTGCGAGGATAGGTTGTGAATTTTTAAAGCGTCCACTATAGATGTACCTAATACCAACACCAGGGTCTCCTATTTAGATGTAGTACATCCTTATAATCGAATCTATTTGCAGTTCCCAGGATTTTTCAAGATTTTAGAGGTGGCGGTTATGGGTACAATGACGCTTACGGGTGCTGCTACCTTAATGCAACCTGATTGTTAAGACAACCTAATTTCGCTAGTTAGTGTACTTTTTTTTTGTTAAAGTGTTTTTTTGGAAACAAATGAAACGGAATTTTGTTGCCAACGTTTGTGTACTTATTAGAAACCCCACCGGCACACCATGCCATGTGGGTGTAAAAACCTGCAGTCCGGAGTCCGGACCCTTTGTCAGTGCCCCATTCCTCTGAAGGAAGGTTCTGACCCCCCTTATCCTATCATGCTCTGGGAAACTGAAAACCATCGATTGAAGTTCACATGGGAATGTCCGCCGTCTGATCAACAAATCATGATGAATCTCCGACACTCTCATGGAAGCTGGTACGGTAATTAAATGAAATCTCAATTCCCCTGTAAAAAACAACAACATCATTGCACCCTCAAATATAGGATCACGGGCCAAAGGCCTTTAGGTCCCTCTATACGACCCACATTTAGCCTTACCACTCTTCAATTGCGGTTTAATACATGGATTTTGATACACTCATATTTATGTACTATTATGACCATTCATTTTCTTTGTATAGCAAACATATTTGGTCAATGTTTTTCTGATCAAATACCACCAAATATGTAATATATTATGTGGCCACAAAGGGCTTTCAAGCTCTTCAAGGGTTAAAACCAAAACTAGAAGTTATCGGGTCGGTTTACCCACCCACACATTGAAAGCTCTCACTCGTACGCTTAGGTAGTGTGATGCAACTCTCACTGAGGAGAGTGGAAAAGTCCAAGTGTAATTTGGAAACTCCTAAGGTGTAGCACTCTCCAAATTGTCACTTTTTTTGCTTTTGTGCATAGTTATTATTGTTAGATTAGCAGCCAATTTTCAGTGATTTTTTTGTTGGCAAATGAAAAGAGGTTCCAACGCACCAAAGAACATGACATTTGGATATTGTATGCAAATGTTCAGAAGGATCAAAGTTTGGTTCTAAACTAGTTTCTTCCACATAAGTACATAATTGATTTGGGAGATGTCAACACAAAATAATGATGGTGGTTTTGGATTAGTGGTGCATTTGGGGGTGCCCACGGTAGACTTCACCGCGGGGATTGTTTCCTAGGCTTCCAATGTGATGCCTTGTCCTCCTCTGCTTGATTCCAATTATGATTCAAAAGTGGTAAACCTAATCCAAAACAAAAGAAAAAAAGAAGATGAGGTAGTCTACTGATAAAGCAACTATGTAAGAGTTTATTGCTTTTTCAAGGAAGCTAATTAAACTCCTTGAAACAATTTTTGGTAAATTTCTATGGGAAGAAAAATGGTATTGGCATCTAACCTAAGTCAATGTTTCATTTGGGGGGGGGGCTCTGTGGAATTAGTTATAAGTTTTTGAAGTTGAACGTAGAGGTCACTAAAAGTGATCACCTCTTGAAATGTACACTCTTGGTACATTGAAGAAAAAAAATGTACCTCTATATCATGATCACTTTTAGAGCACGGTTGTTGTTAGAGCACAGGTGCTTTCAGAGCAAGCTACCTCAAGTTAGGGTGCTCTAAAAGCAACCCTACTTTAAAAGTGACCTATAACACAAAAGTACATTTTTCTTTCTTCAATGTACCAATAACATGCATTTCAAGACGGGGTGCTTTTAGTGACCACTACATTTTAACTTCAAAAATTCGTAACTCATTCCACAAAGGTCCAAAAAATCAATGAAACGACTTGGATTAGATGGGTTGCCTCCCTTACTCATGGTCAAACACTTTTTTTTCTCTTTTTTTTTTTCTTTTTTTTTTTCTCTTTTTTTTCCCCCTTTCCTTTCCTGGGGACGGGGTGCTTTCGTCGTCGTCGTTCTCAGTCCGTCCGTCGGCCCGTCCTTCCGTTGGCTATGTATGTCACCCCTGTAAGCAGACATGTCCCCTGTGCTGCCTTCGCATCCCCCAAAGCCTGGTGGTGAATAATGTGTGCTGCATGGGCACTTCCGGACCCAAGCAGGCAGGCACGGCCCCAACTCGGTCTGTCTGCTCACACCACTTCAATTGGACACACTTCCAGAGAGGGCACTGCCATCCCTACTTATGATCTTCACTCAGTCCCCCGGGGTAAGGTACTTACTTAAATCACCACCACGGAAATCACGGGCCCCGAGAAGACACCCCCCCCCTGAAATTGGGTTTCCGCTGAGTGAGCGAACGACCTAAGTTAAGCTTAGGTAGCATCCAGACTGCAGCATTTTTAATTTTTTTTGGCACTGGGAGGGCGGATCGAGCGATTTTCTGCAATCGGGGGCAGGACCAGGGGATGGCGGATGCCCGAGATGACATGCTGAAACACATTGGATTGGGGGTCAGGACAGCATGGGGACCAACGACAAAGGAAGCTTCTTTTTTTAGTTTGCGTTTTTGAACCAACAAAAAAGAAAAAGAAGAAAAGAAGTTGGGGGCATGGACAACTTGGGTTCGGGTGAACTGACCCCCTCGCTCGTCCCCGAAGGAAGACCCTGAAATTTTTTATTTCCCATGCATGATAAAATTTGCAATTTTTGAATTCATATTTGCAATCAGAGGCCCCAAATTAGCTAGGTGAGATGTAGAGCATACATTTTCTGGGCACAAAATAGGGGGCTTTTTTTAATATTTGCACCCCTTGGACTGACTTGGGGGAGACGAGCGAGGGGGTCAGTTCACCCCGACCCACAACTTGTGACCACAATCATGCTAAGTAAGTAAAGTATGTTTGGCAATTAAGTAAGTAATTAAGTTAAGGTAGTTTGCTCTTAACCCCTTAACGCCTTGATCCTTTTTCTAATTTTGGCACATTTTTTTTGCTTATATCTTTCTACGGAAATATCATTTACTTTGCAATTTCATGAAATTGATCACTAAGGAAGGTTGTCTTTTTCAAAATCCAAGTGTTACATTGGATGAATGAAAATTTTGGTGGACAAAATAGCGCCTCAAAGCCCTCTGTTCATCGTCTAACTCCGTGAAAACAATTTTCAGTAAATTTTCAAAGAAAGGGGAAAATGAATAAAAATTGGCAATCCAACCTAAGTTGTTTCATTGATTTTTTGGACCTTTGAGGAATTAATTACAAATTTTTGAAGTTGGAACACAGTGGTCACTAAAAGCGACCACCTCCTGAAATGTACATTGCTAGTACATTGAAGAAAGCAAAATGTATCTCTGTATCACTATCGCTTTTAGAGCGTGGGCGCTTTTTAGAGCATACTACCTTATGCACAACTTTAATGGCTTAGATAGGTAGTGGAACTATCCTCAACAAAAACTCTTCATTCACTATAGTCATACAACTAGAGTTAAGTTACTCTTCTTCCTTGTGCACAACTTTAACTCCCTAAAGGATCACAAGGTCACTAAGTGGCATCTACAAGTACATTTGTAGAAAATTCAAAAATGTGAAACTCACTAATTGAGTTTGTAAACAACAAAGTGCCTCCCTAGATAAAAAAAATTCCGTTGAATGTGTCGGTGCTCAAAATGATCAATTGTGCAATTTAGGGTGTTTTTTTGGGAGGAATGGATAAGGTGCTTTGGGCCGACACTTTAGATCCTCGTATCTTTTTTTCCACACCTCAAAATGATTCAAAGAAAATTCCTTGTTGAAATCATGATGATATGTACCTGCAGAACAAAAAATCGACTTTCTTGGAGCACTTTTGAGCATTCTGATTTCAACATTTTGATTTTAGCATAGATACAAAGTACTACCTAACCAAACATCTTTCATCAATCTTGTCAACGGTGGCATTTTCTCAAAAATTGTGTGATTTTGTTGATCTTTTTTTCATAGGAAAGCTATATAACTATTTTTTTTCATTTCAATAGCCTCGATAATCAAAATTATTCCACATGAATGAGGAATTATTCTTGTTACAAGAACTAGTCAAGAAAACAAAAGCTATACACACCACCACCACCTTGTCCTCTAGGCCAATTTTGGCTGCAGCATCCTAAAAGGGTTAACAATTAAAAGGATTCATTGGATTCACAACACTGTAGCTTTTGAGCGATAAATGATTGTTCAATTTAAAAAGTATTTTTCATATTTAAATTGTATTTTCTCGTGGCAAGGCGACAAGGGATTGTCAATGACATTTGGCATCGGCTCCTTTTAATTTCTACTTACCCTGTTGTCATAGTCTATACTTCCATGTTTGGCTTGGCTATGGATGCTTTTTGTCAATACTTGACCAGCAATTGATACCAATGCGTTGCATCATATGAGTGATGTTTTTTTCTTCCTTCTCTAGCTTGGTACACTACAAACTTTGTATCCTTAAGGACCATCACCCATCTTTGCTCACAAATTTCTTACAAAAGCATAGATCTATTGAATCTACTTTTGATTGTGAAACTCTGTGGCACACTTGTAGGCACTTGTCGTGTAAAAACACCATCTCAAAAATATGTGTTCTAGAATTATCAAATGGTAATTGTATAACAATGTCCCTTTATAATACTTTGGAATGATTCTCGTATGTCATTCTCATAACATTCTAAAGGGGTCAATGTAATTACATCTAAAATCATCTCAATAAGCATTTGAGCATTGGTGGTTCTTCTTATTCAACTATCTAAATTATTGTTGTTGGAATCAAAATAGGATTCAAAAATCTCTTTGCATTTTTTTTCTTAATTCCATATGAATCAATTATAAATTTTTGATGAACTAAAAATAGGTTTATTCAAAATCAATCCTAGGTCCCTTCATGAACATAGGATGCAAATTTTAGGCAAGAACTCATACAATCAATTTTAGAAACAACAACTTCTTGCATCAAAACAAAAATTGACTTAAAACTCGTATGAAGAAATATTGTCTATTTCTTATGAAATAGAATAGAAGGTATTACAATTAGAAATTATTATTTTAAATTAAAAATATGAAGAAATCATGAATTCAATATATATTGAGTTAGAGAATTTGCAATGTCAATACAAGAATAAACCAATCAATTTTTTGTATGGGTATCTTTTAATTGTTCACAAAAAGACTCAAAACAATTTGCTAATCCCTTTATTGTGTCATAAATAAAGTTGAAGACATTCTAGAATTTTCAAATTCAACTCCTAAAGTTCTTTCATATTTAGAGGCCCAAAAGTATTTCAAAATACAAGTCTCCAAAGCAAGCCTAAAATCTTCATATATATTTATTTCTTAACAAATTCAACCATAGGATCCTTTAGTTAACTTGTTAGAGTACACCCTCCTAAAATTTTAGAATTAAAAACCTTACCAATTGCAAGATCATGGTGCCTTTGATTTCAAAAAGAAGTATTTTCAAATCTTGCAAAATAGATTTCATCTTTCAAACATTTTACTCAAAAATGCATAGATCCTACAACTTGCAACCCTCCATGATATGTTGCAAAAAATTAATTGGGTATACAAATAAAAAAATTCAATTATTTTTTCATGTTCATGCTTGAAAAAAGAGTAAGTAGAAATAAGTATAAAATGATTTAAAATACTAAATTGTTAAATATTTAGTTATGGAAGTAAAAAATGCCAATCCCAATGGTTGAAATGTTGTAATAAACAATCTACATGTTATGATTTTATTTTAGTTTCCAAAATATTGAAAATTGACTTAGATAAAGGACTTCAAAGTTTATTTTAGAGTTTGTAGAGATTCCATAATTACCCACAAACCAAAACTCCTCATAACTTTCATCTCAATAATCAAAATTCAATGATTTGATGCTTTCCTATTTATATATAAATGAAGGAAACCAATTTCAAATTTTTGTTTCTTGAAAAAGTGATATTTTTTAGCTACCTAGATTGCCTAGGTTGAGATGTTATACAAAAACTTTTAAACCATGTAGTCAAAAGTTATGAAAATTGTTGTACTTGAAAGCTACTCCTAGTATATGTTGTATGAAAATTTCAAAGAAAAAAATAAAAATCCCTTTCTTAGTGATTTGTTCAAATTTTCTATATCAACCAAAAACATTGTTTGGTCCTTTTGGAGCTAAGGTCACATTGGCTAATCTTCAAAAGACCCCTATAATACAAAATTTGGAGGGAGGAGAACAATTTTAAATTATTCTATTTCACATAGAGTGTAACCAAAGTAATTATGCGTAAATTTAAGTGAAATTTTTTATTTTGCGTCTATCAGGCCTATTTTTTTGGTTACATTCAAATTGAGAGGTGTTATTATATGAACCTGGGATCATGAGTACACAAGCCTAGAAGACAATGCATCTCTATTATAGGTGTATATATTATAGAAACCTTCCATGATTATAGGGTACTTATCTTATAGATACATATATTATAGGTGTTTATAATGTAAGTACCTTTCAATGGTTGTAGGATATCTACTTATACATATGCTCAAGGCTCATATACTTGCATTTTTGTGCTCACATGGTAGCATCATTGCCCACATCATTGCATTCAAACTACCACTAAAATCAAGTAAAGGTCTAAAGTGGCACTTGAATATATTTTTTAATTTATAAGAAAATAAAATTTATTGATGAATTTATAAAATTCAAGTTCTATTTTCCATGGCATATTATTTACTTTTACCTAGATTTATTGGAACATGCCCTTGGACACAACCTTGATTTTAAATCCTAATTATCAAAGCAGTCTTGGTCAAATTTAGATGTTTTACAAAATATGTGATTTTCAACTTTATTTTAGTTTGCATTAACCACTAAAACTCTTTCATGTTTAGAGGCCCATAACTACATCAAAATACTTGTCTCCAAAGCGAGGCTAAAATCATCATCTATTGATATTTATTTTCTACCAAATCAAAGCATAATATTTTTTATTTAACTTGTTCAAGTACACTCTTCCAAAATTTTAGAATGAATATCACTACCAATTGCAAATTCAACATGCCTAAATTTCAAAATGCTTTTCTAGCTTTTCAAAAGGCAACAATATATGCTAACACGTTAATGTAGAGATGTGAGCCTAAGAGCTTTGAACCTAGTTGTAGGTATGCAACTACAACCGTTTGGAGGTGTTTATAACATACATTCCTATAACATAAACACACTCATAGTATGAAAAAGTCTATAACATAGGTACCTATAACATAGACACCTATAATTATAGAAGATGTCTATAATATAGACTTCTAGGCTCATGGGCTCATAGATTATACACTCACAATGCTAGCACTCTCCTTCCAGAAGGTGAAGTTTTGTCTTTCAACAATTAAAAAAAACAAATATGTATGTCTCATAACTTGTGCATTTTTGTCACTATATTGAAAAATGAATCGAGAATATATTTGAAAAATTTAGCCCAAAAAACTTTCATATTCTTCTTTAAAAAATTATATAAGGTGCCACTCAAAGAAAGAAAAACTAAACTACTAGTAACTTTTACAAGAAACCAAGAATTTTTTATCCCAATAGTGAGAATGTTCTAGTAAGCAATTGTTATTCTTTACTTTTATTTCTATTTGAAAATTTTCAAAATTAGGTTCAAAAAATAACTTTATATGTTTTTTCTACCTATATTGACCACAATATAAAACTCTTCATTATTTTCACTTCATTATTCAAAATTGAATGGTTCAAATGTTTTTTTTATAGTTATCAATCTATACAATCTATTTAAGTTAATCAATAAATTTTTAGAATATATTTTTAGTTGCTCATTTGACATTGAAATAAAAAAACTTTTAACTTCTGCAATATTCATCAAAATGATGTGAAATAGAGCTTCACACAAAGATTAGGATGATTGGCATCCATACAAAAAAAATCATGCAAAAATTTCAAATCATGAAGTCAATAAAGCCTAACCAAGTTTTCCTAACACATAAAGTGGGCTCCTTAGTCCTTTAGGGATTAAAGAGATTATATTATTTACTGTGGCAAAATTTTAAAAACTATTTATAGATATTTGTGAAGAAATTCAAAAATATTTCTTTTTGAAAATTCACTGAAAATAAAAGTACTATTTTTATAATATTCATTTTTGGAAATTGATAAAATTTTATATTGTCATAGATTTGATTATGAAAACATTATTTCTTTTCCTAAAAGTAAATTTTAACATTACAATAGTAAATTAGACTTAGTAATCATTTCATCATATGAAAAATAGGTAATTTAAAATTTAATTTGTAAATTTTCAAAAATAAAGATAAATACATGAAATTGTATATAAAAAAAGGTTGAATGAAAAATTTGTTGATGTCTAAAAATGTTGCCCAAAGACAAAATTTCATCCACAAATTTGTTGCACTAGTCATGCAAAGCACAACGTGCATCATTTTGGAAAACAAATTGTGTGTTATGAAGTATCGAAGATTGCATTTAAATTCTCTTTTCCAAAGCTAGGATAATTTTTTATTTTATTTTAAAATTTTGACAATTACAATTGTAGAATCTATAACTTAACTTCGTGAAGTATATCCTCTCAAAATATTGAAGAGAAGAAATCATCCTTGCTGCAAGATTGTAATGCCCTAAGTTTAAAAAAATCCGTTTTGCTAGCCCATTCCAAAGGATAAATTTTGAGTTCCAACATTTTGATAAAACATTTGTCTATCCAACAACTTGTGCATTTTTGACACATGTTGATAATTGAGTTAAGAATACATAGAGCCAACAATTAATCAAAACAAATTTCACGTATATCTTTAAAAAATGTTTAGAGGAAAGGAAAATTAAAGTTGAAAGAAAAAACTTAATCATTATCAACTTGATTTGAAAAAGAGAAATGGAAAGAATGTTTTAGTAGGCAAGATATATCCTATGTTTTTGTTCATTTAACCCCTAAAGGCCAATTGTTGAACAAACAATTGAAATCTAGGTTAATTCATATGAAGTCTATTTTGATTGGATGTTCATAAAAATTTGAAAAAGGTGTGACCATATACTCCCTTAGTAGGAATATATATATATATTTTTCCAATTCAGTGCTTGAATCAAAAGTTATGCTATCCTAAACTTTTTTGGCAATTTTGAGCACCTTTAGAGCATCTTAGTTTGCAAAAATTCTCATCAACTTTTGAAATTTGGTACATGTAACTAATAAAATATGGCTTTCAATTGTTCAAAAAAATAATTTTAGTCCTCAAATCACATTTCAATAGGAACCAAACTTTGTTAGTTATGCCAAGGTAGTTTCAAGCAAAAGCATTTTTCTTCTAACTTCAAGCCCTATTATCTTGCAATTTGTGAAGTCAAAGTCATTGAATTTTTTTTCACATAATCCAAATGTTTGACTCTAAATTTTCATAGTTTGTATTTCAAATAAAAAATTTCTTCATTGCACAAGAAATCATCAAAAAATGACTAGTATATTGCCAATTCACTTAACCCTCTTACGCTACAAGGTGATTTAGAGTAAGCTAGCCATTCCATATTTGCTTTTGAAATTATCATAAGTGAACCTAATATCATACACTTATGAATGGTCAAAATCTGCATTTTTTTGTAAAGTAAAAATTTTACATCAAGAAGGTTTGAAATCTATAGACTTTGTTTTGCAATATTAAAAAAAAGTTTTTTTTTCTCACTTCAAATGTTACTAATCTTTCAATCCATGCAATCAAATAGTTTGAATTTTTTTCCACATGGCTATACTTTTTGTATCGTTGGAATTCAAAAAACAAAAATGCAGATTTTGGACAATGTATGAAAAAAAACTTTGACCTTTGGGAATTAAAAAAATGGAATTGATATGATGATTCCACAATTGATTCTCCTTTCCTTATCTACAAAACAAAACTCCTCATAACTTTCATAACTTCCATGTCATTAATCTAAGTAGAGTGATTTAAAACTTTTGTGTGGATATAGATCTTGAAAAATAGAAATTAGAAACAATAAAATAAATACCGATATCCTCAATGGTGTTGCATGATTTGACATTGAAAATGTCAAAATCATAATTTTTTCAATACTTTTCAAAATGACATGAAACAAAGCTTCAATGTAAAATATATTGATTAGGAACTATGATATAATTTTCATGCAAAAAATAAAAAAGAATAAACCACTAGAACTTGCACAATATTTGCAAAAAGCCCAAAGTGGGTTCTTTAGACCTTTAGGAGATACAAGCTTGAAAATAAACCCTCATTGTAGATAGTGCCCTCATGACCTGCTAAGGTAAGCAACCTAATTTAGAGTTCTATTTTTGGATCCAATCCAATTTTGTTGCATTCTAATGTAGTTTTTATTACATTGAGTGTGCAATTGGGACTCAAAGTTTTGGAATTGGGGATGAAAGGGTTGGATTTGGGTTGGGAAAAATCATCATTTAATAAATTCAATGAATTCACACATGGAACTTCTACCCCATGACAAATGGTACACTAATTGTTTCATTGTACAAAGAGGTGCTTTTGGATTTCTATTGAAATCATATAAAGAAGTAAGACACAATAGAATCCAAAAAGACAAGAAGGGCCACAATAGGAAGCTACATGTTTTTGTTTTGACCGCCTATAATGTATCATATTTTTTCCTGATTTCAATAAGGAATGATGTATACCTAAAGGTTGGGCCATTCCCCTTGAGGCCAATCATACAAATTTCAACCTTTTGTCCAATCACTAGTGAGGATTTTGAGCTTCTTACACCACAAATTGGCCCAACCTCTAGGTGTAAAGCGTCCCTAACTGTATCTATCCGCAATGGTCTCCTACCTTAGTGCTTGTGCACATGCAAGACTAACTCAACTCAAGGTTCGGCCATTCCCCTTGAGGCCAGTCGTACAAATTTCAGCCTTTTGTCCAATCACTAGTGAGGATTTCAAGCTTCTTCCACAACAAATTGGCCCAGCGTCTAGGTGTAAAGCGTCCCTAACTATATCTATGTGCACGGACCACCCAGTCCACAATGGGCTTCCTACCTTGGTGCTTGTGCACCTGCAAGACCAACTCAACTCAAGCATTTTGCTTTCATCTTTCGTTTTTTTTTCAGGTTTGGAGGCCAGTCTCCTTCTCTTTTTCCAAAACTATAATACTTTTAAAATTTTCAAAATATCAAGCCGCCCCACATGAAATCCAAAGCCCATTTCCTCATCCTGATATTTTCCTCCTACTAAAGAAGGGGTTAATTTTCACCAGGGCTCCACCAAAAGCACAAAGCAGGGGACAACCGAAGTTTAGGCGAAGTTCGAGACCCCACCATTGAGAGAATCCATGAATTCAATAGCCCTGCCGAGTGCCGACCACTGTTGCACCAGAGTAGGCGGTCATTAACACTTGCGAAGGTGACAAGTAGCTTGTGTCAACCCCCCAAAAGAATTGCAAAAAAATTGCAAAAAAATGCAAAAAAAATGCAAAAGAAGAAGAAGCAGGGTGACAACAGTAAAGTAAAGAGAACAACTCAAGAGGAGTGGTGGAGGATTGGAGCTCCAGAATTTTTCCAAGCTTATAAAAAAAACACAACCCCAATTTCAGCCATGATTTCTGACTGGCCCAAAGGCGGTTTGTACTTGCAAAAACTCCGGTATGATGATCATTCCTCTCTGACCTGTGACCCCACTCTCCAGTCTCCACACTCCTCTCAGTCCTCTGCCTGCCTTCTGCCTTTTCTATCCTTCCCAAATTTCTATGAATATGATTACAAGAATATATCATCATGAGAGGGACTGAAATAATTAGGAAAGCAATGAAGAAACGCCAGTACTGTTCCGTTAGGGTTGGCGTGAGCGGTTATGACGTGGATAAGGTTCTCCTCAAGGTCAAGGCTCCACAGTAGCCGAGAGGGACACTGGACTGGACTGGACTGCACTGCACTGCACTGGTCCAGAGGGGGATAACATAATGAGCGCCTTCTAAATCGGGTTTATGACAAAAGAGTGACAGCGCAGGGCTGGAGTTTACTGCTCTAAATGACAGCGTGCCCATACCTCTCTTTATCCCTTGCCCTGCCCGACACCGAAATTTGAACTGAGATAACGTTGGGCAGATGCCGCCAGGGGAAGCAAAATTCTCCCCAAATACGCTTTCTTTAATGACAGGCACGTGGGACGCAGCGTTGTATATACCCAAGAATTGATGACGAGCCCACCATGGGGAGAGAATAGAAACGCCACAGCAGACAAGTGGCCATCGCCACATGGGTCGGAAGCTCCTCCGCTCAGTCTTGGCAACTGCGAAGCACAGTAACTTCCATCATCAAGCCAGGGCCACAGGAAAAAGTGAGATTCAAGAGGGGGAAGGGGGGGGGGGGGGGCACATGCAGACGGAGCAGCAGGTTCAGAAAAAAGGTGCACTTAGATGCATTCTCATATCCATTGTACCTAGTTTGTACAAGCCAACAACAAAGGAGTCAAGGCCTCGGTGCACACCGGAAAAATTGGAGCCTACTTGGAACTGGGGACTCATAGAAAGGTCCAAATTATAGAGTAGTGAGTCCCGGGGGTAAACATTGTCGGGACATGGCCAAACCCTGAGCGGTTTCAAAATCAGTACTGTAGTAGTTGGAGGAAGGGAAGGGAAGGATTCGCAGCTACCCAAAGCACCAAAAAACAGCAGGATGGACCCGAAAGGGAAGAGTCTAACCTGTTACCTAGGGGGAGGGTTTGAGTGAAGGGAAAGCAGACATTCCCTGCATCCATTCACGAAACCCTCCCTGAAAACTTGTTTTCTTATTACCTAGTACATACATAGGCTATCTATATATATAGAAAAAGAGGGAATAATACATACTTCCGACTGCTATTTTCCTACTCTTTGTCCGCGGAAGGCTGATGGCCGTCGAACTCGATGACTTCAGGAGCTGATTTCTTGGTTGCTGGTGCTGCTGTTGTGATCTCCGAAGCCGCTTCCTCTAAGTCCTTGCCACCGAAAAATTCGGGTCCGGCAAGCTCAAGGAGCTCTTCTATAGTGTTGGGTATCAGACCAAGCGCCTTTGGCCACAAAGAGTCGTTTTTCAGCATCTGAAAAGATCGTCAATTTACGCATAAACATCAACACAACACTCGGATATCGACAAATTTGACGAAGTACATTTGAGTTACACTTTGTACTCTCCAGTCAGAATAGTGAACAAAAAACTACCCATCTCGAAAAGCTAGAATTACCAGAGAAGAATGTGGAGAATCATCGCTACTGGATTTTGAATCTGAACGACTTGAAATACGTTAGTGACCCCGTTGCATTGAGTATACAAACAATTCAAGCAAACTCATCAGCAGCAGGTAGCCCGTTTCGTACCCTGATCTGGAGCTCCAAGCACTGAACGTAGTTGATGGCCTTCTCCAGCATAGTAACCATGTCCACCTTGTCTCCATTGGGTATCAAAGTTTGCAAGAGTTTCAGTCGCTCACTGATCCTCTCCCTACGCACCTGTGTTTAGGTACAAAGCACTGTCAATAACGCTCATCATAACATGACAAATGACCCAAATCACATGTAATATGCATCCGCAAGCACACATTGGCATGCGAAGAAAGAGGGTTTGGGGCCATACTCTGGCGGCAATACTCTGTGGATCATTCGCGCTGCCTTGGCGTGCACGAGGCTTGAGGTTGGTATTGAGTGCAGGGCCCAGAGCACGCCCACTTGTATTTTGAGTCACTTTCTGATGAGCTGCTGCACTGATCTCCTCCAGCCTACTGCACCCAGGAGCTCCTTGCCACTTTTGCATGGGTTTCTTGTTCATCGATCCACCTTGGTTCTTGTTGTCGTCAGGCTGATTCCAACAATTTAAACTTAGAAAATATAACGGCTCCAAGAGGAAGGCTAATACTCAAACCAAGTACTCGGAGATCTCATTACATGGCTAGGAGGACGTCGATTACCTTTTACACTGAAAGAATGACAGATACAACATATATGACATATACAAAACTTGTGTAGAACATACAAACGTGCAAGAATAGGGTATCATGAAAGTACCCAAAGAGGCCGCTTGTTAACGGGGTTCGCATTTGCAGCTGGACTGGAGTTGGCACTGGTGTTCCGGGGTAGCGCACACTTCATGGCTCCAGTCTCGGTCTGTTGTCTCATTATTGGAGCTTTCTCGCTTCCTGGTACAACAGGACATCCGCCCATCATCGATGTACGGATGATGGGCGGATGATGGGTGGATGATGGCCACTTCGATTCACCTGAGTCAAGTCTGGGGTTACTAGAGGCTGGTTGCTGCCTCGCCAAGTTGGGAACAGTTGAAGGGTTACTGATAGTTGGCGGTCGCCTTGGTTCAAAAACCAAGTTGGAAGTGGAGGGCGAACTACTCATGGGTGGTGCTGGTGGTGGTGGTTGCCTTGGCTCAAAACTCAAGTTGGACAGCGGAGGCGAAGCACTCATCGTTGGTTGTTGCCTTTGCTCCAACCCACCAACGTTCGGAGTTGGAGAGGAATTACTCATGGGCTGTTGTTTCTGCCTTTGCTCAAAGCAGCCGATAGGAATGGGAGAAGAGCTTGTCATGGGAGGTGGATGCTGTTGCAAGCCCATGATCGGAACGGGGGAAGAGCTCGTCATGGGCTGACGTTGCGGACTCGGCTCAAACCCCACAACTGTTGGAATCGGGGAAGAGCTAGTCATGGGTTGCTTTGGCCTCTGCTCAAAAATAATCCGCGTTGCAGGGGAGGAGTTGCTTAGCGATTTCTGATGCCTCGACGACTCAAATCCCATGGTAGTCACTGGGGAGGAGTTGCTTAGCGATTTCTGATGCCTCGACGACTCAAATCCCATGGTAGTCACTGGGGAGGAGTTGCTCAAGACCCTTGGATCATAGCCCAGGTTAATGACCGGCGAGGAGTTGCTCATAGACCGCGGCTCAAACCCCAAGTTCGTCACTGGGGAAGAGTTGCTCATGGCTTGCTGATGCTGCCTGTGTCCAGAATTGGGAATGGGCACCGCGCTACTCTTCCCCCGGTTGCTGTCATCCAGCCACATTCTGTGCACATCCTCCTGTTGTTTCTGTGTCGGTACAACAGCTCTTGCACTGTTTACGTAAGGGCCAGGGTTGAAGCTTGCCATCTTGGGTTCCTCAACTACACTGTCTCGTCTGCGGGAAGAAGAATCAGAGAGAGGCGACAGACTACTGCTCTTCTGGTTTGCAACAAAAGTCTGTGCTCCCGGGAAGTCCGCCACTGACACATTTCCACCTGGTTTAGGGGCTAGCGACGGGGAATGATGAACCTTCGGTAGATGCTGCAAAAAACCCATTGTGGAGTTGCATCCCCCATCCATGCCGGATGTGCTAATGATCCTTTGCGGGACACTAGTAGGACCGAACATTCCCATCGAAACAGGCGATCCCCCATACGGTATAGCATTTGTGCTACTGACCGGCCTGTTCCCAGGAGTCATGGATGAACTTCCATACGGATCATTGACCGGCCTGCTCGGTTGGACAGGGGTTATGGTGCCAAAGGGCTTGAAGGTGTTGAACTCCTGGGGGAGATGTGGAGGAGGTAGCGTCGGAGAATTGAACTGCATGAACGGGCTGCTCAGAATCTCCTGCATATCCTGAGGAGGAGGGTAAAACTCCGGATGTACCCATTGCTGCTGCCCTTGCTGAGGAAATTTCGAAGTTACACCAGCGAAGTCGTGTATCGCTTCCCCAGTCACTGGGGGGAGGCTCAGGACAGGATCAATCAAGGTGATGTCGGGGATCTCATCTGCTCGCCATGCATCAGATCCCCCCCAGTACGGCGTGTAAGGAGATTCCGCATGCACCGATAAGATGCTGGTCTGGCTCTCGGCACCGTTGAACAAACCCACCTGTTGCAAGGGCGGTGGGTCACATGCCCCCCATAAAACGCCATCTTCCATATTACTGGCGTTAGTAGTACGCAATTGTAATCTATCTCACGATGGTTCACCTAAGCTTACGTTTACCTGCACACCACGAAGAGTGAGACATCCTCATTATCGTTGAACACACATTGGTTCTGCAAACCAACGACCCAAACGAACAGACTATCCCCGGCAATACACTACAAATTGGCAGAAGCAACACGTTGAAAAGATCGCAAACCATGGGTGGTGTACATACCAAATGAAAAGTCTGGAACACATAACCGCGCAGAAGGAATCTTTTCCGCAGGCACTTGACAAATGTTCCCAAGAGCACTCGTACCACTTAGAGACTCCCAATCTACTGTCCAGCTCGCATCTCCCAGGCCCTCTTCACTTGAATAACAAACCCCAGTCTCATCTGTTTAGCCATTCGCAGCCTACACAAAACTATTATTCCAATCGTAACGAAATCAGCTAGTCATCACTCGAACACGAGCTTTCAAGAAGCTATCAAAGTCAGAAGGGGCACCCGGGAAAAAAGCTAAATCGCATGGCACTTAGACTTCCTCCGTCTCCATTTCCAAATTCGACCCTGCTACTAGATCCGAAACCGAAAAAGCAAGCGTTGCGACTCTGATGTCTCCGCACGCTGCGGAGGCAAAAACAAAGGTCCGGTGAATGGCGTGCAGACCGGAAGTAGGCACGGAAAGATCATGAACGAATCTAGCTCTCAGCCACCCCGACGTCATGGGACAGAACACGCCAGAGCTTCTCCTTCTCTCTCTCTCTCTCACTCCCACCCCCCAGAATATCTGCTCTCTTCCTCAATCAACTCCGTAGCAAAATTCTAACCCCCGCCACTCTTGTAGCTCCCTCGCACACTTCAATCCCAGATCTGAGACCCAACCAGCGCCCCAAAACCCTCTCTCTTTCGCCTTCCTTGACCTAGTCCCACCACCAATCCAACAAACTCGCAACAAATCCTCAAGACGGCTTCAACCCCAGCCACCACTCGAATAGCGCAAACGAAGCAGAGTTGGAAGCGTGGAATACACGAAGCAAGAGGAGACCCACAAGAAGCCGAAGAAGGGAAGAAGAAGAGGAAAGAAGAAGAGGAAGAGGTGAAGCAAGGCAGGCTTAAAAAGGAAGGGGAGATGGGGGATGATAAGAATGGGGTGCGGGCAACCAGGGGGGATGGGCAGTCGCGCAACAACAGTATAATAATCCACTCATCATCATCATCTCCCTGGACTGTCCTCCTCAAACAGGCTTTCCGTTCTTCTATTCTTCTCCTTCGACTATTCCCCTGTAGCAGCCAGCAACGAACGACATCTCCACAGTGGAAGTACAACAGCAAACCAGTATTCTAACTTACTTCTATCCCCCCCTCCCCCCCGCCCCGGTGGTGGTGGTGGTGGTGGTGGCAGCAGCAGCAGCAGGAGGCAGCACTCATCAGGCAGGCAGGCACCATATCTAAAAAGAGAGAAAACTCGTTGTTCTCGCCAACTATTCTGTTCCTCTTCCGCCACTGTTGCCCCGTACTCTTGTCTTGTAGCCGTAATTCCACCCCCAGCTCCGCCCCCAGGGCTGCCACCCCGGTTTAGCTCCTATTCAATCACACTCACACTTTTCTTTTACTGCCCCCGACCCCCCTCCACCCCACCCCCCGCTCTTCGCTCACACTTCACCGTCTCCGTCATCCCTCGCTACTTTACTAGCTCGCTTTCTCTTTTCTCTTTCTCTCTCTCTTTCTCTCTTTTCTCCGTCTCCCTCGCTCTCGCTCTCTCGTCCGTCCACCCAGGTTTTCATCAGATGCTCCTATCTATCTATCTATCTACAGTACTGTTCCTGCAGTTTTCTACCTCACCCACCCATCGCGCAGTACAGTTTCCTTATTACCTGCTGACTCTTTTTTTTTTTTTGCCTCAGACTTCCTGTTTCCACGCTTTTTCTGCTACCTCACTTGCCTGGCCCTGAGTGCGCTGTCAGAACCCCCCAAAAAAACTACTTCCCGCACGCCATCGCCGTCCATAGCCCGGCCCATCGCTGGCTCATCCCTCCCTCTCATCACATCCAATCTCAGTCCTTCTCCTCTCATCACATCCAATCTCAGTCCTTCTCCTCTCATCAGTAAGTAGCGCCCGCCCGCCCACCCACCCGACCCCTTCCACCCGCAGTAACTTTCCCCATTCCATCCATCCCCCCGCCTAAGGCAGGAAAAAAAGAAAGAAAAAGGGGGGCGGACGGCGGACGGAGTGAAAAACGCAGGGGAGATGGACGGGACGGATTCAGTTTTGCACAAGGCGGGCCCCGGGTCGCGGGCGGGGCCGCCTTGGTTGGGGCGCCGTAATTTTCAATTTTCGTGGCTGGGACGACGACGGGGACGACGACGGGACGGACGGACCAACCTCAGGCCCCTTCCCTTTGGGCGTGTTTGTTGTGATGCAGCATATTCTGTGCTTGTGCTCATCACGCAAATGAATGTGGACTTGGGGTGGGATGGGTTTTTTTTTTAAAGTGTTTTGTTTTTGTTTGTTTTTGTTTTGTTTTTTTTATTTGCTTTTTATGCTTTTGTTGGGCCGCCATTTTGAAGTAGCGTAGCGTAGCCAGGTGGGGAATGGAATGTTATGTTGGGCGTTTGTAGATTTGTTCGTGACTGTACAGTAGTACAAGTGTCTATCTTGGAATCACTCACTACTGGGCTCAGCTTTTGCCATGTGGGCTGATTGGTGGCGACTTGGAATGGGGGACTGAAGGGACTGAAGGGAGACTGGCGTCACTGGCATCACGTTGCTGGTGTTGAGAGGAGGGACTCGGGCTCTTTCAGACGAGAGCGTTGGTGACGTAAGTTGCGAGCTTGGGGGGGTTTGGGGAGAGGAAATCAGTGGGGATAACAGTGCATTGAAAGTGGAAAACCAGCAAAGAGAGAGAGGAATGCAATGCACGGCGTTGATTTTAACCTTGAGGTAGGAGGTCCGTAAACTCCTGACCACATTTTAAATGCATCCCCTATCTAGGAATGAGCGACATGTTCCTTGAAATTTCTATTATTGTCATTGATGAAATCTATAGGCTTAAAGGGATGGTTTTAGCGAACTCCTATCTGAAAGCACCCCCCATGGTAGAGGCAGTAGAAAGGGGCGACAATTTGGGCACAATTTGTGTGTGTTTGACTTGCATAGGATGGGGACACGGAACAAGATTTGCACAGGGCCCTAGACCGCCACCTCACCAACATTGGTAGGGGGGTGGCTCAATTTCCCTCCCGCACACACCTCCATGCCTCCCAACGTTCAGAACATACCTTGAAACTTGTGCCGAAAGGAAAAAAAAAAACCCATAACAAGCTACTCTTGAAACATTCCATTTGCCTATCCACTCGCCAAATTCTACGATGACCGGCCGATTTGGGGGGGCTTGTCATGGGGCACTCCAACTGGGCTAGCTCGCCTAGTCACTGAATCTACCCCCTTTGGTGAGTCGCCATTGAGATCCTCTTAGTTTGGTATGTTGAACCTATCATTGCCATCAAATTGTTGTGGACACATTCTCTTGGTGGTTCCAACAAGCAAATGGACATTAGTTCAAATCGGAACCATAGAAACTAGCAACAAGAGCTAGTATGTGAACATGAAAATGCGAGCCTACAAGCCATGTATGAGCATATGTAGAAGTAGATACTCTACAACCATTGAAGGTACTTATAATATAAACGCTTATAATATAAGTATCTATTACATAAGTACCCTATGATCGTAGAAGTTTTCTATAATATATATAGACACCTATAACAGAGATGAATAGACTTCTATGCTCATGTGCTCGTGATTTTAGGCTCACGTAAAGGAACCATGGCATAGAAACATGTTAATCCCTAAAGAATCAAGTAGTCATTTGATTTCTAAAGGTTCACATCAAGAACTTTAAGGCATGTGAATATGGTGCATTGAAATTGCTATCAAGATAAATTGGTGTTAAACTCCGTGCCAATTCAATATCAAAGATGACATTGAAATTGCCTTTGATGTCAAGAAGGTATCAAAATAATCTAGCCCAACTTTTCTAATGCAAGACTATGTTTCACCAAAAAAACACTTTAAGATTGTCATTTCTAGTGCAATGAGGTGTTGAGCTATAACAAAAATAATAATAATTCTTTTGTATATTCAATTGTAAGATCTTGCACTAGACGTGAATGAGAGTGTGTAAAAAAACACTTCATACACTTTGACTATGTAGATTGTAAGATATTAGTGTTCAAAGTGAAAAGAAATGGTTTCTTTCCATCTCACATAACTAGGTTTTTAGACTTTGAATCCCCTTAACTTAATTTTTTGCACTATGGAGTTTTAAGCTTTAAATCTTTGTGGTGAGGAATTGCATTGAAAACATAGGGAAAAAAATTCAAATTTCTTTTTAATAATTTTCATTCTTTAAAAAAAATTATTAAGCAAAAGTAGGTATAAGATGGAAGGAAAAATTATACTGTTAATAGTTCTAAAATGGAATTGAAGTATGTCAGTCCTAATGGTTAGATTGTTCAATGTAGCAAGTAATCTACTCCCTAGAGATGTTTTAGTTTTGAAAAATTGTGAAAATTAAGTTTGAAAATGAATCCTTTTCTCTACTTTTTAGAAAAAAATCCCTAATTTGCCTATGATATAATGCACTTCATAAATTTTACATCACTTATCCATATAAAATGCATCAAGACTTCTCATAAAGACATAAGTATATTCTACAAAAAAAAAATTAAAAGATTGACTTTTTGCATTTTGGAGGTTGCCCAAACTCAAGCATTTTGCAATTATGGGGGCATAATTTTTTCTCCTAGGCACTAAATGAAATAAAAAAAATATTTCCATAAAGATAGTATATTCTCTAACCTCCAAAAACAAGTCCAAAAAAATTGCAGTAAAATTTGACATGGTCAGAACTTGTCTGAAATCGTAAAAAATTCATTTCAAGATTTTGAACCTTTAGGAATTAACAACCAGTAAGAAATCCAAGTAGGGTATTTATATATATATATATATATAAAATCAACAAAATATATTTTGTATTCCTACTTGAAAATAATAGTAAGTAGAAGGTCACGGTTGCTATTATTTGAGCCTCGGATCTTGAGCCCGTGAACATAGGAGCCTAGGCTTGTATGTTATAAGCACCCTCTATGGTTATAGGATATTTATATTATAGGTGTTTATATTATAAACACCTTCCATGATTACAATATATTTATATTATAGGTGTTTGTGTTGTAGGTACCTATATTATAAACACCTTCTATGGCTATATGATATTTATATTATAGGTGTCAATGTTATAAGCACCTTCTATGGTTATAAGATATTTATATTATAGGTGTCAATGTTATAGGCACCTTCCATAGTTATTGGGTGTTTATATTATAAGCATGTATGTTATAGACATCTCCAATAGTTGTAGAGCATCTATGTGCTTAGATTCAAGGCTTGTAGGCTCATATTTGTAGGCTCACATTTGTAGGCTCACATACTATCACCGTTGAGTAAAAAGTGATAGAGTATGATTAAAAAATATTAAATTGATAAAAAATTAGTTATGAAATTGACATTTTTCAATTTCAATGGTTGTAATATTGTAATAAACTATCTACATTCTATATTTTGTCTTTCTCCCTAACATATTGAAGATTTAGTTTAATAAAGGACTCTTAAGTTTATTTTAGAGTAAAAATTCCACAATTGCCCACAAACTAAAACTCCTAATAACTTGCTAATTGAAGTGGAATGATTAAAATGTTTTCACATATATAGAAAGAAAACCAATTTCAAACTTTTATTTCTTAAGAAAATGATTTTTAATTAAGCTACTCGGGCTACTTGTATTGAGAAAGAAACTACATATCATATAATTACCTTTTTTCTATATAGTCAAAAGTTTATGAAAAAATTTGCACCTTAAAGTTACTCCTTGACTAAATGTTGTGTGAAAGTTCAAAGAAAAAAAAATTGAAAATTTTACTTGTAAATAAATACATGACCAAAACGCTATGTTGCCAAAAAATGCTATTTGGTCTTTTAGGGGTCAAGGGAGGAATTTGAAAATCCTTGTGAGTGTTTGATGTTGTGTTTCTTGTTTTTGACTTCAAGTATTGGATGCATACACCTATTTGGGTTGACTTCATTGTCTAAGTGTTTAGACAAACAATGGGGGAAAAAACTAAAGTCCAAATGCATTTTAGAAACCATTGAGGTGGGAAAAGCCCTTTAGTCTCTTATTTGTGCCCAAAGTTGCAAAGATGTGACCATAATTCTAATTTGGGGTTGGAACCAACTAGATAATATGCAATTATAATTGTTGTTATTCTAGAAAATAACAAAGTTGAATATGAATTCAAATGCAATCCAAAAAAATTAGCATGTGTCGAATGTGGACAAAATAAATGCTATAAATCAAATGCAGTTTGACTTTTCAAATTCCTTTGGTATACGATATTCATTGATTCTAATGAACCATTCTATACATGTCTAATATGACACATTTTCAAGATTGTTAAGTCCTTTAAACATTTTGTGTGTCTAAATGGGACTTCCTTTTGCCAATGTAGTTAACAATATGGTGACTATCTAACATAGAAATTCATACATATTTGGACTGAGCTTATCCATGTATTCCCCAACCTATGTGCCATATAGAATATGGTATACAAGTATGGATGCCAGTTGGTTGGTGTTTGGGTCTGTACTTTGAATTCAAATGTTGCGACTCATTTCCAAATTCCAACTCACTGCTTACCCATTTCACTTATTGGCACATAGACTCCCTATCCATTGGCGCCTACATCAAACTTTGGATACCCAAATTCTAACGTATAATTTGAAGTCTAAGGCCTTCACCTAGTCATTCATAGTCATAAACTATAAATGAATTGTAATTTTTTCTTAAACTCCAAAATCCAAATCAAGTTATATACAATCATATTTGTTTGGACCATCATTCCATTGGATTGTTGTTGTAAAACTTCCCACTTCCCATGTGACAACCCTACACATCATACATAATTTTCATTAATTCTCATGAACTTTGATACATTTCAAACTATGGTTAGTGGCAAAAAGAATAGATTTATTCTTAAATAAATTGTATCTTCATATGATATGAAAAACAAACTTTATAGCCTTACTTATCAACAAATAAACAACAAAATTTTGAGACACCTTATATACATATTGAATTGAAGTTGAGTGGAACTTAGCCTTTCAACATGAAACAAGGCAAAAGACTTTATTTATGCCATGTGAGTATTTATATTGCTTTGTGTTTATTGTGTACCAATAGACGACACCTAAATGTTTTGAATGTACACTACTCATATATAATAGCACAAATAGGATGATTTCTAGATTGTATAATAGTGGTTTGTAAAACGCAACCTCAATATTATCAAGCAATCTATTTGAGCTCTCTTGTTACATCATGTCAACATTCCAAATCATACATTGGAAGTTATCATTTCAAACTAGCTAAAAAAGCAATATGTTGGCATTTCATTTTAAAAGGCCAAGCTTGTGCAATTCTTGTGTAGTTTTTGAACAATTGCATCTATATAAGGCAAGTAGTCCTCTTTATATCACAGTTTTGTAGTGTCTATTTGTGTCACTATATGTATTAGAAATGCACATTTCAAGTAGTATATAGTGATTCAAATAGGCCACTATAAAATTGTCCTCCAAATTCAATGTCTATTCTAATTCCTTCTTTCCACTGCCTTTTGCTTACAAACATCTATGCCAAAGAAGAAGGCAACAAAGTTGACCTAAACATTGAAAAAAAGCTAACAACATTGCAATGTGGAAACTTTGATCATTCTTTGAGGAGAAATGGAGCTTAAATTCCTCCCAAATTATAGGAAACAAGGTGGATTTCAATCAAAGTTTTTTTAAGAGTTTTTGCAATTTTTTTGGCTTGGAGATTGGGCCTTAGAAGGCCTTTGCCTTAGCTATTCACCCATGTCCCATCCCCTTTCTTCCCAACCCACTTTGATAAGTAGAAGGCGAAGAGAACCGAACATGGTCTCTAAACATCTATTCCTTGGGTCTTTGCTCTCAAAGAGAGCCATACTATCCATCTATTTCCATCCGATATGTGAACCAAGACAATTCTCCTTTTTATACATTTGCTTCATCCATTGTAGCTTGACAATGTAGGCTATAATTGTTCATTCAATTTCAAAATTATTTCTTATTGTTTCCATCCTTTCTTGTTGAGAGATTGATACTTGGGTGAAGCTACATGCAAGGATGTTTGTAATAGTACCAAATTCTTTCCAAGTTTAGTGTTGCTTTTTAAAAAAAAATCTCTTTTATATTCAAGCAATACAAAGAGAAAAAATTAGCAATTGTATTTTAGGAAATGGACCAATGGAGGCACCAAGTTGGATAAGTAATAAAGTATGTTTTTGCAATGATTGACAACCTTAAAGTTGTGGGAGAGAATTTTACTCTAGACAACACCATATAACAATCTAATGTTCAGACCACTTTGGGCTCTTCATAAAAAAGTAAGGAAATTTTTCATCAAAAATCAATTGATATTTTTGAAAAGATGGCAAAGAATAGCACAAGCTTGATGAAATATTTTGAGAAATCAACTTAGTTTGTCAGAGGATAAACCTCCATTTCCTTCAATCGGGCCTTCAATGATGTCTCTAGTACATGGACTAAACTTGTATTCTATAAATCTCCAAAACAATCATTGGCCACTTGCTACGGGTTTTTTTTGCTTCTCTTGCCCATTCCATGTCAAAGTCATCATTTTTCAATAGACAATCTATGTCAAAGTCATTATGTAAGTATATACATGCTATAATAAAATTTGGCACATATTGTAATGACACATTGATTCTTTTCAAGAATATGTGCCATCTATCCTTCAAAATCCCCAAAGCTCTTTCAATTGCCATTCAATTGTTTGGTTGAATGAAATTCCAGTGAACTTTTTTTTGAGACAAGGATTTTTTTTCACCCTTGAATAGTAACCAAAATCAAGGCCTCATAAGCTAAGTGGCATACCAATATTATATAAATGGAATATCAAGTTATGCTTCAAATTCCATAGCAAATTAGCAATTTGTTTAATTCAAGCTAGTGTGGATTTAGAAAAACTAATGACCTAAATTTTTTCGTAATAGCCTTACAACATTTTCTAATAATGAAATTGAACCCAATCCTATCCCATATAAATCAACAATCATTATCAAAGAATTATCAAAGTCCAAACAAGAAAGAATTACAACAATCCTAGTTCAAAGAAATGCTTTTGATTTTTACCCCCTAAAATTCTTTCATGTTCAGAGGTCCAAAACTACTTCAAAACACTCATCCCCAAAGCAAGGTCAAAATCTTTTGTTCTAATACATTGTCCCAAAATTTTAGAGTGAATATCCCTACCAATTGCAAGTTCAATGTGCCTAAACTTCAAAATGTAGGCTCTTTTAGCACTTCCAAAAGGTGAACTTTTGTCTTTTAACATTTTTAGAAAAAAGACCATGTATCCTATACTTTGTGCACTTTAGTCAATAAGTTGAAAACCATGTTAAGAATTATATACATTGAAATACTTAACCCCTAAAGTCCCATTGTCCCCTCGGGGGACAATTTGGAATTCGGGCAGGTTCCTATGGGCTGAAATTTTACCCTAATTTTTTGAAACTTTTTTTGAAGATAGAAAATCTGATAAGCTTTGTGGGAATATAATTTTTATTTCAATCGGTGCCCGAAAACAAAAGTTATACCACAAAAACCTGAAACTGAACTTGGCGGGCAGCACAAAAAATATTGCAAAAATTCAAAATAAAATTTTTCAAATTTTTTTTCTCAAAGATAATGTTTTTGTCTACATCTGAAGCTTTGATTCACTCCACTTTGATTAGTGATGTGAAAGTTATGAACAATCTTATTTTCGGGCAATCTAAGCATCTTTTTGGAAAAAAAAAACTTGTAGGATTCATCTCAGAATGCAATTTTCAAATTTTTTCAAATTTTTTTTTTTGAAAAGGTTTAATTTTCTTGTAAGAACAATCTCACCGTTGGGATTATTGTATTTCAATTCCATCTAAGAGCTATTATCAATTTAGTTTTTCTTTCAATCTTGGACCTACTTCTACTTGACAATTTTTTGAAGTATGAAAATCAAGTTGTTATTTTTTGAATTTTTTTTCCTAGACTCCCAACTCAATTCCTCAACACAATAAATTTTAAATTCAAACTCCACAATGTAATTTTTTTCCACAAATAGAGATCGAAGTCATCTAAAATTGCAGTCCAGTGTTCAAAAAAACTTATTTTTTCAACTTTGAATGCTCATTTCTCTCAATCTGTACGGTCAAACTTCATGAAATTTTTACAACATGATCTAAAACAAGTAAAGTTTAAGATCATACGGTTTTATTCCAAAAAAAGCTTTTTTTTTTTTTTTTGACCAACGCAGTAGAAATGGCAGTTTTGAGTGTTTTTTGACAGAAAAATGGCCTTGGGACTTTAGGGGTTAATAACCAAAAAAACTTTCATATTCATTTTTTAAAATTTGTAAAGTGGAAGGTATTATTCAATGAAAGATAAAACTAATATGTTAATAAATTTTGGAGGAATTTGAGAATTGTCAATCCCAATGATGAGAATGTTCTAGTAAACAACCAATATCCTTTATGTTTATTTTTATTTGAAAAATTCAAAATTAAGAGCAAAAAATGACTTCATATGTTTTTTCTACCTCCATTAACTGTAAAATAAAGCACCTCATAACCTTTACCTCATTATCAGAAATTCAATGGTTCAATTTTTTTGAGAAGTTATCAATCTATACAACCTCCTAAAAATAATTATATTTTTGTTGCCCAATTTGACATTGAAATCGAAAAAAAACTTCTTACTTTTGCAATACAATTTATCGGAATGACATCAAACAAAGTTTCACATGTAGATTATAATGAGTAGCATCCATACTAAAAAAAGTCATGCAAAAATTCCAAATTATGAAGTCAAAAGAACCTATCTAAGTTTTCAAAAATCCCAAAGTGGGCTCCTTGGTCCTTTAGAGGAATACAAAATTTTCTTATATCTTTTGACATTCACTATCCATCCTAAATGCTATTGACAAATTAATGATGTCCCAATCAAGATTCTATAGTATTCTATAGGCTCAATGTCAATTCCATTGGCAAATCTTGAGGATTATACAATTTGTCATGCATTGGAGTGTACACTATCAATTAATCAAAATGCCAAGTGTTATATATATTTGTGCATTGTCTATTTGGCTAGTATATTATTTAAATAGCCTAATTGCTAATTAGTTATACAAATCCAAAATCGATCTTTTGGATCAATTTGGCTCACTATGCAAAGCATAGGGATTGATATTCATTCTTGGTTAATTTGATTTGTCTCTAGTGGATTACAACTAAGTTATTGAATCTAATCCTATTTTATCCTCAACTCATGTTTTAGACAAATTAGTCAAAGCACACATTATTTTGTACATAAAATTCTACCATTACTAAGTTGATTATTATGAAGGTTGTATCACTCTATTGACTCAAGTATTGACTTCAAGTATCTAACAAATGAATTGTCATAGATTAAACATATCTAAATTGTTAAGAAGTATGAGCATTCAAGTATCAATTCTTCAACAACAATTTTAATACACACATTTACAATCACGATAATTTGTAGATGTATAGCCAATAAAACCCACAAAGTCACCTACTTGTCAATAGAAGAAACTCTTTGATTGAAGATCAATTTGTCACAATTAGGTATCCTACAACTCACAATTAGTCATAACAATTTGATTTCAAATCCATAGACAACATCCAAGCAATTTATACTCTAAATCTAATTGACTCAATCTGTTGTTCTTCAACTAAGAAAAAAAACGCTTAGATCTTTTTAGAGATCTCTAAAACATTGGTTTTGTAACCGCTAAACAAATTGATACAAACTAATACTCAAATAATTTTATACAATCAATTCAAGTATGCATCACACATCTTCAAATCTCGGCAATAAGAAATTAAAATACGAATTGTTTATACAACCTCACACAAACATACAACCTACTCAAAGTAAGACAATTCAACTTATGACAATTGAGATACAACAATCAAAGTAAATGTGGCAATTGGATAGTCCGGTTGTGACAAATGAGAATTCACACCAACAACTTGATTTACATAATGATGGTCACAACATATACAAACAACTTATTAAACCATCATCAAGAGCACATTCGTGTTTTAAAACAACAACAAACAAAAGAACTCAAAGCATTAGATGAGATCGGGGGGGTTGGAGGGCCATTTCAGGCTTGTTCCTAGCTTCGTTCCCCCCAATCTTATTGAACGCCGGTGAGATTTTTTTTTAAATCCTTAAAATAAAAAACAAAGTTTATTTTTAATTTTTTTTAATTTTTTAAAAGTGACCTGGTAGTCTCTCGACCAAGACAACTCAGCTTGTGAACGGCGGGTTTTGGCAGATTTTAGTGGGTTTCCAGATGGGAACTTGCAACCCTTCAGAGTAGCAAAAAACATGTAATGATAAACATGTAATGATGCTACTCGAGAGTTTATCATTAATTCAACTTATTTAACCCCTACCAAATTATCATGAATTCAACTTATTTAACCCCTAAAGTCCCATTGTTCCCATGGGGGACAAAATGGATTTTGGGCAAGCTCATGTAATTTCAATATTTGTCATAATTTTCTGAAATTTTTAGTGAAAATAGAAAAATACATTAGCTTTCTAGGAATTTAATTTTTATTTCAATTGGTGCCCAAGGCAAAAAATTTGTCACAAAAATCCCAAATTTTAGTTTGGAGGACAAAAAAAAAGACCCTCAGAAACTTAAAATAAAAAAACTTTGAATTTTATTCTCATAGATTATATTTTTATGTACGTAGGAAGCTTTGATTCATTCCACTTGGATTTCTTATGTGAAAGTCATGGACAATCTTGTTTTTTAGGCAATCAAAGCATTTTCTTGGAAAAATAACTTGTTGGATTCATTTTTGAGCTCAATTTTCACAATTTAAAAAAAGAAGTTTTACAAGGTTAAAATCTTTTGCTAGAACAATCTCACCATTGAGATTAGTGTGTTTCAATTCCATCTTAGAGCTATTAACGGATTTATTTTCCCTTCAATCTTGAACCAATTTCTAGTTAACAGTATTTTAATGAGTGAAAATTAGATGTTTCTTTTTGAATTTTTCCTGTATTGTCAACACAATTCTTCAACACAAAAAATTAGAAATTCAAAATCACTAGTGCAAAATTTTAAGTTAAGAAGGTTAGATATGCCAAAAAAACATTTTAAAATGTTTTTTTCTCTTTGCAATATAAATGAAAATTTTAAGTGGTTATTGATGGAAAAAAAGCCTTGGAACTACAAATGTTAACCCTAACCTTTAAGTTCTTTCACAAAGGTTTCACCAAAAACGATCCAAAACTGCCATTTCTAATACAAGTACCAATTTTTTTTTTTTAAACTCATTTTTGGAAACATGTAACTTACCATGGGATCTTGTAGTACTCTGACTTCAAAACATGTGGAAAAAATTTCAAAAATTTTCACCGTGTAGATTGCAAGATATGAGCTTTTGGATTCATAGAAATCCTTTGGGGGGCCCTAAGAAAAAAAAGGCAGCTACACTTCACAAGCTCACATTTGTATGAAAAAATGTCCAAAATGGTGGTGTTTCTTTGGATTCATTCTTGAAGGCAAATTGGTTACATGCTTGAAAATTTTCAGATCATTTGGATTTGCACAACATATAGGGAAAAAATATTAAGTAGAAAAAAGTAGTGAAGGATTCAAAATATAAAATTGTTAAGAAGTTAGTTATGGAATTGAAAAATGCCAATCCCAATGGTTGCAATGTTGGAATGAACAATCAACATCTTCTAATTTTATTTTTTTCAAAGAATATTGAAAATTGAGTAAGATAAAGGACTTTAAAGTTTATTTTAGAGTCGAGGTTCCATAATTGCCCACAAACTAAAACTCCTCATAACTTTTGACTCATTGATGAAAATGGAATGATTCAAAGCTTTCCACGTAAATATAACTCTCAAAAATCAATTTCAAATTTTTATTTCTAAAAAAAGTATTTTTTTTATCTATTTAAATTGTCTATTTACAGAAAATGTAATATAGTAGGCCATAACTTTTGACTCATATTTCCAAATGTCTTGAATTTTAGTGCACGTGGAAGATATTCCTTGTCCACACTTTTTGTTAAAGTTTGCTCCAAAAACATGCAACTCTCTAGTTACACGTACTAACCTTGCTCATAATTGCTATGTTGCCAAATTCAATAGGTTGGTCTTCAAGGGGTTGAATTGAGTTAATTCTCACATTGCATTCTCTATAGATATATTCACTTCAATTGTGTAATTTAACATAGCAAGGATAATTCAACCTACACAAACAATTTGACTTTGACTTCTAACTCTCTAGTCACTAGCAATTCATGTAGTAATTTGTCCTTCACACTCAAACATAATACTTTTACAAAATTGAATTGATTAGGGAGTGCTAGCATGTAAGCATAGAATCTATGAGCCTATGAGCCTAGGAATCTATATTATAAACACCTTCTATAGCTATAGGTACCTATGTTATAGACTCTTTCCATATTATAGTGTACCTATGTGTACATCATACGCTTACGCATATGCTTCTATGCCTACACATACACCTCTCCGCACTTATGTGCTATAATTGTTGAAATTGACCAACTTGACCAATTCCACTTACACTTCAAACAATTAGATAAATTGTCATATAATTAATCTCACTACTTTTGGTAACTCATGTACTCTAGTGATACACTAACCATTGGTGGTTCTTTCTCTCACAACATCAATGACTCAACCTAAGCCAACGTTCTCATAGATGCACACATTTGCACAATCAGACAAGCTAAATATACATTAAATTGAAGATTTACAAGCACAATTTGCCAATAAGAGCCATATGACTTGTGTGCACTAAGGGAAAAAATAGTATATAGTCATTTGAACTTCTAATCCTCCAATAGAAGACAACCTTTCACTTGAAACAATACTAAGTTTATTTGACTTGCTTCTGATCTACTCAATTAGCACTACTTTATATCCAACCAACATCTATTGGACTTACAATGTAACATATCACTATTTGACACATAACAATGGCAATGGAACAACTAATTGACTCTATTTACACATACATAATTATTAGACAAAGAATTTAAAACTTAGGCAACTACGAATCCCAAAAGACAATGCTCTACAAATCCAATGGGCCTTGAAAATTACCAAATTGTCCTTGGTGAATGAAGCCTCCTACTTTCAACAATAAAAATGGTCATCATCATTTTTGCATTTTGTTGGTACATTGCAAGTTTTTGCAATGCCAACAATGCCATATTTCATTGCCATGAAGAAAGCAAAAACAACAAGAATGCATTATCTTCTTGGATTCATTACTAATGAAGGTGAAAGAGGATAATTTTGTAATTGGAGTGGATAAAATAGCTGGTGAAGGTGTGAGACTGAGAATTGGGATGTGGCCTTCATACTACAAAGGCCCAAGTTCCATTGCCATGTAATATTTTTTATTTGCCTTTTAAGGTAGGAGGTTTATAAAGCACTTGGGCTCTAAAAGCATCCTCTAACATGGAGGTACATTTTCAGCTTTCTCATTGCACCGTCAATGTACAAATGACTTACATTTCAGGTTGTGAATGCTTCTTGTGACCACTGCATTTCAACTTCAAAAGTTCATAACTAATTCCACAAAGCTTCACTAAATATGAAACTACTTGGATTAGATGACAATTCCATTTGTCTTTGAAGGAAAATTTTCTAACCTCCCCAAACTTAACCTCTTACATGGGTACTATAGACCTTGTACTTTACAATCCAAGAAAGTTGGGATACGGCCTTGCACTAGGACAAACTTCAAGACTTGGGACTTGGGACCTTGTATGAACCACCCCTGAAAAGCAAACCCTAATGTAAGGGCAGGCTTCCATGTGGAGTCGGGGACCGGTGAAGCCCACGAATTGCAATCAGCGGTGGAATGGGAGTCCGACTTTTCTGGAACTCCCATTCCACCGCTGATCAGTGGGCTTCACCGACCCCCGACTCCACATGGAAGGAGGCCCAGAAGGAGGCCAGATGAGAAAATAGAAGGTCAAAAAAATTCGCAGACTTCTGCAATTTAGCAAAAGCTGCTAAAACTTAATCAAGTCAGTTTTTATTTTATTTTTAAAATTTTTTCCCCAATAAACTGCATTAAGTATATTAAGCTGTTGCCAGAGGATGGGAGTCTCAATGAAAACAAAAGTAAATACGGTAATTTGTACCTTGCCTGTGCAGTAGAATAAAAAGTTGTACACTTTGTCACTTTGAAAACAAAGAGTAAATAAATAAATAAATAAAAAATATCTTATGGCTTTGACATGCCGCAAAGTGGAAACTAAAGTCAAGAAATAACTTATTAAGTTACAGACAGAGGGTCATCAGCCTACAGTAGGCAAGATATAAGCTCTGCAGTATTTGTTAGTACAATTGACTCTCCTCCCCTTACACAATTTCCATGTTCGCTCGCTCAATCATTGAATGGAAGTTATGGTAACGCATATCGATCCAACTTGTGAATTTCTTTTTACCTTCGTGGCGGACAATATCCAAGAGCATCTGCAATGCTCCCGCGGCACATGCCGGGTGTGTGTCTAACTTTGCAACGTATGTACCTCATGTTTTTAAATGAAAGCTATCGACTTTATCGTATTGTAAGGGAACGCAGACGGATAGTACTGAAAAAGAAGATCTGACTCAAAATCGCCTAAACGTGGCAGAGAAAGCGTGGCTTACCGGCAACAATTATCACATCATCATTTCAAATTCTAGAAGAAAGGCAATTGGCAATGTTTCACATGGAGAAATTATTAAGGTGGGTACCTCCAAAACCACCACTATTTGGGTACTGTGCCTTGGTTACTACTATTAGGGTGGTTGAATTTTCATTGATTTTCTTGTTGGCAAGTGAAAGATTGAAAGGAGGTTTGAACGCACCAAAGAACGTGATATTTGGATACTGTGTGCAAAAGTTACGAAGGAACAAAATTTGGTTCTAAAAATATTGTATATTTTATAATTGATTTTGGAGATGTACACAAAGTGAAGATAGTGGTTTAGAGTCAATGGTGCATTTGGTGGGGGGGACACCTTAATTTAGTCTTTAGGTTCCAAGGCAATTTTGACATGGTCAAAACAAAAATATCAAGAGAATTTCTTTTTTGGATCACTAGTTAGAAGACATCTAGGCAAATGTGCACAATCCCGCCATACAAAATGGAAGAACTTGTGATGAATATCTCTTGTATAAGAAATGGTCATGATCCACCATCTATGTTGAAAAAATTGGGATCAAAGTGTACGAGCATATAAACAGGCTTTGTTTGTGATGTAGAAAAAAGTTTAAAATAAAATGTCTCAATATAGTCACAAAGTGATAAAGGCAAGAATGAAATGTTTTGGATTATGAACACAATTAAAGTGGTAATGTTGTCAAATAGAAAACAAAAAACATGTGAATACGTCTATTCATTGGTAGAAACATTAGCTACGTACAAAGACTTGAAAAATATGCCTATAAAGATCTAGAGCTAATTATATTAGATCTAGGTCATAGTGGATCTTTTGTGGGTCTTTTCTCTAGTGGTCCAAATTCTACTATGATTGCACCCAAAAATATGTGCATTATACATGAAACAATTGAATTTGGATACATAGAATATTTTATTTGAAAATGCCTACCGCTCATTGAAAATTACATATCATGCAATAACTTTTAATTCATGTAGTCAAAAGTTATGAAAATTGTTGTTTTTTAAAGCTACTTCTTAGGTACACATTGTGTGAAATTTTAAAATAAAAAAAATAAAAAAATAGTTTGTAGTGAGCTACCCAAAATTGCTATGTTGCCAAAAAATCCCGGTGTTTGGTCCTTTAGGGGTTAAGCTATTTGTTTTGTCTTATTTTGTTTTGTTTGTTGTGGTGAGATCTCTTGGACCATGTGTCCCTCGGTCATGTTCTCAACACCATTAGAAATCTCTTTGCGACAAGGGGTGCACAAACTTTACTTTCTGACGTTCAAACATTTGAACTCATGACAGAAAAGATATTGAATTTCAAAATTTCTATGAATAAAAGAATAAAAAAATAAAAAAATAACTTTTTACTTTTATTTTATTACATACTAATTGTGGGAACGGCAAAAGGCATACTAATTTTCTATCGCAACATGCACAACAATGATCTTTCATTTCAACAAACACAGAATAGTCAGAGGCCGGAAATTTACCATTGCCATCCCGGGCCCCCAAGTCCGGTGTCCGTCCATAAACTGATCATTGCGTCGTCCCTCCCCCCCCTAAACCAATTAAACCCCATCAATCACATGGGCTTGTGGCACCCCAACCATTGCTTGCTCCCATCTCAAATCCACCGCAGGTAAATTGAATCATTCCATCAAACTTTCATTTTCAACTTTCCGTCAAGGATTGCCGGAAGTATGTACGTTAATTCCTGCGGACCATCCATCCATCAATTGAAAGTGAATTGACAACTTTATATTAGTCCAACAACAACTAATTTTCCCAATGCACCAATTGATGGACACAAGTAAGTCAACTCAGTCTCCTTGAAAGACTGGTACTGTACCCGGGAAAAAACAAAAACAAAAACAAAATTAAAGAGTAAAATTAAAAAACAACCCACCCCCCTAAAAACAACCAACTTTGAGTTGTCTGCTCCGAAAAGAAAGGTCCCTTAAACCCTAGAAACAAGGGAAGCCCTAGAAAGAGAAAGCCGCTGGCCCTACGTAGCCATTACCTTACCGCCCGTCCGCGTCAAGAGGCCGCCGAGTGCCGCGCGGCCGCCCCTTCAGAGCCCAGAGTCCAGCGGTCCAGCCCTTCGACCGACGATGCTCTTCACGTGTCACACTCCATCTCTGGGGCTGCTGTTTTTAGGGCACTTGTTGTTTTATTTGGATTGTTTGCACAAATTCTGCACAGGGTGTCTCATTTTGATCAGGTTTCGTCCATGTGATTGCAGTGAACAGGAGCGCGAGACAAGGGCAGTGATTGTGCAATAGTTGAGAGTTACTAAACAGGGCACCGGCTTGTGGGTGGGGACTGTGCGTGTGGCGCTTGCAGGAATTGGGTGGTTTCTTCCCGTACCCTAATTTTGTGTCGTTGGGAGTGTGGGGACTTGGGAGCTACGTACCGCGGCGACGCGTGCTTGACATCATTCTGGCTGGCATTCCTGGCCGGGAGGTCAAAGGAATAGTGCCGCATTCCAGGTACGGTAATTCGTTTCGGCTCTACCGAAGGACGCCATTCAGTTAAAAAAAATTTAGTTCCTTTTCAAACTTTGTCAAATTTGAGTGTACAACAGATGCACACCGCACCCATGCAGGGCCTGTTGCAATTGGCATTAACGAACGCTCAGGGGAATGCTGGCACACGCTGTACGTCAGCAATTTCGAGTCGCTGCACCCGAAACCCTAATCGTGTGTTCGCACTGGCACACGTCGATGATTCGTTGTCAGGTTAGGATTTCGTTTCGTACGAATCTGATTGTTGCATTCTGCATTCGTCGAGGCCTGCACTTTGATTGCAATGTTGATTTTCCTCTGAGATTTATTCCGAGGCTTGGTTACAGGTCCACTGCAGATGGTGAACTACGGAAGTGTCTGTCACTACGACTTGACGCCATCTAGTTCTCGATCATTTTGATGTCCTCGTGGCAGCAGCTGTATGCGTTTATGTGGATTCTTCATGCTTTGTCCATTTCGGTTTGTGGTGCGGATGTTATGCTGCAACTTACAGTTCACAAGTGCTCTTATTTACCGAGAATAGCACGTTGAAAGCTATCCGTTCTTACTGTTGAAGTTCTCTCTGAGCTGAATTTAGGTCTTTCTTATTTTTCTGTGCAGCCATCCTCTGCAAACTAGCTGCTCGCTGCTGTGACCATGTATTAGTTTCAAGGCTGTATTTTAAATTCAACTTCAAATTGCGTTTCGTGAAACCTTGAGGAGCTTCTTCATTTACCGATCATTTTAGAAGATTGTTTATTCATTGACTTACCTTTGGTTGTCTTGAAATGATTGGATTCTAAGGGAGGTTTCTCTGGCAGTGATGGCCTCTTGATTGAACTCATTGTATTAATCCTTTCTATTGGGTCTGCACCAAAGGGAGGTGGCATTGCATTAACACAATTACCAGATAATTAGTGAGGAAGTTCGAGTAGTTTCTTATGAAAGCACCAGCGAAGTTATCTTATGAAATAAGTTACAAAGTCTTTCGTACATTTGTTGCAAGGAACGGATAGAGTTTGTTGTAGAGTTGTACAGATTATGCAGTGTATGTTGGTGTGTTATGTTTTTGGCTTTTCTTATGTACTGAAGAAACAAATACATTTTGGATGTTTGATAGTTCTCCTTGGAAAGTATTTCGTAGGGCTTGAATTCTCTTGGACATGCTTTTCTTTGGTTTTGTCATAATCTGCCTCCTCAAATGGTTCTAATGCCATTCTTGTAGGAGTTTGCATTATATTTAAGAGTTTTGGTGTTACTGAATGTTGGGCTTAAAGAAATTATGATGTTGGTAATGTTGGTATTCCTTTTGCATTAAGAAACTCAATTCAAAAATTTCAACTTGACCCCCAAAGACCCAAGGGGGTTCTCCCTCCAAAACTACCTTTAAATTGCTATTTCTAAATATCAACAAAAAAATGTTTCTTGGAGTTGAATTTTCGAAGGTTTGACTATAGGATGTTGTTAATTATTATCAAGTTAGTAAATCCCAAAGAATTTGATTGTGTGAATTTTGAGATCCAATGAAATGCCTTCTTGAAGTCATCATGCCAAGGGGGCATTTCTCAAAAAAAATTCTCAATGAAATTTTTTCCTTTTGTGACCGACTGCAATAATGACTACCGTCGGCATGTTGGTCAAGAAATTATTATAAGGAAGAAAAGTAGGTTGGACATTCAATTTTTGATTTATTAGATTTTAAATATCAACTGATTTAATATAGAAATCAATCAATCACTTTGCCATGTGTATCTCACATGGGCGTCACAAGCCATGAAATGATTGACTTGAGTGAAGGCAAGTGGTTTATACAAGTGGAGAAGGTAGATGTACAACAATCCGTGTGGGATACATAAATTAGGACATGAAAGAGCTCAACCGCTCATAGTCAAGTCAAATACACTAATTGTTTTCACAGCTTCACTTCAGACCTCATTTAAGCATAGTAAAATATTTTTTTTCAAAACTTGATTGACTAGTAAAATGTGTGAAATAAAGTTAAATTTCAGCTTCAAAAATCTGTTTGTGATTTGGAGCCTCTTATCAAAAGTTATGCACAAAGTTAAGGAGAAGTAAGGAAAGATATTTTCATAAGTTGTCTCTTCACTTGTCGATAATTTTCTATTAGAGACTCTAAATCACAAAAGGATTTTTCAAGGTGAAAGTTAACTTGATTCCACACATTTCTTTAGTTTACTACAATCCAAAAAAAATGTTATTTACAATGCTTAAGTGAGATCTAAAGTTTTATTATGATCACAATTACTATTTACAATGCTTAAATGAGGTCTAAAGTTCTACTATGAACACAACTACTGTGTTTTTTCTTTAAGTGGTCAAGCTCCCACCTTGCTTCAAATATCTCATATCCTTCGAAGATTGTTGAAGAACACTAAATGAAGGGCCTTCCATCTCACCTTCTCACAACACATTAGAGAAGTTGGCCTTCATAGCATTGTAGACACATCTTGGTAGTTGATAGTAACCTTTTTTTAAATTTTTTTACAAAGTGCCAAGATGGTGATCACTTAAAATTTGGTGAAGTATTGTATTTCTACATTCATCCATTTTTTGGACCAAAAAACACTTTTCAATCACATTCAAACACTTTTTCATCCAAATTTGGCAATTTCATCCATATTTTAAATAAAAATGGGAAGTTTCTGGTAAAAAAATATTACTTGTATTTGGCAAAAAGAAGATATTTATTTTAAAATGGTGCAATCTAGTCCTATGGTGCCGGAAAAAAAGGGTTGGTTGATGGTGAATGTGACTCGTATATGTGGGTAGAATTAGTAGAAATCTACAAATAGATTAGAGATAGAATTATTAACCCTTAATGCCTTGATCCTTTTTCTAATTTTGGCACTTTTTTGCTTATATCTTTCTACATAAATATCATTTACCGCAATCATGAAATTGATCGATAAGGAAGGTTGTCTTTTCAAGATTCAAGTGTTACATTAGATGAATGAAAAGTTAGTTGGACAAAACATTCGAAGCCCTTTGTTCGTCGTCCACAATATGGACGTCGGAGCGCTTAAAGGTTAACTAGAACATCTTGTAATGAACCATGTCACTTTATTGTAAATGAAAGTGATGGACAAATTAGTAAGCACAATGTAAATGGATTGTTGTGAGAAACACTTATCATTTTTGTCTTAAAACAATTCATTTTAATGAATATTGTGACTTTCAAAATTAACTTTCTTTAAATGAAATAAAATATGAATAATTTGTAAAGCATTCTAAATAGTATTTTTGTAAAATTTCAAGCCTAGAAAAAATTATCTCTAAAAATAATGCACAAAAAAGATCAATGGAAAATACCAAGAAAATGGATACTTTGATGTTTGATTTTTTTTAAATTAAAAAAAAAAAAAAAAAAAAAAAAAAAAAATCATTTTTCTTAACTCAAAGGTGCTCTTTTCTCAACCATTTGCACCTTTGGGGAATTCTTTTTTTATTCTTTGCACTTGCACAAAGGTAGTGCACTTTGAGCACATGTGGAAGGTGGACAATTTATTATTTTTAGAAAAAAATCTTTAATGGCTTCTGTAACTTCAATAGAAGTCTAGGTACCCCAATTTCAACCTTCAAATTTGTATTTTAGGATTGAAAGAAGAACTACCTCCTTCCCAATGGCTATTGAATTGGAAGATATTGAAAAATAGCAAACTAATTATTAAGAAGTGGAAATTCTATTCAATGTTTGCAACTACCACATGTACTTTCATTTCAAATTTCATATTTAACATACACCACAAAAGCTATGAGCAAAAAACCACCCATCCAAGGCTAAGGGGATAAAAAAAATAAAAAAATATGAAGAATTTAACAAACATAACATTTGATGTACGTTGTACATGTTTATTTATTAATCAAACATGTTTGTAGGATTGTAAGATGTATCACACAATGTGGAGGATAGTGTGGATCCAAAGAACAAAGAGAGAATATAAGAATATCCAAAAAAGTGTATTGGCACAAGTAGAAAAAAAAAAAGAACAAGAAGAAACAAATGGAGAGTAGGGGAGCCCTTTGTGCAAAAATCTAGCTAGAGGTAAAAAAAGATATTTTTATTAGTTTATTTGAAGGCAAAACCTATATAGCAATAGCATGTGTTTTGTAGAACTACTACAATATGCATTGAAGTTTGATGAATGTTGTAATTAAGAAAGAAGACAAATTGGTATTATGGAGGAGGAAGTAATGAGACACTAACAAAAGCAGAGTGTGCAAAGTAGGTATAGAAACTTAATTGAGTGAATGTGTATATGTGGAGCTAATTGAAAAAAGATTGCAAATGTTTGAAATGTATAGGTAAGAGATTAATGAATTCTAAACAAGGATGTAGGAGGAAAATTTTGAAGAGGGCTAAAAGGTTTGCAAAAGGAAATAGTCACATGCTTATGCTAATCTAATGAAGGATGCTCACATAATAATATTGAGGCATGTGGAATAGTGCGTTATCAATATTGTGAGAAAGTGTAGTTTTTCCTAATGTTTAAGGAATTTGGTTGTTCAATTAGCATGTGTATATGACGGAAGCTTACTATGGATTGTAGACATAGTTAGATAAGGTATTATGTTATGTGTGCTTGTGGTATTTTTAATTTGAAGTAGCGATTGTAATTATTTTTTAATGTGGCGTCAATTGCTATTACCCACATGCATATGAAGGTGTATTTGTTTGTGAAAAATATAGTAATAGAAGACAATTTTAGTTGCATTGTGGTCATTCTTGAAAGAAGTAGGGGATCAAGTATCAAATAAGCCATTAACTGCATAGGCCTCAATGTGTGCTTGATGTTAATTTGAAATGTTTGAGCATCCTTTAGCCAAATCCTAAGAACAATGTGCATTAAATTAGCTAAGTAATGAAGACAATGCCCAAGCAACATGGGGTGAATTATTTATAGAAATGGTGTTTGGGGGAATTACATCACCATGCAATAGAAGAATGATTTAGTGAGAGGACAACCAATGCTATGCGTTTCAATGTCAAGTGACAAAAGATCTTAAAATCAATCATAATACATGTTTACAATGAACAATAGAAGTTAAATAAAACCTTACCTAAAAAAATAAAAATTTAGCCATCCCAAATTAATTGCAATAGAAAAAAAACAAAGGAATTCTTTTGGTCATATCCAAAATCTTTAGTTAATCCCTAAAATTGTAAAGCCTTCTTTTCATTGAAAAACAATTGAAATTGCCATTTTTATTGCAAAGGCAAATCCCCCCCCCCGTCCCTATTTAACTACATGATCTTGCACTAGAAAATGTGTGAAAGAAATTTCAAAAAACTTTGACACATAGATTGTAAGATATTTGCATTTAAAGTGAAAAAACAATTTTTTTTTGCACCATGCTTGACTAGATTTTTTAGCTTAGAATCTTCTTAACTTAAAATTTTTGCACCATTGATTTTGAATTCCTAATTTTTTATGTTCTTAAGAAAATTGTTAAATAGAAATAGGCATGAGATAGAAGGAGAAACCAATTAAATCATTAGTAGTTATCAGATGGAATTGAAATACACTAATCCCAACAGTGAGATTGTTCTAGCAAGCAAAGTCAACTATGTGAAACTTTGTTTTGAAAAATTGCAAAAATTGAGTTAAAAAATGAATCCTTTAAGTTATTTTGTGATCATGATGCAATTACAATGTATAAAACAAAAATTTCCATGACTTTCACATCACTAATCCAAATGGAATGAATAAAAGCTTTATATGTAAACAATATATAATCTTTGAAAAAAAATAAAAAATAAAAAAAACTAATTTTTTGTGATTTTTGTGTGTTGTTTGATGATATGTTTTTTGGATTTAAGGTGGCATAAATTTTGCTCCTAGGTACCAATTGATATAAAATTATATTCCCCAAAAGACAATGTGATTTCCTATCTATAAAAAAAAGTTTCAAAAAATCATGTCAAAAAGTGAGGTCACACGAGCCTATCCCAAATCCCATGAGTCTCTCAAGGGGACTTTGGAACTTTAGGAATTTAAACAACATATAATTCGATAGACAACTTATGCAATAAAAATAAGTCCAAGAAATGACATGGCATCTGACTTAGATGTGATGAGTGGAGTAAAGTTTGACATGCCACAAAACAAGAGAAACTTGTTACTTGTTGTGGGAATTGAACTATTCAAATCAATTGAACTATAATAGTTTGTTGTAAAAGTGCCCATCTTTTTAAAATGGATCCTATAATAAGGTATTAAACAAATTTGAGGTAATCCTAACAAACATTTAAAGGATTGAGGATAAATTAGGGGCATAGTAAAGTCTGTTAGAAAATGTTGTAGGTTTCAAATATGGATTGGTTTAACATGTACTTTGGTCCGTTTTCGGAAATAGTGACAAGTGGATATGAGTATTTAAAATCAAAGTAGGCTAGCCAACTACCTTTCAATGGAGGATGTAGAATTTCTAAAATTAAATTGACACAAATATGGAACAAATTTAGAAAAGAAAGGGCACATTTAGGACCCTTGCCTGTTATTTATTACAAGTCTCGATGCTTCTTCTTGGGTTTCTCTATCTCTCTTTACAAGCCACATGTGTATGCATTTTGCTAGACCTATTTTTAGGAATAGGTGTTCAAGACCAACATCACTTTGAAAATCATAACTAATTCAATACTGCTTGGAAAATTATAAAAAGACTTGTATGTTACATGCTGTCCTTTATTTTCTTTCTCTGGAAAATAAGCTAAAAAATCATCGTGTCCACAAAAGCCCATGTGAGAAAGGTGGACCAAACTACCTTAGAACCAAACTTTCAATTCCTTCCTAACTTTTGCATACAATATCCAAACGTCGCCTCCTTTTGTACGTTGGAACCTCCTTTCAAGTGCCAACAAGAAAATCAATGAAAAATTTACTAGTCTAATAATAGTAGAAGTGGTGGTTTGGGGAGCATGCTACCCACCTTACCTTTTATTGGCAGACTACTTTAATGATAGCGCTTGTCTATTCGTGGTTAAAATCGAAGTAAGGTAGGAGGTTCTAAAAGCACACAAAGCTCTAAAATCACCCACCTATTCAAATGTTGACACTATTTGTACACGTTGATTTTTCATAGCCTTCATCAATGTACAAGCAGTGTACATTTCAAGAGGTGAACGCTTCTATAGAGCCCTATGCCATTTTCAACTTCAAAATTTCATAACTAATTCCACAAAGCTCCAAAAAATATGAAACGACTTGGGTTAGATGCCAACTCCACTTGTCTTTCCATAAAAATTCACTGAAAAATCAATTTCAAGACCCCAAGATTCAGTTTCAGCTCTTAACTTACATGGGCAATTCATGGACCTCCTACCTTAAGCTTACTCCACCCTCCACGGACCCCTCATTGGAGTGTAGGGAGAATTGACCCCCTCATTGCCCCAGTCAACTTAGGTTTGAAAAAAAGCCCCCTATGTTGTGCCAATTTTTTGGTAATTCTTGCATCTCCATGAAGTAATTTGGGGCCTCTGATTGCAAATATGAATTCAGAATTTCAAAAAAAAATTAAAAAAAATTAAGCCTTGCAAATAAAAAATTCCAGGGTTTGCCCTGGAGGGGCAATGAGGGGGTCAATTCACCCTGGTCAGCCAGTGACTAAGTTAGTCAAACTAGTAAGTTATTCACACTAGTAATAATGTCCGTTGATTGAATTTTTTAACCATTCAGTCAGAACAAAAAAAGAATTTAAAAAGAAAAAGAAAAAGGAATCAATAGAGAGCTAGTCTAGTTCTAGTTCTACATCCCCCCCGGATTCCCGTGTTGGCCGGATGGAAGCTTCCGGAAGGTTCCCCAATTCCCGTTGCCAGTTCCGATTTTTACGGGGGAGGTACAGTTTCGGTTATCTTATTCTTTTACAGTAAGTTACAAATAGTGTGGGTAGACCGGAGACGATCTTACAGAATGTTCTCTCCTCAAGTCTCCCATCCAGTCTCGGTTCGCTACTTGCAAGGCAACTGAAGTCCCAACTGAAGCCGTCGAATCTTGGAAATTATTCTTATTATTTTGTTTATTGAGATAGAGTTTGTTTTTTTAAATTAAAAAATTAAAAAAAATTCAGGTCAGTTTTTGGGGTCTTTTTTTCCAAGTTTAAATTGATTTTATTTGGCAGTGCCTGTTTGGCTGTATTCAGTAGAAGCATATTCCTTTTCCTCTTCATTCCTTTGGTTTTCATTTGAGCTTATTATTCCAGGGTGATCTCAAGCCCCCCCCCCCTCCCCTCCACCTGTCAGTGGTTTTAATTTTTGGTTGCACACCTGTCTATTTGGGGGGCTTCCCACGGGGACTGAATTCTGAGCAATCGTTTGAATTTTTATTTATTTTTTAATTTACACAAGTAAAGGTACCTACACTGCAAGAGAAAAAAAATGAGTAACAAGACCCAAACTGCAAATGACTTGGGGTTGGCAAGTGACAAACAACAAAGAAACTAATAAAAGTCCCGTATTTTGGGCCGTTCTAGGGTATACTCTTGATCTCTCTAAATTAATTTGGGGTCTCTGATCGCAAAAATGAATTAAAAATTTGCAAAAAAATTTCATGTGTGGAAAATAAATAATTCCAAGGTTTGCCCGCAAGGCTGAGCAAGGGGGGCAATCCACCCCGCCCCTAGGCAGGGACCATCTAGCTAGGCAAAGCCTAGCTTAAGGCGGTTGAAAGTAAAAAAGGGGAATAAGGCCTAGAGAGCTCCCACTAAGAAGCCCTGTCAATCATCAAAGCAAACACACCGTTCTTCATCCACCTTTGTAGAAACGATGGCCGAGAGGTCTAAGTTGAAGCCTCCCAATTGCATTCTACTCCACATGCCTATAGTCAATGGTCTCCATCTAGATGCATTGCATGAGCTTGGTTGGGCACCACCCAAAGCGGCACCACCTAATGTCGATGAACATTGCGTCATTGTGTTCAATCTAGAGAGCCCATAGAATCATCGCCCATAAAGCCACTCAAATACCTTCTACCACATCAAACTTACGTGGAATGTGCTTAGAGAAGATACCTTGCTTCCACGTCAACGTACTCCAAGGTTCTATGGCATATCTAGAGGTGATAGGCGCATTCATTTGTTTTTTTGTTTTGGTCCTTTAAAAAGAGACTGACAATGTGACCATGAGACTTTATTGTAGGTTAATTTATTGACCAATTGGACCCCACATTCCGACTCCAACCAAACCCTAATTGCATTGTGTAGTATGAATGCGGTTGTAGATAGATAGGATTTAAAAACTTATATATGGGCAATTTTGTTTAAATGGTGCCATTTTGCTACTTTGGCGATTTTTATGGTTTAGACTGGGTGGTCTAAACTGTACAACCTTCCTAAATATTTGAAATCTACACTAGTCCTAGATGTTACTTTTATAGTTCACACTGTGTGGTCTAAAATCTATACAAATCAAAGACGTCTAAAATCTATATCTGTCCTAGATGTCACTTTTATAGTTCACATTGTGTGGTCTAAAATCTATACAAATCAAAGACGTCTAAAATCTATATCCGTCCTAGATGTCACTTTTAGAGTTCAGATTGGGTGGTCTGAAAATGGCACATAGAATACTGCCATTTTAACAAAATTGCCCATAGATTTGCTAAACTAGAGTCGATGCTATAGTCTACAATGACTCCAAAAGTTGAGTCTATACATCAAGTAAACAAATTCAAATGACAATGCTACAAACATGAGTGATCAAAATAAAAATTTGTAGAGTATAAGGTACTATACAATACCATAATGAAAAAAAGATGGTTTCAATCACAACAAAGTAGACAAACATGTTGAAATAAAGTATATACATAGACTCGATTTTTACACTACACTTCAAAAGCCACTTAAAAATCAGTCCACGAGCCTTTTACAACCAAAACCATTGCAATTCGATTAGACATGCTAGCATACATTCTTTTACACTCTTCTAAACTAATGGAGAAAGAAAACCTCTTGTACCCGCTACCATAAGTGAAGGATACCACTAGGAGGAGTAGAATAGGAGTTCAATCACCGTTTGAATGAAGTCGATATATATTCAATAGGATTTAGATACGGGGATTGTATAGGCCACTCTAGAATGCAAAATGGTTGCTTCCAAAACCAACCTTGAACAATCTTTGTTGTATGCATGTTAGCATTGTCTAGTTGGAAAATGACTTCTTGAAGATTGAACCCAAATGCACGCAATGTAGTACATAAATCTTGCTCTAAATTACAACGTAACCTCTAGCATACAAACACCTTTATATATTGTGCAATGCCCCCAATCCTCTACAAGTCAAACAACTTCAAAGCCTTATGTCACCTCCACCATGTTTAACAATTTGGTTTATAGCACGCACATGAATGTTTTCTTTGTCTTCTATCCAACACCACATCCTCCCATTTGAATTGAACCAACTCCTTTTTGTTTAATCACTAAACACCACCCGCTCTTAGTCACTCATCGTCCAATCTTTGTAGGTTTGGGCAAAACAAAATTTGTCTTTGATGTTCTCCTAAATCAACAAAGGCTTTTCAACCTTTGTAAAAGAAGACAATCTTTATTCTTTCATTGCATTCCTCAAGGTATTGTCACACATCTTTACTCCCATTTATTTCCTAAGCACTTTTGCTACCTTTGTTGTAATTTCTAAACCGCCAATAGTAACTGGGTGTGAAGCATATTGCTTTGCCTACTCTATAAGGACCTTAGAACGACTTCCTTTAGACAATTCTAAGTTGTGAGAAAGTTGCTTTCTCACTCTACTCACTATAGATTGTGACAAACCCACTCTCTATAATTTCCCTACTGCTCCTCTCTTTCTCTATCAAGGCTACAATGCTTTGTTCTTTGTCTCAAGAAATGGGCCTCATCTTCCCTTACAACCTCTACAAACCACAAAAATATTCAAGACAATCTTACATAAAATCCTCAAATAAAAATGACCAAATTTGACAAAAAAACAAAAATGTATGAGTTGCCAAAGAAGGTAGCAAAGAATGCCGCAAAAACTAAGTATGTGCATTCCCAACGTCTTGTTTTCTCTTACAAAACCCCTATTGAAGTTGATGATGTCATCATGACATCATCTCAATGTCAACTTGTAGTTCTTTTAGATCTACATTTTACATCTAATTGAGGCCTTTTTTCTGCCCCAAAACACTCAAAACTGCCATTTCTATAGCAATTAGTAAAAGAAATTGAAAGTTATTATTTTTGCACATCTAACCGTAGGATCTTACAAATAACTAGTATGAAAATGTGTGAAAAAAATTCAAAATTTTTGGCCGCATAGATTGCAAGATATATGCGTTTAAAGTGGGAAAAACAAGTTTTTCAGCACATCGTGGGACTAGATTTTTTGACTTTGAACATTTTTAACTTAAATTTTTTTCACTGCAAAGTTTTGAGCTGTAAATATTTATAGTGAATAATTGAGTTGAAATTCTAAGGGAAAAAAATAAATCCAAAAAAAACTAAACTTTCATTCTTAAAAAAATTGTTAAGTAGAATTAGGTACAAGATAGAAGGAAAATCTAAAATATTAATATCTTTTAAATGGAATTAAAATGCTCTAATTCCAATGATAAGAGTATTCTAGCAAGAAAACTAAACCATGTGAAACTTTTTTTTTCTTAAAATTGCAAAAATTGCATTCAGAAATGAATACTACAAGTTATTTTTATCAAGAAGATCCTCTAATTGCCCAAAAAATAAGATTGTCCATAACTTTCTCACAACAAATCAAAATGGAATGAATCAAAGCTTTCCATACAAATACAAATATAATCTGTAAGGAAAAAAAATTCAAAAAATAAAGATTTTAATTTTGAAATTTTCTTTGGTGCCCTTTGTCCCTTGTTCTGAGCTTATTTGGACATAACTTTTGTTCCTGGGCACTGATTGAGAAAAAAATAATATTCTCACAAAGCTTATCATTTTCTCTAACTTGAAAAAAAGTTTCAAAAAATCAAGGCAATATTTCAGCCCGTAGGTACCTACCCGAAATCCCATTTGTCCTAGGGTTGTCATACCGGACAGGTTGGATCGGACCGGACGGACGGACGGTCCGGACACTCCGGACACCATTCATTATTGAAGCCATGGAAATTTTTCAAGTGAAAAGTCGCTTCCAGCGTGGCTGTTCACGTTGGAATCAGGGCGTGGACGTGAAAGCCAAGGCGTGGACTTCTCGTCAGGGTGGGGACTTCTCGTTAGGGCGGGGACTTCTAGTCAGGGCAGGGACTTCTAGTCAGGGCGGGGACTTCTGGTCAGGGCGCGGACATGAAGGAGGACAACGAAGGGGGGTTGAACTTCAGCTTCACATTTGAAATGGGCATGGGATTCCTCCTTCCTATGAAGAGGGGGAAACCATTAATATAGTCAGCCTTTAATTTGAGCTTGGGGAATATTAACAAGTCAATGGCTGCATGAAGAGGTCCAACTACTTTTTGAGTTCAAAGACAATTCATGGAAGGATGTGGCTCCTTTCTTGTGCCTCACTTGGCCTTCTTGGCTTCCCCAAGGACTTGAGAACTAGTTCCCACCTATAAAAAAGTAGATTTCAGAAAATGAAAATTAACTTGTACACTTGCCCAAAAAAAAATGAATTGGATGCTAGAAGTTTTTGGATTTCTAACGGAAGACAAGGTACACATTTAAAAAAATTCAAGTTGAAAGATGCATTTTTTAATTCTCCAAATAGAAACTAAAAGGGTTCGGAGTTCAAAAAACAAATCAAACACAAGTTATATTTTGTAGACTTCTAATTTGATGGGTTTATTTTTGGTAATAGGGGCTACAAGGGTTTGGAATTCACATCATTAATGTATTACAATGTATTCAAATGTAGTTGAAGGGTTTATTTTTGAAAATAGAGGCTATAAGGATTTGGAAAGGAAACAAAATGCAAGTGGTTTGGAAGTAAGTTCAAGGCTTTAGTCTTGTTACTAGATGCTACAAGGGTTTGGATTTCAAATCAAATAGAAGTTATGTTTTGTTTAGTTATAATTGAAGACTTGAAGACTTTATGGTGTTGGTAAATTGTTGCTGCAAGTATTTAAAATTCAAATCAAATACAAGTTAAATGTTATGTGCTTGTAGTTCAAGGGCTTCAAGTTGTAAGTACGGGTTATAAGGGTTTGGAAATCCCTTAAAAAACAAGTTTATAATGCCGTGGAGGTCCCACACTAAACTTTGGTATGAATTTAGTCATGGGATTCTTCCTTCCCATAAAGGAAGGAGAACCAATTAATGTAGTCAACCCTTAATTTGAGCACGGGGAATATCTTCAAGTCAATGGCTACATTAAGAGGTCCAACCACTTTTTGAGTTCAAAGACAACGTATTGAAGCATGTCACTCCCTTCTTGAGGCCGGACTTCAATTTCTTGCCTTCATCAAGCACTTGAGAAGTAGGACCCATGTAAAGTTGGAAACCAAAACAAAATTAGAAAATGAAATTGAACTTCCAAACAAGAAGGACAAAATTTGTATGAAAAAAATCCCAAAGGGTTTGGAGTCCTAATGAAAGTCAAGGTACATATTTTTTTAAATTCGAGTTCAAGGGTTTATATTTTATTCTTCTAAAGAAAAGGTATTTGTGATTTTGGATTTGAAGTTTACAAATCAAACCATTACCAACGTATACTTCTCAAGGTTTTGGTTTAAGTCTTCATTTTTTCAATACGAAGCTACAAGGTTTCAGATTTAAATCAAATACAAATTATAATGCTTTAAAATATGCTTGAAGTTTTTTTTTCCGGAAAAAAAGGCTACAAGGATTTAGGTCTTGAAGACTTTAACAACAAATTCTTGTAATGGGAAAAATAAAAGGGGTGGGTATTGAAATGAAATATTAGTTAAGTAATTTTTTAATGCAAGGGCAATGGTTTATTTTGCATATGGGGATAGCAAAGCAGTTTGGGTCTTTGGGAATGAAATGAAGCATTACCCAAATTGTTTATGATTTCAAATATTCAATCATTAGACATCACCCTTTAATTTGTGTAATGGGATCCTAAAACTCTAAACTCTAAAGTTTAGGACTTAGGAGGGGTGGTATTGAAATGAAATACTAGTTAAGTGATTTTTTAATTCAAGGGCAATGGTTTATTTTGCATATGGGGATAGCAAAGCGGTTTGGGTCTTTGGGAATGAAATGAAGCATTACCCAAATTGTTTATGATTTCAAATATTCAATCATTAGACATCACCCTTTAATTTGTGTAATGGGATCCTAAAACTTTAAACTCTAAATTTTAGGACTTAGGAGGGGTGGGTATTGAAATGAAATACTAGTTAAGTGATTTTTTAATTCATGGTCAACAATTTATTTAATTATTTTGGGCATGGAATTTTCAAACCCTTAGAGGGAGTTCAAATTTGGCTTAGAGGGAGTTCAAAATTGGCTTGGAGGGAGTTCAAGGAGGGAGTTCAAGGAGGGAGTTGAAGACTTGCTTTAAAATTGGAATTCTGAGTGGACGTCCGCGACCGAATGTCCATGCCCAGGCGTCCCCGCCCTGTCTACACGTCCCCGCCCTGTCCACACGTCCACACCCCTGTCCGGAGGAAAAAATATGCAAGAACTCCCTCCACCAACAATGGAGGGGGGAGTGAAATTGACCTTCAGATTTGAAATTGGCATGGGATTCTTCCTTCCCATGGAGAGAGGGAAAGTGGGAAACTAATTAATGTAGTCAGCCATTAATTTGAGCTTGGGGAATATCTTGAAGTCAATGGTTGTATTAAGAGGTCTAACTACTTTTTGAATTGAAAGACAATTCATGGAAGGATGTGTCTCCTTTCATGTATCGCCCTTGTCCTTCTTTGCTTCTCCAAGGACTTGAGAAATAGTCCCCACACTCAAAAAATGGGATTTCTAGAAAATTAAAACTAACTTGCACACTTTCAAGAAAAAAAATATAATTAGATGCTAGAAGTTTTTGGATTCGTAACGGAAAACAAGGTACTCATTTAAAAAAATTCAAGTTGAAGACTTAAAGGATGAATTTTAGAGTTCTCCAAATAGAAACTAAAAGGGTTTGGAGTTCCCTAAAAAAATGAAACACAAGTTATATTTTATAGAGTTCTAATACTTCTCAATTATTTTTGATAATTGGATCTACAAGGGTTTTGAATTCACATCATTAACGTATTACAATGTATTCAAATGTAGTTTAAGGGTTATTTTTTAAAATAGAGGCTACAAAGATTTGGAAAAGAAACAAAGTTTTGAAAGCAAGTTAAAGGCTTTGGTCTTGTTACTAGATGCTAAAAGGGTTTGGATTTCAAATCAAAGAGGAGTTATGTTTTGTTTGGTAATGGTATTTGGTAAATTGTTGCTGCAATTATTTAAAATTCAAATCAAATACAAATTAAACGTTATGCGCTTGTACTTCAGGGGCTTCTGTAATCAAAGCATGTCAAGGTTGGGTAAGCATGTTCAAAGATAGAATGGAAAATCTTCAATTTAGTTCAACGGTCAATATTTGTAATTAGAAATGACAAGTTATATTTTTTGTAATTGGAGGATAAAAATCGTGCAGGGGTTTAAGGGTTGTCATCAATTTAAATTTTAAAGTTACTTGGTTTTTGGATTCTAATTCAAACATTCAATGCTTCATTTTGGTAACAAGAGTCTAATTATGTTTGGATTTAGGAATAGAAATGAAATACCTCTTCTTTTATTTTTTATTTTTGGTTTTCTTCCCAAAACAAAGTAGACACTAGAATTGTTTTGGAATAAAATTGAATACAATTTGTTTTCTTTTCGGATTCAAGTTAAATGGTTCCTTTGATAATTGCAATCTAGACATCTACTTATGTTTGGAATTCAAGTAAAGTACAATTGATTTTGCACTTGCATAAAAGTTCAATGTTTTGGCCTTTAGAGGTTTGGTAACAGGAATATAGGATAATACATCAAGTTTTCAACCTCTAAATTCCTACTACAATTTGAGTTCACCATAAGCAATGGAACTCTTGAGCACTAATTTTAATTTACATATCTCATCATTCTCATGTGCGTTGCTGTACATCCTACCACAGTACCACCTCATATGCATATAAATATATAATGAACTCCCATTTCTACTCTCAAATGCAAAACATGATGATACATATTGTTTAGATACATGATGACATGATGACACATTTTTGCTTAGAAGAGCCTGTGTGTTTCACGGTTGCTACACATTTCATACATAAAGATACGAACATATGGTGAAAATCTTGTAATATGCAATTTGGTCTTTCTTCCATCATGACAGTTGTATGACTTCTGTGAATTTATGAATGTGTAGCTCGGGGAGGTCACTTAGTTCTACTACAACAAACCACGTGCGAACAAGTGGTTTCTAATAAACTATAATTTCAATCTAAAATTTTGACCATTGTTTAATTATGACTATAGATTTCTATTGCCAAAATTTCCAACTCAAATCAAATATGAAATGATTTCTAGAAGAGGTTGAAAATGAACTAAAATGGCATGTTTTTCAACTCAAATAATTATAGAGAACACATTTAGATGACCATTGAATCAATATTCAACTCAAAATAAGCTTTCAATAGAGAGTTATTTTTAAGAATTTTTTGCTCATTTTTTAGACTATTTTTTCTTATATAATATAGGAGTGTGAAAGTTATTTTTCAGTTCTGTAGTGTATCTTTTTACTTCAAAAATTTGTAACTAATTATTATTAACAAATAAAAATATCAATAATTCAAAACATAAACTTTCAAAGTAGAAAAATCTATTCATATTTTTTTATATTTTTATATTTAAAATTCAAAAAGTATATAAGGGGTCCAAAGTTTTGTTCGCACGTGGTTTCAAATGGACACTCTAAGTGACCTCCCCAAGATGTGTAGTAAACAAAGTAACAAACAACTAATTATGTTTGAAATTGATTTTCTAGAGTTTGATATACACAAAATTCTTAGAATCATTCCGTTTTGATCAATGAGTCAAAAATTATGAGGATTTTTTGTTTGTGGGCAGTTTTGGATTTCCTACTCTAAAATAAACTTTGACATCCTTTATTTTATCTAATTTTCAATATTTTTGGACAAAAATTAAATTTTAGGATGTACATACATTATGACAACATTTCAACCATTGGGATTGGAAATTTTCAATTCCATATTTAAATTGTAAATAATTTAATATTTTTAATCACTCTCTACTACTACCTACTACTATTTTTTTCCTATATGTTGTACTATTCCAAATGATCTGAAATTTTTCAAGCATGTGGCCAACTTGTCTAGGAAAATAAATCCAAAGAAGCACCACCATTTAGGTCATTTTTTCATAGAAATGTGGGCTTGTGAAGTGCAGCTGCCCTGCTTTTCGCAAGGTCAAAAAAATGATTATAGTTAATTTGAATGCTTATATCTTGCAATCCACCCGGTGGAAATGTCTGAAATTTTTACCACATGTTTTTAATACTATATAATACAACATCCTACAATTAGATATGTCAAAAAAAAGTTTTTTTCAAAATTTTGGTAGTTGTACTAGAAATGACAGTTTTGGAGAGTTTTGGTGAAGACATAGTGACGGTCCTTTAAGGGTTAAAAAAAGTCAACTTAGTGTTGACCACATCGGACGGGCGAACCAGACGGACGGGCAAATCGGACATCTGTCCGGTATGACAACCCTGATTTGTCCCCTAAAGGGACAATGGTCTTTTAGGAGTTAATCTTCATTTGGATGTTACAATTGCAGAGATGTTGATACAAGGAGATCTAGAATTACTTTAGCATTTTTTGAAGATCAATTGGAGTTACAATTGCATGGCTTTTAAAAAAAAGGAGATTGTGAATACTTTTTCTTGTCTTGAGCAGTTGAGGTATCAACCAAGGGCAAAATCAAAAATCAATTTTTTTTATGTCATATGATTTCTTTGCTGGATGTGAGGCCTTTTTTTGAAGAATGATGTCATGAATTTAGCTGCACACTTTGTTACTTGTGGTTAGATGGAAAGAAATGAAGTTATCTATAAGGCCCTGGAGAATAATGAGGGGAAAACAATAGATGTTACATATGATATTATTAAATTGTAGAATGCCAACTAGGCCAATGTTGCATATGAGAAAGAATTGAAAAATGATGAAGATCTCAAAGTTTTCTCTGGCAAGATGTTTATGATGTGGAATGGCAACCACCGTTTGCAAGCATGGTTGCCTATTATCAACTGTGATCATGCAAACGACTTCATCTAGCATTATGTTGTTGAAAATATTGTTCTAGAAGTCAAGGGAGACATTGCAACTATGTAGGCAACATTATATGAAGTTCAATTATTTGCCTCTCCAATTGCAAGACAACCTCAAGAACTTGTGATTACTATTGATTCCTCGATTCTTCAGGTTGATTTAGTCACAAACGACGTCTTCTTCAACTCTATTACTACAACAACTCAAGTATATACCAAGGAAGATGGCAAGCTATGGAAGGGTGCAAAAAAGAAGTCTAAGGCTCTAATGAAACTTTTTGTTCATTGCTTGAGCCTTGTAGGTGGCATTGTGGTAGACATGACTGCCTCTACATGTATTCTAATCTACAATATTGGCTTACTTCTTTCTCTATATTTTTTTTCACTTTTTTTTCTTTTGTGCGTCAATTTTGATGTTTCATAATTTTGATATTATATTTCATTTAGATTCTTCTATTAGAGCAGTTGATTCCTTTAATTGTTATATCCTTGCATTAGAAAGTGATACCAAACTCTTTGATGAGGTACTAAAGCCTCTACAAACACCTATTACTGTCTCCAAGATTCTTGATTCTACTACCACATGCAATGGTATGGAGATTGATGATGACTCTCTAATTGAAGATGTCACACCACTTCACTTATGTGAGTAAGTTTTACTTTTTTACTTTTTCAACAACTTCAACTATTATAAATTTTATACTTTGTATTTAAATTTGTTACTATATTTTCTAATATATGGTTTATTGTTTGCAGTTGGATGAATCCATTGCCAAGGCAAACCTTGCCTTTTTATTGGCACCCTGGATTTCTTAGAAGTCCTTCTCTCAATCCTAGTAGCCTCCATGTTTGTGCTAAAGATTTAGCATTAGCTTATGCTAATGCTTCATTTGGTTCATCTTGGATGTCTCTATCACCTTGTAGATCTTATGATCGTAGAACTTATAATCATATTTTGAACTTAATGTATATGAGTCAAACGATATCTAAGATAATTTCAAGATTTGATATTTGATTTCTATTGTCTTGTTTCCCGAATTGAATCTACCTCTGTATGATGTGGCAACAATTTCATTCAATGCCTAAAACTTCATTCTATGTCCAAATTGAACAATAAAACATGAGTCTTAAATCACACTCCACCATTGAACTTTATAAAATTCTAGAAAATGAAATTTAGCTTAGAATTCAATTAAACTACCACCATTGGATTAATCATGTCTTCTATTTATTAGAAATGTTTTTTTATTTAATAAATAAATAAAACTTAAATAAAGATAGTTAAAAAAAGAGGGGCATAAATTAGCAAAATAATTGTTTAGATTATTCGGAATTAATATATTTATTTGGTATATAATATATGTCTACTATGTTCATTTTATATTTTGCATGTTCAAGATATTTCTAAAAAAATTTAAAGCCTAGTTATAGAAATATAATAAAATAGGTGGACCATTTTCATCCTTTGAATTTACATAAAGGCCTGTAGTTCAATGTTTTGGTACAATATCATTAGTAGCATATTCATTTGCTGTTTAGTTGGACTATAGATCTTTTCATCCAATTCCACGGTCATAGATCTCCAATGGATTTATAATCTCTAAATAGGAGAAAAAAATTGGAGGCTTACAAGCTCATAGGCTTACACTCTTAGGCTCACATACTAGCATCCTTGGTGGATATTAAGGCTACTTGCAATAGTAGAAAACAGTGACCACCATAACAAAAAATCAACAAAAAAGTGTTGATGTTGTCTGTATCCTTGGTCACATTGTCTTGGACAATACTTAACCAAAAGTTGTTGTCTATCTAGTTATGGTAGTCAAGTCAAAAAACTAAAATAACAATTCATTTATGGATTTGCTCAATAAATGCCCATCACATGGCAAACCAAAAATCAACCCCATAGAGAATGCTACACAGGCTCGGGGGGTGCACTTAGTTCTACTACAACAAACCACGTGCGAACAAGTGGTTTCTAATAAACTGTAATTTCAATCTAAAATTTTGAACATTGTTTAATAATGACTATAGCTTTCTATTGCCAAAATTTCCAACTCAAATAAAATATGAAACAATTTCTAGAAGAGGTTGAAAATGAACTAAAATGGCATGTTTTTCAACTCAAATAATTATAGAGGGCACATTTAGATGACCATTGAGTCAATATTCAACTCAAAATGAGCTTTCAATAATGAGTTATTTTTAGGAAATTTTTGTTCATTTTTTAGACAATTTTTTCTTATATAATATAGGGGTGTGAAAGTTATTTTTCAGTTCTGTAGTGTATCTTTTTACTTCAAAAATTTGTAACTAATTATTATTAACAAATAAAAATATCAATAATTTAAAACATAAACTTTCAAAGTAGAAAAATCTATTCATATTTATTTTGTTTTGTTTTATTTAAAATTCAAAAAGTATATAGGGGGTCCAAAGTTTTGTTTGCACATGGTTTCTTATGGACACTCTAAATGACCCTCCCGAGTACATAGGCAAAAATTGCCATGTAGATAGGAGAATTAAATTAATTTTCAAACTCCAATTAGAAAGAATAAGACTAGCTTATTTTATCTTGGTAATAGAAGAGAGGTAACTTCGGTCATAAAAAAGAGTAGAAGGGGCAAGCTCTTTATACAAATGGGGTGGTAGAAGGTAGAACAAACCATATGGAATATGAGAACCACCCATAGTCTTAATTCACATATTCCATATGGTTTATTCTACCTTCTACCACCCCATTTATATATAGAGTTTGTCAAAATGAACCAAAAAGTGTTAACTTTTTTGTTGATTTGGATGTTGTACCACTTGAATCAATAAAAATCTAGTGACCATTTTGTTAAATTGTACCAAATTAACAAAAAATTGTTAGAACGATCAATATAGTATGCCAATCAAAAAAAATTTAAATTTTTTTGTTGACTTGGATACCATTTTCAAGTAGTTGACTAGAAGACATTGTTTTAACTTGTTCAAAAAGGAGTTTGCATTTCATACATTAAAGTCTTCAAAGAATAGCAAGCCACATGACAAATTGTTATGTTTATCCATGTAATGTCGTTTTGGGCACTAAGTGTCTAATGGATGATAAAGAATCCTTCTATGTAAGCCATAAGTGCAATTGTTCATCTTTGGAATTTTGTATAGAAACAAGAGATCTTCCACAATAGTTTGACCTCCAATGAGTGTTTTTGGTGTTTGTTTAAGTAAATGATTTACACAGTACCAAAAAAGATGATTTCCATGGTGATCAACTTGGTATTTCAAGATTAACCTTTGAAGGACATTGAGGCTAAAAAGTAATCAATGGATGACTTCATTATTCATTGTAGAGTCAAAGAATGCACCTACTCATGAAGTGCTTCTTCCAAATACCAATTTAACAATTGATCACATGTGAAGTCTACTAGGTTTATTTTCTAACCAGGTAAAGGTAATGATTACTCGTAATCGTAACCCTTATCCAAAAATATTTTTATGGATTCATTATGAAAATTAGAACTTAATCCTAAAGAACCAAATGACCATTCAAAGTACATATGAAATCTTAGATAGATTCACATGAAATCAATTTTGACACAAGTGCAACAAGGATCTTGTTTATAAGAATTTAAGAAAATTATCATCCAAAACAACTCAAGGCAATTCATAAACTTGTACTAAACACTTCATCTACTTCTAAAATTTGGCACGTGAATAACTAGCATGATACAATATGTAATTGTTAATAAGAAAAGAAATATGTTCATTGCAAAAAATTCACTCCAAGAGGAGTCAAACTTTGTTAACCCTAGTGGTTTGTTTAAAAAAAAATCATTTCTTTTAACTTCAAACTCTATAATCTTGCAATCAATGTAGTCAATTCTTAAAAAAAAAAAATCCATATGTTATAAATGTTTGCTTCTATGTTTTCACAGTTCAAATTTTTCTTAATATCTTCTTACACAATATGTCATCATAAAATGGCTTGTGTACTATTGGTTTACTTGACTTGTTCATATTGTAGGGTGATTTAGTATAAGGTAAATCCCTTAATATTTGCTTCTAAAATTTTGCATGGGTGTACCTAACAAAATGTAGCACTCAATGGTGTAGATAAATGTTTATAAGTAGAACAAAAATCTCACTCTAAGAGGGGTCAAAGTTTGTTGACCTCATTTTCAAATGATTATTTTCATATTTTATATCATAAACAACCTTAGCATTGAATATTTTTAATGTTTCTTAAGATAGGTGGATAGAAATTAAACTTTTTCAAACTTAATTTAAAAATTTTAAAGTAGAAGAAATGAATATTTTAAAGCTACGATTGAATTTGACCAAGTCACATTCAATTCTTTGATGTAGGGACTTTTAGGGGCCAATGGCATTTCAAGGGTGACAATCAAGTGCTTTCATCAATAAGCCTAAGATGTTTGAGAAGAATACTCTACGTGAAGGTCAAATTCAACATAAATCAAGTCCTTTTTAAAAAAAAAAAAGAGCAATATGTCATCTCAGGAATAGTGTGAGGTGACATAAACCTTGAGAATTTGACGTGGAAATTCAATTTTGGCACTTAAGTGCCAAATTGGACCCTCATGTATAGTATTTCAAGTTTTCATTGTTGGTTTAAACCCATCAATCCACTTTGCTACACCGACTATTTTTGGATGAAGCAATTGTAGTCAATCGGCTATTAAGGTAAGCCAACCCAATTCCATCCATTGTCTAACTTTGTCCCCTACTTATGGCCCCAATTCCGTTTATTCAAACATCCAAATTTGCTCCAAAAAATATCCAAACCTCTTCGAGATTTTGGTAAAAATTAGTACATTAATGCCAAAATGGGTAATATGTCAATCCTTGATTGGTGGGAACTTAACCCCTAAATGCCCAACTGACCATATATGGTTGATTTGAAACTTTAGGCTCATTTGGGAGTGGGTAGTTAAATTCCTTTGATCATTTAAAAAAAAATTCAAGCACTTTTGAAGGTTAACTATTGTTTTTTTTTTAAATTTCACTGAAAAATGTAAACATTTGATTTTTGAGAGGTCTTTAAAGTCATATATTTCCATTCGTAGAAGAATAAAGCTTGCTAATTTTACTTCATTTCTCAACTTTGAGCAAACTTTGCCAATTTCACTTGATTTGAAATCTAAAAACTTGTACTTATCCATTTGATTTGAAAATGGTCTCAATAGAAAGTGTAAAGTGTTTTCATGATTTTCACCATTGAAAATCTAAACATGCAAGTGTTGATTTGGAGTTATTTGCAATTTTTACTTATAAAAAAATTGCATTTCAACAATTGCAAGGTGGATTGTATAAATGAATTTGATGACTTTTCACGTGAAATTAAGTTTTTCGAAAGTTCATTTTAGTGTGCTAACACAATTTGTAGTTGTTCATGTCACCTCCAATCCCAAAAAACTTTTATGTGTAAATTTCAGAAACATTGTAGGGAGGGGCAATATACTAAAAATAAAAAATATACATATCTCTTGTTATAAACTTACAACTCCTATGCAATTTTGCACTCAATATTGGTAAGCATATTAATAAGCAAGCTCTTCAAACATCTATATGATTTATAGGGACGTTTATGACTCCACTCTACAGGCGGGTTTGTAATTTCAAGGCAGACCACTTCAAAAATTCACAAAAATTACAATTTTAATCGTAAAATTATAATTCCACTTGGGTTTGATCCATGAAACAAGCCCACACCTCTGGAAAAGAAATATGTGCCCCTCTTGGAATTGGCCCCAAGATATTCATATTCCAAATCAGGGTGCTAATAGGCTTGTCTACCTTACAAAGTTATTTACCTTTCCGCGAGCTTGTACAATTCTGATAAAAAAAATATACTTCCGAGTCAGCGGAACCGTTATTTGTGTGAATGCCTGTCCGGTCGGCTGGAGTAAGATGCCATAACCTGACAAGTCTTGTGTCTGGGGATTTGTTTCTACATAAGTTTTATTATCTTCCTCTCTTTTTTCTTTGTGAGTAAGTTTGATTAAGCATCCAATTGCCCTTTAATATTCACCATCCTTTTTAAAAACAAAAACAAAATGTCCAATTTGCTGATTGAATTGCCCTTTGAATGGCAAATGTGCGACAAGAGCAAGCTTGTGAGCATTTGTGGATCCATGGTCTTGACTAGTGAGTTTTGATATATTCAGCATCCTTCAATCGAGCAAATGAACTCTGCTGTACATGTGTGGAGAGCTGCTTCAAACGACATTTGAAACATTGTTTGGAATGTTGTGAGATCCATGTGGTTGTTACGTGTTGGAATGTCATTAAATAATGTTGTTGAGACATATTACAACAAACATTAAACCTTAATTTAAAATGCCATTTGAGGTCATGGGAAGGCAATGATGTTAGTGTGTGAGCATGAAAATGTGAGCATGTGAGCCTCAAGTATATGTAATGACCTTTATGTAGAATTTTAGTAAAAATTTACGGAAAGTACACGTATTTTCAGACTAAAAATCTACATAAAGGTCATTACATAATATCTTATCTCTAAGACTACACTTAAAACACCCCTTTCTCTGTATATGTATATCTTACAAGCATCCATTCGGATGTGATAATATAGGTATCTATAACATAGTTACATTAGGTTTCTATAATATAAACACCTATAATATGAATATATAGTCTTCTAAGCTAATGGACTCACGGTCCTAGGTTCACATACTAGCAAACCTTCCTGGTAGGTTTGCCCAAACTTGGATTTCAGAAATGTGTATCATGTGTCTTGTTCAAGTGACCAATTAGTGATGAGCTTCCGCCCTTCTCAAGGCCATGGGTAGGAATGTAACTTACATGATACAAGATGCAAATGTTAGAAAAAATAACCATATGTAGTATTAAAATCTCATTCTAGGAGTTAAAGGCTGTTGGCCTTGTTGAGCAAGGGCAAAAAAACCCTTTTTCTTCTAACTTCAAATGTTATAGTCTTTTAATTCGTGCAGTCAAAGCTTTTGAATTTTTTTCACACATTCCCACGAGCATTCCTATAGTAGTTTCTATGGTTGAATTTTTTTTTAAATTCATTTTTTTCTCAATGCTCTAAAATGTGGCAATTTTTACAATTTCTGCCTAAAATATGCCTTTGGGTTTTTAGGGTTGATGAAGATCTAATTGTTGGAAAAAAATCACAAATTATTTTTGTTTTCGACCCCAATTCAATTAGGCAAAGCACAACATCATTTTTCTTTGAAAAAATTGCATACTTCTTCCTAACATGATGATTAATTCAAATCCCTAAATCTTCCATGCAAACAAAATTCGAGTTATCCATCGGACTCAAAAGCTTCAGAAAGCCACATTGTCAAAAATCTAGGTAGGTTTAAGAAAAAATTCTTCTATTTTGCAAGCTTTGTTCCCATACATTTATTTTCCTTAGATCCTAAATTTTGTGTATGTGACTCTTGTACTAGTCAGTAATAAAATCTTACAATTACAAATTCTAAAAAATGAATAAAATTTGATTGATAGTCTTGTTCTTAAAAGAGTACTAACTTTTGGTAGTTTTGTAAATATTTGTCAATTTCCAGCCCATGGATCTCACTACAAGAGAAAGGGGTGTTTTAAGTGTGTTTTTAAATATAGCCATAGAGATAAGATATTAAATAATGACCTTTATGTAGATTTTTAGTAAAAATTTACTGAAAATACGAGTATTTTCAGTAAATTTTTACTAAAAATCTACATAAAGGTCAACATAAAGGTCAACATAAAGGTCATTCTTAATATCTTATCTCTAAGACTATACTTAAAACACCCCTTTATCTTGTAGTGTCTTTAGGGGTATATATTAAATATGTTAGAAGGATTACAAAATATTGATTAGTATAGTAGCTCATCTAAATGTATGAATATGATCTATGGATTGTATTTTATAACTATTTTTTTAGAGTCAACATTAAATTATTATTCAATCTAAGTTGCATTTTATAATGTGTCTTCACAATTTTAGGAAATTTGCACTACCCCCCATTCCTTAAGGGATTAAGTATGAAGTATGCCATAAGGATGCATGTAGCAAGTGCCACCCTTGATACTTCCTTTCATAGATAGACTCTATCTATGAAGAGTATGTTGGAAGTTGTACTACTAACTAATTGTGTTATATGGGTGCAAATAATGAGTGCTATCATTTGTCTTTAGATTTGAAAGAAAAATCTATTAATGAAGAATGTGAGTGGAAGATAATGCTAAAAACTTCACTCTTTATTCTATTTAGTCTTGCTTCTCAAATACCGTATTATTGTTACTACAACAAACTTAGGGCCCCACTAAATAAACCTTTTACCACCAATTACTATATATAGACTATACTTCACTTGAGGTTTGTGATGGTAAAATGTTGTCCCTTACATTGCAAACACCATAGATGGCAAAGGCCACACTATATAGGTAATTATAACACTATTCAAAATAAAATGAAAACCTTGATCACTGAAATAGTATGGATTCCTTAAATCATGGGAACAACACTAAATGAAATGATCTCAAATATTGTAATGGTATCTATCTAGTGTGAACCACACTCGGAACCACATAATGAACTAAATAGAATGAAATTAGAGTGTATTATTCCACGGAAATGCAAATAGCTATTAAGTGCTACGGTAATACTCTTGACGCATCCTTTTAGAGGAAAGATAAACTACACATAATAGTGAACTTAGGTTGGTTTAGCAATTAAATTACCTTACTAAGAACAATTACCTTATGATTCACTCACTCCTTGTCCCTAGAGAGGCCCATGTGACTATTTGAGTTTACTCTTGATATGTTTACTACAATAATTATTGATTGAAAATGATTGCATCCATGTAAAGTAACAATAAATATTCATAGTGTAAAATGCCAAAGAAATGAGTGAGGAATAATCAATCTATAATTTCACTATTTAATTAGTGTAAGGGGTAAATGCACACTATGCTGGACCATTTTTGGCAGAAATACATACATAAACTCCATTTCATTTTTTTGCATATGATCACTGTATTTTTTTTATTTTTTTCTATAATTTCTTTATAGTGTGTTTAAGTTAAAGGTGAAAAAAATTTAATCAAAATTTCCTTTGTATATTTATGTAAAAAAACTCTAAAGATGACATCAAATTTTGATTTACTTTAATAAATTGTAGAATTGATTATAATGAAAATTAACTCTATTGAAAGTAAGACCATCTTTAGAAATACTTATTACAATTATTTTAATAACATAGATTTGTGTAAAGTTGATTTTATATATGTCTAATGTACTCCTAAGAATCAATACTATTTTGATAAGATAACGATACATAAATTAGTCCATATCTTCAAATTTAGGGATAAAATTCTATATATTTCAAATCAAAACATTTGATTACATATATACCTATTTAAATATAAGTCCTTTTTTTGCAAAATATTTGAATTCCTAATAGATCAATGAGTCTTTATCTTTAATGTTGTGGATTGTAACAGTACATGAAGAGTACATTTCAAAGTCCTTTACAAATAGTGTATAAACAATTTTGCAAAGATTTTTTTTGTATTTTATAGATCATCAAGCATATAACATTAATACAAGTCTTTTTCAATGTTCTACAACTTGTATATTTTAAATTTACAAGACTTTCAATAATTCCCATTGAAATAAGGACTATGACAATCCATATTGGTCCAGTGTAGTGTGCATTTACCCTAAGGTAGGGTGCTCCACAAGCACCCCTGCTCTAAAAGCGACCACTAACACAATGATACATTTTACTTTCTTCAATGTACCAATAGTATTGGTACATTGCAAGAGGTAGATGATTGTGTTTCAATTTCAAAAATCCATAACTAATTCCACAAAGGTCCAAAAAACATAAAACGACTTGCGTTTCATGCCAATTCCATTTTCCTTCCTCCGAAAATTTAACTGAACATTCACTACAAGAGAAAGGGGTGTTTTAAGTATAGTCCTAGAAATAACATTTTAAGTAATGACCTTTTTAGGAGATTTTCAATAAGAATTTACAAGATATTTGTGTCTTTCTAGTCAAATTTTACTAGAAAGACACAAATATCTTGTAAATTCTTATTGAAAATCTCCTAAAAAGATCATTACTTAAAATGTTATCTCTAAGACTATACTTAAAACACCCCTTTCTCTTGTAGTGATTGTTTCAAGAAGTTCAGCTTCCCTCCAAATGCAATCAGCTCTTCAAAGGTCACACTTGTAAGGGTCGACTACCTTAAGTTATCATTGTTGCGCCACAATTCAGAACCCCACCGTCCTACTGTAACCCATCTATCAAGTTGGGCTCCTCTCCAGTAACTTATTTTCTGCCATGATCGATCTGCACAATCAATTGGCATCGATCTGACCATTTGTTGTCCAGTTCTTGAGCTAGGTTGGTTTCCCAATACGATCACTCCTCAAGGCAGACCCCGGTCGGGTTCTGGCTCGGCCATGCTTCTCCGAAGTTTGAGGTTGCTTTGCCAACGAGATCCTCATGAAGACACACAGACACAGACAGACATGCAGACAGACAGACAGACAGACAGACAATGGTAGTGATCGGGTTGTGTGCAAGTTCAGATCGAGATAATAAGCTTAAACCTGCGGAATCATGGACAGTCTAGGGTTTCCTCCTGGAGGCAGGGGTTGCCTAGAGTGAGAGGCGTTGATGATTTTCCTGGTGACTCTAGCTCCTCGATCGATCAGTCTCCAGTAACTTATATTTTCTGCCATGATCTAGCTACACGGATTCACTAGGCATGATATAATATCTGACCATTTGGTGTCCACTGTTTTGAGGTTGGTTTCCCAATACGATCACTCCTGAAGACAGACCACGGTCGGGTTCTGGCTCGGCCATGCTTCTCCGAAGTTTGAGGTTGCTGTGCCAACAAGATCCTCATGAAGACACACAGACACACAGACAGGCACGCATACAGGCAATGGTAAGTTAAGTTAGGGTTTTGGGTTGTGTGCAGGTTCAGAGAGAACTTAAAACCTGGAATGGAATGGAATGGACAGTCTAGCTTAAGGTTTCCTCCAGGCGGGGTTGTCTACAGTACACCTGCAGACATATGATTTTGCAGGTGTCTAATGGCATTTTGCAGGTGACTGTGTGCACAGCGGGAGGTAGACACAGACAGACAGATCTACAGACAGACCCATCATGGCTATCAATGGACCACAGCCCAATTCAGATCCCTACTGTAGTCGTGGATCCAATCTACATAGCTCTCGTCCATCCTACGAGCACCGCCACACCCTAGGGCGGTGAAACCCCTACGGGAGAGCGACGGTGGTGGCGCTTTGTTGCTGAGCAGTGCCCGGCGAGCGAGTACGCTCCCCCAACATGGACCGGCACGTAGACAACGGATGTTTGGCGTCTGATGGTTGTGACAGGGAATCCTTCCGGTAGGACAAAAGTGGAACTATCAGTCATCCTCCAGAATTTTGTTGTGAAAAAAGGGGAGGTCTTCTACAGTAGTTTGAATGACTTCCAACGAGTGCTTTTGCAATTTTGTGTAAATGAATGATTCACACGGTAATGAAAAGGGATGATTTCCATGGTCACCAATCTATCCTTAACCCCTGAACGTCAAAATCGCTCAAAATCATCCTTTTGTATTACCGTGTGAATCATTGGTCAAAGAAATAGCAATGGAAGTCAAAGTACTGTAGGAGATCTTTCCTTTCTAAACCCAATTCCAAGGATGAATAGTTGCACTTTTGTCATGTCATGTACTCAAAGATTCTTTGTCATCCATCGGATGTTTGGCGCCCTTGTCGACGTTCAAGGGTTAAAAGGGCTAAGGGCAATCAAGATTGTCAACATTTTGAATTGCATGGAATTCCAATTTTGAATTGCTTTGCATTCATTTTGAAAGGCTTTGAATTCACTCTAAATCACAAAAACTAGTCAACTTTGGGCTCCACCAATTTGAAAAAAAATCCCTTGCCTACACTAAGCTGAGGTACTTGAATAAAAAAATATGGTGCACCCAATGCTTTGAAAACAACGTCCATCGTCATGGTAGGAGTTGTTTTGGCTGCTGGCCCTAGAGCATGGAGTCTTAGCCTTGTATGCTAAGCAAAAGTGGGGATGCTCTAAGAAGCATCCTCATGCCACTCCGCCAACTACCCTTCTAAATAAACTTCTAACTTTCCATTGGTTTATAATTAGAACTTGAAATTTTTATTGTTAGAATGGTACATTCCAAATTGGTTTAAGTGGGTGCAAAAAAAATTCAAAATGAAAATAAGTTGCTTCAAAGGTTAGGTGAAAGATAAAAATTATAGAGGAGTTGGCAAATATCAATTACCAAAGCACTTTTGAACTCTAAAGCTTGGCAAATTTGCAGCCATGATTAACCACTATAAAAATGGAGATGTTTGATCATTCTCCAATTATGTCGTATACAAGGCCATCAACCACATGACTTGAAATTTTTTATGATGGAGCTACACACCTATAAAGTAATAGAGTTTTGAAAAATTTGTGTTGAATTTATTTTTGGAGGGGTATATTCAAGAGGTGAACTTTATATTTTGCTGCAAAAAAGTATTAGTTATTTGACACAAATGCAAAGAATTGTTGTCCAACTCAATTGGGGAGTGCTAACATGTGAGGATATATAGAGTCTAGGAGCTCATGAGTCTAAGAGTCTTTCTATGGTTATAAATGCTTATGTTTTAGGTACCTTGGTTATAGACTCTTTCCATGTTATAGGTACATATGTTATACTTTGTAAACACCTTCAAATAGTTGTAGGTAAATACCTACAACTAAATTCAAGTCTCTACGCTCACATGCTAGCATCATTGCAACTATGGAATATATATAAATGACATGTATAAAATATATAGGATTCATGGCAAACATCCAATGACAATATCATCATACAGTAAGCCCGTTACTCAATTGCGAATGAAGTCGCTGTATGGCATTGCATTTAGCAACAACATACCGGTAGCAACCCTTGCATGTAATTCAAGCATAAAAGCAATTTAGAAGGTATCAGTGGGATATCTTACTCCATTGAAGGGTACCTTGCTAATTCACATGGACTCAATTCAGATTGCTGAGAAATGTCATATACAGATTGCAATATTCCTGCGTAATATACTCCGACATGAAAGTGCATTTTCGTTCTTGCGTTTCTGATAGCTTCCTGTATAGCATGAAGCTGTAACATTGCAGAGATTTTCTCTCTATCCTGAGCGTCCCAAGCGTAGCATCTCGTACAGCAAATCACCACCTGCTGTATTCGACGTTTACACCAAGTGGAAAACATGTGGATTTTCATCAGCAAATGATGGAATGGTCAATTTGTTGAGATGCATCTACTCTATCAGGTTTGCCATACCTTCCAACAACAGCTCCCTCTACCGAAGTGGTATAGTTCCTAGCCATTGTGGACGCTGCAAAGACTGCAATAACTATGCTGCTCGATAGGAACATCTATAATTGAACGTGACCAACCAGGTCAAAAACAGAGAAACCTTGATCCTGACTAATGGGAGGAGCTGGTTGGCAAAACTTACAGCAATGGCTTGATTGATTATGAGCGAAAGAAGTAGCCATGTCAGGATGTTGTAGAGCATCAGATCCGCATCACACGACCAAAAGAAGGAAAAACTTTATGCCCGCCCAAGAGACGAAGAACTCAGTATGCTTGATAGAGCCCCATCAAGGATTTTTCCCTGTCAAGTACACGCTTCTTGGCAGCTTCCCTTGCGGCCAACGCAGCAGCTTCTTCACTTGAAACAGGCCCAGGTTTTTCCTCTAACCTCCTTTTCTTAACTTCCAGTGACGATGCAACCCCTTTACCACCCTTACTGGGTAGGGACATGTCCTGAGAAGCAGCATTTGATGCTTTAACTGCCGTCTTTGCATGTGACGATACGGTACGGTTACTGCTTATCTTTGATACTCCTTTACCGTGTGATGGCTGTTTTGATGTTGCAGGAGCTATTCCAGCCTCTGTATGAGCTTTTTGAGAAGCTAAATTGGCTTCTTCCTGTGTTGTCCATTTTCCTGTAACAGAGAATCAAGGCGTGAGAAAAATAAACTGGTTTCCTGAAAAAGAAGACTCTAAAATGGAAGCCGTAATAACAGACGACGTACTTCTAGAATCTGAGAAAGACAACGGAATTCAGAAAAAGCTTACCTAGAATGTCGCTGTAATAGAGGCCAGAATTGGGGTCGTAGAAGTACCCCGTGGCTGCATTGAAGTGATAACCTGTCCTTTCATCATAAACCCACTCTGCAAAACCAGTGAACAGAAAATTTAGAAGAGGTCATAAAATCATCTAAAACACCAAACCAAGGGATAAAAAGGCCAGTTATGTGACTGATTGAGAAACTTTATTGACAATACCTTTCCATCACCCATGTCAGCTTCAGTAACAGTGTGCTAAGACTGCCTAAAATCACTACCAGACCAATACTTCAGCTACTTTCGTTTGTCAATGCCACTGCAAGCACACCAACGCATTTTGTTCCATACAGTTCGCTTTCTTCGAGACGTGGATACTCATACACCCTGCAGAAGACTTCACCAGAGGATTGCTAGAGCAAACCAATTAAAACACCAACCCCACAGACATTAAGACAGTACCTTCAGAGTATCATCACGCGATGAAACGGACAAATGACAAAGACGCAGGTTACCGCTATTAACACAATAACAAATAGGTAGTGCTTTACCATTCGCATTTCCTTCAGATTTGCTACCACTTTGGCTGCCTCTTGACGTAGGTATGGCAGGGGCTGGCGGCGCACCACTAGGAGCCTGAGGTGGACGAGCTGTGTGTTGAGTAAGCCTCTCTGCTATTGCTTTTTCCCTCTCCCTTTTTGCTTCCTAATCACTCAATCCACAAGCACAATTATGAATCATACAAAATGTAGCAGGATTTGTAACGGAATAGCCTCCATATAATATGACTATTAAGGAAAGCTGCATGAGTACAAGCAGATGAGCAGACAACGTTACACGTATCTCAAAACGTTTCTAACTCGTGGCCTACTGCTACAGAAATGTATCAACAATGTCACCCAACAGACTTTTAGTTCCCAACAACCGACACTATACCTCACATGAGACCTCCCCAAACTATATTTTAAATGATTCCTAATAATGTGAAATACAATATAAAAAAATACCGGAAAAGAGGGGATTTACCCCTGCATTATTAAGTTAGGAACTAGTACTTATCTTCTCTTACTAATACTGTGTTTCTCAAGATAAGAACTGCTACAACTAACCTAAACTGGGGAAAGAAAACTACACAGGAGTCGAAGGGCACCACAGCATGTACACCCTCAATTACTGAACCAGGCCCGGATACAAAGTTCACGAACAACTAAACTTGATCTCGACTAATAGTGTCTTCTAATAGCAAAGACATAAATAGACTAATTCAGCGTTACGCAAAATAGCCCTGATCTTCTACGACTGAATCCTAAGCAGTAAAAAACAAGAACAATGCACCCAATCATCGATGCTCCGTTCCACAAATGCTTTGGTGTCTTAGCACGGTAATCTGTAAAAGGATTTGAAATCTGGTCTCAAGTATGCACTGATTACTGGGATCCAAAATGCACTCAATAACCATGGGGTATCTCACACCTGTTCAATCCGCTCTTGTTCCTTCAGAGCCTGTTGCTTCTCCTTCTCTTTAGCAACATTGTCTTTGCGTATTTGCGCCAGTTTCTCGGCCATGCTTTTTTTGTGCCGTTGTCCAATCTCATGATTGCGCAGACTAGTAGCATTGTTGGCGATAAATACTTTGCAGTACTCACACCACTTCTTGCCTTGGCTTACCCAGTACTGCACAGCACGCCATAAGAGCCAACACTTTAGCACAGAGAATGTACGAGAGAAAAAACGAACTAGTACATTCAAAACCTGAGAAAAAAGACAGACTAGATCCTCGCTAGAATAAAACATTTATCAATACTCATATGATGCCAGTGCTACCTCGAATAAAATCTGTGCAATTGTAAACAAAGCTTTGTCAATCTGAGCCTAAGAGTGCAAATCACTATAATTGACCAAAACAAAATTGAGAGGCCATACTCAAGTCCAGAAACAGAACCGAAAAATTACACCTCAGCAATATCTACTACTCTAGCCATGATGTTCGGTCATCAAATAAATCAATAATCTATCTCAAGTAAAACCTATGGGGCAATGCCTCAAATACTGACCGAAATTTCTGTAAGCTTCATCTAAACCCTAATTCACCCTCACGAGCTTCCAAACAGTAACTAAACCGCAGGAAGCCGACGCAATGCCTTCCACCTAATAGCAAGAGAGGAGATTCCATACGAAAACCGAAAAAAGAACAAATCTAATAATAATAACGAAATGCATATCACAGTTCAATTCGATCAGAACATTTTCCACGTCAAAGTTGAGGCAATATTGCCGCTCAAATGAGCCCGTGAAACCACAAAATTTCGGAATCCCATGGATCTCAAGGAACGCAAATCGTACCTCAGTCATGGCTACGACGCACCAAACTCTGGCACTGATGTTTTGAATGTGATGAAACGACTTGGAAGTGAAGCGCCGGTGAGTCAATAAATACTCGGTCTCTTTGTCTCGATGGCTTGCGCTCCAATTCCAACAGTTGAAGCCGCTCACGCAATTCGCGATGCAAGAAAACGATGCCGCAGCTCTTGGTGATCGAAGAACTCTCGTGCAGAAACAGCAAATCCTCGAAGAACTGCGGGCAACGAGTCTGAAGCATTCGGAGCCCTTCTTAGGAACGGTGTTAGAGCTTCAGTTGTTTGTCCCCTATGACCGACCGACTTTTTTCTTAACCATTAAACTTTAAAGGTCTTTAAAGGTCTGCAGGGAAACGTATGTACGGTCGTACAGTATTTGATTCATTTGAATACGATATGTGCATTAAACAATGGCAAGAAATATTCCATTGGATTGATGATTCAACAACCAATATCTTTTTTTTTATTTCATTTTATAATCTAAATGAGTTTTATGTTCAAATATGGCACCATACAAACATAATATGAGACCATTTTGACTGATGTATTAGAGGTACATTTATGATTCAATTTGAGAACACTTCATGTTGTTGGATTTGGTTGAATATCATGACAAAATTTTGTCACTAATATACACCACAATTTAAAGATCTTCTATATCAAGTGCACAAAAAACATCATGTTGCATCTTAAATATATTATTTTCTTAGACATGCAAGGGTTAAGCTTGGATTTTCAAATTGCCTAACGGTTTGTTCACCCTAAGGAAAGTACCATGAAAATAAAAGGCAAAGTCAACATATCCAATCAAATATTTTTTCATTTTAATAATAAACTCTAATTAATACTAGAAATGAAAAGCCTTTTGGACGGGTCAGATTTCTTATAATGCTTTTAGAGGGGTTAGATTTCTTTTTATACAAAAAGAATTTGAAAAAATTCAATTTAAAAAAATTATTTTTAGAACTATTTTCTACCATGCTAAGTTATTAATAATATATCTTAAACTTGAGGGATAAAATAAGCCTTGTTGCTATGATGGAGGTTTGGCATTAGGGGAAGGTACAATGTAATTATTTGACCCCTTGATCTTAGAGGGGATCATTAGAAGAGATTTCAGGGTCCCAGAGGGCTGTCTAAGGGTTGTTCCCCCGACAGTGAAAGAACGCCGTTGTCAAATTTTTTTTTTTTGAAAAAAAATAAAAAATAAAAAAAAAAAATTTAAGTCCTTAAAATGAGAAACAAAGTTTATTTATTTTTTTGAAATAACTGACCTGATAGTTTCTCGGCCAGGTCAACACAGGCGGGGAAGGGCGGAGAACCGCAGTTCTCAGGGGGGTTTCGAGTTGGGAACTCGCAGCCTTCCCCAAGAATCAAAACACATGTAATGACTTTTGTCCTTTTCAAGATAAAAATATTTTCCCTTGGTGTGAGTGTATTTTGCTTATATATGTAGACGAAAGGATAATATTTTAAATGTAAAAGAAATAAAATAACCATATTAAGATGGAAGGATCATTGCAAAAAAATTGGGGCCTATAGAAGATTGCCAAACTTTAAACCGAGTCCCCCAAAAGTCCGAATAAAAAATCAATAATTTTTTTGAAAAATATTAAATAAATGAAATAAAAATCTGACACTGACATTTTGATTTTAAAATAATTTAAAATAATTTTTTTCTAAAAAAAATATTAGTTTTTTATTTGGATTGTTGGTCCAACTTTGGTGGCTTTGTAGAGGGCCATATTTTTTCTCTAATGCAACATAAAACCATTGCACCTCCTTCCAATCTCAATCTTTCATTATAGTAGCAATTATTTTATCCCACTCATGGTTAAGACATCCTTTTTTGGTTTAAGGTCCTACAAGGTGAAGATTCTAAAGTCCAAATAACTTTTCATTAATTCATCCAAATAAATGCTCAAATCTATTAAAAAACAACCCCTTGCAATAATTGATTCAAATGATGAAACAATATATTTGTACAAAGATGTGAGTAATAATAAGCAAAAATTTGGAAAGGATTTGAGCTTTAAAGGAATACAAAGAAAGTTTGAAATATTAATTTGATACCAATGAAAGTATTATGCTAGTCCAAATACTTTCAAACCATTAGAAAATGGCATGATAAGTTTAGATTGTTGATGAGAAGGTTGGTAATCAATACTTTCATTAGTCTAATTATCCTTCTTTAACCCCTAAGAGAGTGGCATCCAATAGGGGGGGGTATAATTGTTTACAAGAGTTTATTGTTGGAATTACAAGAAATAGATGAAGTGCATCTAAATATGCTGAATTTTTTTAAAACTATACTTCAACAATGCTATTGGTATGATCACTTAGTGCTTCAGGGTCACTTAGTACTTGCATGTACAAGGTGTTAAATGAGTTCATGTAGGGATGGAAAGGAAAAAACTTGCAAGAATAAGGATTTGGTGGCTAGATTCTTCTCATGGCACAATTTATTTTGCACCCCCCCTTCAAATTTTGCATCCACTTGGATGAATAGGTACTTGTATGCCTTGTGTTGTTGTCGCAACCAAAATAAAATTAAAATAAAAATACTTTTGTAATTTTTAATTTATAAAACCTTTAAGATTCAATATCTTTTTTGCTATGAGTCAAAATATTATGAAATAAAGTCTATGCACACCTCCTTGCAAAGGGCTTTCTGATCATTAGAAGATTTTTGGGGCCTTTGGGAGCCCATGAGTTCCCAACTGCGAAATCAACCCCAATCGCGTGGGGAACGTTGCTAGCGACACAGTCCAATGTAGTGGGCTGGTGGTGACTGTGCCATGTCATTTTTTGAAAAAAACAACAAAAAACAAAACTTTTTTTTCAACTTTTTTTCATGTTTTAGAAATTTAATTTAATTTAATTTTTTTAATTTTTTAATTTTTTGTCCTGGCAGCCAATTGTTCCCTTGTTGCCGGGGGGAACAACAAAAGAATAGGCCTAAAACGGCCCTCTACATGCCTCAAATATCTTCTAATGAGTACTATGAATGCAACCGAGGGATGCCCGGTTTCAAAGATCTCATCATAATAAAACAAACAAACAAACTTATTTTACCCCTAAAGGACCAAGGCCTTTTTTCTACCAAAAGACACTCAAAACTGCCATTTTTACAGCAAAGAGTAAAAAAAATTGAATTTTTTTTTTCCCACATCTAACCATAGTATCTTACAGCTTCTAAGTATGAGAATTTGTGGAAAAAAATTCAGAATTTTTCACCATACAGATTGCAAGATATTTGTGTTTAAAGTGAAAAAAACAAGTTTTTCAGCACATTGCGGGACTAGATTATTTGACTTTGAACATTTTTAACTTAAATTTTTTGCACTACAGAGTTTTGAACTTTAAATCTTTATAGTGGAGAATTGAGTTGAGAGTCTAGGAAAAAAAAATATTTTCAAAAAAACTTAATTTTCATTCTTAAGAAAATTAAAGATTAGAAGTAGGTACAAGATTGAAGGAAAATCTATTTTATTAATATATCTAAGATAGAATTAAAATGCACTAATCCCCATGGTGAGATTGTTTTAGCAAGCAAACTAATCCATGTGGAGCTTCTTCTTTTTTTAAATTGTCAAAATTGCATTTAGAAATGAATCCTACAAGTTATTTTTTTAAGAAAAAGCTTTTATTGCCCCGAAAACAAGAATGTACATAACTTTCTCATAACAAATCCAAATGAAATGAATCAAAGCTTTCCAGATAGACAAAAATATAATCTACAAGGAAAAAAAATTAGAAAAAAAATTCAAATTTTTGCAAATTTTTTTTGCTGCCCGGTCTCCCCTGTTTTGAGCTATATGGGCATAACTTTTGTTCCCGGGCACCGATTGGAAAAAAATTATATTGCCACTAAGTTAATAAATTTTTCTATCTTCAAAAAAAGTTTCAAAAAATTAGAAGAAAAATTCAGCTGGTAAGTACTTGCCCAAAATCCATTTGTCCCTCGAAGGGACACTTGGTCCTTTAGGGATTAATGTATAGATACTTCACAAGCCAAACTCTTTTTTTTTTTTTTATCAAACTTAGTGCAAGTGCATATAGATTAAAGTGCCACTTGAAGATGGGGTCAATTTAAAGCTATTTGCTTTGGAGAAGGCTAGAGGATTAAGTGGGAGTAGAAGCCCCCATCTAGGATTGGGTGAATTGTTAGTTTTGTCCTTCTCAAATTGCTAGAGGTGATGTTGGTTTGGTACTATTCTTTTGCCTTCGAAATTAAATTTTTCTTTGTTTGCCAAAAAAAGAAATTTATCCGCAATCAGTGAAATTCATTGCCTGTCATCAATCCAACTTGACAAGAAAGCAAGATTTAAAAGTACTATTGATAAATGTGAGTAGGGCTTTCCAACCATACTAGAGATACATTCTAACCTCCTTATCATTCAGTATTATCACATATAAACATTCAAAGAATCTGAATGTGTCTCGGAATGACGGAATGTGTGACAAGTGTACTTCAATCAATCATAGGGTAACAATCAAAGGGTGCTGCACAACGCATAAATAATGTCATTTTTTCAAGATGACTCAATTTTTTTTTAAAAGGGGTCTTAGTTTAGCTACTTTCAATTGAGTACCCAAACATCCAACATATGAGGAATGTAAAATTTATTTAACTGTGAAGTGTGAACCATTATTAGCACCAGATGAACTGTAAACGTAAGCGGGCCTTGGGCTACATATTAAGCTTACTGTCTCCATTTCTGTATTCACGAGGCATGTATCTGTGCACTAAGTAGGTCAATTCAGAATGCAAGAAATTCCAGTTTACATGATTCAGTGCCGGTAATGGACTTCTACAGATGTCACAAACATTGTAGTATGATGTTGTACATTAAAAACTAACGTCAATTATGCTCACCTAGCAAAGAGAGGAGAAAACTTCGAAGAATTCTTAGTAATCAGTTTGTACAGTACATGAGCGTCCCCCCACATACACTTTCACTCCGCTCTCCATCCCAAGAGTAGCCATGGTGCGATACTTCACGGTGTGACCCGGCACCAAATCGAACTTGAAAAAGCGACACAGAATGGCTGTAGCCATCTTCAATTGCAAGTATGCCGAGTCTTTCCCCAAGCAGATCCGAGGGCCAGCCTGGTGAGCAGATCGAGTTTTTCCCATAATTAGAGTGTAGTCAGCATGATCGATAGCATACATGGAATGGAATGTAAGAGTTGAATGGTGAGGTCTTGCAATTAATACGAACTTTGAATTGCGTGGCTTTTTCAATTCAAAAGAGGGAGAATCTGCACGATGCATCCGCTTTTGCTAACCTGGAAGGCATTGAATTTGAATGGAGACACAGGGATGAACACGCCGTCCTTAAGCCAGCGCTCGGGCCGAAACTCATTGGCATCGTCACCCCAAAGCTCTGTCATCCGTCCCGAGGAATATGGCACGTATGTCACCAGCCCTCCTTTCTTCAACACTGTCCCGTCTGGCAGCACATCATCTTCCAGTATCCCTTTCGGATCCTGATATCACAAGTAATGCACACAACATCAGTCGATCACCGAAAAAAGTCAGATGTACGAGTCACTGCAAGAGCAACTGGAACGTCAATTTCGTAACATTGGCGATATTCCTGAGGTACTTTCATCAATTTCGGTTACTTTGAGGTTGCCTATTAGTATGAAATTCAAGGATATATCGAGATAAACGGTGTCCAACTATTTGTTTACCTGGGGCACGGCAGGGTAGAGGCGGATCGTCTCGGTGATGGCAGCATGGAGGTATTGCAATTTCAGAAGAACATCGTATGAAAGATGTGATGCGTATTGCACGATCTTGTCGTTGAGAGTTAGGCTCTCATCGACATTTGCAGCATCACCACTCTCGAGGAGACGAAGCTCTTCATAAATCTTGTCAGCAATGTGGGGATTGTTACCCAAGAGGTAGACGAACCATGACAATGTTGCTGCTGTTGTATCCCTCCCTGCATCAATCGTGACAGAGTAAATCATATGACCTAGCTTGCGGAATGACAATTCCTCGGGACGATTCTCATAAGAGGGATTGCCTGTTTGCTCACCAGCTATGATGAAATTGAGGATGATGTCACGCAGAGTCTTGTCCGTGAGGTTCTGCTCAGGATCCTCGCCCAAAAGGATGAAACGGGACAAGAGATCCGCCTTCTGCACACCGAATTAACATAAAAGAATGATTCTTAGCTTTTCGCATATACTGAGTAGTGCGGCTGATCGACCAAGACGCAACGTGAATTGATGATGATGGACATTCGAGTATGGCACATGTATGTACAAACATGACCTCTGAGTCTGAGTTGCTGACCTGTTGTTTACCCTGAGATGTGGCCACCTGCAACTCGGCGCGCCGGGTGTGAATGACTTTGTACGTGAAGTCGTCCACCACCTTTACACTGCTTGCCAGTATCGCCTCACGGCCGATGTTCAGCAGTTGCTTGAGTCGCCAAAGTGGGTCGAAGAACCGATAGGTCACGGCTTCGTTGGCGTTGTCGAAGTTGGTCGCAAATGGCACTGCGGGTAAAGACGGGGCCAATGTTCCAAGGTCGACGCCGAACCCCACTTTGCAAATGCCGTCGAGTGTCAACCGCATGAAGAGGTCCTGCAAGAAAACGATCGATCGATCGAGAGCCCACCCATTACGAGTTAGGCCTCAAAATTTGAACTACCAAATGAAACCCAAGAATGCCAAGATTGGACGAAATTTCACTGAGTCGAATCGCTGAAGGAATCTCTGTTACCTGCATGTCGATAGGTTTCTTGGTATCGGACACTCGTGCGAGAATGTCCGCGAGCTTGAGGGCATTTTCGCGAAAGATGACGGTGCTGTAATCTCGAAGGACGCGAGACGCGAACTCAAAGCTCGCCGTCTTCCTCTGATGGCGCCATTCGTCCCCATCGGCGTTGAAAATCCCATTGCCGAGAAGGGTCTCCATCTGGCTGTGAAACATCTCCCCCTGCCACAGGAATCAACTCAACCGGGAAATTCATTACCAGCACCTCCTCTGCGGCAGAATCAACTTTTGCTGTAGTACTAACCCCATTTCGATCTGCTTATTTGATTACAATCATCCTATAAGCGGGAACTGGCAAGGTGCAACTGCCTAGCTTTGGGCTGTGATTATCTTGGAGACAGACAGAGGAAGAGGTTTTATTACCTTGGGAAAGTTGGAGAAGTTGGTCTTGAGAATATACTCTACGTTCGCTGGGTCGACGGTGTAAGTGTAGACGCTGCTCGGCATCCTCACTCGAAAGGTTTTGAGCCCTTTCTGGAAGTAGGAGAGCAGCCAATCATGCATGGTGTCGAAATGGAGAAGCGTCTCGACGGTGGCTCCGATGAGGGGCCAGTCTTTTGGACCAAGTCGGTGACGCTGTTGCCACCGGAATAACCATAGCCATGACAACGCCGCCAGGACGATCAGAAGAGCGACTCTGGAATTGCCAGTCGACGCAGTGTAAGCTTCGAATTCCTCCATACCTGACAGATCACGGTACCAATTAAAATCCGTCTTCAGAAGCCCCAGTGAAATCGAGACGCTCACATCGTGAATGATATATCTCGGTGACAAGGTGTCGTGTTCTCTGGCATTTCGAGTTGCATCAGACAACAAACTCTTCAGGTTTGATAATTCAGTTTCGTGAAAGCCATTCAAACTACTTGCACCAACCTCACGAGAGCGGTATGCTTCTGAATATCAAGACGCTTGTCAAGAAATTCAGGCTCCGTGTATCTCGATCAAGAGGCCGAGTACTAGTTGACTGAACAATAATATAAAAGATTCACCGCAACACAAGAAAGCTGACGTGCGGTGGTTCAGATACGTGACATCACTTGCAAAGTGTGTATTTCCGAAAAACGGTGAAGATTACCACGAGCATGAAGAAGTAGAGTCTTAATGATTTTGTTTATAGCTACTTTCGAAGTTCCTCCTGTCAATCTTTCCTTTCGGACGACATTACAATATCATTCTTGAAACTGAAGGAAGTTTGACCCGATCATACATTCATATATGATTGTGGTCTGAAAGAAGCGCCAATTGTGACAGAGGATTGAACAGAAGGGCCTCTGCCGATCGGAAGTATTCCAACAAGAGTGAGGTCTAGTGCCAATAACTGAATTTTCGGACCACGACATACGAAACCAATTCGGGAGAGGGAAAGAATTAGGAGCCTTACGTACTTACGAGCGATCTGACTTCGAATATTGAGGTCGAGGCTTCGATCAAGACGAATGGGCTGGCAACTTATAATCGAAGATGTGATGTATGAACTGAAATTGAGGTCGTAGCGACCGAGGCAACAAGGTTAAGACAGTAAACGAACTCTTCGATAATCAACCTACGCAAAAACAGGCAGTATACAGCTTTCTTTGATCTGACCCATAAGCTGTTCTTCAGGGCACCATGCTTATAATGCCCAAACCGTGCCCTAACAACTGCATACTGCCAAATCTTTCACAAAGTCGTCTTCCAGCAAGTTGGCGTGGGCTTGAAATTTTGTCAATGTTCAAATGAACAAGCGGCGTGAGATCGAGCTGTCGTCTCGAATCGTACTTGCTGGCGTTACCCCTGGTCCTTCATCTCAGTGTATGCACACGAAATTGAAACTACTCCAAGACCAGCACAGAAAGTCTCCTTTAACAAGATGCTTGAGCTGTAACTTGTGTTCCCACCTCCGCTTTGTCATTTGCCCCCAATATATGGTAGTTGCCCGACGACTCGTTACATTCAAGGTCACCCTACCTACCTGGCTTCCACCCACATTTACATACTTTCATCGCCTGCTACACGCGAGATATATCACCTCTTTAGTACCAATCTCTGATGCGACATTGGAACCACCGTTGTTGGAATTCAAATCGTAAAGCTAAGGCTCCTTACATTCATTCTGTGCCGCGCCTCACCCTACTTACCATGCGATGGAACGGCAAGACTCTTAATTCTTCCAGAAAAAGAAAAAAGGGGCTAGCTCAGCGTAAATCAATCCATTTCAATTCTCTGCAGCAGGTGATCGAGAGTGAGGTGACTTCGTTCGATCGATCGGACGGAGAAGGCATGATGAGTCGCTCGATGCTTAATTGCTGAGCTAGTGGATTGCGTAACGAGACAAGAAGTTCAGTTGGGGGCGGAGATTCCACTGCCAGGCTGATTGCGAAGGATGGTAACAGAAGTTCCACGAAGAAAATACTCGCGCCAGTTGATTTCACAAACATGCTGTTAAGAACCTAACACTTGCAAATGGAAACTGAGTCTAAACCCTGAACCCTAAAAACCTTCAGTAAGGTAAGACGGAGAGGTGGTGAAAACAGCAACATAAGCGTGACGACTGCCGGTGAGCGCTGTGAGAAAAAGGCTTGACGTTTTCCAAGCTATGCTATGTTGTTTTTGATTGGCGTACACTAAGAGTTTGTTCATTTAACCCTTAAGCGCTCCGACATCCATATTCTAGACGACAAACAGAGGGCTTGTAGGCGCTGTTTCATCCAACTAGCTTCTCATTCATCCAATTTAATACTTGAATCTTGAAAAGTCAACCTTCTTTTATGCCCAATTTCATGAAATTTTGGTAAATGGTATTACTGTACAAAGATATAAGCAAAAATGTGCCAAAATTTGAAAAAGGATTGAGGGGTTAAGGTTCGATAAGTGACTCAAGCAAAATCATCCACTTTTTTTCATCCATCCATTGGGGAGAGAATAATCTCCAACTATATTGTTTATGATTGGCGTACATTAAGAGTTTATTCATTTAAGGTTCTGTGAAGTGACTTCAAGAAGAAAATATGAGTGACACTTAAATTACATACCCTTGTTTAAAGGAAAATTATATTTTACCTCAAAAGGTTAATATTGAGTGAAGGGAAAGATGTGTCCTTTGTTTTTGTTTTTTGTTTTTTTAATTATATGACCTTCAAGGACCACAACAAGGATTGACATGACACAACATCCACGGCAATTCGACTAGAAAAGATGTGAGTTTTAAGGGGAGTAGAGAAGCTAGAGAAGAGAGGGGTTACTAAAAAATGGTGTGTTGTATAGGACATGATGTGGATGTGGATACATTCAACACTTGTATCATTTTACCTATAACATTAGCTATAATCAATAAGCTTCATCCTACTTTGGAAGATGGTTTGGTGGATTTCATCCATCCCTTTTTTTTGTAGTGTTAAAATAGCTAGCAAGAAAATCATGTTAGGAATTGGCAAAAATCTTCTACACTTTGATTTTATTGTCCACCTCAAATCACCTCAAATCACCTCAAATCCTCCAAAAAGGTTCCTCTCCAATACTTTAGCTTTACATGAATAGTTATGAGGTCACCTTTAATAAAGCTCTTGGCATAGGAATTGAACACAAGTCATATTGAGCACCCTAATGGATAATAGTTTGTGGGATAGCCATTGCTATCGCTACCATTTGATTGCTCAAAGCATAAATCTTGTTAGTTTTGACGCCTATGCGATTGGTAGGTACTTTAAGTGTAGAAGAAGGCCTTAAAGAAATTCTTGTGGAGATGGATGCCTTATGTCATAAGGGCATTGGATGAGTAAAATTTATGCATAGTAAGGTGCATCCTCACAAGCATTTGCCAAAATAAGATGCCTTTTACCTTCAAGCTTAGGGTGCTTATTTTTGCATAGGGTTGAGAGGAGTTAGAAAAAGTGAGGACAATTATTTCTTAAAGAAAAAGTGGAAATATATACTTGGATCAATTTGTTAAAAAATACTTAAATACCATAATATTAAAGCAATTGAGTGACCACCAATGCATAGGTACATTGGGGTATAATTGAGGGCCCATTTGTATTGTTTGGATTTTGGAAGAATCTTGAAGACAAAAAAATTTAGTCACATTTAGAAAATGAAGCAATTTGATTGATCAAAAGCATTAGATTAAAGTCAAAATAGGTACATTTTGGTCTCTATAATTCTTTCGTATCTCCTTGTTGGTTTATATGAATGAAATAAAACAAGAAAAGATGTTGGATGCAAGACTAAAAGATAGGATTTGTGTTAAAATTAGATTATCTTAAACCATCATTTGATTCTTTAAACCAATGTATTACAAAGGTTGTAAAATGATGACTTTTGATTGTAAATATAAATAAAAGAGGAACTTTGTATGAAATTTAAACATTTTGTTATAAGATTGACTTCCTAGGCTTGCCTAATTTGTTAATGTTTTGGAAATTTTATTGTCCATTAAAGTTTTGCCTTCTAATGTTGTGAGGTTTATGTATGAATGTGTTTTCATTTCTTTATTGTAATTTTTTACATGCATTTTAAGGCTAGGCCAGATACCTTATATAGGTAGTATGTTCTTAGTACAATGCATAACACTACTCAATACTAGATAATTATGACTCCTATGAAACACCTAAAAAGATATTGAACATGAGATGCTAGTCTTTTTATTTGAAAGGTGATAAAATTAGTTTCAAGGTGGTAAGCTAGTAGATAAGTTTATGAATATGTCACTGGTATATAAAGGTTTGTTTCCACTTATTGGTAGCAAACATAATCATTGAAATAATTATGAAGAATTTAGTAGGTGGTTACAACAATGTTGATATCTATTCAATAAGTCTATCTAGTTTCCTTTGTGGCAATATATAAAAATACTTGTAGTAGGGTTTGGAGCTACATTTTTTGATACACTTCAATATAACTATTGAATTCCTTGATTTGGAATTATAACCCTTAAAATGCATTACATAATTCCAAATCAAGGACTCTAATGCCAAAATAATTTCTTTGTTGACTTTGGACAGAAGAAGAGGGAGATGCACAATGCTTCAAGGGCTTAACCAATTGTGGCCTAGTTGTATGTTGTCAAACTAGCCATCACTTTCCATTTCAAGTTTTGTATTAAATACAAGTAGACCTCAACTTCCAATCATACTTGAACCTTCATAAGTTCATCATGCAATAAATAATGCTAAGGGAATTATTTCCATTTGTCAACTTATAACGACAATATTAATCGGCATCTAGGCAATGATCAAAGGTATGATCAAGGTTCCAAGTAGACCATGAAAGAGATTCTTGCACAAATGGCAATCAAAAGAACATTTTCATTAAGGGATTGGACATTCCACACCAACGTGATTTTATTTAGAGAAACTCCAGCTATATTGTAGAAGCGCATTTATGGTGGAGTTATATATGGAAGTTGGTCACCCTACTTACCTTAAAATAGACCATTATACAAGGCAAAATGGCAAAATCTCATATTCCTTGACGACAAATGAAATGTGGATTATTGTACCAAGACCAAAACAAACACACTTGATATCTAGTGCATGAAATCAGTGGAATGCATTACACAATGTCTACCAAAATCTTAATGTCTTATCCATGTGAGTATTATGAGAGTTTGCATAAGTGGAATAGAGATGCCTTGGCATCAATCCTTGCATCACTCCCTCACATATTAGAGACTTATTGGCACCACTTCATACTAATTATCACCTAGTAATTGGGAGACAAAATGGGATATTAGACAATGAAGATATTGAAGAAAATGCACCTCAATTTTGAAGACCATATGAATGTGTCACTAGAAGAAAGCCTTGTTTAATTGGATGTTCTTGCATCAAAGTTGAAGGGTTTTCTTAAGCATCCAATGTAACATCTTCATGTGTTTATGTCAACAATGACATCCAATGTAACATCTTTATGCTACATTCATTTGGATGTCATTATTGATATAAACACATGAAGATGTTACATTGGATGCTTAAGAAAATCCGTCAACTTTGACGCAAGAACATCCAATTAAATAAGGCTTTCTACTAGTGTATTGGAGTACTTCTTCCAAGACCCCATACAATTGGGCCAAAATTTGAGATGGTTATTTGCACAAGGATGACTTCCTACAAGACACACCAATAGGATTCTAGAAATAGGCCCAATTTTTGTCACATTCTTGTTGGAATCAACTCAAGATCCTACATTGGGTGTTGGAAGGGACTATTTTTTAGACATTGACTTAATCACTCAACCCTATGGACTCTTGGACATGTGTATAGATAGAAAAAATTAGAATTGAAAAAGAGATTCATTAGGAGAAAATTGAACCCCAAAAGAGGCTACTTTGTAATGCAAAAATTTAGATGGGAAGAGCCTTTTTAGCTCACTAGTTGGGCCAAGAATTGCATGATGAATTCAAAAATTCATCATCATTACCCAATTCATCTCTACGATCTCATAAACCTCATGGTGGTACGATGGAGCACAAGCCTCCCACAAATTTCTGCACACCAAGTAGCTACAAGTAATCCTACGTGGTGGTTCTAATGAAGATGTAGCCGCCCTCATCCTCATTCAATTAGTATTAAAATTAGTAAAAACTCAAAGCCTCTTTGTAGGTTCAATTTCCTCCTAACGAATGGAAGTTGAAAATTGCATACATTGTTGACCTTGTAAATATAAAATTCAAATATAGATTAACCTATTACTACAAACTGTGCAAAATCTCACTATAGTATCTATCTTGTTTTATAATTTATTTTTCTAAATAAGGGCTTATTCGTTAATTTGAGACAAGTTGGGGTCTCATTTTAATGCATTCTATATTTAGAAAGAAATAAGTATTCAATAAATTGAGACTCTTCAATAAATTAAGACTTCAAAATGTTAAAATATTTTTTTATAGATTTTTCTAGTTCTAGAAAAAGTATCTCCAACCAACAATTCACTATTTCATTCCTTAATTTATTCATTAATATCTATATACAATAGACCATGAACTTATAAATTGAAACATTTCTTTAAATTGAGACTACCTTTAATCCCAAAAAATCATCCCCATACTTCTCACACCAAACTTTTTAAATGAAAGACTTCAACCAAATACAAATTGAAGGCACAAGTAAATGTAATATATAGAAAAGCTATAAGAAAGGGGAAATATTTTCTATTAATAGCAATAAAAATGTTACATATCTGTCACATCATTATAGAAACAATCAAAGAAACAACTACAAACACTAAAATGTAAAACCACATGGAACTTCACTTCCTAAAATAAGAAACCACCAACAGACCTACAAACTATTCCTCGCCTTCCGCGGAAGACACTTCGTTCTCCGAATTAGAGTTAAAGGCCGTTAGGGATGATTTGATGATGTTCATTTGCATCTTCGGAATTGTAACTTTTGTAATAACTTGAGGTTGATCTTCAGCCCCCCTTCTTCCACGTGGCTTGAAAGCTGTCATGATACAGTCTGTGTTGGACCAGCACGGAGGGATTACACGATCCTCGCGCCACACATTCCCAGCTTTAGTGTCCCATCCAGCATACGTATCCATATTGATGTGACGACTTGAAGCAGGCGTCCAATACTGGATTTGGATCAAATGAACATATCCGGGATTTGGATTTGGATTTGTAAGAGCCCTCGCAAGCCAAAATGGTTTTGGGTCGTCATCTGCGGGGCGCACTGCAACAAAATAACCTGCAAACACATCACGATCAACACGAAATGAAGGACGTGGGCGGTCACGCCTACGTCCAATGAAAGGTGCATCCCGTGCAAACTCTTCACGTATTGTACCATCTCTCTGCATTTGGTCTTCCGGTTCATTAGTGATCCTAGAAGCTGGCCAAAATCCATCTTGTAATGTCTCACGCACCTGTAGAGGGGCATCTAGGGCAGATCTCACACCTTTCCAGTAACTTTTTATAGGGTCAATCTTCCTCCTGAACTCTCCAGATCGGTCGTCGTCTGACATTGCACTCCAATGAGCAATAAAACCATTCAAATCCTTTTTGATCTCAGGCAATGCTTTCATATGTTGTGGAGGCAGCGGGAGCGGACTACCGCTTGGTACTAGGGGACGCCCGTCTTCAGTCTTCGACCACAAGCGAATCCCTTTCTTGTGCAGTGGTAGCCAATCCTTGTCGGTACAAAGATATTTATACTCCATAATCGGCCAACCACTAGAATCCATGTGGAACTTGAACTGCTGGCCCGAGGAATGACCTTCTAAAAAATCCCCACCTGTTCCCAAGTACTCGTGCACAAATCTTTTGAAGTCAGGGACTTCTTCGATGAGATGAAGAATTACCGGGTGGGATTCACAGTCCATGAAGGACTTCATGAGTCTTGGAAGTGTCTGGTAATCATTGGTCTTCAACATGTTGCTCCATTGACTAAACAAAGCATCAATGTCTTCATGTGTGTGTCCAACTATAAGGAAGTTGATGTATATCTCGCGGAAAATGCCTTTGAATACAAGTAGAGAGCAAAAAGCAAAAACCCATCGGTTCTTGTTGTCTCCCGATGGATTGTCCAATTGCAAAGTCAATATAGGCGGTAGGGGCTGAGCGGGAATAGGTTCTTGTGGAGGAACGAGGGAGTCCAAGCAAATTCCCCGGCCTGTTAGCACAGCCTTGGTTAACATGCCCGGGGAGGACACTCCCTATGTTTTAGCAAACTACGTGCGGCGGAAAAAGTAAAACAAGTAATACACCTTAAAATTTAATTTCTTTTTCAAAAAAAAAATTATGGATAGATTTTACTACTTTATAAGTTTATGTTTTGAATTATTGGTATTTTTTTGTGCTAATAGTAATTAGTTATAAATTTTTGAAGAAAAAAGATACACTGTAAAGCTGAAAATAACTTTCACACCTCTATATTATATAAGAAAAAAAATTTGAAAAATGAAAAAAAAATAATATAGAATAGCTTTCTATTGAAAGTTTATTTTGGTTGAATATTGATGCAATAGTCATCTTCATGTGAGCTCTATAAATATTTTAGTTGGAGAACATGCCATTTTAGTTCATTTTTCAACCCTTTCTAGACAATATATCTTATGTTATTTGGAATTGAATTTTTTGTCAATAGAAACCTTTAGTCATTGTTAAACAAAGCTCAAAATTTTAGAATGAAATTATAGTTTATTCAAGGTGAATTACATGAATTACTTTTTCCACCGCCGCACGTAGGTACCCCAAATGTAGTGAGAGTGTCCTCCCCTAGTTAACATGGATTGGTCATCGTCCTTAGAAAATAAGATCCTTGATGTATTTTTGGGCAGTCCCTCAAGATCACGCAACAATCTAGCAATGGAGCCAATGGTGTGATTGGAGTCTGTTGGAAAAATGTCTAACCCATAGTGCGCATACCGAATGTCACCATGACCATGAGCAATCATACCGGTCACAGCAATAGGCATTTTCATGAAAGAATCCGTCACTTTAGTCTTGTGAGAAAAGTGAGGAGAAGCAGTCTTGGAGTGATCCATTTTATCATGGATGATGCAGAGCATCCTCTCAGGATACATCATGGAATACTCTCTATTTCCGTAATAGAGTTCTCGATGTGCCTTCTGCCCTGAAAGGTGTGTGGTCAAAATTCTCTCCCATTTGTCTTGCGCAGTAGATAGAGGAGTACAAGCGCCCTTCAACTGCCTATATGTATCGCACATACCACACCTCAAAAAAGTATCTCCTCATGCCTTCGGAGCAAACTCAGGGAAAGACGCACGACGAATGTTACTCAATCCACTAGAAGAAATCGGTGACAAATTAAACGCAGCATTTGCCTCATTGATTTTTGGTAATTGATCACTCCAACGGAAGGCTGACGGCAATACCATTGCAGGGACTCTTTCTCCAGATGCTAAAGTTCTTGTCTTGTGCGGCATTGCTTCAGCTTCACCTACAATCAGCATTCGAAGTGTGGCAGTAGCTTGTACAGTTTGCGTGCGTGGTTTTTTCAACCCCAAATTCCCATGGGCTTTAGCTTGCATCCCAGATTTGGCCTTCTCTTTGTACCTGTAGAATGTAGCTTTCGAAATCCCATGTATTGTCCACCAAGCAGTGGGACACACTTCAAAGTTCTTCAAGGTAATCCAATCCTTCCCATCCTGGTCCTTGTGCATTTGTCGATGAACTTCAAGAAGGCACTTCTTGCGATTATACACACCATCGATTACATGTAGTTGAGAACGTATGGCTTGAATTTCTCGACGCGGAAACGGCTGCAAGCAATTCTTGGGGCAACATGGCTTTGTGGACACTTCAGTGATCGCGCGTGTTGTGAGAAGCGATTCTTTTTTGGGAGGAACGTCTACCTCTGACCTCACACGTGAACTTTCATACGATCTAATTCCCACACGACCACGGCGGTTCAAAGCATTGACAGCATTGTTATAAATGCTAGTTTGATCATGGTCGTATAGACTAACACCATTCAAAAACACTCTTTTAATGTGCCAGGAGTACATGGACCACATCCACCCCGATGGTACTTCATCCTCGCACAAGGACTCGGCAATCTGAATTGCCACACGGTCGTCACCAAGAGGTTCACCATCCATGTCAATGACGAGGTCCGCGTCAACGCTTCGACAAATCCCATTCGCGACGTCATCACCAGCATCGTTCCTCAAGGTGACGCACTTCGAGATCCAAGACAGACGAGGAATACCATCGCAAGGTGCGACACCATCAGGAAGAACAGGCACCGGAACGGTAAAGTCATTTGGACCATGGATGTCCATTCTACAATACAAAGAAGTTATCCATGTCAAAAGCAAGAGACAAATGATAAATGAAGTCATACAACTTATCCTCAACCCGAAGGTAATAATGAATCAACAGAACCGACGGAATTCCGAACTACACAACGAGCATCTCACAAAGGATCACCAGCACACACCATAGACTGAAAAGCAATATTCTCACCGATGCAAAGAGAATGTCATGATCACAACAAGGAAATATGGAATAGAAATCCAACAACGAATAAACCCTCAGTCATATTAATACCAATGAACTCAAGGTACATTGAAATCGTCCACATTACCTGACAGACTAAAACCATCCCAACAGGCATATCAATTCCAATGAACTCAATGTACATTGACATAGTGAACACATAGCCGTCGAGGACCACTCCATCTAAATTTTACCTTCGAGTCGAAGGTAAGTCAAGGATCTAGTGAATTAAAATCAGGATAGATACCTTCGACTTGACGAAAAGTCAAGTAACAAGTAAGTGAACATGAGATCACTCACCTACCTTCGACTCGAAGATAACTAGGTCATGGAATGTACACTATAATTGTTAAACTGTTGGGAACACAAAGTTTCAACAATAATACTAACTGTGTTTGGTAAGGACTGACAACATTACTACATGTATAGTGTAATTGGGTCATTCCAACATTATTACGAGTGTCGTACGGAAACAAAATTTAGAACCTTGAATTAAATAAAAGAAACTACACTAATTATCACCCAACAATATGTCAGTCTTAGTGCAGTTCAGATTCACTAATTACCCTCGACTCGAGGATAAACTGGTGTGTCCCACAGCAAGTCGGTTGTTTCTTACAACAATTCTTATTTCAAAAAATATCAGAATACGACAATTTCAAATGTATTTCTGTCGAGAGAACAGAAATGGGGGAAAATGAACAAGTAACTTCTGTATCCTGATACAATGATCTTATGATTGCACCATAGAGTGAGCTCAAAAATATTCTACCTTCGACTCGAAGATAAATTACAATATGAAATGGAAGGCAAGCGATTTGACATTTTGACAATACTGAATGATTAATATTTCAAATTAATCCTTATCTTCGACACGAAGGTAAATGTACTCAGTCCTCAGAGACCTCTATCTTCGACACGAAGGTAAATGTACTCAGTCCTCAGAGACCTCTATCTTCGACACGAAGGTAAATGTACTCAGTCCTCAGATACCTCTATCTTCGACTCGAAGATAAAGTATCCAACTCTACGGAGTCGCTCACAATGATTCCCTAAATTTACGCCTTAATATTCGGAGCGTTGGATTTGGGTTCTCAGAAAATGACTCTAATTACAATGAAATCGGTTTCATGACCAAGATATCGATTGCGTAAACTTCTAACATGCGGTGACCTATCTGACTAGTTTAACATACTCAAATCAAGAAATATGGAATGGAGAGGGGAAACAGAAGGGACACTCACACAGAGTCCTTCGATATGAAATCAAATGCGGCCTCAGAAACTCGTCAACTCTCCGCAAAATCATAAGCACACACTTGGAAATGAATGCAAAACTTCCTACTAAAACTAAGAACTATATATTCAAAGCAAGAGTGACATGATACATGTTTGCACGAATTATTCTCAGCACGGCGGACCTCGTATGTGAGCAACGGAATGGGAACACTGGCAGCAATTGGGAAACAAATTGGAGAAGACTAGGCGGGGAACAAATGAGGCGGCAAAACCTGAAAATTCAAATTGAGAGGACCCGTCAGAGAATATGTCAGTCATGAATTCATGGAAAAAGCGATAGTAGATGCCACACTATTTTCTACTAGAAATGCGCGACTGTGCAATAGTTCGAGTGAATTAGGCGACGTGAGCTGGAAAGAGAATGTACAAGTCAAACCTGGCTTTTTTTGGAGCAGATATTGTTGGGCATTCGCTTAATTCTTGGTGGTAAATGGAATTGAACGTTGGCACATAGTTTCTGAATTTAAAGCGATCTTTTTCAGGATTGCCGACAATATATTCTTTTGCATAAAATAGGGTTTCCACCAATAAATGTTGAAAAAGAAAGATTCACTGGGATCCTCTTGTAATTCCTTCCACAGTGAAATAGGGTTTAGGGTTTAGGGTTTTAGGGTTTAGGGTTTGGTGTTTGGTGTTTGGTGTTAGGCTTTTTTGTGATTAAATTTCTCCACGTTTTAATTCTAAGACTTAAAGAAACTTACAAGACTAAATACCTTATTCCGCCTACGCATTCAAAGTGTATTCAATGAACAATAAAAACAATTTTGTTTATTCTCTTCATTGAGACCTAAACCAATATATTATAGAAGGAAAATGTAAAAGTTGAGGTTTGTTCTGAAATGTAGACCACAAAAATTCGCAAAATGAAGCCTTCTTTTATCTAAAGGTATAATTTTCTTTAAGTTTGTATTTTAAATAAATACAACATCTATAACTAACTTTACAAACTTTTACAATAAATTAATTGTTTTCACTCATGAAACTTACTTAAGTGCATGCATGGGATACTTGACAATGATTTATTAAGTATTTGAACCTCCCTGTCAACTTTTATTATTAATGAAAGATAAAAATAATTAGTTTAAGCGTACTATTTGATCATAGTCAGTGGAAGTGACTATGACTAGAATTCATACTAGTACCTAATTCAAGGAAAGGTCAATCATGATTTATACATTGCAATGTCATAGGACAATAATGGTGCAACTTGATGCCAATTAAACGTCAGACTAATAATGTCTTCCATAGACACAATGAATGATAGACAATCATATTCAAATAGTGGGAAAACAATTCTTATAAATATTTGTTTTGGAAATGAAAATAGTACAATTATAATTGTAATGCCCCTAAACCCATTGTGTAAGGCAATATTGATAATCATTCATTCAAACAATAGTGAGGCTTAAACAACAAAAATCATGCCCAACAATTTTCTGAACCCCAAATCATTAATGCCATGGAAGTTACGTGAAAAAAAAAAATAGAAATAAATTAATAGTTACGATTTAGACAATAGTATTATTATAAGGCCTACAAAACAAAAACCATGCCATACAATTTCCTAAACCCCAAATCATTAATGCTATGGAATTTGCATAGGAAACAATCAACGGAAATAAATTAATAGTTACGTACAAGTTGCAAATGTGTAGGAGGTGTAGGATGCTTGGCCGTCTCAAATAAACTTAAAGCACTACTAATTTTTTTTCTTTGAGATTTTGCATACTATGGATTGGAAAAGATGTTGTGCAAGTTGCAATTATTCCTAAACTAATTCACATAAATATGCAATTCATGATCACTTTAATGACCTTGTACTTGAAACTAAAAAATAAGGCAAGAATCAACCCTTGTTAATACGATGTACTTCAATAACCATAAAAATATAAAGTCATGAACTTCATTTAAAAAAAAAATGAGAAACATGTAAGTTGTGCAAGTTCCAATTATTCCTAAACTCACGAATTCAAAAAAATATATAATTGGTGGTCACTTTGAATGGCTTATTCCGTGAACTGGAAAATTGGTGCATGAACCTTGCCCTGTACTTTAATGTGGAACAAGTTGTAATCTCATGAAATTGACGTAAAGAAAAATTGGAAACACGTTGTGCAAGTTCCAATTATTCCTAAACTCAAGAATTCAAAAAAATATATAATTGGTGGTCACTTTGAATGGCTTATTCCGTGAACTGGAAAATTGGTGCATGAACCTTGCCCTGTACTTTAATGTGGAACAAGTTGTAATCTCATGAAATTGACGTAAAGAAAAATTGGAAACACGTTGTGCAAGTTCCAATTATTCCTAAACTCAAGAATTCAAAAAAATATATAATTGGTGGTCACTTTGAATGGCTTATTCCGTGAACTGGAAAATTGGTGCATGAACCTTGCCTTGTACTTTAATGTGGAACAAGTTGTAATCTCATGAAATTGATGTAAAGAAAAATTGGAAACACGTTGTGCAAGTTCCAATTATTCCTAAACTCAAGAATTCAAAAAAATATATAATTGGTGGTCACTTTGAATGGCTTATTCCGTGAACTGGAAAATTGGTGCATGAACCTTGCCCTGTACTTTAATGTGGAACAAGTTGTAATCTCATGAAATTGGCATAAAGAAAAATTGGAAACACGTTGTGCAAGTTCCAATTATTCCTAAACTCACGAATTCACAAAAATATATAATTGGTGGTCACTTTGAATGGCTTATTCCGTGAACTGGAAAATTGGTGCATGAACCTTGCCTTGTACTTTAATGTGGAACAAGTTGTAATCTCATGAAATTGATGTAAAGAAAAATTGGAAACACGTTGTGCAAGTTCCAATTATTCCTAAACTCAAGAATTCAAAAAAATATATAATTGGTGGTCACTTTGAATGGCTTATTCCGTGAACTGGAAAATTGGTGCATGAACCTTGCCCTGTACTTTAATGTGGAACAAGTTGTAATCTCATGAAATTGACGTAAAGAAAAATTGGAAACACGTTGTGCAAGTTCCAATTATTCCTAAACTCAAGAATTCAAAAAAATATATAATTGGTGGTCACTTTGAATGGCTTATTCCGTGAACTGGAAAATTGGTGCATGAACCTTGCCCTGTACTTTAATGTGGAACAAGTTGTAATCTCATGAAATTGACGTAAAGAAAAATTGGAAACACGTTGTGCAAGTTCCAATTATTCCTAAACTCACGAATTCAAAAAAATATATAATTGGTGGTCACTTTAAATAACCTTCTCCTCTAAACTATAAATTAGGACTATAATATTGGAAACCATTTACTTAAAATAATGTTCCAAAATATATAAAGTCATGAAATTCGTAGAACTTGCAAATGAGTAGGAGGTGTAGGATCCGTGGACGTCCGAATTAAATTCAAAGTAACCACTATCTACTAACTTTTTTGCTAGATGTGTTACATGAGGTGGACCTTCTGTAAGGTTTTTGGGGAGAAATAAGAATGTCTGTGTTTTTAATCATTTTTAAAAGTTAGGAGTTGAGGTTTATTAGCATGTAGAATTTTGAGTCTAGTTTAGTATGTATAAATAGGACAGAAATGTATGTATTCATCTTCGAAATCAGGGATGGAAGGATGAATCTTCTACAATTTTTTGTTTCCAATGAATTTTCTTGATTTTTATAACTAGATGTCGTCACACGGTTTCAAAAAGAGTTTAGGGTTTCTATGGTGGCCAATCTAATGTTGAAAAATTAATATTAAGAACCCCAATCTGAATAACTTGTTTACAAACGTGCATCACTAATAATTCTGCATCTGAGTAACTTGGATTTTTAACCTACATTATCTCCGAACTTGTATCATGAACTTGCATCCGAACTTACATTGCGACCATCCATTCATAATTTGCATTCCGAACTTCCATATTGAACTTCTATTTTGAACTTGCATCCCAAAGCAACATTTAGAAATAGTATCGAATTTAGAATTTGCATTCGTAACTTTGCATCTCAAACTTGTTTTCCGAGCCTGATTCGGAACCTACATTCCAAACTTGCATTGGTGGTTCGGCAACGCACACCTGTGTACCGAACCTACAACCCGAACAAATGTCCCGAACGTGTATCTGAACCTCTGATCCCGAACCTCCGATCCCGAACCACATTTGGTGGCTCGGCGAAGGTTTGGGGGTTCATCACCCTCCGCGACTCGCGGAAGCAATTCTCCCCGTTGTGCTGCATGTCGTCGCGAGTCCGGTGTTCCTCTCGCCGCTTGCATTTCTCCTGTTCCTCCCGGCGCTTGCATTCCTCCCGGCGCGCTTGCATTTCTCCCCGCTGTTCCTCCCGTCGCTCCCGTCGTTGCTTCGCGCGTGCTGTCCCCGCGTGGTGATCTCGAGGTGCTGTCCGCGCGTGGTGATCCCCAAGCTGTCCGTCGGTAAGCGAAAACTCTTTTTTCTTGTGCATCGTGTTGGGTATGGGATGAGTTCGGGTGTTCTGTAAGGTGTCTGATTTGAGTGTTTTTGGCGGTGTTTTTGAGTTGCATTGCAGGAAGTTCTACTCGTCGATTGTGTGGTGGGTTCAAGTAATCCTGGGAGTTTTATCTTGAGTTTTCATTTCCATTTTGTATGCGTCTTCATCTGTGGTGTTTTGGAGTGTTCTGCCGAGAATTTATGAAGGTGTGCCGAGAATTATGCTCACGAGAAGACCACCACACACGTTACGAAGCTCGCGATTTGTGATTATCGGAAGCTGAGTTCTTCATCTGGATTCTTCCTCAGGCCGTTGAGTTCTTCATCTGGATTCTTCCTCAGTTTGAGTTTCTCGCAAGTGAAGTCGCCTCAGCTTGAACGAGGTTCGCAGAAGAATTTCTAGTGTTGGTGGAGTTAGACGACGTTCACGTGCTGCTCCAGGAAGTCCAGGTTTGCTTGTTTTCTTTCTCTTTTCCTTACCTCGTTTCCACATGTGCTTACTATGCAAAGCCCAAGCACTTACTGTTCATTTCTTCAGTACATTGTGGTTACATTCTAGTTTAGGGATTAGGGTACAGTGAGACAGGGAGGTACTTGTTTGTTGAGGTTCTTTTGAAAAAAAGCAAATCAGTTTCCTTATGCAATCTGTCCATTCCTGTTTTCAGCTATGTCCATGTCTCTGGCATAGGGTTTACAAGTGTATTGTTGGTGTATTTCACGCATTGCCAATTCATGTTTAAGGTTGAGTTGAATGTCTACAACCAAACACACCTACAGGAATCCAATTGCACTATACATACATTTAGGTTCAGGGTATGCATTATTGTAGGTTCAGGGTTTAAGAGCTAGGGTTTACGCAGTAGATTGTAGTTTTAAGTGAAGATCACATAATTGAAAACAGAATGCTCGGAATGAATGTAAATTAGCCTCGACTCGAAGGTAAATTAGAGTCGAGGATAATCATTTCATGCTGTATGATATGCCAATTCAGCAGTCCAGTCTTCAAATCGATTACCCTCGAGTCGAAGATAAAAGACGGGCAATATAAAACCCAGCAACAGACCTAGAATATCACAATAATTTTAACAAAACCTTGCTCACCATCGGGTTTACGACATTAAATAGAAGTAGAAATGTTCTTCTAAAATAGAAAATATTGAATGCGACATTTTCTAACACAATATCATGCAATCAAGTTACCTTCGTCTCGAAGGTAACATGATAAAAACGGAAAATACAGAGGAAATGCCTCCACTATGAGTCGGTCTAAAAATTCAAGTACTAAATTTTAATTAATGGGGAATGACAATTAAAATGCTAAACAGCATAAATATATTTTGAGGTCATGAAATTCGTGCACGCAAATGTAATAAACACGACATTAAAACATTACAATAATTCTGCAATTTATCTTCGCCTCGAAGATAAATCTGATGTATGTAGTTACATACCTTATTGCCGCCGCCATTAGTAAGTGCTCCGAACATTCTATGCACAACTAAATTACCCTCGACTCGAAGATAACTAACAGTGGCCTCCTAATTCTGCAGACTTGATAACGTAGCAATATGGCGGAAGGAGCGGATTATAACTACTCTAGCACGCTGGCATTCATGGAACCATTTATAAATCCGCTTGGAGATGAGCCCTTCATTGAAGAAATGCCAGAAACATTTGGAGACCTTTGGCAGTTCAAGGAGCATGTAACCGCGTGGTCATTTGGCTTGAACCGGTTTCAAGACTTCGTCCATCTACGGTACCGTGTCCAAAATCAGTCGGATTTCTTCCCATGGCATCTTCATGAGAAGGTCACGAACATTGAATCCGTTCGCGAGAACTTCGTCGTCATCGTGCTGCAGGAGGCACGTGAAGATGGCACAGACATGGAGCACATTCACTCAATCGTAATGGATGTGAACACAGGGAGGTTGAAGTTTGACATGGAGGAGTTGGAGTCATTTCTCCAAATTGCAAAGTTAGACTACCTCATAAACACATTTAGAACTGCCAAATACATACTATGGATTGACGGAACCGCTAAAGTAAACTGCCGCCGCCTTCTCAACATCTGGAAATCCATGGACAAGCATGCTCGACAATATGTGAAGTCACGACCGCCTATAGGTAACCAAATGAAAAAGAAGCAGAGGCCATCTCTTGAGGGGCAGCCTAGTGGGTCAGCTCCCCTACTGTCGGGCAGCACAGCCACCAGTCAAGGACAAGTTCGGTCAGAGCCGCGGAAACGTGCAGCGACTCAATCCGTTGACGGAACGCAGGCTGGAGGCTCCAAATCTAAGCGATCGAGGGCAACTGGAGCTGCCACAGTAACTGCTGCTGGAAGCTCCGAATCGGCTCTGACAAATGTTGCACAGCCAGAGGAATCCATGAGTCCCAAGGATGACGCTGATAAGTTCAGCCGCATACAGCGAGACTTCTGGGCTATGCACAGAGGTTGCTACGTTCTGGGTCAAGATCCGAAAGTCGTCGATATAAAATAGTGCATCCCAGCGAGAGACGACTATGTCATCCGGGGTATGGAAGACCGGATTTTAGAATCCGTGAAGCGCAACCTCATTGCGTTGGGCCACATTCGGGAGCGTCAACGATTGTGTCTGACTCCGGTGGACAAACGCAACAATCTCCTGAAGGAGCCACCTAAGAAATGGGAGGAGATAAAGGATGGGAAGTTCATGATCATTAATGGTCAGCATAGTGTGCAAGCTTCTAAGGATTTGCAGAAAGAAAAGTGTTGTGAGCAACGTCGAGTTGAACTCAAGACTTGGGAAGCGTACATTGTGTGGACCCTTGATTCATCTAAATTGGTGAATATATCGGAGTTCTACAATTCGACGAATCACCTAGACCACGCCCAACCAACATGGGGTAGCCAAATCATAAGCTCCCGCAACATCTGGATCAATTGCCTCCGACAGACTCTCCTTGCCGATGAGCCGGTGAAGCGAAGAAATGCGTCCGTTTTCAGCGAAGGGCAATGGAAGGTATGTTCTCCTGCCCATTTACCCTCGACTCGAAGGTAAATTTCTCAGTTCTACGATCACTTCTATTGATTCATTCATTTACTAGTTCGGCTTTCTATGGAATTGCGAATGAGTTGCATTACCTTCGAGTTGAAGATAATTGCAGAAGAACTCTAAGCTTACAGACTGCCTTTTTTGCTGCAGAGTTTCACTAATGCAGTGGTTAAACGATTCCAAAATATTAATCCCGAGAAGGAAGGCAAAAATATCAAACATGCCGGAGATCTCAAGAGCGAGATCAAGATTATCACTCTTCGTAATGATATTTGGAGGCTCTGGAAGGAGTTCCTCATCAAATACCCCGAGGGCTATCTTGTCGAGCCTGTCACCCGGCAGCTCTTTCGGGACTTGGATGACTTCAGTCGAAAGTCATTCTTCTTGAAGAGAGAGTTCTTCAAGCATTTGGGTCACTTCACGGACTGCGATCTCGAGACTTTTGCAAAGCACCTCCTCAATCTAACCGAAGATCGCAAGCTGAAGCACCCGAAGGTATCCGTCGGCAAGACAAAATATCTTGTCCCGGATAACCAAACAGTGCAGGACAGCCAGGACTGGATAGAGCGAAGAAAAAAGAAGAAAATCATCCATGAGGAGTTCATGACAATAAAACCCAGTCTGAAACTGCGTGATGAAAACAACGACACAAACCTCATTGTCTGGAGGTCGTGGAAGAAGAGGCACAGCTTCTCGTCGTCGACGTGGGACTTCTTCCTATCCTACCCAAAGCTGTCATACTTCAGTAAACGGCTTACAAACGACGCTAAGTTGAAGCGGGCCAAGGATCTTGGTGAAAAGTTTGCAGACGAGGCAACGATGTTTGAGAGGTTCATGAAGTCCAAATATCGTTTGGAAAAACAAACTGGCGGATTTGAGTTCAGAGGCTTGGACGCAAAGTCCAGAGCGCTGGTCACCACTGGAATGTATAATTACATCAGTAGGCGGCTTCGCCTCGCCGTACTGGACGTCAGATACATGAGCAGGCCCGCCGTCCCTGATAACTTATCGAATTTGGATCCGTTCCTAGAGTACGTTGCTGGGAGTCTGGAGCCCCAGGCGACAGAGGCAAGTGTCTGGCTATGGATTCTCGGCGGAGAAGAGGACTTCAACGCCGCATATAAGTTTGCGACGGTCGATATGCCGGACTTCGACATTGTCAAGTCCGTTTATATTGCGTCCCGCGCGGAGCGGTTGGACAATGTGTCCAATCGGTTTAAAACCGCTCTTGACGTGCGTATGCTCTTTTTCTTTAAGAGAGGTGATAGGCATGCCAACCGTGTGCGCGACAGAGTGAAGGCGGAATATCGTCCTGCCGAAATCCTATATTATCAGGAAAGTAGGTACAACAACAAGGCAAAGTGGAGGATATATGCCTACGAACTCCGAATGGAGTTCTACATTGAGATGCTCCAGTGCTTTGCAATTCCTGAGGAAAACGTCCTGGGTATTTTTGTCGGAGCAAAGATTGCGTTGGCGGCGAAGGTGTGTTTATCTTCGACTGAAAGATAATGAGTGACCTCATGCTAATCTCATTTAATTATTGTCATCTATAGGCAATCCTTTATCTTCGTCTCGAGCGTAATAGCTCCCATGAATCCTGCACCCTAAACTTCGTGTGTTGCTGTCTACTGGCCATGACTCTCCTGAGTTTCCCGATAACTCATATTAAATTGCTAATTACGGTATTGCAGATCTCTTGCGATTTTGTAGGTCCGTAGTTTATCTTCGGGACGAAGATAAATTCTGCAATCTAACATTTGCGTGTTTATATGGTTTTCAGATGTTCGGGTCATATTATTATGGCCTAGTCGATACGGACATGGGTACGGTGCATCGTGCTATGACCAAATCAGTTGAGTACTTGGATTTGAATGATTTCCTGCATTCAAATTCACCGTACTCAGTCAAGTACTTGAGGCCTCTGTACATCGAAGCGCCTGTACTTACATCTGTTTCTCCGCCCTCGGTAGAGGATCTTCAGTCTCCCATTACCAGTAGTGATGAGACTGATAGTCCAGCTGAGGAGGGGCGGAATGGAAGTGGTGACGAGGGGGATAAATCAAGGAGTGGGGATGGCGGCGACTCACCTAGTTCAAAACCAGCTGACTTATCAAGAGATTCGTCACCTCCGATAGAAGCTACGGACGCGGGAAGGGACGACGTCTCTCCCCCTCAAGAACATAGGGTCTTTGACGTTGGCATCGGCGGCCTAGACAAGTATGGCACCAACGCCGATGCCATGGTGTGATGGGAAGCTCAACCTCGATTGGATGGTGAGTTGCCCAACCGTGTGGTCGAAGATGTCGAGATTGACACGGAGTTCCAGGAGCAGCAACGTCTGGAGCGCTTGCGGGAGAGTCGCGAGTTGGAGAAGAAGTCCGCTTCGAAGACCTCTGGAGGCGCCGAGGGCCATAGTCGTCAGGGTCGCGAGGGTGCAAGAAAGCTGAAGTCGAAGGTGGAGCGAGTCATCAAAAATCTGAGCGACATTGACTCAGACACGCTTCCGCACTCGTCGGATTTCGATGACAGTGACAGCGACGACGGCAACATTCCCGACGTCCCCCCGACTCCCATCCCCGGAAAGATTCAGATTAGGTGGTGGCAGGCGATGGTCGAGCGGAAAGCCAGGAAGGCGGCGAAGAGGATGGCAATCCAGGTAGAACTGGACAAAAAGGACAAGCAGATCGCAGACGCTCTCCTCGCCAGCAAGGAATCGGAGGCCAAGAGCCAGGCCACAATGGAACGGTTGGAGGTTCTGGAAAAACAAATGCACGACTTTTTTGCATTTAAGGTATCCCAGACAACTCCAATTCCGAGCCTGACACCCTCAGAGTCTGCCCCTATCCCCCCTCCCTCCACACCGGGTCTGTCGCAGCAGGCCCGTGAACTGGTCTCCTGGATCATGGATCCTCGACACGAGGGTACTCCAACCGAGAATCCTCCACCTGCACAGGCAGGTGATGGACTCGATCCTGGGAGTCGTCCTGTTCCCTCTCCGAGATCAGCTGGTCAAGTTCCTGGGATTTATCCTCGAGTCGAGGATAAATCTGAAGTGGGACCTTCCTTGCCCCTAGATGAGAGGGTTGGTGATGCTGCTGTGGATGCTCCCCAGCGCACTGTGCACACCGTCCAAGCAGGAAATGGATGACACGAATCCTGCTAGTATTGCCGACCAGGAACAAGTCGACTACGGCGATTACGACGACTTCCTGCAGGATAACACAGTCGACGGCGGCGAAGACATGCCTTCTGAGGCACCATCGCAGGAAGGAGGAGATGAGCAACCTCACGAATCGGTTGAGGTATGCTCTCCTGATTCTTATTGACTTTCTCTCCCTCTGTACATAGTCTGCGTAGAAGTCAACTCTTCGTTGTCGATCTCGTAGTCTCCGCATTCTGTACTGATTATCCTCGACTCGAGGATAAATTTATGAGATCTGGGTGAGTCGCTCTTCCTGTCACTTATACCTTATGCATTTTGCTTGACAGAACGATCCTCGTTGAAATCATGACGAAGTCGTCATCACAGTGACCCGTGTAGACTAGTGTAGCATAGCAATCACTTGTGATGTTTCCGCCTTCAGATGAGGGTGGCATCGTCGATATGTACTCTGTGTTATTTGTAAATAAATATGTATGTTATTCACTTTCTATACGCGTCCATCTAATTGAATTTTCTTGACAATGTTATGTTGCTCAGCCAAACATTCCTAGAAGTTTGCACCGCCCGATGGCAATGAAAGCTTTTCCTAAGGGGAGCAAGCAGTCGATTAGTGGATTTCAGTGCTCCTTCCCATTGTCTAGCTCACCTGATTCTGCATTCAAACAGGTAACTCCATTTCTATATTGTCTTGATTTAATCAGGTAGGATCTAAGGGAACCGGAGAGCTCGTGCCGCGGAATGTCTCGCCGATAGTGCCGGACCGGAGGAAGTGGCTAAATATAGTGTTCGACCTAAACAGAATCCTGTGCCATTGCGAGCCGAGATCGTACTCTAAGAGATTTAAGCCGTATAGTGTTGAACAAAATAATCTCTGCCACTTGAACCCCACCCTCGTAGGACCGAAGGCGGTATTCGCCAGGCAAAATCTCCGCGACTTCCTGCATGAGGTCTCGGAGATCACGGCGAGGGTCGTTGTCTGGTCCTCCATGAAGCACTCCACTACGGAGATGGTGGTGGAGCACCTATTCAAGGGGATCAGGGCCCCCTTCGAAGTTCTGGGTCAGGACCATTGCAAGAAGATTGAGACCTTCCGGGGGACTTTCCTCCACTTCGATAAGAAGCCGGTCTTCCTAAAGGTCCTGGCCGAGCAGGTGTTCACGATGGTGGGTGGGGATGAGGCCTTCACCAGAAACAACACCCTTCTCATCGACGACTCTCTCGAAAAGAGTGTCTGCAATGAGAAGGGGAATGCCATATTCCTTCGCTCCTGGCGTCATAGTCATCGGCTGGACAACTTCCTCATGGGGGAACTTCTGCCGTGGCTCGGGCGTCTGGAAATGGAGTGTGGACCCGGTCGCCTGCGGGAGTATGTGCAGGTCAACCGGATAGGGGAAAGGCCGTTGGCCTATGTATCCGAGTATGTCCAAGGCATTGTCTCGGCAATGAGAGATTCCGCTCAGAATCTTGGCTCGCGTTTCGAACTTCCTGGGTTCGATGTAGTTATAGAGCCGGATGGACATAGGCCTTAGACTAGTCTTCTGCCCCGCCATCCGACAGTGCACATTTTGTAATTGCTGATTGTATATTCTGTACATTTGTATCATTTGTAAATAAATATGTATCCGGTTCGGAATTTACATTAAAAGTAGCACGTTTCTGTCATCTTGGATTTGGGTTCGTGTCGTTTGGATTGGGACTTTTGGATGGAGAATGTATAGGAATCTTCTGTAATTTCTATCTTCTTGCAGGTGGGAGCTCAGAATGTGGGAGACTCGCCCAAGAGGCTGAGGATGACAAGGAGCCTCCTCTTTGGATCGGAGAAGACGCTCTCGATGTCGTCCGAATCGGAATCCAAATCTCATGGAGGGACGTTCATGCCGTCAGTGTTCTCCGGCTCTTTCATGATGCGCACGGCCGAGGACGCTGCTTCAGCGGCCATTGACTTCTCCAAGGGGGACGTGGAGGATGGTGCCGTGGACAGCCCTCCAAGCCGAGGTCCAGGGAAGACCCCCGTTTGTTCCCCGTCCCCGTTGAAGCGTGCATCCTCGAATCGAGGATGCTCGTTCTCCCCAACACCGCAAAATGAGGCGGGGACCAGTCGAAAACTCCATCTTCCCGTTCGTGGGGGCAGTCAAGATCCTCCACTGCAGGATACTATTTTCACGGAGCTCGACCGCCCAAATGTCCCCGTTACAGCCACGAAGACGGCGTCATTCCCGGGGAGGTATACAAGGAGTGACGAAGTGGGTCCTCCAAGGCGGGCTCGTTTGCCTCACCTCAAGGGTAATCGGCCAAGCCCATCACTATCTGGAGGAGCTAGGCGGTCGCCCTCAGCCGACTCCCTTTTTCGTCAACGGATTATACGAGACCAAAGGCGATCTCTGGACTCCAAATCAACTGGATCTGGACTCCCGTACATAAGCAATGTGAAGTCAATGCTCCCAAGGCCGCGTCCTCATGGGTCAAAATCTTTATCCACTTCAGAGGTTCCAGGAAGCACCCTCAAGTTGAAGCGAAAGGAGAGTGACTCTCAAAGTGTGGGCTTCTGCGGAGCGGTGGATGGTGGAAGTGGGCCCCATTATCACTCTCGGCGCGATGATATATTTAGAGGGTTGGCGAAGCTGAAAGCGTTAGAGGCAGCTAAGAGCAATTGTACAGGCAAATAGCGATTCCTTGGGATGCGATAATATTTTTGGAAGCTACAAGCTTCAAAGTGTCCCTTACTATAAATAGCATGGTAAATAAAAAATACAGAAAGAAGACGGACGATAGTTGAGTGGTTGCATGAACAGTAAGCATCTAATTTTGTAGGTCATTCAAATTTATATGACATTGTTAGATTTACTTTGTCCATTGGATAAAATTACTTTTTGAGACAGTTAACAGTAGTGAATGTATATTCACCCGCATTTCCATCTGCTTCTCAATTCTTGACACTAAATATTTGAAAGTTTTACATCATGTCCATCCTTTTAATTCCACATTGTTTTTATTTGGGAAGGGGACAAGTATGTTAAGGAATTACACTACAACTTTTTGCTCTCACATGAGAGGTTCGTTACATAGTAGATAAGAACCCACTACCACGGCATTACATTTTGGAACCTCACGACCATCACCCACCCTATTGTAAAAGTAGGTTCAATATTTTCTATTTTCCTTTGAGTTTGACAAGTATTACTTCATTAAAGCTTCACAACCTTATTTTCACAGTCTCAAAATTGCCAAATTGTCTCAAATTAACGAATAAGGCCTTAAATGACCATGAAGCTTTTGTTGTTCAAATTTAAAAAGCAGAAAAAAAAATATTTCTTTCTCAAACACAAGTAAGAATATTGGGATAATATTTTTATATAAGAATAGGAGAAAGATATCACTTTCTCATTGAATGAGTACATTCTGACAAACTACAAATCTAAACATTTAAAAAGATTGGTTTATCTATTTAAAAACAATTATGTGTAAATTTTTTCCTTGGACCTACTTGACATTTTCTTCAATCCAAGGATGCATCAAAACCTCAGATGCACTTAGACGTTCATTAACATCATATTTCAACATTCTTTGAATGAGATCTTTAGCGCCCTCCGAGATTTTTAGCCCTGAAACACCATCAAATTGTCCATTTTTCTCTAAGATTTTTTTATATGTTTCCTTCAATGTATTTGCCTTGAAAGGAAAGGATCCAATTAAGAGAACATATAATATTACACCAATGCTCCAAATGTCTGCTTTTGGTCCGTGGTGGCCTTCTATGACTTCAGGAGCAATATAGGCTTTACTTCCAACAACATCTGTTAATATTTCACCATCCTTAAAGAATCGAGCAAATCCAAAATCAATAACTTTGAGTGGTGAATCTATGTCTTTTGTTTGAAACAACAAATTTTCAGGCTTCAAGTCTCTATGAACAACACCCAAACCATGGCATGCTTCAATAGCGTAAACAATTTCTTTGATCATTTTTGCAGCTATTCGTTCTTCAAATTTACCACAGGCAAGACAACGATCATAGAGTGTCCCTCCTTCACAATGCTCCATCACTATGTATACATCACTATCATCTTCAAAAATCTCTTTTATGGAAACTATATTTGGATGCTCTTTAAGATTGATTGACTTTAGAATGTCAATTTCACTTTGTAATTCTTCACGTTCTTTTTTTGAAAAGAGGCCATACTTTGATATGCATTTGCATGCATAGTCAAGACCCGTTGCAACTTCAATGCATAAGTATACAGTACCAAACTTGCCACACCCCAATTCCTTGCCTATTGTATAGAGGTCCGTCTTTGTATTTGTCTTCATTTTTGGATTTCAATGATGAACAAAAGTAGACAAGGCAATCAAAGAAAAGAAATGAAAATATGTATTTACTAAAGGAGAAGACTTGACTTTTATAGGACTATTTAGCTTTTACTTTTTATTTACTTTTTATTTAGCTTTTACTTTTTATTTACTTTTTATTTAGCTTTTACTTTTTATTTACTTTTGATTTAGCTTTTATTTTTTATCTAATTTTTATTTAGCTTTTACTTTTGATCTAACTTTCACTTAGCATTTACTTAGATCAAATTTTCACCTAGTTTTTACTTCAATTTAACTTTCACTTAGCTTTTACTTCAAAGTAAGAGGGAAAATTAACTCTAACTACACTAAATAATTGACAAGTAGTTAAAGAAAGCCTATTTCTTTAAAATCCCATGGTGGAATCCAAAAAGCAAGTCCAATTCAGTGAAACCTAAACAATATACTTTTATGAGAAGGAAAATTTAATTAATTTGAAAAGGGAGAAGGAGTAGACTGAGAAGTAGAATGAGAGTTAAGAAATTCATTAGAGTTGTAAAAAAGGTGCAACGACGCTAGCATGTGAGCGTGTGAGCGTGAGCCTAAGAGCGGTGAGCAGGGATTGTATGAGCCTAGAGCCTAGAATTGTAAAATATGATGTAATTTGTAAATATTTTGGTTAAAAAATTAAAAGACTGATTTTTTTCCACCAAAATTGCTATGTCTAGAAAAAAAATGACCTATACCATAGGACCTATGTCCGTGAATTTTATATCTAAAAGCTTGGGAAGTTGGTGCTATTGCATGTTTTGAAATTTATATTACATTCTAAAAGGTTGTTTGAGGGTGGATTGATCAAGTGAGAATACATCTAATTTACAGTGAATTTCTAAAGATAAGAGGAAAACAAATGCAGTGAAAATATTGTAGTATGTAGAGCATTGTGTACATAATAAAATATTCTTTCATTGCAACAAAGAATACATATTGGAATATGAAAATATTACTTTCTTAATCAAATTTAGAGATTTTGAAGAAAATATATTGATACTACGTATCTATTTCATATCATGCTATTATCTACCAACTAACTTGAATACTCGCATGTCTTGATGATTCTGGTAGCAACTAGCACTTGCTTAACTTCATCCAAGCTGAAGGTAGGAGCGTAGATGAATGTGTCTATCAAATTTACACAAATAATGAAAGATATAATAAACGTGTTTGTAGTTTATGTACATGTCACGTTATCCAATGGAAGCCTCATTTATATTTCCATAATGAAGACAAGTACAAGTTCATGGAAAATTGCAAAGTGTAATATTATAAACCTTCTAGTTAGGGTTTGTACCAAACAAAAATATACTTGGGGGGTGCACTTACTTCTACTATAACAAACTACGTGCAAATAAGTGGTTTCTAATAAACTATAATTTCAACCTAAAATTTTGAACATTGTTTAATAATGACTATAGCTTTCTATTGCCAAAATTTCCAACTCAAATAAAATATGAAATGATTTCTAAAAGTGGTTGAAAATGAACTAAAATGGCATGTTTTTCAACTCAAATAATTATAGAGGACACATTTAGATGACCATTGAGTCAATATTCAACTCAAAATGAGCTTTCAATAATGAGTTATTTTTAGAAATTTTTTGTTCATTTTTTAGACTATTTTTTCTTATATAATATAGGGGTGTGAAAGTTATTTTTTAGTTCTACAGTGTATCTTTTTACTTCACAAATTTGTAACTAATTATGATTAACAAATAAAAATATCAATAATTCAAAACATAAACTTTCAAAGTAGAAAAATCTATTTATATTTTGTTTATTTTGTTTTATTTAAAATTCAAAAAGTATATAGGGGATCCAAAGTTTTGTTCACACATGGTTTCTAATGGACACTCTAAATGACCCCCGCAAGAAAATATAATAATAGCACCAAGTCTAGGGTAAGAAAGGAAGTTCTGAAGTTCACACTAATAATATTTGCGGTAACATTCCTTATACTTTCCCATTGATTGCAGTGATTTTTGGTGGATGCCTTACTGCTTTAACAAATTTGCTTACCAAATTGAATGAAGGGGATTCTTTTAACATGTGCCAGTCGATAATAAGTCTACAATATAAGCTCAAATACCCTAGATGAAGTGAATAGACGTCGAGGTGACATTGGTATGTTGGATTGCAGGCAGAACCCAACTTCTTCAATTTACATAGACATTGCAGACACTTAAGGAATTGTGATGATTGAGAAGGTGAGGAAGACGGGAAAATTTGGACAATGCAGGATTACTAATGGTAGTACAAAAGGCAGTAGGATCAGATAAATCCACTATAGATGGCAAAATAACATTTAAAGAAGAACATTGATAAAATGTAATTGGTGTCTCACCTTTAGAATCATTGAATAATTCTATTATTGGTTCTAGGGACTCATGTTTAACAATTTTCACATAAAACAGAATTGTATTATCCAAACATCCACTCCCAAAAGACTCTACTTTACTAAATGTAATAGTGGACATTCAACATTGAACTTATCATAAACGAACATTACTATTTCAATCAAAGCTGATAAAAGCTTAGGCAAGAGACCATAAATTATACAACGTCTTATTGTAAAAAATCAATAGAATCCTTTTTAATTGCTATATGATCTTGACTGCAAAATCAATTCTTTAACAATGTCGGAGTTATTATGGACTTCTTCCTCTACGACGATAGAAGGGAAGAATCAATAGCAAACATGGAGGAGATAGGTAGGCACATGTTCAAAACCTTGACTACCTAATGGTAAAACAAATGGGACCTCATGACTTCTAGGAACAATATTGGCCATAGTAAAGTATTAAAGAAAGTTGTAAGCAAGTGAAAGCATTAGAAAGCAAAAGGAAGCAAGTAATGATCATTGCGAGTGCAAGGGGTGCGAATATAAAGAAAAATGTAAGATCTATAGGGTTTTTGAAAACGATTTTTTTTTTTATCATGGATACAGTAAAATTTAAAATTGGATTGATGATCTAAATGCTTGTTATTACGTATCATATCAAGATTTGATATAGAAGAAAATATATGAAGAATGTCTAAGATAGAGGTGGATAAGGTGACTTACTACATGGCATCAATAAGCAAATTACAAATAATAAATGAATAATAATAAAAAGGGCGTATCAATTTACATTAAACCATGTTAATATTGTTAAAATTGGCAGTGACAAGAGATGATGAGTCATCATTCATTGATAATGCATGACATGTTTGCAATTATAATTGTATATTTAGAGATAACTTTGAAGATCTTGTATTTGATGATGATAAAATGAATAACATATAGAATAAGCCATCACTTACTGATAAAATTAAATTGCAATTTTTTGAAGAGGAGTTATTGAAGTCTCATAAAATATAAGGACTTGTAGAGTGAATTGAAGGAGTATGTAGAGGATGCTAATATTATAACGACTTATTAGTTTATTATTTTAGATGTAAGAATTTTTTTCCTTCATTGTTAGTGTTGGACACTCCAATTGAGGATAAGAAAAAGAAAAAGAAGAAATATAACTTTTGTTATTTGAGTAGAAGGCAATTGTTGAGAGTTAGAATAATTAGACAATTGCTCTGAATCATTGTAGTTGATATGTCAAGCACAACAAGGAATTTGACACATGAAAGTATTATTTCATGTGAAGCAATTGGGAAAGATATTGTGAAGGTTAAATCCATCTCTTGCAGAGCTAAGAAATTCAAACAAAATAGTAAGGAAATAATTACTCCAATTGATATTAACTTTGAATGTATGTGTAAATTTCTGTTAAAGACAAATTTTGAAACTTTATATCATTTTGCGCACTTGGGAAGCAAGATTCCAACGATATATAGCATATAAAAAACGGATGCATATTGAGTCATTTATGACCTCAAAACTAAAATAGCATCTTGAAATTTAGCTTGAAATTTATAGATTTCAAAGATTTTAAGGTACCTTGCTACCCCTAGCCATTGACAGGTGCAATTTTCAGGGTTGCAATTTAGGGCAACAAATGTTAAAACTTAGTCAAACATTGTAGTTCATGTGTTCTTTGCTACCCTCCGCCGTTAGCGACTTCACTTTTAGAGGATGCAACTTTGCTTTTTCGATGAACCTTGCTACCCCCCGCCGTTAACGGTTGCGCTTTTAGAGGATCCAACTTCGCTTCTTCGATGGACCTTGCTACCTCCCACTGTTAACAGCTGCGCTTTTAGAAGATTCAACTTTGCTTCTTTGATGAACCTTACTACCCCCCGCCATTAACGGCTGCACTTTTAGAGGATGCAACTTTGCTTCTTTGATGGACCTTGCTACCCCTCGCCGTTAACAGTTGTGCTTTTAGAGGATCCAACTTTATTTTTTATATGGACCTTGCTACCCCCCGCCGTTAACAGCTGTGCTTTTAGAGGATGCAACTTTGCTTCTTCGATGAACCTTGCTACCCATCACCGTTAACGGCTGTGCTTTTAGAGGATTCAACTTTGTTTTTTTTATGGACCTTACTACCCCCTGCCGTTAACGGCAGGGGGAGGGGAGATGCAACTTTTTTTTATGGACCTTGCTACCCCCCGCCATTAACGGCTACGCTTTCAGAAGATCCAACTTCGCTTCTTCTATGGACCGTGTTACCCCCGCCGTTAACGGCTAGGGTTTTCAAGACCAACTTTTTTTTCCTACATACTATCATAAGTGAAGGACAAGGTTGGCATTTTCATGTTGAATATTTTGGAAATTCAACACTATATTGAAGAAAATTCAAAATGTTCATCACAAAACCTCAAAAATCACTTATTTGGATGTTTGTAAAATTGAAGAAGATAAGATCTTTATACAAATTGGATGGTAGGAGGTGAAGCAACACATGTGGGATATATTAATCGTTAAGATTAGTAGGAGTTCATTCTTCGAATTATCCCATATCCTTTGAAGGTTCATAAGGAACAATGGATTTCATTATAAAAACACCTCTTTACCGACCATCCTCACAAAGTATCATTGTAAAATTTCCTGTAGACTTTCATCAAGAATTTATTTGATTGTACATGGTCTTTGAACATTTCGACTTGTATTAAAAAAATTATTTTTTTACAACAATTTGCTCAATTAATTCTCGCTGAATTCGACAATTTCTTCTCTTCATTTTATTTATTTTTACGCATACTTCAAAATAATTATTTTCCACTAATCTTATCGTTTACCTATAGTAGAATCCATATATTGCATGCTGAAATTTTTCACCTTACTATTAATTTCTTTGGTTTGGGGAACCGCAATTTTTTTTTCTACATGCTAGAATGTAGAGCACATGTTAAAAAATTTCACCTTGCTACCCCCAATTGTTAATGGCTGCACTTCTAGGGACTTAAATTTGCTTGCAATATAAGCTACATTTGATTACTTAGTTTTTAAAAAAAAATTACCTTCTTAAACCAATTAACAGCTACTATGTTAAATTACATTATTAATCTTCATTTGGATGTAATTACATAGATGCTGATACAATGAAATTTAGAATTACTTCAGCCTTTTTCTGAAGATCAATTGGAGTTACAATGCATGGCTTATTTGAAAAAGGAGATCGTGAAGACTTCTTCTTGTCTTGAGTGGTTTACGAGCCAATGTTGCACTTGAGAAAGAATTGGAAAATGATGAAAATCTCAAAGTTTTCTCTGGCAAGATCTTTATGGTGTTGGATGGCAACCACCGTTTGCAAGCATGGTTCATAATTCTGATATTATACTTCATTTAAATTTTTTTATTAGAGCGATTGATCATTGGCATTTGAAAAAGAATTAGAAAATGATGAAAATCTCAAAGTTTTCTGTGGCAAGATCTTTATGGTGTTGGATTGCAACCACCATTTGCAAGCATGGTTCATAATTCTGATATTATACTTCATTTAAGTTCTTTTATTAGAGCGATTGATTCTTCTAATTGTTATATCCTTGCATTAGAAAGTGATACCAAATTCTTTGATAAGGTACAAAAGCCTCCACAGACACCTATTACTGTCTCCAAGATTTTTGATTCTACAATCATATGCAATGGTATGGAGATTGATGATGACTCTCTAATTGAAGATGTCACACTACTTCACAGTTTTTGTGAGAAAGTTTTATTTTTATTTTTACTTTTTCAACAACTTCAATTATAAATTCTATACTTTGTATTTAAATTTGTTACTATATTTTCTGATATATGGTTTATTGTTTGCAGTTCAATGAATCCATTGCCAAGGCAAACCTTGCCTTTTTATCAGCATCCTAGATTTCTTAAAAGTTCCTCTTTCAATCCTCCTAGCCTCCATGTTTGTGCTAAAGATTTAGCATTAGCTTATGCTAATGCTTCATTTGGTTCATCTTTGATGTCTCTATCACCTTATAGATCTCATGATCATAGAGTATATTCATATTTTGAGCTTAGTGTATATGAGTTACACGATATCTAAGTTTATTTTCATGATTTGATATTGTCTTGTTTCTCAAATTGAATTTACCTCTATATGATGTGACAACAATTTCATTCAATGCCTAAAACTTCACCCTATGCCCAAATTGAACAATAAAACATGAGTCTTAAGTCACAATCTACCATTGAACTTTATGAAATTCTAGAAAATGAAATTTAACTTAGAAATCAATTAAACTACTACCATTAAATTAATCATGTCTTCTATTTATTTAAAAATGTTTTTTGTTTAATAAATAAATAAAATTTAAATAAAGATAGTTAAAAAAAGGGGGCATCAATTAGCAATATTAGAATATTAAGGGTTAATACATTTATTTGGTGTATAATATATATCTACTATGTTCATTTTATATTTTTCATGTTCAAGATATTTCTAAAAATTTGAAGCATAGTTAAGAAAATAAAATAAAATAGGTGAACCATTTTCATCCTTTAAATTTATATAAAGGCCCATGGTTCAATGTTTTGGTACAAAATCATTAGTAGCATATTCATTTGTTGTTTAGTCAGAATATAGATCCCTTCATCTAATTCTACGGTCATAGGTCCCTAATGGATTTATAATTTCTAAATAGAAAAAAAAAATTAGAGGCTCACTGGCTCATACGCTCATACGCTCACACGCTCACGCTCTTAGGCTCACATACTAGCATCCCTGCAATGAGTGTAGGGCCAAGGTAGAGGCAATGTAAAAAATAGTATTCATTGTAGGATAAATTGTACATATAGAAAAGTGTTTGATTGTTTTCTAAATTTGATTTGTATAGTATTGGTAGTATGCAAGTAGCTTATTTAATGGCAATATTGATAATGTTAGAAAATTTATTTGTTATAGCCAAAATGGAGATTTCAAGATGTAGATGAAATGATTGTATATGGATGGTGTATGAGTCAAGCCATTAAGACCTACAATAATTACCATTAGTGGTTGTATATTCCAATCTAGGCTTTCAGCATTGGTATTGAATGAATGATATTTAGTGAATTTACGTACCATGGAGTTTGAAAAGAATTTGTCATTGCAATATATGAATTTGATGCATTGAATTTTGCGTAGTTGTGATGGGGTAGTTGGAGGATCATTTTGAAAAAGTGTTGTTTGGAGGTAGAGCATATCACGACATGAGTGGGTGTCTCATGTACAATTCATAGGATTAGCCTATTAGGGATTTAGGATAACAACAAGGTATAATCCAAGGGTGGGGTAGGGTGCTCCAAGGGGGTCTTTGAATTTTTTTGCATTCACAAGTATGAAGCATTTAGATTCTATATGTAATAGTATCAATTATGGAGTTCATGTATTGCTTTGTTATATCTTTGAGGTTTATATGTCTTTGAAGGGCTTTATTGTTTGGAACTTTGGATGGATGCAAAATAAAGGAATGTGTACCTATGTGTCTATTTGTTGTAAACTACAGAGTGTGCATAGGAAGGATGAGTATTGCTTGTGGGCTTGATCTATGTATTGTCCATACCAAAATTTGAGAGGATGAATGATTTGGGCATCTAAAGTAGAAGAATTGGTGTAGAATTGGTTAGATATAAGGAGTTTTTGATGTTTGGATCATTTGTCCATTTTTTAATGCTTGGGAATTGTTGTGTAAGTAATGTGTTAGAAAGAAATCCTAATTTCTGAATGTAGGTATTAAGAAAGTGAATTGGGCATTAAAATAGTGTCCATTGTAGGAAGGGTCAATCATCTCTATAGAAGAAGTAGGGGGTAGTATGGACATGTTTGTAGCGTGGTTTGTAGTCATGCTTTGGGAAACAATGTTCCTTTAAATTTCTTGATTTGGCAAGGTCATAAGCCTTGTCATTTCCTTACATGTTAGTGGAGGCACAAACTTTCTCTCACACAAGAGGAAATATGCTAGACTCTAATTGTTGAATTATAAAGCTAAGGATGATTTTTTTTGGATGGTTTATTTGAGCAGATGGATGTTTGATGAGTGAGTTGATGAGGTAAATGGATTTGAGGTTATCTATAAAAATGTAAGTTGATTTGTCAAGGTTATGTGTATGTAGACGTAGTAGGAGTGTATGGATTGCCTTGATTTTTGCATGTAAGATGTTTTGTAATCCTAGGAACTTGACTGAGAATTCTATCTTGCTTATTACCTTGTAAGTGACATAGTGTATGGTTTCTGAGAGCCTAATAGTGGAACTAGGGTGTCTTCTCTTCATGGTATAAATGAGCCATATGGAACTAGGTGGATCAAGTGGTATCACTAGAAGAAAAAGACGTTGGAATCCCTAAAAACACGTGGGCTGAATTTTGTTGAGTTCCCGTTTCCAAACACAGTCCAAATGCAAAAAAATGCAGAAAAAGCAGTTTTATGCTTTTTTCTACGTTTGGATTGCGTTTTTTCTGTGTTTGGAAACAGGAACTCAACAAAATTCAGCCCACGCATTTTTAGGGATTCCAACGTCTTTTTCTTCTAGTGTATGTAGTGTAGGATATGTTGATTGTACTGTGTCATAACCATTCAAGTCTAGTTTTAGTAGTGATAGAGGTTAAAAATTGTTTGATTGAGTCATATATGTGTACTTGTTTTTTTTATGTGGATTGTTGGGTATTTTGTGAAGATATTTCTATCCAAGTTACATTCATTTAGTGATATTTGTATAAGGGGAGAGGGAGTAGTGGTTTGATGTAGCAAATGGTTAGATGTAGCAAATGTCATTGAGTTGTTTTTTGTAGAAATATATGTTCAACTCAGTAGATATATGTTAGTTTTGTCATTGTTTATAGTATTACTATAAGAGGTGTTGATAAGAGGTATTTGATCCCAAATACATTGACAATATCACACCTCCAACAACTCTTTTTTTCCTCCTATACAATTTTGCAAACTAGGAACCACCTTAGCAATTATACAATGATGGTCAATTTCGTTAAAATGGCGGTATTCCATTAAAATGGCACAAAATGAAACCATTGAAAGAATGAAAACAATGGAAAGATTATCCGAGGGGAATGGAAATGTGTGAACTAGGAGTGATTTGAATGTGCTAGGCATAAAATTGGCACATGTATGACCCTATTGTAGCACACTTATTCTCTTTTGTAGAAGATATTCCATTGAAATGGCGTGCAGAATACCGCCATTTTAACGAAATTGACCACAATGACCAAATTATCCACCCAATCCACTCCATCATCAACCAAAAATTCAATAGACCAATCAACCAACTCCAAATCATTCAAATGTCAACCAAATATAAATGTGGATGGCCCATTTTTTGACACAAATCATAATGCTTCAAACTATTATCTATACTTGTTACATTAATACTAAAAACAACAACAAAACTAATACATATCTACTTAGTTGAACATGTATTTCCATCAAATCACCACTTAGCCTCTCCTTTATACAAATATCACTAAATGAATGTAACTCAAATAGAAACATCCTCATGAAATATCCAACAATCTACATAAAAAAAAGCACACATATCTTAAGCATTTGGACAATTTTTAACCTCTATCATTACTAAAACTAGACTTGGATGGTTATGGCAACAATACAACCAACATACCCAATTCTACATACCACTTGAACCACCTAGAATTTGATTTAACGCATTTGAACTTCAGTTCATGCTTATGTGCATTGTGTTTGTATTTAGGTCCCAAAGCTCTTGGAAATTCAAATCCAAGAAATTTGTTAGGGTTTAGACTTTTCAAATTGATCATGTCTGTTGTGTGCATAAATGATGGTAGGCTGTCTTTTGAGTGGATAGTGAGGAACAAGTTCCAGATCAAATTATTTTTCAAAACCCCTCATTTTATTTTGGGTTTTTTTGAAAAATATCTATATATGCACGGTATACGTATAGTATCATAGTATTCGTATCAGGATCAACAGCATGGAAGGTTTTTTTTTTAATTTTTTTTCAAAAACGATCAATGGCTACTAATTTTTTTTGGGGGGGGGGAATTAATTGAGCAGGAAGTGTTCCTCTCTTTTCAGGGGATAGTAACTAGTTGCCTTCTTTGCGGGAAGGAAAGTGCCTCAAAATTGTGTTATCAAAGTTGCCGGTAGCAAGTTAGGTACCTCTTTGTTGAATTCAGTTTTCGCGGTTATTTTAAAATTTATCAAATATTCTTGAAAATAATTTCTAAATTTATCAAACCAATTTTAACAATACAAAATAAACAAAGCTGAACTTATCAAACTTTTGATAACACAATTTTGAGGCACTTTCCTTCCCGCAAAGAAGGCAACTAGTTACAATAACACTTGAATATAAGTTGGAAGTCAAAATGTATTCACACCAATTTGACTAAGTTAGTAGCTAGAGTCCAACATTATAAATTCAACCTAAAAGAGAAGCCCCATTTTACATATGTGACATAGAAGGTGCATGAATTGAGGCATATAATAGTGACAAAAGCTTGTAATCACGTTGATTGAGATCCACTAAGGTAAACCTATGACAAGCAAAATGGGTGTTTTGTTATGTTGTCATTAGCAAAAAAAATCAGGTTTTTGTCCATACAAAGATAAATGTTAGAAATGAAGGAATCAATTGAAATTTTATTTTTTAGACAAAATATGAATTTTTTATGAATTTTTGAAGTGTGCTACCCAATTGGTCCAAAAGAGTCTTTAGACTACCTCAAATAAATAAAAAGTGTTTCCATAATGGTCATCTTACTACCTAAAGCAATTTCAACATTTTCTAACATAGCTACAAGATTTCTTCACATGGCCATGACATGAAGGAATAACAAAATAACTTTTTATAATGAGTTTACACTAGGAAAGTGTAAGTATCCTATCACAGTCACTAATAACTCCACGACCATCTCCCAAGGCATGGATTATGACCACAAATCAACCTAATGTAGTCCTAGACCCATTTATTAGAAAAAATCTATCATGGATTGATATAAGATTCTAATGGGTAGTTGTCATGGGAATTTCGCTTGTGAAAGGCAAGTTTACTTTAACTCATGGCACTTCCAATCTGGATCATTATTACACTTTGTATGTATCTCAAAAGCTACAAATTGACATCTCTAAGCATGATAAGGTTTAGATATTAAAGTAACATTCAATCAAATGAATTATAATCCAATGGAGTAACTTAAGTCTTGCCACATTTGTATTCTAGGAGTCAAATACGATATGGTTCAATTCTGTGAACCTCAAAGTATTATTAATGTCACATCTCTCTTTATGGTTACATATGAAGATGACACTCTTTTTGGAGTGAGAACTTTGGATGCAAGTGTACAAATAATAAATATAGGGGGTAATTTTAAACTCTGGGTTATATGCTCACACGACAGGTACTCATTCCGAAACACAATCCCTTGCATGATAACATTGCTGGAGATTAAAGACCTCGAACCCTTCGGAACAACTAGTCCCTTGGCTTCAAATTGCAAAACTCGTAAACCTTGTTAAATGGGGAGAAGATCAAGACTGAAAACTAGAGTTGATACAAGTGTCAAGAAGATGAAAAAGCGCACATAATCAATGTGTCAGAAACTCATTCAGGGAACAAGAAAATTAGTAATCATTGAGTTCCCTTACGGCATGCTATTGTAGTGGTAATCCAGAAATAGAACTACCGATCTTCCAAGGACTATCATATGCAAGCTTGGAAGACCTCATTGCTATTCACTCGTTTAATTCATCAGCACACTCAATTCTGGAGCTCACTCACAAGAGCTCCAGAAGATGGGTTTATGGGGATGAATGAAATGATATGCACGTCTAGAAAAAATGCTACACGAGGAGCTTCCTTCAAAGAGTCGCACGTCAAGGTAAGAACGTACAGCAAGATATCCGGAAGCAAGCAACCAATTGGGTCCTGCACAAAATCAAAGGTTCTGAGTTCTGGCTTTCTGTACAGTACTGGAGTGACATCAGAGCTTTCAGTACTAAGGGAGTAAACAAGAGAATTAAAAACAAGTTAGCAAAAAAATAAGGGTGCCAACTTTAATATTTAGAAATAAATTTAGGGTTTCATGGAACAGCAACAAAAAAGTCAACTATTACCACTTAATAGAAAACACGCAAGCACCAAACCTTAGAACCCAAAAACACGAGATGGTGAAGAATCTACAATAACTTACAATGTCAGTTGGACAAAAGATAGTCTCCATGTTGATCACTAATGATGCGAGCTTCTCGTTTCACCAGTTAGCATGCTGCCATTTAGCGCCCTTGCTCTTGTCAGCTTCCATACTGCCTGGAGATTCTCTTCAATCTCTTGTTGTTCACTACTTTGAAAACCATTAGTCTCTTTGAAATCTGTGCACTATTAGTTAAGGAAAGCCCAGGGCCTGCAATGTGCAGATATGTAAAAAACCCATCGTTACCGAAACCATTTGCCTATTCGGGAAGTACCTTCTTGTAGTGCCATCCAAAAGGTCTCCACAAGAAAAGATTCATATAAACAAAAGTGCCTAGCGTTCCAGGAGAAACACCTCATTCCCGATGATTTGCTAGTAGCCGTGAGTTCGCTCACTGCTACACGGGGGGAAAGCACAAAACTCTATGGTGAAAGACCACTTCTGCTGTACTCAATAGGGCCAGAAAAAAAATCCCTTTGAGATCAGGAAACTTGATGGTTCTCTTCCACATGGAAACAAGGCAACTGGAAAATTGTGATCCAATAAATATCTTCCAATGAAGATTTAAATCTCATTCTGTATCTGCATTGAACATGGCTTCTGCATGCCGTTGTGCTGTGCCTGCACCCTCCATGTAATACTCGTCTTCAGATCCCAAGCTTTCTTGCGATTGCAAATGGGTATCGCGGTCCCAGGATGCCTGTGTGTTTATCCCCTCCCACCCCATAGGATGACCAGAATCTATTCCAGGTGGTAGAGTAATAAACGGCAAATCCCCATCATCTTGTCTTGAGAGGCCATTACCCAACACCCGCGGACTTGTCAGCGAACTGCTTTTATTGTAAACCAGTTCTGTTCGGCCAACTGAGTAAATTGCAGAATTGTCAATGCCATCGGGAGAGTGCAAGTCCATAAGACCTGTCCCAGAAGGATCATCGGCCCCACTGGGTGACCCAGTTTCATATGCTGCTGCACAATGTTCCGAGTTGTCAGCATTATCCTTCTTAGGTTTTTTCCAGCGCTTGGTCGAGGAAGTGCCATCATCCTCAAAATCTTCTTCTTCCCTTTCTGTATGAAGATATACCCACAACTTACGATCACCATCAAAGCGAACACAAGGGTCTCGCTCATAATGCAGCCGGTCTAGAGCTCCGCTGACCACCTGATTCACCTGTCAAGAAAATCCCATAGCAACATCAGTAAACCACTCTGAATGGCAAGGTGGAATACCAAACGCTATGATTAGAAGTTATCGGAAATCAGACTGAAAATTGATAAAAACATACACTTGCATGGCTTTGCTACATTGATTGCGTGAGGTTTGAACAGACGAAAGCCCAAGAGTGACATTTATTGATCCACAGATAAAACATTTCTAGGCAACTTGATTTAAGATAGAAACAGGATGGAGACATGATCTTAATTACTGCCACCAAACTAGCCAAACTTGGACCAACCTGTGCATCAGAAACATCCTCCATGATGAACTGTGAGTCTCGAATTAGAGCACAGACGTCAGCACGAGTGCCAATACTTCCAGGTAAACGAGCTGCTGCATCTCTCACTAAACACAAAATTGTCACATGAGGTGGTCTATCCGGCTTCAGCATGAAGTGATCCCTGGCCTTCGAGGTGGGCTTTCCACCTCCTCTCCTCAACGGAGCAACAACAGATTTCCCTCCATCTGCTGTCGTGTAAGCAAAAGCCCGATCAGGTAACGAGTATCGGACAAGTTCTTGTCGACGGAAGTAAGTACGCATGTCCTCTGAGCTTGGTGCAATGGTCATTAGACTCTTCTGAGCTCTAAGGTCTCGAAACCGCTCCTTCTCATCAACAGGAACAGGCATGAGTGGAGGTGGTGGTAGAGGAAGTTGATCGATCTGCTGAAGTGTTTCCTGGCCATGCTTTAGCCAACTTGCAAACATGTCTTCCAATTTCAGCAAAGATTTCTGTGGTATACCCCAAGCCTCAGCAGTCACCTGCACCTCTACCACATCCTGTTCCAAAATAATAAAAACAACCATTCAGGCAGTATGGACACACTGAAATCCAACCATCTCCTGCTCTTAATTAGTTCAGTTTCTGAGCGCAGTTCAATTATATTGGAACAGCTTAGCCAATGAGATCACTACACTTTGAAAATACATTCACACACTTGCTCACTCACTAGACATGTTTGACAGGAATCAATCTGATCACCGTACGATAGAAGTACACCTGATTTCAACCACAATCGAATATGATGAAAGGAGAAAGTGTTACATAATCAAATAAGCCTAGCATTGCTCGACACAGAAAAGTCAAAAAAGTCTGATTTCATGACGGCTGAAAGCATAGAAAACTGCCATCCCTAGCTCGACTTCATACATGGAAGGCATAAATAAGAACATGCATACATACCTGAGAAGAAGAAGAAGCTACAGGAATAGGGGCTGGTCCAATCCACGACCATGTCCTCGTTTCTTTGTCAAAACAGACCAGCGGCTTCCAACCTTTCGTACCTGCTGGCGCCACTTTACTCCCCATTATTTTTAGTGCTCCTCGCACAAGATCCTGATGGTTCCGAGCGAATATTAATAAAAATGGGCATAGAACCAAATGATAATTGGAACTCCAAGGAAAAAGCAACCAGACGCTGTCGACAAAGGCAGGTCCACAGCTCATACACTTTCCAGTATGACAAAATTAGAACCCCATCCAATGAAGACGCAAAATCACCCAGATACATATGCAACTGGTACCAACATCTTATTATCAAAGTATGCTACCCTGCATATTAGGACTGGTGCATACCTGTAAAGACTCCACTGTTTCTAAAATTCGATGATCCCCAGGGTTTTCGCGCACTCTTCTCACAAGTTCACTGAACGACACACCACGATATGAGAGAGGTCTCTGCTCTCCATCCACTTGATTGCTGTCACCCCTCTCCACACCTGAAGCCCCAGGTGCGTGATCACTGTGACTCAACAGACTTCCCTCAGACGTGGCATACGGAAGGTCGAAATCTAATCTTTCACGAGCATACGGTGCCCTGTCATGATGGTCGTGGAATTCAGACATTCCATCCCCATAGTTGGTGATCAACGCCGTGCGTACAGCAGACAATAGGTGCAAGACAGAGAAGGGAAATGTGGAAGCAAGTGTAGGGATAGCAATTGGCGCAGGTTTCTTTGATGACTTGGTTGCACTTCCGGGTGTCTTCTCAGGAGGCGAACCTACGAAAGAAAACATCATACTAAGAGTAAATTCCACATTAGTAACTCATTCAGTTAAATCTAACGAATATTTCTTGCAAACCAAAATACTGCAGTAGTACTCGAAGATCAGCAACACACTCACGATTCAAACCAAGGAGTCGCTCGCTTAGTCAAACAACATAAATCCTGAACTTCCACGAGGTGAAGGATATTCGTGATCTTTGTTGAGCATACTATTTCGAACAAAGAACCTTAACAGCATATCAAGGTCAGTATCATGGTCAACTTGTCTCAAGATACTGTGCTTTTGCACAGCAAGTTGCAAAATGTAGAATCAACTTACCAGCATGAGGGGACGACATCCCAGGAGACGTCATCAACACCTCCGCTTTAGGCTTCTTCTTAGTTCTCTTTTTTGGCTTTACTTCTACCTCTTCCTTGACCTCGTCAACTTGATCTTCATCGACAGGGAGATCAAAGGGCTTCTCATCAACTTCATCACTTGGTCTAAAATCATCTTCAACAGCTCGATTCTCCTCCACAACAATCACCTCTGGCTCTTTTGTGATCTCCTCTATTTTCTTCTTCCGATGGGGCTTTTTCTTCGGTTCTCCCGATCTTTTTCCTTTCTCTACATGTGGCTTCGCACCCTCAAAAGGCAATAGATCATTTGCGAATGCTTCAGGCATTTCCAGGGGTTGGTCTCTCAATTCCCGTGACTGCTTCTTCTTTTTCTTCTTCACGATAACTTCGCTTTCCCTTGTCCCACCTCCAATATCTACCACCTTGCGTTTCTTGCTCTCGCCTGATGATTTATGTTTCGACTTCTTCTCTTCAAAGGTTTCCCGCAACGGAATATAAGGATCTAATGAAGATGTAATTACCTCTGCTTCAAAAGGTAAATAATTCTCTTCTTCGAATTCATACTCCACTACGTCATTCGCTTCTTCTCTCTTTATTTCTGCCGCTGGCGCTTTCCCTTTCACAGCGAGCGAGGCAGTTTTTTTCAATACGCTCTTACCCTTGGGCATCAGTTTTAAAACTCCTTTCGGTCTAGGTTTACTCACCCGCACCGGTTCCTCCTGCTCCACTCTTTCTACCTTATCAATGTCAACTATTCTCTTCGATGGAGCCTCTGGGCGATCCTTCATTAATGTCTTGATTTTAAGTACCCCTTTTGATCCAGTTGCAGGTTCTAAGACAACCGGTTTCTTCTTCGAGGGTCCCAGAGCTCCTACTTCACTCCTGCCTTTGAGCAAGAATTTCCCTTTTTTTGGCAGCTCAATAGCCTTCATCTTGAGGGGACCCTCTGAAACAATTCTTCTCTGAGGAGCAGCCTCAACGCTGGCCTTGACCCTTCTTACGGTTCCAGGCTTACGAACCACGCGTTTAGGCTTAGGCAAAGGAAGCGGTTCAGTCTGAAACCTATCCCAGATTTCTAACCTCTCATCTATGTCAGCATCAGGACAATTCTCCCATTGCTTTTGCATTTCCACGAAAAGGCTAACCATGTGATTGTGATATCTTCGCAGTACATGATAATGCTCCTTTCGCTGCAAGTATTTTAGACCTTCCCGGTATCGTGACACACGCGGATGACACAAGCCTCCCTTTAGTCTATCAAACAGATCAGCCATCGGGCTAGTGAAATGAAATATCTCCCCTCCCAGCAAGTCTCGGATGGTGTCTTTAAAAACCTCTTCATCTTCGACAGGCGGCAGATGCAAGGCAAGTGACTCTCGCTCCTCCTCTATCAAACCAAAATGACACTTAATTTCAAACGATCATAAAAAGTTTCAAATTGAAAATGTCATGAAAGAAATTCGAAAAGAAGAATACCCGTACGCACAGATCGGGTTCAACCCTCTGTTGTCAAAATTCAATTTCCAAATCACATTTCAAGAGGTTACAACCATTCACAAGACTCTTTGGCCAAAGACAATTAATTTATGCCGAATCTGACGCACACGTAGGGTAGTCGTAATCAACCGAAAGCATTGACAAAAGCAAAAGAACGACCAAAACTAAAGTTCGTAACTGCATCGGCCAAACTGCAGCGCCGATTTGCACATGAATTACATTGGCATCAAAGATTCACATTCTCAATACAACAAATCAAACGCTTGCAAATTCCCTCTCGAAACACTTCCAGACTCAGAACTGCGCATGGAATTGGATGTGTAAAAAATATGAAAAACAACGACCAATGATTGCGAACCTGTTAAGCAATAATTCCACGTATTCAGAGAAAGGACGCCTTTCAAGCTTGGAAGATTAAATAACTCCGACGGCACGGTACACAAATCATCACCAATTTGGCAGACCTCGCTCCCTCTCTCCGTGACTTCATCCTCCGATCCTTCGGACTCTCCACCACCGCCTCCTCCTCGTGCATTTCTCGGCCGCGGTCGTGCAGGCGGATTGTCATCCGTGGAAGATCCGGACATGGTGTTCCCTCGACTAGCTCGCGACGCACCCGCAATCATGGCCATCGCTCCCTCGCGCGCGCGCGCACGCGCCTGTTTTATTCATTCACAAAGGTAAGCACAGAATCACAAAGAATTTCAACAACAGGATTGTTAAGCATTTTGAAAAAACAAAATGAACTAAAAGCAATATTAGACTGATAATTCATAGCATAAATAAAGTTACCGCAATCCTTCCGCCTTCTTCACCGCAACGTGTCACGTCGCCAATCTGCTCAATACAAACCTACGCATCGTCCTCCGACATCGTCACCACCCGCAATCAAACACTTTCCGATCTGCGAATTCCCCGACCGAAGGAAAGTAGAACCACAGCAAACGCTTCGTCCTCCGCCCGTCGACCACACAGAAATCTGCGGGCGCATCCAGCAGCGTGAGCAAGGTAGGGTTTGAAGCTCCATAGCCATAGCCACGGTGATGGCAAGCCTTCCTTCCCTGCCACGGCTAAAGGTGCCCCTTCCTCTAACCCTAACAAACCCACCTCCTTCTCAAGTCTGCCACTTCTGCAACAACCTCGTCACACTTGAGTTCACACCTTTGGAGAGGGCTCACATCCAGACCTCTTTAATATCACCGTCTCTAGTCTCTCACCAAATGGACTCGTGGAAGTTATGATGTCCAATATTTTAATTCTGTTTACAACTCAATTCCAAACTCTATGAAATTATTCTAGTTCCACCCTTTTTGTATCTTTTTTTTTATCAAAGTTAAAATGAAATATGAAAACATAGAAATGAATGAGAAATAAGGTAATTCTAAAATTTTATTAGATGGTATGATCTAAAACCCTTAGTCAATTAGTCAGACCCTTTCTTCAATGACATTTTGCAAGATGCTAAATCCATCCCATAAAGTGGGCCCAGCAAGTTTTTTGAGGTAAAAGTAAAATCTTAACTCCTATTTTGCGTGACCTCTTCTAGCTAATTTGGAGTCTTTGATTGCAAATATGAATTCAAATTTTTTGTGTGAAAAATAAGAAATTCCTACGTTTTCTTCTAAAGTAAAATTCCTACATTTTTCACCTTGCTAGGTCCACTTTGTGGAACGGGTTTAGCGTCTTGCTGACATTTTGGGATAATTTGGCACACTATCTTTATCATTGCTTCAAGAACCATGCTTCACATGCAAATTTTTTGAGATGTAATATAACGATCTGTCTTAACTAATTAAGGAAAGTACATATTACATGAAATTGATTGTTCAAATTGAGCTTTGCATTAAAGAAAAAATTGCGTCAAAAAAATATGGGATGGATAAACAACTTACAATTGTTTATAAGCCATTGGTCAAATAGTGTTTGATCATAGATTTTGTAGAACCAATACTCTTCGCTCCTATATACTAATATTTTGGTATGTTTCAAGATGTCTACTATATAAATTCACAAAAATTATGTTTTTGCATGTAATTTTTTGCACTAAGATTTTTCTTTCTATAAAAAATATGCGATGTGATATTACATAGTACATTTGTCTTCACTCTAGCCCCCCAAGCATTTGATCGCTAGCAGTCTCAACATCCTCCTTTATAAAATGAATAAATTCAAATATCATCCAAAGACTTTTTAAAGACTAATTTTTATCATCCATCCAATTTTAAAAACTTTCATGTTAGTTTTTTAAAATTATACTATAATACTGCAATATTAATTTAAAATTCAAACATTTTCACCTCATAAACATAGTTCAATTTCCAATTCAAAAATGGTTCTTTACTTCAATAAATATATAATACAAAAAAACTTTAACCTTGTAAGAATGCTACAAACCAGAGTGTTTTGATGGATGACAAAAAATCCTTCTATGCAAGATAGAAGTGCATATGTTCATCCTTGGAGTTTTGTGCGAAAAGGTCTTGCATAATAGTTTGACTCCCAATTAGTGCTTTTGGTTTTTTTAAGTAGATGATTCACAATGTACTGAGGAAGATGATTTCCACAATGACCAATGAACCTATCTTTACAAGGTTAAATTCCTTCGTATTTAAAATTTTTACAACAATGTTTAATTTAAAATTAATTTTATAAATAATTTAAAATTTTGATTTAAAGTTTAATTTAGAGTTTCATTGGTAAATATGAGTAGGTCAATAGTAAATCCAATCATATAGATTTGGCTTATGGATCATACTTAAATAAATAAAAATTGAAAATCATCACTACCATAGTTGTAGGCAAGTTTGATTAAAAAAAAATAGATTTCTAAAAGTAGATGCCAAAATGTTTGGAATATTTTCTTTGTATATTATGAAAAAAATTGTAAAATAATACTATTTTTAGATTTAATCAAAACCTTCCTTTCCACAAATAATTATATATTTGGTAAGAATGTGCCAACTATGTTCTTTACTTACGGGTTGTTAGTCTACAAAATTTCACTTCATAATTCATCTTCATATTTTTTGGAAATCTACACTATCATTATGATCATAGGCAAAAGAAGTCTACTTGTGCTTTTTCATTGGTGTTTTTGCCTTTAGAAATTGATTGTTTATCTAAGTTTAAGAAGTTGTACTTGATTTTTACCAAAGGCTAGCTAGCTTACAAGTTGTTGAGAGTGTATCTCAATTATAGAACTACTAATGAAAAGTGAATTTATGTTTTTTGAATTGAAAGAGCTAACTCATTTTAACAATTTTGGTCAACTTTGAATATTGTAATTTTGAGATTGTACTATGGAATCTTAATAAAAAATTTAGAACATTGCTCAATGAATTTACTTCAAGATCCTATAGTTCTTCATCGAATTTTATGACAACAAAAAAATTTAATCATATATGTATTTAAAGATCATATTTTTCTATGGATGGTTAAATACCTGAGATTAACGTATATTTTTTTATTTATAATGAATAAATTTTGTCAATAAAAATAATATGTAGATATTGCATATCCATAATTTACATTCTTAATTGTTGTAATTTCAATATACCCCTCAAATTTGAAAAATAATATTTCTTCTAAAATACTTAGAGTTTATTATAGAGTGCCACAATTGTTCTATTACTCGCATCCAGCTTGGTAGGGAAAGTAAGGAGACAGTCCAATGTAGGTTAAGCATGTTAAGGAAGATACTTTTTTCTTACATATTTTGCTCAAATGTCATCAATGCTCCCATCAATACTTTAAATTTGTTTAGTCCAACTTTCTTTATTAATGTAAAATATTGCAGAGATTGTTGTGAAACGATTATACTTATCTTTACATCTAGTTTTGTAGATAAGGTAAATGAACCAAATTGTAATATCAATTTTGCAAAACTTTCTTGTTAAGATTCTTGCCTAAATTATCAATCCTTTAAACTCAAGAGCCTAGGATTGATTTTAGGCCCACTAGATTTTTAAAGGCTTTAAAAATTTATAGTTTATTCATAAGTTGTCCTAAAAACGCATGCAAAAAGAATCTAGAATCTCCTTTGGCCTTCCAACAAGATCGAACAAAATTTAAACAATTTAATAATAGAAACCACACTCTTATGCATATTTGAGCAATTTTAGAAGCACTTACATTAACCCCTAAATGCCCAAGCCTTATCAAGTGTGTTTTGACTATGAAAAAAGAGCATGGGCTTATAGTTATCTCTATTGAAGCAAAATCTAACCGTATGGTTTAAAGAGCTTATTTATTAGTATGCACACCAATTTTGAGTACAAAATTGCTTAAGAGTTGTGAGATTATAACAAGAGAAAAAAATGAATCTTCAAAAATTGACAACAAAATATGTTTTATTATGAAGCATTTGGGAGCATAAAGACAAATATTTAAATGTATATGTTCTATTTTTAGTTTGTTGCCCTTCCCCACAAAGTTTCAAAAATTTGCTCATAAAAGTTTTTTGGGATTGGAGGTGATATGAACAATTACAAATTGTGCTAGCACACTAAAATGCCCTTTCAAGAAACTTAGTATCACTTAAAAAGCTATTAAACTCATTACACAATCCAACTTGCAATTGTTGAGATGCAATTTTTTTTATAAGTATAAATCACAAATAACTCCAAATCAACACTTGCTTATTTAGATTTTTAATGGTGATAATCATAAAAACACTTTACTCTTTCCATTGAGACCATTTACAAAGCAAATGGATAAGTACAAGTTTTTAGATCTCAAATCAAGTGAAATTGCTCAAAGTTGGAAAATGAAGTAAAATTAGCAAGCTTTACTCTTCCACTAATGGACATGTATGGCTTTGGAGACTTCTCAACAATCAAATATGTACCTTTTTCACTGAAAAATGAAAGTTTTCAATAGTTAACCCTAAAAACTACCTAATTTTTTTTTTAAAACGGTCAAACGAATTTAACTACCCACTGCAAAATGAGCTTGAAATTTAAGATCGATCATATATGGTCACCTAGGCAGTTAGGGGTTAATCAATTCAAATTGATAATGTCTAAGTCTCTAAAAATCACGTGGCATGTTGTCAATGATTGAGAGTGCTATCCATATTAACTCTAAAGAACTAGGGTACACTTTGGACAAAAATGTCAGAAATACCCGATTTTCAAGCTCGTTGAGCAAAGCTTGGATGGAAAAGGTTTAAAAAAAATTCATCTATACATAATTGTATTTGGCTACAATACTATGAAAATGTAGGGAGGAAATCCAATTTTTTAGACTTTGTAGATTACATGATTGTATTGTTTGAAGTTAGCACATAGTTTTTTTTAGTGATTGCTTACTATATAATGTTGACTGTATAGTTTTCAAGTTTTAGAAATAGAAGAGGGATTTAGCACAAGCTATCCTAAGCAATTTGCCTTGAATGTCCAAAAAAGTTAGAACAACACACCTTTTCATCCAAGCATCTTGTTTGAAAAAAATGTGTAATTCCAATAAGTAGGTCTATTTCCACACCTTAATTGAGAGGATTGAGTCTGAACCTTCTCCAATTTCTAATTATCCCTTCTCCAACGGCATTATGCAAATTGATTCAATTTCCTCACCTAAACATTTGAAAACTTGGTTGTAACATGTGGTAAGGTGGGTACTCACAAAATCACACCTTGCCTAAAACTGCCATCATCACTAGCTCTAAGGACATCTCCAAAATCAACATGTACGTATGTTGAAGAAACAATTTTAGAACATCTTACTTCTTGAAAAAAACTTTGGCCCTTCATAACTTTTGCATATGATATCCAAATGTCATGTTCTTTGGTGCGTTGAAACCTCGTTTTACTTACCAACAAAAAAATATGAAAATTCAACCAATCTACTATGACTACGACTACGACTAATAAGAATAATAACAATAACAATAACAACAAGTCATAGTAGCCTAAAGTGGCAGTTTTGGGAGTAACTATGAGAAAAAACTTTGACATGTTATAACTTTTGCACATGGTATCCAAATGTCGCATTCTTTGGTGTGTTGAACCTCTTTTCACTTACAAGCAAGAAAATATGAAAATTGAACTAGTCCAATGATAAGAATAACTAGGCACAATAGCCTAAAGTGGCAGTTTTGAGAGTAGCTACCAAGAAAAAACTTTAACCCTTCATAACTTTTGCATACAGTATTCAAATGTCACATTCAATAGTGCGTTGGAACCTCCTTTCACTTGCCAGCAGGAATTTAACCAGTCTAATAGTAATAACTAGGTACAGTAGCCTAAAGTGGCAGTTTTGGGTGTACCCATACTGTCTGTGTCACATCAGCTTGAGTTAAGTCTCAGTGTGTTGTGCCTCCATCAGTTCCAACACAGAGTCCAGGAATGTGTTAAACGTCCATAGTGTCCACACATTCTGTTTTTGTAGTACTGTAATTATAATTTTGAATGACTGGATGGATGAGAGTTTTTGTTTGCATCAGGAAATTGATGGTAACTTAGAGATTGGACTGAAGCCCGTTCCTGCACTGCATGGCAATGATATTAACTTATAGCTGGTGAAGACAGGTGAGCTCAGTTGTACCAACGAGCTAAGATTTGAGCATGTAAGGGAGAACTGCCCATTACCACACAGATTTGCTATATAGGTACTCTAGAGAAGCTATTTGTGAACTCCCATATTTTTCAGAGATAGAAAAGTTTGAGAGAAGTCAATTGCAAAAAGAATGAAGACATTTTGACAAGAAGTGAATATACTGTGCTTTTTCAAAGCTGAAATGTTAACCCCTAAAGGACCAAGGCCTTTTTTTCTACTAGAAAACACTCAAAACTGCCATACCTATAGTAAGGAGTAAAAACAAAATTTAATTGTTTTTTTTCATATCTAACCGTAGGATCTTACACCTAACTAGTATGAGAGTGTGTGGGAAAAATTTCAAAATTTTTGACTGCTCAAATTGCAAGATATCTGTGTTTAAAGTGGAAAAAACAAGTTTTTCAGCACATTGCAGGACTAGATTTTTTGACTTTGAACATTTTTAACTTAAAATTTTTGCACTAAAGAGTTTTGAGCTTTAAATCTTTATAGTGGAGAATTGAGTTGAGAATCTAGGTAAAAAAAAATTCAAAAAAAAAAAATTATCATTCTTAAAAAAATTGTTAAGTAGAAGTAGGTATGAGATAGAAGGAAAATTTAAAATAATCATATATTTTAGATGGAATTAAAATGCACTAATCCCAATGGTGAGATTGTTCTAGCAAGAAAATTAGACAATGCGAAAAAAAATTGAAAAATTTGAAATTTTTTATTCAGAAATGAATGTTACAAGTTATTTTTTTCAAGAAAATGCTCTAACTGCCCGAAAAACAAGAATGTCCATAACTTTCTCATAACATACCCCAAGTGCATTGCCATCATGATAAAGGGTTGTAAAGATTGAGGTAATAGATGGGCCCCATCGATGCAATTGGGAAGATCATGTAGATAACCGAATTGGGTGGATGGTGGTATTAGGTAGTTCTACCTTATAATTAGGTGTTGCTACTTGCAACTAAGCATAGTTATTATTATTAACTATAAATTTATTTTATTGGACTACATTAACTCCTAAAGGACCAAGTTGTGTTTTTTGGCAACATAGCAATTTTGGACAGCTCACTATGAATGCAATTTTCAATTTTTTTCCTCTAAAATTTTCACACAACATGGGGACAAGGTTTTTCTTGAAGGGACAACAATTTTTCATAACTTTTGACTACATGGTTAAAAAGTTGTTGTATGATAACTAGTTTCCTTCTCAACCCATGTAATCTAGGTAGCTAAAAAAAACGCTTTTTTTAAAAACAAAAATTTGAAATTGGTTTTCTAGATTTATATATATATGGAAAGCTTTAAATCATTCTATTTTGATCAATGAGATGAAAGTTACGAGGAGTTTTAGTTTGCGGGCAATTATGGATTCTCTATTCTAAGATAAACTTTGAAGTCTTTTATTTTAACTCAAATTTCAGTGTTTTTTCAAAAAAATAAAATCATAGGATGTAGATTGTTTATTACAACATTACAACCATTTGGATTAGTGTTTTTCAATTACATAAATAAATTGTTAACAATTTAGTAATTTGAATCATTCTCTACTTCTTTCTATTTATTTATTTTTTCGTACATGATGTACAATTCCAATTGATCGAAAAAGTTTCAAGCATATAGCCAAATTGCCTTGAAGAATGAATCCAAAGAAGCAACAACAACATGGACATTTCTTCATACAAATGTGACCTTATGAAGTGCAGGTGCCTTATTTTTCATAGGGACCCAAAAGGATTTTTGTCACTTTAAACATTAATATCTTGTAATCCACATGGTAGAAATTTCTAAAATCTTTTCCACATATTTTCAAACCAACATACTATAAGATCCTATGGTTACATGTGTCTACAAATGTGTTTTTCTCCTAAAATTTGGTACTTGTCCTAGAATTGATAGTTTTGGAGCATTTTTTTGGTGAAAACATACTCAAAGAACTGTAAAGGTTAATTAGCAATTGAAAGAGAATTTCAAGTCACTTTAGCATGCATTATTTGAATACCATATGAATAAGTTATGAATTTTGAGAGTACAACACGAGTAGAAAATCTAATTTTTGTTTTGTTTTGGTCGCGTTGATATGGATCAATTTTTTGTTGATTTTGACACAAATCAACGTGACAAAAACAATAGAAATTTCAAATTTTCTACTAGTGTAATTATCTTTTATTAGGTGTACTAAGTTCCAATAGTAGACTCTCATAAATTTTCATATTCTGACTATATACATCTTTGTGATTTCAACATCTACATTTATTAGATGAGTTTCAACTTTTGTTAAGGGTTGCAAGTTCCCCCTACGTTCCCCTATGTTCTCAAACTTTGGAATCTTTGCCACACATCCTATTGACATGGTCAAGAGATTTCCATATCAACAGGCATTAAAAGAATATTTTTTATTTTTTATTTTTATATTTCAGTAATTTTTTTCCAAACGACATTGGCTTGTTCCCAACAATGGAAACCAGCCTAAAACGGTCCTCCCATCAAGCCCAAACACATCTAATGTTTTTGGTAGTTTTTAGTCCCAATTAGTAGTTTTTTTTCTGGTAGTTTTTTTTTTGGTAGTGTGGATGTAAGTATATACTTTATATCATTGTTTAAAACCTTGGTCATGTCCTTAACATGTTTCAAATTGCCTACTTGAGAGGTTATTCAAGGTTTTCTAATGCTAATATGAGACCTTTAAAAACACATTGGTAGAAAAACTTGAAGCTATCCTAATCGGACTACAAATAATTGCCCCCATTATATAGTTGATTAATCCTTTGAAGCTAGAATTTTTTTTTAAAACATGTTTGCTCACATCTTGTTTGATTGTATTGTTTACCTCAACATCATCAAAATTTGTTAGAAAAAAGGCTATCTTTATTCAAGATTCAAGTACTCCTAACCATTAGATGTATGAGAAGACATTCGGATAAAACACTGTCCTTGAAGTGCACTAATCCTCACCTTGAATATGAACACTACTTACAACAATTAGAAATTGGTATTGCATTTCATGACCTCTTCTAGTTGGTTTTGTATCTCTAACTCCAAATATGCACCATTCTTAACCTAGTTGGATTCAACCCTTTGTCATATATGTGAAATGAAAGTGATCTTTTGCACTACACTTGTGCATGGGGGATTCAACTACATTGCATTGTTTGAAAAAGGTGAATTCGCTAAGACTATGCTAGTCCCTTTGTCAACCTCAACTGCTCACTTTTTTAGGTGATCTATCCCATATTGGGGAAGACAAATAGACAATAGACCCCATGAATTAGGTATAGAATGTTACAGTAGAACTTCTAGAAAGTGAACTTTTGTAAGCCAATAACTTCTCTGAAGTAATATTATTCCTTTTGCCCTTCTATAAAGCAAAAATCTCAGTAATGTGATATTCTCCTCCTGTCCCGGGGCTATTGCCTTATGAAAATTCTACTGTATTTGCAAAGACAAAATTTTCAAATTTGATCATCCATGGTAAATAGTAAGTTTTATACATTTGTGTTTTTACCCGAGGGCTGAAAAAGAGGGGAATCAGGGCTACATCGAAATCAAAGGGCAAGCCCCGTAATTAAAGGATTAATTAACCCCTAAGCACCTAAAAGGAGGCTATGGAACCCCGTGATAATCAATGCCGTTGCCTAGTCGTCCGCTCAAAGCTTAGCTGTCTGTTTGGTTGCCAAAGACTCGGCCCTCCTGCTCGCACCCCCACGACGACCTCCGCTCCTCTGCATCCCAACCTGCTCGCCTGCTTGCGCTCGCCTCGGCACCGCTGGCGTGCCTTGCGCTTCCCCGTCCACCGCACCAAACCTCTTCGGCGACCTCCACGTTCTCCTTGCCCACCTCCGCCTCTCCCCGCCGCCCCAAACCTCGTGACGAATGGTGCCCGGACGCCTCCGCTCGGCTTCAGGGTCGTAGCTGCCGGCCGTTGTGTTCACTCGGTGGAGGTGAGCGCCCTCGCATACATTTGCCGCTGGAGTCGTTTCTAGTTTGATGTGGAGTTAAGGCAGAGCTCAATTTTGACTTTCGATTTTTGGGAGAGGGGAGTGATTTTAGGTTAGGTTACGGGTGGTGTGAGTGGGGTTTTGGTTTCGATTCGGTTGGACAGGGATTTCTTTTCCCTTGACGAGGGTTCGGAAGTGGCGGCGTCATTGCGCATGTTGCCGCAGCTGGGAGTTCACGAAGCGCCTGCACTTTTGGCGCACATTTTGGGGACTCTTTTGAGTTCTTGGTAGGGGTGGTGAATTGGCTTAGGTCGTGGCTTGACGCGTTTCGGTTGGGGGAGGTCTTGGTTTCGTGATTAGTGAATGTTCGCACGCGTTTAATGAAGGGTCGGCAACTTAAATGGGATCTTCGTGTGTGACGATTTTGACCTGGTGTAGTGGCGTTTCCATGTTTTTTTTTCCGGTTTCCGATCTGGGAAGGTTTGTCTGTCTGTGTTTGATGCGGAGGGCACGACCTTTTGGCTCAATTTGAGGGACTGAGGATTTGGTGTTAGCAGAAGTAGCGAAGCTCAGATCTATACTCCGCAGTCTATAGTTCAAGTAAAAATAAATCCTCGGACGTTTCTGCATGGAGCTGAAAGTGGATCTTTTCTGAGTTACTTTGTTCAGGTCTACGTAGTCTTCAACGCATAGTAGCGTTAATGATTTCCCGGATTTGCTAGCTGTTACCCTTCTGTGAAGTAGAGAATGGAACTTTTTGTGTTCAATTTGTTTATGTGACTTGCTGTCAAGCTTTTGACTTTCCGCGCCTCAGATCCTTGTGATGGACTATTTATACGTCTCCAGATGAACGCGTCTTACAGCATCACTGTACTAGGTTACCGACACGTTCTCGATGCAGATTCCTTTCAGCAGTCGAGTGACGACTTGATTTTGGGCGGTTATGCAGTCGGGATCAAACTGTTATTCGGAGCAATGGATATTTTGTAGTGAGTGTTGGCTAGGTTGATCATTCTCATATTTGCGTCGGCTCCTCGGATTGTGCATTTGTCGAGCTTGCACACAATTACGTGATAATTTTACAGACGTGCTTCCAGTTATTTCATTTTGTACTCCCATGTTCTGAAACTTGCTGATTTGAAGTTGAGTGCGCAGGTACTTTTGAAGCCAGGGTTTATCTTGAAGAGGATATGGTCGCAAACATGTGGATCTTTTCAATTGTTTAGTTCGCAACTATCGTTTTCCGGGTTTTACCAGCTGCAAGCGGGAATTTGAGGAATCGATGTTGGCCTTTTGACTCTGGAGTGAATATAACTTGTCATGGGAATGGCAGTTGACATTGCGTTCGACCTTTTACGGAGGGATTGACGACGAAAGGGCTGCATCAAGTATTTGGTAGTGTAGAAGGATGCAGGTTGGACTGCTTGGAACAAAGCAGTGTTTAGAAGGCAGGGGCGTTTGGAGTATGATTTGGATAGAAGGTGGTGCCACAGGGGGCACGACCATTCATCTCTGGTAGGACTCAACAGAGGTAGCTTTTTGAGCAGATGGGGATTATTTGACCGTTTTTACTCAACAGCATTTTTCAATAGCATTTTGAATTTGACTGGAGTTCGTTATCTTCTAGCTTATCGAGCCCTTCAATAGCTTTGTCCTTGGATACGGAGCGTGAAATTGGCTCTCCTCTCAAGAGTCTAGCTTTCATCGGTTAAGCGTTTTTTTTGCTCATGGAAAACAGGTGAAAGAGTATTCCAAGTCTTCAATGTTGGAAAGGTACACTGATGCACCGAGAAGAGTGGAGGTTGGGTGATGCCCCTGACCAGTTCAGCCGCGGATGTGCTTGGTGTTGCGACCTTGGTTCTGGTCCTCCTGCTCATCTGTGCAGGACTAGGATGTATTGCCTACGTCCTATATTTTCGGCGCCGGATTCAGAAGGAACGTCTACCAGCATTACAGGTTCTTCTCTACGGCATATTGCTCATATTTCCAAATCTCCGGATTTCTTCTCTTGAATGCTTTTGTGACGGTAGAGGATACTAGTCGCGTCTGTTTAAGTGTGATTTTTGGGATATCAGAGTAGATCTGTGGAGAGATCATTTTGGGTACAAGAGCCAATCTTTTGAGATTAGGTTCTTATTACTATGAATGAAGTTCTCATGTAATTTTTAAGTGGGAGGTTGTAGATCACTATATGTGACATTAGACAACTCCGTTTCCACGCAATGATCAGTGGCCATAGACATCTAACCAAGTTATGCTTACACCTCTTGCTAATTAATTTATCGAAGAGTATGAATAGGTGAGTTTCTGTAACAAGAGTCAGTTCTGGAGACGGGTCAAGTCCATATCAGTTTTAGTATCCTCTGTCGTATATCTTCTTTTGAAGTTTTCAGTAGCAGTCTCTATGTGGTGGCAACTGGTGCTCTGGATTGATGCAAAATGCTCAGAAGCAATGCTTACTTAGTATTATTTGACTTCAGGACTTCAATGCACTATGGGTAGTTCGCATCATCCTCATAGTGCTGGCGGTATTATGGAGTCTAGTCGAGCTCTTACGCCTCCCTCTACTCCGGCAGCCGAACTGGATATTCCATTCATGGAGCTTCCGAGCTCAAGCCAACGTATGTCGGTTCTATATCCTTTCGTCCCTGGGTTTTCTGGAGCCGTGCTTCTTCCTCACTGCACTTTTCCTGGTGCATGGCTCCCTACGCAAGGCGCCATTCACACCTCGAAGAGCGTGGAATGGCAAAGTGGTGGTTCTCATTCTCATCTGCTGTCTCCCGGTGTTCCTGTTTCAACTTTTCTTTGTTGTCATTAGCCCAAGCATCGGGTTCAAGAAGAGCGGCGGTGTCTACAATTTAGAGACTGAGGGCTATGGTGGCAAAGTTCCATATTACTTCACGCAGGCATTTGTGAACGTGACAATGGATTCCAGGGAGGTTGCTGTGTGTTGTTACCCTTTCCTGAGCACTCTGGTGTTAGCTTCCTTTGGTATACTGTACTCCACATACTTTCTCATACTGGGATGGAGGGTGGTGAGGGTCGTCATCAACAGATATCTACAGAGGAGGTTATATGGTCTTCTGGGAGCACTGCTGCTCCTGCTGCCGCTGCACGTCCTGTTCCTAGGGTTGTCGGTTCTGTCGAAGCCGACGCACGTCCCCTTCGAGTTGCTGAGCTTCTTTGCATTCATCATGGTGTTGCTTTGTACTACGGTTGGCGAGGGCATCCTCGTCATCCGGCCCATTGCGGACGCCTTGGCAGTGGGGTGGGTGGTGTATGCTGCGTCGGAATCTGGCCGGGATACTGACGCACCTGGAGAAGGTCTTGTTTCCTTGTCCGTGTTTGGAAGTGATGATGACGAAGCTTCATTAGTCGGGAGCCGGGCTCTCTTTGCTAAATCTCAGTCTCGAAATCGAAGTCGTGATGCCGAAGATAGTGAATTTGGCTCTGCGAGGAGGAGCTTCTTAAGGCCAACTGGGAGTTTCTCGGATCACAATGGAATTCCTTTCTTAAATCCAGACTCTCCTGCACTTCCTGGGAAACCACTGATCGCTCATCACCACCTCCAAAATCAACAACCGTTCTACCCCTTCTTGTAGGATGGTGGTGGTGATGCAGTTTAGTAGACCCGACCCGTCCAATGTACAATCTTCTACAGTTAATGCAAGATGCTCAACGCTCTTTCATTTTGTCAAAGCGGAAGTGTGAGCTCATTGGACTCGTTTGTAAAGTATATGTCCTGGTCAAGAGCCTGAGGATGTAAAGCTTCAGGATGGTAGGACAAATGTACTCAAGTAAAGCACAGCATTTGGATTGGATACCTTCGATATTGAGTTTTTCTCTGCCGCATCTCTGGTTTCCCTATCAAACTCATGATTTTAGCGTCATCTGAAGTCCGCTGTACAGTACTGTTCACGTTGCGTTGTGGACGACTCTCTGTTTTGGAACTTTGGACAGTTCTGTGCCGTGAATGGGGCGTTCGAAGTAGAATTATGCAATGTCAACTGTACTTCCTTCCCCTCATCTGTTGTTTACTAGTTGGTTTAACGGGACTTGCGTATTAAGAATTTGAATCAATCCGTATGTGGTGTCCATGCTGGGAACCTTTGTGGGAATTGATCTTGTCACCGTCTTTCAATAGATTGTGTTGAGTGAGGGGTATGGTGACAGCCACTTGTCATGTCTTCTTAGGCTAACTTATTGTGGACAATAGGTGGATGGATTACTCATTGAAAAATATTCTATGTTTGTACCTTCTCGTCCATTCATCTCTCTTCCCTCCTTGTGTAGGGATAAGTGCCAAAGCTAACCCTTAAACCCTCATTCCTGGAGGCCTATTTGAGTTCAAAAACATCACTGCTTTTGAAGTGTTGTAGTTCAAAATGTCAACCGTACAATCTTGTAGAGTACATGTTGTAGATGACATGAATCAAATTTGAAGTCATTTGATTGTGTAGATTGAAAGATTATAATATTTTAGTGTTGAAAAAGGATGTTGAAATTTTCCTAAAAACACATTTAGAGGTGAAATTCGATTTCTGAACCTACTCAAATGGGAAAATTTCAAACTATAAAATGATTCAAAATCAGAATACAAATACATTTGTGAAAGAAAATATCATAGAATTAACTCATTGTGTCTGCAAAATGGCTTGCAAATGTCAAAAAAACAGCAAGAAAAGTTTCAAAAAACACCTCTAAGGCTGAACTTCCTCCTACTGAAATGCTTCTCAGTCACTCATTACTTTTTGGATTGAGATGGAATTTTAGCCACATAAACTAGACTAATATGCGCATCTTTTCCAAATTTTTTTATTGGAAATTGACATTGTATGAAGAAGAAACAAGTCGTTGAAGTTCACTGTAATCCAAAAATGTCAGGATTTTGAACTTTGAATTTCTCCCAAACATTCAAAACAATTTGGATTGACATGAAAATATTACCACAATAACTAAACTTCAAGGGAAACATAACACAGAAATTTTATTGAAAACGAACATTGTATGAAGGAGATACAAGCCCCCAAAGTTGAAGCCTTCAAATGCAGAATGGTGAACCCAAATTGAATCTGTGAACTTTGATTGGCTTCCAAGATTTCAGTACATCTTGGATTGATCTGGAAATTTTACCACGTAAACTAGAAGAGAGAGCAAAAAATTCCCAACAAGTTTGATTGAATTTGGACATTGGATGCAAAAGTCACAACACTTTAAGGTGGAGTTGAAACTATGTGAGGACACTTTTCATCCCCTCCAGCGATGAGGGGTTAATAGGTGAGTATGAAACCAGAATGGGTTCCAATGAAAAATCCACATTTATATTGAATAAAATATTCATGCTTGGAAAAAAAAATTGTTTTATTTTTTGGCATTCTTCTTCATCCTTATGTGTACACACATTGAGCTTGTTTCTCCATGACTCCCACATCCTACATGTTGAAATGCTTAAGTAATCACAAGAAGGTACTTCTACCTTAATTGTTCTATAGATCCTTATGTCAACAACATAGTCTAATTCTCAAAAGAGATTAGCGACCTAAAATCAAGTGGAATTATGATAGTTTGTAAATGAGTTAGTATCATTGGTACCCTAAATCCTAAAAAACATCCAAACTAGTGAGAAGGCACCCATTACTAACTGGTGTCCCATCAACAATGAATAGAGTGTTGTATTTCCAACCAAAGCTAGATAGATTTTCATTTTTTCTTTGGAATGCGTGTTTTTCTCCTTTTTCAAGGTTTGGACCAATGAGTTCATGTCACATAAGTGAACAAGAAAATAGGAAGTAATGAGTAGCAAAGTAACTCTTGAATGATTGGAATTGGAAGAGTCTAGACATTCACTATGGATTTGGTGCACTTTTCACCTCCCAAAATTCATAATAATTTTAGTTCAAGTGATTAAATTTTTTGCAATCCCCATCAATTTTGTCAATGCACCTCTGAAAATATTTGCTTTACTTTATACTATTCCAAATCATGTCCAGAATTGCAAATTTGATTAGTTATGGGTGCCTTCACATTATATAGATTGAAGATGAATTAGCTAAGGCAAAGACATGTTGACTCAAAGTACGCTGTAGTGGACGTTCAAGCTCAAAGGCATGGACACTTACCTCTTATGGATTACTTAGATTGGAAGCTCTAGATGTGATTTGTAGTAGACTAAGGTAACTACAAATAATTTTGATTGTTTCTAAAATCCATCACTACAGATCCTTACTTGATATTTTCTCCCATTATTCATGAAAGTATGATTGATTTTTAAAACACTTATCTTCAACACTTTGAAAATTTATAGTTTATTTATATGGTATTTCAAAAATGCATTCCAAGAGAATTTAGAATCTCCTTTTGACTATCAAAAAGAGCCCACAATTTTGTTTTTAATATAATCATGGAAACTATGTTTGGAAAGTGGAATCTCAAATATCATTGTCACTTCTATCATTTTTATGATGTTGAAGCTACATTTGTAGTTTCCTTCTCACAGGCTATTCTATTGATTGCACATTACTTGGTTTTATTAGCTTAGATTCAAACATTCAAATCAACATGCAACACTTATTGAGTCTTGGAAGATTTTATTTTGTAGGGAATGACATTTTTCTAACTTGAAGGATCAACTCCAACGATGCTAGTGTATGAGGATGAAAATACGAGCATATGAGCCTTGAGTATATACATAAGTAGATATTCTACAATCATTGAAGGTGCTTATATCACAAATACCTATAATATAGGTGTATATTCTTTGAGGCTCACATAATAGCAACCCTCCCCTCAAGCTAATTCTATCAAGTTCAAATTGGATACTTAGGGCCTCTTTATACTAGTCACTACAAGTTGGTGTGAATAATTCTCTTGGTTTCAAGCTTGGTTAAGAGCCATCACCAAAAGCCAATATTGTCATTTATTGGTCACCTCCAATCATGTAAAGTAAACTTAGATTGGTCCTTTAGAGGTTGATTTCTTAAATGAAATTCTAAAAATATATATGATAAGTTTATTACTATTTTCTTTTGTTCATCTTCTCTCTCCTCTCCACCTCTCTCGTTCTCAACTCTTAGTAAAATTTCAATAGGTAGGATGCAAAGAAATAAAAGAAGAAACATTAGATAGGATTCAGCCCTTAGGGAGGTCCGTTTCAGGTTGGTTCCTGTTGCTGGGAACTAGCTTGTGTTGTATGGGGAAAAAAAATTAAGAGGAAAAAATTTTAATATTAAAAAAAATTAATTAATTTTAATTTTTAAATATTTGCTAAATATTTGCTAACATGGTCGACTCTCAACTACGTCAGCAACCTACATAGTGGCGTTCCCAAAGTTTGGAAACACAGGGGAATTCGCAGCCTCGTACAAAAAGAAATCATCTAATGCTTATAACCAGCAAAAGTACAAAATTTATTTTAAAAGCTATAGTTAGTAGTATAAAGTGAAAAATACTATGTAAATTAGACCATGCCATTATTTTAGCATGTTTGTATTATGGTATTAGCAATAAAAAAAAGATGTACAAAAGTAGATTCATTCATTACATAAATATTTCAATAAAAATTATTTTTTATAGGAAAACTACAATCACTGCAACAATAATGCATTTTCCATAGTAAAACAGCAATTCAACTATAAAAACAACCTTCCAACAACAAAAATTGAATTTATTATAATAATTACAAAATAGTAATAAACAATTTAAAGAGTGACAAAAATGCCACATTTAACTATTTCTAGACTATTCAATGAATTCTGGACTAAACATCTAGAGATCTCCGAATAATAACATTGTGAGATCTTTCAATGTTTGTATAGATCCCCCGATGTTTAGATTATCTCTTGATGACAAATTTTTTTTCTCCTGATGATCATTATTAATTCTGGACTTTCAAAAGTCTAAAAGTAGTTAAATGTGGCATAAAAATAGACCAATTTGCTTTGATGGGATGGCTCAATCACCCTAAGAAAGCGATGAGAGAACCTTTTGAGATTGTCTTGCTACAAAATCCAAATGACCATAAAACCTTTTTCATTTTTGGATTTATAGGATTCCATGCCATTTAGTCGTCCATTTTAAGCCTTGGTCACTCTTCATTTATAAGTATCAATATAAAGTGAAGTTGAATTGATTCTTTCTTTCCCTCTCATCACAATGCTTTGCCCACACCCCTAGGTTACTAGTGTAAAGAGGCATTTATGGTAACATTTTGCTTTGGAAATTAATGAATATATTAAACAAACAACTATGCTATAAGAGATTGTATCTTTAGAGCAATGCCTTGGTTCTTGAAAAAAATCCTACCCAAGCTTCCTCACATGTAACTTTTGTCAATGCAAAGATTCCTTTTCTTTGGTATAAAGTCAACAATACAACAATTAAAGGCACCTACAAATTTGTCAATCTTTGAAAGAAATTAAAATGGTGCCTTTGTGGAGCTTTTAGGTATCCACTTTTGTTATTTGTAATGATGGAGCATATATTTTAGTATGAGATCTATGTTGAGGGTTGCTATTATGTGAGCTTAGAATTGTGAACCCATGAGTCTTGAAGACTATACACCTATTTATAATATAAGCACCTTCAATGATTGTAGGATATGTACTTATACATATACTCAAGGCTCACATGCTCGCATTTCCATGCTTATACACTAGCATCATTGCTTTTTAAGGGGTAACTATACCACTCCATAATAGTGGGCAAAAATTTTACATTTATTTGTTTCATGAAAAATTTGGTGCAAGTTGAAATAATACAATATTGTATGGATATATAATGGTTAAATATAGTCTTTATAAGCTTATGCCACATTTAACTACTTCTAAACCATTAAGTGAATTTTGGACAAAACATTTGGGGATCTCTGGATCTTTTGTATTCATCTTTCAATGTTTTGTATAGATATCTCTAATGTTTTGCATTATCTCCATATGATATTTTTCTTCTATTATTAATTCTGGACCCTTCGAAAGTGCATAAGTAGTTAATGCAACATACTTCATTTCATTAGTGGATCTCCAAATTTTATTTTATAAAATTTCATGGCTAAAATTGGATTCAAGCAACTCTTTCAAAAAATTGAATGAAATAACATTTTTTCGTCCTTAAAGCCTCTTTGAAATCATCCAAAGGACATGAAACATCTTCTTATGTATTTCAAAATTAAGATCTATTGAATGCTATTGAAATAATATTAGTAGGAATGAGTTAATCATATCACTTAAAGAATGAATGGATGATATAGCATGATATTATTATATCAATATTGGCTTATTTTGTTTAGGTTTTCTTTTGCAATGAAGTAGTATTGAAGGGAAAAACAATTTGCAACCATATATTATATTCAACTATTAGATTCACCAAAAAATAATTCTCAAAAAAGATGCCAAAATTTAAGGAAAATTATTTAGAGATTGATACAAATTGAAAAAGAATATTATTGTTTTTAGCCTTTGTCAAATTTTGATTTCTCCAATTTAATTTAATATTTGGCATGAAATGCCACCCTTGATAACCAAGTATGGTAGTTTCAAATGTCGTAGTAATAAGCGTCAAATATTTTGTATAGGATTACAAAATGGTGTTCTTTTTTAGTTATTAATATGGTTTAGGATTTAGGGTTTTTCATCCCGTTTGATGAAACCTTATGTGAAAAGGTCAAAAATTACCTAGCTATCTTGGATCCAAAGCTGGAACCTCTGCATTTGTGGTCTTGCAAAGGTTCCGTTGTGGTGTGGCTCCACACTCCTATGTGCGTGGGACTATTGATTCTTCATACTAGTAATGTACGATCATGCTATCCGAAGTGAATTTTCTTAGTGTAGGACGGATGGTGAAGAATTTCCATGGCGCATCAAATTTGAACAACCAAGAGTTTACCAGCTGGATATGCCAAAAAATTCAGAATGACTAGGTAAGAGTTCCATGAGATTGTTGATCATCTTTGCAACAATGCTAGGTTTGAATTCCTTCTTTATGGAATTTCTTCATTATGTGCTCCAGAGAATGAATCACTTTTCCTGCTAGTAATTGCATTGATCTGTCTCCAATATGTTAGGCATGTGACTTCGCATCATCTTCACTTGCGCAATCATGTCATGTATTCGTGTTGAGAAATGGATTGCAACGGATCTGTTTTCAAATTTTTTCCTAAGTTCCGGATTGGCATCAATGGACACTAACCTAGGTGGTGAATTTCTTTTCACTAGAAGAAACCCATGTTAAAATCTCTGAAAACACGTCATCTTGTTTTTTGTTGAATTCTCGTTTCAAAACGTAGTCAAAATGCAAAAAATGTAGAAAAACGTTTTTTCTATGTTTTTTTGCGTTTTGACTACGTTTTGAAAAGGGAACTCAATGAAAACAAGGTGACGTGTTTTCAAGGATTTTAACACAATTTTCTTCTAGTATTTAGCCCTAATCAAAGATGGATTTTGTTTTAAAGAGCTCAATTTCTCTTTCATCGTTTTTGCTTTGTGCTTAGGCATCATGGCTTTACTTTACCTGCTATGAAATTGAAATTCTATCTTATGGAATGTGTTGTGTATTTAGCTTCACGGAACTGTGGGTTTTACCATTGCTTGTTCAATTGACACCTCGCTGCTTGGTCTAGCGACATCAATTGGAACTTCAATCATTGTTGTGTTATAGCAATGTGCTATTCTATCTGAATTCACCGGAATGTGCTCTCGAAGTCACTGAACATGAAAACCCATGGTCTATTGAGCCTTAGGATCTTGTGTTTGCCAATTCATAGTGAAAAAACTATGAAATGTAGAACATTGTAATCTCCTTCTTTGCGTATGCCTCTCTTGTCCTCCATCATTCATTTTTCAGAGGTTGGAAAAAGACGGTCAAGGTTGTAGATGTCATTGTTCGTCATTCATCAAAAAAAAAAGAGGGTGGGCCAACATTGACTAAGGAGTACTTGACACGACAGAGTCCTCATGTGGTAAGATCAATACTCTTTTTGTGCATGTCATGTTTTTTTTCCCATTTTCATTGCCTCTACTGGTTACTATGACCATTTTCTAGTCTTCACAGTTCGAAAGAATCGTTGTTGAGCATCCTCTGAATTGGCATGAAAAGAAATCGTTGATACCTTGCTTTGCAAAGTTGAGTTCAAATTTTAATAAAGGAGAGTATGTTAATTACGTTGAAGCTAAATTTTACTTGATTTGATTTGATTTACATGACTTTGCTCTAAGTAACTTTTAGTTGCATTGTTCTTTGAAAGGTGCCCATGCCACATTCCCTCAAGAATGTTATGTTTGCATTGTAATCTACTTGAATGGTATGCTTAAACGTTATGTTTAGACCACTACTCAAGTATTGTAGGCATGATCTTGGCCCTTGTGATAAAGCTCATTTGTATTCCATTATTTGGTAATCACTAAGCTGCACCTCGTAAACTGTTTCGACAAGTGTAGGGATCCATAAATGTTACCCGACAGATTCAAAAAGAGATTTTGGATTGCTACAAGCTCATTGATAGGCTAGGGCGCGGGCTAATGTACTTCGGATCATCGGGGACCAATATTGACCACTCTCATTATCTGAAGGCGAAAAAGTTCGCATATGAAGTAAGCCATGCTATAAGTTTGAAATAAGCATTTGTAGATAAAATAATTGGCATACTAGGTAAGTGCCATATATTGGAAAGATTATTTGCAAAGTTTATTTTAAATGACATACAAAAACTCCAAGATTTGACCATAGTATCATCTAATATTATAAACTTTACATACTAACACCATAAATTAGCTCTAAATTGATTAAGAATGGTATGTTTTTGGAATTGTTTGTTAGGGTTCGATGATTTATGATTCATGACTTTACTATGAAGAATAGATCCTCAAGTTGAAAGAAATGTCTATAAATGGATTGTCTTGGCTTCTGTACTACCTATTGGTCCTTATCGTTCTTGTTAGAATTACTTTCAAGAAATAATCATAAGCGTTCAATATGTGTTGGTGCACGGTATCACTTTTGCTCGCTTGTGATGGCCTCGAGCAATTTACCATTGCCACCAACTTTCATTGAATTTTGTTGAATGACGTCTTCGCACATGGAAGCATTCTAAACCTAGGTTGTGCATATTCAGGTGGCCCTTCTTTTGAAATGCACATTATAGATAGGGGTAGGACTAGGCTTGATGGATGTGGTGATGAAAGGGACGATGGAAGCCAAACATCCTCTTGAAAGTTTCAAAATAGCAAACGAGGGTGATAGTTGGGTCCAAAGCTCTGTCTACCCTTACCTTGTAAACAAAACTTATTTCACCTATCAATTGGTACTTGCACCTATCTCTTATTTTATCATCTGATAAGGTAGAAGATACTATTTGCGTTTAAACGTTTGTAGGAGTGTTATTATTGAAAGATTTTATAGAGCTTTGGATAGACCACATTTGCCTATGAAAGCCAAATCTTTGAAGATTAAAATTTTGGCCACTATATGTGAATTTCTTATGCAATTTCAAAGTGGCCAAGTGGAAGGTTGTAGACAATCCTATTTCCACTCAACAATCAATGGCCATAGACAATTCGCCAAGCCATGTTTATACCACTTGATTATAAGTCCAACCAAGCAAATGATTAGATGAATTAGTATTGTCAATTGTGGTCAATATAGGAGACAAGATTAGGATTTGGTTCCCTCTACTTTAGCTGATAAATTCTTTTTGCAATAGGATCAATATTGTATTAGGTCTAATTTCATGGAGTTTCTATGTGCCAATTTCTTTTCTGCGCAAAAGCTTGGTCTCGTAGAGGTGGGGGTGCGCAACAGCACGTTCGATTATACATCATTTATTTGCTTGCCAAGGGGTATTGGAACCGTAGATGAGGTGTTCGAGATTATTGATCTCATTTAGTTCAACCACGCACATTGGATCTTTCTTCCCGGTTCCATTTTTCGTCTTCAACTATGAGTCTATGACGGCTTCTACACCCAACTGTTGAGGTTCAAGACAACGTGCGAAGATTGGTTGACTATTAGACCGGGCAAGTTTGAAAGCGTTTATTATGTGTGCACCTCAAACTTGGATGCACTAGAATATTTGGTGGACTTCTATAGTGTGGCTAAACATAATTGTGCCTTTCGTCATCATCTTTGGGAAATTTAAAGTTAGGAACACTTGACGTTGTCACTTTTGTTGTTAAGCATAGTGCCTAATATCAGACTAGCCAAATTTTTATATGTTATTGCCAAAAAATGACACAAGATTTCAACTTACTAAAGAAAGTGTTATTTGAATACCCCCTACAGAAGTTATAAAGTACTACAAAGTTTTTTCAATAGATTTTCTATAATTTTTTATTTGACTGTAGGTACATATTGATTACAGTAGGATCAATTATTACAAAGCATCTATTCTAAAACTTGTCCTAATTAATCTAGATATGCATTGCAAATGGCTCAATAGTTGGACTTTGAAGTAGAGTACAAATATATTGTAGTCAAAGTTCTAAATTGTAGACATTGTAGACACTATAAGAGCATGACATGATGTGACAAAATTCTTCCAACCATACAAAAGTTAAATTTTTGGTAAACAAAGATTTCACTATAAGAAACTAGTATTTTTTGACGTCTAAGTAGACGGATTTTGTTGGACATCTAATGTAACAACCTGTGTTTTTATGTCAACAATGACGTCCAATAGATCATGAAGATGTTACATTAGACATCATTGTTGACATAAAAACATGAGTTGTTACATTGGATGTCCAACAAAATCCGTCTACTTAGAGGCAGTTTTCTTATAGTGTTTGCATGATTGATAATTGGATCATGTCTGGTCTTTTGAAGATGGAGGAATTACTTGGGTCTTTGAGCTACTTCACACATTGAGAATGGGAGCAAGGAGAAGTTTGTATGGAGTGCAAGCGGAAGAGGGGAAGACAAAACCAAGACTCACACTACTAACAATGTCTGATTGAAGGTTTTGAGACCCTATTTGGGATTTGGGAGACCTTGGAGATGGGAATTTTCACATGGGTATTGAGGCTTGGAAAGCATTAGATTTCTATTGGAAATTAGTTTTCATTGATACTCTTTGGCTATTCATTTGTAAATCTACTTAAACTATTGATTTGGTAATTTTGGAAAAAAATTTGCAACCAAAAAATGGTTAATTTTCTAATTTTAGAATGATATGATAAAAAAATTCCATTGTGATGTTCTACACTATAATAAACCTATAGAAAGTGATATTTTTTAACCCTAAAACATACCAACGTCCAATTTTTGGAATATGAAAAATTTGTATTCTTGTTTCTTTCTCATTATTGCTTGGATGAAAGTCATCCTAATTTGTGGAGATACTTTATCAATTTATTATCCTATCTAATGGTTGGATTTGGTGTCAGTAAAGTATATATTTTTCTAAAATTACAAATGTGGAAGTATGTCAAGTGGTTGACTAAGTCAAAATTGCATTGACTCTAGTTCAAAACTAGATTTGCAAAAATCAGGTCATAGATTTAAAGAACACCAAAATTTCAAAAAATCATGAATTTCATTTCAAATTCATTCTAAAAAGTTTTATTCACAAAATGATAATGATTTTGTTTGTGATCAAATCAAGAAGGAATTTTTCAAATTTTCCTTTCAAAATTTATAAAAAAAATATTGATGATAGCATTGGTGAATCTATCTGTACTGATGGATCTAAGACTCAAAATCTGCAACTTTCATTCATAAATCAATTCCAAAATATTCTTCCAAATACTACTTTATAATGATTTTTTTCAAATTTTTAATTCCATAGAAGACACTAGACGTTTAGGGGGTAATCATACATTGTATTTGATGTGAATTCTTTCATTTTTTATTAAAAAATTCACAATAATTTCAAATATTAAAAGAAACGTGAAATTGTTTTACTAATAGAAGGCATGTAATTACATCTCTAAAAAATGAATACAAAAAATCATATTCATAGATAGATGCAAAATGGAATTTGAAAATTAGTTATATGGCTGCTTGTCCTTACAAGAATTATAGGTTTTGTAGACTTCAATTGACATGGAGGTTTGTAAACTTGTTATGCTAGTCTTTGAAGGTGTATATTGACTAGTAGTAGGCGTTGAACTATATATTTGTGAATACATAAATTTAAAGATCCAAAATCCATGGTCACAAAGTGGACCTTATAGTACATTCCACTCATTTTTGTAAGTTTCATTGGTTGCCTCAAAAAACTTTCAGGGTCCTCATTTTATAAAAAAATTCCAATCCAAATTTTTACAACCTTTGTTTTGGAAATTATTGTAACCCCACATATTCTCATTAGTTCCCACAAAAAATGGTTCAACTTCCTCAATTCAAGTGACACTAACTTGAAAGATTGTGCTTCAATTTTAGTTGCGTAACTAGAATTCCATTATTTTTGTTATGGCTTCAAAATTCTGTCATTTTGTTCTAATTTCATTTCACTATATTTATCATTGCTTCTTTCTACCATTTCTTTAGTTGTAGCTTCAAATACCCCCCATAGTTGCAAAGTAGACCTTGTATTTGTCTATACAAAAAACCCTCAGGTCATTCCAAAAATAAGCTAAACCAATTCCAACCTAGAGGTCATCATTGAAATTTAACTTGAAGTTCATCATGTAGATCAAAGCATTATTGAGATTGGCACCCCACTTCTAGACAAGTGTAGTTTACTTTTGTGAAAGTGGAGAGCCATTCTTAAAAAATAGTATGTGGTTTACATAGATTTAGTATGAAAAAAAGTCTTAAGTGACTTACATTGGGTGACAATGGCTTACTAATGTCAACCACACATGATTTTTTTTCAGTCATAAGTCTATGAATGATTTATTTTCATCCAATAGTGCTTGAATGTACTCCAATTAGTAGCCTTGTGTGTGAAACCAATTTGAGAATTGTGCCCAATCCTCTTTGTCCCCTTGGACACTCTTATTGCTTGCCTCTCTTGTGTGAAGCAACCCTTAGTTTTAAGAATTGGATAAATTGTGTCTAAACTACCATAGTTTAACTACATGTATAAGCAAACAAATGACTTTGACTTCAATTGTTGAACAAATGTTAGAATTGCTTAAAATTAAGCCAAAAATTTATTTGTCAACTATCATTGTTAATAATTGAGCTTTGAATTTACATTTGTATAAATTTATGTTAAACTTAGATGAAATTCTAGAAGACATCGAATATTGTATATAAAAAATCAATGCCACACATTAAGGTAATTGATCTAAATCTAACAACAATTGTTTTGTATTTTAAAAACACTCATTATTTAATAGTATAAAATCAAGTTGTAGTTAAATTTGGGTGAAGTCCATAAACCAACATTCAAATATAAAGTTATGCAAAAGTTAGAAGTCAAAATTGAATTGGTAGATTTTGTAAAACTATGCCCCAATTTCAATGCACTCACGTTGAACCTTTTGCAAACATCTATTTACTCTTTAGAATTTTTAGGATACACTTTTGATAACATGCTTAGTTTTGAATGATCCTACCTCAAGGTAATGCACCTAAAATTATCCAAGTAAACATTTGAACACGGTTCCTATTATTGAACTATTTAGTTTTTGTTGAAAGGTTTTGGAAGTCAATAGATGATTCTTGATTCTTTTTACATTGCATTTTTTAAGACATTATATGAGCAAACTAGGAATTTTCAAAGAGCTAATATTAAACATATCCAAAATCAAAACTAAATTCTTATGAATGGTGGTTGTACAACCCCTTGGAGTAACCGCACCCAACAAAATGTAGACAACAAGAAAGCGAAGGGTTGCAAAAAAATATGAAAGAAAAACTCACCAAACTTCCCTTGCAATATGTAACCATACCCCCAACATGTCAACACTAAGAAGGAGAATTATTGAGGAAAATGGAAAAGGAGAACAAGAGCAACATGTAGAAGACACTCGATCAGCATTCAAAATGAAAAATGACCAAAATAATTTTTGGTTTACATAGAACTCAAATATCTCACAAAAATAGATCTTATATATGGCAAGCCAATCCACAAATTCTTGCAAATTTAGTGAGCTACATGGAGGACCATAGGAAAAGAAAAAGAGTATAATCTTAGCCCGTCTATGACTTTTTCATTTTGGAAAGAGAACAGTAGGGGGCATCAAAGTTGCATACATTGGTCCGAAATGACCTAAAACTGATAGGAACTTCCTGGTTCAACTCCCTGTGTTGACATTAACATTGCTAGTGCGGTGACTCTTTGTGTTAGTACACAAGGAGGGGGTTGTTCCTCCATTTGTTGCTGATGGGGATACCCAAGGTGTTGCCTTGGCTGTGTTCGTGTCCATCCAACTGTGGCCCTTGAAGGCCGTATGTTAGAAATAAAATAAAAAACAAACTCAAATTCCCAGGCTTGACGCCCGCTGTTGTGGCCAGCAAGTCATGCTCGCATTGCACAAAAGTTGAAGAAATTTGAGAACTTCAGAAGGGTGACGAGGAGGATGGAGAATGAAAGAGAGCGTGAGAGAGGGCACTTCTGCAAGTTGTAAATGTGTTCAGGGCTGCCCAGGCTTGCACTTGAGGAGATCACACAAGGATCACTTGAGGAGATCACATCCCTTCAATCCGCCATGTCTTTTATTTACATGAACGGCGCCACTGACGCTCACGTAATTCGCATAGATCCAGAAATAACACAGCCGGTGGCGACCAAGACTACGTCGGAGGAGTGCAGGATTCGCATGTTATTGAGGATCCGGGGCCTGCAACCCGACGAGTTTTGGTCGGTGGCGGAGCAAGAGTGGGAGAAGAATGTGGACACGATTATCGGATTCATGGAGCGTAGGCAGACTCGTATCAACAGCCTGACGAACGAGATTTACCAGCTGGTGGGATTCTCCGCGGCGTTTCAGGGTTTGCTGTTGACAGCGGTGTCGCAGGCGTCGCGGTTGTCGTGCAAAACCAGGTGGTGGGTGCTGGTGCTGTCCATGTTCGCGACTGTGGTCACCGCCGCTGGCGTGAGGGGGAAGACCAAGGCCATCAGTCGGTGGCAGGTCGCCATGCGACAAGAGGAGCCGTACAAAAAGGTGGAATCATAACCGTTTTCTCCAAACCCTAAAATCCTCAGCAGCAAATTTCTTTGCAGATTTCACCAGATATTATCTTCTGATAGAAATTTGCAATTGGAGGTGCAATTAGAGGTGGAATTGAACCCCCCTGACCCCAAATTCTTTTCAGATTTCACCAGATATCATCTTCTGATAGAAATTTGCAATTGGAGGTGTAATTGAAACCCTCCACTCCCGAAATAATTTCAGATTTCGCCGGATATCGTCTTCTGATCGAAATTTGCAATTGAAGATGCAATTGGAGGTGTGATTGACCCACCCACCCACCCGCGCCCCAGAATTATTTTCAGATTTTACCAGATATGATCTTCTTATAGAAATTTGCAATTGAAGGTGCAAACGGTGGTGGAATTGAAGGGCTCATCAGTCATTTTGGGTTAAGGTGCTTTGATCATGGAGCTTTATCGAATCAGTGACTCTTTGGAAACCCTAACCTCTCCGTTATAAATTCGGAACGACCCAGTAGTGCGTGTGCCATCAAAGTTTGACATTGTAGCGGTGCTGTCCGCTAGGGTTCTAGTGCCGTGAATTCATATTTAATGCACCATGTGCACGTTTAGGGTTGGGTTATTTAATACACTGAGGTTCGTTATTTTACAAGCTTCCCGTGGCGATTAATCATCTTTTTGAATTGGGAAGCTATTGTGTGAACTCACTCTGACCTTATTAATGTCTTGCCATTTGATGCCGTTGCAGTCAGCCATGCGCATGCTCCATGACCTTCGACATAACGGGCCAGAGGGATTCGATTTCAGTCGTGAAGAGCAACAAAGGGAGCGACTCAAAGTGCCGAATGAGGTCACGTGGTTCCAGAAATTAGTGAAAATCGTGAGCGCCGAGTGTTCTTACAATTCAAAGATTTTTTACTGCCTCATCGTATTCGGGGTCCTCTGTGTCTTATCTATGCGATATATCTTGTGTGACTAGTCGGGGGCAACAGCATCCAAGGAGTAGACTAGTCGGTTATATCCTCAACAAGACTACGACAGTGGTCTTGACCTTCGTTCGAATGCATTTTGCTGGAGCTTGCTCTTAGATCTGGGCCATACGATTTGTCCGCCAGTTCGAAGCCCTGCAAGCTTGATACGTTCCCTTAACCGGAGACACAGACTTGGGAATCTTGGATGGTTGTCGTGGAAAGGGAGCCTGCCATTGCTCGGAGAGCTTGTGGTGCAGGTATAATTTGAAGGTTTGAGGAGGATCGAGGACTTGCTAATGCAGGATGGAAAGGAGCAACTGCACATGTCTCAGCAACATGAATGCGCATTGGTACAAAATGAGTATTAGTGGCACTTGCACGTTCCACAACAACATCGACGAAACACTTCCGATTGGGCAGCCGCGACGATGTGCAATCCTGTTTATTGAAATTGGGCTTTGATGGTTCTGCGTGGCTGGGGTGTCTAAGAGTTGACCCTCTGGGATTGGGAGATGCTTGGAAGAAAATATGAAAGCATGACTTGGACTCTGGTTTGGAATTGGCCGCACTTGTGCTCTTTGATATTGTGCGTCTCCACAACAGCATTTCAATTGTGGGGATGGGGAAGGAGGTGACCTGGATCTTGAGGACGTATTGCAGTACTTTGAAGCTGAAATCAGCAGACGAGTAGGCAAGTGAAGGTCGTCACGTTCTACGAAGTTTCGGTAACCGCTTGGAAGATGACTATCTTTATAGTCTAAATAGAGAACTCTGAAACAAACAAGATTCAGGTGGTGGAGAACATAGAAATGTTATTCAACTAACCCTAGAAATTTCGATGAACACGAAATTGGTGCTTGGAGGACACTCTTGACTGTTCATCATCCAAGAAATGAACTTTGGGGTGTTAACTGTAAATGAATAGAATCACAATTGAAAACGATGGAGTGCAAGCTAGGTGTTTCCTTTTATAAGTTGAGAAGACGACGTGAATCTGCCTTGGGCGGAGTGACCTGATGTTCGTCATCTTTCGCAGCAGAATTCTCCTTACAGATTTCTGCATTCACGGGTGCAAGGCCCCGAACACTTTTATATCAATATAAGAGTACCTGAGCATTAATTTATCGTTTGCTGTGGGCGGTTGGTGTTAGTCGCGGCTCCGAAGCTCGTGGAATCCGGAATTTTTGGCTCCCTAATCTCGTGGTAAGAAGCTATCTTCCTCGATGCCACAGGCGCTTGATCAGTGCCACTTGAGTGCAGTATCTCAATGTTTTGATCGTCACGTGTTTTTTTCCTCGGATGCATGCTAGCTTCTAGTCGTTCTTAGCGCTTCATTTCCCACTTGACTGTAGCATGTCAAATGTTCAATTGTCACCTGTTTTCAGTGATCTGTGTTTTTTGCATGCTCGCGTTTGGCACTTGATCTGCCACTTGAGTATAGCATCTCAACATTTCGATCGTCACTTGCTGTATTCGGGGATTTTGTTGTCTGGCTTGTTTGCCATGCCTAGCTTTTGGTGCTCGGTTTGCTACTAGACCGTATCATCTCAACTGTTCAAGTTTTCAAGGATTTTAGTGGTCTGGCTTGTTTGCATGCTCGCTTCTGGAAGCCACAGGCACTTGATCTGCCAATTGAGTGCAGCATCTCAACATTTCGATCATCACCTGTTTTCTTCAGCGATTTAGTGTTCTGGCTAGTTTGCATGCTAGCTTCTAGATGTCATAGATGCTTGACCTTGCACTTGACTATAACATCTCAGCGTTTCGTTGTCTTCAGGGATTCGCGATCTGACTTGTTTTCATGCTTGCTTTTGGATGCCACTTCATGATCCCAGAGGCGATTCAAGCCGTCATAGAGGAATAGCGATGAACGGGTCGAACAGGCTGGAAATGGAAAGACAGAAGAAAATCTTGCGATTGCACTCTTGCACTCTTGCACTCTCGGACACCATCTATTAGGGAGTGTACAAGCTGGCTGCAGAGGAAGGCAATTTCAAGATCGCGCTCCAAAACTGTGAAGGGACCTAGTTTGGGGAGGAAAGAAGAATCGTGTTGTGCCCAATTTGGTAACATACCTGCAATTGTGGAGCAAGAATTGGGAGGTCCGACACTCTTGTTGGGGACATCCTCGTTGTGGAGTTATGCATCCAGGATCGCATCTCTATATCGACGATCTTGTTGATGTCTCCACGGAATTAGGGTTTGATCGGCACGGTGAAACTCTAATTGTGAATAAAGTAGGTACTAAAAGTGCCATTTCAGAAGCACCCTTTGCTCTGTTTGATTGTGGGCATAAGCATTGTTAATCACCCTTTTGAAATTAGCGAGCTCGTGTTGTCTCAGAGGCCCCAATGCTGCCTTGCTGTTGAAGCCTGGTTTGGGGGAGTTCTATCATATATGTGCATCATGGGCTGAACTTCCGGAGAGAGTGCCAATCATGTAGCATTTTTGTTTCTATCCCTCGTCAAATGGTAGGGCACTTCTGTGTTATTTCGTAGGTTGTACATTTAAGGATATGATCGGCTTTATCGAATCACTTCCGGCAACTATTTCTTGTAATTTAAGGATTTATCCCAATGTTGATCAACTGAGCTCTATCGAGAGTTTCTGGTTCTTTTCCAGGTACATATGTTGCTCAGTTGTGCTCTATCGAGAATTTTTGGTTCTTTTCCAGGTACATATGTTGCTCAGTTGTGCTCTATCGAGAATTTTTGGTTCTTTTACATATGGAGTTCAAGTGCCGATCGCAGTTTCTCTATCCATCCCTTGCCCCTGTTCCTGGATTTGTACGTGGAGTCTCGAGTGATTTGCAATCATCTCTCATTGTACTCCTGCGGGCGGATGCACGCTGTCCAGTTTCTGAACTCAGTAAAGCCGAGTTCTTAAGCCGAGTTCTTATGCCAATTTCCATGTTTCAGGTTTGTGAACAAATGGTGAGAGTGAATGTAAAAGCCGTGAGCAGTGTCATTAAGTTAGAGAGGGTTGAGTGTAGCGGATTCATTGGCAAAGGTTTTGAAGGGACAGCGTGAGCGTGACGAACTAATCTCAAACGCTTGAACAGATTCACGAGAAGCTTCTTTTTTTCTGGATGGCTTCTTGGATGGTTGTACGGACACGCAACCAACTCAGGATAATGGTGGTTACGAGATCCACATCGAAGTACGTACATGCCAGCTCTAGAATCACCTGAGGAGCTTATTTATGAGCCTATTGGGACTTATTGTCTCAACCGAATGCCAATTTTTTGTTGCTGCTGCTGGTGGATGACCTTGCCAAACTCGTGACCTTTCCGTTTCTTGCTCGTGCCAGCATTTACTTCCCTTTTTCTAATGCAGCAGGTTGTCCTTTGAGAGCCTCCAGTGGTGCGAGGGGCCGGGTGGTTCCCTTTCAGCACGGTCAAGGCGGTACACGCCAGTACACTCAAACCTTTCAACGTTTTCCATATCCGTTTCCATGACCTGAAATTAATGTGGCTTTCAACGCTTTCCATATCCGTTTCCATGACCTGAATGTGACTTTGATCGTTTCCATGACCTGAATGTGAGTATGCGACTTGGATTGTTGAACTGCCTTTGAAATTCCTTTGAATTGCTCCGATGCTTCAACCTCACTGGGCTTTGGATCAGGCCGGTAAGTTCTTGCTGGCGAGTATATGACGACCCCTTTTTCTCGCAACTGCACGCAAGATTCTCCGAGGTTGCTATCTTCACAAAATCTCTCTGGCTTTGGTTTGAAAGTGGGGTCAAAAGCTTACGAAGGTGCAAAAGGTGTGTATGTGCATTTTACGCTGCATCTTGTTTCCAGTGGAATCGAATTCATGGCCTGTGGAAGCGGATCCTGCAGCAGTCAACTCTGTACGTGCTAGAAAGCTCAACTGCAAAAAATGGCTTCAGTTATTAATGATGGTGCTTCGAAGTCGAACTTGTGACAGCCGAGACTCCAGACTCCAGAAAGTCCAGAGTTTTGTGGCAGTATATTTTAGTGGGAAAGCCCATTACGCAACTTTAAGATGGCAGAAGGGTTTGGTGACCAACTCATCACTTCAAATGTTTTGGGCCTTGAGAATACAAACCAGTCTCATGTGGCAGACAGGCAGTCCCTAGGGAATGACCCGTTGCAGTCTTCAGCACTCTTGCATCTACCCGTGAATAACTTTTTCCAATAAATGAGATTTGGACTATATTAGGTTGAGTTGTTAGTAGCCACAATCAATGTCTTGAATAACTTTTTCTTTTTTCTTTTTTCTTTTTTTTGACACAAATGAAACGAAATTTCATTGCAGAGAGAAAGGAACAACAAAGCCCCAGCCACAGGTGGCCTGGGGAGAGCACAAACAAGGACAGGGACGGAGGAATTGAATAAATTTTTCCAATAAATGAGATTTGGACTATATTTTATTTTATTTTTTTGACACAGATGAAATAAATTTCATTGCAAAAACGATGTGGACTATATTAGGTTGAGTTGTTAGTAGCCACAATCAATGTCTTGGATGGTGATTTGTAACTCCAAAATAAACTTCTACCTTTTGAGTGTAATTTCTACTTTTATGACTACTTTTCTTAGGCCTTCATGTTGTGGCTGAATTAGGAAATATTATGACTACTTTAGGTGAGTAACATGACCACCACGTATACACTTTTTGTTGGTTTGGGGTAGTTTAGAGACTCTTTGGGCCAATTGGACAGCGCGCTTCAAAAATTCATAACATTTGTCAGTATACGAAAAAAATACAATGCCAACAAGGGTGATTTTGCTTGTCATAGGTTGCTTTACCTTATATTTTGGCCCAAGTTGCATTTTGTGATTAGGTTGGTTTACCTTATATTTGAGCCAAAGTCTTGTGAAGTGAAAGGTTGATGAAAACATTGCATTTTGTAATTAGAATATTTTATCATTAAGTTCTCAAAAAGAAGCTTTGTTTCAAACTTTCTATGACGATGGTAAAGAATTTCATTGGAATACTAATCTTTCTTTTACTAAGGTAGGAGGACCATAACCGTCCCTCTAAGTCCCCGTTCTTTAAAGCCTACTTACCTCATCAATGATTGTAATATATATTTTAACAAATACATTACTTGAAGGTTTTATGAGTTTCATATGATGTCAATTTTTGACGTGGTTTTTTAATATTTTTTTTATTAAAATAGAAAGATACATTAGCTTTTTAGAAATATAATTTTTATTTCAATTTTTATACATGCCATGTGCAAAAGTTATACCCTCCTAAAATCAAACTACTTGAGCTTGGAAGGAGGGTTCTGTTTCTTGTAGAATATATTTTTGTCTCCATAGAAAGCTTTGATTCCGAGTTTGATTCATTCCAATTGGATTACTTGTGTGAAAGTTATGAAGCTTCTTGTTTTGTAAGCAATCATAGCATCTTCAATCATAGTATCTTCTTGAGAAAATAACATATTGGATTTGCTTATTAACTCAATTTTCACAATTTAAAAATAAATAAAACATTCTATGTGGTTTAATCTTCTTACTAGAACAATCTCGAGGTTGGATTAGTGTGTTTCAATTCCATCTTGGAACAATTTACAATTTTTTTTTCTTTAAACTCATATTTATTTTTACTTAACAATTTTTTAAAGAATAAAAATCAAAAAAAGGGAGGAAGAGATTTTTTTCCTAGATTTTCAAATCAATTCTCTAACATACAAATTGTTTAATTAAAAAAATTTAGCGCAAAAAATTGAACTTAAAAAGATTCAAAGTCTTATAATCTAGTCCTACAAGGTGCAAAAGAATCCATTTTCTTAACTTTACACACAAATATATTGTTATCTAAGCACTCAAAGTTTTTAAATTTCTTGCACACATTTTTATACTAGTCTAGTGCAAGATCTTATGGTTAGATATGCAAATTTTTGCAAATTTTGCAATGAAAATAGCAATTTTGAGTGGGATTTTTTATGAATAAAAGGCCTTGGGACTTTAGGGATTAAAGAACTTTGAAACAATGAAACTAACTTACCCTATGGCCACGTAGATCATCCAAATAAGCATTCAAGCATATTTTCTATTATCCACATTAAATGTTGGGGTCAGTTTTATTGGGAATAAAAAAAAGATTCCAAATTTTCTTAGCAAGCATTTTTTGAATACTGTATGAATAAATTTTGAATGTTCGTGGTGATAAAAACTAGTACATCCAACAACGCCATGGAGCTCTCATGAATAAAGGTTTCACATTTCAAGCTAAAATATATAGGATTTAGTTTTGAAAGTGGTTAGAGGTTGTGCATTTTAGGCAAGAATATGTTGTATTCAAGTGTAAAAATGCCACATTTAACTATTTTTGGACTTTTGAAAGTCCATAATTAATAATGGTCATTGGGAGAAAAAAATGGTCATCAAGGAATAATCTAAAACATCGGGAGATCTCCCAATGTTTTTATTTGGAGATCTCTAGGTATTTAGTCCAAAATTCATTGAATAGTCCAAAAGTAGTTAAATGTGGCATTTTACTACAATTCATTTTTTACAACTTACAAAGTTACAATGAATAGAGTTGTGGTATTCATAGTCACACTATTCTTCATGGTTGCTAGTATTTCATGAAGAAATTTCAAATTAATTTGGTTATTATATTATGCTCAACAATTTATTTCTACTATTTGCTATAAACTTGTTAGTAAATACAACCATGGAACTCTCCATCCTCAATTTTCAACGTCGTTGAGTAGTGTTGGATATTTGTTTTCTTGGTAAGTAATAGCTTTTCTTGTATATCTATTGTGACAATATGAAAATTCCACAAATTATGTTATAATTTTTGGGTTTTGTTGTATGGGTGATGGGTCATCTTTTGAGTGGTTTAAAACTAGAAGTATGTCTAGTTTAGTGTAGCTCCACAAATACATAATGTTAGAGCCTTGGAAGGTAAGATCAATTATAGGTAAATAGCCATGGTAGGATTGTTATTAGTATTGTCTTGAGGTTGGTCATTTATTTTACATTCACTAAGTTATAGTGTCTTGTGTTTTTTTGACTCATGAAGAGTTTGTATGATTCCCAAATTGTTTCATCATGGCGTTTTATTCTTAGATTGCATATGTTGTTTTCTAGAGATGGTAAAGAAATTGAGGATGTGTATCTATTTTGTGGGTATTATAAAATCTACAATTGATGTTTGGATTTTCTAGTGGGTTAAATAGGTATTTTCTAGCATTTTTCATGTATTGACTAGACCTAAATTTGAGTAATTGGGAGATTTGATCATCTATTATCTTTTAATATTTCCAAAATTTATTGGATTTTGTTTTGTCTTTTTGCCACTCTTTAGCCATTTATATATTTAAGTGAGTTGATCTATTGTTTACCAATTTTTTTCTTCTTTTAAACATTTTTGGAGGTTTTTAATGTGGTCTTTCTATATTTTGAGTACCGAGCTGAGTACATTTGTGGGAATGTCTCTTTGTAACCAGTATGGCCTTGAGTGGGCTTTTCATGTTGTTTTGTGATTCTTTCATTGCCTTCTATTGTTCCTTCTTTTGTTATTTTGTCACATTCTTCATTTTCTTGTATACTTCTAAGCCATTATAGAGATGTGGAAAAAGAAATCTATTCTTCACTTTAACCTTTCCTATAAAGTCGATTCTCCACTAATTTTAAAATTAACTACATATTTGAAAACTCAAAATGGGAGTAAAATGTATTACGATATGAAGTTTAGGCAATTGTACTACCATCTTTTTAATACTAGCCAATTACACTTTTGCACTTGTAATTATCAAAGATTGTGTCATGCTCATCAACATCCAACAACATTGTTTTGGCTCCACACCGTTCTTTAGAACCTGAAAGTGCCTCAAATCAAGTGAGCATCTTGTAGATTGAGATTGGATTAGCATTAAATTGGTTTTCTAAAGCCTTCTAATCATGATTTTAATTTATTATTTCTAAATTTTTTTACTATTATTCCTCTTTGTTTAATAAACCTAAAATTTAGTGCCTTTTGTCTTTCTTTCATAGCTTTTGGAGCATGTAGTTAGTTGTAAAAGTTGGCAAAGTATTGATTATCTAGGAAAGCGTCTCAATGAGGAATGAATCTTTTTGTCCACGACTCTACTTTATATATGTAGGTATATTAGGGCCATTGAAACTAAAGCAATTTGATTTTTTCTACGAGGATTAGTTTATCTAGATGGTTGTTTAGAAGTGTAGAATGTCTACTTTGTATGCTTCATAAGGTAAAGGGAGTTAAGGTTGTCTACATGAATAAAGATAGTTAGTTTTAGTAGTGCTAAATTTTGTTTGATAATATTTGAATATTGGGAAGATTTGTTGTTTGATTAGCCATTTTTTGTATGTAATGTTGTTGGATAATATACATTGCCAATGGTCACAAATGCTAGTGTGTGAACCTAGAAATGTGAGCCTATGAGCTTTGGGCCTAGGTTTAAGTAGGTAACCCTACAACCATGGAAGGTACTTATAACGTAGGTGCTTAGACTCCTAGGCTCATGGGCTGAAGATTCTAGGTTTATATACTAGCAACCCTATATTCTTGTTGAGTCTTTGACATAAATTAAAAGACTAAATATTATCCTAACATCTACTATGTAGGATTACATAACATTTTTATGAATAGAGGTGGTACATTATAAACAAGAATTTGTAGGGGGCTATTTTTGAAAGTGAGACCCTAATACTAGTCAATAATAAGATCCTAAGGCTATAAATTTGTAAAAACTAGATTATTTTATTATTATCAATCCTATATTTTACAATTTTGGGAGTATTTTTTAATTTTTGACCCAAAGAACTTTAGGCGGAATTTTAGAGTAGAGTAGTTACCTTATTAAGCTTATTAGTTTATGTCAATGCAAAACCTCTTCCCCAGTAGGCCAAAACCAATAAATTAAAATAAATTAAAATATTTTTGCTTCTTGTATTGCTTTTTTTTCCCTTGCAGTGAAACTGAATATTAAGTTAAGCTTAACTTACTTATTCATTTGTGTCAAAAGAATAATTCAATTCAATTTTTTTAAATTAAATAATTTGAGGACAGAATTTTTTTGAAAGTGGTATTCCGCCTGTACTTAACTTATTAGTCAACAAGTCAGTTCATAATTTTCTGGCTTCAGTCAGATCATGAGGGCATTTTCCAAGGTGGCACAGACAGTCCAATATGGCCTGCATCACTGCAAATGCAGTGTTTTCTAATTCACTTATTTTGGGCAGTGCAGAAAGCAATATTCCCTGGAGTGATGAAGCTATTTACATCCATGAAAAAGGATGAAACCTAAAATATATGGATGAAAATTTTAAATAAACCCAAAGACTGCACCAAAGTAAAGATATAAATGAAAACTAATGAATTCATCCAAAAGAGTGTACATTCATCCAAAACATAGTGATACCATCCCAAGATTTGGAATCAATTTTAGCCATTTCATCCATTGAAAGATGAAGAATATCTCGTCAAATATTGTCCTATTAAAAAAAAATTGCATCGCTTTCAATTGTCATAAAAATTTGCTTAGAAAAAAAAAATCCATAATCAGCAAGATGGTTGTACAGTCACCTTCAATGAGCTTACACACTTTCTAGTGGACATCCCTCTTGCATTCTACAAGTTGCCCCAACTTCAATTAAGTTAATGGTGATAATTAAACTATAATTGGATCATTGTTTTGATACTACCTGCAATTAATCCCTAAACTCTAAAGGCATTTTTTTCATCGAAAGTCACTCAAAATTGTCATTTCCATTGCAAAGTGCAAAGAACTTTAGAAATTGTTTGTTTCCACATAGGATCTTGCACTAGACTAATATAAGAATGGATGGAAGAAATTTTATAAAATTTGATTGCATGGATTGCCAGATATTTGGGATTTTGCACCTTGCCTTCTTAGATTTGAAGGCTTTGAATTCTTCTTAGCTTAAAATTTTGCACTATACATTTTTATTTTTTATATTGAAGAATTGGAGTTGAAAGTTTTAGAAATCAAATCCCCCCAAAAAGCACTTGCTTTTCATTCTTTAAAAGATTGTTAAGTAGATGTAGGTGCGAGATTGAATGAAGAACCAAATCATTGATAGCTTTGAGATGGAATTGAAAAATCAATGATCCCAATGGTGAGATCATTCTATCAAGCTATCTAAAATTTGATGAATTTTTTTTTCAATTGTAAAAATTGTGTTCAAAATGAATCCTACAAGTTATTCTTTTCAAGAAGATGCTTATTGATAGCCCTTGAAACAAGATTGTCTATAACTTTCTCATCACTAAGACAATGATCCAAATAGAATGAATCAAATCTTTCTATGTAGACAAAAATATTTTATATAAAAAATAAAATTTTGAAAATTTTATTTTGACTTCTGTGAGATTTTTGTTTTGCCCGGCAAACCCTATTTTGGACTTAGGGTGGTATAACTTGGATGTTCTTGAAAACATTGCTTGGGTCCGTAAAATCCTAGTTACTTGCAAATTTTGTGAGTAAAAGTTGTTGTAAATGGATTGATTTTTTTCCACTTGACATGGATTGAATTTTCAATGTAAAATAAGTTCTTTAACCTACGAACACTCACCCATGGATGATGAATGTTGTAAAAAGTGAACTTCATTCAATTAAGCCTTAAAGGACTAAGGAAACTACTTTTTAATTCTTAAGAATTAGCTTAGTCAAGATCTAATGACATCATAATTTGGAATTTTTGCATGATATTTTTAGAATAGATGCTAATTGTGAAGTCTTCCACTAGTAGAAATGGTAGTTGAGTAGACCTCAAAGATGTGCACAATTTGGCCTACTAGAGGTCAAGTTTATTGTATGGGGCCTTTAATTTGTGAGTCTTTTTCCTACTCCACTCAACCAACATTTCTACTAGTGTAATTTCATGTCATTCCCTTAAATTTAACAAAAGTTATAAGGATTTTCCAATTTAATTGTCAAAATGGGTAGCTAAAAAAATAATTCTAAAAAAGTATTACTTCATTTCATTTCATTTTTAGATTGATGCCAACACAAAAAAACATTTGAACCATTTAATTCTGAATAATGAGATGAAAGATACGAAGGTTCTATTTTGTAGGCAACAAAGGTAGAAAGAACATATGAAGTTGATTTTGGACCTTGATTTTGAAAATTTTCAAACAAAAACAAAAACATGTGATATTTGTTGCTCACTATAACATTCTCACCTTTGGGATTCACAATTCTCAATTTTTTGGCAAAGTTATAAGGGATCTAGATTTTTCTTTCATCAAGTATTTCCTTCCAAGTTCTAATTATTTTAAAGATGAATATGAGAAGTTCTTTTGGTTAAGTTTTGTTTCAAGTATTTTTAGTTCATTTTACACCACATTGATTAAAATGCACAAGTTATAGGACATTCATCAAAAATGTTGAAAGACAAAGTTTTGCCTTTCAGAAGGGCTAGAAAAATTAATTTTTGAAGTTTAGGCAATTAGAACTTGCAATGGGTGGAAATTTTCAATCTCAAATATGGTTTTTTTTTTGGCTTTATAGTGCCAAATTGTACTAGAAAAAATAATTTGGCTAAAAAATGACAAAAAACCATGAAGTTTTTTGATTGAAAACTTCAAATTAAAAAAAAATCTCGGATGAAAATGCCAAATTGTGGATGAAAACATAATTATAGATATGTGGTGATATTTTCTATCCAATATGTGGATGCATGTTGAAATTTAGAGCGTTGTTGTAACATTTTATTTCGCCACTTTGGCACTTCATAAAAAATGAAAGAAAAGGCCTTGCTCTCAAATGTTGGAAGGATGTACTTGAACAAAATATTTTTTCTTTATTTGGGATACAAGTATTTTAAAGTAGTTTTGGGCCTCAAAAACATTGTTGTCCTTTAGGATTTAAAGGCAACATAACTCTTAATTCTCTAAAGTTGTAAGTATCACCAATTATTCATTCTATTTAAGCAAGCGACAAAATATTGCTAGTATCTCTATCTAAATGAATATGTGTTACTTTTGTATGTCTCTTTTCATAATTATGATCTTTAGTACAAATTGACTATTTGATTATTCTATAAAAATACCTATGTGACAATTCTAAAATACTATTACTCCTAAATATCTTTATAATAACAATTCTAATCAAATGAATTCTTAAGAATGATTAGTCCCAACATGCTATTAGTGCTTTTTAACACATTCTTCACTTTCATTTGCCTACATAACTTTTGAACTATTGAACCATTGCACACCATTGCTATATCTCTCCCCATGGATAGGACAACAAATCTCAAATGAAGGCTCTCTTATGTTGATACCAAATTGAAACCCTATTCAATTCATTAATCTTATCACTTTGTTTCTTCTAATGAATCTTGTTTCAATTTGGAAGTTCAAACTATCAATCGTTTACATCTTTGAATTCCAAACCAATGATTTTTTCTAAATTAGAAATAGTGGTTGAAAAAGGATGATATGCGACAAAAATTCAATGCTACATTTAATTATATTTAACTTCATCACAAGTAGATCCAAAATCAAATGATACTTTGCTTCACCACACAAGAATCTGCACAAAAATTATAATGGAAATGTACTCCACAACCTCACCACTCACACCACGTGCCTCCCAAATCTGTTTGAGAAAGGAGGTAACAAAATAGAGTTAATTGTAAAGTGTGTGCAATGGGGGGGACCAAGAATTGGAGTTTGAAAAAAAAAAAAGGACAAAACTCCTTGAAGCATCCAAACTTGATCTGATGGAGTTTAATATTGTGTTTAGCCTTTTGTACCATTTTTAGTTAAACCCCTTCTACAAATTGAGTTGTAAAAGTTGTGGAAGGTTTCTTTTCTTTCATTAAGGGGGCCAAGTGTAAGGGGCTTTCATTCACTCAAGGCGGCAATAAAAGTTAAGTTCTGTTTAGTTAATTTTAGTGGTAAAAATTATATGAACTTTTTTAATAAATTAATAATAAAAATTAATAAAAATTAAACATATTTTACATATTTAAAACAAAAACAAAGTTCCAAATGAAGTGACGTGCAACAAAGTGGGCATTTGGAGAATATCCCACTTGGGTAAGCAGGAGGCCAAACCATTGGTCCAAGTGGGGTCAGATCTCACCTTGCTCCAGAGGACCCAACCAGGAAAACTACTCTGATATTAATTTTACTCGCCCACACTAATAACATAAATTATGCTACACTCAAAATTGTGATAATTGTAGGTTCAAAATTACTAGGAGCTAGAGTTCATTTTTCAGGCCTCCAAAATTTTGCAAGGATTAGGTTGACTCCAAATTTTTCATCTCCCTGTACAAATGCAAAAAAAATCTCTTCCTTATAGGTTGGTTAACTTTTTATATTTTCCTATCTAATTCAAGGACTTTGTGAATTCAAACATGAATTCAAATTTGCCAAATTTAATCATGGAATTGTAAATTAGTCCTATTTGTGAAGGTAAGAAATTAGTGACACCAAAAAAATTAATATTACTAGAAAATAATAATGAAAATTGATACAATACAATAATATTTCAGCCTACAACAAATACAATTATTTTACAAATAGTGTGACTTAAATAAATTAGTAAAACACGGTTTATTACCATGAGTAGACATTATTAACCAACTCTAGAGGGTTCCCATTAGAGGAGATTTGGGAGGTCGGGATGGCCGTTTCAAGCCTGTTCCCGATGTTGTTTCTCCAACAATCTGGGAACATCCGCTATTAGATTTTATTTTATTTTTGAAAATTTTAAAATGAAACAACAAGTAGAAATTTATTTATTTATTTTGAAAAAATAAAAACTGACATGGCAGTTGTTGTTCCACGTCAAGCAGTAGCTACGGACTGCTGCAAGGCTATTCCTAGCCCAGAGGAATTGAATCCCCTCTAATGTTTTTCTCTTCTAGAAAGCCCTCTAATGTTACAACTTTCCAATCCATTGACTTTCTATAATCTCTGCTTTAATATCTTTCTTTGACTAACTAATGATTTTCTATAGATTAAATTGAATTCACTTCCAAGGATACCATGAGGATTATCCCAATTTCCAAGGGAGAAATGGTTTTAGATTGGTTAACAATGTTATGTACGATACATTAATGTATTGAAAGAGGACCATCCCATCCATTTAAAAGTGTTACTATGGTACACATAGCACTGTATAATCAAGCAATTATGGTCTTCCTCATATTAGGAAAATATTATGATTTATTAGATCCCTACACAAAATAGTGAAATTAGGCTGCTTTATCCACAAAAGTTACCTTAACCCCTAAAGGACCATTGTCCCCTTGGGGGACAAAATGGATTTTGGGCAAGTTCCTATGATCTCAATTTTTAGTGAATTTTTTTGACACTTTCTCAAAAGATAGGAAAACTTATGATCTTCATGGGAATATAAATTTTATTTCAATTGGTGCCCGGGAGCAAAAGTTATGGCACCTTAAACATAATTTTCACGTCACCGGACAGAAAAATAAATCTACAAAAATTTGAAATTAATTTTTTAATTTTTTTCTTCTTAAAGATCATATTTTTGTCTACATGTGAAGCTTTGATTCATTCCATTTGGATTAGTAATGTTAAAGGTACAAACAATCTTGTTTTGGGGGCAATTTGAGCATCTTCTTGAAAAAATAACTTATAGGATTCAATTCTGAATGCAATTTTTACAATTTTTCAACAAAAATTGTTTGACAAGGTTAAGTTTTCTATTTAGAACAATCTCACCGTTGAGATTATTGTGCTTCAATCCCATTTTAGAGCTATTAACGATTTAGTTTTTCTTTCAATCTTGGACCTACTTCTACTAAACAATTTTTTAAAGAATGAAAATCAATCGTGTTTTTTTTTAAAAGAATTTCTAGACTTTCAACTCAATTCTTCAACACAATTTTTTTTTAAATTCAAGGTCTATGGTGTAAATTTTTTCCACAAATGGCATTCAAAGTCATCTGAAATTGCAGGCTAGTGTTCAAAAAAACTTTCTTTTTTCAACTTTGAATGCTAATATCTTCGAACCTGTATGGTCAAACTCCATGAAATTTTTACCACATGATACTAGACTAGTAAAGTACAAGATCCTACGGTTAGATTTTCAAATAAGTATTTTGTTTTTGTTTTTTTGGATGAATGCAGCAAAAATGGCAGTTTTGAGTAGTTTTTGACAAAAAAATGGCCCTGGTCCTTTCAAGGTAAAACCCATTATTTGTCCACATGGAGGTACATGCAACTCTTTGAACTAGGCCTAGAAGTGGCATACCAATCCATGCCACACACACAGTTTTGGGTTGATGAAAATTATTGCATCTTCGCACAGTAACAATAAATATTTATATAGTCTAAAATGTCAAGAAATTAATGAGGGGCAATCTAATTTCACTATTAAGTGTAGGAGGGACTTATCAATTAATTCAACAATTGGGGTTGGCTAAAGAGCCGTATGAGACTATTTTACTTTATTTTATTGTAGGGGTCCCCTTTTCATGGTCCATTGCTTCATTGGTAAGCAATGTTAACCCCTAAAGGACTGGACTGTGTTTTTCGGTTCTATAGAAATTTTGGGCAGGTACCTACGAGCGGAGATTTTCATATTTGGGGCTGAAACTTTAAAAGAATGTGGGGGCGAGGAAGATCTTTCATATGCACCAAATTTCATGACATTTGGAAATACGAGTCAAAAGTTATAGCCTAATATGTTACTTTTCTTCGTAATTGGGCAGTTCGGGCAGATTAGAAAAAATCTTTTTTTTCAGATACAAAAATTTGGAATTGATTTTCTAGAGTTTTAAATACACGAAAAGCTTTGAATCATTCCATTTTGATCAATGTGTCAAAAGTTATGAGGATTTTTTGTTTGCGGGCAGTTTTGGATTTCCTACTCTAAAATAAACTTTGAAATCTTTTATCTTACCCAATTTTCAATATTTTTGGACAAAAATGAAATCGTAGGATGTAGATACATTATTACAACATTTCGACCATTGGGATTGGAAATTTTCAATTACATATTTAAATTGTAAATAATTTAGAATTTTTAATCATTCTCTACTACTACCTACTTACTATTTTTTTCCTATATGTTATACTATTCCAAATGATCTGAAAATTTTCAAGCATGTGGCCAACTTGTCTAGGAAAAAAAATCCAAATAAACAACACCATTTAGGTCATTTTTTCATAGAAATGTGAGCTTGTGAAGTGTAGCTGCCCTGCTTTTCGCAGGGTAAAAAAACAATTTTAGTTAATTTGAATGTTTATATCTTGCAATCCACCCGGTGGAAATGTCTGAAATTTTTACCTCATGTTTTTGATACTATATAATACAAGATCCTACGGTTAGATATGTCAAAATAGTTGTTTTTTTCAAAATTTTGGTACTTATACTAAAAATGGCAGTTTTGGAGCGTTTTTTTGTTAAAGTATAGTGACAGTCCTTTAAGGGTTAAGGTAGGGTGCTCTAAAAGTGTCCTTGCTCTAAAAGCAGCTACTAACACAGAGGTACATTTTGCTTTCTTCAATGTACCGACAGTGTACATTTCAGGAAGGGTGGTCGCTTTTAACAACCACTATGTTTCAACTTCAAAAATCTGTAACTAATTCCAAAAAGGTCCAAAAAACATGAAACGACTTGTGTTAGATGCCAACTCCTTTACTCTTCCTATGAAAATTTACTGAAATTTTTTTAAAGGATATTTTTTAGCTCCCCCCGCCCCCCAAATGCTTAAAAAGGTTGCTTTAATAAGCAGACTATCTTCACAGTATGTGACATTTTTGTTCACTGTAAAAGGGGCCCCCTTTTCCAAGGACGCAGAAGGGCCCACTGTAAACACCACTGTTCTGGATATACAGCCAGTATCCCCTTCTGCGGTGGGCCCCACCCGAAAGTTGAGGCGCTGGATGAGACTCTACTGTAGCGTCCCGGTCTCCCCGGGGCACAGATGGCTGGGCATGAAGGGACTGAATAATTAAAAACTGATTAATTTTTTTATTATTTTTAAATGGACAAATTCCAGGTCAGTTGCCTGTGTCGTGGTAGGCGGACCAACCAGCACGGCACTGTATCCCACATGCGGCCTGGCCTGCCTTCCCCTTGTTGTCCGTCCTCATCAGCACGCCACCTCAGCCTTTATCCATGCGACGATATGGGGAAGTACAACCGCCGGCTGCCCACGGCCAAAACTTCGGGTGGCTGCCCGGCGATGGTCCCTATCTTTACACTTTTGCAACAAGACGCTCCGTCATCCAATTTGGAATGGAAGAAAGTGAACGGACATCCTCAATGCACAAAGGCAATTTGAATTAAAAAACTTGAGATTATTATCATTGGAATTGCATCAAAAAAATATAGTATATAGAAGTAAAATGATTTGGATCTGGATTTTAACCCTAAGCGCCAGAATGCCTCAAATATGGCCTCTCAAAATTGAAAGATTTTCTTGTTTGACTAATACAATCTTTTCAACAGTATGGTCAAAGGATGCGTACCTTTCCTTAGAGCTCCAGGCCTATCTCCACTACCAATCAAGATGGTCACTTTATGTGGATATCTTTTTTAAGTGATAGTTTGATTGGAATGAGTACAAAAGGGTCCGAGGAAGGGTCTGGATTTTAGTAAACCCATGTTGGGCGCTCAAGGGTTAAACAACCGTGGTAGACCAAGATAGAAGCATGCTCAACAACAACAAAAAAATGCAGAGGGTCATTGCAAATCATGTTTTAGAAAGGAAAATAATTCATCCAAATGATATGCTAAATTTGCATTTTGCCATACAATTTCAAATCCTGAAATTTTAATCCTACTTTATATTGAATATTTGATTTGCTTCCAACATAAGTAATATCGATTTCTAATTCCAAGAAAATCAAAAGCCTTAGTAATTGATGTTTTTATGGCTAATTTGATGTGTGCTGATTGAGGATGGTCTAAAGAGCAAGAGGTAAGGGAGAACAACATATTGTGGCAATAATTAGGAGTTTTCTCTCATGCCATTGTTGAAATTCTTAAATTTATTTCCCACATAAAGACAAGTGTGAGAAACAACAAGCAATTGAAATTATACTTCTTCAACAAAGTATGAATTTTTTGAAGTGTGCTACCCATTATGACCCAAAAGAGTCTCTAGACTACCCCAAAACCAACACAAAGTGTATCCATGATGGTCATCTTACTTACCTAAAGTAGTCACAATGTTTTCTAACATGGCTAGAGCACAAAGGCCTAAAAAAGTCATTTCATGCTATGAATTTACACTCTAAAGGTGGAAGTTCCTATTGTAGTCACTAATCACTCAATTCCATTGCCTAAGACATTGATTGTGACCCAAATCTCATTTATTGAAAAAAAATGTAATGGTTCATTCCCTAGGTGTTAGAAATAGGTCTTCTGTCCATAATGGATTGTTCTATCTTAAACCCCCTTTTCCAAAATTATAAAGATAGGTTATTACATAAATTTAAAAATGATATTTTACTACTTGTGACTTTCAAAGAGTTGTAAAATATGATCCATAGATCATATCTATACAGTGGAACGTATTACTACAATTACCAATGTTTATCAACAAAAATTGAAACAAAAATTGAAAATTCCTCCTAAAATAATTTGTAGTTTGAAATTTTGGAATTCCCTAAAATAATTCTATTTCTAAGAGGTTCTAGTATCTTTTTCCTCTTGGTTTTGTTTCCATTCAATTTTCTCCATTAAAAAACTTGTTTATGCCTTTTTTTGTTAAAATGTTAAATATTGATATGGGAATTTTAACATTAAAATTTAAAATATTAAAATTCCACATGATTTTGATGGGTCGTTTTTTATTCCAAAAAGTTAATTTTTGAGGTAAAACAATCTAGTACCATTGTGTTAAAGAATATTTACAAAGTCTTTAAAATATTTATTGTACACACAAGAGAATCTACAACAATTAGACAAATGGAAAAATCAAGATTCTAGGACCTTGGGATATATTTGTATTCATCTATTGTTCAAAATTTGAATGTCTTTGAAGGGATTAAAGGCAAAGGATATGACAACATAGTCAAACGCCCAAATCCCTCACATTGTATCATCCATTTTGTCACTATTTTAGAATGGAAAAATAAATTTTACTTTTCAGAAATGAAATCATATGTTTTCCAAAAGTCATGAAATTTGAGATTTTTTGGGGGATGATTTGAAATTACTGTGAATTTTTGAGGAAAAAGTTTAAAAAAATCCAATATTGAGTATAAATTTAAAGATGTCTAGGACTAGCCAAGATCTTATCTTGTGGAATTTTTATCCAGGTAGAAAACTTAGGGATTTTTTTTAATCTACTCCAAATGATAAATTTGAAAATTGAATTCATATTTGAAATCACAAACTCTGAATTTGTCAAAGAAAGTTATAAAAAAAATATAAAATTAACCACTCCACAACAAGTTGAAGACAATTTTTTACATTTCTTTGACATATGGAAAGTTTGGAGTTTTTTCACCCTGGATCCACGTTCTTTTTTGCAATATAGAGCTATTATAACTGTGACCATAGTCTTGTTGTCCCTCTAAAATTTGGCATCAGACATTGGCTTTGTATCGCAAAAGGAAACCCTATGCTCTAGTAAGGTGGGCACCTCCAAACACATTGTTGATCCAAAACCACCATCGTCACTTTGTGTACATCTCCAAAATCAATATGTACCTACATGAAAGAAACGATTTTTAGAACCTCTACCGGAAAAAAAACTTTAGCCCTTCATATCTTTTGCATACGGTACCCAAATATTGAGTTCTTTGATATGTTGGAACCTCCTTTCACTTGCCAACAAGAAAATCAATGAAAATATGACCAGTCTAATAATAACTAACTACTAACTAGGCACGGTAGCAAAAAGCCGCATTTGGGGTGTGTGCCCAAGGCCCACCTTACCCCAGGAGACCACATCTTGGACCAGATGTGGTCGTGCACTGCCTCCAAAAGAGAGCAAATCACGCTTGCAGTTGGTTTATATTAACTTAATGACAGACTCTGTGTGGAGTCAGGGAATCGATAGATACCACAGTAACAATAAATCTGTATACCCTGAAATTCAAATAATATATGGACCCCTAAGTTATTTTAATGCAATGGTCACCGTCTCCGTCTTTGGAAAGATATAAAATTTTAAAATTTTAAAAAATAAATTTTAAAGGGGCCCCTATGCTTTTAGTTTGCAGGCCCCTACTGAAGTACCGAAATCACTCCACCACGAATCACGCTTTCGGTATTTGATGCTAACTCTAAATTAATCAATGTCAATGCTTCAGTCTGAGGAATAGATACCACAGTAATAAATCTGGAATCACTAATTTCCATATGATTTGCCGGGATTCCACCACACCTCATCCATACCTTAAGTGAAGGGCAGTCTGCTCTTAAAGCGACCATTTAAGAGCTGATTGCCTTTTCGGGGAAGCTAAATTCCTTAAAATAATTTTCAGTAAATTTTGGCAAGAAGAGAAATGGAACTAGCATCTAATCCAAGTCGTTTCATATGTTTTGGACCTTCCTAGAATTAGTTACGATTTTTTGAAGTTGAAACAGAAGGTTCACTAAAAGCGGCCATCTCTTGATGAAATGTACACCATTGGTACATTGAAGAAAGCAAAATGTACCCCTATATTATGATTGCTTGTAGAACATGGGCACTTTTAGAGCACACTGCATTAGTCTATTTGTTTGTTCTCATGAAATCTTCTCGACCATGAGTTCCTTGGTTGTGTTCTTGGTATTGTCGGAAAACTCTCTCCAAAGAAGGGTGCACGGCTTTGTTTTGTGGCATTTGAACCTATGATGTAAAAGATATTGAATTTCAAAACTTTTATAAATAAAGAAAAGAAAATAATTACTTTTACTGTTATTTTGATTGTGGCAACCGCATAAGGCACACTAATATTAATAATAACAACAATTGGGTGTAGTTTGACCATTGATCCCAATGGGGCATTGGTAGCAAGGTAGATTCTCTCTCTTTCTCTATATATGATAGGCCAAGTATGAGGTTTTTTTGTAAAGGCATTCGTGATGTTTAGCGTTGTTATACTTTAAGCAATTGTCTATACTGAATTGGAAACTAAATTTTTTATTCCGTTGATTAACTAGGAGCAAAAATCATCCTATCCAAACTATAAAGTCAAGTTGAGGCAACAATACATTGATACAAATATTTGAAATTATAATTTAAAACTATTTATCCTCATAGAATATAAGAAAAGAACTTTGATTCATCCTAGTTTGATTAGTAATGTAAAAGTTGTAGAGCATCTTGGTGTGGTAGTAGTATTTTTGTTTTGGAATTTTTCTCTAGGGCTTGATTGAAGGTTGCTATTATGTGAGTATAGGAGTGTAAGCCTATGAACCTAGAATACTACACACCTATATTATAGGTGTATATACTATAGAAACTGTCTATGATTATAGAGTGTATATGTTGTAAATATCCATATTGTAGGTGTTTATGATACATACACCATCTATAATGTGTAGTATCTATATTATAGGTGCCTATATTGTAGATTCAATGCTCACAAGCTCGCATTCTTGGGCTCACATACTAGCACCATTGGGCCAAGTATCAATACCTCATTTGCATAAAATATTGTTCAATATAACATTGTATACCACGCACTTGATCTACCCTCCTTTCCTTGATACATTGGAAGGGAAATAGTTTTAAGCACAAGACTAGTGCAAGAATGTGCGGAAGAAATTTAGAAACTTTCACCATGTAGATTGCTAGATATTTTTGTTTTGAAGTGAAGAAAATAGGGTTTTGAGTATATTACGTGACTACAATAGGTTATTTGACTTTGAATCTTCTAAACTTAAAAATTTTGCACTAAAAAATTTTGATAATTTTTTTTCTATGTTGAAGATTTCATTTGAAAGTCTAAGAAAAAAAATTAAAAAGCAAAAACTTGATTTTCATTCTTTAAAAAATTGTTTAAATAGAAGTAGGTACTAAACAAAAGGAAAAACTAAAACATCAACAACTTTAAAATGGAATTGAAACACACTAATTCCAATAATGAGATTGTTCTAGCAAGCATGCCTAACCTTGTGGAATTTTTTTTTTCAAAAATTGTGAATATTGAGTTAAAAAACAAAGCCAATACATTATTACATCAAGAAGTTTTTATGATTGCCTGCAAAACAAGAAGCTCCATAATTTTTATATCACTAATCCAAATGGAATGAATCAAATTTTTTTGAGGATAAAAATATTATCTATGAGAAAAAATTAAAAAGCAAAATTAATCTAAATTTTATTTGTTGCCTAGTCTCCCCCATTTTAAGCTTATTGTGACTTAAATTTTGCTATTGGGTACCAATTGAAATAAAAATTGTATTCCCATAAAGTGAATGTGTTTTCTATCTTATGAATTTTTTCATGTATAGGACTAACAAGGCATGTTACTATTTTTATAGCTATACTATCTTCCGCTGCCTTCAAATTAATGGTCATGTTAACTACATTGTTGAAGATGCTCTAATCCATTTTGGTTATGTAAAAACTTGTAGGCTAGTTGTCCATTTATTTCTTGGACAATTCACATTCCACAAGATTAGAATTTAATTTTAAATGAATGTCTCATGCATATCCTTGGTGAGGACTCTTTGGTAAGGCCTCCGTGGACAAAACTCTCTATAAGGTTAAATATTTACATAGTTTTTTTTATACAAGGAGAGGTTGTCCACATTAGATCTCCCACAGTTGGAGGACACTCCTCATTGGTCCTCCCATCGTGGAAGTTCCTTTGTGAACAACCTCACCCTATCCAATAAGGTAAAGTAGCCTATGATAGGCAAACCGCCCATAACAAATACCTGAGAGAATGACCCATTATAGTCTTGCATCAACTCATGATAGACTACTCCAAAACCTTCATTAGGTTTAGTTAGTGGCCACAATGAATGTCTTGGATGATGTCAACGAAGTGATTAGTGACCACAATAGGAACTTTCACCTTTTGAGTGTAAATTCATCACAAGAAGTGACTTTTTAAGGCCTTCATGTTGTGGCCATGTTTGGAAATATTGTGACAATCAATAAGATGACCATTCTGAATACACTTTTTGTTGGTTTTGGAGTAGTCTTCAGTCCTATCTTCTGAGTGGATAGTGAGAGAATGTGCATTTTGAAGTTTTGATTTACATTAAGTTAATGATTCATGTTTTTTAATTTAATTAACCTCCTTTCCATTCTTATATTTTTCAGACTCATTCACATGAGTAAATGATATGGAATAATGCATATGTATTTTGTATGTATTCTTGTCGATATCCGTATTCCGTATATGTCTTATATATACAATTGAGTAGTATACAACTATACAGTATATCCGGTTGAGATGCACCTCATTGATGGCTAGCTAGAGGGGGGCGGGAAAAGTTTTTTTTTTTTTGAAAATTGATGAGTGAGCCAATTGTATATCCAATTGAGATGCACGATAGTAGTATACAATGGATATTTTACTGGAAAAGAAATTGAATCAATGGGTGCGGTGGGTACTTGCCAATCCCATCAATTGTTCACAATTTTTTTAGGAGATAGGGGAGCCCAAGTACCCGATTCTATAAACACAGAAGATAGTCTTAAGACTCTTTGGGGTCAATTGGCCAATACACTTCTAAAAATCATAATGAATTCATACTTTGTCAAGAAAATGAAATTTCAATTGCTCTCCCCATTTCTCACATTTGTCTTTCTATGGAAAACAAAATAAAATAAAATAAAATAAAACAAAACAAAACAAAATAAAATAAAATAAAATAAAATATCAACAATTCCACATGGCAAACCAGTCATTTTGCCAGTCATATTGCCAGTCACACACTGGTTTACCTTAATTGCACTGAACAGCCGCAGGGGGTAGGCAGCGCGAGGGTCGGGAGGGGTGGCAGAGTCGTGACGGACGCGCCGGCAAGGAGGACGCAGGAGTCCAAGAACGCAGCCGCGTGCCTGCCCAGCAACAAAGATTGGCTTGGCTTGCCCTGCCCGAGTGCCTAACTTTTCCTTTTGGCCCATCACTCGCTAGTCGCCTGCAGGAATCTTCATGCCTGAGCCTCCGCCTGCAATTCCCCCACACTTGAACATATCCCCCAACACGCCCCTTCTTTCTACAAAATCCCGGCTCACCTCTCTCTCCCATTCCTCCTCACTTGGGCTTTGGGCTCCTCTCCTTCACCAGGAGCTTCTCGCCCACCTCATACTCGAGACCCTTCTTCCAGCTTCGGAGCTTCGAGTCCGGGACGCCGTTTCCGTCACGCCACTATTTGGAGACTGGCTGCAGGTTTCCCACTTGGGTTTTTCTGATTTGTGAAAGAATTGATTCTATGCAATTCGCAATTTTGGTTCTTTTCGTAGGCTCCCCTCCTTCACTGGGACTCTTCTCTCTCACTTCATACGAGACTGTTCTCTGAGTTTGGGAGGTTTGAGGTCGGGACGCCGTGGTCGTCACTCCACGAATTGGAGCCGGCTGCTTCGTATTGCGTTTCTTGGCAGGACCCCCATCTGGGTTTTGTGAATTTCTGAAAGCCTTGAATTCTTGATCCCGGGGAGGTTCGGCGTTTTGGAAGGAGTGCTTCTGGGATGAGCCTATGCAATTCGTAATTTCGTTTCGTTGCTTAGACTCCCCTCCTTCTCCGGGACCCTTCTCTCTCACTTCTTAGGTTTGGAGCCCTGAGGTCGGGACGTCGTTGTTCGTCACTCCACGAATTGGAGCCGGCTGCTGCTTATTTCGTTTATTGGAAGGTTTCTTACTCGGGTTTTGTGAATTTGTGAAATTTTTTATCCTGGGGAGCTTCTGCAAATGGGAAGCTTAGTGATTCTGGGATTGAACTTATGCAATTCGTAAATTCGGTTTCTTTTCTCTGGAGAGTCGAATCAAGATTACGAGGGAGCGTGACCTGTTCAGCTATGGTGGTGTGGAGTAGCTGATCATCTGATGCTGCTGTAACCCTTTTTTCACAAGAATTCTGAGTCTGCACGTATTTCCGCGAGTCCAATTCCAGTTCTGCACCAGTTTATTGATTAGGAAGCGACGATGGTTCAGTAATGAGACGAGTGACCGGAGCTCGGGAGTTGATTTGCGGAACAATCAGTTGTGGACTGTGGTAAAGGAGGGTTTTACTTCGAATTTGGGCTACCACCTACGCAAGAAATTCAATTACCGGGAGTTTAGACGAGGATCATGTCGACCATCAAGGAAGCGCCGGGTCCCAAGATTTCCCCCTACATGCAAATCCTGTATGGCCTCTTCAATTTGCTTCTATTACTCGTCATGGTCTTCAGTTTCTTGAGCGTTGGCGGATTCAAAATGCCCTTGAAAACGTCTTCCAACACCACGTCAATCTCCCCCATTCTCCCCGTGGTGGGCTGGCACACCCCTGCGCGCTCCCCTTCGTGTTCCATGGACGCTTGCTTCAACTACTCCCGTTGCGACGACATGTCCGAGCTTCGTATCTTCCACTACAACAGCGGCGCTTCGTGGTTCTTCAAGGAGGCTTTCGAGCGCAGCCCTTACTTCACCACAGACGCATCCAAGGCGTGTTTGTTCCTCGTCACGGTCGATCGCACCAACCATGCCGCGTTGCAGACGCTTCCTCACTGGAACCATGGGCTCAACCACGTGGTGATCTCCATCGCCGACAACTGGGTGAAGAAGCTGGAGGAAAATTCGATTGAGATGGCGTCGACTATGTCGTCCATCACGCACCAGTCGACTTACCGTGCTGGGTTTGATATTAGTGTCCCTGTGCCGCAGAAAAAGTTTTATCCGAGGTTGCAGGGGTTGAAGGCGAGGGAGCGGAAGTGGTTCTTGACGTTCAAAGGGACAAGGTACTTGCAAGACTCGGGGGTTGGTGGGTTTCGGAGTAACCCGGTGCTGAGGAGGATGCACAATGGGAAGGATATTGTCGTGGCCACCACTTGCAAACAGGTAATCAATCCTTCTCTCTTCCTTTTCTCCAAATTTTTTATTGATCCGTTCTTAACCCCTAGGTGGTTTTTTAGCAGGTTTGAGGACGTCATATTGGGAATTTCTTTTGTCCGAGTTTTTGTTTGTTTTTTGACCAATATATGCAACACTGTTCACTGAATTGTTGTAATATAAAAATTTGGCTCTCTCTGCAAGAGTCTTTTTTTGATCGATGCTTACCCCCCTAGACTGTTTTCAGCAGTTTTGAGGACTTCATATTGGGACTTTCTTTTGTCCAAATTTTTATCTGTTTTTTGATCAATATATGCAGCGTTCTTCGCTGAGTTGTGGTGGTCTGAAATTTGACTCATCTGAATTCTATTACTTTCACAGTATGATCGAGTGAATTCGTCATTTTTAAAGTTCTTCAGACAGGGGTTGAACTTAATATTTTTCTTTTTCTGTAAGTTCTTTGTTGTGTGTTTCTATTAGTGGGCGTCGAGATGGTTTATTGGGAATAACTGGTTATTGAATAACGATTTTTTTGCAAACGTGGCGAATTTGTGAACACCTACTATTGTTTTGAGTGAATTTTAATGGCAAATGTTCGGATTGCAGATGCCGAGCTCCGATGCTTCTGAAATTGAAGCTGCTGAGTGTGCGATGGAGCAATATATCTACAACCAATACAAGTTCGACGACTTGATGAATTCCACGTTTGGGCTGGTTCCAGCGGGCCGAGGTCCAAGCTCCTTTCGTTTGCTGGAGGTTTTGTCTGCAGGTGCCATCCCCGTTGTGATTTCAGACAACTTCGTTCTCCCCTTCGACTCTCTCATCGAATGGAGGCGGTGCTTGTTCGTGTTCCCCACGTCTCAAATGCACAGGATTGTGCCGACACTCCGAAGCCTCAGCAGGGAAGAAATCGAGCACAGGCGGCAATACTGTCTCTTCGTCTACCGTGATTTTTTAATGGACGACGACAAGATCGTTGCGACCACTGCAATGGCACTGAAGGCCAGGTTTTTTGGTGTGCTCCCCAAGCTCACCCCGAAGGTTCCCCTTCCTCCCAGGCACTTGAATTCTCAGCAGCAGCCTATTCTGGTATCTCTATAGTGCAGATTTCTGAAGGTCTATGGAATTCAGAAATCAGTTCGAACGTCCCTTGTACATTAAATTTCCACCACAATCTCTATGGTGAGTTCATTACCAGTTGCTGCGCACTGGAAATTCCTTTATGAGAATTCTATAGCAGAAAACATGATCGCAGGTAGCGGCTTAGGATGCATTACCAAGAACCATCTCGTATGAGATGCGCACAAGCTTTTCCTTCGAGCTTGTGAGATGTATTATAGAGTTGAGGATAGTTATGAAAATGGAACAGCTTAGAGCGGTCTGCATGTATGTCAGAACACCATCTGTTCCATCTATTGATCAAGCAAGAGCTCTACTGTGTAGAGACACCCAATTTCTTCTGACCATCTCGTATTCCATTTGAAAGTATTTGCAATTTATGTCTGCCTCGAAAACCACTCATATGTTTTCTTGAGAGTTTTTGTTCAATCTGTTTTAGAACCGAACCGAACCAAACCGGAGCTTTCAATTGGCTTTGGAACGAAGCGATACTATTCGCTGCTGACGCGTCTACTCCTTCTGCGTAAGTTACCTCGTATCCCAGTTGAATCTACGTTATTTGCAGTTTTTGTCTCTCTCCCTGCTTCAGGTGTGTCTAGAAAAGAGTTAAAAAAAAATTCTTGAGCTAGTTTGGTCACAGTCCATTGCTTTCAGAACAGAACCAGTGACTTTCAATTGGCTTTGGAAGGAAAGGAAACTATTCGCTGTTGAAACGTGGTAGACTGCAAGCAACTTAGAATCTTTCAGGTTGGGCACATGTACTTTGGTCACCGGTCACATTGATTCTTCCTCGAAAGTGAGGAGTTGAAAGTAACTCCAAGTCTCAAGGAAAAATTAAAAAAAAGTTATAACAAGGTCCGTGAGTGGCGCAGCATGTAACACAGTAATAAAGTAGCCCGTCTAGGAAGTAAACTCCGTCACTCCTCACTGTGGACTTGTAGCGTAGCTGCAGGATGATCCTTAGCAACTGCTTTTGTTGGAGCAGATTGTGGAAAGGCAAGCGGAAAAAGAGTATTCAACTTGAATTTGCAGATTGGCAGATTGCGGTTGGAGCAGGTGGGCTGACTATTTTGTTTGTTTTGAACCTTGAATTCTTTTCGTCCAGATCGAAGAGGAGATTGTCTTTGTGAAGATCCCGATTCCCGAACAGATCAGTACTGTAGTAGTGTATATCAAGGTATCGTGATTGTGCTTTTGTGTGATGTGTCATATCCCTCCCTCAATTCCTGCCTGTTGTGGTGCTACTTTTTCGGTCCAAGGCGGGCGTTACGACTTGAATGTACAGGAGCTCTCTCCGAGAAAAGAGACAGTAGTAGGGCCAGTGACATCTGGGTTTGGAAAAGTTTAGCTGCCCTTCGCTCTTCACACTCTTTATGCTGAACTGAATAATAACCTCTTTACTCTTATCTACCTGGGCTCCCAGCTTTTTCACTTGGACGTCGTTTGAATGGTATGTTTGCACTTGGTGTTAAAAGCGTAGGGGTAGTCACACCTTCTTCAACCTGAGTTCAATTCTCGGAGAATGGAGATGTGGTTGTTCATGGCTTTTGAAGTGCCGTTCTTCTCCTCTGCAAGTGAGAAATGGGTTGAAGAAAATTTTCTCAAAGGATTTTTCACCCTTTCGTAGCTCATTTACACCGGAGTTTTGTGTGAGGTTTGCACTACTTGCACCACTTGTGCACATTTATGACACTGAATCTAGTCGGTTCTCCGAGAAAACTATGGTGCTCACGTTCAAAAGGGGTGTCACACCTTGTACAACAACTTCCCAGTGGTTGGTGTTTTCGAAGCTCGCATATTTTAAGAAAATTTGCTTCTCGGAGGAGGTGTGACTACCCCTAGTGTTGATATGTTGATATTGAGGGTCTTCAAGAATGAATTTAGACTTACTTTTGGACCAGCTTCTCATTCTGAACATCACCCCTAACACCAAGTGCAAATAACATAAGGTAGTATGGCCTTAAAGCGATCATTTACGGGCTGTTATGTCTTTTTCATAGGCTTCTGTAGACTAAAATATTTTTTTTATTTATTTTTGAGAGAAAGATAAATAGATGCGACATCTAATACAAGTGGTTTCATAATTTTCCGAGTAATATTGAATTAGTTATGATTTTTCAAAGTTTTCAGTCCTAGGCACCTATTTATGATAGTAGGTCTCACAAAATGAGCACACATGCGACCTGTAAAGGGCAATGAGGAAACCAAGAATAAACATGGGAATTTATAATAAGTAATAACCAAAGGTTTTTAAAGCGACCATACTTGTGTGCAATCAATTTTCATATTTTGCATTCTCCAAATAAAGTAGTTGGCTTGCTAACTTCTTATTTAAATATGTAAATGCTCACCTATCACTACATTTAAAAATCAAGCCAACCACATACTTTAACCTTCCACATTTAAACCTTAAAGTGATCTTTGACACACTTGAAGTTGCTCTCACTTTAAATTCAGACCGTTAAGAGTCTCTCAATTATCCATTTTAAGATCATTTGAAGTCCATTTAAGACCTAGTTATAGGGGCGATTTGAAGAGGACGGGCGGTTTCTCAGCAGACTACCTTACCTAGTCTTTGTTCGTATGTTTGGTTGTTGGAGTTATGACTTTCATTACACCAATTTGTCTAGGCAAAAAATGGACAACTTGCGGGTTGTCATTTTACGTTTTGGTTCTCCCTCAACAACTACTTTGTGAAGGAAGTTGACAACCAAAAATTAATGAAGGTTTGTCAATTTGACAACCAAAAGTATTATAGGTAGTGTTTTTTGTAACCCAATACTAGAACTATATAAGAAAAGTTAGGTTAGATTATTTTGGTGCCGTTTTTTGACAACATTAAGCTATTTCAATCAATGCCAACATTTGTATCAACTCAATATCAAAGTTGGCACCAAATTATCTTAATAGCCTTTCAATGCACCATATTCACATGCCATGAAGTTTCTGATGTAGCTATTTAGACTTACTAGAGTTGAGTGTCTAGTAGGCTTGATTTGATTGATGAGGTAGTTTAGGCCTTAGTGTAAGGTACAAGTAGGGTTTCTACCTTGTAGTGGATGACTTTTGCCGTGCCCAAAAGCAAGTGACCTTTCATGTGACTTGGTGAGGCTAGTTGTCCATCTTAGCCATCCATTTTTCATCTTCTTTGGCCTCTACAACTTTGCCAAGTCTCCCTCTACCAAACCCAAAACCCAAATCCTAGACTTTGATTGATAATCATATCAATTCTCTAATTAAAGATGCTTTTAGATTGGCTCAAACTCATATCATATCATCATTGTGGACAATTTTAAATCTTTAAAGACCCAAATGAGATTTACAATGGCAAATTTTGCAATTGATTCCATCAATTTTGAAGAAGTGTAGGTCAAGTGGTGTGGTATAAGAAATTGATGCATTTGAGAATGAGTTGTGTTAATTGACCATTACTAACTTTCTTCGTGTATAATGCAAAAAACAAACCTCTATATTTAGATATATTAATTCAAATTGCAATAATATATATTGAAAATTAGAAATTGAATAAATTGATTTTGAGAAATAGAAATATAACAATCAAAGTATTTGGATGTTGACAGTTTTTGACAATAAAAAATTGGGAGAAGTTATACCTTTGACAACCAAATTTATAGGAAGTTGTCAATTTTTTGCCATGAATCTGTCCTATTTGTGAGGCTATAAAATTAGTCACCTACAAAATTAGTGCCACTATAAAATTTCATTGGCTTTTGAAAATTGGTATGGAATAATTTTTTTTACCAAATCCAATGATGTAGTAGGGGGCAAGCTCAACTAAATAAGAATATAAATATAAATTCCATTTGTACAAATATGGATATGATATGGCTGTATTGACAATGAATGATGTGGATTATTCCATATCTTTTCTTAACAACCTAAATTGTTATTGGTATTTCAATTCTTGGTTTTTGAAAAAATAATAAAAAAATTGGGTTGGGTTGCTTGGCTTCAATTATATTAATCAAAACTTTGACAAATTGAGTGAAAATACCTTATGGATGCTTTATGGTTTTTGTACAAGGTTAAAAATCAAATCATGTGAAAATATAAATAAATGTAGTGACGAACGGAAGGACTTTAGGATGTTAATATGGGATTCTATCAACTCATCGTCAACTTCATTTACTTCTAGACAAGTGTACAAAATAATACAAAATAATTTATGATGCAATTCAATTATTCTTTCTTTAAGGAGCTATTTGCTTATGGAAGTGCAAATGGAAGTACATGTAGAAGGTATATTAATAGGAAAAACCTACCCACATTCTATTTGCACTTGATATGTATGTACAACAGCTTTTTATTTATTAGAAAGTATATATAAAAATATATAAACATACATTTCCTTACAAATTCTAAAAATATAATCATTGACTTTAACTCATAAAATTATAGTCTCCCTATAGAGGACAAAATAGATTTTAGTAGGCTTGTGTAACTTCAATTTCTAATGTGGTTTTAAAAAAAAAATTATAAGATAGAAAATTACATTCACAAGATTTTGGGGGATATAATTTTATTTCAATTAGTGCCCAATAGAAAAAGTTATACCACAACAAGCTCAAAATGGAAGGGACCAAGGAATAAAAGAATCCACAAAAACTTAAAATTGTTATTAATTTTTTCTTTTCTTTTAAATTATATTTTTGTTGACTTGGAAATCTTTGATTCACTCCATTTGGATCAATGATGTGAAAGTTATGGAGCCTCTTGTTTTGCAAGCAATCATATAAACTTCTTGAAAAAACCTATATTGGATTTGTTTTTAGACTCAATTTTTACAATCCCCCCCCCCCCCCCCCCTCCAAAAAAAAAGGCTCTACAAGGTTAATTGTACTTGCTAGAACAATCTTACCATTGAGATGAGTGTGTTTCAATTCCACCTTAGAGCTACTAGCTTTTTATTTTTTCCTTCAATCTTGTACCAACTTCTTTTTTTAAAGAATGAAAATCATATTGTTTTTTGAATTTTTTATCCTAGACTTGCAACTCAAATCTTTGGCATAGATTTTCTTAAATCAAAACATTTAATGAAATATTTTTAGGTTAGCAAAGATTCAGAGTCAAATACTCTAGTAAAAAATCATGCTCAAAAATTTGTTTTATTTACTTTAAATACAAATATCTTGCAATCTACTTAGTGAAAGTTTATGAAATTTCTTTCCACTTTCTTATACTAGTCTAGCACAAGATCTTATGGTTAGATATGTAAAAAAAACAATTTAAAAAGTTTTTTGCTCTTTGCAATAGAAATGGAAATTTTGAATGTTTTTTTGATGATAAAAGGGTTGGAGGTTAACCCCTCAATGCCCAAGGCTTGTTTTGAGTTTCTTGAAATTTGCTCTAAATTGATCAAAATGCCAACATTTTGATAAGTTGTATCAATTTTTTTTTAATTGTAACCATACAAATTCAAACTAGACATGTTAGAGATTTGATAAAAAAAAAGAAAATACAACAATATCACTTATGGAGTAAAAGATTATAATGTTTGACCATGAGGGTGTTGAAACTGCAAAAGTGATGTGAAGTCTTTCAATCCTCTTTTCACAAGTCAAATCTAAAAAGTTGGTGATAAAAAAAAATGAGATTAAAGGGCCTAACATGTATAACCCCAATCAATTTATGGCTTCTCAAAATCTACTCTATAATTTTTTTAAATAAATTTTGAATGTGATTTTTTCTCCAAGATCTAATGTATTTGAGGCTCATTTCCAAGAGCTCTCAACACTACATGAAGTCAAGATTGCAATAGGTACCCTTGCACAAAATCTTGAATAGAAAAATCACTATCATTTATTTTCAAGATTGGATTTTGGATGCTAAAACTAGACTTCAAGAACTTTCCAAAAATATAAACTACTAAAAATAACAACTTGGTTAGGTTTTACTTAACTTCAAAGTTTTACAAACACGAGATTCTAGTACCTCTAGCATTTAGGGGTTAAATTACAACTCCAAGTTGCAAAGTTGAAACCAAAATCACAATTTGGAAAAGAATCTAATTCAAAAGATTGATATGAATAGAAGAAACTAATCAATTAATTTTAATATTTATCATTCCTTATAGCATGAAGTTGGACAAGAAGTTCATTACATCCTAGGCATGTCTAAAATGAACTACTTGTGAAATTCACTAGATTTCATAACATTGTTGACCCATGCAAACCGAATGTCAATAGTGATCAATGTAGATGAGATGGACTAGATGTTGCTTGCTTGGTTTCTATTTGCTCAAGGCTGATAAAAGAAGAAATTGATGCATATAGTGAGAGAAAAAGAGTCAAAAGTGAAGTATAGTTAAAAAACACTATTTTTACCATGTGACTATTTATGACAATTTGTAGACACCATGTACTAGTAGATTACATTTGAAACTTCGAAATGTAAACCACCAATACATAGTGGCACAACAGGGGTGGCTTTTGAAATGTGTTTTCAACCTAAGAATGAAGCAAAGTCAGCTAATACAAATAGATCTGGTCACATCAACGCTCCAACACCATGTCTCAACTCAAATGCAACACTCTCAAAGGTTTCCATAAGAGTCCTCAAATCCATGAAACTGACAGTCACTTATAAAACTTTGGATACCAATGTGCCAACTAGAATTGAAACCGGCAATGTACGAAGGAGTTGAGGTGCAGGAATGTTGGTTCAATGGTCACATTTGAGACATTAGAATAACTTCACAAAATTAGCACAATCGGAAAAATGTTTTCAACTAGGAACCAGAATCAGAGCATTCCAGAACCAGAGCATTTCAAGACAACTTTCTAGAACTGGAGTGGTTCGAGACACTCATCTGCAATCTCAGATCTATGCCCGTCCTCGATTTTACACTTATGAGGTGTCACTACAGGTACAAAAAACAAAACCCATCTGAGACCTTGAAAATCCCAATTTCTAGTACTTGAATACGAAAATTAGAAGCATACAAAAACGCTTATCTGCGTGGGAACCTCATCATCTAGGATCCCTGCTGGAGTTTCTCCAGCTTCAGCTTCAGAGCAGTGCACTACTAACTGCACAGAATCAGCAAATTACTGAGGTAAGCGGATCTCATTGAAACAACTACCTAAATGCAACAATCCAAAATTTTGAGCGACCACTACATATTGGTTTTGAGAATGTTAACCACCTCAACATCAGAACTTGTGTGGATTCCAGATCATCCACCAACAAAACTTTCGAACCGAAAATAATTACATGTGATCCAAATAATGCACTCTTTGGTGCATTGGAATCGTCTTGAATTTCTGACAAGAGTGTTTAAAAATCTGGACATTGTAATAAGGTTCCAGAAACTACGCGCAATGCTGAAAGTGTCACAATTAGGTGTAATTACTTACGTTCCCAAAAGCAGAAGGATGGTTGTGGAACCCAAGGATCAGGCTGGTCATCATTCCAATATTTTAGCTTCAAATGAACAATCCTCCTCTAAAACAAGCCTTACTGCTTGACAGCAAGTTTTGATTTGCCTTTTGCTGCAGTGAACAGGTCAGCAAATGCGTCTATTTCACTGCAACAAGTGCACTAACGAAAAGACAAAACAAGAATCAATATCTAGTAGCAAAGCTTGTTAACGGGAAAAGGGGAAAAAAAAACTACCCCGCAAGAACCATTCACAGCTTCACAGAGGTGCAAATCTTCCATAGCCAAGATCATATACAACTAGACCTGCAAATATGTTACCAAAACAAGGGATTCACCAAGGATTCACGGTTTTCAATTACCAATTCGATTGATCGCTGATTGTGAGAATATTAGATCTCACATATGAAATTCTTAGCACCGGAGTTCGTGAAGCACACTGCATGTGTTGATCAAATAATAAATAAAATTGAACAACAGAAGTCCCCATACGAAGTACTCAAAAACGCAAAGATTAACATGAGACCCAATTTGGACTTCTGGATCCTTTTCAATCTCTGCGAACTATTCCATGCGGTGACATTGCCCTATGTACTCGCTGCTTCTAGTTAGAACTCAGCATGGCGACTTCATCATACAGTTTCATAGACGAATCAACACTTCACCCAACACTTTCCTGGTGCTGAAACAAATACACGAGAAGTAGTAAAAGTCCCAATTAAAAAGCGTAGCCAATCTTCCTCTACTGTGCAACACCATAATGGAAGAAATTAAAGAATAGAAAAAGGATCAGAGCAGCACCAGCAAGTTGCAGAGACGGCACTCTTCTGAGTCCTGATGCTACAACAAATGCAGTAATAAAGTCCCCAAACAAGGCATAACCCTAAATCTTCCTGTACTGTACAACACCATAATGGAAGAAACTAAAAGAAAAGGAAAAGGATCAGAGCAATTGCAGAGACGGCAATCTCCTGACGCTACAACAAATGCAGTAATAAAGTCCCAATTCCTAGGTATAAGTTCGTCTCCATAGACCCCAAACGAGGCATAACCCTAACACTCCGTATGCAACACCATGAGGGGAAGAAATTAAAGGATGGAAATGGATCAGAGCAGCACCAGCAAGTTGCAGAAATGCTACGACAGATGCAGTATTAACGTCCGAATTCACAGGCCCAAAACGAGGCATGACCCTAAATTTTCTTGTAAAACACTACAATAGGATGGAATCCACCAGATCAGCAGACCTAAGCATCAGCAGCAAGTTACAGCACTGCCGCATGAGAAACTGAACTCCAGCGTCAAAATAAGTTACTCGAAAAGCAACAAGCTATGACGAAAAGAGGGACAACTGCACGGATGCAGAAGAATTGAATATCTAGGATTTCGAAGCTTCCGGCAATCATGGCGGATGAAGCGCCGGAATGGAAGCAATCAGCATTGAATGCTCTGCACATGCTCTCCACACAAAATTTGTACAGTACTGTACTTGTGGAACCGTCCGCGGGTTTGGGCATTATTGTTGACCATTGACTACGAACTGAACTTAGCCAACGCTCGCTGCCTCGGATACTATCTTCAGTACAAGGATATGTCAGAGATTCGCCCATTGATGGAGGACTAAAAAATATCGTCTCTCACTTGATGTGATTTTTGGAGATTTGGGATTCAATAACTACCAAGCTCTCCATTCGCTTTGAGATAAGTTAGTTGATTGATGTATCTGCCTCTTCCGATTTTCAGACATTGGCGTATAGTGTTGAAGCGTTGAAGATTTAAAGTGTTTGGAAGTGCTCACTGTTTTGCTGCTGCTTTCAGAGCTCGAGAGACAGGGTTTTGAGATGACAATGAATGTGGACCAAGAAATTGAGCGCCTCAAGACCGAGATCGGTCGTCTTGGCACGAAGAACGACGATGGATCCATCACGGTGAATACTTGGGTGCATTACTTATTGGAGGTTTTGGTCGGTTCATGTTGTTGTTATTGTTGTTTTCTTTGTATCGAGGTTTCTCTTGTGCACATTGTGTCACCACATTGTGCAACACAGTCTTTCAAGGTCTGTTTCATGAGATGTAGCGTCTCGAGGAGTTTTCTTCATGGTCGTCGTGTGTCTGAATTAGGGTTAGGTCTTCGTTTTGATTGGTTAGGGCTTCTCCACGCAATGTTGTATCGGTAATGTAGGGTCGCCGTTTTGGCTGGCGAGTTTGGCTGGTGATGTTCAGTTCATCCTCGGTGATGCAACATTCTTGAATTTTAATTCTCGGGAAGCGTTTTCCTTAGGTGACTTGTAAGGTAAGCAATATGTGAAGGATGATGAATTGCTGTCCTAATTAAGATTAACTTGGAAATCTCTCACTGGTTTTAAAGTCCTAGTTTATGATCTATCCGCATTCGTGTGATTCAGATTTTGATCTTTGCATTTGCAGGTGAAGTTTGGGACGTTGTTCCACGATGACCGGTGTGCCAACATCTTCGAGGCGTTGGTTGGAACGTTGCGGGCTGCCAAGAAGAGGAAGCTCGTGACCTTCGATGCGGAGATGCTGTTTCAAGGGGTGCACGACAATGTGGACATTGTGCTTGTGAAGCCGAAGGAGGTTGTGGCTGTCGATGCTGTGAAGCCAACCGAAGAGGTGACGGCTCCCGTGGAGCTCAAGGATGGCAAGAAGGCTGATGTGGTTGCTCCTGTGGCTACTCCTGTGGTTAAATAGAATGGTAATGTGACTCTGCATTTGGGTGAATCTCTTCCTCTTCCAATAGGCGTAAAAACGCATTGGAATCGAGTTATGGAATGAGATTACTCTCGATTTTGAAATTTTATTGGTTTGGTTTGCCAAGGACCTGAGTTCCTGCGTAGGCACCGTTTTTTGGTCAATAGTTGTGCACATGGATTGTCACGTATCCCTTCCAGCTCTGCTCTGCTTGCCTTCGCTGCAGGGTGAGATGGAAACATTGGTAGTTGAGAAATCCCTGCAACTAAGGCACAATGCAGGGAAACCTACTTTCTTTCGTGCCTGCAAAACCTATAACACTTTTGGATTTTTGACCAAAGAGTCGTGTTTTTCTTGTCAACTCCTCTTGATCCAGTTTGCTGAACTCGATGTGTGTTACTACTGCAGATGACATATTCTAGTTCTCAGGTTGCAAACCGCTTTGTGCAGATTATTTCTATAGCCTCGCCTTTTCTTCTGTTTCTCAAGTTTAGAAAAGCTCTTTTCCAGAAATTTTTTTCCTCGAATGCACCTTTCGCCTACAGTAAAGTTGGGCCAATTTCCAGATTTCTGCATGGTTCACTAGATTCTAAAAAGAAGAATCTGGTGCCAAGTGAATTAAAGTGACAAGTAATTATTTCCCACGTTCAGATAGTGGAAGTCGGTGTAAAGCTCTTACAAATGCATCAGTACGTGAAGGCTCATTTGCACTCTCTTTTGGGTTCAAGTCTAGGTCAAAAGGATTTGTTTTCACTGACACCCATTGTAAGGCTTCAAGCTGGGGAGAGTTTATATGGTACGATGTAATTCAACGCATTTCGAAAAACCCGTGGTATGTCGTAATCTCAATTCCACAACCGAACTTGTGACGCGTCACGTGGAACTGTTCAGGAGTCTTTTTTTCATTTCATTCCAAAAATCAAGTGTAACTGTCCCTTCAAAAACACAATTTGTGTGATCTGCAACTACTTTGTAAATGAACTCCAGAAAAACGGGGATGTGTATACTCAACAGATTCAGTGGGGGAGTATCATAAGCCAACTTACCGTAAGGTATCTTTTTTTTCAATGAGAATCTCAAGCGTGAAGATCATTGAGCTACACATCACCTTCCATTCCATTCACAAGAATGTGATGCCGGGTTCAAATCCTGGCCATTCATTGACTTGTTTTGTTACAAATCTCTCTCGGTTGAGCTTTTGATGAAACATCTAATAAAGCTAGTTCACGTTGTAGTAGAAATGTTTTGCACGAAAAAAGTCCGGCATGGGCGAGTGAGAAGAAAACCTCCTCAGCAAGGAAACCCACGATGAAGTGAAAAGGCATCATCATGACGCTCCATTTTCAATGATAAACTTATCCCTGCATTGCACGAGGAACTGAAGTGATGGCCAGGGTCTGAAATAATTTCCATGTCACATTTCGAAGGGTTAAAACCAACCGGAAGTTGACAAATGTCACTTTCTTGGATTTCAATTGATGAATATATGTAGAAGCTTATGTGGAAAGTGATCACAGGTAAAATGATAGTGCCATGTGGACGGAGATGACGTGGTTAGTTCTCATACAGTTGTGTGGCCATAGTTCAGTGGCTAAATTAACCCCTAAGGGACCAAACACTGTTTTTTGCCAACATAGTGATTTTGGGGCAGTTCACTATGAATGAATTTTTTTTTTTTTTTCTTTGAAATTTCCATACAACATGTGCCCAAGGAGTAACTTTAAGGCCTAACAATTTTCATAATTTTTTACTAAGGTAAACCAACCCATTACCGTTTGTTTCCCAATTCAACAAGTAGGCTAGCCCAATTCCGTCACCTAACTTTGAGTCCAATTCCGTCCAAAAAACATCCAAATCCATTCTTCCTATAAAATAAATTAAAGCATTCTATGATCAAATCTAATTTTTTATGACAACAAGGGATGATGTGTCACTCCATTAATGGTGAATATTTTGTACTTGATTTGGGTGGTTATGGATCTATAGTCTACAGGCGGTTTTGTAATTTCAAGGCATACCACTTCAAAACTTCACAAAAATTACAGTTTTAATCGAAAAATTATTATTCCACTTGGTTTTGATTCTTGATACAAACGTACACCTCTAAAAAATATGTGCCCCTCCTGTGCCCCTCTTGGTTCAAAAGTTATTGCATGAATGTAATTTTCGGTGTTCGGCGGGCAACCTGAGCAAGAAAAAAAACTTCTTTGAAAAATCACTTTTAAAAAAAATAAAAATTTGAAATTGATTCTCTAGATTTATATATATGTGGTAGGCTTTGAATCATTTCATTTTGATTAATGAGATTAAAGTTATGAGGAATTTTAGTTTGGGTTAGTTTGTGGGTGTATATGGAATCTCTACTCTAAAATAAACTTTGAAGTCCTTTATTTGACTCAATTTTAAATATTTTTGGAAAAAAATAAAAACATTAGGTGTATATTTTTTATTGCTAGTAGACTATAGACCCATAACCACCCAAAACCGATCACGGTTGGTACAACCATTGGGATTGACCCATAACCACCCAAATTGAGTTAAATAAAGGACTTCAAAGTTTATTTTAGAGTGGAGATTCTATAACTATCTACAAACTAAAACTTCTCATAACTTTCATCTCATCAATCACGGTTGGTACAATCCATTGGGATTGACATTTTTCAATTTCACAAGTAAATTGTTAACAATTTTGTATTTTTTAACATTCTCTACTTCTTTCTACTTACTATTTTTTTCCTATATGTTGTACAATTTCAAATAGTCTGAAAATTTTCAAGCATGTAGACAACTTGCCTTGAAGAAAAAATCCAAAGAGTAACCACTATTTTGAACATTTTTTCAAACAAATGTGACCTTATGAAGTGCAGCTGCCAGTATTTTTACAGGACCTCCAAAAAGATTTTTGTCACTTCAAATGTTAATATCTTGCAATCTACAAGGTGGAAAATCCTGAAATTTTTTCCACATCTTCTCAAACCAGTATACTACAAGATCCTACGGTTCTATGTTTCTAAAAATATTTTTTTCCTAAAATTTGATACTTGTCCTAGAAATGACAGTTTTGGAGCAATTTTGGTGAGAACACAGTCTCTAACATTTAGGGGTTAACTAAGTTCTGTTCGAGTCTGTTTCCTGTTTTCTTTTGGTTTTGCAGTTGTGCTTGAAATTTGGATGGCAAAAATGATCCTTTAGCAAAAATGCTACGTGGCTGTTGGCCATTTTATCAAGGAAAAAGGATAATGAGCAAGACAAATGTAAGGTACATGCATTTCTTATATAATTGGGTACACGGGGATCCATTTTTAAATTTTTCAAACTTTTTCCAATAGTCTACCTTTGCACATACTAATTACTAGCAACTTCAAATTGCAATGAATTGTTGCGCTTGCATCGAGGAAGAACACTCACTCGTTGTGCTCTAAGTTTTCATCATGAATGGTCGATGAAATTGGATGATATTTCTCCAAGATGAAAATGTAATGGATTTTGTGATAAGATTCATAGCATAGGTCATGACACTACACAATTAGTATAATAGATTTGTCTTTTTTCTTCAAATTATTGGTCATAATGAGGATTGTATTATAAAGATTCAAGTATTAGTTTGGATGAGTGAAAAAGTTATTTGAACAACAGGTTGAAATTGTTGTGTGCAATTTCTAATCCTTCAAAATATTGTATTATTTTTGCATGTACTACATTTAAATATATTACAAATTGTGTGAATTTGATAAATGAGCACAACGTGTACTAAGAGGATAGTCTGTATAATTTGTTGAAATAAAGACAAATCTATTATAAGCATGTAAAATCATTTCAAAGTTATTGCATTAAATAAACCCTATTAGATTGGACCCTATCGCAAAGGTAGTTGACAAAAAATGATTGAAAAATTAGATGAATAGGGTATAAGTATGCTATACCCTGTACTTTTTTGAGTCACAAAGCAATTTTTCATGACATAATGATTTTGAACTTGTTATTGCTTGAACTTAGAAGCTTTTTTCTCCATATTTTTTTTGGTTTTCTAAACAATATACAAGTGAAAAATCTGTGGGCATCATTGGTTTCTTGAATAACTAAGTTGAAAGTGAGAAATTTGTACTTTTTGAACCATCACTTTATGTCACAGGGCACAAATTCAGATAAAAGTACAAATATCTTTTGGACACATAAAGTGAAAAGTACTGAATTTTTTTTGGCAAAGAAGATAAAGAAAAACGATGTCCTGGAATTTTCTCTCAATTTAATGTTAACAGCTCATTTCTGGCAAAAATCTTAGAAATCAATGAGTTATCTTTTGTAGTGGATATCTAGTAGAAAAATCCAGCTTTTTGCAATCGGATCCAAAATTCATAATGGCAGTAGCTAGTTAAAGATTGGCTTCCTGACCACATTAGAAGATCCCTGGTCTCTGGAGTTGAATTAAGAAAAAAATTAATTTTTTATCAAGTACTTTGTGGCGCTTTTGGGTACAAAAAGTAATTTTAGTACAATTTAAAATTTTTAAGTACAAATATTTCATAAATGCTCGACTTTGGATCTCACTGGCACTTTTTGTTAGCCTCTAATATACTTATTGGTTGATCTCCAACACTTAATTCCTCCCTCACAATCACTCAGAAGTCACAAACATCAACCCTAAATCCAAGTGCAAAAAGTACAATTTTGTATTTTAAGTACAGAAAAGTACAATTCAGTTTTGCCAAAACTGCTTAGGCGTAGCGTACTTACACCCAATAAATGCATTTTTTGGTTCTATATAAACCCCCAATTAAGGTCATTCGTTGGATGCTTTAAAGACTCTAATGAGTTATAAAACTAGCATGTTGTGTTTCAACTCCTAACTCTTAAGATAAAGAAAAATCATTTGAAGTTGTCATAATTTGAGTTTGAGTATAGTTGCTAGCTACTATTCAACTAAAAAATAATTTGCTAGATATTATTGGTAGTCAAAAGGATTTATATGGAGTTGATGGGTCTCATGATTGAACAAACGTTGTACATTTTAGGCAAGAATATCTAGGATTCAATTATAAGAAAGAAGTCACAATTATGTACAAGTACCTTATGTGTGCCCAAATGGACCCTTAAAATGTGTAGATCCTAGTCATTTTAAATTTCACACTATTAACCTTGAAACTCTCAAGTAGCCATTTAGTAAGTGATAGATGGTCAAATAATGCCTAATATTCTCAAAATAGATGATTTTCATCTTATTTTGACGATATGTGTACAACTTCAGGTGGTGGACAATTCCTAATTGATAAACTAAAGAATATTAATTTAGAGAAGAGGATGCCAAATCCACGGGTCACAAAAGATGTCTTTCAAGTGTATTTGGCAACTCCTACCAACTTGTTCTTCATTTATATTTTAGCCATTAAAATCAATATTTTTGAAATTAAAGACCAACTAATGAAATGAAGCTTACTAAATATAATTTCTATTCCAATTTGAAAATTCCAAAAATTCCACATTTTATGACCATTTGAACTTTGGATCTATTTCCATGGTTTACCAATTTTTATTTATTATAGTAAGACATTGGAATTTGGTCTACACCATGATGTTCTACACCATAATGTACACCCAAGGAATAAATTTTCAGATTTTTTAAGCTTATTTTTGTATTTGATATGAATTTTTTTTTCCCATTTTTTTCATAATTTTTTTATAATTTCTAATTTTCACCCAAAAAAAATTGAAATTTTTATGTCGTATAGAAGACGCGTCATTACATCTCAGCAAAATTTAAAAAATTTAAAAATTCATTTAAATTTAGTCACAAAATCAACCATACAGATTCAATGATTTTTGAAGTTTGACCACACGGTCATAGGGTCCGTTCGTCCTTTTTCAGGCCGAGTTGCATGGTGCAAACGTGTGCGTGTGTTGAACATGCGCGGGGGCGTACAAAATAACACGTGTCAACTCATGGTAGCGCCATCAATGCTGACACTCCCGTTTGGTTCAATGGTGGCGAAGAACCCACATGACGGACTGATCCCAAACTCGGTCCGCCCTTTGGCTGAGGTCCGACCAACCAATGGACCAAACTACTGCCTTGATCTAAGGTGGGCACCCACCACCCCAAATCCGCCATCGTCACTCTAAGTACATCTCCAGAATCAATATGTACCTATGTGGAAGTTAGAACGTGACTACCAACCGAAACAAAGAAAAATTGACCCTTCATAACTTTTGCATGCGGTGACATCCAAATGTTGTATTCTTTGGAGGGTTGGAATCTCCTTTCACTTGCCAACGAGAAAATCAATGAAAATTTGATTGGAGGAATAATAATTGTCTAGGACCATTAACAAAAAGTAGTCATTTTACGAAGGTCCACCTTAAGTTACATAGTAACTTATTTAGCATACATGGAAAGAAAGCCATGGTGAAGATGGCTAAGGAGGATTGACCTCCTCATTGTCTCTATAAAGAATAAATGTAAAAAATTGCCCCCTATTTTGTGTTGCATATTTTTGTATTTCTTCACCTCTCTCTAAATTATTAGGATTTGATAAGGATTTGACAATGGTTGTGATGATCAAATTATTCCAAGCCATTGTAAATGACTAATGTGTCTTTATAATTGCATAAAAAAAATTGACTTTCTAACCAATAAAAATTAAAGAAAGTTTGTGTAGCTAAGGTATTCCTACCTTTAAAATTGTGTTAAAAAGGTTTGAAATTTTGACAAAAGGTTTATTCCATAACGAAAATGAATCTGGTGTGTGGAATATATCCTAAAACTTTAATATTCATGTTTGATTTTAAGACAAACAAAATTTGCAAACTTTAAATTTTAATTTTTTTGAATTTGCTAATTATTTAGGTAGATAATAAACTCTTCTACTTTTTGTTCTTCATTATGTTAATTGACCCAAAACACAAAATAAAAACATTTGCAAAATAGAAATAAGATTGAAGTATAATGCTATATATGACAAGTGAAAAAAAGTAATTTATGGATGAACTTACATATATAGTTGATCTATTTATTTTTTCCGATATGAATGTCTTTAAAGCCGGTGCATTTCAATATTTGTTGATAGAGAGGCAAAACTCATTAAAACCAAGAAGAAATAAGTCTTTATTTCTAATAAACTACTTTTAACATTGAAGTTCAACTTTTGTATTGCTTTTTGTTTGAAGATACTAAGGCAAAATTACTCTCAAATGTTGTAGAAACACTATCCCACGCACTAAGGGAACTACATCTAAATCCAATACCTTTTCTAAAACCGACATCTATAGATTCTTGCCCACTATGTATTCCTACTATTTATAAGAGTCTAGAGTTAGTTTATGTAATTCCTATTTCTAGCACTTCATAGTTTATTCATACAATGTCCAAAAAATGCATTCTAAAAGAATTTAGAATCTCCTATTGATTACCAATAACATCCCGTAATTTTTTTAATATAATAAAAGAAATCCAACTAAATTGATCATTATATCAATTTTAGGTGTACTTACTTTAACCCTTAAATGACAAACCCAACCCCTTCGATTGGTAGAAAATCTTTAGGAAAACTCTTCTATTACTCTACTACGTGTAAATTTCCTTAGTATCATTTGTTTTGTCTCCACAAGAGACATCTATCAATCTAACTCTTGGTTTCTGAATCACAATTTGAATTTGAAGTGTTTGCATTAGAAAGTTTGATTAAGTTCTTTAAAGTGGCTTTGAGGTATTCTATGGCTTTGAAGAGTGTGGAAGCTCATTATTCACATTGGTCATTTGAGCGAGCTATATGATGCCCATTTAAAAAAGATTTTGAAATCCAAATTTAGATAACCCTCCTACAACCTCAAATGTCCTTTTAAGGGTTAATCCTTAACCACTCCGACGTCCATTTTTTGGATGATGAACAGAGGGCTTCAAGGCACTTTTCATTCATCCAATGTAACACTTGAATCTTGAAAAGTCAGCCTTTTTAAATGATCGATTTCATAAAATTGCAATAAATGATATTTTTGTAGAAAGATATAAGCAAAAATGTGCCAAAATTAGAAAAAGGATCGAGGCGCTAAGGGGTTAATACTAGGGTAGTGATTGTAGGAAGCAAGGTTTCTCCAAAAGGAAATTTTATTTTATTTTATTCATTATTATTATTATTTATTAAAAAAGAAAAACCGACTTTGGACCTTGCCGTCAGGCAACGTCAAGCGCCACGTGAAGGAATCCCCCCCATTGTGAAGAAAGTCCAAAGCCCCAAGGCCGCCTTCCGGTAGCATTCCTTTCACCACACGTTAGGGTGTCACGGACGCTACCCTCGCTGCCACGCTTTCCCAACCTCTTTGTCTGCCCTCTTCTAGCCTTCTTCACTTTCTGTCACTACAGTACAAGCTTTACAAGCTTCCAGACACACACAAATTCCTCCTTTGCTTTCCTTCTTGCCGACCCACGAAAGCAAACATTACAGTAGTAGTACACAGCTCTCTTGATAGCATTCCATCCTCCGCCATCGCCAGGTTCGTTCAATTGCAACAACCCATTGATCACACGACTGATCAGGGACACAACTCAACCCACTGATCGAATCTCATCACGCAACTAATTAACCGAACTCTGGGACGCACCCATACCATCCTTTTTTTTTATACATTTTCCTTCGATTGTGTGTGGCGCAAGTTTCCAGCAATCACAACGGTAGAGTAGAGTAACGCAGACACCAATCAGGATCTATTCAAAAGCGAGCTGAGAGCCGGAGACTGAGGTCTTCGAGCTTTCAATTTGTGTTTGGAGTCATTTAATTTAATTCGCCGTTGGAGGGTTTTGAATTTTGATTTGAATTTGTGGGTGGCGAGTACTTTTGAAGCGTCGTTGGAGGTGAAATTGTTGGGTTTTTGATCGGAGAGTATTTGAGAGGAGGATTGGATAGGCAACCATGGCCAGGACAGTATGCCAGCCGGTGACATCCATCGCGACTGGGACGTTTCAGGGGGTCGGAGGGAGAGAACGTGTGAGCTCGAGATTCTCAAGCTCTCCCTCGGCGATGGTGTCGTCTGTTGCGTATCGGAAGAGTGAGGTCACGAGAGTTTGTAAGGAAGCTGGAGTGGCGAGTCGGATGGTTTCGCCGTTTTGGAGTACGGGCAGCCGTGATGGGCTGAAGCGGACTCATGAAACGCCGTTCGTGGGTGCTCGACCTGGCGCGCATCTTATTGTGGTACGAATTGAGTCAGACCCTCTTCTTGTTGTTTTTCCTGTGATGGATGCCGTTGCAAGAAACTGAAGTTTTTAGAGAAGTGGGAGTCTCTATGGAGAAGAACAGACACTACAGAACTAATGCAGACTCTGCTGGACTTACACGCAACGAGACTCTGCTTGTTTGGTAGTATCACGAGAATCATGGGTTTCGTTTTTGAGTTCGTCATGACAAAAGATCTTGAAGGTGACTAGCGAATCATTGCCTCAGTTACTGTGAATTGGAGGCAAGGGTTTATTCCTGGTGGTCGGTGGAAACCTTGGCAACCTTTGAGAGGCCTGGGACGGTGGTTTTTCAGTTCGTTGTTGAAGAATATTCTTCGTGAGCAGTAGGGGTGTGTGAGAGTGCATGCGTGCGTGATTTGGGCAACGTGATTTCAAGTTTACACAGGAGGCCTTTAGTAACTTTCACAGGCGATTTTGGGGTTGGGTACTCAGATTTGGATACAAACAGGAACTCTTTTAGTTATCACTTCCTACACAGGTGGTAGGTTTTGTATTGGCAAAGAGATTTCTTTCCTTCTCTGTATTTTGAGGCAATTTTGAGGCCCAGAACCTTCTCTCAGAAACACTAACTCCTATTCAGAGTTTTCATATTGCATTTCAGAATCACGTTTCGTGTGGAACACAGTAAGCTTGCACTCTGACACCCCTATGTCATAATTTTTCTAGGAATATTTCTTCGTGAAGCGGGAAGGAAATCAGAACTTGCTTCGTGTCATAAGGAGCGGTTTGGGAAGTTGTGGGTTATCTGAATCTTTTGGATGTTTTGTGGCACTTTGTCTAACGGTTTTCTTTTGTTATTGTTGTTGTCGTTGTTGCAGGAAGCGAGGCTGTTTGGACCTGCTCTTTTCGAAGCTGCCAAGTTGAAAGTGCTCTTCCTGGGTGCTGATAAGGATCACCCGCATGACCGCCCTCGCATCTACACCTTGACTCACAGCGACGTCACTTCCAAAATCACCTTGGCCATTTCCAGAGAGATCAACAAAGCTCAGGTATTCGAATTTAATGCATGGTTCAGGGAACCGAAATTTCTTATGTGATCCTATTTGGTTAGTGAAGTTTTTTGAGTAGTTAGAGATTCATGCCTGGGATTCGTACGTTTCACAGTAGCCATTTCCATCATAGGAGGTTCTCTTTGGTGGATAGAGCTTGCCGGGTGGTACAGTCGATCTGGAACCTACTTTACTGTATTGACGTATAAAATTTGTAGACTAAATTAAGTGCTGGATTGGTCATTGGTGCAGTTGAAAGGCTGGTACAGTAAGCTGCAGCGGGACGAAGTGGTGGCGGAGTGGAAAAGGGTACAAGGCAAGATGTCTCTGCATGTCCACTGCCACATCAGTGGCGGCAATTTCATGCACAACTTAATCGCCAACCTGCGCTTCTACATCTTCCGGAAAGAATTACCTGTGGTCCTGGAGGCATTCCGACATGGTGACGAGGAGCTTCTCAAGAAATATCCAGGTGACTAACCGGTAGACCATATATATTAACCCTGCAAAGAACGGGGAACTATCAGTCCTGTTTAATTGTTATACATTGCCACATCCACTAAATTCTATGTAAATACTACACTTATATACTTGTCAGCAACATTTACTCAGCTTATGCGGCACATTCATGACTGACTCGCGACACATGGTCTCTTCCAAGAAAGAGTTTACTACTTCAGACATAAGAAACTTAGTTCAATGCAATCATGAAACAAATTTCCAGCCTAATGAAAAGAATCAAAATCACTCTTGCACTAACCTTTGATTTATTTCACTGTTTGGTGGCAGATCTCGATAACTCCATGGTGTGGGTCTACTTCCACTCGAATGTCAAGGAGTACAACCGTGTAGAATGCTGGGGTCCACTCGAAGAAGCCGCAAAGGTATTGCACCACCACTTAATTATCGATTTCAGTTCTCCAATGTTCAATTGCTGATTCTTCTTCTATTCAATCAGATCAGTTCACAATCATAATATCAAGACATTTCTAATAAGCATATAAAGGAAGTATATAATGAATATCAAAGGAAAATACCTCTAATTATAAGTATGTGGAACTATGCTGCAGAGTGCGAGTGAGGAAGCCAAGGAAGCCATCCACCACGCGATGGAAGAAATGGAGAAACAATGGCCCAAGCAACTCTGGCCAGGGAAAGTCTGTGACGAGCCTTGTGAATGCTGCTCACGCCATGGAACCGTCATCCCCTTGCCCGTGACCTTCGACCTCCTCCAGGAGGAACAGCAGCGGCAACAGCAAGAAGACTAAAGCTTCTACTTCCAATATCATGGAACTCAAACCAATATAATATACTCGGGGCTTCGATCATCATCAACCGCCTCAGTCCTTCGATTTGTCGATTTTCATACCAGCAACAGGAGCTGCAGTCAAGGTATAGATTCACAGCACAAGCAAGCAAGCAAACGGAGTTTTTTTTCCTTCAACGTCAAAAAATTTGTACAGAATTATATAGTCTGCATACACATATGGTCAAAATCAAAAAACAGATCTTTACAAACAGAGTTCTATAGTCTATCTGCAGTGTGTCGCGGTGCTGTTAGCACCCATGTGCAGTTTAGCGAGTGAATTTTTTTCTCTGGACAGGGTTACATTGTACTGCAACCATTTCTGCACTACAATGTAGACTGTCTCGTAATTTCATAGCAGAAGGGTGTAAATCATCACCATCTACAGAGTCTCGTCTGAAATTTATTCTCTTGAGAGCGTTACATCGTAACATTGCAACCATTTCTGCACTACGATGTAGACTCTCATTATATCATAGCAAATGGTGTAAACCATCACCATCGACAGAGTCTCGTTTTAGCGAGTACGTGAATTTCAATTCCCTTGAGAGCGTTACATCGTAATAATGCAACCATTTCTGCACTACGATGTAGATCGTCTCTCACAACAGCATTATAGCACATAGTCTACAGCAGCAGTAGCAGCTGGAGAGTGAGAACCCCTCTCCATTGTGTGTACAAACAACAATTTTGTAATATATGTATTCACGATATTTTTGTAAACTGTCTCTTGATCACCCTACATTGCACCTCCGTCAAACCAAATGTTGCCGCTACAAACACAAGCATGTACTTAACAAGAAAACACCAACTAGCTCCCTCAAAGCACCATACTCGTGACAGAAGCGAGTACGACTCGATCATTTGAAGAGCTACGAATTCACGCTGCGGTTATCAGATGGAATTCGCAACTCCTCAACCGACCAGGAGTCGAAGAAGAAAGTCAGAGAAATTCTACGGAGATGGGAAACGAGTACTATGGAATTGAAGGACTGACTGCAGGAAGAGGAAGGAAGAATGTGAATGATGCTTGGATTTCGGAGCGTGGTATACTCGCCTGGGAATCTTATCAAGAGGGGGGTGGACGTTCATAGGCCCGTGGGATTTCCCACTCGGACTTTCGCCGGCGTCAGTCGGCGGCCGACTGCGGCATGCTTCTGAGTCTCCAATGAATGACTTTGAGGGTTCTTGTAGAAACAAAGAATGCACCTGTTCACCCAATAAATAGGTAATTTTCGGTTGACTACCTCATTTGTCCTTTTAGGGTTAACATCTCTTTCTTTAAGGTGCACCCATAATTGCCACTTGTTTCAATTCAAAAAATCTGAATTGGAGTTTGGATGGAGGAATAATGTGCTTTTTTAGCAATTTCGCTTCCAAAGCTCATCATAGTTAGGGCCGGTCTCCATTAACACCCTTGTTAACGCCTGGACCTCCAGGATCGGAGGGGTCCGGGGGGCTCCATTGGCATGGGCTCCCTAGCTGGAGGTCCAGGCTCCAACTCACGCAAATAGAAAGCGTAGGGCTAAAGGGGCTACACCCCCTATTTTGAATAGTTTTCAGTGTAAGATATTGCCGGTAAATTGCTATCATGGGAGACAACAAAGAATTATTGGTTGAGGTCTTTGGGGATACATTCAATTTTGGGGTGTTGATGCTTTGTTAGCGCCTCTATGTCCTTGCCTCTAGGTGCAATGGAAAGCCGTTGGAGGCTACCTGGCCTCCGACCTAGAGGTCCGGACCTCACCAATGCTTGGAGGTCTAGGAGCCCAATAGAGACCGGCCCTTAGCCAATAAGGTGAACCAACCCACCATCGTCTACTTCCTTATTCCATTACCTACTATTTGGTCCCAATTTCGTTCACTGTTCCATCCAAATTTGTCTAGGAAATATTCTCAACCATTTAAGATTTTGACAAAATTTGACACCCTCGATTGGTGGATACTAAAGTGCTAATGGATTCAAAGAAGGGCGGTTATGAATTGCTGACAAGGCATTTATGACTCTAGTCTATGTACCCCTCTTGGAATTGGCCCCAAGATATTCAGAGGGCAAATCAAGGTGGTGATAAGCAATTCTACCTTAGTTAATAGTAGGATCACCCTTAAATCAAGAGCTCAAACACATATTGAAAAGAATACAATGAGTACCGAAGATGTGATTTCACACTATGACACTTGTTCTATTATGTCACTAAATGTTGCAAATAAATGTGATAATAAGGGTCTCAACAAGGTATTATTAGCCCACCTTCTCAACTTCTTCACCTCACCAAAAGACTTTTTTCAAAGAATTATTTACCTATACAAATACTCTTTACTTGATAATCAAGTGAACAACTAAGTTCAAACAAAATGTATTGATGTTGTACATTTGATGTCCTTAATGTAGGAATACTTTATTTACTTTACATCTAATTGAACAACTTCTACATTCCTAATTGTGAACAAATGTCAATGCATTTAGGTAAAAGTCTTGCCTTGCAACCTTTGAAAAAATGTATCCCACAAATAGAAATTTCAAGGGCCTACAAATAATTTTAGCAAATATGCCACAAGAGTTGTTTGTTTGCAACAAGTCACCATTGCTTGGAGAACATATTAAAAAAGAACCTCATCTCCACAACAAGTAGGTGAAAATGAGGCCACCACCATTGCACTACTCCCAAATTTTAGTAGAAGCATGGAATGTGGAATTCAAAGCACTTGAAAAATTGCACACCTATAATGATCCCTTAGGCATTTGGCAAGCCTACAAAACAGAGCTTTGATAGCAACTATTTTTTTTTTTTTGTGGACCTACAACTTTCAAGGCTTTCATCGCAACCTACAAAGGCTTATTTTTGTCCTAATAACTCTAAACCCATGACTATGGCATTTTGATGGGCAAGTTTAGGTGGATAAGGGATGTTCTAAGTCAATGTCTTTAGAGAGTGTTGAATTGTGACCACATTGCGAGGTTTCAAATTTAGGACCAAGAAACTCTAATTCCTACAACATAGTCCTGGTTCCAATACTATCATGGCAACCATTGAATTCAAAATATCTCTAATAAACAAGACTAGTTGATTATTTTACTAAGTTCAATATTAGTCGTGCATAGAAAATACTTTTTGTATTTCCCCCCTTTGTTGTGGGGTCTTGAACAAATGCATGCTTTATACACATTGGCTTTCAAAAGTGAACCAATTTTCTTTCTCTCTCTCTCTAAGAGCAATGATGCTTGAGACAAGTTGGTTAACTTTTTGGTAGATTTGTGCTAGAAAATATTCATTTGGGGTTGAGTTTTGCTCTATTGTACATTGGCTAGAGATGCAATCCACAAAACCATGACCAAAGTGGTTGACACCATTAACAAAAGTCATGATAATTGATTTCTAGTAGTTGCAACATCTTGTTGTTGAATATGCACATCAACAATCTAGGAGAATTGGTAATTGGTGTACTGTAAACTAATGAAAATGGGGAGACTAAAGAAAAACAAACAATTAAAATTTGAAATTACAAAATAAAAATTGATCAAATTTTCAATAAAATCTCTAAATATAGTATGAATGGAAGTAATAACTAGTTTAATGAAAAAATCAATTGAATATGAGAAATGATGACAATTATTGGTGAAGTTTACAAACCTCCTAAATGGTGGTACAAATTTGCATTTTGTTCATAATTAGTGTCGTTGCATGCACTAGAAGAAAATTGTGTTAAAATCCCTAAAAACACGTCACCTTGTTTTTGTTAAGTTCTCGTTTCAAAACACAGTGAAAATGCAAAAAAACGTAGAAAAAGCGTTTACAAATCAATGGCAGTAGATTTGTACACATGAATGGTAATGAAAATGCCAACTTTTGGGCCATCACTTCTCAATTTTAAAATAAATTTTCTTAATTGCGGTAGCACTGTAGGTACAAAGTCTAAAGTTAGCAAGAAGTACTCTCACAATTATCACTTAAGGTAGCAACACCCATAACTGTCAATTTAAGGTTTTTGAACATGATGTCTATTATTGGACATCCAACAAATTATTGGATCCTACTAGCAAGAGAACAAAAATTCCAATGCACTTTGAAATGTATTTTTTGGACACTCTGACTATAAGTTGTGAATTTTTAAAGAACCCACTACAAATGCACCTAATACCAACATTAAGATTTGATATTCAAATGTAATAAGTTACATCCTTGTAATCACATCTATTTACTTCCAAGGATTTTTCAAGATTTTTAGAGGTGGTGGTTATGGGTACAATGACGCTTATAGGTGCTACTACCTTGTGTAGGACTCTATACATTGGGTATGGGTTCAAGCCAACTTTTGGCTTCTAAAACTCATAATAATTTGAATTCAAGGGAAAAAATAACGGAAACTCTGCAATGCCCATCATTTCTATCTTTCTACACAACAAAAAACTTACATTGCCTTCAGAAAATGCTTAAGAGATCAATTATGGGTGGTTCTAAGGTAAGAGGCTCAAATGTTGGAGGGTCATTTAGAACCACTCATGTAGACTCATCTGTAATGGACTTGAGGTGGTCTTCAAATGGACCTTCTACTATCATTGAATGGATCAATAAAAAAAATATTATTTATTGTAAGAGCCAATCATTCGCTTTGCTTTCCCCATTTCTCTCTAAAAGCTCTAAGTGAACGATTTATGGAAGACCTATGGTAAGAAATAGGGACCTATGACTCATCTTGTTTGAAAATTCATAAGTAATTCAAAAATGCTTCAAAAAATACAAAACGACTTGGATTACAATCACAGTCTATTTTTCTTTGTCTGAAAAATGAGCTAAAAATAATCCCATACAAGAAACGACATGAAAAAGGCGAACGAGGCCTTAAGTGCACGCTTTAAGAGCCTCCTACCTTACCATAGTTATCAACTCAAAAATGCTGGTGGTACAAGTTTGCATTTTGTACGTAATTAGTGTGGTTGCGTGCTGTCCTTGCTTGGATGATCTTGGGGTAGTTATCAACTGCAAAGTGTATACAGCAAATCATTTATTTGATGCCAGACACATTTAATGTGTCTATAAAGAGCAAGGACAGCAATCTATAAAGACGTGCTTGGAGGAAGAGTTCACGCTTTACATGTTTCTTTGGATGTTCTTAATTTACTCTCCAAGTGAAAGTTTTATGTTTCATAGTATATTCAATCCATATTTCACCAACTAACCTATTTGACAGTGTCAACATTTGGCGAAATCGGTTGCTGGACTACAAAACAACGAAAAGTAGGGCATACTGATCCCACCTCTCATCTTTTTCAAATTCTTGATTGGACTTAGCAAGTGGCAAAAACTGAATATTTATACTGGTACAAGCAAATTAAACTGAGTACTAGTCGTCACTTCGTTTATAGCACAATACATTACTGTGCAAAAATCAGCAGTCTCAAAAAGTAAACTATGATCAAAGAACGATCTAATCACCCAGCTTGCACCCAATCACACCAAAGTCTACAAGCCCTGGACATAAAAGTAGAATATTATTCGATCATTTAGTTGAGTCAATTGACCACTGAAACTGAATGAGAGGTAAAATAGCCAATAAGAATGTACAGTACAGTTAAATCTACTTAACACCAACGAACCCTGAAATGGCCTCCAATTATCCGCCTATAAAACAATCTACGCAATAGTGGAATACAATGGCTACTACAATTATCATCAAGGCAAGGATAGAGTTCGGTAGTGGAGACATGTCTCATGTATGCAGATAATTGGCCGCCATCATAAGCTCCAAAGTAATCTCCGGCTCAATGTGGAACTCCGTCTCCTTGCCACTGCCGAACCAGAACACACACAAAAACAAACAGTCACTTACAACAACTCTGATGCTATAAACCAATATATTACTCCACAAATCTTTTTCCAGGTAATAATCTTTACAGTGCAACACGCTACGTAGAGTATATTAAAACTGTTAGAGACCTGACCCCGACTCCTGTACGGTACTGACCCCTGTCACCAACAGCAACTCATGTATTCATGTATTCATTTACTTAGTTGGACTTCTTTGCAAGCGATATAAGCAAGCCTTAGCTACATGTCATTAAGTTGATGGACACTGATCTTCCAATAAAAATTTGGTTGCCAACTATCTCTCCCACTTTGAATGATTGCAGAAGTAATTATCCAATACATTGAGAGAGGACACAATTTATTGTCAAGAGAGCTTGGCTCTTGTATCTGGAGTGATCTCTTCACAGCACTGTATTGATCTCTCAAGACTAACTCCTACACGTGCTAAAATGCTTAAAGGGACGCATGTAGTATTAACCCTCTGTCTTAGTGTTACGATACATCCACAGCCAACAAGGTTTTCTCGTCAGTTATCATCTCATTTCTATGCTTGCGTGTACCTTTATCGATATAAACACGGACCAACCTGGCCACATTATTTGCAAAAATCAAGCAATTACATATTTGACTTGTTCTTGAATAATAATAACAATTGCTACACTGAAAAGAGAGAAAAAAGAAAAAGAAAAAGAAGAACGCTAGAGATGGATAATCTCACCTGGCAAATTGCAACGACCAGTAAAAGTACTGGCACACTTTCTCCAGAACGGGAGTGCTGATTTCCGGAAAACTCACTTCTCCCAACTCCGTTTCGGTGAAGCTTCCTGATTGACAACACTCTACGTTTCAATGGAACACAGAATCTCCACGAGCCTAGACTTGAGAAATACGATACGCAAGGAACCTGCTCAAGTTATTGAATCTGAAACCCTAAGGACCAAGTATTCATGGTGATCGACCAATTCGGTCGATCAAATTAAGAAAAATACACTTCCTAAGGGGTAATTTATATCACTAAAATCAACCACTGAAGAATTTGTACGTGAAAGAAAAAAGAAAAAACTGAACTAAAGGAGGTCCCTACTCAGAACTCACGAGGTGCAATGCGGCCTTCTTGAGTCCTAGCAAATGGCAGGCGACGCTGATAATCGAGAAATACAAAACGAAGTGCGAAATTCCAAGATAAAAAAATGACAGTTCGCGAGACAATTTAAAGAGAGCGAAATCACAGAGGTGTAGCATTGAGGAAGCACGGACCAGCGGAGGAGAGCATGTTCCTCAACGTGTTGGACACGATAGCAGCTTTTCGATCAATGATAAACTCAAAACCCTCCGCGCTTATGAGCTTCACCGTCCCCGACTTGTACAACATCTTTTCTCCTTCTTCCATCTTCCGCCCCTCCTCCTTCTCCTTCTCTCCTTCTTCCATTCCTGTTCCAACACCTTCAATCCTATTGGAAAACACAAACCCGGAATCAATTCCTCTGTTGAGGCTTTCACGCATAATTCAGGGTCTCATCGCATCAAAATCACCGCACCTGAAAAACTCCGCCGCCGCTCTGTCTCCCTCTCTTTTCAAACGACCACCGTCAATTTATCACATGAACAAAAAGAAAAAAAATCAAGAAAAAAAATCCCAACAGATGTGGCAGGAAAGCGAATGACAAGAAGAAAATGGCGTCGTAAGGGAGACAATCCGTCAACTCCAAAGGACTCACAGCGTGTTGAATATCAGACACCGGAACAAAATCTTGAGAGCTTCCCCGGCGAGTGACACCGAGAGAGAGAGAGAATGATTTCGATGGAATTAAAGGCCGCATGGGCATGTCATACCTTAATCGAAAGCTCTCGGAATGGGCGCGACGGTGTCGCGGGAGACGTAAATTGGAAAATTGGGAGCGCGCATCGAGAATCGATGGTAACGATGAAGGTTGAGCACGACGGGCGGGCTTTGAGGGAAACAGACGTCGGTAGGTAACTGCATCTAAAGACGTCCGCTTACACAAGTGACATAACATTAAAGTTACTCACCAGTTGTAACTTAGTTTGTTAAACTCTAAGTGGTTTACCATCCACTTGGGCGGATGATGATGGGTGCATTTCATCCAATTAATTTTTATTGAGGGAAAATCATGTAATGTGTTAAAAATAATATTGATTTACATGAATTGATGATATAATGATTTGGAGTAATCTTTGTAATCTCTTACAAATTTTCAAAATTAATCTTAGTATTTTTAGTTCAAGTATTTAGGGCTTAAATTAAAGAGCTCTTAGGTAATCTAACAAATCACTTTTTTTCAAAAAGATGAGGTGGCCTAACTTCCTTGAATAACACAAAGGGATACCTTGTTGTATTCTTGAATTTTCAATAGTGTTTTAGGAAGACATACTTACTTGATATACAATGTCATGAATTGCATGATTCCTATTATTATATTAACTAAATATTTCATAGATCTTGTTGAATGTCAAAAAGAGATTTCAAATTCTCTTAGTTTGCATTTTTTGGACACCATATGGATTTGATTGAGTTTTTAAAGTATTGAAAATAGTTGTATTCAAAATTAACCCAAACTCTCATGAATAGATGTTGTGCATTATTTGTAGGGGGTAATTTCATAGACATGTCACCTTGTATTGTTTACATGATTGTAATTTTAGATTTGACATGGAAAATGGAAAATCGGTTGTTTTTTAATTACTTTCAAATTTTTAACCTCCTTGCAATCAAATATTACATTCTTTCAATCCATTTGCAAAATTGTTGTATTTTCTTCTTAATATATGGTTTATAGAATGTTTACTTTAATGTCCTATTTTTCAATTCAAAAACAATTGTTAAAGACGTATCAAAGCTGTGACTATTGTTTTTGTTTATAACATACTAAAAAAAATACAAAATAATCTTGGATGTATGAGCTTAAACTACCAAATCTTAAATAAATTATCAATGTTAGTAGCAACTTACACCCAAAAGAACTAATGTTGATATTTTGATTCACCAAATGACCCAACTCATAAGTGTAACAAAAAACAATTTAAGTTCAATTTGGGCCCAAATTTGGACCTCTTGATCCTTTCTAAGAGTTAAGGCATGCCAGCTACTCTATACTATCAGCTACTAAGGTAATCCTTCCTACTACTTGTTTATTTTTTACATCTATCTTTACCAATGAGCATTATGATTGACTTTAGAAAAAGGGATCCTCAACTACAAAATAAAGACAATATTTACAATACTAAACCTAAAGGCACATAAAAAATACACACATAAGGTATACAACTTGCTTAATTTCCACCAAGGCCCCATTTGTGCAAGAGAGGGGTCCCTATTTTCATAAATGAGGGGAATATGATGTGAACTTTCATTCATTTAAGGTAACTAGAATTAGATGACATACTAGTGAGGTAGTAGTTTCTCTATGGACAAAATCCATAGCTACCTTGATTGGAAATTTGTTTGTTGAGATATCATAGTAAATGGATTTGCATTAATGGTAATGGTGACAAAGACTCTTCTTATCATTAAGATATAAAACCCCAACATATTGATTTCTAGTTTCTCACTTAGTTTCTTGTGTTCATTCTTTTGTATGCCACTATGATTAGTTTTTAGTTTTACTCTTCTTGGAAATAGGTTTGCAAAAAACAATGCAATCTTCATTATTTCTATTTCTTGATTGCAAAAAATTATCCCCACTACCATTGCTCAATTGGACATAATTATGCTAAAACACTTAACATTGTCAGAAACATGTTGTAACTTAAAGTAGTCTACTCTAAAAGCACCCATGCTCTAAAAGAGATCATGACATGTGGGTACATTTTGCTTTCTTCAATATACCAATAGTGTACATTTGAGGAGATGATCACTTTTAGAGACCATTGTGTTTCAACTTCAAAAATTTGTAACTAATTTTACAAAGTTTCAAAAAATATGAAACTACTTGGGTTTGATGACAATTCCATTTTTCTTCCTACAAAAATTGACCAGTTCAGGTATGCTTTCAAAATTATTAATTGGCTATCAAAATTAATGTGAGTACGACAGTGAAAATGTGGTAAGATATGCACCAACATTTGTTGGGGTGGCTGTGGAGATAGAGACGCCCATCAGTGTCCTAGTCACAGTTGGCCTCTACTTGCACTTTACGTGTCTTGTTTAAGTTACTTATTGACTTGTCAAATTTTACAATTCCATTGATGTTGCTTGCTGAGTGTGGTCAGTGTTTGAGAAACCAGGTCAACATACGCAATTCATCATAGTTGGAGGCACCTTTTTTTTTAGGAAAAAAATTATTTTTGTAGTACTAGCAATTGAAAATCATGAATTTTCAAAAAAAAAATTAAATTTTTTGGATAAGACATGTAATTTCTATGAATTTTTAGAGTGGAACTCTTTACTAGGCCACTGAAACTGTCACATAGTTTGGTTCTAAAACCAAAATTTAGAGAATTCAATAGTCAACTGATAAAAGTTAAAAATGGGAACGGTTTAATGATACTTTGGAGACACTTTTAATGGAAGTCTACTTGTGAGGAAAGAGTAGAGGGATATTTTGGTGTATTTTCACGTTGTCATGAGACCATTGAATGAATGCTTTTGATGTGAGACCCAAAATAAACATATTCTTCATTTTTTTAATGTCCAAATCTTACTTTAAAAAAAAATTAATTAAACTTTTGGACAAACATTTTATTCACCTCAATTTTTTTTTCAAATTGGTCATAAAGAAAACTTTTATCTAAAGATTCAAGGAAACCTTGTGATGAATGAGAAGTTATTTAATTTGGACAAAACATAGTAAGTTTTAAAGCACTATATTAACCATTCAAAATATGAACTTTGTAGTGCTTAAAGTACACCAATTCTATAAATAAAAAATTGGAGTTATTTCTCTCTCTTGCATGGAAGTGACACTATGGACTTTTGGACCTAAGAATTGTGTTAGATCATAATATTGGTTGTTACCTTGTAAACTTGAACAAATTGCAATTATAATAAAATTGACATAGACAAATGGTAGAAACACATTTGGAGTGATTTGAATGCATGTTATGCAATCATAGTAATAAAGATAATATAATTATTATTAGTTCGTCATGTTTAACCCCTAAACGCCCAAACATTGTTTTTTGGCATTATAACTTTTTTGGGCAGCTCACTATGAATAGAATTTTTATTTTTTTTCTTTGAAATTTTCACACAACATTTTACCAAGGTGTAGCTTTAAGGCCCAACAATTTTCATAACTTTTGACTACACAGTTCAAAAGTTATTGTATGATATGTAGTTTTGCTTGATCTTCGGGCATCCTGGGCAGAAGAAAAAACTTCTTTAAAAATCACTTTATTTTTAAATTTTAATTTTAAATTGATTCTTTAGATTTATATCTACATGGAAAGTTTGGAATCATTCCATTTGGATCAATGAATCAAAAGTTATGAGGAATTTTAGTTTGAGGTAGTTTGTAGGTAGTTATGGAATCTCTACTCTAAAATAAACTTTGAACTCCTTTATTTAACTCAATTTTAAATATTCTTGGAAAAAAACAAAAACATTAGGTGTATATTGATTATTAAAACATTACAACCATTGGGATTGGCATTTTTCAATTCCATAAATAAATGGTTAACGATTTAGTATTTTGAATCACTCTCTACTTCTTTCTACTTACTAGTTTTTTCCTATATGTTGTACAATTCCAAATGATCTAAAAAATTTCAAGCATGTAGCCAACTTGCCTTGAAGAATGAATCCAAAGAGTAACCACCATTTTGGACATTTTTTCATACTAATGTGACCTTCTGAAGTGCTGCTGCCCATGTTTTTGCAGGGACAAAAAAATGATTTTTGTTACTTCAAACGTTAATATCTTGCAATCTACATGGTGAAAAATTCTGAAATTTTTTCCAAATCTTCTCAAACTAGTTTACTACAAGATCCTACAGTTAGATGTGTCCAAAAATGTTTTTTTTCAAAAATATGGTACTTGTCCTAGAAATGACAGTTTTTCAGCGGTTTTGGTGAAAACATAGTCCAAATCATTTAGGGGTTAAAGATAAAGGTGATGAAAATGAAAATGAATTCACATCTAATGAACAAACTAAATGAATGGTTGAGATATAGTATTTTTAATAGAAAACAAAGGTTTCCATGCATTACATGAGATTTTAGGGCAAGGAAGTTCCGTTTCAGGCTTGGGAACAATCAAAGTTTTAAGAAAATAAAAAAATAAATAATTAATTAATACCAGACAACCTAGCACAGTTGCGGCCACGTCAAATCGTTGTTGTGGCACAGTTCCCAGCATTCTCCGTTGTTCGGGAATGCTTGGGAACTCTCAATCTTGTTTTGGCCTCAAACATCTTCTAAGGTTTAATCTTTTTTATATTCTAGGATTTGTAGTCAATTCACTTTATATAGTTGTTTTGGAAAATTATTGAAGTGCATATATTATTCTCTAGCATATTCAATTCATCTCAAGTTTGAAGGTACCGGAAAATTATTGAAGTGCATTGATTATTCTCTAGCATATTCAATTCATCTCAAGTTTGATGGTATTATCAAATCCGGTATATTTGGAATTGAGAGAAAAATTTGTGTTGGTTTTGTATGAAAAATGTATTAAAATTATGTAAATAGGCTCACATTCCATATTGAAGAGAAAATTTTGAACACAACTATAAGCAATAGTTTCAAAAATTTTACTTACAATAAATCTACATTGAAAGAAAAATAAATGGTTAATTATTGACATTCCCTGCACAATTAATTGAGTTGGCCCACACATTTTTTGTAAAATTTTCCCTACACATGTATTACAGTTGGAATTCAAGTCAATTGTAGCGTACTATAATCGAGTTGAGTTTTGCATCGGCCTTACGCATTAATTTTAGTTCCTACCAAAAGTTGACTAAGATGATACTTTTGAGACCACATACAATTAATTTGACCTCGAAGTGTAATGGTGGTTTGGAGGGGTATTATGTCTCATTTTTTAGAAATCAAAATTTGCATAATTTAGTCAAAATTTCCAATTTAATTATATTTGTGAAAGGAGGGTCAATATAAAGCATAGCATAGGGAATTCAAAATATGCAAAATAAAAATATTTCAATGGCCTTCCAAGTTTGAAAACTAAAGTCATGTAATAGAAAAATGACTTATCATTGGAAATATAATTAAATTGTCAAACTTTCTTACTATGTGTCAATAGCTCTAATGACTTCTAAAAATAAAAATAAAAAATGTTAGAAAAATACTTTTAGCAAATTCAATATTCAATATGTGTAACAAACTCATCTCATTGAAAATTGCATAATTAGAATTGTACATTATTATTGAAATTTTTATGCTTTTGAGTTATTTTTCAAATTATAAGAATCAACAAGACTTGTTCAAAAATGTAATCCTTCATAATAGTGTAAACTTCCATGGTCATCCCACAAATGTGGAATCTTCACTGGCCTATTTTTCTGAATGTCCACGATAATTTTAATTAGTTTATGTGTAGAGATCGATACAAATATATTGTGAACAATGGTAGATAATAATGATTTAGTCAATTTTTGAAATGGGCTTCATAAAAAGGCAATCATTGCTTTTATGTCTTCACACATCCAAATTTCTAATTTTATTTTTGTAAGTGAATATTATATTCAATAGATAAAATTTGTGAATATCTATATTTTACAATTATATTAAATATAGTGAAAAATCTTGTCAAAATATTTTATGACAATATAATTTATATCACAATACAAGTGAAAGTTTAAATGTATCATGAACAAAAATAGATGAATTCAAATTTGCTTATTTTACAAACAATATTCATACAATATGCAATACAATAATATAATTTTGGGAATATTTCACTTACATAATTACAAGTTTGTACTTGTGCTTGATGCTTTAATATTTGGGATTTTTTTTGTAAGCAAAAAACAAGCATTTGGTACATTACAATAATTGCAAAGAAACCTCCAATGGCAATGGGAAAAGTTTGAAAATAAAAAATTGTTGTAGCATAAATTACAAATAAAACTATCAACAATGGCCAATGTGATATTGAAGGAAATATAAAACATTTAATCAAACGATTCTTTAAATAATATTTTATAATGCTAGCACTTGAAATTTGTTGAGGGCAATTTTGAATATGTTCTTGATACACTAAGGCTGCACAAGCAAAACAAATGACAATCATACTTCCCCATTCTGCACAAATTGAAGACAAGTCTTTCATTTTGGTAGCAAATACTAATATAATATTTTGTCACCATTTTAGGGTTGCAAACTTGAACATTTGAAGGTTTTTGACAATTTATATCTTTGAAGAGCAAAATTGAATTTTGATTGATATAAACCATAATGAAATTCTATCAAAATAAATATCAACAAATTATTTAACATTATTGATACTTCATCATTGTCACTTATTTTGAAAATTTTCTTGTAGAATGATTTTTGTTTAAATTATTAAAAAACTGATTCTAATATGGATTTTTTTTAGCAACAATTTTTTTTCCATGATGAACTATAATGTGAAATTTCATCATAAATCTTGTTCTTTGTACACAATCCATTATTTAATATTGGGCTTTTAAAAAAAAAATTACTAATTGTTATACTAATGTCTTTGTCACTTGTTAATATTGAATATGCATTTTCGTATCTATAGTTACAAATCTATTGTATATTAAATTAATGCATCTTTATACGTCATTGTTATTCAATAAAAGACATGAAATTAATACATTGCCTTATGACGCTTCATGCCATGTCTTTTGACACATTTTGACCTTTCAACAATGACATATATATCAATATGTCATATACAATATATTAAATGGAAAATTTGGTCATATAATTGAACAATAACTTTTAAATTAAAGTTCTCGTTAAAGTTAGCCTCCATTTGTATAGTATAAGAAGATATAGTTCAATGTTATGGTAAGAAGTTAAACACTATTTTATTTATTTTTACATTAAAAAATCATTTTCTATGATCCTTTCAAGACCCTGGTGAGACAACTTCACAAGGAATTTTATGTAAGATTGTTCAACTTGTTGAATGTTTCAAATACTTATACACCATGAAAGTACCTGTCAATGAGCTAGTGTATATTCCTTTTGGAAACATTCTCCAAGGGACATCTACTATAATACATTCAAGGTTTTTTATAGCAAAAATTTGTTCAATAACACTTACAAAAAATTTAAAGGAATTATCGTGATATATTCCTCTCTTTTTGAGCATATTCAATGACTAGATTCTTCAATATGGAATCACTCATTTGGATGAACGTACCTACTTTGGATGAAGAAGTAAAATTTGTTGCATGTTTCATCCGCGATAATAGATGTAATGTAAGCAGCTTCATTACTCCATCGAAATCGCTTTCCCGGCACAGCCCTCGTCTGAACTTGACTGTCTTTGTTGCAAGGAATTGAGAAGCTATGAAGGTTTAGGGTTTATGATTCTTAGGGTTCGGAACTCACCGTTTGCGTTTTAATGTGGTGAGACAAAGGCAAGACGGTGTTTCTGTAGCTTGTTGCCTTCGATTTGGAAAGCCGGTAGCGATGGCGGACTATGAGTTAGAGGAAGCGTTGCTGGAAGCCGCGGGTCGGCCCAAGGAGGGTGGGGGTCGCTCGCACACACCGTCTTCCAACAAGCGACGGCGCGCATCGTCCATGAGCTCCGACGACCGCAGCGATTCCAGTCCTGATAACGACGACGAAGACGACGATGACGATTTTGACGAGAGAGGAGGCGGGCGCTCGGGCGAGCAGGCTAAAGGATCCAAAATGCCTCTCAAGAAACGGTACAACTTCCCACTGCTCTTTCTGCTTCATTGTTTATGCATCTCCAAGAATTTAATTCTTAAAGGACACAGAGATACCTATGGGGACTCGATTTCAGTGTGTTTTGCAAGTGTGTGCGCTCTGAGACTTAAACCCTAACGGATAAATAATGGCACTAAGCCCTCTCCGATCTCTATCCTTCATCATCACGGGACTTAATTTATCCTCTTAAGGATATGATATCCCTTGGTGAGAATGTAAGGACACAGAGGTTGCTACGGAGGCTCATTTCAGTGTATTTTGCAAGTCTGTGTGCTCTGAGACTTCAACCCCAAAGGGTAAATTCACAATATTTGAATCCTGAGTTGAGGGGGACAAAACAGTCGCACCCAAATCCTCTTCGATCGCAGTCCTCCATCATCGCGGGGCTTATTTTATGATATACTTTGGTGAGAATGTACCGTAAGGAACACGGAGGCCCTACGGAGACGTCAGTGCAGTGTATTTTGCGAGTGCAAGGGTTAAGTCTCGATGAGTATCTCCAAACCCTAAAATTCAATGCGTCGATGTGTCTGCATGCTCCGAGACATGTTTCCTTTTTTATTTTTTTGAAGATCGGAGGGTAGCTGTACTAAGGAGGATCATTGCGCTTAAGCGTTCGAAGATGCAGGTTAGCGTGTATCATCTCAGTGGATCTCTGTCGTGAGGGTTTCTTTTATGTTGGTGTGATGGATTTCCCGCAGCCGTTGTTTGGGTTCAATTGTCAAATTGCACATGGTGGAACTCTGGTATACGGTTTTGGTTGGGGAAACCCTTAAATACAATGCACCGGGTAGTCTGCATGCTTCGAGATATATTTCCTTTTGTTTGGATTAATTTCCCAGCTGTACCTGACACGGGCATGCCCTTAGGATGCGGGGTGACTCTCAAAATCCCTCCAATGCGGGAATATTTTTCTTGAGGACTCCTTTGATGCCGGTGTGATGGATTACCCGGTGTCATTATCATTATTAGTGGAGCTTGGTTTGGGTCCAATTTGCAATTGGTGGAACCGTATTGTAAGGTTAGGTGATATTACAATTAGCCCCATCTGAATCACGGGAATTATTTGCAGCCTGCTTTTTTTTTGAGTGGTGAGTCTGATGGCCTGTCGTGCTTGCAGTTTCGAATCGTCAGACAAAGATGGAGAGGACGGTCCAAGAGATGACGGGTACAATAGTGAATTTTCTTACGGAAGCGATCTGTACAAGGATGAAGAAGACAGGCATAACCTGGCGCAAATGACAGAGCTCGAGCGTGAGATGGAGTTGGCAGAACGTAGCGAAAAGCGAGACACTTGGCTTGCACTGAGGAAAAGTCGGGGTAACAGACTAGCCGAAGCTTCTTCAAGACCTAGTCATAGACGCGAGAAGGACCTTGGTCCCCCATCTTCTCGAATGCGTTCGTCGGTAAGAGAAGGTACTCGAAGTAAGAAAGAGAATGCTCTCAATGAGCTTGTAGCCCGGAGACAGAAGGCTCAAGATCCGAGCTCACTGCGAAAGAGACGGGATTCGGGTTTGACTCCTAGCAGGGAGACCCATTCTCCTGGGAGAAAGAAGCCCCGCGAGAGCCTGAGTTACAGGTGAGCCTTTGAAGACTTGAATATCACTTTTTAATAGTTAATGTTAGGTGATGCAATAGGTATGTTGAAGTTTGGAATATTGATTAGGGTAGAGGATACTATTTGCGTCACTTTAAGCATTTTTTCATTCGTAGGCGTGTAGTTTTGGGGAGATTTATGGAGCTGTGGAAAGATAAGATAACATTCAAGATAAGTGACCGTAGACATGTAGCCAGTCATGCTACACCGCTTGCGAAGAAGTCCAACCAAGTGTATGAATGGATGAGTTGTTGTTGGTAACAGGCGTCGATATGGGAGGCGTGATGAGGTCCCTAACAGTATCCTCTACTTTAATTCCATCGCCTATGACAGTGCTAACTTGACTTTGCACATGCCAGTGAATCTGAACCTCCAAGTGAGGATGATGCGGATAGTGAAAGAGAAGACGACGAGCATAGTGATCTGGGTGGCTCAGGTGATGAACTTGGAGACAAGGGAGAGGACTTGGCGGCCGAGGAAGACATCAAATCTATTGTAATTAGACGCTCAAAGCTTGCCAAGTGGTTTATGGAACCTTTTTTCGAGGATATTATAGTTGGTTGTTTCGTGAGGATTGGCATTGGAGTAAACGAGAAGACTGGTCAAAGCATATATCGAGTATGCCAAGTAAAGAACGTCGATGCGAAGGATCCAGACAAGCAGTACAAGTTTGAAAATTTTATGACATGCAAGTATCTAAATTTGTTGTGGGGAAATTCTGCAGCCAGGTGGCAGATGGTTCGAGCTTCTGATCAACCAGCGTCAGGTGAGACCTCCATTTCGTAGTTTCGACTATGCAGCCTATCGGTTTTTTCAGCATAGCTGTATCGCCTATGCTCAAGGTTTTTGATACTATAAGTTTTACGCTGGTTTCTAGGTGCTTCAAGAACGAGTGATTCTAGTTTATCATTAGACTGAATTTCATGCTATTCTTTAATCTATGCAGCTTGTTGTAATTTGTTTTGATAATGCGATTAACAAATTACAACTTTTTAATGTACCTTGGACTGGCTCTGATTTCAGAAAAAGAAATCAATGAGTTCTTGCGAGAAGTTGATACTGCGAAGGGAAGCAGACCTTTGAAGGCCGACGTTTTGGAGAAGAAAGACGCGATTCTCAAGGTTAATCAGTTCGTTTATTCAGCATCTACTGTCAAGCAAATGTTGCAAGAGAAGAAAATGGCTGCATCGCGTCCAGTGAATATTGCTTTGGAGAAAAATCGCATAATTAAAGAGCTGGGTATAGCAGAAGAGAAAGGGGAATATGTTGAGGTTGAGAAGTTGCAGTCCCGATTGAAGGAGTTGGAGTTGTATGGCACTCAAGTTAAAAGCAAAGATGCCAAAGCAATGGCATTGGCAGAGATGAATCGGCGAAACAGGTGCGCAATCATTACTGCTTGTGTTTTGAATATTGATGGTGTTTCTTTGTTGTCAGCGGGAGTGGTTTGAGCTCGTCAATGAACTAATGGAATGATGTATTTGGAGAATGCAGGATGGAGAATTTCAAGAATGCGTCAATGTTGAAGCCTGTTAACACATTTGCTAGGGAAGGTGAAGCTGGCTATGATCCCTTTTCTCGCCGCTGGACTCGTAGTCAAAATTATTATCAATCACAGCCAAAGGCAGAGGAGAAAGAGGCAACTGAAGGCGTCAATGCAGTGGGTAAGTATGAAATATCGTTTGAAATACATTTGTTATTTTTATTTTTAGGCAGGGTGCATGTAACCTGTTGCAGACTCCAGCTACAGAGACGAGAGAAGTAGCTGTGCGTCTGAATCTCCCTTTTGTGCACCATTGGTGAACGTGTCCCAACTTTTGGCGTCTTGTTGACTTGTTGACTTTGATACTACCATTCTAAATTATAGCATTTGATATTTTGGCAGATGGAGTAGAAAAGGCTGGTGCCAAGACAAGTGAACAGAGCGAAGTACCGAAGCATGTTGAATCACAGGCTGCTGCTGACAGGAGAAAACTTTATGCGTTGCATGATTTTGTGTTGCCCATCTCATTGTCCAAGCTTGGGAACACCAAGGGTCCAGGTGGTACTCACCAAGCGTTTGTGCAGGCCTACATGGCTCGAAAAGCTCATCTTGAAGCCACCTGTGGAGTCCAGGTGAGTGGCTCATGCTTTTTAAACTTTTCTAATTTCAATCTCCTCAGAATTGGACTTAGCTAGAATTCCATTTCAGGGTTCGCACGTTCTAGAATTGGGTGACTTCCAGAATTGTGATCACGGTATGTTGTGATTTGAGGAGGATTGAGTCACTGCAACCTCCCAATACCTGTCTACATTGAAAATCAAAATCGTTGTCAAAATTCTTCCCTCTAAAACATGTTTTTTTTTGCTGTGGGCAGGTTGAGCAAAATGATGGGCGGCGGCATAGTTTGACTTTAACTGTGAACGACTACAAGCGTCGTCGGGGATTATTGTAGTTTAGAGGTCCTGTACAAAATTCTGAAGATTGTATGTTTATTCTTTCCTTAACCCCTTAATGTCTTGACTTGTAACCATGTAATCAAAACTTCCCTTTATTTACCGGTATTCACTTTGACTATTACATTTTCTAAGAGACCAATTCAGTAGATTAAGCCTTATATTGAATTTACCGGTAAGCTAGATTTTGTATTCTTTAAGAGTCAAAGTTGTATGGGATACATCATGATATTCTCTCATTCAGTGTTTTCAGAAGCAAGTCAAAAGGCTCCTCCTTTTTTAAGTCCAGAGGCAGAATATTTTATAATTGTCATATGTTGAATACCGGTATGCAACAAACAATATTGGTATCATGTACAGTAGTTAAAGGAGCATATTCGACAAGTATGTACAATGGGGGGAGTGTGAATGGAGCGTCTGACTCCAGTTGTTTGTAAATGTCCGAGTACAACAGTTATTTTCTTTATGTGAGTGGTATAATTTTTTTCTACATGAATTTCAAACAAAATTAAATTGGACAATGTCTAATATTATATTGGAGTTGAGGAAGCACAATGATTGCTTGCCCAACTAAAAATATACCATACAATTCATGCTTTACACAATTGTAGTATTGGATCAAATTCTTTATCTATTATTAGGGTACCAAATTAGTTCTTAACCCCCAATAGACCATATGTTCAAATTTGAACAATGGATGAAAGCAGACATTTCTTAACCCCTAAAGGACCATTGTTGGGCAAATGCATTTCCGGGGTAGGTACCTACGGGCTGAAATTTTCTTCTAATATTTGAAATTTTTTTGGAGGTAGAAAAGTTGATTAGCTTCGTGGGAATATAATTTTTTTCAAAACCGGTGCCCAAGAACAATGGTTATGACCAAATAAGCTCAAATAAGGGGACGGTGGGCAGATCAGGCAGCCCAAAAAAAATGGACAAAAATTTGAATTTGAATTTGAATTTTGTTTTTTCTCATAGATTATATTTTTGTCTATCTGGAAAGCTTTGATTCATTTCATTTTGATATATTATGAGAAAGTTATGGACATTCTTGTTGTTCGGGTAGTTAGAGCATCTTCTTGAAAAAAATAACTTGTAGGATTCATTTATGAATGCAATTTTTCAAATTTTTCAATTTTTTTGCTAGAACAATCTCACCATTGGGATTAGTGCATTTTAATTCCATCTAAAATATATGAATATTTTAGATTTTCCTTCTATTGCATACCTACTTCTACTTAACAATTTTTTTAAGAATGATAATTAATTTCTTTTTGAATTTTTTTTTTCTTACCTAGACTCTCAACTCAATTCTCCACTATAAAGATTTAAAGCTCAAAACTCTGTAGTGCAAAAAATTTAAGTTAAAAATGTTCAAAGTCAAAAAATCTAGTCCTGCAATGTGCTGGAAAACTTGTTTTTTCCACTTTAAACGCAGATATCTTGCAATCTGAGTGGTCAAAAATTCTGAAATTTTTTTCACACTCTCATACTAGATAGGTGTAAGATCCTGTAGTTAGATATGAAAATAAAACAATTTTCAATTTCTTTTACTCCTTGCTATAGATATGGCAGTTTTGAGTGTTTTCTGGTAGAAAAAAGGCCTTGATCCTTTAGGGGTTAAGCAAACATAGATTTTGCTTTTTAAATATTTGTGTTACATTCTTGTATTAGTTATCTTACATTTACATGACATAGACTTTTAGAAGTGTCCTATGTAAATATTCTACTATTTAAAGTTTATAAACATGTTTAACCCATAAATGATGCGGAGGATGTTCTTCGGCCGATGAATGACAAAGAATCTCTCCATGTGGGACAGAAGTGCAACTATTCATCCTCCAAATCTTGTGTGAAAAGGGAATGTCTTCTATAGTAGTTTGACTTCTAGTGAATGCTTTTGCATTTTTTTTAAGCCAACAATTCACATGGTTTCAAAACAACCAATTTCCACAATGACCACCTCATTGTTTAAGGGTTAGCATCAAAAAATGAGCTTTTAATGTTCAAAAAATGACCCTTCAAAAATGACTTCAATAAATTAGCAAAATAAGAACCATAGAAGATCATCATGATTAGAACTTAACATTTTGATCTTAAAGGAAAAAAGATCAAAAAACGAGCTTTTAATGTTCAAAAAATGACCCCTCAAAAATGACTTCAATAAATTAGCAAAATAAGAACCATAGAAGATCATTATGATTAAAACTTACCTCTTTGATCTCCAAGGAAAAAAGATCTTGCAAAGATTTAATCAATTTAGAAATTATTTAAAATCAATTTTAGAAGGGATTTTCAAATTTTGGTTTCAAATTTTATTAAGAAATATTGTTTGGTGTAGTAGTTGCTCTAACCATATAGATATGATCTGTTGATCATATTTTATGGAGTACAGTTTTTTCTTGAAAGTCATAGTTAAATTATTATCCTAAGTTGCACTATATAATACACCTTTACATTTTGGAAATTTTGACTATCTATTAGGTCTAGTCATTAAGGGGTAAATGAAACTCTTTGGATAATATTGTAAACGCGATGGTGATGGAAGTGTAAGCAATTCTATCAATTGTTCTCATCATCATTTTTTTTTTCCAATCTAAGTCAAAAGCTCTTGTGATATGGGGTGTTTGGTAGGCATTTTGTGGTTTCACTATTTATAAAATGCAATCCATTTGACCAAAATTATTTGCATCTTTCTTGTTTTGCACGAATAAAATAGCTCATGCTATTTGTATGTGAAAAATGCATAGAAATGTAAATTAGGCACATAATTTTTGTAACAAGACAATTATTGGAGTTCTATTTTAAGGGGCAAAATATAATTTAAATTAATTTTTTGAATACAACTATATTCACTAAAAAATGATTCAATTGAATTGAATGTCTAATTTATACAATTTTTCTCCATATCCATGCATTTTTCATATATGAACAATTTGACACTATTTATATGTCAAACATCTCAAACTTCATAAGAAAATCTAAAATACTTGTTTTCAACAAACAAGTGAAGAAGAATACAAAATCACCATTGTAGGTTGAAGAGAATCTTTCACTAAAAAATTCATAATAATTACATTTTTTGTAATAAAATTCTGGAAAAATATGCAATCCTTCCAAATTCTATTTCTATACATGAAGAAAATTTAGCACTCAAAAACCTATGCTCCAAATATGCGTAATTGCTTAAGTGATCATATATGGGTCAGCTCCTATAACTACATTGAAAAATTCCATGAAAAGATCTCCACATAACTCTTGATGAAAAAATCTACACAAAATTAGTGCTTCCTCAAATGGACATTGTACACACTAGGACAATTTTGAAATGGGAATGGTCATTCATGAAACCATTAATGAAGATTGTTCTTCTTGACATCAGAACAAGCATGGTATAACCATGAGGCTCTACCGTAGGTCACTGTATTGACCAATTGGATCCCTCATCCCCACTCCAACTAAACCCTAACTGCATTGTGCAATGTGAATGTGATTGTAGATAGGATTTGGGAATTCAAATTCTAAAAACTAGAGTCCATGCCAAGGTCTTTGTCCTCGGGACAGAGCCAATAAAAACATGAACAATGTAAATGTGAGGCTTTGTCCTAAGTAAACAACAATATTATTTTATTGATTAGTCAAACCCCACATCCCCCATTCTAACCAAACCCTAACCGCATTGTGTAGTATAAATGCAGTTGTAGACAAGATTTGGAAATTCATATTCTCAAACTAGAGCCTATGCTATAGTCTCTATCCTTTGGACAAAGTCAATAAAAATAAATAAATAAATGTTCGTTTGTCCAACCTTCTGACTTGGTTGTTTTGTACTTCCTACTTTTCAAGGGATTTCCATTTGTTTCAAAATAAATAAATAAACGAAGGTCATGAGTGAGCTATAGAAAAAAATAGGGTAGAATTGACCTCATGATCATTTCCCAAGTCCATCATTTCCAACTAGGGTGAACTGACCCCCTCGCTCATCCCTCCGAAGTCATTCCAAGGGTGCATGTAAAATAAAAGACACCCTATTTTGTGTTCAATTAATTTATCTTTTACACCGCTCTTCCTCCCAAACTATGAGCCTCCAATTGCAAATATGAACTCAAAATTTACAAATTTTATCATACATGGCAAATAAAAAAAATTCAGCGTTTTCATCAGCTGTCTTTTGACTTCAAGTTTTTTATTTTATTTTATTTTTTTATTTGACATAAATACATAGTTACTACTTACTAGTACCTTTATCACTGCAAGCACCCAAGTTTAGGTTTTAATTTTTTAAATGCCATGTCATTAAAATCTAAAAAGATCTAAAATAAGTAGTCAAGAATCTAGCATGAGTACATCTCAAGTACCAAAGGTGGCTTTTTCCCCAAAAATATTTCCTATTGGTCCTCAGGCTTTTAATATTGACACAAGGCACTTGGTGCACGTGGACATTCGGTATGGGTTTCAAATCCCACTGATCTTCCTTCCTTTTGGTCTTCCCCAAATTCCCAGTTCCCAGTTCCCAGTGCTAACTAAACAAGTTGGGAACTTAAAAAGTGATGTTCCCCATGTTCCCATGGAAAACCTGTTTCACGAAAACGCAGGTTTCTCCGGTGTAAAAGTAAAATCTTGCCCCCTATTTTGTGCGGAGCTTAGGGTATGTTTGTGCGGAATTTGAAATCACTGGTTGCAAATGTGAATTCAAAATTTGTAAATTTTTTCAAGAGTGAATTTAAAAAAAAAAAATCAACAACCTTTAGATGCCGCTAATATTTGGGGCCAAATTTGATCGGACTTGACTTAAATCTCCTATCCTTGCTAGTAGGATTGGCACTAATATTACGTGGAACAAGAAAGGATCCTCCCGCTTATTTTATTTTCTAGCTTCTTCTTTGCTTTTCCGTTTGCTCTTATCTCTTCATTTGTCTAGCCTTCATAGCTGAGTTGTTTTGTAATTTTATTTTTTTTAATGCAATGGTTCAAAGATAAAATTCAAAGATAAAAACAAAATTCTTGTGTTTTCCCCTAGAGTTAAATTCCTGCGTTTTCACCGTGCTGGCAGGTCCCACTTTGTGGGACAGGTTTAGCGTCCTGCGGAAAAAGCCGGTACTGTACAGTGGAGTACAATAAAGTATGGTTCTGGAAAAAGAAAGAAACGTAAACATAAAAGTGGATTAAAAAAGTAGAAAGAAACCCAAAAAGGAAAGAAAAGAATCCAGATAACGGCTGGCCATTTGGGAATTTGGACCCATTCGCCCATACTGTACTCACTGCCACTTTTTCACCCTTCCAAGGACGGATTTGCTGCCCCATTTGGCAACTAAATATGGATGAAATTTTTTTATTTTTATTTTTCAGGGATGAAAGACCATGAGTTATAGAATTGTTAAGAAAAATTCAGATTTTTTCAAGAAAATTTGAAATTATAGTGAATTTTTTAAGGAAAAGGTGAAAAGAATATGATATCAAATACCAAATATGCTCCAAAAATCTCAAAATTGTTAGCGTAGGTGTGTTTTGTAGTGTAGAATGTTTGGGAAAAAATTCAGAAATTTTGACCACACAGATTACAAGATATCTGCATTTAAAGCAAAAAAACAAAAAGGTTTTCAACACATTGTGGGACTAGATTATTTGACTTTGAACCTTGTTAAATTAAATTTTTTGCTCTAGAGAGTTTTCAACTTTAAATCTTTGTTGTAGGGAATTGAGTTGAGAGTCTCAAAGGGGAAAAAATTCAAAAAAAATTCATTTTTATTCTTTAAATAATTATTAAGTAGACATATAAGTAGACGTATTAAGTAGACATATAATTATTAAGTAGACATAGGTATGACATAGAAGGAAAATCTAAATTATCAGTATCTCTAAAATGGAATTAAAATGCACTAATCCCAATGGTAAGATTGTTTTAAGAAGCAAACTAAACCATGTGGAACTTCTTTTCTTCAATTGTAAAAATTGCATTCATAAATGAATCCTATAAGTTATTTTTCAAAAAAATGTTCTAATTGCCCAAAGAACAAGATTGTCCATAACTTTCTCATAACAAATCCAAATAGAATGAATCAAAGCTTTTTATGTAGACAAAAATATAATCTATAAGGAAAAAAAATTCAAAAATTCAAATTCAAATTTTGAATATTTTTTTGTTGCCCCTTTACCCATATTTGGAGCTTATTTGGGCATAACTTTTGTTCCCAAGCATCGATTGAAAAAATATTAATATTTACATGAAGCTAATCAGTTTCTTATCTTCAAAAAAAGTTTCAAAAAATCATGACAAAAATTCAGCATGTAGGTACCTACCCAAAATCCCATTTGTCCCCCAAAGGGACAATGGTTCTTTAGGGGTTAAGTGTTTTTTCAAATTTTCAAATTGGAGTATAAGCTAATCTTGATAGTTTCATTAGTTGGATTCAAATTTAAAAAATATCATTTTATTGGTGAAAATTCACATCAAGAGTAAATAGCAAGCCAAATGGCCCAAATATGTTGTACTACAAGGTAATTTGTGGATTAAGCATCTTATTCTTTAGAAAAGTCTATAATACTACAATGAGGGAATTTGCAATACTATTTACTAAAAATGTACTCAAGCAACTTCCTCCAAAAATATTCGATGAAAAAATGTTTCTTTTCCATGCTATAGTCTTAGTTGAAGTCATGCAAAGGACAAAAAACATTTGCAACATTCTTTAGGGATTAAGAACAATAAAATGTTGAAACCTTTGATTATTTGGTTGTGAATGATTTTCCTAGATGATTTTGACTAAAGAAACAAACCATCATATATTTGGCTTGATGTTGTAGAATAACTTTATTTACATACACTAAAATGCATGCCAACTTTAGAAGAATGTTGTATAGAAACAAGAAATTTTATTCACTTTCAAAAGACTTTGCTAATATTGGCTACTTATTTTGTATTTTTTTAATATCACAATTGCTATGTAAAAATGAAAATATATTGCCACGTACAGAGTATAATAGTTTTAAAAATTGCATACATGACCCCATCTTTTGGACTCCACACTCTTTGTGATGCAGTTGATTGTCAAAAACATTCCTTATGTAAATGTGTCGGGGAGGTCACTTAGAGTGTCCATTTGAAACCACGTGCGAACAAAACTTTGGACCCCCTATATACTTTTTGAATTTTAAATAAAACAAAATAAGAAAAATATGAATAGATTTTTCTACTTTGAAAGTTTATGTTTTGAATTATTGATATTTTTATTTGTTAATAATAATTAGTTACAAATTTTTGAAGTAAAAAGATACACTGCAGAACTAAAAAATAACTTTCACACCCCTATATTATATAAGAAAAACTTGTCTAAAAAATGAACAAAAAATTCTTAAAAATAACTCTCTATTGAAAGCTTATTTTGAGTTGAATATTGATTCAATGGTCATCTAAATGTGTTCTCTATAATTATTTGAGTTGAAAAACATGCCATTTTAGTTCATTTTCAACCTCTTCTAGAAATCATTTCATATTTGATTTGAGTTGGAAATTTTGGCAATAGAAATCTATAGTCATAATTAAACAATGGTCAAAATTTTAGATTGAAATTATAGTTTATTAGAAACCACTTGTTCGCACGTGGTTTGTTGTAGTAGAACTAAGTGACCTCCCGAGGTAAATGTAAGATTCTACTATAATACAACATGCCCTTGCATACACAAAATTGCACTAAAAAATAAACAAAATTTGATAGGTATCATACTATGCAAATGACGTCAGCACCTTACATTTGTGCCATCTTTTGAGAGGATAGTGAGAGGATAGTGTAAAACTATGCACCATGAAAATTTTAATTTTAACCCCACCCCTCTTATAATTTTGGAAGTGTGCAAAAGTTTTTTAAAATAAAATTTCTTCCCCCCCCCATCCCCCAGTTATAATTTTAGGAGGGTGAGATTGCAAACAATCAATATGGGATAATTCCATACTGTCGTATTCGTATCCTGTCGCCCATATTTGTATATGAATGTATCGTATTTGTATTTGTATTTGTATTGTATTTTGTATGTACATTTGATGGCTATTGATTTTTCTTAGAAGGGGGTGAAATTTTATTTGAAATGAATCGGACAACTCCTGATTGGGGGGACCAGGGGTGGTACGCCTCTTTGAGATGGCAAGTGCCATCTTTTGAGAGGATAGTCTAACACAAGCCGTCTTGAAATCAACATATATAGTTGTCCATACAATTGCAATAGGTATTTGGATGGGATCTTATGTAGTTAGTATTGTATTTCATTTGTTTGAGCAACTAAATACAAAATTATTGTCCTTCAGGGTGCCATATAGTTTACATCCCAATTTCAAAAATCATTTGAGTAGTTGCTAAATTAGTGCATTAACTTTGCATTTATTTTTGTAGTTGCAAGCAAAGATCAATATGGCACATAGCAATAATAATTTTTTGTTCTTCTTTGAATAGACAAATTTAGAAAGTTAATAGATTATGTAAAGTTTGGGGTTTCTAAATTTTCCTTGGCATGGATTTTCCTCAAGGAATGTTGCACCTCTCATTAAGCACTCATGATACCAAGTCCTATTGATAAATGTCCCTAATTATTGGGCGTAATGTATTTGTTATAGTGCCAAGTACTATTACTAGGGCAATTTGGTTGTTTCTTCAAGGGCAATCCCATATGCTTAACATAGCAAGACGCTTCACTACTTGGGCCTCATGTTGCATGAAGGCCTTGCCTCCTCAACCTCAAACTTTGCCCTCGGCCTCGTGGCAGGGCCCTCACACAACAAGAGGCCCAAGTAGTAAGGCGTCCCACTATACAATATTTCCTAATATGTTTCATGGTAAAAGGTAAAAACAAACTCCATCTAAACCTTATTATATTGTTTAGATGTTTGTAGTATTATTTATAAAATTTAAAAATCAACAATTGGTTAGTGCCTATTTAGGTTTCTAAAAGGGAATAAAAACTGCTCACTACTTTTCAATCATTTGATGATTATTGCAAAACTCAAAACTCAAATCTAATTCTAAGTACATACTTTATAAAGTATACCTGCCTATTTTTTTTATACATTCTCAAATCAATATTTAAATGTTGTTGAACAACCAAATTGTTTAAGATCAACATGGCATAATTACTAGAGGGAGTTTGCAATCAAACATTATTCATCATATTTTCATTGTATTATTTATTTAAAAAAACTCCTTTAAGTATTCTAGTAATGTATACCTACATTTTAAAAGACAACATTTTAACACCTCTATAGTAAGTATTTAAGCACTTATTATAAATTTAAATCAATATGCACATGAAATTTTAGGACATTTGATTATAATTTGTTAAAATAGACAATGTAGCTAGATGATGGCAAGGAGACATTCCAAATTCTAAATATTGTAGTTTTTCTTGTAGCTAAATATTATTGTTATAAAAAGCTCTCCTATTCGATCTAAACTTGTTACAATATTCTTTAACCCCTAAACATCCAAGCTTGGTGAAGTTCTTTGCTAGCGTGGAAGGCATTGTTGAATAATCTTGTACTCCTCCCAAATGATCAATCAACTATAAACTTCATTATTGAAATAAAAAATTCTTTTACCTATAGTCCACACTAAACCAATTTCATAGTGATTCATTGCTTGAACTATGAAATTATAATTTTTGATGAAGTTATAGGGGTAGTGAAATTTTAGAATTTTTATGCTTGTTGTTTACATTATCAAGTATTTAAATATCTCAATGTGAGGTAGGAGCACCCATAACCATCACTATACCCATAACCACCACCTCTAAAATCTTGAAAAATCTTGGGAAGTATATAGATGTGATAACAAAGATGTACTACATCTGAATATCAAATCTTAGTGTTGGTATTAGTTGCATCTGTAGTGGGTTCTTTAAAAATTCATAACTTATCCTCATGGTGTCTAAAAAATACATTTGAAAGTACATTGGAATTCTTTTTTTCTTGCTTATAGGTTCCAATAATTTTTTGGATGTCTATTGATAGACATCATGTCCAAAACCCTTAAATTGACGGTTATGGGTGTTACTACCTTACAACTTGAACATAGAACTTTCACAATCTTTGGAATGATATGTAGATTAGTTATCAAATCTCAAGAACAATTAACCAATACACAACCATCTTTAGAAATTTGAAGACAGGCAATTCTACAAAGCTAGTCGGAAAGGACAAACTTGTCATGTAATACGAACAAAAAATGCAAGGCACAAAAAATAACCTAGGTCAAGTGGAAAAGATTCATATTTCACTATTTTTGACAACAATAGACAAAATCATACATTATTTCAAAAAGTTTATCTTCCCCCCAAATGCAGGCAACCTTACAAAGTCCCCAAATCCATTGCCCTCCAAATTCAGAAATTGGATTCAGAGCCCCTGTAGGAAGTTTATTTCAGGAAAACTGGGTCAAAGCCCAAGATCATAGATTCATAATTATTGCAGCTGGATGTATATTAGGTAGTTCTATTGGGGGTAGTAGTAACTTAATATCATCAAATGATTTCTAGTTCTAATTTAGTTTTTAAATTTTAACTTTTTAACTTTTTTTAACACATGGACAAATCCTATTGAAAAGTTATAATTTAGTTTTTCATTTGTTTAATCCCCTCCCCTCATGATTAAGATGCCAATTCCAACCGTGAGAGAGTTTCAACATGATTAGTGAAGATGAATTTATTGCAGATCCGGATCTCGTGGAATTGGCATTCTAATCTTGAGGCTGGAGCATTCACACCAGTGGGTTTTTTTTTTTTTTTTTTTTTTTTTTGAACAAATGGCAGAACCATTGCATTAAAAAAAGTCACAGAACAAAGCGTCCAAGCCACAAAGGCCGGACAAATGAAGAGATAAGAGCAAAACACAGGAAAACCAAACCCAAACCAGACTAGAGAAAGGAACAAGAAGGCGGACCCTTCAAGTTCCAACAAATGGTGTTATCAACCCTAAATGCGAGGATAGGAGATTTAAGCTAGATACTATCAAACTTAGCCCAAATTTTAACACTATGAGTAGGCCGCCGACGGATCGCGATTTGGGCCTTCAGTTGTGCTGCACGACCCGCATCGAGAAGAGCCTCCCACATAGTGCTGTGGATAAGCTGGGTCGGCCATAAATCCTGGGCAAACACCTTGCTGTTGCGGGAGATCCAGATGATCCAAATGGCAGAGCCGCGAAGTAAAATCAACCAGTGTTCATCAACAGTAAAATTAAAAAATTAAAAAAAAAAAAAAATTAGTTTGGGGATTTATAAGGTGGGCTTGTAATATTTAGAGTCCATGATACGCCATAAGTGCAACTCAAGGAGGTCTATAAAGCACACATGATTTAATAGCTGATAATCAATTTGGAGAGGATAGACCTCTTGAAATGGTTTTCAATAAAAAAAATTTGAAAGAAAAATGGAATTGGCATCTAGCCCAAGTTGTTTCATATATTTTGGAGCTTTGAGGAATTAGTTATGAATTTTTGAAGTTGAAATGCAATAATCACTAAAAGTGTCCACCTCTTGAAATGTACATTTTTATTTTATACATTGCTAGTGCATTGAGAAAGCAAAACGTACCTTTAAGTTAAAAGATGCTTAATTTTAGAGCCTGGACGCTTTATGGAACTCCTACCATAGATACTTCCTAAACTTATTGCAAAGTCTCTTAGAGCATCTCCACCATTGTATGGTTAAAATCCTATGCTAATGCAGCTTGCCCTAGGCTCATAATTTGAAAATGTGGAATGGGTTGGGTTAAACCCCGACCATCATGTTTGTTGTATTGTCCCCGAAATAACTTGATTTATGCAAAAGGAATGTTGAATTTAGTTTGTTGCTTGATTGAAGGGAAGCATTGTTTCTTTTCCAAAGCTTGAATTCACCATTTGCCAACCACTCTTTTTAATTTGGACTCTTTGACAACATAACAAGGTGACAATAAAATGATGCTTGTTGGAATCCAAGCTCCAAGTGCAAAATGCCTAGGCACAACATAATTCTATGTGCAACATCGTTTTTGAGGAGCCCACAATAGAATTGGGCAATGGCGAGTTTGCGGTGGGGTACAAATTTAAGCCCAAGCTTACCATAGACCAAGACAAGACCCTTCTCAATAAAAGAGTGGAAATGCTATTATTAGTAGAAAAATGCAAAAAAATAATCTATTGGTTACGTAAGAAAAACTACATATACTAACTCCTTTTGGCAAAATATGGGATGTTGAAGGGAAAGTGCACTTGTTATGCTTAACTTGTCACACGTAAATACTCTAGTAATCAACCTCTATACACAATAAAAAAACATAATAAATGTGGCCAATGACATTGGTATTAATATGCACCCCCAAACACTATGAACAACAACAACAATGTTAGAACTAATGTAGTGAGGTGATTTCAAGAAAAAACTTTATTATTTTTTGTCATATATTGACCCTAAACCTCCCAAAATCACACTTGCAATTTATCCATCTTTATAGAGTTGTAACAAATGATCAATTTATGTTTTATTTACTTATTTAATTTTCTTGTTTTCACAAGTTAAAAGTCTCAGTTTTCAACTCTACAAATTAGATTTTGAAAATTTAGTAGGACTTGGGACTTGGGACATAATGTGAAACACCCCTAAGGACCTCTTTACATGTATCTTGGGTGGGTGGGTTCACTGATATTGAAATATAGAATGCCCTTTTATGTTTCTTCACTACGATGTAGAATGCACTAAGGTAAATAAGCCTATTACCACCTTGATGAATATATCTTTGGGCCAACTCCAAGAAGGTCACATATATTTTAGAGGTGTGCGCTTGCTTCATGAATCAAACCCAAGTGGAATTATAATTTTCTAATTGAAATTGTGATTTTTGTGAATTTCTAAAGTGGTCTAGCCCTAAAATTACAAAACTGCTCATAGAGTGGAGTAAAAAACAACCTATAAACAACCCATAATCACCTTTCTATGTATCTAATGGCACTTAATCCCTGAAGGCCAATTGTCCCTTCGGGGGACAAATGCGTTTTCGGGCATGTACCTACGGGCTGAAATTTTCTCCTGATTTTTTGAAATTTTTTTTGGAGGTAGAAAAGTTGATTAGCTTCATGGGAATATAATTTTTTTCAAAATCGGTGCCCGGGAACAATAGTAATGACCAAATAAGCTCAAACGAGGGGACGGCGGGCAGCTCGGGCAGCCCAAAAAAAATGGACAAAAATTTGAATTTTCTTTTTAAAATTATTTTTTCTCGTAGATTATATTTTTGTCTATTTGGAAAGCTTTGATTCATTTCATTTGGATATGTTATGAGAAAGTTATGGACATTCTTGTTTTGGGGGCAGTTAGAGCATCTTCTTGAAAAAAATAACTTGTAGGATTCATTTCTGAATGCAATCTTTCAAATTTATCAAATTTTTTTTTTCATGGTCTGATTTTCTTGCTAGAACAATCTCACCATTGGGATTAGTGCATTTTAATTTCATCTAAAATATATGAATATTTTAGATTTTCCTTCTATCTCATACCTACTTCTACTTAACAATTTTTTTAAGAATGATAATTAATTTCTTTTTGAATTTTTTTTTCTTACCTAGACTCTCAACTCAATTCTCCACTATAAAGATTTAAAGCTCAAAACTCTGTAGTGCAAAAAATTTAAGTTAAAAATGTTCAAAGTCAAAAAATCTAGTCCCGCAATGTGCTGAAAAACTTGTTTTTTCCACTTTAAACGCAGATATCTTGCAATCTGAGCGGTCAAAAATTCTGAAATTTTTTCCACACACTCTCATACTATTTAGGTGTAAGATCCTACGGTTAGATATGAAAAAAAAAACAATTTTTAAAATTGTTTTTACTCCTTGCTATAGGTATGACAGTTTTGAGTGTTTTCTGGCAGAAAAAAGGTCTTGGTCCTTTAGGGATTAAGTAATCACCAATAAAGGATTGACATGTCCCCCCTTGTTGGCATCACACAGTGCCTATGAACAAATTTGGATGAGTTTTGGAACAATATTGGGGCCAAAAGTAGAATGAGCAAAAATGGGTTGGTCTACCTTACTATCAATGAAACCCATTCTCCTACATCCACGCTCACCAACGATCGGTGGATTTCTTCTTGTCTTTTCGTACTTTTTCTGCCCATCGGGCTTTCCACCTAAGCCCACCCTAAGGGTCAGCTTACATGCTCACCTGGTGGGCAAGCTTTCCACTAATTCAAACAAGAAGACAAAAGCAACTCCACCGATGGTCTTGCCAGGGTGGGCAAGCGAGAAAGGAGGAGTTGAAGTTTCACCAATATCAGTGGACAACCTCATTGGTGGAGACTAGGGAATCTAATACGTGGATTTTTTTTATTGTCTCCATCCCCACCTACTGGGTCCACATGAAAGTGCAATGTCTATTTTTCCCTGTAGCACCCACTGTGAAAGTTCCCCGATGACTGATACATGTAAGGAGGCCCTAATAAGTATGGGAACAAAAATTTAATTGCACTTTTTTAGGACACTTTCAATAGAAGTCGATTGGTGAGGTCAGGAATGGGTACACGGACGGTTTGGGGTGTAATTCTCACAACCTTATCAGCCCCATCCCATGTACCTGGGATGGCTGTTCCAGTGGTAGCTGCCAGCTTAGTCAGCAAGCCGCAGTTTTATCTTTCTTTCAAGGCCAGCAGCAGCCATAGCCAACTACCCAGCAGCCTCTTTTGCAAAAGTGTGACGGATACATCAAGAAACACTTTCCCTGCAGGACCAACAGCCATAACATAACTAGTGGCGGGGGGCTTCCGTCAATTCCCAGCAAATCCACTGGCTTAGCACCAAAAACATGAACCAGTAACTACCGACAATGGCAATAATCTGCACAGCAAGGTACTGTACATGAATCTCTGATTCGACCAAAATTGAATTTTCACGTTGGATTCTCAAGGATCCGTGTCACCTCAGACCATTCACAAGATGACATATGGCACTTTTTCACGGAAAATGACTTAATTTCTGCCCAAATTTGACCTTCGCAAAGGGTACCTAATGAGTTAGAGGATTCTTCTTCTTCTTTCTAATTGTATTCTTTTTCTTTTTCTTTTATCTTTTGTTGTTGTCATCATCTGCAAATGAAACAAATTATTGTTTAGCCCTTAATCTTGTAACAACACGGCAACCTAAAAGTGTTTGATGGATGACAAAGAATCCTTCTATGTAAGACCAAAGTGCAAATGTTGATCCTAGGAATTTTGTGGGGGGAAGGGGAGATCTTGTGCAATAATTTGATCTACAACGAGTGTTTTTTTTATTTTTTTATTTTTTTAAGCAAGTGATTCACATGGTGCCCCCCAAAGAATGATTTCCACGGTGACTAGCCTAGCATTTCAAGGCATTAGAGAAGAATTCAAGTCTCAACATGCTTGGTACTTTTGGCTTGGGAATTAATTGTTTGGTATGTAGGAAAGGGGTAATTCCATGTTTATATGGTCATTGTTTCCATCAAATCTATGGCCCAATGGGATGTTGGTGGTACAGGCTAAGTTGGCAACAAGTACTTGTGCCCAACCTACGTAGCAATGGCCATGTGTCCTTGTCATGTACAAATTGCAAGGACCATGTTGGCACCTCGTCACTTCAAGCAATGAAGATGTTGAATTGAATAATATATTTTTAGCTATCAAGATGATTGTTGCCATGTGGGAAGTCCTAGCATGCGATACAAGTGTTGGCAACAATATATATTTTATAAGACCCAAAAGACAAGAAAATGATCCCATTGTTGTATATTGTTTTTTCATGACTTGCTACTACTAGTAGCACTGCCTCTAAAATCTCATGTCATTGTCCAAAGCTCCACCCTGGCAACAACCATGTTGGCATTTATTGGCCATTTCTAGAGGATCGTTTTGGATCATTTCGGCCGATTCTAATTTGGCCATCCTTGGACCCAAATTTTGGATAACCCTTAATAGTACCTAGGAGATTGTATATAAATATAGCATATAAAGTCTTGTAAAATTTCCATTGTATTCTAAAATCCGACTTTGTATTCACATACACTATGAACTGTGGAAGGAATTAGTACTTAAATTTAATAATGCATATAGTCAATTATGATAATATCAAAGCAGAAGGCACACATATACAAGAAATTTAAACAATCTAAAAATATTTTTGAGACCTTTAAGGATTAAAAGATGACCTTGTAACTTTGAGCACTTTGAGTGAGATTTGAAGGCTCATAATAATTGTTACACATCTCCAAATCTCATTTTTATGTTGGCCATGTTCTTGGGGAGTTTGTAGAAAGTTTACCAGTACTTGGATTGATGAAAAATGGTAGAATTGGTTTGGGTGACAATTGCTAAAATCTCAAGATGAATTAACCAAATTTGGTCAATTTGGCATTCAAAAGCTAGCCTTTGAATTGACTTTATATGATATATTTATTTTAAAAACTAGACAATTCAATTTGGCATTCAAATTTGGTGAGTTGCTTAGCATGCAATAGAAAGATTAGCTTGTTGATGAGAAGAGTCAATGTTTAGAAAGAGAACTAATTATAAGCGGATGATATTTACACTTGACTTGCTTTTATCAATGTGATATCTACTTTTTCACACCAAATCTTAGAAGATAGACAAACCTAACTCAAAACTTTCTTTCACTCACTTTCATGATCAAGCTAAGAATGTATTGCTTCTCATTGTGAACAATATAAGTGAACTATTGTTGCCATTTACAATTTTTGGGCTTAATTGAGTCCCTATAGTACTTTGATGATTATCCAAAAGCATCATTCTAAGATGTAAGACAATTATTAAAATCTTAAGCAATGAATGTGAACCATTTTAACCCCTAAAGTTCTTTAAACTCTTGTGGAGTTTTTATAAGGTTCATCTAAAGTCAATTTTGAGCGGAAGAAAGTGAAATTCTTATCAAAGATGCACATTTCTATAAGCTTCCCAAAAAATATAATTTTTTTTTCCAATTGTATGCCTAAGTCAAAAGTTATGGGGCTTCAAAAGGGCAAGCATGTCGTGCAAGGTTTTTTTTATTAACTTCAAAAGCTTATATCTCACAATCTATGAAGCCAAATGGTTTAAAATTATTTCCACTCATTCAAGTAATATAGAGAAATAATAAGTGGAATTTTTTTTTAGCATTTGGACATCTTTACAATGCAAGATTTTTGTGTATGCCAAACACCTCCATCATCTTTGAAATTGGCACTAGAATGCTAATCTTTACTTATAGTGCAAAATTGATTTTTTAAATGTTATTTTTAGCCTTATTTTAGAATATTTTGTCCAATAGGAAGATCATTTTGGAACAAAGGTAGTACAAATTATATGGTTGAAAATTTGAATAATGTTCTCAATGTTCTACAATTGAACCTCTCCAAAAGTAATAAGATTGGGATTGGGTTGACTATATTACATTAGGGAGGATTGCATAATGACATTTGTATGTGAACCAAGTTGGGACCATGCAATTAATATTACTTTAGAGAGGTTCTACTATAGAAAGTGATAATTTTAGACACTTATTGTGAAAATAGTCAAAGAACTCTAGGGTTTAAAATTTTTATTTTTCTATCAATGTCCTTGGCATTAAACAATATAAAGAACAAACCAAAAATCTACAAGGTCCCTTTGATTGCAAATGAACCTGTCCTATAGAGGAGTCACCCATAATTGATCAAATATGCAATTGTAGACATGGTTTGGAGTAGTGCAAGGCAAAACAAATATTTTTGGAGGTGCAAAGATAGAAATGATGAGGATTGCCAAAAATTTGGTAATTTTATCGCTTGAATTGAAATTACTATGAATTTTGGAAGTCCAAAGTTGGTCTAGACCCATGACCAATATCTAGAGTTTTCCAATTAGTTCCGATCATTCAAGAACTACTTTACCACTCACTACTTCCTACATTCTTGCTCACTACTTTGGGATATGTGTCATGAACTTACTAATCCCAACCTTGAAAAGGAGAAAAAAGAACATTCTAAGCTTTAGTTGGAAATTTGTTCTAGCCTTGGTTGAAAATAACTACACTCTACGGTTGGGCATGGGGCTTTGGTCCGGAATGGGTGGTCCTACCTTAGAAGAAAAAATGAATTTTGCCAAACATTGGTCCAACATGTTTGCCATGTAACTTATTGCCTTTGTAGGCCTAAGGTAAATGTACCCATTGTCGACCACAAACCATACCCAACTTGTAGGGGGCATTGTTTCCAACCAAAGCTTGGAATGTGTTTTTATCTTTTTTTCAAGGTTGGGACCAATAAGATTACGACACATGTCCCAAATTAGTGAGCAACAAAGTATTAGGAAGTAGTGAGCAGAAAGCAGTTCTTGAATGATTAGAATTCGAAGACCCTAAACATTGGCTATGAGCTCAAAGCATTTTGGGCTCCCAAAATTCATAGTAATTTCAATTTTGGCAATGAAATTACAAAAAATTTGCAATCCCCATGTTTTCTATTTTTCTACATAGAAAAATTCGTTGCACCTGAAACTACTGATTATCTGTTGCAAAATACCTTAAGTGATCGAATATGGATACATTTACTTTAGTTGGAGAAATTGGCAATGCTTTTAAGGTAGGAGGTTCTAAAAGCGATTAGGCTCTAAAGTAGCCCACCTCCTTAAATGCACACTATTTGTACGTGTTGCTTTTTCATAACCTTTAGCAATGTACAAACAATGTACATTCAAGGAGGTGAGCCATTTTAAACCCTATGCCATTTCAACTTCAAAATTTCATAATTAATTCCACAGAGCTCTAAAAAATATGAAATGACTTGGGTTAGATGTCAATTCCACTTGTCTCTCAAGGAAAATTTGCTAAAAAAAAATTTCAAGATGTTTCACCTCCCCAAAATTCAGTTACAGCCTTTCATTGTCCATTTATGGACCTCCTACCTTAGAAGGTCGGTAATGAATACGCAGTAGCTACAGCTACACAATCCCGCCTTGTAGGTGAGATTCTACTTCGGGGAGATGATTAGGGAGAGCATCAGTGAGACCATTAATTAGACTCCAGTAACTTACTAAGGTAGCCGACTTTTTATAACCACTACCTATTTTTGCTAGTTAGATTGTTTTGTTTACGATCAGTTGTGGTGTAGGGTTACAACTCACACAACACAAATGTCGGGGAGGTGTACATTGAAAGCATACAATGATCACAAGACCATGTACATTAGAAGCCGCAATTATCACCTACATTGAAGCATGGTCGGATTTGTAATCAGCCTGTGGTTGAAAATGAAGTGCCCTATATAACAAGAATAGGTTGAACGAAATCTATATAGAAAAAAAATTCATAATTATTTCGTTTTCGAGGGAAGAAAAGGAACAAATCTTCAAACCCTCTTCAAACCTATTTCTCCACAAGGGGGGAATTTCCCCCCTCACCAAATACATACTTGAAAATGCAAGGGGATAAATTGCTTAACTTTTAAGCATAAAGGAGGACGTTTGGCGTCCGATGGATGACAAGGGAATCCTTGTAGTAGGACAAAAGTGCAGCTATTCATCCTCGGAATTTTGTTGTGGAAAAGGGAAAAGGGAGGTCTTCTACAGTAGCTTGACTTCCAGTGAGTGCTTTTTGCTATTTCTTGAAGCCCATGATTTAGAAGGTAATGAAAGGGGATGATTTCCAAGGTCATCCCCTTTGTCCTTTAACCCTTGAATGCCGGACCGGTCACCATGGAAATCATCTCTTTTGTCATCGTGTGAATTGTTGGCTTCAAAAAAATGAAAAAGTACTCATTGGAAGACAAACTACTGTAGATGATCTTCTCTTTCCACACAAATTTTGGAGGATGAATAGTTGCATTTCTGTCCTACACGGAGAGATCCTTTGTCATTCATCGGCCGAAAAAACGTCCTCCGCGGCATTTATGGGTTAAGGGGGGTTAAGTGGTTGGAATGAGGTCGGCTACCTTTAGTTAGCGAAAATTCTTTCCTTGGGCGGACGGAGAGAGCATCCGGGAGAGACATGGGACTCCAAAGTGAGCGCGCAGGATTCGTCCGCCATGTGGCGATCCGAGTGGGGGGATTTGGAAGGGGCTGTCAGTGGGGGCATTGAAGGCTGCGGGAAGGAGGGCTACATTAGGTGGGGATTTAGTCGTGAAGTCGCTGTATGTAATCTCCTGTAGGACCAGCTACTGTAGGGGGAGGCCCTACGCCTCTCGAACTCAAGCTTGCTTAACTTAGTGTGTTGGGCGGGGGGGATGAGGAAATGGATGAGTTTGGCAGGGATTTAGGCACCCACGGCATACAACAAAAGAAGGCGCCTCTGATCCTTCTTGGCTGGTCTTCTTGCAATTGCAAATTTGCTCGATCTTCCAGAAATTGGCATGGGTTCGGTTGCCGTCCTTGATTCCTTGCTTTTTCCAATCTCCAGTAGTGGGATTTGCGTCTACGATCTCAGCAACTCAGAGGAAACGGAAGATTCCTGACTTGCTCGCTTGCTGCTGGGCTTGCTGTGCGCGCGTGTAAGATGAAGCTCTCGCCCTGTGCTTTGCATTGTGCTTAACGTGTTTCGGCCGGATGCTAGCTGCCATGAAAAATTGGCAACGGAAGCTTTGTCGTGAGTGAGGGTTGTGTGAGTTCGGAGCCTTGGGATGAGAATGCCAAGAGATAGATAGAAAGAGAGAGGTGAAACTGATGAAGTACGAGGTGAAGCGTTTTGCTAATGTTTTGCGAAATGGGGTGGAAGTTGACGGGTCAATAGTGTGAGCTAGTAGTGGCGATCAGGGTTTGGGAGGATTTGCATTTGTGTTTTTTTTTAAAGTTACTCAGAAGAAGGATGAGTTTGCGCCTTTGCGGACGAACAATGGGTTTCTTTCTGTCATGTGATTATCAGATTCATGTTTGGTCTGCATGCCAGGTTTTATGTTTGGTTCTGACGTACGTGTCGGAATACGCATCTTCTCCATGGGATTCATTGGTTGTCATGTGTGCAGGCAGGGCAGGCAACTGAAGCCGGCCTCAGTGAGTTCGCTCGCATCTTTTTTTTTTTTTTTCTTTTTAATATAGGAAAGGTTAGCCGGTGCAGTACAAGTGGGAAACGTAGCCTAGCTGGGGAAAATCCCTGCTTAATACCTGTGGAAGCGTGAAACATGGTAATATTCCCTTGTGCAGCAGATTTTCGCGAATTTGTGTAAGGAAACTCGTGTGTTTTCGGACAGATCTGGGCAGCCCCAATGTACGATCGCAAATCAGGTAGCTAGGACTCACCTACAGATCACCCGAAAACCCTGAAATTCTGCACGTATGGATGTATCAGCTCTCTATCTTATTGCATCCTTCTCCAAATCATTAACCCAGAAATCAGGCACCGCTAGTTCCCAGGAATCGTTCATACCTCGTCTCCGCTGATCTTCGCCAGGATCCCAACACACACCAAGCTCGTCATATTTCTACGAGGATTTCGCATAGGGGGCGTCATTAGCTAGCGAGGATTAGCTGCTGTGTGTGTCGCAGTAGTCGCAATAGTAGCAGTGAGTCTGTGTGTGTGTGTGGCGGTGTAGAAACGTGTAGCCCAACCATGGCGATCATGGCACCAGCAGCGCCGGAGCAAGCGTTGATGGGACTCATGCGCAGCTGCAGCACAGGTCCCGTTTTCGTTGCAACGGAGACGAGAATTCCCCCATTCGGAAACAGCAGTAGCAGCGGCGGCACTTTCCACTATCACTTAGATTGGCAACCACTTCACTCGACGCCGAATTCGCAAACCACCATAGCCACTTCCTTGGAATCTCCATCGCCATCCCCAGCTACCGATTGGGATCAGCTGCTGAACCACCCCAGTGGTGGATTCGAGCTCCCGCTTTGGAGCACGAAAGCTGCAGGGGATGATTACGCACTACATGAATCCCCTCTCGCCATGCACGTTGATGATGCACGCACTCCTACACTACAGCCGCAGCTGTTGGAAGCCGTTGAGGGAACAACAATCGCTACATCCACCATGGACGCACTCGTCGTCGCCACCGCCGCGCCGCATGAGAATCCTTGTACTACCACTGCAAAAGCGTCGCCTCCACGATCTCCCCATCGCCTTGGAGTCGACCTTGCGAACACAAATTCACGCAAACGCAAAAAGGATCGCTCATCGTCCGACCCCAAGGTACTCCCAATCCACCCAATCCTCTAATAGAAATCTAGATTACTCTCTCTCTCTCCCTCCGCTGATGTGAGTTTGTGGGGTTGCAATGTCGGGTTTGCAGTGAGGTGAAATCTGTATTAGTCTCTTTCTTTCTCTCCGCTGATGTGAGCTTGTGGGGCTTGCAATCTTGGGCTTGCAATGTAGTGAAATCTATTTTACTCTCTTTCTCTCTCTCCCTGAGCTTGCGGGGTTAGCCATCTCGGGTTTGCAATGTGGTGAAATCTATTTTACTCTCTTTTCTCTTTCCACTGATGCGAGATTGTGGGGTTTGCAATGTAGCGAGGGGAGCAAGTGGAGGGCGTGGATTCGAAAACTGGCAAGCGATCTCATAGGGGCAGGGAGCGTTCCTCCAGTGAAACCTCTGGTGAATCTGCAGGTGCAGTGAAGGAGAATCATCACCATCGTCACCAGCCTCGGGATCCTGAGCGGAATCCCAAGCCAGAATTTTCCAAGCAGGATTACATTCACGTGCGCGCTCGTCGCGGGCAAGCCACCGATAGCCACAGCTTGGCGGAGCGCGTGCGGCGCGAGAAGATGAGCGAGCGCATGAAGTTCCTGCAGGACTTGGTGCCCGGGTGCCGCAAGGTCACCGGCAAGGCGGTCATGCTGGACGAAATCATCAACTATGTCCAATCCCTGCAACGACAAGTGGAAGTACGTGACGGTTCCACCACTTCATTGCTTACACTGTGGAACTGGTTTAGGGTTTCAATCGCTCTTCGGTTTTGCATGATATGTGCCCTTATTATTCCTTTTGTGGGTCATGGCGAGATGAAAACTACTGTACTCAGAAAATTGACGAATGAAAACCACAGCTTGGAAACTTTAACATTCTTGAAAGCCATCGAAATTCGAATCTTTGATAGATTGCTTTCGAAACTTGGGAGCTTCATTTGACCAAGGGCGAGTTCCTGAATCCAATGAGCTGTTGTGTATATTGTCATTCATGTCAACGCTTTGATTTTTGCTTGATTTGACATGGCTTTGCTCTAATTAACTATGGCTGGCATTGGTTTAGAAGGTGCGGCATGCCATTACTAGACTTGAAGTTGTTAATATGCAGTCTTTGGTTTTGCATGATGGATAGACGTACGATTTGACAAGGAATACCTTGTTGATTTAGACTCAGAATCTGGGTGAGTGCAGAGTTTATCGATGAAGCTGGCGTCGGTGAGCCCCGCGCAGTCGAATCACTGGACCTTGGAGAGCTTGTTGAGCAACAAGGAGATTCTGCAGGCGCAACAATTCTCTAGCAATGGGGCAGCTGCAGCAGGAGCCTTTGCAATGCAGCAGCAGCGGATGCCACCACCACCAGCTGCTGCTGCGGCCGCCGCCGCCGCCCAGCAACAACTTCCCTTTGGCTTCGACTTCCGGGGGTCTTCGTCCTGGGGTCTTGGGAGCCGGAGTCTTGCCACGCTGAGCGCCTCCAATTTTGCTGACTTGACGACGTCCATGAGGCCGTTTCACGCCACTGGACACCAGGTCTGGATTCATCCTAATTCTGTTGTTTAGTTTTTGAGTCTGTTTGTGTAAGTTAGTGCACCTTCCTGGCTTTCTTTGCTGTTTCGGGTTTCACCCGTTCCTCTTTAATATCACATCCTCCCCAAGCTCGAGACCCAGGGAGTGGATGAAACTGTAGATTCGCAACTCTTTAATATCACGTCTTTTGTTCTCTCCCCGAACCCAACCGAGAGAGTAGATGTACAGGACACCTGTACCTATTCGATATCCTCCCCAAGCCGAGAGAGAGAATGGATGTACACCTGAACCTCTTTAATAACGCATCCTTTGTTTTCTCTTGAGCCTGAGAGAAAGGATCGGTATCCAGACGTGATTTTGACGTCAATAGGGTTCTGGGTGTTTAGATTTTCTTAGGTTTGGAGTCTTGGACTAATAAGATCTGGTTTATGGTGTGCACAGTTTACTGGACGGGATGGGGAGCTTCAGAGCGTGGTGCACATGGGTCTGCATCAACAAGGCGATCTCGGATCATTTGCAAACCAGCTTCAGTGTAAGCTTCTTCACTTCTCGCGGGGTTCAGAGAGCTTGGAGTAATGAATTGTGGGGTTTAGGTAATTCGTAGTGGCGGTGGTTGCATTTAGGAGTAAAGATGTGTTTGCACTTGGTGGTGTTAAGGATGTTAAGAATATTAACAAAGTGAATCCAACCCGAAAGTGAATCCAATCCAATCCAAAGCTGTACCTGACCTAAGTTTATTCTTGAAGATCCTTGCTAACATCACTCTTTGCACCAATTGAGAACATACCGTAAGATCGACACCAAGGCCTGCAAGGACTGTTACAAGCATTGTAATGGGTCCGAAGACACGCGGGACGTGTGAGCCAAAACTATCAAAAAAGTATTCCTGCGCCGTGACTCCCATCCATGCTTATTAGAGCGGCAAGTCCTGTGGCAATGTGTGGAAGACGACTGACTCTTGGTGAAGGTGTGTTGTCTGCAGGTCAACTTCCTGCGGGTCGCATGAAGGTTGAGTTTTGATATATGGTTGCCTCATCCAAAGGACCGCTCCAGGGGTAGCATCTTATTTTTTTTGTTTTTGACACACCAATGAAAGAAGATTTCATTGCAAGGAAACTTGGGTGTAACAATTGGGGAAGAGTACTGTACTGTACTGTACAAATGAATTGTATGTGCGAACTTATGAGCAATAGAGCTTCCAAATACTGTATTATGGACCACCGGTAGCTTGTCGATGGTGTAGCCTCTCGAGAACTGTTTTCGGATACTGCAAATTGTCCCGGGATGTACTGTACTTTGGGGAGCGATTTGGATGTTATTTTACAGGATAAAATATCCGCCATTATGGAAAATTCAGCAGTTTCTGTATTGCTCTCTGTGTTTTTTTCTTTCTTCTGAAGCAAATGGAGAGACTCCTTGAGTTAGTTTCGTTGCAAAGAGAGACCTAAAGCAAAAAAAAAAAAGAAAAAAAAAAGAGTCACAATCACCAAATGGTCCATGGGAAAATAACCCTAATAAAATTGACTTACTTTAATTTGGCGGCTTGTCAAAGAGGGAGTACCCATTGTTGCAACTTCCCAGCCAACCAATGACTCTTTGCAAATTAAACTAAATTCACTCCTAGGGATGTAGAGAGGGATTATTCTAATCTCCAAAGGGGGAACGGGTTTGGGCTGGTTAATAATGTTATGCGCCTTTGGTGTTGGCTTGTCTTTCAATTCTTTTTCTAGATTGCATCTAAGTTTTGATTCCACTTGATTTTTTGGAGGAGGCCCATGACTGCACTCAAGTCATAATGAGTACTCTTCTTCTTGTATTGAAGTTTTGGTCACACCCGTGTGAATTTGGGTTGCTATGATTGCATGGGGTCTACACTTTTTTGACACCACGTACGTGCATGCATTGATACCTTATCACCATTCAAAAACAATATAAGTTGAAGAAGAATTGAAAGGGCCAATGGAGGGTGGCATTTCATGACTTTCAGGATAACTCTAACGAATGAATCATTGAATTGAATGCAGGGCTTGAATCTCAGCAGTCGATGCAAGGATACTGTCAACGGTGGAAGTCAGGATTCCATTTGAAGACGCCATTTCTTGCAACTCTCATTCTGTAATCCCCAAAGTGATTTTTATTTGAATGCAAATGGAGAGATTTCCTTGCAAAATCGGAATCCTGTGACCCTAAAATGCCCCAAAGTCCTCGTGTGAAAACAGCATCTGGACAAGAACAAAAATCATCACTCAGTCCTGCAATGAAATCCCTTCATTTGCGTTCAAAACATAAAAATAAAAAATAAAAAATCCGCTATGCAGTCGCACATTTGGTGGTATCATCAGTGATCACAGAACGCTCCTGTTGTTCCTCCATCCTCATCCAAGCCTTGAGGATTTCCTGGATGATATGGTGAGAGTGACCTCGCAGTCCTTGCGACTAGTAACGAAGAATTCACAATTAGATTGACATACATTCTCGAAGCAATTGCAGAATCCGAACTACAAGGGAGCCAAGACTTTCCATTTGATCACAACTCAGATATTCCACCCAGGACAATTTCATTCACTGCAAAAAATGAAAATGGAAATACAGAGGATATCGTATTAACAATATTCGGTTTTGCCTTCTATCCACACCCAGGCCTAAGCCACATAGAAGTTCAAAAGGTCGATTTCAACAAGCCTCCAGTCTCCATCTAGTTTCCCCCCTGTAAGCTGCTGCAGCAAGATTGTTCCGCGGCAGACAATTCTGTCTGGAGGCCCCAATTTCTACACGACTGCACAATGAATTCAGATCAGGTTGCGGATAAACTCGGATGCAGTTGCAAGAGCTCCACCGGTGATCGCGTGCTGGACCATCTTGTCCCTGGCGAAACTACCGTCACCAACGGACAGAAGAGCTCCAGTCACGGCCCCACCAATAGCGGCGTTTTTCTGCCAAGCAAACGAAACCTATCATCAGTGGGATGTACTAAAAAAAACGAACAGAAAGAGCAATTGCATTATCAGAGCTTTTTGCATCACTTCTGAAGGAGACGTCAGATTCATACCCAATCCTGCACGCCACGAGCCTTCTCCAAAGAGTATTCAACTCCAGCGTACACTCCGGCTACCGTTCCTGCACAACAGAATGTGTGAAAAAGTTCAGGGACAGATTTTGACGATCTGTACAATCATTCATACCGTGTACTCTTTTCAACTTTCAGAAGTTTTATGTAACTTTCATATGAAAACGAAAATTGCGGATAAAATTGTGGATTACTAAGCAAACTTGTCAAACTCTCGTTGACAATAGCAAAATTCTTAGAGATTCAAACTATGTGATTTTTGTGGTATCCCACGCAGGCAGTTGAGGAAGTCAAGGAGTATGAGAGACATGCATAACAGATTATATCATTTTCCACATCATACTAAATGGTTTGTAGATACGAAAGTCAATTAATATCAGATGCTTACCCCACTGAAGACCTTCACGACCAGCCCTCTTCACTAGCTTCTCCAAGTCGTTCTTATTCACCTGCTCTGCAGCCCGCCAGCGCGAACACACCAGTCATCTCCAAGACTCACTTTCTACATGATATGAATTCTCTTAAGCCATAGAACAAAACAAGCGCAAAACAGAGCTCATAAAACCATAAATCATTCTCACACCAAGGCCCCGAAAACACCGAAAACTCTTGTCACAAGTAACATACCGCTCCCCAAGATGCGGAATGTATCTTGCACGGCAGCATGGGCAACACCAACCTGCAGCAGACAGAGAACAACCCCAAGAATCATTAAAAACCGATTCTATTCTGATATGACCATGCAATTCGGGGACAACATTCTCCATTCTCTAAACACAAACGTGGCCATAGTCAGAAAACCAACGCACCCCTCCCACTTTGAGGAACCCATCGACGGCGACGTTGAGAAGAGGATGCCCACAGTCCACAATGACATCCACCTTCGGGGCATCGAGAGAAGCAGCAAACTTGGATCGCACCATCTTGCTACGACGTTAGCTACCTCGAAATAGGAAACCAACACCTGCATATACGCATGCATACATACATAGTCACATGCAGTCAGTCAAGAGGGACCATCTTGTCATTGAACTCAAGGACGAAACAATCCCAAAAGCATTCCAGAAAGTTTCCAAAACCAACGACACGAACACCTCCGGAGCTTTTCCTCCAGAGCGTTTCCTTACCACCAACCAACCCAAGCTCGTCATACCACATTGCCCAAATATGCAACTACGATAGCTTCACTGGTCTCTTCAAGAAAACCAAGAAGGTACAACAGAAATGCAGCCCCGCCCCCCACCCCACCCCAACCACCCACCTACTTCGACCTAACCCAAAGACGCAGAAGAGACCACATCACAACATCAACGAGCCATGGCGCCGATGAGAATGGTACGGTGGACTTTCCAATGGGAAGAACCGTGACTTACGAGGTTCGTCCCCAGCAAGCTAAGCAAGATTGTGGATGGCAATATGATGTCAGATCTCAAGGCTTTCCAGGTTAGAGATTGAGATAAGAAGTACCCCCAGCAACAACAACAGATTGAAGAAGAAGAAGAAACAAGGGATTGATCCAAAGCCTGACAATGGCGGAGGGGGAAAGGCTTCTCACCTGGGTGGGGGAGAGAGCGAGCGAGCGAGGCGAGAGAAGGACGATGCAGCAGCGGAAGACAAGTGGAGAGATAAGACTGCCGGAGTGTATATCAAAGTATATATGGTCCCCACCAAAGGGAGAGTGGAGAGTGGAGCGGGGTATTGCTGCATGGGTGGGAATTAGTGTGAGTGGGAATTAGTGTGGGTGGGCGGGGATGACGAGATACTCGTCTGGCTGGTGCGCATTCATTCGAAAGGGGGAATATCTTTTCGGACGGAGCCCATCCATGACCAAGGTAGTCACCAAAATACTTGGATTCATGGACCAATAGGTGCATTTTTTTTTTGGTTTCTACAATGAACAAGTCGAATCATCCATTTGGCCACTTTTGGGTCTCAACGTCGTTTTAAGGGCTAACCTTCGAACAAAAGGATGGAGCACTTGACCGTGTAGTCAAATCTCAAAGCCCTCTCTACCGACGTCCATTCTGTTGCCATTCATCAAGTGAAATGTTTTATTTTTATTTTTTTTAGAGACGAAATGATATGTCATAGATCTTTTGGGGAAATTTTCAAATTATCGTGAATTTTTGAAGAAAAGGTGAAGGAAATTCATATCAAATAACAAAAAAGATGCTAAAAAAATCTAAAAATTTAGTAATGGAAGTACATTATATTATAGAAAATTATAGTATAAATGACATTTTTTTAGACACTCTCTATTTAGAAACATAGTCATAGATATTCAACTTCAAACTTCAGTATAAAGCTATTATTATGAATTTTTCAAATTTTTAAGTGAAGTAGAAACTACACTTCAAAAGCTTCACTTTCTTAGTTTTCTCATAAGTTAAAGAAATTATTTTGATTGTGAACATCAGATTTTGAGGAAAAAAAACTCAAAATCATGAAATATATTGTGGTTTTTTGACAAACTACATAGTATAAAATAAGAAAACATGTAATGCGACTTAAATTGCATTCAGTGATGTAGATATAGCATTAATAATGTTGTGCACAAAAAAATTGGATGAAAATCATTTGTTCTTCAATACAAAAAAAGATTGTTTGACCATTTATCGGATCAAATGGTCTATAGCATTCTTCCAAGGTTAACCCTTGGAAGAATGCCATCCTATGACCAAAGTAGTTTGATTTTTAGACCAATAAGGTAGGATCACCCAATTTTGAGCATGTTTATAGAATCAAGCCCTAGAAAAACTAGAGAAAATGTAGATGCTTATTGCACTCTCTTCAAAATGTGAACATTCAAAATAGGGCATGGTCTTCCATTGTATATAGATTCATTGTATTTTATTCTTCTTAGGGAGAAGATATATCCTCTTCTTGTGAATTTTTCCAAAGAATGATGTAAAGCTAAGGTTTAAATTTTAATGGTGTGAGTTTAAGAGTTAAATATATATTCCATATGAACATAAATCTTTCTTCAACTCTTGTTTGAAGAAGTTGCTCAAAAATGAAACAAAATTATTGTTATTTAAAAATATTTGGTGATATATATATTTTTTCAATGGATGAAATCACTAAAAGAAATTAGGATGGTTTAATTTCAATTAGGAGGGATGAATGCATATAATTTGGGATGGATAGTTGAATTTCATCCAAATATGTAGATGTAAATAGATTCATTTGGTCATTGAAAATTGTGTTTTGTGGTGTTTTCAATAAACAAAACAAATAACCTACTTCAAAGGTTGAGATTTTTTTCTCACATACGAGGAAAATAGCCTTCAAATTCACATTCTTTTAGAGGTATATAATATGGGGTATCAAAGTTTTAGATTGTAGTTCCAAAACTAGAAGCTTTAAGAAATTCAATGAATGAATTTGAAAATTCAATGAATGAAGCAAGTGCTTTGGAAATAAAATTTTGGGTTGAAAAATTGTTGAAGGCCAATTTGGTTCTAATTCATCTTCAAGAATTGAAGGTGTTTGAGTACAAGATTTTTGAGTTAGTATATTTGGAAATAAAATTTTGGGCAGACAATTTTTTTTTGTTATTATTTTTCTAGCTAATTGATTATTGTCATTCTACTTACAAATTAAGGAGTGTAATGTGAGTAGAAGCAAAAAAATAATAGGATTGTTGATTATAGACATTATAGATTATGTATCTTGCAATCAACACTTCATCTAACTAAAATGCTACAAAATATTATTTACAAACATGCAAAAATATGATGTTAAACTAACAATGTTCTTTACTATTTCAATACACAATTCTACCTTATTATGCATTTTTTGTTTCTTTTCATTTTTGATTGCTTGATGAGGCAAATTGAGACACAAACTTAAATAATTGACAAAGTAAATTAATGCTCAAGGTACTATTATTATTTTTAAATCAAATGAAATCATTAGTATTTAAGACAAAATTTGAACAACCAACAAAGACTCAAGTTACTAAGTGACTAAGTTTAAATTCTAGCTAACTTCAAATGCTCCAAAGTTCATACTTTGGATGATGGATAGAATTTTTTAAGATAGTATTTTGTCCAAATAGCTTCTATTTCATCTACACTAATATTTGAATCTTCAATAAGTGATTTCCCTCTTAAACCAATGTAACATTATTCAACAAATGTAGGAGGGTCCCAAGATAAATTGAAGATAGATCCGGGTCCAAAAAAACATGTTTTTTCTAATAGATGGCTCCTCGGGTCATACAAAGGGAAATTTAGTAGTTTTGGAACCATGCTCCCTAGTATACAATGTTATGAATTTGATGTTGGTAAACCTAAAGGTAAACCTAACATTCTCGAGTACAAGCCGCTTGGAGGTCCTTCTATATTGACAATGTAACAAGAATTAAGTCTTGTTACGATGGCCCGTGCTCCTTGGTATACAAAGTTATGGATTTGATGTTAGTAAACATCACATTTTTTAGTAATAAGTTGTTTGGAGGTCTTTCTATTGTACATTGATAGTTTAACAAGAACTATAGGTCTTGTAAATGTGACCCACAATTCATGAAGAAGCTTGCATTCAAGATTTTCTATAGTGAAAGGAGCCTTGATTCACAAGACCAAAGGGTCCCGTGCCTTGAACTTCAAGAATTGGCTATCCATACCTTAAGTTAGGTTGGTTGTTTTGTTTTGTTTTGTTACAGTGAGATCTCCAGAACTGTGAGTCTGCTAGTCGCGTTCTTGGTACTAGTGAGATCTCCAGAACTGTGAGTCTCCTAGTCGCGTTCTTGGTACCGTTGGAAAGCTCTGGCTTCAAGGAGGGGTGCACGGGCTTTGTTTCATGATGTCCAAGCTCAAAATTGAAAAGATATTGAATTTCAAAAAAATTTAAGAGATTAAGAAATTAGGAGAAATTACTTTTACTTTTATTTTGGTTGTGGCAAAGGGCACAGGGCACACTACAGTTAGGGAAGACCTAAAATGTTTGCTCAACTGACAGATATAAGAAGATTTTCTTTTTTCTTTTTTAAATTCATAAAAAAAAAATGTTGGCAAATTGACTGTGAATCCCGGGCATGAGGAAACGCAGATCATTTGGGGCCCGGCATTTGTCAACGTCGGCTTCCGTCAGTCCTCCGGCAAGATAACGTAACCGCACGTCTCTCTCTCCCGTGCCATTCCTGGCGAAGGGCATCGCGAGCTTATTGGTAGCAGCGGAAGAGGGCTTATCACACATGGCAACAGAATATGCTCTCTGACTGGACCTTATCCGGGCCTAGTCTAGATTGGCAATTGGTCAGGATCGTCCCCCAAGTGCCACGTCACCGTTAGTAGTTATATGCCATCCTGTATAATAAAAACATTATTTATTCAATGAGGCAGGGGCTCTTTTTCTTTATTTTTAACAAAGAAATGGGATTTCATTGCAAAGGTTAAAATATATACTTGAGCAACGAAACTCCCCTTTGCATCCTTGAAAAGGGGATCCCTACGATGAATAAAATTGTCTTATTGATGGTGCTTTAGCTAGCTCCAATCCTTGCATTAATTTTCCAAGTATCTAATGAAGCATAATGCCTTCCCAATATGGGGGAGGACCATTGCTTGGTTACACAATGTTATGAGTGCTTTCAAAAGGAGAATAAGGTAGGAGGTGCATGGAGTGACCATTTACTAGTGGATTTGTAATTTGGGGGAATATGACTTCTTGGAATGTGTTTTTTATTAAATCTTCCTTGAAAGATAAATGGAATTTGTATCTAACCTAAGCCATTTTCATGCTTTGGGGACCTTTGTGGAATTAGTAATGTATTTTGAAGTTGGAATTTCATAAGGCACTTACCCCTAATGATCCGAGAGAGGGGGGGGGATACTTTCAAAATAGGCCCAAATTGGCAAGAACTCAAGCAATTTGATTTCTCATTTTTCCTTGAGATTAGATAGAATGTAACCTTAGGATCTTGAATTCCACATTGAGAGTGAGCACCTCACAAAATTTCAGATTATTTGACCGCACAGTTTAGTAGATATTTATTTTGGAGTTTTATTTGGGTCAATGGAAAAATAGCACAACGCATTTTGAAGGAGCATATCTTAGTGAGAATATTTTGAAATGATGACCTTTTGGTGCTCAGTAAAAGACAAGAGAGTTGAGAATGCTCATCTAAAATTTCACAACATTCCAAGCATTTTTCAATTCATGGTAGAGCTTGCAATGCATGGTGGTCACTGAATGAGAGTAGTGTTTGTAAGAAAAATAGAAATAGGACACTTGTCTTCTCCTTCAGCTCGTTGGATTTGCCATTTTTGAGGTGGGCAACAATTGCATTGGTTGTCTAACTTTTCAGCCCAAACGGAACCCTCCAAAATGAGCTGTAAACTACACTACACCACTCAACTTAAAAAAATTCCACAAGGCGGAGTTTAATTTGGAATTTGGTGAAACTATTGTCATTGGATTTGAAACAAAGTCAATTTTCTAGAAATAATTTTTATTTAAAAAAATACTCAATTTGAGAAAAAAAAAACTTAAAAAGGAGGGGCAACAACCAGAAAATGGTCGCTTGGGTCATGAAGGGTTAGAAAGTCCAACCCCTTATTTTTTTTGCGTTGGTATGTTGACAAATGCAATTAGCGCATTCAAGGAAGCAATACATGCTAATGAAAGCTCTTAGAGCATGCTAACTTTATGGGACTCCTACCTTACAACAATCTAAAATCTTTCATAATACCCTTTAATTTAATTCCTTAATGTTCAATCTAAAGATAGTAAGATTATTTTTGAAAAGGTGTAATAAATAATTATAAATCTTCTAAAAAATTTGTATCGTTGATTCATGTAGAGAATTTTTCTTATTTCTACCGATATATTCCATGATTTTTTATAAATCTTGCTCAATGAATATTAACCAAATGAAGTGCACTTTCTACAATATTCATCTTCCATCCAATATATGGTTGAGCACTTACGGGTTATCTTGAATCATTGTAGAAGACTTTGGATATCTTTTGACATCCTTTAGATGATTTTTAAGGAGGCTTATAGGCTAAAAATAAAAATAAATCATCATTTTTGAGGAGGGGCTTGAATACATTTTTATAGAATGGCGTTGGATATTCCATCAATGTGGTATATTTTTGTCTTTGTACATAAGAAGATGATTAATCCATGAATCATTTTATAATATATTGTGGTAAATTCTTGGCTCATCCTTGCTCTAAATTTTATCTATATAAATGTTCTTTTTTAAATTCAAATCCAACCAATGAAATAAGTTTATCAAGTTTGGTTTCAATTTGAATTTGAAAATTTGAAAATTTTCTAAAATCCAATATATTATTACAATTTGAACTTTGAACCTACTAGTTTTTTCATTTGTTTTGCACCATGACGTTCTACATTGTAATATACATCTGTGGAGAAATGATCATATTATCATATTTTTAAAACATATTTTGGATATAATATGATTTTTTTTACTATTTATTAAAAAATTCACAATAATTCTAAAATTTCACCAAAAAATTTGAAAGCTTTAAAACTTATAAAAGGCATGTGATGACAACTCTAAGAAAGAAGTATAAAGAATTTCATTCACATAAAGTTGCAAAATGAAAGTATAGAGTGTGAAGGATTTTAAAGTTTGAAAAGTGGTCATAGGCATTTCCATTCTAGGTTATTGATTTTGGACCAAAGAAGAGGAGGCTTTTGTTGATGAAAGTTAGTTGTGAAGAAATTTGCATTGAACTTCATAGCATCGTACTAAATACACACTACACACAAAAACACAACATAAATATTACTAATTTTTAAAACTAATGTAGTACTTCACTTCCTAACCCTCTAAAGTTCCAAGGCCATTTTTTGGGTAAAATATCACTCAAATCTTCCATTTCTAATGCAAAGAGCAAAAAATTTAAACATTTGTTTCTTTTGCATAATTATCCAAGTATAGGATCTTGCAATAGGCTAGTATAAGAATGTCTAGAAGAAATCTCAAAAACTTTGACTATATAGATTACAAAATATCTTAGGGGGTGCACTTAGTTCTACTACAACAAACCACGTGCAAACAAGTGGTTTCTAATAAATTATAATTTCAACCTAAAATTTTGAACATTTTTTAATAATGACTATAGGTTTCTATTGCCAAAATTTCCAACTCAAATAAAATATAAAATGAATTCTAGAAGAGGTTGAAATGAAGTAAAATGGCATATTTTTCAACTCAAATAATTATAGAGAACAAATTTAGATGACCATCAAATCAATATTCAACTCAAAATGAGCTTTCAATAGAGTTATTTTTAGGATTTCTTTTTTCATTTTTTAGACAATTTCTTCTTATATAATATAGGGTGTGAAAGTTATTTTTCAGTTTTACAATGTATCTTTATACTTCAAAAATTTGTAATTAATTATTATTAACAAATAAAATATCAATAATTCAAATCATAAATTTTCAAAGTAGGAGAATCTATTCATATTTATTTTATTTATTTATATTTAAAATTCAAAAAGTATATAGGGGGTCCAAAGTTTTGTTTGCACGTGGTTTCTAATGGACACTCTAAGTGCCCCCCTGAGCAAAGATATAAGTTAGTACTTAAAGTGAATAAATTTTTTTTTTTTGTATATAGCATGACTAAATTGTAAGGCCTTGAACCCTATTAACTTAAAAATTTTGTACTACAAATTTTGAATAAATTATTTTTTGTGTGGAAAAATTGAGTTGAGGGTTTGGAATCAAAAAAATCAAAAAACAACAACTTAATTTTCATTCTTTAAAAAATTGTTAAGTTGAAGTGTATACAAGATAGAAGGAAAATCTAAATTGTTGATAGCTCTAAGATGGAATTGAAACACACTAATCCCAATGGGAAGATTTTTTTAGCAAACAGATTAAACCATGCAAAATTTTATTTATTTTAAATTGTAGAAATTGAGTTAAAAAAACAAATCCAATACATTATTTTCCCAAGAATTTGCTAAGATTGCCTTCAAAATAAGATTTTTCGTAACTTTCACATCACTTATCCAAATGGAATGAATAAAATCTTTCTACATAGACCAAAATATAATCTATCAAATTTTTTTTTTCATATTTAAGTTCTTGTGGGGGGATTTTGTTACCCACCCTTGCCTATAGTTTTGCTCTTAGGCAATGATTGAAATAAACATTATACTCCCCCCAAAGCTAATTAGTTTTACTATCTTGGAAAAAAGTTACAAAAAATCATAATAAACCTAACCAAATCTTCAAAAATCCCTCGAAGGGACTCTGCAGACTTGTTCAAATTTCAAACAAACATGTCCAAACACACAAAGTTCTGTTTTTTTCACCAACCCAAAATGTTTGTAGATTATTATATTAGTTCTCTTACATTTGTTAAGTATAGATTTTTAGGATTCTAAAGTATTCTTTACAAATAATCTATAGGGCACAAGTATATATGTTTGACCTCAAAAAGTAACTTTTCTATTTTAAATTGATTTTTCAAAAACTACTTGAATAAGCAATTAAAATTAAAATATTGAAAATTACCATGATTAGAATTAAATATTTCAAACTTAAAGAAAAAATTCTTGTGAAAATGACACATATTCAATCTACAATCAATTCTAAAAGGAATTTCCAATTTTTGTTTTCAATTTTTATTGAAAATTGTTGGTTAATATTGTAGTAAATCTTTTGTTTGAAAGCCATCATTAAATGATTCTTCTAAGTTGAATTTTATATTTAAAATCTTCTTAAGTTTGGATAAGTAGACTATGTCCTTGTCCTAACATGAGTAAAAAACACTATTATTGGAAGTGCATCAAAATCACATAAAATAGATACAAAAATATTTGGATTTGGACTTTGGGTGGTAAAAATATACCTCATTAAAAACAATCTAAAAGATAAAATATATATAGATGTCACAACAAATGATGACTAAGAAAGCCTATATAATTTTTGTCTTTTAGCTTGTACTAGTAGGGACTATTTTGGTCATCTAACTCCTAAAGGTGAGAGACTATGTTTTCACCAAAAACGCTCCAAAACTGCCATTTTTGATACAAGCACCAAATTTTATATGAATTTTTTTTTTGGACACATATAGCCATAGGATCTTGTAGTCAAATAGTTAGAGAAAATGTGGAAAAAAATTCAAAATTTTCCACCGTGTAGATTGCAAGATATTAACGTATGAAGTGACAAAAATCATTTTTCTGGCCCTGTGAAAATATAGGCAGCTGCACTTCACAGGTCACATTTGTATGAAAAAATGTCTAAAATGGTAGTGAATCTTTGAATTCATTCCTCATGTCAATTTTCTAGATTCTTGAAAAGTTTTAGATCATTTGGAATTGCACAACATTTAGGAAAAAAATAATAAGTAGAAAGAAGTTTAAAGTGATTCAAAACACTAAATTGTTAAGAATTTAATTGAAAAATTGAAAACTTCCAATCCCAACAGTGGTAATGTAGTAATAAACAATCTACATCACATATTTTTATTTTTTTCAAAAAAAAATAAAATTGCACTAAATAAAGGTTTCTAAAGTTTATTTTGGAGTAGGGAATCCATAACTACCTGCAAACTAAAACACCTCAAAACTTTCATCTCATAAATCAAAATGGAATGATTCAAAGCTTTCCACGTATATGTAAATCTAGAAAAAACAATTTTAAATTCTTATTTTTCTTAAAAGTGTTTTTTAAAGAAGTTTTTTGGGCTGCCCTGGCTACCCGCCGATTGCTAAAAATTACATATTGCGCAATAACTTTTGAACCATGTAGTCAAAAGTTATGAAAATTGTTGTGCCTCAAAGCTACTCCTCGGGTATTTATTGTGTGAAATTTTCAAAGAAATAAAAAAAATTCCGTTTGTAGTAAGCTATCCAAAATTGGTATGTTGTCAAAAAATGATGTTTGGGCCTTTAGGGGCTAAAGTCCAAATCCAAATTTTCTTATATCTACCCAATGTAATTTTTTTAAGCCTTGTAATCCATTAGATGGGATTTGGCCCACCCGGAGGGCCGTGAGTTTATGACTACAGGGAACGCGTTGCGCTGCGCCAACGCAGCAGTCTAACGTCATTAGAGGGGGGAAATAAATAAATAAAAAATAATACTTTCAGTTTCTCATTTCTGAAGCAATTTTTTTTTGGTAGTACAACATCCGACGCTTCCTCGCTGCATTGAGAACAAATTGGAAAACGGCCTTGAAACGGCCCTCCAGTGCAGTTGAAACACATCTAATGGATAGTGCTCTTGAGATCTAATTCCATATTAATTATTCAAAATTATTTTATTTGTCAAGCAAGTGTGTCATATGAATTGACAATGTTTATATTTGAAATGTGGCTTGCCTTAAGTAGTATTTTTCTGTTGGTGAATTTTGGCTTTGAAATTATTCTATTAGCTCTTTATCATCATGCCATACATTTGAGACTTTGTTTTATGTCATTTTAATAAATATAGCAAAACTAAAAAGAAATTTTGTGACTTCTATATTGAAATAAATGGAAAGCTAAATTTTTTTATTTATAAAATCATGTTAATTTAATGTAATTGGAATGATTGATGTTTATAGCAAAACATTTGAATCATTGTATTTGAACTTTGAAACAAAAGTTATGACAAATTTTGCTTTGTATGCAATGAAGAGAAAGACAACATGAAAATTTATTTTGGAACGTACTTTCTAAATTTTCAAATATAAACAAAATACAAAATATGTCATACTTATAAACTTGATTGGAATTTGGATAAAGTAATAACATTTGTTTCTTTAAAAATAGAGGGTAAGGCATGTTGAAGTGGAATTATAGAAACTTTGATCATAATATGAAGAGATATTTGCTTTGAAAGATTATCTAAATAAAATACTCATAATTGATTGTAGGATCACTCATCAATTAAGTGTAATACATCACTAGTAGAATTGTAGTGTGGAAGCACCATCAAGGTTGAAGAAGGGCATTGGAAAATTGTAGGTGATGCTCTGCCCTACCACCTCAATCTATATTTGGATTTTGCAAATGACAATATCATCAGATTGAGAAGGGAGTATTTTTGTTTGTGAGATTTTGTTTGACCTAGCTTCATCTTTATTGCCAAATGTAGAAACCTCTTTTGTAATTGGGTCAATATTCCAATGAAGGCCCTTTACAAGTTGTTGCCTTGCTAGGTACGCCCTACACTCAATTGAAATGTCAAGTTCCTAAACACTAATAAATGTTAGTTGTTGTGAGGGATATGTTTGAATATTTTGGTTCTTCCAACCTTGTTGTATTCATGGGGTGGTATGGGTGGTGTTTGTAGTAATTGATTGTTGTATTCTTGGTGTGTTCTTGGAATGTCATTATAATTGCAAATGTGTTGATAACTTGAAAGATGTACATGTGTACGTGCAAGATACAAATGATTAGTTGAAATTTTGAAACTTTTACAATATGATTTGCAATTAGAGTATAATATATCCAAATTTGAGGTTCAGCCTTGTCATATTCAAACTAATATCAGATTTTTTTCACTATTTTTTTGTAGGGAATTTGTCCATCTTCACCAATTGTCAAGCCTAATTTTCGTGTTGCTTTAGAAGACTATGTTTTTTGTTAAGTTTTTAAGCTTTGATTATAAACACATTCAGGTGGTAGATTACAGGTGGTGCTCAAGCTAGTTCCAAAGATGCACCATTCTATTAGTGGCATGTTGAAAAAAATACAAAGACCATTCAAAATGGTAGATTTGTAGAATGACATGTATTTGATATCTTCTTCCATTGTAGTATTCTATTAAGCCTCCCCACCATTCATATTCATAACTGATATATTGATATTTAGATTAGATATCCATGTAACTGAAGGATTGCATCAAGTGTTACAATGTTGTTGATTCCTTGTGCAAGATAAATAATTGAACATCAAGGTTTTTCTGTTATAAAGCATCTTACACTTGTACTCATGCCCATAGCAATTGGTTGACAATAGTGAAGCTCTTTGATACACCAAGTAACCTTAGACATTGCATATTTTACTCCCTTGAAACTTAAGGATACTTATAATAATTATTTGGGATCCTTCAATGTATTCAAAAATGTGAAATTACTAGGGGTTAAAAAATGTTGAATAACAATTATATTTTGAAATGTAGTTTCTAGAAATTAAATAAGTTTTTTTCAAATCTTGTATGTATTTTCCATATATTTATAAAGCACATATTTTTGTGCTATAAATTCGTTTTTTTAATAATAAAGAGGGCTTAGACTAGATGCACATATTCAATTGACAAAAAAAGAAATGCATTTCATTGCAAAAATTATATATATGAAAGAAGGATTAATTTTTGAACTCAATGAAAGACCTTGACATTAAGGTAAAAGTGAACTGTGTAACCTTCTAGCTTGACCTTTTCAGAATTCATATTTGGCAAGAAGGTTGGGTTGAAAAAAGATTTGAAAGTACAATTTAGTATTGGAGTCACATGGTGCCTTTATATTAAATGACTTATACAGGTACCATGTAATAACATTAAAACCTATTTGGACAATACAAATGATATGTTGGCCTCATGTTTAATGTGACCACAATATGTGTTCTTATGAAAACTTCAAAATAATTTGTATTTTTAAATTTCATAATTAATGTAGTCATAATATATTTTGTTAAGGTCTATATTTATTTTTAAAGACTGAAGGAAAGAAGTTGCATTGTCTTAGAGAAGCCATCTTAATGTGAAAACAAGGATTGATTTTTTTTACTTCAATCATCACGAACTTACTGCTATCATGTTTTGTTTTATATATTGTTAAGTGACAATGTTGGGTTAATTCTAATGCCAGGGCAAGTGCTGGGGACTTTGGTAACAGGTCCATAAATCGATCATTTAAGAGCTGGAACTGATTTTTGGGGGAGGTGAAACTTCTTGAAATGAATTTTTCAGTAAATTATCCTTGAAAGACAAGTGGAATTGGCATCTAACCCAAGTTGTTTCATATGTTTTGGAGCTTTGTAGAATTCATTATGAATTTTTGAAGTTCAAATGCAGTGGGCTCTAAAATCGCCCACCTCCTAAAATGTACACTGTTTGTACATGTTTCTTTTTCATGGTATCAGCAATGTACAAATAGTGTGCATTTTGGGAGGTGGGCGATTTTAGAGCGTGAGCGCTTTATGGACATGTACCTTAGTTGAGACAAAGTGATTTTGTCCAAGAAGTATTTGAATTCATGCACAACAACTATTGTGCCCATAGATGAGATTAAGGATCTAAAAGTTTCTGACTTTGAATTGTTTCTTTAAAATGCTTTGAAGCAATTAGTGAGGAAGTCAAAGAAGAAGTAAACACCATGTGTCATAGTGAGTCCAAAGATATTGTAAAACTCTATTAGTGGGCTATGCTTGAGTCTGGAAGTGCTCTGCAAATATCTTGGTTCTAGTTTATACAATGATCTTGAACAATGGAAGGAGATAATTATGGGTTGATGCATATGCCTAATTCTATAAAGCTCAAAGCATAGATGGATGAGCTATTAACAACCTTTGGAGAAGTCTACAAATAAGCTATGATCGATTAGGTGGTTTTGAGAAGAAGATGTTCTAGAACTTTGCTTGCAGATATTTAAAGATGGATATGTTGTTAAGAGATTTGTTGAATGGATTTGTTGTTCAAGCATTAGAATACATTTGGTAAACATCTCACTATCTATTTAAGGGGAGGGTGGGAGTTTTGTCATGCATGACTAGTTGTGTAACATGGGTCAACATTAATTATTAAAGGAGATTCTAAAAGATTAATAATATCCACTCTACTTGAAATATGACAATATGAATGTAGTTTCATTTAGGCAAATATAACTAAGTTGATTTTAATGTAGAATCGCCTAATAAGGTTCATTTTTTTTTCTAGTATGAAGTAGATTTGTCAAATTGAATACTAAAAGTTCCTCCAAGGACCAAATTAAAATGTCTTATTGGACATTGTATGCAAAAGGTAGCTAGGATTAGAACTTCTTCCATAAAAAAATTATATTATTGTGTATCAATGAGATGGATAGGGTGTAGACACCTAGAAATACCTGTTGCTTGATCTATGCATCCTACTATTGTGGCTTGCATATTTATGTTATAAGTTGTAGTAACTAACACATCTTATGGTGTGAAAGAATATAGAATAGAGGAATCAATTACCAAAGGAATTAGGGATATTTGGATTTGGTTAGCTTCAATTTATGAGAGAGATGAAAACTTCTTCTTGTTAGGATGGATTTCTTTGAAGATCTAAGGGAGCTATATTATATTGTGTTATTATAAAATTCATGATTGTAGAAATTTTGTGTATACTTTTAATTTTCACCGATTCTTATTTGCAATTACAAGGGGATTTCAATATACCAAAGTATACTTTATTGGACATTGTATGCATTAAATTGAATAAATGAACAATCCATCTTATTCCAAAGAGCTTAGGTTTAGCTTCTAATTTCTAAACATTAGTTATTCATAAACATATGAAGTACCAAATCAAAGATGTTTCCAATCCAAATCCAATGAGGTTGTACTCCAGTTTTTATTTGCAAACTTGTGCATGCCATAAGTGATTGAATATTCTTATCATAAATGATGATGGTGGTGATAGGAGATTTTAAGACTCATATTTAAGCTAGAATTGCCACCTCATTTAAGTTGGAATCTAAGAAGATGAATTAGCAATCATCTTTTCACTTAAAACAATTTATATTTAGAGGCATTTTGAATTACAAAGCAAGTCCATTTGGCTTTGAAGTAACTACTTTGTTTAATATATATATATATATATATATATATATATATATATATATATATATATATATATATATATATATATATATATATATATATATATATATATCTTTCTAAGCTTATGGTTTGATTATCCTCTGCGAGCCCTAACTTCCACTATGAGTCTTGACTCATGATGTAAGTCTTCATATGTATTGTGGGCCTAATTTTTTTTCCTAAGTGTTGGTTCACTCTTCCTAAGAAGGTTGCAGGCACCATGGAGTTGTGAGTCCTACCCCCATTCTCCACTTCCATTGCCTATCTTGACCTCAACCTTGACTTCTTGCTACGAGTCTCGATCCCATAGTTGGTTTGTAATGCAATGGTTACAATCTTGGTATTTCATATGAATGTAAGAGACATGATGTTCCAAATTGTCGTGTAATAGTTTAGAGGTTATGTCCATACCACAATAGAACTACCCACATACTTGTATGCACTAGAATGTGATTCCATTAGTTCTTAATTATGCATTGATTTTGTAAAATTTTAAGTTTTGAAATTTGCAAATAGGACCATTTCTTATACAAATAGTCTAAATACTCTACCAAGACTTGTAATTAGTTTCATATTTCATTTGAATTTTCCATTGTATTAATATTCACCAAAATATATTGTGGCATTATTATTTACAATTATAGGGTAAAAAGATGAAACATACCATTAGATGAGATTTGGGGGTTCGGGAGGGCCGTTTCAGGCCTATTCCTGACGATGTTCCCAATGTTGTTCCCCTGACAATCCGGAAATGGCCGCTGCCTGATTTTTTGATTTTTTGAAAATTTATAAATGAAAGATTGAATTGAATTATTATTTTTAAAATAAAAATAAAAATAAAAATGACGTGGCAGTTGCCTTGCCACGTCAAGAAGTACTTGCAAACTGCTGCAAAGTGTTGGAGACTGCTAGGGGGTTGTTTCTAGACTAAGGAAACTCACAACCCTCTAAAGGGACTGAATCCCCTCTAATGAAATTTCAAATGAAGTTTTATTTATTCATCAAAAAGTGTGCACATTCATCCCCCAAAAAACAATATCATCTCAAAATTTGTGTCAATTCAACAATTTCATACATTGAAATAGAAAAAAATCTATCATCCAATATTTTCTTTAAAATAATTGTCTTATTTTTTAGCATATAATAGCTCAAAAACAACCCTAAACAAGGCAAATAAATTTGTTTTTTATTGATCCACTTCTAGTCAATCAATAGAAAACATAATTTATACAATCAAATAAACGATTTACAAGATAAACCATATGACCAATAGACCAATTGTGAATCTTCTTATAGTCATTTCCTTGATCTATACAAACCATCTTTTCAAAATTGACATATATTAATACTACTAGTATGTTGCAATAATATACCCAAATCTCACTATTTTAAATTAGTGTAGGTTGAAATAATACTATAGTTTTTGAATTTTTACAAAATAATTTTTTTTTGAAGTAACACTCATTTTTGAAGCATTACCAATTCCAAATTGAAAATGAGTCATGCAATATATTATTATCTTATGAATGGTTTACAATAACAACTTTTAGTTAATGTGAGGAGTTTTTTGTTGGTCTAAGTTTGAGGAGATCCTTATTAAGATAGTGTCATCTTAAACTACAAAGTTACCTAAAACAAATTCTTATTGTTTGTCAACTAGCAAATGAAATTTGCATATGAGATCTCGCATTTAGAAATTGAGTAGATCATCAAAGTAGCTATTCAAAGGTGTGGCTATTCACTTATTACTTTTTATTACTTTGAGGTTCCAAATGTGTTGTTTCCTATTCAGTCTATGACTTATTGTAGGATCAAACCTATGACATGTTCCTTTTGAAAATATATTATATATTCTCCAAGTAACAAGAAACTTTCGATTCTACTTGCAACATCTTTCACAACAATTTCACTACAAGAAAAACAATGTATAAATGACTGGAAAGAAGGACTGCATGGGAGTCATTGTGGACGAAAATGACTGCAGTGTGATTTTGGCCCCTAGAGTCATAGTGGACTAGTCATTTTTATAAATGACTGCCATAGTATTATCACCATCCATTGTGAGCTTGGATGGGGTTTTGGATGAAACTTCCAAAGTGGTAAATCTAGGAAATTTGAATATTATTTTTTTGAAATCTAGGATTATATTCTGAAATCTAGGAAATGTGAATATTTTTCTTCTGAAATCTAGGATTATATTCTGAAATCTAGGATTATATTCTGAAATCTAGGAAATGTGAATATTTTTCTTCTGAAATCTAAGATTGTATTCTAAAATCTAGGAAATGTGAATATTATTTTCTAATATCTAAAAGATTTGAAGATTATTTTTGAGTTGTGGTGAAATGTGCAAAATGAGTACACCATATACTGAACACCATACATCATATACAAATACATGATTCATACACCATATACAAATACATGATTCATACATCATACACCATATACAAATACACAATACACTATATTTTACATATGTGTCAAATGAATTTTCAAGCCATTTAGTGTGTGAATACAAAGAGTTCAAATAACAAGCCTTTTATACAAGTGGGGTGGTAGGAGGTAAGACAAACCATGTGGGATTTGTAAAATGTTGATGCAATAGTAGAGTAGTGATGTGGAGTCATTATGTAGTTGTGTTAGAGTATAATCCCTACTACTCTAACACAACTACATAATGACTTCCACATCACTACTCTACTATTGCATCAACATTTTACGAATCCCACATGGTTTGTCTTGCCTCCTATCACTCCACTTGTATAAAAGGCTTGTTACTTGAACTCTTTGTATTCACACACTAAATGGCTTGAAAATAATCTTCAAATCTTTTAAATATTAGAAAATAATATTCACATTTCCTAGATTTTAGAAAATAATATTCACATCATTTAAAGTGGAAAAAACAATTTTTTTAGCACATTGCGGGACTAATAAAGATAGCATGTTCTAGATGTAAAAATGTGGATGAAGACTCCCTACTGCTAAGTCGTCATCCTGTAGTCGCGAATGTGACTCTGAATTGACTCTAACGATGACAATCCCAAACCCTTGGTGCAATTAGGGAACATGAGTCATATTCAAGTCGTTCCGGACAAGCAGTCATTCTTCTATGGTTACATTTATCCCCATTTCCTTGTAGTGTTTGCTGATATGCTTAACCCCTTAACGCCTTGATCCTTTTTCTAATTTTGGCACATTTTTGCTTATATCTTTCTACAAAAATATCATTTATTGCAATTTCATGAAATTGATCATTAAGGAAGCTGGTCTTTTCAAAATTCAAGTGTTACATTGGATGAATGAAAAGTTCGGTGGACAAAACAACGCCTCAAAGCCCTGTGTTTATCGTCCAGAATATGGACGTTAGAGCGCTTAAGAATTAAACAAAAATCCACATAGAAGACACTAAAATGCTTACATTGATGATTTAAGGGGTGACTAAGGCACTTGTTTATCCATTAGAAAAAATCTCTACTCTCTCTAGGGCCATTTTTTTATTGGTCACATCTGCAAATGTAGCAAAAAGTGAATAAACAAATAAGTGAATTTTTTTGTATTTGCACATTTGAATGATGTGTCTAAGCTTCTAAAGAATCCAGATTTTCTCTAATGTCTAATAGAGCATGCGATGCTAATTTACTAAAATCACACTATTTGGAATTAGTACATATTGAAATAGTACTACATTTTACCAATTTCTACAATTTTTTTCTTTTGTTTTGGTGGTAACACTAATTTTCTAAGAGATCCAAATCCCCTCCTTCCAAATTTTTTTTATTATAAGGTAGGAGGTTCTAAAAGCACTCAAGCTCTAAAATAGCCCACCTCCTTAAATGTACACCATTTATACATGTTGCTTTTTTATAACCTTCAGCAATGTACAAATTGTGTACATTTTAAGAAGTGAGCCATTTTAGAGCCCTAACTTCAAAATTTTATAACTAATTCTACAAAGCTCCAAAAAATATGAAACGAATTGGGTTAGATGTCAATTCCACTTGTCTTTCAAGGAAAATTTTGTGAAAAATATTTAAAAGATGTTTCACCTCCCAAAAATTCAGTTCCAGCCCTTAGATGATCCATTTAAGGACGTCCTACCTTACCTTAGTGGCTGCCGAGCCAATTCCAGACTTTGGAAATCTCTCTCCCGTTCAAATGAGTAGCATCCAGACTAGAGATTATCCAAAAATCTTCCGGACCAATTGCAAGCTGCCAGCACCCCGAAGATAATGTTCTGTGAATCGTTGTCTTTGCCATGTGTCGGCCCAGGGTACACCGTCCCATTGAATGGCCATCAGCAATGGAGAAAAAGGACCATCATGGGCACATGAATATTGAAAGGGGGAAAATCACCTTTCATATCATTTGGGGGAGAATTGAATTGGTGGCCGGATTGAGGGCCCAAACTCATGTAAAAGTTTGGTAAGGTAACTACACCTAAAATTGCTCAAATAAGAAATTCAGAATGGTTCCCATTATTATATTGAATGTTTTTTTGTGGGGTCTCATTGGTAGTTGAAAGGGGATTCCAGATTCTCTTAGAATGTATTTTCTGAACACTATATGAATAAACTACGAATTTTCAAAATACTGAAAATAGGTGTTCTTAAAAGCAATTATAGAGTCTCATGAATAATGGGAGTACATTTTAGGCAAGAATCTCTAGTGTGCAATTTTAGGAAGTGTGCAATTTTAGGTGTAGTTACCTTGGTATTAACCAGGTCTAAGTACGGTATTCACTCTTTAGTCTAGCTAATTTTTTGGTTCAAGTTTTTATGATGAAATACATTAATAAATGAAATCACAAAGGAACACCAAAAGGAATTCCTACGGTTTCCATTGCACTTAAAGTAAAATATCCCAAACCATCAAAATAAACAATTCACTGTAGTTGGAGGCACCTTTTTCTAGGAAAAAAAACTATTTTTTTGGGTAATATTAGAAAATAAAACTCATGAATTTTAAAAATAAATAACAATTGAATAAGACATGCGATTATTATGAATTTTCAAAGTGGTACTTCCTACGCCACTAGAACCGTCACTTACCTCAATCCTAATCCTGAAATCTAAAAAATCAACAATCCATCAATTGTAGTTAAGTATGGGAACAATTTCAATGTACTTTCAGAGACACTTTCTATGGAAGTTTACTTGTCAAGAATGGGTATGGGACATTTTTGGATGCTTTTACGTTAGGATTGACATAATTTATCCAATCAAATTTTAAGAAAAAGAAAAAATAATTTCAACCATGTTTTGATGATTGGTTTACTTGAAGAGTTTGTTATCACTATCCATAGGGTCAATATAGCAATGGTGTGCAATGGTTCAAAAGTTTGAAATGTACGGAAGGAAATGAAAATGAAACACATGTTAAAAGCAATAGTGGTATGTTGGGCCCCATCACTCTGTAGGATTCATTTCTTATGTCTAGTTGAATTCTTTTGTGTAGATATACAAGTAATAGCATCCTAAGATTGTCTCATAGGGTGATTGCAAAAAAGACTGAACAATTTTGGTAGCGTTCTGCCAAAACTGTGAATTTTTGCGCTTAGTACTATGGATACTACAATACTATGAAATGGAGCAATCTCAGCCATTGATATGAAAAATCAACGGCTAATAGTACTTTTGAGTACTTAATAATATTGAAACAATACTATTTGAAAAAAATTACAGTTTATCACAGAAAGTAGATAAAATTAAGTATAAATTAATAAAAATTAGAAAATCATGAATAAAAAAAAACTAAAAATTGTCCATTTGTAAAGACTTGATAGTGATTACATTTCACCAAAAACTAGAAGTTGAAACCATCATGAATGTTTGGAGCGCTATGCGCAAGGGACCCCTATTTGCATACATGTTGAGGACAAAGAATTGTGTTTTTTTGAATGTCCTTTGGTGAACACATGCTCGTCTAGTGTGGGAATAGCCTACAAAAAATTCAAGTGAACATCATAATTTTTGGATGTTCCACAGTACTAAAAAACCCTAAACCGCAAAGTGTGACAAATTAGCTAAATTGACATTTAATTATAAAATTATTTTTCAAAATTTATGAAAAATAATGAATCTCATGATTTCTCAGTTATCCATCTTCAATAAAAATTTCAAGTCCATCAACTTCATTTTCCAAAAGTTATGATTGATGGCAACTCAGTCACTTCAATTGTGATGCCAAATAGGACCCGTCTTTCTTGCAATCACCCTCTAGCTTTTGTTGACTGGAGGACAAGGTTTGATGGTTGCAATAAGGGACCAATCAATATATCTTTGACACTCTTTTTGTTGATGTGCAAGCCAAGGGAGGGAGCTCTCAAGGATGACAACAATTCTAGGAGTGGAAGTTGGAATTGCAAGTTAGGGGGCAATTCAAGCTATAAGTCAAGAATCTACTTCAACTTGAGGAGTTGGTGCACAATATAGAAGCTCCTAACTTCCTCAAGAACTTCTAGTAGTTGATAGGATGTTGCCTTTCTTTTGAATGCAATCTCAATGTCCAAATAAAAAAGGAATTGTTTGTTGACTGTGACATGAAGAGAATATCACCAAATGGAGTTGAGTGGTTGGAGAATGTGACAAATGAGATTTATAATACTTGTGGATTTTTTCTACTTGCCTTGTGCACATTCCATAGGAAAAATATAGCATACTAGTTGATAAGCTAGTGGATGCATGAAAAGTCAACTCCTCTTTTACAACTGCCCTAGTTTCCATGAATGCCAATGTAGCATGTTGATGCACAACTAGGGACAAAGTTATATGTCACCAAAATTTGGCAAACTTTCACCTCTAGAGTTGATTTGGTGATAGAACTCCTTCAATTAAAGCTACATACCGTGACCTTCCTTCAAGGATTGTCCAATTAAATCACCTATAATCATTTTTATTGCCATGATTCAATTTGCAACCAGACAACATTAAGTCCATGAAAAAGTTAGAAATGTTATTCAATTTGTGATAAAATCACAATTAGAATTGAAAGAACTAACAAAATATCACAATGAAATTCATGAAAAATCAATCAAAGGCATTAACATGAAGTCACAATGGTGAACTTTAGTTTGGTGTCAACCAAAACAAATTCTAACAAAAATACATCACTAAGTTCATAGTCAACCTTGGCTAATCTCATCTTCAATCAATCTCAATTTCATCAAGCAATTGCCCTTACTTGGCGTTATTACTTGCCCAACAACTATTCATCTAAATTGACACCTTCAAGAAGCTACCTTATTGTTTCATGGATGGATATAGAAGTAGCCTTTCGATAGATTTGGATACCTCAGAGCCCAAATAGAGAGGTTTGCCGGATTTACCTTGAGCTAAATGGACGCGACGGACGACGGACAACACATTCATTGTTGGATGAAACAAACCTCTTTTGTCTGGTAATGCTCTATTCTTAGTGAACTATTCTATTGTGTTGTCATTTATTAGCAATTGTGAATTATGAATTGTTTATTGTAGCTTTATGTGTTTTAGATAAGATTATAAACTTTGAAAATATATTCTCAACAAATTCCAAGATGTTATTGAAATATACTGACAAATGTTTATATAAATATCATTTGATGTAGAAGGATTTCTATTGATGGCGGGTGGTGCGGTTGTAACTTCAAATCCAGCAAGGTAGTATGAAGGAAAAATCTACTATATTGGCATTGCTAGCTTGTATTGTTGCATCAAGTGGAGGTTTGATCTTTGGATACGATATCGGAATCTCATTGAAGTCTCTCCACCTTTTCTCTTAGTGCAAGGGGACTCTAATGATGTATTAGCACTAGTAGTAAACTTACAACTTTTTTAATTTTTGGCCACTTTGAAAACAACAAAAATGTTAGATTTTAACTACTGTGGATAGGATGGAATAGGGTTCACAAAGCCCTATATTTCCCAGTCAAATTCATGTCCAAAATGAGCATGTTCAAATGTGGTGAACGTTGAGTCCGATTGGATAAAACGGGGTTGTTTGCTAGATTTACCTTCAGCAAATTGGACGCGATGGACGACGGACAACAAATTCATTGTTGGATGAAACAAACCTCTTTTGTCTGGTAATGCTCTATTCTCAGTGAACTATTCTATTGTGTTGTCATTTATTAGCAATTGTGAATTGTGAATTGCTTATTGTAGCTTGATGTGTTTTAGATAAGATTATAAACTTTGAAAATATATTCTCAACAAATTCCAAGATGTTATTGAAATATACTGACAAATGTTTATATAAATATCATTTGATGTAGAAGGATTTCTATTGATGGCGGGTGGTGCGGTTGTAACTTCAAATCCAGCAAGGTAGTATGAAGGAAAAATCTACTATATTGGCATTGCTAGCTTGTATTGTTGCATCAAGTGGAGGTTTGATCTTTGGATACGATATCGGAATCTCATTGAAGTCTCTCCACCTTTTCTCTTAGTGCAAGGGGACTCTAATGATGTATTAGCACTAGTAGTAAACTTACAACTTTTTTAATTTTTGGCCACTTTGAAAACAACAAAAATGTTAGATTTTAACTACTGTGGATAGGATGGAATAGGGTTCACAAAGCCCTATATTTCCCAGTCAAATTCATGTCCAAAATGAGCATGTTCAAATGTGGTGAACGTTGAGTCCGATTGGATAAAACGGGGTTGTTTGCTAGATTTACCTTCAGCAAATTGGACGCGATGGACGACGGACAACAAATTCATTGTTGGATGAAACAAACCTCTTTTGTCTGGTAATGCTCTATTCTCAGTGAACTATTCTATTGTGTTGTCATTTATTAGCAATTGTGAATTGTGAATTGCTTATTGTAGCTTGATGTGTTTTAGATAAGATTATAAACTTTGAAAATATATTCTCAACAAATTCCAAGATGTTATTGAAATATACTGACAAATGTTTATATAAATATCATTTGATGTAGAAGGATTTCTATTGATGGCGGGTGGTGCGGTTGTAACTTCAAATCCAACAAGGTAGTATGAAGGAAAAATCTACTATATTGGCATTGCTAGCTTTGTATTGTTGCATCAACTGGAGGTTTGATCTTTGGATATGATATCAGAATCTCATTGAAGTCTCTCCACCTTTTCTCTTAGTGCAAGGGGACTCTAATGATGTATTAGCACTATTAGTAAATCTTCAATTTCCGTTTTTTTCATCGTTTTGAAAGCATCAGAAATTTCTGATTTCCTATTAGTGTAGAAAAGATGGAATAGGGTTTAGAAAATTGTATCTCCTAGTCAAATTCATGTCTAATATGAGCTTTTTTGAACGTGGTGAACGTTGAGTTAAGTTGGGTATAACGGGGCGGTTGATTTTAGATACCTGGTTTGCGTATCTAACATCTCTACATTTGATTGTAAAAGTTTAGGAAGAGTAACTTCTAGACTTCAAAACTTCTTTAGAAGGGCAACTCTAAACTAATTTTCTCCTAAAGGTTTTTGACTATACTTTCACCAAGAACACTCCTTTCTAGTTCTAGTACCAATTTTTAGAAAAATATCATTTTTGGACACATGTAAATGGTGGAACTAGTAGTATATTGGTTTGAAAAGAAGTAGGAAAAATTTCAGAAATTTCCACCTTGTAGATTGCAAGATATAAATGATTATTGTGACAAAAATCCTTTTTTTGTCCTTACAAATTTAAAAACTGTAGAGTTGCACCTCAGAATGTCACATTTATACAAAAAAAATTCCAAAATGGTTGTTATTCTTTGACTTCATTCTTCAAGGCAAGTTGGCTACACACTCAAAAGAAATTTAGATAATTTGTAATTGTACAATATATAGGAAAAAAAATAATAAGTAGAAAGAAGTATTGAATGATTCAAAATACTAAATTCTTAAGAATTTATTTATTGAATTGAAAAATTTCAATTCCAATGGTTTTAATGCACGTTTTAATGTTTTAATAAAAAATTTGCACCTTTATTTATTTATTCCAAAATATTGAAAATTGAGTTAAATAAATGACTTCAAAGTGGAGATTTCATAACTACTTGCACACAATATTCAAACTAAAACTTCTCATAACTTTCATCTCATCAATCAAAATTGAATGATTAAAAGCTTTCCAGTTATATATAAATCTAGAAAACCAGTTTCAAATTTTTATTTTCTTAAAAAGTGATTTTAAAGAAGCTTTTTTAGCTATTTGGATTGCCCACATATTGTTGAAAATTACATATCATAAAATAACTTTTTAATCATAAAGTAAAAAAATTTGGAAATTTTTGGACCTTAAAATCACTCTTCAAATATATGTTTTGTGTGAAATTTTCAAAGAAAAAGAAACAACTCCATTTGTAGTTAGGTTCACAAAATTGCTATGTTGTTAAAAATGCAGTTTAGGACTTTAGGCCTTAGGGGTCGAAGGGTTTGTAGAAGGGTAGGAAAAGGGAGGGTTACTATACATAAATTTTGTGGGAATTGAAATTACATGATAATGGTTGTAAATGTGGGAGGATATTGGAAATTGGTTAGTGAAGAGTGATGTTATGGTAAATCATTTATTGGTGGTTTGGTTATTTTCTAGTTTGGTAATACGGGAGTGGAGTATTTGATAGCAATGATGTTATATTGTCAAAAAAAGTTGTAATGGAGAAGTTGGGAATTTGTAGAATTTAGAATTTAAGGTGCAAATTTGTATTTGATCCCCTCTTTTTGCAAGAGTGGGATCTAAATGTCCATTTATGAAAAACAACTCCATATGATTAGATTGCATATAATTATGCTTTGTTATCATTCTAAAAATTATTCAAGAAGAGTAAGAATTCAAATACAAAAATTTATTGAATATTGTAATAGATATTTCAATTTTTTAATATTTGAATTACACAATAGTTATTTGAAATTATGTCAATTTTAAAATCAAGAACTTACCAAAAAACCACCACCATCATCAAGCCATAACCTCACAAAAAATCTCTCCTGGTTTACAAATCTCAACATTCATTTGAAATCCTAATCTTGCCAAAAACAAACTTGCAAGTGCAATTACAAATCTTAACATTTATTTGAAATCCTAATCTTGCCAAAAATAAACCTGCAAGTGCAATTACAAATCTTAACATTCATTTGAAATCCTAATCTCGCCAAAAATAAACCTACAAGTGCAATTACAAATCTTAACATTCATTTGAAATCCTAATCTCGCCAAAAATAAACCTACAAGTGCAATTCTGATTGCTTCATCCAAGTAAATTCATCCAAGCAATGTAGGAATTATAAGCTTAGAATTGGTACTCAAATATAAATCTTGGAACCAACTCCATTCACCCCCATTATTTAGAAAAAAATCAAAACAAAAACACAACAAAAAAACATAACAATGTAAAGTCTCCTCCCTATCTATCCAAAACTACTACATAATAAACAAGGACTAAATAAGGACAATAGAACTTGAAGGGTCCATCCCACAACAAGGAGCTACGGTATCCTTACCCTTTTGCAACACCAACTATTTGCCACAAATATATCAAAGCAACTCACAAACACTCATTGACCCAAATATATCAAAGCATTTGCTCAAACTCAACACTAGATTTTTAAAAGAACCAATGGAAGTTAAAGAGATATTTGAAGCAATCAATGAGAGTTGAAGCAATTTATACTTCAAGGATGTCCAATTAAAGGTAGTCTTTTTGTCAATAATAGGTGTTCCTATGACCTCAACTTTGAAAATTTGCAATATGTTCATACAAACTCTAAAAATTCTCAAACCTATGATATTTTTCCCAAATTGTGTTCAAAATCACTGATTTGAAAGAAAGTGTTTGTTTTAGGTGCAGATACCTTATTGGGAGGAAAGAAAATCTAGTTCTCCATCTTGCAGCGTGAACAGTGGTCTTTCTAGGAAGTGACCTCTCAAATTCCAACAACAAATCATTATTGTTTCCTCAATTTTTTTTCAGATTGTCATTCCAAAATTAATCGAGATCCAATTGAATCCCGCATGGAAAGTACATTCTAACACTAGAAGAATGAAACAGAGAGCCCTCAACAATATTACTGTAATTGCAACAACTCACTTGAAGAAGCATGAAGTAAGATTGATCCTAAAACTGGGCTCCAAAGTATGAACAATGAAACAAAGTAAGCACATTGAGATTCTCCTTTAGTTTCCAAATTGACAAATGTGGCCACTTCTGTATCTGTAGGAGTTGACAAAAATCATTTCAAGAAGGTAACAAAATACACCAATAGAAAGAAGAAAACATGTTCAACAATTTCCAATGACAGAAGTATTTTTTGACACTTAATATAAACGACTCCGACTGCTAGAATTGTAGTCAGGACATAGATCCCCAGAGTATATTACATTAGCTTTTGAACGACAAAAGCGTACTGAATGTAAGAAAGGCATACACAATACACAAAAATATACCAGCAACGGGTTAAAGACAGTGATTGCTACAACTCGGGTAATGCAATATATTGATGTCATCACGATGGACAAGGTACACAATTAAATGTCACCTGCTGGAAGAAGATCATCACTTCCTGAGTGCTCCAGGCTTGGCGTTGCTTTTGCAGACTCCGCCTTTTTCTACGGTCCCAACGTTCAAATGCTAGAAGGGTGCCGTTCCAGGGAAATTTAGAAATCGACGAAGAAACAATCTTCTGTAGGACTACAACAATCCATGGCACGTTCAGACGCTCAGACTATTCTATTCATTCTATGAAACAAAGATGGAGTTATCCTGAAAATACAAGTAGGGTAAGAATCAGCAGGAGAACCACCAGAAATACTATTGTCATCACTTGCCCTTTCCATCCTGCTTTCTTCAATACCCCTGCAATTCTTTTCTGCAAACATTAAAAATAGAGTGAAGTCAATATTGCACTTAAGCTGCTCAGCAATCAGGATAGTACTGCCAAATAGATCGTCATGTCAAGGTTCAAGAAAACTACACTCAACCGTCCAATGACACTGCCTCAGGGGGACAGATGAATTCCTCACACGTGCTCACAACTTGAAATGTAGAAATTGTCCAATCAGACGTGAACACAGCATGACAGATTCTGAGGATACATACACATGGAATGTGCAATTACAGAGAGTGCCATTAGAGAGAGTCAAGTGTATTGCTAAAACCCAGCAAGTAATGAAAAAGTTGCAAATGTCCTGAGAAGATAATAAGGGAGATTGCATGAAACGATCAAGAATATAATTCGCTTAAAGGAGAGTGGTTATTGTACCTGGACGACATCCAGTCGACTGGCAGTGCTATCCATGTCATTTCCTAGTTCGTCCATGAGATGCCCCTACAAAACGGGTCACAAGTAGCAGCCTAAGAATGTAAGCTGATAAGAATTATTCCTTCAAGTGGTATTTTACAAGTAAGCTGTTAGCACAATACAGAGTCCGCAACACAACCTCCCCCAAGCCGAGTCCACAAGGCATGAATAATAAATACAAGTTCTTCCTTTTTCCCTCTCTCCATTTCATGGGCGTCCAAGTCATAGAACACTCGCTTCTTAATGCCATGTCACGTCATCTTCATGTGCCACATAGGATGACCAAAAATGCCCAAATGAAGAAAAGGGACTTCTCAATCTTTCATGCCAGTACGAATGGCATGCTTCCACTTCATTACCTTTCCTCCACATCCCTCTACTGTGGTAAGTCTCTAAACATTTGAACCAGAGCGAAGTTAGAGGCCGGAAGATTATAACAGTACATGGTATCCAGAAACTTCGTAAGAGGAAGTATCACCTGTACTGCTAGTTCTTCATGAATAGAGAGACCAACATCACCCAAGCGTTCCACAGTTGCACTTAAATCGTCCAAATCCTCATCTTGTTCTCTTCAAAACAGAAAATGAAGAACAGTTTGAGACGATGAGCTCAGGAGACTGTACAAGAACCTACACGTACTGGAGCATCACAATTTACACCTCACAAACAATACAAGCAATTTCATGAGGAACATGTAATGAAAGGTGACCATCCAAAGGGTTACCTGTGCAATGACGATCCAAAGCAAGCAGAAATTTTCAAACATACCATAATATCATAAATCTCCTTAACTAGTCAAAGGTTCAATCCACAGCACTTACTAAGTCATTTTCTGTTTCGTCCTAGACGCTAGAAAACCAAAAGAGCTCTCGGAAAACCACTACAGCTTACTTCATGATGAGGGCTTGTCGATCAGATTCACCAAGGTAGTGGTCATCCATTCCATGGTTGGAAGTAGGTTGAAATTGGTTCTCCAGTCTCATTAGCTCTCGACGACTCATTTGGCCATTACTCGCTCCACTGTTCCTCTCGGCAGCCGCTTTCAACTTCTCTGTCACTGATTGAACCTGTCACGTTTCGGATCATCATTAGCCCCCCAGTGCTAAAACAAAAAAGTCCACACTGGAAAAATAGTCAATTAGAGTAACTATCAGAACATATTTCAACTGCTAAAAATGTGGGGTATGATTTTTTCATTCTATTGGTATATATTATTTTTTTACCTCCCTGACGCTTCGTAAATGATTGTAAGCCACTTTGGGACATTTGCGCGGTTAGGGGTTGGAAACAAACAGTTAACTGCGGATATGAGAGAACTCAGACATATGCTGAATTACAAATAAGATGGAGAAGGACAAATAATATACAAGGGTTCTTAATGAAAAAAATGAAGAGGAAACCTGATTGCGTGTAGAAGCAGTCCATTTCTTGCGGCGTTCAATCTCAACGCCATCCACACTAAATCGAGCTGGATCTCTCTCAGCAACGCCAATCGCCCGATCCAATTCGTTCACCTGGGAATTTTTTTTTGTTTCAATCCAAAGGTTAAAACAGTTTTCAAATCACCAAGGGTTTAACAGAGGAAGTACTAGTTAGATACTCGACAATGCGTGGGTTGATAATACCGACACCGACATATCCTATACCCGATCATGTTGGGACAAGAGTAATATAGAGCAATACAGAGTAATATAGAGTAATCACGAATCCTAATTGCTACACTCCATAGGGTTTGTGATCTATAAGGATCGTCAAAGAGCACCCTCACGCCGGAATCAGGGGTCTTCATCTGCAAAGGGTCTTCATAGCTCTATAGTACAAACTAGCCTCATCGCAATTAACAAGTTGCAACCATAAAAATGAGATCAATTCACGGTTTATCCCACCTCTACTACCCTAATAAAATGACTTAGAATTCTCATGCTGTGTGAAGACTCTCAGCCTCAGTGCAGACTTTGACATGTAACCCAAACCCTAACTAGATTATTGTCCCCGATTATGAGACTACCACGAGAAAAGCATTAACGAGAACCATCAATTATATTGAAACTAGGGCACATTCAAACCCCTAATGTGATACACTCAGAACCATGACAGATTTAATAGAACTAAACCGGCAAGATGAATCCATTAATACTCAAGAAGAGAACTTAGTACTTTTTCTGTTTTCTCAAGCATTGCTTTTAGTCTCTAGTATTATGGTAACGCAATCAAAAAATCCAATCCGTTCGGTTCTAGTTTCCAAATAACCATGATACTTTCTTTTAAAAAACTTCATACCAAGCCACATCCCATTCTGATTTTACCTGCCACTCGATACTCTCGCACGCAGACAGAAGCTCCTTCAGAAGAACCTCGCGCTCTCCAGCAGACGAAGCAGGCAGCTGCTCCCACCGTTGCAATGTCACCTGCAACTTCACAACCTGACAAAACAAGGAATGTGACCAAAATCACCACATTCGAATGTAAACAAAAAATCTAAAGTCAACCAAAGAAAAACTCCAGCAAACCCCAGCGAAATGAACGGAAACCTTACCGAGTCTTGAACCTCCTCTCTGACGAGGTAGAAGGGATCCAACGCCGACATGATGGTGATGAATGGCGCCCAACAAACCGCTTCCAATCCGCAACCCAATCACACCACCATCCTGACCTAATCTCAAAAACCCAACATCGCTCACAGCTACTGTACAATGCAGGGGGTGCTTTTAGGGTTTCTCGCAATCGCAAAGGTTGGTGTTGCTGTGATGCGAATTGCGATGACTTTCAAAAGCAAGATCTGTGAATTCTTCTAAAGTTTCTGAAGAAGGGCGACTTCCTAAAAGCAGGTCGGGAAAATTGGGTGAGTACTAGTGGAATTTGTTGCATCTAAGTTAAGTGGTGGCGTGATTGTAATGGATCGATCTGAAGAGTGTGAAAACCAGAGATGGAGATGGAGATGGAGATTTGTGAGAGTTGCTTGTTGCGAAGAAGTGGTGAAGGTTTGAGGAAGAGAAAGCATTTGAGGGAGAGAGACTTCGGAGTCTAGTGTGGGTTGGAATTTAGTGTGGCTAGAATCAACGACTTGGAAAATTCGACTGCTGGCAATCTCTCTATTCTAATGGTCTTCCATAAGCATGAGGCTCAGAAATGGCTCATCTAAGGGCTGATCCGCCTTTTTCATATATTTTCTTAAATATAAATATTTTTAGCTCATTTTTCAGACAAAGAAAAATAGAAGAGGAATCTAACACAAGTGGTTTCATATTTTTTGAAGCATTTTTGAATTACGTATGGATTTTTAAAGGAGTTGTGTCACAGGTCCCTATTTATGTCCTTAGGTCTTCCATAAACTGTTCACTTGCAACTTCTAAAGAAAAATGGGAAAGCAAAGAGAATGATTAGCTCTTGCAATTAATAATGCTTTTTTCCTTGATTCATTCAATGACTACGAAAATCAATTTATGAACTACCTTTTGTCCATTTCACAGCCATTTATAGGGTCCATTCTTAATGCTCGTTCCATTTCAAAACCTCCTAACTTACCGTGTTTGTGAGGGCACAAAATTAGTGTTCCTAACCCAAAAAATTGTTTTGTGGAAATTAGTGCAATATAGTAAAAAAATTAGGTGTACTAATTATCTCTATAACAACTAAGATATTCACCCTTTGGCAACAAGAGTCGTTTGCTATTGTTCGAATAGAGTTCTTCACGATGTTACCTCTCATTGACCCAAATAAGAAAAAGTATTTGCTCAAATTTTAGTGCTAGTTTTCAAAAAGAACAAATAGAAGTTGAAGAGTTATTTGAGACAACCAATGAGAGTTGAAGCATTTTTGTACTTCAAGGATGTCCTTTGAAGGCCAATTTAGTGTCAATAGTACGTATTTCTATCACCTCAACTTTGAAAATTCATAGGTACATTCATACAAATTCTCAAACTAATTGCATTCCCTTTTGCTTTCATTTGCTAATATCCATAATATGATGTTTTGAATTATTGATTTGAAAAAAAATACTCCCTTTGTCCCCAAATGATCTTCCTATAAAACAAAATGTTCCAGATTAAGGTTAAAAATAACATTTTTCAAAAAAAAATTGAGTTGTAAATAAAGTTCACTGTACTTTTATCATCTTAGAATTTTGAGTTTCAAAACCTTTATTTGAAGTGTGGTTTAAGGGTACTTGAAAATTGAATTTTTGAACCATTTCTAACAAGCATTGGTAGCCACTCAATTGTATGCTACAATACAAGAGTGGTCCACTCAAGTAGTGTCACTATATAGTCACTTACTAGTTCATTGGTACACGAGTGCCATTGACATAGGAAGGGCCACCAAGGCATATTGTTGGCTTGCTATTGTAATCCACCCCCTCCCATTAGAGAAAAATCTTCATCAAACCACATTTGCAGAATCATTCACCAAAAAACTGCAAATGAAAGAATCATTCACAATGGAAATACAAATGCTCCCTATTTTTATAGATTTGAGCATTGTAGTTGCTACAAAGGGTAGAAAATTGCCCGCCTATCCCCTTCCTCCCAAAACAAGATCATTTTGGGACAAAAAATTAGTGCCAATGGGAAGATCATTTTGGGATAGAGGAAATATTTGTTTTGGGTGCAAATGCCTTACACATTCATATTATTAACAATAAATGAATGCATATTTGTGCTTCACATATAGAATCTTCTTATTTGATTTGTCTAAATGTTTATAGATTTTTATGTTAATTTTTATATCATTTGCATGATATCATGAGATAAAGTCAAAATCAACACACCTTGGTTAAATATATTTTTATTTCTTGAAAATAAGATCAAATATCATAGATGCTAAAAGCAAAAATATTCCGTAATTTTATTTTCCTCCAATTTTTTGTCAAACCTTCTTTACACATAGATTTCCATAACTCTTCTTTGAAAATGTTCCACGGCTCTAAACATACAAGTAACTTTATATGAAAAAGAAAAAGAAATTCACTTAAAAAAATGGCCCTCCAAAAATGATGTACAAATAAAATGATTTTTGCACCAAATTACCATTATTAGAATACAATTTGAAATTTGAAGGAAAAAAATCTTTGAAGATTTGAAATAATCAATTCACAATCAAGTTTAGAAGGGATTTTATTTTTTTAAATTGGTTAGTATAGTATTAAGGTAGTATGCTCTAAAAGTGCCTGCCTTCTTCAAATCGCCCCTATTTTGGGGTGAAGAATGGAGACAGGATGTTTGTTAAATGGACCACTGTAGTAATTGAATGCATTGCGAAAAAATTATTTTTTTATTGCAAGAACCAATCATTGCCTTTGATTTCTGCACATCTGTTTACAAATTGCAAGTAGACAGATTTTGGGAGACCTATAGTCACAAATAGGTGCCTATGCCCTGAATCTTTAAAAAATTATAAGTAATTCAAAAATGCTTGGAAAAATACGAAACCACTTGTGTTAGTTTCCACATCCATTTTTCTTTCTCTGAAAAATGATCTAAAAATAATTTTGTCCACATAAGCCTATGAAAAAGGCGGACCAGCTCTTAAATGGTCACTTTTAGAGCATACTACCTTAGAACCAATTGTTATGAAACCCTTGGGAAATTCAATTCATAGAATCACTATGATTCTAGTAATTCTTTCCGGATTCCATGGCAAGGGGGTAGAAAGCAAAACTTTAGAGATGCAGTCATTATTAAACTTTTAACCCCTCAATGCCTAAGGCATTATATTTTGGTGACAATAAAACTTTGGAGTTAAATAAAATCTTACCAAATTATTTTTTTTTAGTAGTTTTTCTTAGACAAATTTTTTTTGAAGTTTAGTTTTAGCATCAAAAATTTGATTTTGAATGATTATGATTTTTCTATTCAAGATTTTGTGCAAGGGTGTCCATTGCAAATCTTGATTTTTTAATGTTGAGATAGTGCTCTTGGAAGTAAACCTCAAATACATTGAATCTTAGAGAAAAAATCACATTAGAATTTCACTTAAAAAAATTGTAGAGAAGATTTTGAAAAGTTGTAAATTGATCTTGGTTATACATGTTATGTTCTTTAACCTCATATTTTTTGGTGACCTCAATTTTAGATTCGACATTGAAAAAGAGGATTGATAGACTTAAATTCACTTTCATGATTTTAACACCCTCACGATTAAACATTACAATCTTTCAATCCATAAGTGATATTGTTGTGATTTCTTTTCCATATGATCTCTAACATGTCTAGTTTGAATTAGAACAATTACAATTTTTTTTTAAATTGATAAAACTTATCAAAATGTTGACTTTTTGTCCAACTTAGAGCAAATTCCAAGAAGCTGAAAAAAAGGCCTTGGGCATTTAAGGGTTGATAATTACATGAAATTCTATACAAATCAAACATGCTCAACTTGCATCCAACTAATCTACAAGCTCATCTTTGCATTGCAGATGGATGCAAAATGCACAAAATTCTCACTACAAGGGAGATGTTCCAGTTTTGCATTTAGAAATCCACTCAAAATCATTCCAATATTATGCTCAAATCAATGAAAATTACCACATAATAAGATTTTATTTCCGGAAAGTGTCTTTATTCAACCTTCTCATATGAAAGACTTCAAGGTGTTTAGAAGGTCCGAATAAGCATATTTTGTAGTATTATGGAGCAAGTGTTTTATAGAAGTTTCAAGATTAGTAGAGGCTCATGAAGGTTGTTTTGTAGTGCTTAATTTGGTGAACACAAGGGGTCCACTACACTTGATGATTTCTACAACAAATTGATGTTTTGTTCTTGTTTTCTAATGTTTGTGGTTTTGTGGCTCATGAATTTGTTTTATATTTCTTGGATTTTGGAGTCTTATACTACCCCCTCTAGTGTGAAATTCCATCAATGGTGACTTGTTGATCTATTAAGAATTTTTCAAAGACTTTGTTTTGAAAGTTTATATCAATTGGTGTCTTTCCCTTTGTTTTAAAGGTTTTTAAAAAAAATTGTTGGTTATGGCCAAAACTAACACACTACAGAGCTTTGAACTTAGAAGTTAGGAATCCCTTTTTTTCCTCGCATTTCCCATTTTTTTGTTTTATTTACCAAAAAACAAAAAACATAGAGATGGCAAAGCTTTGAATAGCAATACAAAACCAAATCCTTTTTTTTGTTATTTTATTGTCCCCTTAGTTTATTTCTTCTAAGTTACTATAGAATCCGTAATATATCATTCCCCAAATTTTATTAGTTTACAAGTTTGAGTTAGCCCAATAGCCTTCCATTGAAAAAAAAAAGATGTCTAATTAAGCCTAGTAGCTTCCCATTGAAAAATAGAGTTCTAGTTGCCCCTATTGACAAAAGATAGATTGGATGTCAAGAGTGGGAGCTAAAGAGAGTTGAGGAGTCAAATGATGAAATGAATTGATGATACTAAAGTGAAGTGAATCCCATTTTATGCCTTCAAAACTAAATTGAAGCTCCATATTTTGATTATTACCACTAAGATGTAAGATGAGTTCACAAGTCATGAAAGAATTTGGAAATTGGTGATCAAAAGTCCACCCCTTTGAATCATGATTAAGTCAACTAGGATTTCAAAAAGTTGCATGTCTTAATCCCTAAGTGCCTAAGCCTTTCTAAGTGTGTTTTCCCATGAAAAAAGAACATGGGCTTATAGTTATTTCCATTGAAGCAAATTTTTTTTTTTTCAAAATCTAACCGTATGGATGTTTAAAGAGCTTGCTTATTACCCGGCTTATTAGTATGCACAACAATTTTGAGTGCAAAATTGCATAAGAGTTGTGAGATTATAACAAGAGAAATGTACATTTTCTATTTTTAATATGTTGTCCCTCCCCACAATGTTTCAAAAATTTGCACATAAAAGTTTTTTGGGATTGGAGGTGACATGAACAACTACAAATTGTGTTAGCACACTAAAATGCTCTTTCAAAAAACTTAATAGCACTTGAAAAGTTATTAAACTCATTACACAATCCATCTTGCAATTGTTGTGATGCAATTTTTTTTTATAAGTATAAATAAAAAATAACTCCAAATCAACACTTTCTTGTTTAAATTTTCAATGGTGAAAATCATGAAAACACTTTACTCTTTCCGTTGGGACCATTTTCAAAGCAAATGGATAAATAGAAGTTTTTAGATCTCAAATCAAGTGAAATTGCTCAAAGTTGGAAAATGAAGTAAAATTAGCAAGCTTTACACTTCCACTAATGGACATATATGGCTTTGGAGACCTCTCAACAATCAAATATGTACCTTTTCAATGAAAAATGAAAGTTTTTGATAGTTAATCCTAAAAACTGCTCAAAAAAAAATTTAAACCACTCAAACAAATTTAATTGCCCACTGCAAAATGAGCCTGAAATTTCAGATCGACTATATTTGGTTGCCAGGCATTTAGGAGTTAATATCTATTTGTGTAAAACTAAAAGGGAACCATCTCTTAGGTATTAGATCCAATTCTACTCTATCATTTAGAGGATTGAAGTCAATTCTAAAGAGGAAAAAAATCCAAAAATAGAATTGTAGTACTTATAGAAAAATATCTACAATAAAATAAAATAGAATAGAGAAAATCCAAAAGAAGCAAACTTGAAATTCTAAAAATTCTCAAAGACAGAAAAAAAAATTGGAATTTGAAAATTTTCTATTGTAAAAATTGTAATATAAAGTGGTAAGATGAAGAAAACCAAGAGAAATGGTGAGATGAAGTTTGAAGAGGATGATACACCCATTAGAAGAGATTTGAGGGCAAAAGAAGACTAAGAATTCCCAAGCGTTCCCGAACAACAGGAATGTTGGAAACTCTACCACAACAATGATTTGATGTGGTTGCATGTTAGATAATATTAAATAATTAATTAGTAATTTTATAAAATATTAATTATAAAATATTATTTTTAAATGAATTAAAATAATAATAATGTTTTTATATTCTGATTGGTTCACAAGGCGAGGAACAAACCTCAAACAGCCCTCCCTTGCCTTCAAATCTCATCTAAAGTAGGATCACCCAATGACATTACTGGACCTAATGGCGTCAATTTCTATAGATGGTAGTAATTTTAGAATTTAAATGTAGGTGGATTGTAGATGGCTTATTTTTGTTGACCAAAATGATAAGCCATCTATGCTATACTTTACATTTTAGTTGTAGAATCACTAACTTACCTAGAAAGTGACGCTATTAGGTACATTGACACCATTGGGTGATCCTATCTTAATGCTTGTCATAGAATTAATGGAAGAAGGGGAAGAAATAACTAGCTCAAACTGGATAAATTTGTAAGCTTTATTTATTTTGTCATTTTATGGTTAAATTAGAAAAACACAAGTATTTCAATGGTGTTAGTATGTGAGCATGTGAGCTTTGAGCATATATATAAGTATATATACTACAATCATTGAAGGTGTTTACAATGTAAATACCTATAATATAAGTACCTAAACTATAGTTACACTATAATCATGGAAGGCTTCTATGATATTGGTGTATAGTCTTCTAGACTCATGCTCTTAGGCTCACATAATAGCAACTTTTCATTAGTCTTCTAGGATCACCAAAACAAGTTGTTTCCTTACGTATCTTAATTAATCATGACATTTCAAATCCCAAGACATATAGTTTTCACATCTCATCCTAATATAAAAGCAACCTAACAATTTGTCTCCTTTCACGCAACAAAAAACAAATGGTTAAAAAAAACACTTCAAGATATACCACGATTTCTCATAGAAAGTATTTTGTTTATATGAAAATATTTGATTCATTTTATTTGGACTAGTGATAATGAGAAAATTATGGACAATCTTGTTTTGGGGGCAACCTAAGCATCTTTTTGAAAAAATAACTTACACAATTCATTTTTTAATGCAATTTTCACAATTTTTCAAAAAAAAGAATTTGATAGGGTTAATTTTGTTTTCTAGAATAATCTCACCATTGAAATTATGTTGTTTCAATTTGATTTAGACCTATTAATTATTTAGTGTTTTATTCAAATTTAGACCTACTTCTACTTAACGATTCTTAAAGAATGAAAAATCAAGTGTGTTTTTTAAGAATTTTTTTCCTAAACTTTCAACTTAATTCTTCAACATAGAATGTTTTCATTCATTATTGGCTCAGGGGGTGCACTTAGTTCTACTATAACAAACCACGTGCAAACAAGTGGTTTCTAATAAACTATAATTTCAACCTAAAATTTTGAGCATTGTTTAATAATGACTATAGGTTTCTATTGCCAAAATTTCCAACTCAAATAAAAAGGTTGAAAATGAATTAAAATGGCATGTTTTTCAACTCAAATAATTATAGAAAACACATTTAGATGTCCATTGAATTAATATTTGGCTCAAAATGAGCTTTCAATAGAGAGTTATTTTTAGGAATTTTTTGTTCATTTTTTAGACAATTTTTTCTTATATAATATAGCCTGGGTGTGAAAGTTATTTTTTTGTTCTACAGTGTATCTTTTTACTTCAAAGATTTGTAGCTAATTATTATTAGCAAAAAGAATATCAATAATTCAAAACATAAACTTTCAAAGTAGGAGAATCTATTTATATATTTTTATTTATTTATATTTAAAATTCAAAACGTATATAGGGGGTCTAAAGTTTTGTTTGCACGTGGTTTCTAATGGACACTCTAAGTGATCCCCCCAAAATTATTGGTAGTGCAAAGATTTTAAGCTAAGAAGATTCAAAGCCTTAAATCTAATCATGAAAGGTGAAAAAAGAATTGTTTTATTTACTTCAAACACAAATATCTTTCAATTTGTGTGGTCAAAGTTTTTGAAATTCCTTCCATACATTCTTATACTAGTCTTGTATAAGATCCTATGGTAAGATATGTGGGAAAAAAAATTCTAAAGCTTTTTGCTCTTTGCAATAAAAATAGTAGTTTTGAGTGGAATTTGATGAAAAAAAGGCCTTGAGACTTTAGTGATTAATTTCTTAAGTCCAATTGTTCCCTATGGGGACAATGAAATTTGGCCACATCCTTATTATCTCAAGTTTTTACATGATTTTTTGAAACTTTTTGTTAACATAGAAAATCACATTAGCTTTGTGCGATTGTAGTTTTATTTCAATCAATGTCCGGGAGTAAAAATTATGCCCTCCTATGCTCAAAATGCCCAAGTAACACAAAAAAATAGGATATGAAAATGAAAATGAAAATATCCTCTTAGCAATAGAAATGACAATATTAAGTAGTTTTTGATGAAAATAAGACCTTAGGACATTACGGGTCAAATTTGACTCATGGAAAAGGTCAAGCACAATTGTCATTTGATTTAAAAAAATATAGGATACAGTAATTGTTAAGTGTCCTTATTGTGTCAAGGAAGAAATGAAATGTAGGGACTCGGTGTAGGAAATTTTTATGTTCTTCTATTCTTTTCATAAAATCCCAATCAAATGCAATGAGATTTATAACAATACTTACTCTTATAGGGATAGCCGAGTGAATTATAGAATTATATTATTTTCTCCAATGTTACATGAATGTTTGAAATTGACTAAACTAAAAAGAAATCAAAGTTACCAAACTTAGAAAACAAAAAATAGACTTGTATGAAGGTGCATCACATTATTTATTCATTCTCAATTATCTAAATAATAAATTGTGTATTAATATGTTTATGACAAAATAAGAAAATTGCTTTAGAAAATTGCATTTTACTCCAATTTATGAACATAACCAAATTGTAATGACAAGAAAAACACATAATACATTCAAGACTAGTTATTCATCATCAAAGACACTAATGTATAATGCAACAAAAAACACTACAATTCTACATCAAGCTCTTCATATCAATATATGCAAGTTTCATTTTGGAGATGGATTTAATTCAAATTGAACAACAAATGTCCATGTTGACCACTATTGAAGTTCAAAACATTTATTGTGAGGGAAAAACTATTTTTACAATTGCAATTGAGATTTGCCATTCAACTTTCTAGATTGGTTCAAGAATGCACCTATAATTGGAAATTTTGTAAAAATAAGTTCCATCCAACAACCCCAATTGGGCATTTTACCAAATAATTTTACTAAAACAAACTTTGAAATTGGCCCATATACATGAAAGATTTCAAAAAGTGTATAGTCAATGAAAATGGCATATTACTCTTCATATTATTCTTCATGTTGCAATCTTATCTACTTGCAACAACAATTAAATTATCTATGTGAATAATTGATGAAGGCAATATCACTACCCACAGGGTATACAATATGAACATACATATCAAAACTCGGGGGGTGCACTTAGTTCTACTACAACAAACCACATGCAAACAAATGGTTCCCAATAAACTATAATTTCAACCTAAAATTTTAAGTATTGTTTAATAATGACTATAAGTTTCTATTGCCAAAATTTTCAACTCAAATAAAATATAAAATGATTTCTAAAAGAGGTTGAAAATGAACTAAAATGACATGTTTTTCAACTCAAATAATTATAGACGACACATTTAGATGTCCATTGAATCAGTATTCAACTCAAAATGAGCTTTCAATAGAGAGTTATTTTTAGGAATTTTTTGTTCATTTTTTAGACAATTTTTTCTTATATAATATAAGGGTGTGAAAGTTATTTTTCAATTCTATAGTGCATCTTTTTACATCATATTTTTTGAAGTAAAATGTTTTGTTTGCACATGGTTTTATAGTGGACACTCTAAGTGAACCCCTTTAGTATCAAAATGTTTGTTGTCTTTACTAACTAGTCAGAACTAGCCTGTAAGAAGAATACGACAACTCTTTGTAACACCCACAAGTGCATCAACAATATTTGTAGTGTATACAATACAAAGTGGTAAAAATAGCTTGAATGGTTGATATTCATGAAGTGACTAATTCTTCAAAATTAAAATTGATTTTTATATTTTCTCATTCTTCCAAAATCACCATTTTTGCTTCTTCTATAAACCTACTTACTTCTTTGCAATCTTTTGAATTTGCTTCCAATACCTCCAATATCTCTTGGAATGTAGGTCTAGTTGAGGCATCAAGTTGCCAACATCTATGCAACAAATCATGTACCCACTCATCAACATAATGAAGCACTTCTAGCCGTTGTTGTTTGAGAACAAAGTCATAGTCACATAGAAGATGACCTTCAAAGGAAGTTTTTCCATCAAGATCTCATAATATACCATCCCATAACCATACACGTCTCCTGCTTTTGTAAATACATTTGGTCTCTTGTTCACAATCTTATCTTTGATAACTTGCAATATATCTGGAGCTCTAAAGAATCCGGTTCCAACAACTCCAATCGATCATTCAAAGTCCACTACAAGAAAATAGGACAAGACATTGCCGTTGCTATCCTTCAACTCATTGCATAATACATTAGATGTTTTGAGGTCCCGATGAACAATATTGAGATTGTGCAACCGATTCATCCCTCTTGCAACACGACACATCATCTCAAAAGCCATCTTCATTGGAAAAGGTCCACAATTAAGACCAATTTTTTCCTTCAACTTATGATCAATGAGAGTCCGTAGGTCTTCTCTTTCCCTCACCATAAGAAACTCAAACCTCCCATCTTGCAATAACGTCTCTCGTATTATATCACAAATGAACTTTTAGTATCCATGCTTTCTACAATTTGAGAGTTCCACTTTTTTTTCATGATCTTGGAACATTCCTTGGGACCACTTCTTTTGCAAATCTCACAAGAATGTCCCTTTCTTAAAGACCTTAAGTACATTCCTACCTCCAATTGTTTGATACACATAACTAACCCATGGAACCTTCCAAGTTGCGTGAGCATGGTAGAGCTCTGCTTGTCCGCCCTCTGCAAACTTCTCCCTTACCTCCAATTTACTAGAACTAAAAGTTCCACCATCACCAAATGTGTGGAAGAAGAGACCATAGGTAGGATGATTTTGTAGACACTTGAAGAACTCCAAGTTACTCACCTTGGCCACTTCGTCATCCTTGGAATCCAAGTGCTCCACTAGCTCACTCTAATGCACCATGGACTGTTCAATCTCATCCTCCACACTTATGCCTTCCTGAACTAAAACCTTCTTCTTGTTATTCATACTCACGGAAAGAAATGTCTATGAAGAAGTGGTTGGTTGAAATGATAATGTAGTGATATATTTTGCATAACTTGATGCACTTGCCAAGCATGAAGAGTCCAATACACTTTTTAGTTTGTCCAAGGGGCGAGTGGATTCACTTGCATTTGCCATCCCTAAACAATGCACTTGTGTTGGGAATTAGTCACATTAGATGTAATTCAGGGGGGCTGGAGGGCCGTTTCAGGTTGTTTCCAGCTCCGGGCCCCCAGGCCCCATCGAACGCGGCTGACAGTTTGTTTTTTTTCAAAAAAAAATAAAATTTAAAGTTCTTAAAATGGAAAACAAAGTTAAATTTTTTTATTTTTATTTTTATTTTTTGAAAATGTCGACCTGGCAGTCGCTCGGCCAGGTCAACAGGCCCTGCGAATAGCGACTTTCGTCCAGTTTCGTCAGTTTCGATCAGTTTTCTTGTTGGGAACTCGCGGCCCTTCCCGATAGGCAAATCTCATCTACTGCTCTTCCTAAAGGACCTTCATACCATGCAACCATTAGAGAAAATTTCAGGCCTCCAAAAGGCTGCTCCACAACCTTCGAGGTACCCTGAAATTTATTTTTTTCTTTGCTCAAAAATTCGTTTTCCCCCTATTTCTACCCAGTTGTACTTGCAGTGACAGTGGCACAGGAACCAAAATTTACGAATAATTTTTTTTTTTAAATTTTAATCTTAAAAAAAATTAAAAATTAAAAAATTAAAAAAAATTAAAATGGCAATTACTTATTGTTTCCGTGAGCAGTCAGCTTACTGCGGGACAATTCTAGAGTGACAGGTTGAGCTATGAAATAGCTTGGCTTGTCACTCCGGGGCAACCCTCTGGAGAGCTGATATTTCTTCTAATGCAACATCGACTTGTTGAGGTATTTGGGTTTCAAATAGAGATGTTTCTTGGGCAACAAGAAACTACTCCAAGATGGGCAAAATGAACATTTAAAGCAAACCAAAATGCTTTGCAAGATGCTCTATACAACACGCCAACCTTAGAAAAAATCACTCAACATTGACAATCTAGTCACAACAAGGTCCTCACCAACAATTCCAAGTCTGTACCAACTTCACTTAACAAGGGTCTTTGGAATTCAAGACTTGCTTCACCATAAGTCAAAACAAGATCACTATCAATTATTAATTTCAACAACATCATTTTATTCCATATTAATGCATGGACAACTTTTAGGGTTACAACATCTATGGCCTTGCACTTATTCAAGTCAATTGGTCCCTACAACATAAATTAGATAGTCACGTAGACTACCTCACACATATTGTACGTCTCGCCCTAGCAATCACTTGAGCCTATTGCATCTCTTTGTATTGGAAACATTGTCTTCTACAACAAATTTGGTATATATGCAAAGCTTGCCATGAGTAGCATCAATCCTTGACAACAATATGATAATTGCATACTAGCTAATTAATATCCAACTACAAAAATGGAAGAAGATACTCACAACCAACACTTCCAAAACTACAATTAGAATGGAAATAGAACACCACGTCACCAACATTAAACCAAAAAATTTGACAAATAAAAATCTAACTTCAAAATTAAGTGTGTTGTTCCACTAAATAGAACCACTACAAGTACAAGGAGCACTATTCATCCAAAGTTGGTGCTACAAATTGTCGGTAACCATTTTGCAATACTAACAAACACAATTTACTTGAATTGGTATTATATGTAGGTCCCCCCATTGAAATGGTGGATGGAAGCAATGCTAATCTAACACAAAGCCTCACATTGAAAACTTATAAGCAAAATTTAAACCTTTGATTGTTGAACCAATGAACTGAATAAATGACATGCACACATCATATGAGCCCAATGTAAACGTTCAACCTATCAATGGGGTCCGTTAAGAAATCACCTCAACCACAAGCTTGGCCTAGACTTGGTATGAGTGGTCGCAAGATTCAAGGGCAACGAGTGAGATATTCGTGTGATTTGGATCTTAGTGTAGCCCCGGCACCCTCCAATCTTGTCTTGGCCCTGCAGAGTTCAAAGTTTTCCAGTGATGGGTTGCATGGAGTTGCATTCAATGTGAATTTGAAAGCTTGTTGGTGTTCTTTGAAAGCCCACATTCAAACTATCCCTCGTTCCCTGAGGATTGGGCTTCCTAGACCCTACAATAAAGCATGTGCAAATCCAAAGTAAATCAGTTTTAATTATCCATCAATGCTTGGAAGAAAGAATGCTTTACAAGAGTCAATGTTAAAAGATAAGTTGAACGAGACACAATTATTCATTATGATATTTTTTTTTAAAGTGATCCTTATTGTATTTGTTCAAGCAAACTTAAGGAAACTTAATTTCATTTTTGTCAATAAGATAGAGAGCCCCCTTTTGTGCACCATATATCATATCTTACAAAGTTATGATAGTTTACAATGACTCAAAGGGAAATTGCTTTCTACTACAAAAATAACTCTTTAGATGTAAAAAAAAAAAAAATTCTCTTTGTTTCAAAGATTTTAGGAACCAAGAGCATATCTCAACTCCAATTGAGGGCTTCCATTATTTCAAATAGTATTAGCCGACTCTTTGTCTCTTCTTCTTTCACATTGCAAAACTCTTCTTTTGGTGAAGTTGTTTGGTGGACTTCAATTTTTGAAGTTTTCTAGAAGACTTTTCTGCTTGGTGAAGAACAAAATTTCCTCCCAAATTATATTGCTCCATTTTCCTACAATTCCAGTGATTAGTGCACTTCAGTCCACTATAGTATAAAATGACCTTTAATAATTACATGTCTTATCCCAAAATTCTAATTTTCTTTTTGAAAATTCATGATTTGAGTCAATTGCTAATACTATAGAAATGTTTGTTTTGTAGAAAAGGTACCTTCAATGATGATGAATTGCTTATTTTGATGGTTTTGGGTGTTTTCACCTTATATACTTGCAAGGATCTTATGACTTGTGACCTGATGTTGTGTTTCAAAACCTTGTGGATCCCAATTCCCATTATGTAAAGACAGTCCCTAAATCAATTGGTTACATTTGATATTGTCATTTTGGAATTTGCATAATTAATTTCCTTCTAAAGTAAGAGGTTCTAAAAGTGCACAAGCTCTAAAATTGCCCACCTCCTCAAATGTAAACTATTTGTACATGTTGCTTTTTTTAGCCTTTAGCAATGTACAAAAAGTGTACATTTGAGGAGGTGGGCGATTTTAGAGCCCTATGCCATTTTGACTTCAAAATTTCATAACTAATTCCACAAAGCTCCAAAAAATATGAAACGACTTGGGTTAGATGCCAATTCCACTTGTCTTTCAAGAAAAATTTACTGAAAAATATTTCAAGAAGCTTCACCTCCCTAACATTCAGTTTCAGCTCTTAAGCTTGACGATTTATGGACCTCCTCCCTTAGCAAAGGAAAATGATATATAGGGCAAGATGGATGAACATGATTCTATTATTTCAATCGATCCGGCATAATTATAGCATTAAAAATTTTGTACCTCATTTTTTAATTTTTGGTCTATGGGCAATGAAGGAAGTAACTTTAAAGTACCATTTAGTTTGAAATATTAATTGTTTTGTGCCGTGACGGTGTCCACTTTGATTGCAAGAGCGTGCTGGTAGTGACAAGACTTGGATCTGGCATGCTTGAGATTTCTCAGACAGTGAACCGGAAGAGTATCTCCTGCAGCCCTCCAAATATCCTCCCCTTTAGAATTTGGATGAAAAGCAATCAATTCTAGCATTTGTGAAGTGGGGCCTTCTCCAAGCCCTCTCAAAAAACAATTTCTACAGGGGCATGAGCCGGCTTCTTCTCCTACAAATTAAGGTAGCCAACCTCATTCCGACCATATAAGCAATTTAGTGATGTAGCGTACCGCATTTCCAACCATAGGCTGATTACAAAATTGACCATGCTTCAAAGTAGGTGATAATTGCAGCTTCAAATGTACATCTTGTGATCATTGTATGAATTCAATGTACACCTCCCTAACATTTGTGCTATATGAGTTGTTGCCTAATCACATAAGCTGTCACAAGTGATTGGAAACAAAACACTCTAACTAGAGAAAATAGGTCAGTGGTTGGAAAGAGGTTGGCTACCTTATCTTGGGATTAGCAAGTTGTCATAATAAATACAAAATGTGTGACTTGTGATTGGTTGGACACATATTTTGGGGAGTTGTGTGATTTGTAATTGATTGGATGCATGATTTATGGAGTTGCACTGGTGGAGATACAAGTGCCCTCTCCTCTTCATTGGATAGATCTTGAATGGTGGAGCGGGGAAAGCAAGAGGACTGCAGGAGATACTCTAAAGGTGGAACTTTTTTGTATGCAATTTAACTTAGATGTATAGTAATAAGTTCATCTTTTGTCATGTTTTTAAGTACTTAAGGACATGACCCAAAGGTAGTCTCATGTACTTAAGGTAATCTGCTCTTAAAGCGACCATTTAAGAGATGATTGCTTTGGGGGGAAGCTAAACTCTTTGAAACAATTTTAAAAAAAATTGTAGGAAGAAAAATGGAAGTGGCATCTAACCCAAGTCATTTCATATTTTTGGACCTTCATAGAATTAGTTACAAATTTTTGAAGTTGAAACGCAATGATCACTAAAAGCAATCATCTTGTGAAATGTACACTATTAGTACATTGAAGAAAATAAAATGTACCTTTGTGTTATGATTGCTTTCAGAGCATAGGTGTTCTTAGAGCAAGTTACCTTAGTGATGTGAAAATTCTATCGTGCTTTGCATCATCTTCACCGAGTTTATTGGCCTTTGCAATGGTTCTTATTATATGGAGGATTTGTTATGTGCTCTCTAGTACTCCTATGTGCCCAAGCCGTAACAATCAATTATACTTGTGGTAGATATGATATAGGATATGATATATTATTTCTATTTGTACATTTTGTTATCTTTCTTTAACCCTTAAAGGATGGGCCAGTGACCATAGAAAACAATCATCTCTTTTGGTATTGTGTGAATCACTGGTTTAAAAAAAATCCAAAAGCACTCATTAGAAGTCAAATTATTGTATTGTACAAGACCTCTCCTTTTTACACAAAATCCCAAGGATGAATAGTTGCACTTTTATTTTACATACATAGAAGGATTCTCTTTCATCCATCAATTAAAAACAATCGTAACAACCTCCAAGGGTTAAGCTTCATAATTGATTATTTCAAATTGTCTATCTCCATATACAATTAGATGCACTCATTAATGGGCTTGGCCCATTTGTATTTCAAATTCTTTTAGAAAAATATAGGAAAATGCACTTGGATATATTAAAGAAAACTTATTTATTTATTTTTATATACCAAATTTGATAAAGAAAAAACCTCAATTTGGCTCATACTTTCTCAATGTTATGGCAACAAGTGCTCAAAATTTAACAATGTTGCTCAAGAGAGAAAGACATGGAAAAGAATGAGGTTGATGAAGTAACCAACCTTTTAGACAAATTAAACATTAAATCAAAAGTCAAAGAGTGAGTCTATTGCTCCAAAAGAGACAAAGCCACTACAACCAAGGGAACAACTGAGTCACAAGCAAAGTAGAACAAAGTACATAATCTTCTTTGCACTATCCTAGATATATTGTCTTTTTACCCTTCATCAACGCTATGAGTTTGAGCCAATGTTTCTCCCTTTTCAAGTTACACAGTTCAATGCTGTAGACCACTTGTTAGTGTTGAAATACTTTGCTTTGGAAGTCCAGTCCAACATCATGTATCATTTGGAAACCTCACAATTAATTCCATACAACTCCAAAAATTATGAAACGACTCATGTTGGATTCTATTTTCTCTAAGAAACAGCCACCACAAATTCAACATTAATTCTCATCCTAGTTGCAAGGTTCAAGGGAACATACCAAATCTGGAGTACAGAGCAGAACACAGCACAAAGACGGCGTTCCTGATCTAGAGTGGATGTTCACACCACATGCACACAATTCTGTCAACAGCGGGCAAGGGGCGTGTGAGCACAATCATACGACCTCAACAGCCCACTCCTTTTGGTTGTCAAAGAATTGAATTGTCCAAGAATAGCAGTGCGCTGCATACATACATACATACAAGTTCCAAAGATCCAAGGCTTCTAAAACAATTAGCACCGCTAGTCCTACAACAAATCTGCACTATCTGCCAGTTTTTGCGAACCCGTGCTGCTACAGTGATGAGATGCCAAGAGTCGATCGTTTACCCCAAAGAATCAGCTTCCCCAAGAGGCGATAGAACATGCACGTTGATTAGACGCCATGAGGAACCCACGCTGATAATGTAGGACTTGCAGTCTCCATGCAAGTAGGCTGTCCTCCAGAATGAGGAAGCTAATAAACTGTCCTGGCTCCCGTTTGAAGTTATGAACCTCAGGAGCTGCCCATTTCTAAGGAGAATCACTGAGCTCGGTAATCACAGGTGTGAAGTTGTTGTTGCTGTTGTGCTGCTGCTGCTGCTGGGACAAGAGAACAAAGTTGACACCAGCTGGAGAGCCTCCTACCAATGATGGGTCAATGTCGGCATTGTTCCCACTAGGCGTGCCGGGAGCAGGCTGATGATGGTGCCCGGGTAATGCAGGTTCAGCTGCTCCTCCCAACTTCCGCCGCTTCGTGGCACTGTCGCCCTTTTCCTTCCTCTCCTTCCCAATTGTCACCGTCTCTGAGCGCATTTGCTTGCATAATTCTCGTATCACTCGCATGCCTACAGTCCAAACTCTGGTTAGTCTGTGTAGCTAGAGTATCACTGGGAGTAGATAAACATCAACACTTCTAAAGTGTTAACACAGGAGAGCTGGAGTAAGCAAGTATTGATGGATGGTAGTACAAGTATATGAGGAATTGACGAGGAAAATTCTTGTATCACTCACGTCGCCCTCCATAAGTGAGTGTAGCTAGGATGTCACTAGGAGTAGGTAAACACTAACACTTGTACAACAATAAGACATGAGAGTTTGAGTAAACAAGTTCTAAGGAAGTTAACCTTCATAAAGTTCATGTTCATTGGTTTGCATCAAAGACCAAGTGATGGATGTTAGTACAAAGCTTGTAAGGGGATTAATGAGGACAATTCTTGTATCACTCACATGTCTACGGTCCACCTTTATAAGTGTGTGGAGTATCAAATCAAGAGAAGATGAACACTTAACACTTGTGTAGTATTAACACATGAGCACTTGAATAAGCAGGTTCCTTAGGAAGTAAACCTTCATAAAATTTATGTTTGTTGGTTTGCCATCAAAAATTCAAGTAATGGATGTTTATACAAGCTTACAAGGGGACAAATGAACCTATGATTTCTACTTTTATCACATATGAAGGACAAAATAATGATGAGGGGAGTGTTGGTATGAAGAAGGTTGTTCAACGCTTAACCCAATAAGGACAAGCACTATTGTCACATTCCAACATCATTTCCAAGCTCAATTTGTCCTCATAATTTATATATTCATTTTATATTGTTATTACATGAGACTATATGTTGGCTATCAATGTGGGAAATTCAAATACTTTTGTAAAAATATGAAAGTTTATAAAGGTTAACTTCCTTAGAACTTGATAACATAACCAAAAAGATCCAATTAATATGGAATTTCTTCTTGAGGTACAAATGGAAAATGAAGAATAGTGTGAAATTTTCTCAAAAAGATATTTTATTTTATACACTTTGAATAGCCCTTACCAATAAGTCAAATTACAACTACCAAGCAAAATTAAGACTTATATAAAATGATCAGAAATTCATATTTCTAATACAAACAAACAAAAAATTCAATAAAGCTTGATTTTTGCAAAGATTTGGTAGAAACATCAGATTATTGTGATTTTAAAAGTGTATTGCATTAAAAAAATTATACAAATTATAATTAACATAGAATAATCTAAGATTTTTACCAAAAATGAAGATGAGAAAGAAAAACAATAATTTTTAATTTAATCAAAAGAAGAAGTAATAAGTACAAAAAACACAAAAGATATTGTGCATATTGGATTCTAACACAAAGCATGCAACTGCAATAATTCATTGAAATTTTGAAATCTTTCAAATTCACAAGATACAGGAGAAACTAGGCTTGTCAGGCTTCATTTTGTTAGTTTGAATCAAACACAAAAATTGCATGTATTGAAAGCGACAATTGAGTTTGACTGAGAACATCCAACTTTTGGATGCAACAGGACTCTAATTCAACGTATCGTATTTAGAATCGTGTTCATAAAATATTTTTAAGGAGGCTGAAGAAACTCTCGGACCTCCCAGTGTAATATTTTCACATAGGCAGCTTCAAATTTCACAAAAGAGTGGGTACCTCGACGAATGTTGCGTGCAGGTTTGCAATTTCGATAATAAGGAGTCTTCAGCACCTGGGAAAAAACAAAACATACCAATGATGTCATAACATTCATTAGAGGCCATAACAACTCTTCTGCAGTCCCAAGAACCCAAATCCACCATTCTAATTCTATCAAATCATGCTAAAGTTTAGCTAAACATTGTATGTTGACCTGCTATCATGTCACTAATAACATCATACAAAGTGCATCATTATGATTCTATCAAATATTTAACCCTCTAAGGATGTTCCGGACTAGAGTGGTGTGATGGATGACAGAGAATCTTTCTATGTAAGACAAAAGTACATATGTTCATTCTTGGAAATTTGGTGTGAAAAGGGGAGGCCTTGCACAGTAGTTTGACCTCCAATGAGTACTTTTTGATGTTTTTTTAAGTAGATGATTCACACTGTACCAAAAAGGATGGTTTTCATGATGACCTGCCCGTCCTTACAGGGTTAACTAAAGCTTGTGCAATGCTGCCAATAATAACATAGCAAAAAGCCGATCATTCTTATTCTATCAAAATGTTGTAATTAGCTAAAGTTTGGTTTGCAATCTTTCCATTAATAACAAAGCAAAGAGTTAATACGAGCTATATGGGCACAGAGGAATGCTTGATAGAACTCAAGATCAAGCCAACAAATCTTGGACCCCAGTCATGGCAGAATGCAATGCTGATTTCAATAGTCAAAGTAAAGAGTGCATCCTTAAAGGGCAAAAGAATGTTATGGTAGACCACAGCATGTAAGCCATCCTAAGCGGAGAAAATCCAACACCCAAATCCATCTATCTGATTCAATCACATGCTTAGCTAACTGTTTTCACGTTGCTATCTAGCCATTACTAACTAACATAGCAAAAAGAATCAATGGGAGCTGTAGCTGTATGGGAGTAGACGAAACGATGTTTGCTAAATTTCAAACCAATCTCGAACGAGTCATACCATCCTCAAAGTCGAGACTGGAGCGCTTCCAAGGGCGATAAATAAAAAAGAATGCAACGGCATACATCCTCGGCATGTAAGTAATGCAAAGACGAAGGTCAACGATCCAACATGAAAGGCCAAAACCTAACTGGGAAGAACCGAAATGGGCGACTGGCGAAAGCTGTACCAGCAGCGTGTTCATCCGAATCTCTTGCACCGCTTGCTCCAGCTCCGCAAACCGGGACGTCCCCGCTGCCACGCCCTGTTGCCTGCGCTTGCGCAACGCCGCTTTCTCAACCCTCTCCTTCTCCGACGGATCCATTGCAGTTCACAACAACAACACGACGACGATAATAACAACAACAATCTCTCTCTCTCGGTTGGTGCGGATTCAAGCTTCCTCCGCGACAACACACATACGAAATCGGTTGATGCTTGCGAGCATGAGCATTGACTTGCGAACATTGACAGAGTTGACAGCACTGAGAAGACGATTGCGGAGAGGGGGCATGGGAGTGCGTGCTACAGAGAGGCTCCTGGTTCGTGGTTCGTGGTTTTAGGTCCTTGGTTCTCTCGGTTCTTGGTCCTCGTCCCATGACCGTGCCGTTGGGAAACGACTACCGTGGTTGCAACTTGTAAGGCAGGTTCGGCGGAAAATAATTCTATAAAGGCATGCAAAAATCCCATTTATGTGGTGCCTCTTTCAATACTTATTTTAGAAAGCATTTGAATTCTTACACTACCTTAGAATGTTTTTAGGAATGATAATAAGGCATGACTTACTTTACTTAATTTTGATGGAATGTCTAAAAGGCATGATTTAGGAATAACTTCCATTTAGGAAGAATTAAACTTGACATGATTAGATTGCATGCAACATGGCTTATTAACATTCCAAAAAAATCAAGTAGAGTAAGCCATGCCTTATTGTCTTTCCTAAAAACATTCAAATAGTGCAAGAAGTCAAATACTTTCTAGAATAAGTATTGAATTGGGGTTTTAAGATGGCTTTACAATTAACTCTAATGTCACAAATTTCAACATCACATGTATAGAATGAAGTTTGCTTTTGAGGGAATTATTTTTAAGCACTGAGGTCTATTCTTTTGAAGAAATAGTCTTCAATTGACATAAAGACCTTTTGTAAAAATTCACAATTTTTCATAGATGGATTATGAAATTTTCTCTTTGTGAAAAGACCTTTTCAATTGAATATGTCTCTTAAAGATGGTATTTTTTTCGTAATCCCATCATGGGAAGTCTTTATAATACTATAATAATCTACACCTTATTTGAAGTATTTTTTTCATAATTCCATCACGAGAAGTTTGAATGGTAATATTATAAATCTATCATAGGAATTAGCTATGTTTCTCTCTCTTCTTTATTAGATCTCCCATAGCCATTTCTATGCTTCCGTAATTATACTTTTATTGAGCTTATCAATTCATATTGAAAGGTATTGCCTCATTTATTCCAAATAATAATAATAATTCTAAAATAGATATCAATAATTTTGAAAAAATATTATTTAAAAAAATTATACGTAGAAAAATAATCTTATAGAATATTTTGATGTTCAATGTGCATTAGAGCTTATTTTTATACTATAAAAATGTATCAACCTTGCCCTTCACTTAATATATGATTTAAGGTGGAACTATCTTAAATTGTTCATTTATATTGATGTACATAGATAGTGTCAAAACTATACAAAAATAAAAATTATAAATCTTCAATAAATAATTGATTTTGTTTTTGTAATTTTGTAATTTCTATAAAATTTTAGAGCCCAACTTGAAGAATTAGGTATATTCTTTGATTTGTCTTCAAAAAGACTTACAACCATTCACTAAAGACTCTATTACTTTAAAATCATATTGTACCATATGTAAAGTTGAAGATATCTACCACAATGAAGGGTGAACCTTGTAATGCCAAAAATGATTTAAAATGTTCAATAAATTATTTTTTGGAGTTTTTGAAGAAATATGAAATACACAATGTTTACCTAATAATTGAATTGTTATTAATTGACCACCCTAGTCATAGACTTTGTACTTTTAAGGTTAAAACACCCCCAAAAGCTTCTATGTAACAATAGTTGGCAAGACAAGTCATTGGTTCTATATATTTTTAACTTAAGATGTAGTTTGATTATATTTTAATGTGTGAAAATTGTGTTATACACAATGATAGTCAACAATAAGTGTGCAAGATATTTCCTAGTGTTGTTTTAGAAATGGGTAGATTAATGCATGAACCACAGATTAGGTTTTTATCAAACCTTGTTATATTGATTTTTCCTATTAGTAAGTATCAAACTATTTACCAATGACATAATACTTTAAAATAGTGCATGTTGAAATATTACTTCCCAGATTATTTCACTATACTAATTTCTACAAGAATAGATTTTTTTGGTGACATTCATTTTGCACCCTCACTAATAGGACAAATCAATATTAATTCCTATCTAAAAATATATAGAATTCAAAAATTTAAATTTTTCTTCATGCTTGAGCATATATCTTAGTTTTATCGAAGAATTTTTGAATTCTATATTTTTATTTTTATTTTCATAATTAAAAGTATATAAGTAAAATTCATACTAATTTTTATAAAAATCATAGTAAATATAAAAATGCCTAAATTGGTTAGTCTATTTTTTTTAAATGAAGAGAATAATAATAAAAGTGAAGATATAATTGGTGTACATTAAGGAAATTTATGATAGAAAAATCAGAGTTTTTGAACAATCAGTTGTGCAGAATATTAAATTTAAAGACAATTGCCCCCATTTCCAATCAATTTGTGTGAAGGGGATTAATTTTGGGGCAACGGACAGTGTGAACACGGCCACTGCAGACATGCCTGGGAACCTGCTCCGTCACTCGGCCGACTCAGTACCCCGACAGATGGTCGGTGCGTCTTGCCTATCTCCGGACATCAATCAGGGCCTAGGCCGGGTATTAGATTGTCTCTGTGACACCGTCATTAGGGTTTTCTCTCAATTTCGATTCCCATTTCAATTGCCTTTGTTTTCCCGAAGCCATCCCCTCGACCGATCGGTGCTCTCTCTGTCCTCTCTTCTCTGAAGCGTCCCTCATCAATCCATGGACATGTTATTCTCTAGGTACGTGCTTTTTTTCCTGCGCAATTTGAGCTAGAAACGATCCCGTTCTGAGCTGAAACGCGTATAATCTGTGTGACATCGGGTGGGCGTTGATAGTTTCTGCCTTTGTTCTGTGATTGTTTTGGAATTATTTGTGATTTTGTTCATTTTCAATCCATGTACATGTTATTCTCCAGGTACTTGCTTTTTCCCGGCGCAATTTGGGCTATAAATGACCCGTTTCTGAGCTGGAACGGGTCAATCTATATGAGCCGATTGAGCTTGGTAGTCCGTGTCTTTTCTGTTTTTGTCAGGGCGTGGTTTTTCGATTCAGACAGCTTCGTATGATTTCGCTTTTGTCAGTTACTTCCGGAAGGGGGGGGGGGTTGCGTGGGATATCAGAACTAGGGTTTGTGAATTCGAATTCCATGGTCGTGATTGTCGACTCTTTGAGGGAGTTAGGAGGTTTTTTATTTAATTTATTTATACGAGTTCCCGCTGGTTGCTCAGTGCTTGTCCAAAGATGCTGTCCGAAGCATGCTGACTTGATCAAATCTATTTTTTTCTATCGTGCATCTGACATGTTGGTTTTTAGATGATAGCATAGTTACAGTAGGTAGGACTAGCATGTATCGCATCTTATTTTCCTGAGAGATTCTAGTGCTGTGTTTTTGTGTAATTGCACGGGTTGAACTATCCAAACTGGATTTTTGTATGGATGAACGTCTAATTTCGATTGTGCTGAATACACCACGCTATTTATTAATGTTGACCGACTAACTCTTTAAGCTGTCGAATTTTGAAATGCAGGGGTGGGCAGCAGCAGCAACAGGGACAACCACCCCCTCCAACCCAGAGCTGGTACCCACCTTCCGTTGCAAGTCCTACATACAATGCACCATCGCGCTCGCCACCGCCCCTTCCACAGACGTCGGGAATGAATCCGCTCTCTCGGGAGAACAACAGTGATGCTCGTTTAAATTCAAGAGTCTATCCTCCGAGTACGTCGGCGGGGTCCTATTCTGGAGGTCATCATCCACCAACTAGTCTTCCGGCTTCGTCTTCGGGGTCGTACTCATCAAGTCCAGTCCCTTCTAATTCTGTGGCAAGCTTGAAAGAGAAGAGGTGAGTTTTCGACGGCGTGCTCCTCACGACCCCTCGCGATATTTGTTAACTAATAGAATAGCGTGTTAGCAGGAATTCACATCTGAGAAAGTAGTTCGTGTTTGTTAATCTCTTTTTTGTTTATTTGTAGTTGAATTTTTTTTTTGGGCTTAGAACTTTGGCAATATACTTTCAAATAGGAGTAAATCATGTGTACATAAAATCTTAGTAGGATCCCCCCATCAGGTACTTGCCACGTAATTTTGGAGCTTGTAATGCCTTTGGGTGGACGCTAACTATGCTAAAATCTATTTAGGATTACTTCTCTGTATCTGCATCAATAGCGTCGGTTGAACTTTAGAAAGTGTGAAGATAACACCACTAAGATGAGAGATTTGTGATCGAGCCTCTCTTACAATGCATATAGAAATCAGCATCTCCAATTAGTCAACCCTGTAGGACTAAGCAGATTATATTTTTCTCCCATTTGTACGTCAGCAAATCCGACACCAGTATCAACGTCAAGCATAGGTCTGGCAAGTAAGTGGCGCTGGGTCTGCTTCACAACTTTTTGGTAAAAATATTTGTTTGCGAAATTTTCTTGCGTGCAGTTCAGAGGAGCTAACCAGATTGCTGAATGATAAAGACGCATACAATGCATTTCTACGCTCACTCGATGAAGTGAGGCGATTGGATAAGGTATGTGTTGAGGATTTAAGAGGTCTTTTTTGTCTTCAATTTATTATTGGACGATTACTTGGATGGATGGTTTTGCAGATTGATGATAAATTTTGGCAGTTCTCGATATGTTCTCTCGAATGTTTTAATACTATGTTTGGATTGTGTCGACAAGATTTACCTCACTCAGATGAGTGGCGTTGTATATCCAATCCACCTTTTCAACAGAATTTTGTCTGGCCTTTTGCAGATTAGCGGCGATGCGAGGAAATCGACGATAGATGATTCAAGTGAGTTCATGGCATGTGTAGTACTGCCTAACTGAGGATTCTTAAAATACTTTTCATTTCTGTTATAGGAGAACTGAACCCCTATGTGCCCAAATGGTCAAAAGTGTGGCCAAAGTGGCGACTTTCATATTGGAGTTGAAACAATCATTGAAGCTTTTAGAAGTATGTTCTGGGAGATTACCATAATCAACTATTAGCTTCCAAAGTGGTATTTAATTTTTAGTTTGGACACTTAGGGTTAAACATCAATTTCCTCCACGATTGCTACACTCCTCACAAGACACTCGTTTTGAGCAGATAACAATTTGGCGAAGGAGTCGGAAATTGCTGAACTCAGGACTCAGGTCTGATTGTCGAACAGTTTAGTATTACTTTCTTTGGTCATGCTTATGTGTAGATAAAAATTGAAACTTCAGTTGTAGTCCACCACTTCAAATTTACTGCTTTCTACTACAGTAGTGATGCTGGGTCAAGTAGTTTTGTACACTTTCTGGATCTGTGTTTTTGCTTCTGACATTTGTTTAATGTTTCTTTCTGTTCCTCAGTGCATGATTATAAGAAATACAGAGCTCGCTGCTAGTCGAGAAAAGTTTGAGGAAGTGGAGAAGCGATATAGAGAGGTGCAAGCCAATTGCTCGCCTCCTGCCCTTATCCACAAACTTCAAGGTGCGAATCAGATGTCAGGCCCTTTTTCATTCAGTGCAGTTTTATCTTTCCCGCTTTAATCCCAAATGACCTCCTGGAAACAATGCCCTCTTCAAAAGACTACTGGCATTAAGGCAGAGATACTATTTGCGTCACTTTTAAGTATTTTAACCAATATGTAGGGGTGTGCCTTCATTTGGAGATCACTATAGAACTCACTGGAGAGACCGCTTTGGAGACTATAAGAGCCAAACTCTCTTTTATATTGAATTGATTTCGCACTTATTGTATGACTAAACCTTATGCAATTATTTAAAGTTGGAGGTTGCAGACCAATTATTAAAGGGACACTAGGCAGCCCCGTTTCCATTCAAAGTCGAGTGGCCGTAGACATTTAGCCATGATAACAGGGGTTAATTTTGGGATCACTCTTTATGAATTTCTTATGCAATTTCAAGGTGGGAGATCGTAGACCAGTATCGGTGACGGTAAACAAACCTATTTTCATGTAATGATCAGTGGTCATAGACATTTAGGCAATTCATGATTGCACCACTTGCTAAATACTCCAACCAAGTGTATGATTAGGTGAGTTCCTGTTGGTAACAGGGTTTGGTATAGGAGTCGTGATGAGGTCCCTAACGGGTTTTGCATCTCCTGCCGTATGTGCAGATGCTGCAAGTGAAGCCGATGAAGAGTCTGAGAACTTGCACCGTAGCTTTCTAGCAGGAGAAATTGAACTTCTTCAATTCATTCAACAGTACCGGAAGCAGCGTCTCCTCTACCACAGACGTTCCTTGATCCGCATGGCGGCTCTTTCCTCCATGACTACACAAGGGTGATCTCAACCATTAGATATACCTAGAGTAGTTGTACAGTGGATTTATTAGCCCACAGTAGGAAAATAGCGTTGTTGGTCCAGGTCATGTTTTTTTCCGAGACAACGAATTGTGCATCATGGATGCCAATGATGGTGGGTGTACTTGTGACTTTTAACGTAGGATGTCCAAATAATGTTTCCGTTTCTGCAGGCTATGAGAATTCGATTCTCGTGACAAAATAAATTTCGGATTGGTAATCCCTGTCTAGTGCATGTCCATCTACGACCCAAATGTGAGTCTTTTGGTACTGTGTGTAATTGAATGCAAGATGCCCCTGGGGACAGGAACCCGAAAGGACGGAAACAGGTGTAACGGATGGGACGTATAGAATATAGGAACTCTGACGCTGCGGAAATAAAAGAGGACTTGTCTGTCAGCGAAGGTGAGTACCAAAATAAATGAAGCCAAGCGCTGTGCAGTTGGGGGTGCAGTTACGGGTTACAAGTGCACGAGAGGATGGTAACTGATGATACCGGAAATCTACCTTTCCCTATTCTATCCTCCCTGGCTAAGTACAATCCCCGTGTAGGCAACTTGGCGTAGTACCCGAACCAAAAGCGATTGATGATGATACGGTAGTCTGGGAGCTGCGTCGGCAGTCAACTGCGGCTTGTACCACCAAGTACCCAGCACAGACAAGGGACGGCGTTCGTGCAGGCTTTTGCTCAGAGCCAGCTTTAGGGAACAACTAACTTTGTTGGGTCTGGACCACAGTGGAGGAGGCTTTACATCTATATACTGAAACATGAAGTTTGAGTAGGCCCTTACTCAAAAAGTTTGTATGCGACCCTGTCCACTTCGTTTCCCCAAAATAACAAGTGCTACTCTGCCAAACTCACTCATGGTGTACTTGTTTGTTGGGTTTTGAATTTCAACAAACAAGAGAGAGAGAGAGAGAGAGAGAGAGAGAGAGAGAGAGAGAGAGAGAGAGAGAGAGAGAGAGAGAGAGAGAGAGAGAGAGAGAGAGAGAGAGAGAGAGAGAGAGAGAGAGAGAGAGAGAGAGAGAGCTACCCAGCATATTAGTGCAGACGCCTGTTGGGTTTTCAGTTAATTTTTCTACTCTTACCAATGATCTTGCATCCTCTTGCATCCACCAATTTACAATCTGATGACAACACTATTCACACTTCTATGCCTCAATGACAGGTAGACGGAGCGCCCACTGTACCCACACTAATATAATTTAATAAAAAAAAAAACTACTTTCACTCCTATGCTTCGAAGACAATTAGCGCACCCAAGGAATTCACACTAATAGCTTGATACTACAACACTATTTTCACTCCTATGCATCCATATGCGTCGATGATAGGTAGAGCGCCCAGCTTACTTCCGTCAGAACCCACACAAATGACTTGATGACAATACTATTCTCACTCCTGTGCGTCAACGTGCGTCAACGGCAGGTAGAGCGAGCACCTTGTTTCGAAACCCGCACTGCGAAGACAGAAGAGTGTCGCTGTAGCAGACGAGAGATAGGAAAGATTGATGTATTGAATTCAATGTCAGAATGCATGATACTGGCGAGGGCTAAGTAGTTACATACCGACCCAGATTATGCTCTGGGAAACTGGAAAAAGCCTGACGACCTCCAGGCTCCAGCTTATTAGCTCGCTGGCTAGCCAGCCAGCCAGCCACACCCACTGTAGAACGAAGAAAAAGGTGATGTTGCAACAGTCCCTAGCCAGCATGCGAAAAATGTCAGGGCATCCTTTGTCGGGGGAGAAGAGCATCGTTTGAATCGCAGTTGTAATCTCATCAATCTGACTAAAAGGCGATTTGTAAACCAAGATTATTAAGTCAGTGGAAACAAAAGCTTTCTGAACAGAGAGGCTTTGTTATCCTGGATTCCGACAGTGGATTGTTACCTGCTTAGGGGGGGATCTGTCAAGGATTAAGCGCAGAGGAATCATTAAAAGCGTTAAAAGTAATAACCCCCAAGAATCCTGATTCAGGGTTCAATTGTGCACTCCAGAAATGAGAACTGCTTCGAGCCCCTGTGAACCGGCACGAGCGAAGATATGCATAATAATAATATTGCTCCATCACGGTCAAAGAAAAGAAGCTTCACTGACAAGGAGAAAGCGAGGAACAAAAAAGCAATGGAGACCAACGAATGCCATTGAGAAAGTCTTGAATAGACAAAAACGCATTTATATATTACACACAATCCGGTCACAAGGGAGAGAGGCCACGGCGTTGTCAAACTCTGGTCAATGCCACTCAGTTTTCTATTCACAATCCGTGTGTTGGAATCACAACGTCCGCTGCAACAAGGGTTGGGTGGGTCCAAATCCTACGTAGAAACGGGAATCAAAAAAAAAAGAGAGAGAGAGATTGAGAGAAAGAGAAAGAAACAAAAAAGAAACAAAAAACAAGAGATGATCCTGGATGATATGCACAGGAGAAAAAAGAAAAAAGAAAAAAAGGGTATTAATATACATGATCATGATCTATACTTGGGCTCCCTCCAAAGAATTGATCGCAGAAGAACGCAACCATTTGAACTTGAATCATCAACAGTAGAAACCGTGAACTCCTGGCTACAACAAATCACTGAAAGATGGTGTCCATGTCGTGAAGATTGGGCCACATGGAAGACACAGCATCGCCTTCTTCATAACCACTGTTGGAGTATCCATTCGTGGGCGTACTCCCCTCCTCCTCAATAGTACTGGAGCCGTGCGGCGGGGATCCATTCTTGGCCCCCGTAATCGAAGCTCCAACACTTGGTTTCAAATCTGTCTGCTGCGATTGAGCCTGCTGGGGATGCTGTTGCTGTTGCTGCTGCTGCTGCTGTTGGGGAAGCACTTGCTGTTGCTGTTGCTGTTGGGGTCGGCTGTTAAGCCCCAAGTTCAGCAGCATGGAGGATTCAAACCTCTGTCCATTCTTCCCAGGATTCCCACTCGGCGGCGACGGCGGCACTATCCCATGTTGTGGCCAGAACTCCGTCTTCACCACTCCCGTCATATCATTCTGAAAGGGAGCCGTCCCCCCCTCTTGATGTTGCTGTTGCTGCTGCTGTGGCTGTTGAGGAAAGAAAAACTGCGGCGGGGGGTGCATTTGCGGTGCAGCAGCGCCATACATTACCTGCTGCTGCCCCATCTCGACCGGCTCCATGTTGCCATACGGATGGTGGTAGGCAAATCCTCCCGGGACTTGCTGCCCGAAGTTGAGTTGCGGGAATCCGCCGACGTCCTGCGCCATCATCTGCTGGAAGTGTCCGCCACCCACATTCTGAAGTCCTCCTGTAGTTGGCATGCCGAAAGTGCTGGTGGGAGAAGGCAAGCCCGTGCGTTGCTGCAAGTACGGCTCGCCCCCGCGGGGATGCCGATTCTTCTTGCGGGAGCCTCCGCCGACTGGAACGTTGCGGAGCGTGCCGCCCGCGGTCCAGTAGCGCTGGCATTGGCGGCAGAAGTGGCGAGGCTGGGTGACGGAATAATTATTGTAGTAACAGAACTTGGTGTTGAGAGACTCGCAGCGAGGGCACGGGAGGACTTTGACGGGCTTCTCACGAGGGCCTGCCGCACCACCAACACTCTTGGACGGCGAGCCAGGAGAGGAAGGAGAAGAGTTGGTCGGGCTGGTGGTCGTCCCAGCGGGCGCCTTTCCTCCTGACGACAAAACACGACTAGCGACGCCTCCACTTTCCTGGTGTTGGGGCGACGCTCCTGAGTCGGCCCCCCCTTCCCCATCTAAAGACGCCGCGGCGCCGTTCTCCGCCGGCAATTGCATGGCTCCTCGCTGATGGATGGCGATGGCGCTCAACCCAGCCTCCTCGTCGTCGCTCGGAACACGAACGCACTCATCCACTCATCCACTCTAGAAAAACTCCTCCCAACTCTAGAAACTCTCCAATCAATTAATCATTCAATCATTCAAGCGCCCCGTCGTCGTCGCAGCAATCTTCCTTCCCTTATGTCGTCACCCCCTCGGAATCATCAGCACCAATCCACACCTGTCTGTCTCTCTGTCTCTCTCCCAAATTGGGCTCCCTCCAAATTGCGCTCTCTCTCTCTCTCAATCAATCGGATCCCAAATTCCAAATTCACACCAAACCCAATCTCTCCCACCACCAAGCTCCAAGGTGTTCTCCGAAGAAGGCGAAATGCGACCCTGCAAAGTGACAGTGAGAGTGGCAGTAGTAGTGGCACTCCTCTTCTTCCCCTGCTACTACTAGTGAGGAACCAACGCGACTGTGAGATGAAGATGAAGAGGATCCCAACCCATCGTCTGGTCTGTCTGTCTGTCCAGGCTACGCACTTCCGCTTCTCTTCACACACGAACTTCGTGTTGAGGGAAGTGATGAGCACGCGGGGTAAGAGCGATGCAATCTGCTGGGCTTGAGCCTTCGGTCCCTGGAGAGTGGGATTTGGGCGGCGGTGGGAACGGGGTTGTCTTTGGGCCGGGGGGGGAACGGGCAGGGCCGGGCAGGACCGGGGAGGGGAACCGGGCAAAATATCTGAGGCGGGAGACGTGGACCTTTCTAGTCCCTATGGCTCCGGATTGGCCTGATTCCCCGAACCCCGTTCCCACTGGCCCGTTCGGTTGGTGCTTTCCTTGGCTGGGAGTCTTTGAGTTAGGGCTTCGGCACTTCGGCGAATTCACCACCACTGAAAGCTTACCTCGTTTCACGGGTGGGACGTGCCCCAAGTGACTGAACTTCAGATTTTTGAGAAGGGGGCCACAACAAGGCCCACAACTAGCACAAACAAACGTGGGCCGTAAAAGAGAAGGAAAATGACCCACATGACAAACTTGATGGACTACTACACCAAAATCCCAAAATGATTATTTAGTATGGGTGAATAATTGGGTAGGAAGGAGGGAGGGGCGAAGTTGAACATGCCCGGTTCGAAGCTTAGATTTTTTGGAAGGGGGTCCACGGCTTGTCTAAACGTGGGCCGTACAGACCCCACGAGAAGATCTACTTGACTACTACTTTCAAATGGTTATTTTTCTATGGTGTAAATTATTTATCGCGAAAGGACATATATTGTCGAACATCAAGTACGTTGTAGTTGTGGCATTGTAGCATTTGTGGTGTGTGCAGGGATAGCGTTTTCAGTGTGGTGGGTCTACTGTTGTAGTCATTTTCTTAGTCTGCGAGGCCTGAGTTTTCCACTAGTGGTTACATCAATATACACCAATCAATTACAAGATGACATGCTAACAACACTTTCTTATCAAAATTCATTCATTTGTGTTGAATTTGACCTTCATGTTGGGGGGAGGGGGGCTTCCTTCCTAACATGGGTTTTATCGGCTTGGGACCAAAGGAAGAGGAAGCTTTGCATCGATAAAAGCTACAACCTTGAAGAAGTAGGAGCAACTACCTTACTCAAAAAGTAAGCTAGTGTCATAGAAATAGAACTTCTTGGAGCAAAGCTACTTGTTTTCAGGGTCAAATAATGGTATTTTATGGAAGTGGTAGAATGACAAAGCTATTTGCATTCATAGAATTCTAGTAGTTCAACCATTGTACCATTTGCAATTGCACCCTGGTGCAATATTTGTAAGTATACACGAGTGTATAAGAATCATATGGTATAAATTTATTGGTTTTCAATAATTGGGTCTTAAATTCTAAAGAGCACTTTGACAATTTGGATGAAAATGCAAAATGATGAATACATACCCCCATCCAAATGGATGAAATTGGGACAACAAGTCAAGACATTATGCACTTAATACAATAGATGTATACTCATAAAATATGTAAATTATGAAAGAAAAATCAAGTATAAAACAATTGTATGGACATTCATTTGATGTTGCAATATCATCCTTTTGGAAGAAAAAAAATTTAATGAATATTGGCAATTTCATCCACTCAAAAGTGGAGAGTATTTTGGAAAATATTCCAATTATTTTTATCCCCGATATTGCAACTTAAGGGAATATCGCCACAAAATCAAATTTTCTTGTTGCCCCTTTTTTCATACACCAAGGAAAAATGCTATAATTCATTATTTTCTATTGATGATTGAATTTAACAGTTTTGAATTCATATTTTGGAATTAGAAACCTCGTGTTAGCAATTGAATGCCAAAAAATACAAAATTAACTAATCACAAAATAGAGGACAAGTTTTTAAATTATATTTTGAAGAACTTTGACAAAGGCAATGATTGGTCAATTTTCCTTATTCTCCCTTGCTCTCTATTCTCAATATATTATTAGTTTAGCCTACACCCAAACTTATAATGACTGGAAAATAACAAAAATATTTTGCATGATTTGGAGTGTTGAAGCATATATATATAAACACATTGTTAAGATGTAATTGGCTATCATTGATTTTCATCTATAGACCTTTGTATTTCTTGTTATAAAATTTTAATGACTGATTTGATTAAATATTAAATTTTTTACAAGTGTATAAACTTTACAAGAGTAAATGGATTTTATTGGATATATAAATAGACACACTTTTGGGCCATAAAGATGAAAACATAAAGTAGAAAAACAATGGATGATTTTTAGGATAACTCTAAAGTCTAAAAATTTACTTCAATTTTAATGTATTATAATGATTTTAGGTTTTATTACCAAACATGATGGTTAGAATGGCAATCAATATTTTATTTTATTTAATAAAAGGAAAATTATAGATGAAAAAACATATTATTTTGTAATTAAGATTCTAACATATAGATTCTACAATTGCAATAATTCATCGATTTTTTAATTTCTAAAATAGAGATATTGTATAATCTAAAGTTTGCAAGCTTCCTATTTTTTAGCTAAAATCAAGTACAAGCTGTGGATATTTTTAAGGATACAATTGAATTTGAATGAAGTCCATCCAATTTTTGCATCCATAGAACATTCAAGGTCTTTTTTCATCTACCTACAACACATTGTAGCCTTTAATCTCTAAAGCTCTTTGCAAAATAAAACTTTAGGCATCTAAATTGAAGTGTAAATTTTTTTTCTTTCAGTTTTATATCTTGAAATTTGAAAATCAAGGAAACTCTTAAGGAAACTAACTTTTATAAAGATTCAATTGTTGAAGAAAAGCTAAGACAATTTTTTGTTTTGAGATTGAACTCATGTAGGGAATGTAGAGCATCATTTTGCTTTGAAATTTTTCATATTTCTTCCTAACCCAAGGTTCTACTCGAATATCAAGTTTGTAGATCTTCTTTACATAGGGAAATTCAGTTGTGGGGTTCGAAAGCTTAGCAAAGCCACACTGTCAAAAGTTAGGTTTGTCTTTAGAGGAACATCTTGATTTACTTTGCAAGCTTTATTCTTACACATGCATTGCCCTCAAATCCCAATTTTTTCATATTTGACCCAAATACTAGTCAAGAAGAAGATGATCCTACCTTTGTAAATTTTTAAAAATGATTAAAAAAATGTTAATTTTTCCTTTCTTGATCCCTTTAATTGGAAAGTATTGTTTTTGAGCAATTCTAGGAGTATTTCCTAATTTTTGACATGTGGATTTTTAGAGGTCAAGTACTATAAGCTCTTGAAATTCTTAGAATTCTTGATGTGAAGTTTCATTTTCAACTCTTGTGACATTGTTGATAACTCAATCAAGCCTAGATTGCTAGTGTAGAAGCAACAACCATTCTCAATGCATCTAAAAGTGTTTTCCATTTCTTATGCAAGGAACTTTAAGGGTCAATAATTTGTAAGTCATTGTGACTCATTGGATAAGCAACACTTCAAAAAAAATAACAATCCACTTCTAAATTTTGTAAACTACTATATTTTCTTTCTAAATAATATACGTCTATTAGGCATGAAAAATCACATCATTTCTTAATAATATATTTTTCAAGTGTTACAAATTTATTACGTATGGGTGATATTTCTTTTAATGTCTTTATACCATGTGTCTAGATTTAATCTATTGCTCTAATGTAGATATTTTAAATAATAAATATTTTAAGGTTCTTGGGGCTCTAAATTTATTTTAAAAAACTCTCTGTGAATTTTTAAATTTTTGATCAACCATTTGAATTTTAATATGAGGACTAATTTTTCTTTCACAAAAGTCCTTCAAATGACTTTTGTATCAATTATAGAATAGCTTGTCAATTTTCTTACTGAAGATTCTCATAACCATTTATGAATAAAAAGAGCTAGTTTTTTTTGGTATGATCAATAACAAAGGGGTTGTTGAAATCTTATATGAATTTGTCACAATAATATGTAACACCACTTTTTTTGCATTGAAAACTATAAAAATTATCACATTTTGTTGAAATAATTAAAGGTTGTTGGAGTCAAACATTACTATAATGTATGTAGGTATGTATATATATATATAGTTGAAACTAATTTTACATTCTTACTAATAGGATAAATAAGTGTAGTCCTACTTCAACAAATTTTGTATTTAACCCTGACATGGAGGACTGGTCACTATAGAAATCATCCTTTTGGGTGCCGCGTGAATCATTTGCTTAGAAAAAACAAACCAAGAGCAGTCATTGGAGGTCAAACTATTGTGCAAGACTTTTCTTTTTCATATAAAATTCCATGGATGAACACATGCACTTTTGTCTGTTTTACATAGAAGAATTCTCATTCATCATAAGACACTTTTAGGCCACCGCGTCATTACCCGTAATACCATATTACTTACCATGATGTTTACAACAATTATTATTAAGCTTAGACATGTGATAATATAGAATGATGTGATTTTCCCAAACTTGCCACAAATTGAAACCTGACAATGTCCTGCATCCCAAACATCAACTCTGAATTTAAGTTATATCAGCGTCTTGAATTGAACCAGCTTGTGTAATTGTCAGAAGCTTTCTTCTTAAACAAGCAACCCACCCCTTGTATGACTTGTTCAACTAATAAGGTAGGAGGTCAATAATGTGCCCATTTAAGAGCTGAAACTGAATTTAGGGACGTCAAACTTCTTGAAATGTTTTTTTCTGTAAATTTTTCTTGAAAGATGAATGGAATTTGCATCTAATCCAAGTCGTTTCATACTTTTTGGAGCTCTGAGGAATTAGTTATGAATTTTTGAAGTTGAATGGCAAAGGGCCTTGTCTAAAATCGCCCACCTCCTCAAATGCACACTATTTGTACATTTCTCATACAAAAAAGAAATATGTACAGATAGTGTACATTTGAGGAGGGGTGATTTTAGAATTTGGGCATTTTAAAAACCTCCTACCTTAAGTAAATTGTTTTATCCCATTATTAGTAATGGCTAGAAATTAGAGACAAGTGAAGGAAAGAAAAAAAATATAGAAATTAGTATTTTTCAGCTCTTTAAAAATTAGTAGTTTATTCATGTTGAGTCCAATGAATGCACACAATGAGAATCTAGAATATCTCTAACAAAATTTGGCGAGAAATTAGAAGTCTCAATAATAGGAAGTCTACTCAGATGCTTGTTCATGAAATTTGACAAGTTAATAGTTTGGGTCATTGTAGGTGAAAACAACAACCAATGGGCCTCAATATATTTATTGTCTTTGAAAGATTCCATTAGAGAGATTGAAAAACAATATAACTATATATGTGTGAAAAACAATGTCATTGTTTGAATTGATACAATAGAAAAAAAGGTCTTGGGGCACCAATGAATAGTGTCAAAGTGTGGTGCCCAAGGCCTATATTGGGACTATGTTAAAGCCAAATGAATGTGGGCTTTAGGCACCATGTTTCTGGCACTATTCAGTGGTGCTCCCACACCACCCTTTCTACTTGTATTATGATGTAAAAATGTGCTTCCTCTATCTTGAAATAAATTTGTGATTCGTAGTGAAAAACTAGTCAAAGTACCACGGATTTATTTTGAGATAGAGGAAGTACCACTTAAAGGACTAGTTGAAGTGTACATATGTGCTCGGGGGGTGCACTTAGTTCTACTATATCAAACCACGTGCAAACAAGTAGTTTCTAATCAATTATAATTTCAACCTAAAATTTTGAACATTGTTTAATAATGACTATAGCTTTCTATTGCCAAAATTTCCAACTCAAATAAAATATAAAATGATTTCTAGAAGAGGTTGAAAATGAACTAAAATGGCATGTTTTTCAACTCGAATAATTATAGAGGACACATTTAGATGACCATTGAGTCAATATTCAACTCAAAATGAGCTTTCAATAGAGAGTTATTTTTAGGAATTTTTTGTTCATTTTTTAGACAATTTTTTCTTATATAATATAGGGATGTAAAAGTTATTTTCAAAGTAGGAAAATCTATTCACATTTTTTAATTTTGTTTTATTTAAAATTCAAAAAGTATATAGGGGGTCCAAAGTTTTATTCGCACGTGGTTTCTAATGGACATTCTAAATGACCCCCCCACATATGTACAATACAAATCTACAACATCAAAGTTTGACGAATCTCTTAATTGTTCATCAACATTATCCACTTTGTATAAGTATTGTAATTTCAAGTAAAATTTAACTAATAAATGAAATTCATATTACTCATTTTCTAAAGAAATGCACTTTACAATTATAAAAATGAGACACGAAGACTATATTACTTGTGGATACTATATCATGTGTTTGTTGTTGAAACTTGTTACTCAATGTCACGTGTTTGGTCTAAAATTTTCACATTATTTTTTCAACTAGTATTTCATTTATTAAAAGAGAATTGTATTCAATTGCCTTTAAAAATATAAGTTTATCATCAAATATTTCAAATTTAGAATACTACACCTATAATATAAATAAAAGTTAACCAATTAAAATTTTCAATATTGATACAAAACATATGGTGTCATGTAATAAAATAATGATATTTGAAATGTATAAAATTTTATAAATGCAAATTGCATCTAGAGTGATATTTGACTATGTCACTACCAGGCTAAACTTTTAGGACAAAGTCAATGAATAAGCCCTTTATTAAAAGTATGCAAACCTATAGATGCTAGTTATTGTAAATCAACAAAACATAATCAAAATTTGAATGAATGAATAATATTTGTTTATTGGCAATAAAAAAAGAAAATGTGCTAAAGTGAAAGTAGAAAACTTCTACCTCCAAATGCAAAGTTGTTCACTTTGAAACATCATCTCAGTAGTCACCTATATGTAATAGTGTCACACGTACATCAAATGCACATATATGTTGAAAAGAATGTAATAGGCATTCAAATGGTGGATTCATATAAATGACCCATATTCAATGACATCTTTCAATAGCTTTTTTTATTGAGCATTTTTGATGCCTTGATTTTCCATTCATATTGATATTTTAGCTAATTTGGTAATAAATAATCATACTTTATTAGGTAGGTACATCCAAAACCAATAAACTAAAAAGAATTTCATTATGTAGCGCAATCCTACATGCAACGACATCAAATGCACAACAATAATACATAGTTTTAATTTTGGATGCATTGTTGATTTGGGGTATATTTATTATACAGTTCATTTAGTTGCTAATCTTGAATAACAACATTAATATCATATTCGTTTTCTACTTTAATCCCTAAAAGATGTTGAAAACATTTGCCTCATGGGGTAAAATGTGCATTAAAGGAGACAAAGGTGTATTTGAAGGTGTATTTACTGACTTTATTTATTTATTAGTTCAAAAAGTATCATTGGAAATGTTGCATATAATTTCTAACTTTCTAAAACTTTGCTATGCATTTGGACTTTGTCATGTTTCTACAACATTGAATTTGAAATCACCACACACTTTATTCGTATAAAGAGAATGTAATGAGTATACATACAAGTGTGTATTGATTGCATGTGGGAAGAGTGACCTTGTGGCACTTAGAAGTGACCTTCATTCCCTTTTATTGTACTTCTGCTTCATTACTTTAATGTACAATAATTACAAGGCTATGCTAGTCATCCTTTGGAAGTACCACAACCTTGACTTGTGTATGTTTCATGTTTTTGATACTTGTATGTACGAATTTCATGTGCATTGATAAATTATACTTTTTATGATCCAAAATACAAATAAGGTCCATAAGATGAGCTATTAAATACAACTTGCAACTCTATTTCCCCCGGATTGAACAATTTGCATGCCAATATCCAATATGGTCAAGAAATCTTAGAGCAGTGCCAATATCCAATATGGTCATTTCACTTGTTAAATATGGGGTTTTGCACATTTCTTCTACTTTGTTGGTGCTCCATTTCCTTTAGGGGTTATTGAACGTTTATCATAATTCATTTTTGGAGGTTGCAAGTTTGACTTTAATTCCTTAGAAAGTGACACTAGCTTAAGGTAGGAGACTCTAAAATAGAGCAGGCATTGAGAATGGACCCTATAAATGGTTGTGAAATGGACAAATGGTAGTTTATAAATTGACCTCCATAGTCCTTGAATGAATCAAGGAAAAAAGCATTGTTAATTGCAAGGGCCAGTCATTCTCTTTACTTTCCCATTTTTCTTTAGAAGTTAAAAGTGAATGGTTTATGGAAGGCCTAGGGATATAAATAGGGACCTACAACACAATTCCTTTGAAAAACCATAAGTAATTAAAAAATGCTTCAAAAAATATGAAACCACTTGCATTAGATTCCTCTTCTATTTTTCTTTGTCTGAAAAATGAGCTAAAAATATTCCATTCAAGAAAATACATGAAGAAGGGGAATCAGCCCTTAGATGAGCTATTTCGATTTCAGAGCCTCAGGTGCGATATGTGGATGAAGAAGCTGAAAGTTGAAGTCTGCCCATCGGGAAAAAGCCTCCATTGTTTCACAATAGAGTATTGAAAGTATATTGTTTGAAATATTGCAACAGTATAATTTAGATGCAAACGCAATCTCCCTATTGCAACAATATTGTTGCATACTGTTCGTAGTTTTGACACAATATACTTTTAATATTCTACTGTGAACAGTTTGAAACAATATCGAAACAATATTGTTGCAATGCGGGGTTACTTTCCTGATGAGTGATACATAGCAAACTGTTTTTATTATTCGCCATTGTTATTGCTGGACAAATACCGCCTCATCAGTCCCCAGACGAGAAGTCGGTTAACTTGAGTAAATTATTTGCTAATTTTTCTGGAATGGGTTATCAATAGATTGTGACTCAAAGATCTGATGCCTGTCTTAAGAAAGAGTGCGTTACCATCACACACACACATAATTATACATCCTCTATCCACGATGATTGCAAATCTATACCCGTGCATGCTTGCTTATTAGTACCCATCCTTCTAATCTTCAATCATACGTCGTGCTTCCAGGAGGGTGTGAACCCCGTGATAACCCCGTGATAACCCCAACACATGGGATTGATTGGATAGATTTGAAATAGTTGCAACTTTGGCAAATTTATTCACACACACAAAGTAATTGCATATTCCCTTGAAATGAAATGATTTTATGGATTAGAGAATGCTCAAGAGCTAGGAGGTTCATAATGCCAAGTTTAATTAGTTCATTACAAACATTCGTGTATGTATTTTTCGAAGTATTTTTCACAAATCTACGGGTATAGAAACAAGGCTTGCGTTAAGAGTCATTGATTGTCCAATGAAATGGTGACAAATCTACCTTGAAAGCCGGACTTAGCATTATGAGCATTTTGTAACTAAACCCATGGTTGAGGAAGTGTCCAATGGACGGTTTTCATAGACACTGTCAAAATAGAAAATATGTCTATACATGCATCGAATGCTCGATTGAATGATCGGATCATTGTTTTTGGGCTAGCTACCTCAATGTAGGTCTTGTAGGGTCAAATATGTTGTTGAATACTTAAATTGATGTGCACTTCCCAAATACAAGTGTTCTAAACCTCCCTTAGATTCACTTTTTGATGATGATATCTATCAATGGGATTAAGAAAAATCACGTCTAATTGTCACATGTTTTGTAACCCACCCTACAAATTCTTGCCTAAAATGTGTAGTCTCTATTCATGAGAGTTTGAGGGATGATTTTGGGTAATCTTTCTTTCAACAATTTGAAGATTCATAGCTTATACATTTATACAGAGGAACCAAAGGTCTTGGTTCAATGGCTTTCATTTGGCCCTGGCATATTGGTGAGGAGGTCATGAATTCAAACCTGGGCATTGGCGGGGTGCTTAGTAGCATAGTCCACCGAATTATACTAGGGGTTGCAGTAACTACCTTGTCGTCATATGGGGACTTGAGAATTTCTTGGGGGAAGGAACATGTCGGTTATTTATTACAAGGTCTACCTCCTAACGGAAATATCAAGGATGGAATCCACCATATAATATGTCCACAAGGCTTCATTCATGTCAGTCTCTTTCAGAAACCAAAGTTACCCTTCTTTTTCTAACCCTTCTATTCACATGGTGTCCAAAACATGCATTCTAAAAGACTCTAGAATCCTCTTTTGACTGCAAGCAACATTCATCAAAAACTTATATAGTTCCGATTAATAATTAAATAATAGGAACCATACTCAAACCCTTGAATGCTTGGATGATTTTTTTTTTCTGGGTATTTTTAGGGTGGACAATTGTGCCCTATTCCTGTGCCCTATTCCTGTAAAATAATAGACATTCCTTTTTCTTCCAACTTTCCAAGGTGGTGTGAACCGAATAATATCTTTTATTACTGGAAAGTCTTGGAACAGTCAGGTCTTATTTTTCTATTTCTTTTCCTCAAGTGGAAACTCTACAGTACGGTACATTTGCAGAATATTTTCTTAAAATATTTGAAATACTTAATTTTTTTTTAAATGTGACCCTCACTCACTGGAGTGACTGGACGAATCCTACAATGGGAATTAAGTTACGTCGGTGGGAAAAGAGCGGTCGCCAGTTGGGGTCTTGCCATTGGTGCATGCAAGTCCCAACATGCTGACCCTTTCCAGGTTTAATCTGGCCATTCAATTGGCAGGCAAATGAGGCAACGGCTGAGTTTTTTTTAAACTTATTAATTAAATCAAGGGGTGGGGTGGGTTTGATTTCAGTCACATCATAACATTGTTTACCCGAAGTTCCGGAACCTCTTTTTATTTGTGATCCGAATGATTTAAATTTGGAAATTTTATGTGATCGGAGGCCCCGAAATGAAGTTTTCAAAGTAGTGAAATTAGGATGCCTTAACCCTTAGTGGACAAAGGTGTGTCATTGGAAATCATCTATTTTCATTACCATGTGAATGATGGGCTTTAGAAATAGTAAAAGCATTCATTGGAAGTCAAGCTATTGTAGAAGACCTCCCCTTTTCACAACAAAATTTTGAGGATGAATAGTTGCACTTTTGTCCTACTACAAGGATTCCCTTGACACCATCCATTGGACGCCAAACGTCCTCCTTGATGTTTAAGGATTAAATCAATAAAGTTACTTTACAAGCCATCAAAGTCAACAAATATTTCTAAAACATTTTCATTTGTACACTTGGAGGTTCATGAGTCCCAATTACAACAATACCTAATTCAAAAGTAGTGCATTCTTGTACAATAATTGAAAATATTTATATAGTGTCAAATGTCAAGAAGTTAGTGTAGGGCAACCTAATTTCACTATTTTGGGGTAGAAAATAGATTAATCAAGCACAAAATAGGATGCATTTTTTCTTTAACATACATCCATAGGAAAAAGTTGAGAAGCTCATGAGGATGAGCAAGGGAGGCAGTTCACCCCAGCCCTTTTGCATGGAAAACAAACCTTTTACAATGAATAAAATTATTTCATTGATGATTCTTTAGCTACCCCAGTCTTGGAACTATTTGGTAAGGCTGTTTTGAGCGTATAGTGAGGCATAAGACCTTCCCAGTACGGGGAAGATCATTGCTTGGTTATACATTGTTATAGTTGTGAGGGCCTAAGTTTTTTTTTTTATATCCACCTTTTCGGCTTCTGCAATATGTTCAATATGTACGAAAGGAGCCTTGATATGTGTCATGTGACTATTTTTGTCACTCTTTGGTCACTATGTACTAAAGTGGGCACCTCCCACAACCACTACTTTAGTTATGGTGCATATTTTTTTGTTGACAAGTGAAAAGAGTTTCCAATGCACCAAAGACCATGCCATGTGGATATTGTATACAAAAGTTATAAAGGATCAAAGTTTATTTCTTCTATAGATGTTTGAAAATTGTTTCTTCTACATATCTACATATCGATTTTGGAGATGTACATAGAATGATGATGGTGTTTTTAGACATGGTATGGTTTAAGGGGTTCCCACCTTAGTTGGATACATTTGAAAGTTTGTAATTTATACCAATGATACATAGTGACACAAATAGGGAGGCTTCTGAATTAGGTTACAAACAGTGTCTTCTACCTTATTAGATACATAACTCTGGTCTATGATACCATCATGAATGAAGACATTCTACTAGACATTTCATGGAAGCAAAGATAGTAATAAGTGCTACTTTTGTAGGAAATATTACATTCAATCATCTTGTCTACTGGAAGGGTTTGTAATTGTATTCATATTAGTAATACGTTGATTTTTGATTTAGGGTGTGTAATACTAATTTAACATAGTCAAAATGTTTTAATTTAATATGTGTTCAAATATTATTCTATTAAATTTTTTCTTAATTTCAATTTTTTTAGGATAACTTTAATTTTGTGGCTTTACAGATAGGACAATCATTATAGCCTCTTACAAAACTTAGGATCTATCCTTCAAGGTCTAGTTCGCCAAATTTTAGTCATAAGGTGGTGCTTTTGTATATTCGACATAGAAGGTTCATGAATTAAGGGCCAAAGGAAAGTTGATGCTAATTGTTGCATTAACAATCTAACTATAGTATGCTTTACCATAGTTTTGTATACAATTTATATTTTAGAAGGCAAATATGGTGTCAATATATATACACAATATTATACAAACCTTTAAAGATTAAGTATTTTTGGACTTGAATTAGATGGTAGCATAAAAAAATTATTAACATTTACTAAGGGAGCTTCCTTTCCCAATATGTTGGACCATATAGGAATACAAGAATACAAGACCTTGCCAAACTCGATAATGGAGTTTAACTAAAGTGTTGCTCAAACATCTAGAGGAGGGATATACTTTTCACTATATGATCTTAGAAGGGAATGGAATGCATGTATATTCAATGATACATACTAAGATAGATGGCTTTGGAGAAGAGTCAAAGGTTATTGTTCAACAATCCTTTAACAATTATTATTCAATTGTTTCTTTCATCAGAATTTTGGTTTTTAGTTAATCTAAAGAGAATGGGCATCCATTAGGCAGATTATGAATGTTTCAATAGCTACTCTAAAAGATGAAGAACATCAAAATATGCCAAATCCCCAAAATTTTGTCTCTTTTTCAGTGATTTTACTAGTCTAAATCAATTAGTAATTTTTTCTTTTTGAATTAGTTTATGTAGGAATGAAAAATAATGAAAAATGAAAATTTTATGTCTATATTGTTCTTCTTCTATGTTGTTTTAGAGGTTATACTCATATTTGGAATTCAACAACATTGTGAGGAGGGAATTCATCACTATTGCTATACATTAGCTTCTATAATATATTACAAGCTAGACACCCCATCTCCGAATGGAGAATATTTCTTTTATGGGCATCATGGAGCTTGTACATGGGATTAATAAATGATGAGCTTCTAGCCTCCTAAAAGTAACAAACAACCTCAAAGCTATTGTAAGAAAATTCTAATAAACCTTCTAATGCAAAATACTACATTTTCAAAATGTGATTTGAAATATAAACCTTACCTTGATAGATGTGTCTTTTGGAGACAAAAATAATGATATCAAAAAATAAGAATGTAGTTGAGTGTTGAAGATGATAGTCTGAAGATACTACGAAAACCAAATGCTTTAGGTTGGGTCTAATGTTTAAGAGCTAAACTATTTCACTTAGGACAAGAATTTGACTTGAATGAGACCATTTAGTTTGATGAATTTTATATGCTTGTAGTCTAATTTGTGTGAAATTGAGATGAAAGTAGATAAATGTAGATGAAAAAAGGACGACAATCACATTAATTAAGATAGGATAGAAATTATATACATTATATTTTTTTTTTTATAAATATTGTAAACTTTCATATTAATATGCCTTGAAAATTCTAACAATTCCAAAATTATTGTGAGTTAGTAGAATTGCTATGGAGCACATGAATTAAACTAACTTGAATAGTGTACATTATAAAAATAAAAGGCAATTCTAGATTCTATGTATGCATTATATCTTTTGCTTCGAGTTTTGCTTTTGTTTATGCACACACTCACAAATATATATAATAGTAGTTTTTCCATTGCAACATTTGCAATAATACCCTAGTGCATCATCAATCAATTGCTATAAGTTAGTGAGCATCAAGCTAAAAAGATGTTACTAGGATCTTAGAAGAACAAATGAATTAAAAATAGTATGGATGAGATCATGACACTCTTTGTATTTAATATTACAACTAAGACTTCCATCATAATATTGCTGTGAATGTCATATGATATTACACTAGAATATAAACCAATGTAGAGTTGAATTGAACTCTTCACATAATGTAGACAAGCATCATATTATGCTAAAACAATATACAAAAATCAAAACTGAACTTCATAAATTAATATCGGAATGAATCTACCATCACAATATTATTAACCTTTGAAGCTTTTCCTTTTATTACTTTCAATTTTTTGAGGACATACTTCAACTTCAACTTCAACAAGTTAATTAAAAAATTACATGGTTGGATTTATCATAAACGTAATAAAAAATAAAAAGATAGTATTGTTTTAACATTTTTTGGACTTTACCTCCAAATGCTTAGGGGGTACCAGACAAAACCAAGATATTGTATAAAACACGTTTTCTTCAACATTCTTGATGTTTGCATCAAAAGATAAGTTGTTAAGCATCAAGATTAGATATGATTTATATGATTGAAATTTAAAAATATTTATTAATACATCTTTTAAAGCAATTTTGAAGCAATTTCCTTCAAAAATTTGTTAAAAATGTTTTTTTAATTATGTCACCTACGGAGTAACCTTTTCAAAGGTTTAAGAAAATGGACTTTCAATTGATTTGTGCAAATGGAAAAAGTTTTAAGAGTTGAATGAAAACATTGATACATTTTCTTAATAGTAAATTTCTTAATACTAGGCAATATTTAACACTTTGTGCTCTTTCCCTACAAAAAACTTTTCCCTATAGTGATCTCAAAGTAAAAACAAAAAAAATTTGAGACAATCCAATCTATTGTGCATTAAAAATGAATGAAGACTTCATTTTTATGGTCATTGTCAATCTCAATATTAATCTTTGACGTAGTAAAGAAAATCTCCATCATTATCAAATATGGCACATGACATTTGCACCCATGGGATTATAATTTTAAAATAATTAAAAGTTAAAAGGGGATAGTGCAGTTATTAAAGGATGAATAATTAAAAGCTAAAAGTGAAATATAAAAATTCCTTTGCCTTCTTGAAGCAAGAACTATAATTTTGATATATGTACTACTATTATCTAGTATTATTTGTTATTACTATTATTATCTAGTTTTTGAAAACTAGATAAATACTAGTAAAAATTTGGTCTAAACTACCATGTGTAAACCAAGGGAACAACTTGAAAGAAGATCTATATGGTAAATTTGTTTCTTAAAGGAGAATATTATTAGATTTCCGCTTGTAAATGATCCATGAGAATATCCACTTGACCAGTTAAATCAATTGTAGCTTTTTTAATAGGCCACTATTCTGATATATACAGACCATGTTTGAATAGGATTGAGACTTTGAAAGGAAGTGTAACCACCTGAGCCTTGTCATTGCTACATCATGTAATTTTCCATTGGAGGGTTGCCTACCCTGTTGCACAATAATATAGTAGGCATACCTATTATAGACTTATTTGAAATTGTGTCCCTACCAACATCCAATGTAGTAGTCATAAAAGGAAATAGCCTTTTGTTTTGGTGACCTAAAGTGAGGCCACCCATGTCACTTTTCAAACATTCATCCATTCAACTACCCATAATTTAATTCTTTATATGTTAGACTAGTCTAAATGGGGGTACAATAAGAACGAAGGTCCACAATGAATGTGCCTAGTTTGTTGTTTGTTCCATTAAGTTAGGAGCTCCAATTTGTGCTCCAATTCCAAAACTATCCTATTAAAATGTCATTGTGTATCAATAGTGTACATTTGAAACTTTCAAATGTACTCTATTGATACATTGTAGCAATAATGTGGAAAAAAAAAATTACGTGTTATGATTAGGATCTCGTACCTTACATTCTTGCTTTCATAGACTTTTAAATTTTAACACCCTCCTAGTCCTTGCCTTCCTTCAACTATTTATTAACTTATTTGTTGTCAATTCTACCATTTCTCCATTGCCATGGGAAATTGATAATGTATGCCTACACTAGTTATACACTAGTTAAAAGATGGTTTGGAGGCACCAAGCTCTTCTTCAAGAGTTTAGTGTTCCAAGGAACTCCTTTATAATATTCTAATTTATCCTCATACGGAGTACATATGGCACTATATTACCAAAGTCACATTATTTTAACCCCTAAGAAATCCACTTAGGTTTTAATTCTTTATGTATTTGACATGTTTATGAATACAAATTTTTTAGGGGAGCTTTGATACTCAATTCACATCAAAAGTTTTGTTGCAAATTCACTACCTACCTCTATGATTTATTTTGATGTTATTTTCTAATTTCCAATATTATAAATACGCACAAAACTCTTCAAAATGAGAGGAAACAATGTGCATCTTTGCTTCTACACCATATCTTATAGACAAAGCATTTGATTTGCACTTCCATTTTTTCCACATATTTGATGTTTGTAGCAAAAAAAATCTTAGATGAAATTACTAGATTGTAGATGAAAACAAAATTATGGATATGTGATATGTGCTAATGTGATATTTTCTATCCAATAAGTAGATTAATGTTGAAATTTGGAGGACCAATACAACATTTTATAACATCACTTTGGCACTTTATAAAAAATGAAAAAAAAATCCCCTACTTGCAAGCTATGACCTCAATACCCAATGACATTGACCAAGGGCTCCCTTTGCTCAACTTTTCCTTCAAAGTAAACTTCTTGAGTCCATAGAATAGGGCTATAATTGTGGTCAACATCAACCACCAAAAATGTCCAACACCAAAGAATTTCAAAACTAAGGTACCTAGTTGTTGTAAACCAAAGAAATCTAAAGCATAAGGTATTCTATAATATATTGTATTATTTTTGTAATTTAACAAATTGAAACCTATTTGTTCTAGGCCACAAAATGTTGGAATTTTGGTCAATCTAGGAAAAAAAATATACTAAACTCAAAAGTGCAAGTGCTTACACTTTGGAAGTTAGACATATTTGTTAATAAAAGACTTAACATAGAGGATTTTAAATTTCAGTCTTTTTTGCAAACACATTAATTGTGTTAATTGGACTATTTAGGGGTTAAATTACTACATGGTGAAATTTTATTGTTTTTCACTAATTTCAAGAAAAAAATTGTACTAAAACTAGATTTTCGGGTGACACAAATGGCCCTATCCAAATTGCATACATTAGTGTATGATAGTATTAATGGAATAGTTTAGTGAGAGGAAGCAATGGACACACAAACTAGAGAAATGACTACTAAACAAATCATTAGTAGTCAAGTTCATCATATATTAGCTCTTCTTATGGGTCATTTTTTTAATCTATGTGGCCCATGTTTCTACTTGTGGAGTATAGTACAAGTATCCACACCATGCAATGTATAGTACTTGACAATGAATCTTTGACACCAAAGTTGATTAATTGTAAGCTCATTAAGGTAGAGGGTCCACAAAGTGACCATTTATTGGTGGATCAAATTTTGGAGGAAGGTACATTGCTTGAGACATTTTTCTGTAAATTTTACTTGAAAGATGAATAGAACTAGTATCTAACCCAAGTCAATTCATATGTGGAGGCCCTTTGTGGAATTAGTTATCAATTTTTTAAGCTAAAATATTATAGGTCTCTAAAAATATTTTCTTCTATTCCAATTAAAGTAACATGTCAGGTGATGTGGCATTTAGCATTGAAACACATCATGGTGTACTATGTACATGACAAAGACGGTTTCTTTAACCCACATTGTGATTTTAGGGAATCTTTTGTCATTTAAGAACCCCATATAGAAGTTGACTCTTTATTTTTATCAATCAAAAGTGTCTTTAGTCATTTAAGAATCCTATGTGAATGAAGAAGTAATCTCAAAAGACAAAAGTAGTCAAGTAGCTCTCACTCTACTAAGAGAGAATCAAGGATTGTACAAGCATCAAAGTGAAAATTTAAAGCTTTGTAAATGCAATAGATGTTTTCTCGAGCCTCCATGAGACCGCAAGTTATAATGTTGTGCTAACCAGGGAACGTGACTGTTGCAGTGACACCTCAGCGGTCCTACGTGGCCAAGAGGTTGCCAGCTAATTTCTCAATTTTTTCAATTTTTTTTTGCATTTGAAGAATTAAAAAAAAAATTGATTTTTTTTCTTCTGACAACTGGCCATTCCTTCACTGTAGAAGGCATGCACACTCTTTGTGGTTCACCCCTAGGAATGGTTCTAATTTGTTTGCACCTCTTTTTAATCATCATAGTTTGTTTTTCAAAAAATAAATTGTTTTATGCTCATGATTCATCCATTCAAAAACTCCAATATGTACTTTTGTATTCAAAGACACTTTTAGAACTTCAGAGTTTTTAGCATCTCTTATTTTATTGGGATACTAATCCCTAAAGATTGGAATGTCCTTAAAGAAGATGATGGATGGAAAAAAATGATTTCATTCACTTAGAGCTATTATTTCACCCATTCAATTTTTAAAATATAGAGCATGTTAATTATCCAACATTTTCACCATTGAAAATTTATCTATATAAATATTGTATGAATTTTTGAATTGAAGTATGACTATAAATATTTTTATGACTTTCATGTATCAAAACTATTATTAAGGATCATTTTGATTGTATAATTGAAAAATAAATATGGAATATTGATCATAGTTAAAATCTTACATTTCAAGCTTGCTAGTATAAAAATAATTAAACAAATATAAAAACTCTATCCATAATAAAGATTTGAAATATTCATTAGTTTTAGTTTTTATATCATATAAAATTATTGATGATAATATGGGCATATCTAATGGTTTAGATGTAATCTATGTTTATTAATAGACAAAATTTATTCAAAATTTATTATTAAACTGATCTATTAAGGTCTATTTTATAGCGAATTTTTGAAATTAATAAAATCATGAGAAAATCAATGACAACTTTTGGGGATATTTTTTGGGTTTTATCAGCTATTTTTTTTTTAAATTTCCATATTGATCCATTTTTTCAAAGACCAATTCCAATTTTTTTTTCTTCTATTTTTTATAAATCAATAGAAATTTTATAGATTTTTTCATAGTTTTTTTCCCAATGTTTTCAAATTGCATTTCCACCCGCTAACAAATGAATTAACCGGCATCTCTTTGTGAACATTGACTTGTAACCTTTAATCCTTGAACACTAGGTCGGTCACCGTGGAAATCATATGTTTTCTCACTGTATGAATTGTTGGCTTAAAAAAATGAAAAAGTACTCATTAGAAGACAAACTATTGTAAATGATCTTCCCTTTCCACACCAATTTTGGAGGATGAATAGTTGTATTTTTGTCCTACACAAAGAGATTCTTTGTCATACATCGGCTGAAAAACGTCCTTTGCATTGTTTATGGGCTAAGGTGGGCACCCCCAAATGTGCCATTGCCCCTAAGCCACCATCATTATTACTTTGTGTACGTCTTCTCCAAAATCAATTATGTACCTAAAGATGTGGAAGAAATTGTTTTAGAACCAAACTTTGTTCCTTCCTAACTTTTGCATACACTACCCAAATGCCACATTCTTTGGTGCGTTGGAACCTCGTTTCAAGTCCCAACAAGAAAATCAACAAACATTTCACCAGTCTAACAAGAGAAGCTTGGCACAGAAGGGGAAAAAAAGGGGAAAAAAAAGTGGCGTGTTTTGGGTGTACCCATCTTTACGGGTTCAATTGCGGATGGGACTGCGCAAGTACGTTGAAATCATGGAAGGTGCTCTTAGATTTTGAGTACAGGACTTGTACAGGCGAAGGAAACTCAACCATCACACATGACGTGAGTGAGCACTTGAATGTCGGAATCCACTCAGTTCACAGGACCGACCAAGTGACCAACAATCTTTTTAATTACAAAACTACAATATAGATAAGTTAAGTTTTGTAATTAAGTTGGTTCAATGTCCCCGTGAGCCGGACTGATTGTTTCTTCTGCCTCTGTCTTTTTTTTTTAATTCACACCATTCCTTCTTTAAACTTTAAAAAAAAGAAAGTTTATGTAATTAAGCCAATGTGTCCTCTTCCCTATTTAAGTTATATGCTGTTGGTGGTACCAAGTACCAAGTACCAAACCCGGGAGTTCTTTGCCTGCAGGCTGTACCTCGTGTGGCAGTATTAGATTCTCTTCCTAGATTATGGTCATTGCACGATCCCACTGCACAGTCCTGGAACTCATTAAAAAAAAATTGCATTATCAATGGAGTTTAGGAAAGGACCGATTGTTGAGGGATGCTAAACCCGTTCTATGAAGTGGGCCCTACACGGGCAACTTTTACCACTGGGGAAAACGCAGGAGTTTTCGTTTGCCACATATGATAAAATTTGCAAATTTTGAATTCATATTGTTTTTCAATCAAAAATCATGAATTAGCACTTGGAAAGGTGAAGAACATAGAATTAACATGGCACAAAAATAAGGGGCTTTTTTTTATAAGTTGGTTGGACATTATGGTAAATCTCTCTAGGTCGCGTTTATATGAACATAAAGGGCCCTAAGGTAGACAAGCCTATTACCACCCTAATTAGCCAAATTTGAATATCTTGGGGCCAACTTCAAGTGGGGTGCACATTTTTCTTAGAGGTGTGTGCTTGTTTCATGAAACAAACCCCAAGTAGAATTATAATTTTTCAATCAAAATTATAGTTTTTGTGACTTTATGAAGTGGTCAGCTATGAAAGTGGAAAACCATTCATAGTGAGTGGAAATGTTTCACCTTGTTGGCATTAATGCAATGATTTTGTCAAAGAACAAACAGATTTGAATGAGTTTGGGAGTAGAATTGGGGCCAACAATACTCATAGCATAAATAATGGGTACACGGGATATACACGCAGTAAATGTGGGATTACCATGGTTGTGACTCAGGAGAGAGCCAACAAATTTGGTGAGTGAGGTGAGGTGCAACTCTCTTCAATGCAACAATGCCAATACAAGTTCCATGTTTACTTTTGGTGTAGATGGCAACTCACGATTGGTACAATCATAGGCATGGCTTTTTCTTGGTTTTCTAGTACTAGATTGCACTAGAAAAAATCAATTTGGCAAAAAAATGACAATAGTCTATAAAAAAAATGTGCCACAAAACTTCAAATTACCAAAAAAATCTTGAATGAAATCACCATATTGTAGATGAAAATATAATTATGGACATTATGCTAGTGTAATATTTTCTATTCAATATGTGGATGAATGTTGAAATTTGGAGCACCACTATAACATTCTATTTCACTACTTTGGCACTTCATAAAAAATGAAAAAAAACCCCTAAGCATAGGGTATTGGACTCAAGTGGGAAACAAAGCTTGTCTTAGAACACTCAAAGTGCTTAGGAAGTTTTTGAATGTCCAAAATGTTTATTAGAGTTGGTAAAGTATCTTCCCATATCAACAAACAAAATTTCATTGATCACATTTATGTGAGTAGGGAGCAAAGAAGTGAAAAAAATAGGATTGTCTTGTTTTCAAAGTACTATAACTTCAAATTTGCTAAATAATATTCAAAATGTGCTATCATTTGTTCTATAATGGGGTCTCTTTGGTAGTGTTTAAATTCATAAGGGCATATGATAAATTATTAGAAAGTTCTAGACAATACCTTCCCAATGATATGTTATATATCCATTTTGGAACTTGACTGCAATTTTTCAGTAATGATTACAATATGTTGCAAAATAACTTTGATCTCTCAATGTTGGTCAAAGTCAATGATTGACTTTGACCAAAGCTATCTTGTTTGACACATTTTTTATACTAGAAGTCATACTAAGTGTTTGACCAAAAGTGTTACTCTCTATATTTTTAATATTTGTCGAGTATACAAAACATCTTCTTTAAATATTTCCAAATGTTTTAATAATATTCTATATTATTCTATATTATAGATAGAAAATAGAATTATTCTAAAAAAAATGTCTGTGTACCAAACAAGTGGATTAACTACAATGCCTAACATTGTATTTGACCTCATATCGAGTTGTTTGCCAAAACAATCCTAAATTTCAGCCAAATTTTGAATCAACTAATAAGTTAAGTTCAAATTTCCAACAATAAGTTAAAGACTCCATGTAGGTGGTACAATATTCATTTTAATACAAAAAAATTTAAAACCTTAGATCTAAATTGTCAAGGCTCTTGACATCTTGGCATCCAAATCTATTCGGGATTCATTTCTAAAAATCCCTAAGACTAAACCGAGAAGATCCTATAATTGTTCACAGTAGTACTTTATACTTAGAAAAAGGCAACCTTCAAAATTTCATATTTCTTTCTTAATCTTCCAACCCATACACCCTATAATAATAAAAGATAAAAAATAGCATTAATATACATTAAGGTGCAAACACTTGAAATTAGTTATAAGTTTGTTTTTTTAGAGTTTGCTCTGCCAACAAAGGTGGAAACGTTTAGAGTTTGGTGAAAATTTATACCAAAAGAGTAGATGTTTTATAGTTTTAGGGTATAAAAAATCCAAAATGAAAGGAAGGGTCCATTTCAAGAACAAAAACCACTAGTGTCTAGTCCTTTACGAAAAAGAATCCAAATAAAAAGTCATTTGCTTCTTATCAAATCTTTGAATCCCTTTATGGCTACTTAATTTACATTTACATTTTGGTACCATCAAACTAGACTACATTAATATATTAAAATAGGATTTTGTACAAAGTCACATTTTAGTACAAAGTGAAGATTTTATGGGACTAGTACACAAAATGGATAATAAATAGTCCTTAAGGAAACTCTAAGCATAAAAAAAACCCGTACTTAAATCTAAGTAGCTCTCAAAATTAGGAAACTAAAAGTCCCCAACTATCCATCTAATGACTCTCTCGCAATAGTTTCCACTTCCGCCAATGACACCACTAGTCAATTGCAACTTCCAAGTCAACCAATGATTCTCATCCTAAGGGCCTCTTGCCATGTGAGATCGGTGGCCAAATAAAGCATTAGAAGACAAGAACATCCAACCGATTGTTTTGCTAGCCTCAGTGAACGGAGAAAGAGGATTAATTTCAAGTGTCACCAAAAATTAGTGGACAACCCCATTGGTCGAGTTAGATTGGTCCTCAAATTGGTCAATCTCAAGGAAACCAGTACATGAGGAATTCTTACTCAATCTCTCTCCCCCCCCCACCAGTAGATCCACCCGGTAAGAAAAGTTCTCACTTAGACCATGTAGCTCTCCTGCAAACTTTGCCCCACCGGTCTCACATAGCAAGAGACCCTAAAGATCATAACTGAGGTTCACTCCCATGCGTATAGGAAAGCATTATCCCTCCTCTTCCGAAAGCCAAAAAATGTTCTAAGCTGGTTAACAATATTATACCTTGTTCATTTCCTCTTGGAACTTGAAGAATTGATGATGTGATATTAAAGAATGTGATGAAATCAACAAGGTGTGCGTGCCTCCCCCCCTCCAATCCAATTACTCCATGCCAAAATATTGTATGTTTTTATTATTACTATTTCCAAAATCAGAATAATGGTGAAACCTGAATTTTTTATTTTTTTATTTTATTTTATTTTATTATACACCTGGCCTCTTCATAAGCCAGGCTATCAATTATTATTAGACCTAGCTGGACATTGCGACGGAAGGAACCTGCCCTGGAAACTACCTCTCCCTGGGTCACATCATGCATGTCCACCCCACACTTCTACTCCAATCACAGGACGCCACCTATGCATCTCTGTCTTGGATTGGCCATGCATTGTCCCCACCCCATCAGCAGTCATTCTCATTGGTTGACCCTAGTTTTTAGATTTTCTATTTCGGGGGTGGTGGGGTCAGCCAGTTGGAAGGGACTCTTTACTTAGTTCAGTTGTAGGGGGATGCACATTTCATGTCTGGGATTGGTCAGACTTCATTAATTTCTACATTAAAACACACATTTCAAATGTTTTTATTTTTTATTTTTTTATTTTTTTTATTTTTTTATTTTTTTATTTTATTTTGAACAATTGCAACTAAATTTCATTGTAGTGTGCCTTGGTGTTGTTATCATAGTCAACATAAAAGTAGAAGTGATTTTTTTAATTCATAAAAACTTCAAACTTCAATGTTTTTCACACTATAGGTCTAAATGCTACAAAATAAAGCCCCGTGCACCCCTCTTCAGAAAACACTTTCCAACGGTACCAAAAATGGCACTAGGGGACGTATGGTTCCAAAGATCTCAACACAACAAACAAAACAAAGAGACCAACTTATAGTAGTAGAATCCTATGTTTTTTTAGATAGATTTTTCTCGACATCCACGTGTTTTCATGTTAACAATGACGTCAACTAAAACATCTAGATGTTTTATTTGACGTCAATGTTAATATGAAAACATGTGGATGTCGAGAAAAATCTGTCTAAAAAAACATGGGTTCCTACTAGTGTTATTAAGGTATAGATGAGAGTAAAATACACACCTACCAGTCACAAGTGACCTAGTGGTGACTGACAAAGAAGCACACCCCACAAACTCGATACAAAAACAAGGGAACTAGAGTCCGCGAGCAAGGCCCAAGAAGAGTTGTGTATATCAAAAAATAGTAAGTAGAAAGGAGAGAATGATTCAAAATACTAAATTGTTAACAATTTATTTATGGAATTGAAAAATGTCAATCCCAATGGTTGAAATGCTTTTATAAACAATCTACACCCCATTTTTTTTTCTCCAAAAAATATTGAAAATCCAATAAAATAATGAATTTCAAAGTTTATTTTAGTGTAAAGAATCCATAATTGCCCGCAAATTGAAACTCCTCATAACTTTTGACGCATTGATCAAAATGGAATGATTCAAAGCTTTCCATGTATACATAACTCTAGAAAATCTATTTCAAATTTTTGTTTATGAAAAAAGTGATTTTTTCTAATATGCCCGGACTACCCATTTATGGAAAAAAATAGCATATTAGGCCATGATTTTTTACTCATATTTCCAAATGTCATGAAATTTAGTACATATGAAAGATATTCCTTGTCCCCACGTTCTATTAAAATTTCAGCCTAAAAGATGCAAATCTCTAGTCACATTAACTTTCCCAAAATTTCTATGTGGCCAAAAAATGCACCTTGGTCTTTTAGGGGTTAAACAAATTTGGGAACTCGTTGAAATTTTTTTGTCCATTTGACCATGTGGAATTGAAATATTATAACATTTGAAGTGAGAGAATTTTCTCTCTTACATATTGCAAGATCATAGGGCTTAAAGTTAAAAGAAAATGCTTTCTTCTAGAAAACACCCCAACATAACTGACAAACGCTTGGCTTTCTTAGAATGTGAATTTTTGAGAACTAAACTTTTTTTTTGGGGGGGGGAGGGCAGATTTATACGCTATATTTTATTGTTTGCAAAAATGCCAAATTTCAAAAGCCCATGAGGATTTTAGCAAAAGATGCCCCAAAGATGCTTGAATTGCTCGGGTTGTCCAAAAAGTTTGGGATTATAACTTTTGATCTAAGTAGTCAATCAAGAAAATTGTATTCCTTCTAAGGGGGTACATGTTCACACCTTGTGTCAAAATTTTGTGAACATTAAATCCAAATTGAAGTCGAAGCATAGTGGTCACTAAAAGTGTCCACCTCCTGCAATGTACACTATTATTACATTGTAAGTGCATTGAGAAAACAAAATATACCTTTGTGTTAGTAGATGCTTTTAGATCTTGAGTGCTTTGTGGACCTCCTACTTTATATCCAAACTAAGGTATGAGCACCTACAATTACAATTGAGCATATTTACTATTGTTAAATATAAATTATATTTCATAGATCTTATTGGCATTTAGTGTAATCAATATCTAGTTTTTTGTGACACTTTTGGTCCACATGTAGATATTGCATTTAATGCAATGTTGATCATGGATGAACATACCTTAGAATGGACCTATTGCAATATTATCAAAGAGGTTTCATCAACTGTAGAATTTATGGAAAAGTTGTTTAGATATAATCATGAATGAAAAACTATGTGGAAGAAATTGTGACATGGTTTGCATTTAATATAATAGATTCAATATGTTACTAATGAATTTAATGAACACTAAAAATTCTCAGTAGCACAATCAAAGAGGTATAATATGTTGTTGCCAATAAGCATGTGAAGATTGAAGAAGAAACTAACTTTGATAAATCAAACCTTAAATGTCATAGTTTTTAAAAATACTTTGACTTTAGTTAGTTGTAATAGTTAAGGATTAACCCTTAAAGGAAAAAAGGGGGAGGGGGAAAGAAACTATTGCTACAATTGAAGATTTTTGGTGCTTATAGATGCATTCTACAAAAATGGAGAATGTTTCAAATTCCATTATGATTTTTTGCTATAAAAATGACAGTTTTGAGTGTTTTTTGGCAGAAAAAAGGCCTTGGTCCTTAGGGGTTAAAATAAGTCCTTGCAAATGATTGAAATTTTAGGAAGAAATACTCAATTTGGGAATTAGACCTTCAATGATCTATAGATTACATCCAGACAACTAGATCAACTAATACACAAACTAATAGTTTTTCAATAATATTTGAAGCCAAAAATTTTAAAAATCTTCTAAAATCAATTGTAAATTAAATATGTGTAATTTTTACAAGAATATTTTTCCTCTTAAGTTCAAAATGTTAAGTTCTAATCATAGTGATTTTTGAGGATCTATGTTTTGTTTTACTTATTCAAGTCATTTTTGATGGGTCATTTTTCGTTTAGTGCCTAGTTCAAAGAAATTGCGTGTGCCTCCATGTCAACAAGCAACAAGTCATGAAGTAACTTTTATGGGTAAGGCAACCTAATTGTTACCATATATAAAGGTCCAATTCAACACTTGTGTGTTGAAATTGAATTTAAGGTAGATACCCCCCCCCAAAAAAAAAAACCCACCACTAATTGCTACTATGCCTAGTTATTGTTAACCCCTAAAGGACCAGGGCTGTTCTTCTGTCAAAAACTACTCAAAACTGCCATTTTTGCTGCATTCATCCAAAAAAACAAAAAAAATACTTTTTTTAGAATCTAACCGTAGGATCTTGTACTTCACTAGTCTAGTACCATGTGGTAAAAATTTCATGGAGTTTGACAGTACAGATTGGAAGATATTAGCATTCAAAGTTGAAAAAAGAAAGTTTTTTTGAACACTAGCCTGCGATTTCGGATGACTTTGAATGCCATTTGGGGAAAAAAATTACACCGTGGACCTTGAATTAAAAAAAAATTGTGTTGAAGAATTGAGTTGAAAGTCTAGAAAAAAAAATTAAAAAAAAACATGATTGATTTTCATTCTTTAAAAAATTGTTCAGTACAAGTAGGTCCAAGATTGAAAGAAAAACTAAATCTTTAATAGCTCTAAAATGGGATTGAAACACAATAATCTCTATGGTGAGATTGTTCTAAATAGAAAAGTTAACCTTGTCAAACAATTTTTTTTGAAAAATTGTGAAAATTGCATTCAGAATTGAATCCTGTAAGTTATTTTTTCAAGAAGAATTGCCTGAAAAACAAGATTGTTCATAACTTTCACATTACTAATCCAAATGGAATGAATCAAAGCTTCACATGTAGACAAAAATATGATCTTTAAGAAGAAAAAAAATTCAAAAATTAATTTCAAATTTTTGTAGATTTATTTTTCTGCCCGGTGACGTGTAAATTATGTTTAAGATGCCATAACTTTTTCTCTCGGGCACCAATTGAAATAAAATTTATATTCCCACAAAGCTCATAAGTTTTCCTATCTTATGGGAAAGTTTCAAAAAAATTCACTGAAAATTGAGATCATAGGAACTTGCCCGAAATCCATTTTGTCCCCCGAGGGGACAATGGTCCTTTAGGGGTTAATAGACTATTCAAATTTTCATGTTTCCTTATTGGCAAGTGAAAGGAGGTTCCAATGCACCAAAGAAGTCAACAATTAGATACCGTATGCAAAAGTTACGAAAGAACAAAGTTTTGGTTCTAAAATCATTTCTTCCACATATGTGCCGATAATTGATATTGTAGATGAACATAGAGTTGGAAGACGACAGTTTAGGGTCAGTGGTCCATTTGGCAATGCCCACTATACACGTCAAATTCTCAAGGGGCCACATCACCTCACACAATTCACAAGATGACACGTGGCACTTTTTATTATTTTTCAAAACAAAAACATAAATGACTTAACTTATGCCGAATCCGAATCCGATCCGACCGTCACACAGGATCATACTAGTAAGTTAAAGGCAACTTAATTTCGCTATTCCACATAGTTTACTCCACCGCCTTCGGACCATTGCACCGTCCGTCCGTCCGCCCACTCGCTCGGGAATAGTACCATGAATGTTCAAAGGGGCATGAATGGGACCCTCGGGACTTGGGTTGCATGGAGGGCAGCTGATAGATAACATAGATTCGCTCCTCCTTACGTCAATGACTTTGTTATTACAAAAAGCCTGGCCACAGACTGATCCCGCCAGGCCCGAGATATTTAGGAAAGTCCGACTCAGGGGCCCCCAGGGGTACTTTTTCCCTGAGGTTTGGAAAAATGGATTAAAAGTCCTGAGTTACAAAGTGGCCAAGTTTTATGCTCAAAACAAGTTCAGTGTACTTTTTCCATTGGAGCTTTACATACTCTTATATGAGGGCTTTATGCATTGGATATTAATAACTCAAATAAGGCGAACTTTGGTTTTGATATAAGTGGCGGGGATGGATCATTTATCCACATGGGAATTGGCTAAAGTGGAGGATAACTTAGATACCACAGTTTTTTTGTTTTGTTTTTGTTTTTGGGGGTGTGGGGGCAGGATCAATGTCTGGAGAGAAAAGGTAGTATCCATTTTCATGTTTTCATTAGTTCTTTGTGATCACTAATCTTCTTTTTCTTTTCCCACTCGTGACGATTTTATTTTTTTCTTCCAAATATCTTTCAACAATTTGTATAAAGTTTTGGTTTTGAATTGTTGTTCTCGTAACATTTAGTAGTTTGTAGCTCTGCTGCCCTTTTTTCCAACAGAATGATGTAGAATATTCCACATCATTTCATCCCCTTTGAAATTATGTGAAATATTCCACGTCCCATTAGTACTAAACTAGGGGGGCTTAGGACACTAGGCATAATAATGATGGATGGTTGATTGAAAAATAGTAAGTGATCAAAGGAGTAATCAAATTGGTTAGTGTTCAAGGCACTGATCAAAAACAAAAATAAAAAAGTAGTCAATAATTTGTTGGACTAACTTTGTTGGATGAAGACTCAAGGGAGACTCAAGCTAGGCAACCTCTTTGAAGGCTACTAAATGTTATCAAGCTAGGAAAATGAAACTATTCGTCGTAGATTACTCGCAAATTCTCATTGTCCACTTCGCAAGATACCTTAGGGTTGTTTGAAAACATAAGTCACACAAGTTTAGAACTAATTAGATAACAACACTTCCTAATTGTGACTTCCTTTTTCGCTAGAACTCATTGTTCTTGATTCTTGCATGAATGGATGTTGTCTAAACATGAGAGTTTATGTTGCCAAATTTGTAATTTTTTTTGCAACTTCAAATTCTAAGATCTTGTATCTAATTTGAATGTTTACTTCTCCATCAATTTTCAACACCTAATTCTTTATCATCTCCTAGATAAAAATGTTCAAAGTAGTACAATAAGTTTTTTTTTTCCAATCATTCCCAAAGGAGACGTTTCAACTTTGAAACATTTTAATAAAAAAAATTTGTCTTCCACTACATGAAGAAATTTGATATTATATTAGAAAATTGAATTGGGAGTCTACGAATTTTTTTATAAAGAAAAACAAAAACTTCATTTTCATCCTTTAGGATTGACAAGGTGTTAAGCTTGGAAGGGTTTGATTAGTTAATTCAAGAATTGGGGTTGGCCGAGGAGCCATCAAATAAGACAAATTTTGTTCACTACGAGACTCCCCTTTTCAAGCATGCAAAAGGACCCCTGCCTCATTGGTAAACAATGTTATGAATGTTACATGTGAAAATCATCCAATTACATATATATACACCTAATGAAGTACCATACTCTCAGAATCTACCAAAATGTGATATTAGAGAGTTTGGGCTCATAATTTCAACCAAAATGGGGCTGGCAGAAGTTGACATCGTGGAAGGCTGGAGTACGTTATGCAGCTCATTCCAGACGGGACGCAACAAATGTGAGTAAGTTAGTACAGAATCTCTCGCGACAGCAATTGAGTCCAGTCACATGAACCTCGGGGTCCGGGATCCTCCCCCGGGGTCCTCAGGTCCCGTGCTCCCCTAGGGGTCCCTGGGTCCCGTGCTCCCCTAGGGGTCCCTGGGTCCCGTGCTCGAGTAGCTGAATGGTAAGCCAATGTGGAGTTGCGCAAGCCGCTGATTGAACTATGGAAGAGTCCATGGCCACCAATACTGGAAAACTCACCATCAACATCAAAAAGGTTGTCCATTTGTTTATTAGTACACCATCCGTGCAACAACTGACTATTTGCTATTTAATTTTCTTGTGTGAAAGAATTGAAAGTAAGGTAGAACTACCCATTACCACCCTGATTTGAAAGTCTCCTTGTGTGAAAGAATTGAAAGTAAGGTAGAACTACCCATTACCACCCTGATTTTGCAATCTGACTATGTTGGAGCTAACTCTAGGAAAGACACATATTTTTTTAGAGGTGTGCTGTTGTTTCAGGAGTCAAACCCAAGTGGAATTATAATTTTTCAATAAAAATTGTAATTTCTGTAAATTTCTGAATGTGAAATTGCAAAATCACCACTAGATTGGATTCATAAACGTCCTCTTACAACTCAATACCGCTTCCCAATGTATCTAATAGCACTTGAAGATCCACCAATCATTAATTGACATGTTGTCTTTTAATAGCATTAATAAACTACTCTTGTCAGAATTTGAAGCGAATTTGCATTTTTTTCTGATGGAATCAGGACAAAGCTATAGACCACGGAGTTGAATCACTGACGGAATTGGGCAGTTCTACCTTATCTCTATCATTTATAATGTCAACATATGAGTTGGAAAAGAAAAAAAGTTGAGTGTTGAGTGCAAAGTTCTTGATTGAGTCTAAAATTGTTTGCGTGGAGGAACAAAGCAAGAATTGTCTGGCATGGTGGGTCTTATAATTAATTGCATATTTTTCATCTCAACTTTGTTCGTGTCTAAGTTATGTATCTAGGAACTAAAGTGACTTCTAGGTAATTACACCTAAAATGGATTTAACCCTTAAAACGTCAGAATGAGATTGGAGGGTTGTTTTTTCAATGTATTTTCTAGAACCTTCAATGTTGAAGGATTAGTTAGCACCTAAGCTAATATTTTTATTTATTATTATTAGATTGTTTGAATTTTTGTTGATTTTGTTGGCAGTTGAAAGGAATTTTCTACATTCTTTTAGCATATTTTATTTTTGACATTGTGTGAATAGACCATGAATTTTCAAAGTACTGTGCACAATATCGTTGCAACTTGCAAGACATGGCTCATAAGTTGAAATGTTCCAAAAACTTATAGGAAAAAATAGTATTATAGGTGCATCCAAAATGAAACCTAGATTTTTATGCTAAGAAGTTAGGCAAGAATATGTAGAGTTGCATGTGCATTTTATTTTGCAATTGGTTATTGAAAAAAAAAATTCAAGTTTTATTTATGTACTTATGTACAAGCCTAAAGAAGATAATACAATTCAAGAGGAAACATAAAGTAGTTCAAAATGAGATTATTTAGCCCATTTTGTTATGAAATTTGTTGTAAATTACTTGAAATTGTAGCTACCAAAATAAATAAATTTTTTCTACCAACATGTTGAAGTCATTGTAGCTAAGAGCTAAAATCAAAACTAAAAGAAAATCATAATTTATCCCCTAAGGGAACATAAATTCAAACAATCTTGGGGGACAATTTGGAGTCTGGGTAGGTTCCTATGAGCTAAATTCATACTTGTTTTTTTTTAAACTTTCTAAGCACATGTAGTTTTGTAAGAGCCTTGTGAATATATAATTTTTGTTTCTATCCGATGCTAGGTAAAGAATTTATGAGGGTTTTAGGCAAATTTTCATTTGAGGGGAATGTTGGGTAGCCAATATTTGGTTGACTAAGGCTACGGGCAAATGCATAGGTTGTGCTTGTCAAAAAGACAAATACTAGGGTGGGCAATAGGTGAAGGATTGGGACCATTGGCCAACCCCCATCATATCAAAGCCTTTGAAACTTCATCCATTGACTTATGGTATAAATTCTAGGATCAAATAATTAAATTTACAAATAAATGAAAAATATTGACATCATTGGACATTTTATGATCAAGACAAAATTTGTTGACAACATGAGGGAACTGCTTCAATGACATTCGGTGAGGAGATTGGGTGGAGAGGTTGTTTTTACAATGAAATGCATTGTCCATCATGAATCCTCAAAAGGTATGGGATAAATTGAAGATAAAAATTTGACCGCTCATTGTCAAACTTAGGAATTGTGTTTGAAGTTGAATTTCAAACCTCATTTAGACACAATAGAATAACTTTTTTCAAAAAACTTTTGACCTAAAAAAGTTGTTAAATCAAGATAAATTTTATCTCCAAAAATTATTATGAGATTTAAATCCTCCAATAAAAAGTTATGAACAAAATTTAGAGAGGATGTTTGAAAATGTAAAAGAAATTCCCTTCCAAACCTTCTCTGAAATTTGTTCATAGCTTTTGATTGGAGGCTCAAAATCTCAAACAGATTTTAGAGGATAAAATATATCTTGATTTACCAACTTTTTTTAGTTTAAAAATTATTTAAAAAAAAAAATTCTACTATACCTAAATGAGGTTTAAAATTCTACTTCAAACACAATTCCTACTTTTGACTTAACTATGAGTGGTTGAGCTCTTACTAATTATAATTTACATATCCCACATGAGTTGTTCAATCTCCTACCACCCTATATGTATATAAAGAACTTTCATCTCACTTGGGATCCTAGTAGAAATAAAAAATGATTTTGAAGCTATGCAAGGTAGTTTTTAATGGCTCATAATTGTAAATTTTTATAATTTAATATTCATAGTACAAAATTACTTCACATTACATACCTCACTTGGTCCCCCTTCTTGGTGAGGCACCCTATGGATCAACGGTGCTATTTTGTGAGCCTGTCAGCATGAGCCTATGAGCGTTGAGCAGGGATTCTGTGAACGTTGAGTTTAGAAATTTGAAGAAGCACAAGAAAACTTAAAAATATTTCTAATAATAGACTTCATCTAAAAATTTGGCCAAAATTTATTATTATTAGTTAATTTTAGTATCTATTACTACGGACCTATTACCGTGAACCTATTATCGTGGTTATATAGAATCCACATGAAAATTATAATTTTCAATGTTGTCTAAATTATTAAAAATATACATTTAAAAAATGATAAACTTAATTAATGTGAAAGATGAATGGAGATGAAAATAAGTTTGCACCAAAGAATGTGACATTTGGATAACTTACTCTATGCAAAAGTTGAGAAGGAATCAAAAGTTTGTTTTGAAAAGTATTTCTTCCACATATAGGGGTATATAATTGATTTTGGAGATGTACATAGAGTGAAGATGTCAGTTTAGGGTCAGTGGCGCATTTGGGGGTGCCCATGGTACGCAGATTGATGATGGTCTAGGGTTCAATTTGATGATGGTCAAGGGTGCAATTTGGGCTGTACCCACCCAGCTTTTATTATTCCTTTTGCATTTGCAGAGGAGAAATAAATGAAATTTTAATTTTAAAAAAACAAACAAACAAACAAACAAACAAAAACTAATACAGATTGAAGTTAAGTTAGACTATTCTAGTACTGAATGATAACTAACTTATGTTTATAAGTCGCCCTGCCTGCCACATTATCTCTCCTGGAGTTTATCTCGTGGTCTCTGAGTCTCTGACCAACAATGATTTGGAACCAATTCCTTAATTTTATTTGGATTAGCCTATGCAAGCATGCAGTGCACTGCAGAGAATCTCTTCAATTTCCTCAGGGGATGGAATACTTTTAATTATAGTATACATTATAGTAACGACCTACTTCAATGATGGTACCGCTCTTTTAAAAAAAAAAAGAGAAAGAAAAATACATATATATATACACAAAAAAATTGAATTGCAGCACCTGTAGCTAGACTAGTCTAACTTCCCTTTGAGGAAACATCCATCATGATAATGATGATAATAATAATAATGATAATAATAATGATGATAAAAATAAAAATAAAAATAATGATAATGATAATAATAATAATAATAATAATAATAATTTTTAAAGTGAACTAGTCTATCACTGCCCCATCACAATTCCATCTTTATGTATGTACCCATGAGGTACATTTCAGAACGAAAATGTACATTAAAGGATCCTTAATTTTGTGGATGACACTTTAGGTGTTACACTTCAAGGAAAACATATAGAAAATAATGTCATGGAAAAAAATACCATGATTCTATACATTACATGTTTTTTTGCCTGCGTAAAGGGTCGTCTCAGACTAGTTCCCATTGTTGAAACCAACCAGTGCTGTGTGAGATAAATAAATACTAATAAATATATATACATATATAATTAGATTTTTTTTAATAAATTATTTTAAAATAAATAAATAAAACTAAAATTTAAAAAATAAATAAATAAAAATTTATTATTATCTGATGTGACAATTGCCATGCTACGTCAATATGCTGTTGTGGCGGAGATCCTAGAGTTCAAAAACGTAGTGGAATTTGCACCCTTGTACAACAATTGAAATTCATATAATGCTCACATCATTTTTGTGGTGTATTAAATTTTCAATGTGACAGCTTCCATTCTTTTTCTTACATTGCTTTGCTAAGTGGTTAGCTCTAAAAACTCTGGTACAAAAAAGGTCTTGTAGCACAAAGCTATTGTACTGGGGAGAAATTTGATCCAAACCAATCATTAATAACCCTTTAAAGGACATTTTGTGGCTTGTAATGGGGTCTTTTGTCTTGAGAATAATGAAAATTGCGATAGTTGTAGTGAAAGACTCTTTTCAATAATTGTTGTGTTTTTCCCCTCCTCCCCTTTGAAATTTTCATTGGCTTTGGGAGATTGCTTTGTATTGGCAAGTTTCAAGTGAGGGACGCTTCTTTACGAGGTTGCCTAAGAGAGAGAGGGGTTGAGTTTATAGTAGTAGTGTGCGTAGAGCTATTTGCCATGAGTTATTTTCTTGCTTGCCTACCCTAAAAACACTATAGTAAATTTGTTGGGTTGCTCCCAAGGAACGAAAATGTCCTTTAAGGGTTAATTATAATCTTTCATTAATTGATTTTTCATTGTAAAGTTTAGGTTATATTGTGTATTGTTACTTGGAACAAATTTACACTAGTAGACAATTTACCTAGTTTTGATTAAGAGTTGGTATTTTAGGAAGGTAAACGAACTCATCCTTTAATAGTTGTTGGAAATTATCCCATTCATTGGACGGCATGAACTTGGTGATGAAAAATACAACATACAATGTAAGGTAAGTGCACTTAATTATGACCTGTTTCTAAAATTGTGCCTCACAAATTCTTGCTTCAGATTGATTTTAACTACACCTATTCATCAACGCTTTGAAAATCTATAGTTTATTCATACAATGTTCCAAAAATGCATACTAAAGAAATCTATAATCCCCTTTTGGCTTTCAACAAAATTCAATTGCTACCAAAACAAGAGCCCTAACTAGAGATATTCAAGGGTGAATTTGACAAGGCGTGGAGTGTTTAACTCCTAAAGTCCCAAGAGTCTTTCTTTTGGGTGCTCTTGAAGGTTCAAGCTAATTGATCTTGCCAAAAATTGCCCTTATACTATATGCTATATTTTGTTAGTTTTTATGACATCATAGGCCATTGACTTAATTATAGTATGAAATAAAAATTATATTCCCTAAAAGTTAATCATCTTTCTTCTATCTTGAAAAAAAAATTCAAAAAATCTTGCTAAAAATTGACATTATAGGCCAATTGAAGCATGACAAGCATATGAAAACTCACACAACCAATAAAATAATTGCACCTGCACTTAATTTTGATCACTTTCTAAAACTACACAATCTAGATTCTTGCCTAGAATGTACTTCCATCGTTCATTTTAGTCTACAATTGGTTACCCTAAACCCTATTTCCACCACTTTCTAAATCTGCACAATCTAGATTCTTGCCTAAAATGTACTTCCACTATTCACAAGAGTCTAGAGTTGGTTACCCTAAATGCTATTTCCAATACTTTAAAAACTTGTAGTTTATTCATATGGTGTCCAAAAAATGCATTCTAAGAGAATCTAGAATCCCCTTTTGACTACCAACAAGACCCCACAATTTTTTTTTCAATATAATAAAAGGGCTCCAGGCTGAATTGCTTACTTATGCGGTTTTTACAAGTAGCTAATTTGTGAAGGAGCGTGGTCAAACTAAGGGAGTTCGTCACCATTTCATTAGCTCCAGTGGTGGCTGGAAGTCGGTCGCCATCTCTGCACGACCACGCTTGTGGGCATGGCGGTTGTTGTTGTTGCTGCTGTTGTTCATGTTTGGTGAACCATCGTCGGCTTGAGTCCTTGCCATCCACTTGAAAATAATAATAAGATTCAAAATAACAGCGTTCACAGGCAGGTTCGGTCAAGATCAGCATGGGTTCAGTGGTACTGTAAGCTCCACTTCCAGTTTGATATCGACAGGGTTGGTTGTATCATTCCATCTAAGAAAAGAAGAAGTTACTATCAACATTTGTGGTTGTATTTGACCCCACTAGATGCTGCCATGACTTGAAAGGTTGTAAGAAAAGCAATGATTTTGTACCCACACCACGGAAGATTGAAAATTCAACAAAGTTACAAGCAGTGGTTCGATGTCCAAGCTTTCTGACATTCAACACCTGCAGTGGGAACTTGAACAAACAGATTTTTAATGGAACTCCGTACCTGGCTACACCAAAGAAACCCGGAGTTTTCTCTCTCTCTCTCTCTCTCATTCAAAATCATTCCTGGTGGGGCACTACTAAAGTCATAGAATTTTCGAGTCTGGTCTTCTCCACTTTGCATTCAATGCGAGTAGGTAGACGAAACATAGAAATTGGGAGCTACTCAGAAGTGGTAGGGACTCTCTACTACAGTGATGGATCATTCTGCCTTTTTGAAGCTTTAAATCAGTCTCCACGGAAGTGATTAAGACATGCAAATGAACAGCAAGTGACCCAATCGGAGAGGGATGCAAGAAATTTTTACAAGCAGCAGAAGTAGCAGGAATAACACATGAGCACTTATGTATCACACATTAGGTTGATCCACTGCTTAGAAGTACAATAGCCTCGACAAGAGAAAAAGGGACCTGAAACGCTTTACTTCTCGAGTTTGCTAATGATAGTGTCCAAGGGCGCCAATTCATTTACAATGTCAACCCACTCCGGCATCCCCTGCATTAGAAGAACAATCCACATCAATTGGGCACCATGAGAAGTGATTATCTTGATTTAATCAAGATATCATGTAGAAGGAGATTAAGCAGACAACCAGATATCATGAGCCAAACCTATGACTACTAAAATGAATTAGTATCAACCGATTTCTTCCGCTCTAATTAGGAGATTAAATTTAGGATCCAATTCGGAAATTAAAGCAACAGTAAATGATCATAGAAATTTGTCTCTGACGCTGTTTCAGGATTGGAACATATCAAAGGATTGGACAGTAAATTAGAATGAAAACGAAATTTAGACTAAAACACGAATTAAGCTGAAACGGGGAAGCAAACAAACAATAGTCAGGCTTGCTAACTCACTACACCAGACTTTCGGATTCTTCCGTCAAGCCGCAGAACAATGTAAACGTCTCCTCCCGGTGTCACCCCTTCTGACTCTTGTTGTTCTCTCACCCAACTGTTATGACATAAAACATTACATAAGGAGATTACTATGAGTAGAGACTTAGCATTACTCCCCTATGCTATCATATGCAAGAATGCCTGTATCTGAAGAATGTTAGAGAGCCTCCCTAATAAGCCTCCCTAAAGATCTAGATGGCGATAGCTCAACAATAGCAAAAACGATAGCATTACCTCTCCCACTCCGATGTCGACACTGGTTCAGCTTTGAAACGTTTTTCTCCTTGAATTACGCCTTTTGCAGCTGCAGCTAGAACTCGCTGCTCAAATTCATCCTGTAAATTCCCCAGCATAGCCACTGTTATCCTAGGAACATGTGTTTAGCAGAGCCTTTGGGTGAACTGCACTCGCAATACAAATTCCAGCTATTGCAATGTTGACACTGGCCTTGCCCAAAATTCTCGAAAATGTAATGTAGTCAAAACCATAGCTACAGTCAAAAATCAGGTTTCGCATCATTCTGTCTTGTGATTGACAAATCCATAGCAACTTAAGTAAAAGATCCTTTCAGCGCCACATTCTCTGGTTTGTAGCGGTGAGAATCTAATGACTTACAACTCATGGTCAGTCGGTACTCAATGTACGAATTTATTGTCTCTGCATTCAAGCAATGGTTTGGAAATGTAGAAGGTTTTGGTGCTTAATGAAAAATGGGACAGGTATTAAAAGAAATAGTAGTATGTTGGGGTCCATCATTCCAACAAATGAATTTCTTCTGTCTTGTAGAATTATGACATGTGATTGTTGAATAGTGGAATTCCACGATTGTTGGATAGGACATTCAATTTTTCAATTAAGGAGGATTATATTGCGAATTGAACTAAGAATTACATAAAAAAGACATACGGAAACTATACACGGTTTCTATTTGAGGTAGAGACACTGGTAATTAGGCGCTGTTTATAACCATTCCATGGTCAAAAGCGCATACCAGAGGAGCCTTGCTCCCAAAGCCAAGCTTCTTCTTCGGTTTGGTTGCATTGTTGACATTCCATATTAAGGGAATCAACAAAACACCTCGCTTGAGCAAGTCTTCCCGATATTTCTCAGCTGCACGCATAGACTTCTCCACATTCTCCGCCGTACCTGCTAGGATAACCTGGTAAGGAAATCCATTATATGGTTAAAGAACAGTAAGTAAAATGCACCTTTGCCAAGCACCCAATTCCTTGTTCTCAGAATTTACGATACAGGTGCACCAAGAAGAGAGGCACAAAAATTTACCCTTAAAACACCAAGGAGTTCAAAATGGACCTCAAGCCTTTCTCAGCACTTTTGACTAGGTCGTATGGGGACTTGTTTCCAATTTTATTTCTATTTCAACCCACACATGCAGTGTTCTTCACTGATTCTAGTGATATAAATTTTTGAATAATACTCCATCTGAATAGTACTTTCACAATACAATCAATTGAATTGGTTATTCTAAAACTATGAAAACTTGGTCTTTTAGTAGGTCAGATTGGGCTTCATCTTATTTGAGCAGTTTTGAGTGGGTTACATGGGGACTTTCCTCTCTCCAATTTTATTCATCTTTTTGACCAATACATGGAATGTTCTTCGTTAATTCTGGTGATATAAAATTTGGCCCATCGGAATTCTATTAATTTCACGATATAATCAATCCAATTGGTTATTTTCAACCACGAAAACCAGGTTGAAAAAGTGGATATGCTATCCAGCTTGAAAGGAGGCTCACCGGTCGAGAGTTCTCTCGCAACTGCGTGAGCTCCACTATCCGGTTGGTTGCCAAGCGAACAGGCAATCTTGAAAGTGTTTCATTCCTCGTGATTCCAGACATTTGCTCTTCTTCTCTTTTGTTCTCCCATAGAAACAAAGCTACAAACGCTCCACCACCTGCATAGTGTCAAGGAGATTTTGTGAAGTCCACATTGACGTAACCCTCTCTATCATGACACCATCCACTCAGATTCCAGAGCTATCCTGAAGGAAATCAAGCCATAACAAGTTATACGCAGCACCTATTCCAATAATTTCTTACAGACTTGTAAGTTCTAAGGGTCTGCTTAAGGTCATTTTAGATTGCACAGGTCGAAGCAACAAGCTTGGAATGTGAACCAACACCAACATAAAATGAAATGTCATGTAGAGCGTATTTGTTGCGTTTTTCAGGGGATTTCGCAAGTTTTGCACAGGCTACGTTGTGAAATTGCAGAAGCTAAGTGGCATTTCTAGGGGAGTATTAAGAATCGTAAAAACTAATCCATTGTATATATGACACCTTATGACGCACTTGAGATGAAAAGTGTCCAATCAACCTCAAAGAAGTAGCTTGAAACCTTTTTAGCTCAAATAAATAATTTTAGCATGCTACACAGGAGCCATGTCAGCACCATCTCTTCATTTTAGTTGCAACAGTGTAAAGTCAACATTAAACAAAACGAGGTAACACAATTAAAAAGTGATTTTGGCAGAATTTCTTGTTATCACAAGCTTGCTGCCGCATTCGAATGTGGAATGTAATTGTGTGTCAGCGTATGTACCGAAGATATTGATGGCCAGGTTCTGTAAAGTTTCAAAGAGGCCAGGTGCTCCTTCTCCTCCTTGGATAGCGAGGATGAATCGGGGGATCGTAATCACTGTGGAAATCCCGGCTGCTGAAAACAATGCAACGTAGAAAAATTTGCGAACTCCCCTGAATGGAGCCTGCACTTCACTAATCAACTTCAGATCTCGCCGCAAACTGTCACCCACTTCTTCTCCACCTTTCCTGGCCTGCATGGAACACAGAAAAAAAACAAGAGCACCTCTCAGATAAACAATAGAAGAAATCCATTAGAAGTCATTTCACCCCCAAGACTCTTAGTTCTCTCTATTCTATTCATTAGTTTTTTTTTTATCAAAGTTAGATATTTCAGCTGTGCAATTCTATCCTTTCTTTCCAAATCCAGCCCCGTGCAACTCTGAGACCCAGACCCTTGTCTCAAAGTACTAACCCCTAATAGGGATTTCAAATCAAGATTCCCAAATTGCCTTGGAGCACTTTAAGTGTTGAACTCAAACACCCTATTATTGCACAACCCTGAAAACGTTGGTTTTGCATGATCACAAATGTACTACTACAAAACAGAAAGTATCTTGCGAGATTGCTAGCACAGACTCAGAATCTTGATAAGTGTATGACTCTTCTACACATGGTCAACTAAATGGAACAGAATGGACCTAAAGGACCGAATCTACAAGTTATCTACTCGTAATGATGGAAGATGACATCGCTGTAAACATTACGGGGCGACAACTAGTGCGAGCTTTCTTATTGTTCCGCAGTAAGAGGCAATAAAAGGCAGTAAGAACAATACGAGGCTATTTGAAAACTCTACGCAAGGGTTGGAATTTCTGGAACTAGGTTGCGAGGCTCAAAATGAAAACTTTAATTAAAAATAAAGTCGCAGTCCAAGTCTCATGCTCAATGTGAGTGAACCATCACCTCGTCCTGCAACTGCTTAAATTCTGGCATTGCCCTAAACGGAGCCATATCCGGATCGCTCAAAATGACACTGAATTTCAGGTCGTAGTCTTTGAGAGCTCGCCTGAGCGCTTGTGAGGCTTTCTCCCCTTCATCACTGCATTCCACTCCCCCTTACTCCCTAAACGACCAAGTACTCAAATAACCAAAACAATTGATCATCGTGTGAACACCATAGAATTCAAGTAAGACCAAAAATCTCTTACCACCACAATGCAGAACATTACATGTGTTAATCAAACCCTAAGCAAAAGAAAGCCCCTTTCGACCTACTCAAAAAAATGCAATGAACAACATGAAGCCCAACAGAGTTAAACCCTATTTACATATGGAGCTCAATTGGATCTACAATCATAACAATTCCCATTCTCTTTCAACAGCACGGCTCCGGAACACACAAAGCACACAGAAAAGAGAGAAAGCAGAGTATGAAACCTGCGGGCATGGCAACAAGCCTTGTTATAAAGAGCAGCTTGAGCCTCCTCTTCATTGGGATTCATCCCAAGAGCACTATCAAACTGCACCAAAGCCTCTTTCACCTACCAAGCAGAAAAAAAATGCAACTCCACACTCAGCAAAAGCAAGCGTACACACAATTTCGGGACCAACACATCGGTATTGATAGCTGCGAGACACAGATGCCGCAGAAAAGAATGAAAGAATGAAGGGAGCATGCTGGAGCAATTCCATGCTGTTGTACCCTGCCTTTGGAGAAAAGGTCGAGTCCCAAATTGACGGCATCCGCAGGGCTGGTGGGTGACGCTGCAACATTGGAATCCGACGACGACGAAGACGCCATCACCAACAATCCACGACGAGGTTGCACACTGCGCCGCGACTCCACAACGAAGCGCGCCCGTCGTCGCCTTGTGGCTCCATGACATTCGGCTCTCGGAGTCTGCAAACATGGTGCCCTCCCTGTTGCAAATGAGCCCAATGCCGGAGCCCTGCTCACGGAGAGCAAGGCTTGCATTGTGAGATGCAAACTCCAACCCTAACAACAAATTCGCTGCTTCCTTTTCAATCTAATTCTCCACTGAAATGTACCCAAGAAGCTCACACGCACTGCGCCACAGCCACTGCGACCAAAGCACTGAATTCCACTCTCATGCCAAAAATTTCCACAGTGACGATGGCTACACCTGTGATGAACCTCGAGAATCGAGTCCGTCCAAAGAGGATTGCGACTCCTGGAGACCGTCAGATGGAGCCCGTGCTCGAGAATCGGAACCCTTCTCGACTCACGAGAGGATGAGATTCTTTTTATTTATGGATGAAGTCTCGGAAGTCTAGTGAAAAAGTTCGAGCTTGCCAAAGCTTCACCCATCTGATGAACATGTAATAAATTACAGGGCCTTAACATTGTTGCCTGGTGGTTTTTAGGGTTTGGGACGTTACGCATGGAAGCTGCAACGCGCAGTCGGGATTGCGAGGCTCTGCACGCCGAGGTGAGCATCTTTTTCACAGGAAATTGTGAAGCTTCTCTTTATATCAGTAGATTACTTTGCTACTACTGTGAGTAAAACAATGTCAGAGTTGCCAATGCCAATGAAGACTCTGTTTCGGGACATATTGCCACCCTAAACCCTAGAAGGGCAGGGGAAGTTCAAATTGGGCTACATGTTTTTTCGAGTAGGCCATGTAAAGACTTTCTTTTGGTCCAGTTTCGTTTATCTTTTCAGCGACACATGTAGTGTTTGTCCAATTCATTAGTGTTTTGAGCAACACAAGCAATGTTTGTTCCGATTTGTTTATGTTCTCTTTACATCTGTAGAGTACAGTACTGCTACAGCGAGTAAAACATTGTCAATAAAATTTGGCATGCCAAGGAAGACTGTTTCGGGACATAATGAGACCCTAAACCCAAGAAGGGCCGGGGAGGCCATATGTAGACTTTCTTTGTTCCAATTTTGTTTATCTTTTGAGCAACACATGCAATGTGATGCAAATGCAATCTTCACTCATTCTAGTGATCAATAAGATTGTTGTTACCCTTCCTGAGTTTTTGATTTCTCAATCCAATCGGTCATTTTCCAACCATGAATCCTTTGGTAAACTTTAGGATTTGTGCTCCTTCGTTTCGCAGATGGCGGTCCCGCAATTGCGAGGCGGTATGAGGGAGAGGACGACGGTGAGTCTGGACGACGACGAGAACGACGACAAATCTTCTGCTGTGGCGTCAGTTTCGGTCGAAGCTTCGACGTCCGGCAGAGTGGAGTGGGCGTTTTGGGACGAGAGGCGGCAACGACGACGACGACATTGCCGTGCTTGGGCGTCTCCGACGGGCATGCTTTACGTTGTCAATGTGAGATTCGTTCCCTTCTTGCTCTCATATTTTGTTTTGAGGGGTATATGATTTTGGCCTTTGCTTCAACTGCAACAGTTCATCGCACTAATCTGGAAGTTCGTGCCGCACTTGTTGCTGTGGTGCAGTAAGCTGCGGCTGTTGTTTGAGGTTCTTGTGCTGCTAGTACAGCGGGCCTTAGGGAACACCACCTAAAGTTAAGCCAGCGTTTAAGCAACTAAGCAAAGCTTTTATTGTTAAAGTAACTTAATATTTTTGCAGTCCTGTTAGCAATTGGAAGATGATGCCAATTCTATATGAATAAGTTATGAGTTTTCAAAGTGTATAAAAAATTGACCCTAGGCATTGCTGTTCAGATGGTGTAGTGCACTTCCTTATAATCAATAGCTCTATTGATTTTGTAGGGGTTGCTTTTTCACTGTGACGTTTGTTTGCTACCTTTTGTATATCTTGGGAAATTGACATTCTAGTCCTTAATTGCGTGCAGCGGCCCTGTAACTTTGTATATAACGAGCTGGACCAGGGTAGGAAAGTAGAAGAGAATGTGTTGATTGACGTCAAGCACTCCGGTGAGTGCCCCTTTCAGATTCCTTTAAGAGATTACTGAAGTTTGTTTGTTGCTTTTTAATTGATTCCGGAGCTTTTCGATGTGCAGTTTCGACTTGTTTTGAGCAAGGGAGATTAGGAGAGGAAAAGTCCATCCTGATGACGACCTCTCACAAATTAGATGCCAACCACATGTTGACAACGCACTATGTGAACAATCTCGACGGAGGTACTGGTTGAACCTTTGTCTTGAATCAGACACTGCTGAAGAACCAGGAAGCCCAAATTTGGGCCCCTGTTTTTTTTAGCAGTCCGGTTTCATTTCTTTTTGGACCAACACATGCAATTTTCTTCACTGATTCGGGTGGTTTTAAATTTGACCCTATCTGAAATATACTTTTTGCAATATGATCAATCGAATTGGTAATTTTATAACCATGAGTTCTCGCCGTTTAGGGGTTAATCGACTTCTGGCGTTTGCTAACAGACTATGAGTATACGTGCAACACGTCGCATGCCATGCTTCCGGCCTCCAGACTTTCCACATGGTACGTCTCACTAAAGGATGAAAGATATCACTGTTATGTTGATCTCATGCTGAAAAGACTAAGCATGTTGTCTCCAGAGAAGAATCGTTTAACCCCTAAAAGACCACAGGGCCACAGTGTGGCTTCTGCAACACTGTTTCTTGCACCCCCGGTCCTTTAGGGGTCAATTTGACTATGGGAGTTTCTTGAATTTGTTATCTATATGCAAATTTGATGTTCCATTAATTGGCGTTGATTAGACGCACTTACTGTTTTCCAGGTTTCTGAAACTGAGTCATCGGGACGTGCTTGTTAATGATTACGCTTTTTTTTTCTGTGTCAGTTTGCATTTGACATCTTTTGGAGATCCTACACTTGAAGTGGAGTTAGAGCAAGGGCAAGAGACTAAGAAGGTGAGGTGCGGCTTAGCTCCGAAGGCCCAAATTGGCCTCGTGTTTTACCTTGCAGGTTTGAGCAATGGGGACTTTCTTTCGTTTTGCTTTGTCTACTTTTTGAATAACAAATGCAATGTTCTTCATTAATTCTGGTGATAAAAAATTTGGCACCATTTGAATTATATTATGATCAATCGAATTGGTCATTCTTTAGCCATGAATTCTTGGTTGCTTTAAGGGTTAAAGACCCTCTCCTGGAAGCATTCAGAACGAAATGGAAGTGTTTGTCTTTTCTTGTCTAATTTTGCAAGTCTGGGGTTTTGTACCAGATTTCGGAGACAATTCTTGCCAATTTAAGGACTGGAGAAAGATTTCTTAAGTTGCAATTCAAGAATAACATAAAAGACAATGTGGCACTAAGTAATACCTACATTACGGATTTGAGGTACTAGCCGACCTAGTGTGCGCACCCTTTTTATGCAAATTGTGGAATTTGTAGCAACTATGTCCTAGAATCTCCTCCTTTACAACCTGGCTAGAGTGGATGTCAAGATACCCTGTTTTTGATTACCACTCGTATGGACGGTTCAGGGGAAAACACTCGGTGAAACTGGAAGCCGCTTTGCCGCTCTTTGGCTTTGCAAATATCTCAAAAAGGTGAGATGAGATCTCATCCCTCACCCCTTTGCACTAGGTTGAGGATACTAAAATCGTTAGGGAGCTTCACCCGTCAGCTATTAACTGACCCTTGTCACCAACAGCAAATCATCCCTTCCAATACACTTGGTTGGCCTTCAATGAGCAAGTGGTGTGAGAATGACTTGAGTTGGCTAAATGTCTATGGCCATTGATCTTTGAATGGGAATGGGGTTGTTACTGTCCAAAAAACTCATCCAAAAAAAATCGAGTGAGAAAACAATTTGATCTCGAGAGTTTGACTCTAATACTACTCAAAGTGATCTCTCCAGTAAGCTCTATTGAGTGATCTCCAGATGAAAGCACTCTCCTACATTTTGGTTAAAATGCTTTTAAGTGACGGAAAGAGTATCCTCTACCTTAGTAGGTTTCCTCTGAGAATGCTATTGATATTGACTTTGATCTCTGTATGTGCAAGACAGTTTCACCACCAACTTTCAAGAGAGTCATGAGTTCTGCTTAAACACCCAACAGCGGATCAGTGAACAACACACTCTCAAGACCGAATTCATTAGAAATAATAATCGAGTAAGGTATGTGGTGAGTTGTTTTCTGGAGGAAGGCATGTGAGAGTCAGACTTGAAGCAGAAAATCCTCCTTGAATCATTACTTGGGTTTCCACAATATGTGATATCATAACATTCTTTAATGACGTACACTCTGCTCCCTCTCTTGATGGAGAATTCTGTTAAAATATCAAAATAGCATCGAATATGTGAGTGTCAATAATCACGAGATTGTTGGGGTATTATTATTATTATTATGAGTGCCTACTTTGTCCTCACAGTGTAGAAGGAATCTCAGTGTGTTTACCGTGTACACTTTGAAGGGAACTGGAACCCATGATTCTGATACATTGAGCAGATTCTGATCCTTGGGGTGTTTGTCAACCCTTCTCAAGAATGGTATGATCTAATGGTGTTGCTTTACAAATATGTTTTTCATTCGGTTTTGCAGTGTGGAGTTGAAGCATGTTGCACAGGGCACGAATGACGTTGCTGTGAAGCTCACTCGTGACCTTGAAGGCTCTACGCAATTCAAAGTTACCAATTCTTATACCAGGCAGGCAAATTGCTGGGGATGGACGTTCAGGTTCGAAATTAGCTTGTGAATTATTCTCCATGGAATAGATGATTTGGTCCATCAAGTCCCCTAGTAGACTACTGTAGTTAACCGTCCATGTGTCAGAAAGTCATACACCTCGCCAGATTCAGAGTTTGTCACTATGCAAATCTTTAGTTCTTCCAGGGTTGTGCAACAGTGCATATAGAGAACTAAGAGTCATAAGCTTGTGAAGATTAGTTTTTCCCCTTTGCAAAACCAAAGTTCTGCAAGGGTTGTGCACTGGTGAATATAGAGAAGTCCGAATCCTAAACTTGTCAAGATTTAGAGTATGTGTCAACAAGGTATTTTTTTGTCACATAGTATATCTGTCACTTTACATCAAACCAAAATTCTTCACGGGTGCAATATTGAATACATGGAACTCAGAGTCTGAGGCCAAGTCGCTGAAATTCCTACGAATGAAACCCTAAAGAATTTGTTTTGGTCTTTTTTTCCTTATCAGGGTGGTTCACGTGTGCACGCAGAAAGGTTTCAGGGGAGGCATATTCGGTGGGAGTCGAGTGGAAGCGTGAAGTGAACCCGGACAAATTTCTTTTGCTGCGAACTTCTGCTCAAAATAAGAGGTGCACTGTATATGCAGAGCTGCGAAGACCATTTTAGTTTTCTGTACATTCATTTTTTTTTAATGTATATAACATTCTTTAGCAGATGTGAGAACTCACGCTTCTCCACTGTACGTAGATGGTAATCATAAAAAGGACCTGTATCTGATATTCATTGTAGAGAGCATATATGGCGCTCAATGAACACGCAAGACTTGTCTTCTTCCCTGTAGCTTCTAGCAACTTCTACCTGAGACGAGCTTACGATTGTGCACAAAAGAACCTGGATTCCTTCACTTGAATTCCAAAGAAATGAAACAATTATGCTAACTGTTCCTTGAGCTTCTCCTTCACATGTTGCATGGTAGATGTGAAGTAATTCGAAGTGCTTCCTTCGCAAATGTAGCGTCCCGTGGTTAGTGGCAACACCTGCAACATACTCTTGGTCTTAGGACCAATGTTAGTCTTCTTCTGCAAGAAATTTCCAAAGCAATCTGGGTGATTTTTTTTTGGCAATTCTTCCGGATTCTGATCCTCCACATCTTTTTGCAGCCCGTCTACTTTGCACAATTTTGAGTACTATCTGCATCACGTTGATAATCTTCACGGTCTGTTGTCATTAGATACGTCCTTTGAGATCTGCTATTTGATTTTGGGTCTCAAGAGAAGCTCGCCATTAATCCAGAGTGAAAACCTATGTTGGATTGTTCGAGCAAGTCTTTAAGTTATACAACCACTTCTGGCTTGGTTCTTAAATCATTCTGCGGGGAACCCGTAGGAAGAGTAGAAAGTCGTTTGCATTCTCAGAACGTTCAACTAAAGACTCGATTTCCATCGTAATTTTTCCTACTTATATCACTGTTGCGGAGTTCTCATTGCGATGTAATACCAAGAAGTCAAGTACAGAATCACAATTGGTGTGCACCAAAAGCAGTTCTTCAGGTATCCTTTACCCTACAATTGGAGATTGACTCTATGACTTGGACAAGTGACTACCGGTAGTACCATGAACCGCGAAACTGTAACAGAAAACAAGTAACTAGAGATAAGTTTTAGATTTGCGGTTGGTGATTATGACTTAAGAGGAGTGATTTGGGCACCCCGGCTAAGTTGGGGTATGCTGCGAGAGGTTTGCGGCTGCAGGCTTCCATGCTCTGTTGTCCCATCGTATTTCGAGAGCGGAAGAGCCACAAGTAATTCTTCTGAGAGTAGCCAGTTGTTTGGAGGTATACCGTTAATAGCTGACCGTAGAGAGGAGCACGAAGCCACCGTGCCTGGTATACCTCCAAACTTGTGGTTTCTATAAATACCGTATAATCTTCTAAACCTTGGGTCGGTTTGGGTGAGCTAACAGACCTGGATTAGTGAATGTTTGTTGATTAGTATGTCAGGCGTTAGATTTAGTTGGTCGTCAACTGGATTCCGTTAGGGTTGACGAGAAAGTGTCACATAAGCTCCACGTCTCTTCACCACTTCCACAGGTTGCAGCGCTACTCCCATCTGGACCTGTGAAAACCCTGCGGGTGGACTCTTCGGTGCAGAACTGCAACACATTCTCTTCGTGAGTCATGTTATTTACAATAGACAGCATGATTTGTATGCATTCGTTCTTGTTTCTAGAAAACAGCAGGGTACAAGAATTACAAGAGTCAGCCTTAGAACAGTATCGGAAAGTTGATTTGACTTGGGCAGATACCACCGAACCTTGTGCCGATGTCTTATCAATTTGACTCACTTAGATTACGATCCTAAATGACAAGGTTGCTAATTCAAAACATGGCGAGCAGACGATGTCTCTGAGCTACAACTTGAATGTGGTTGATGCGTGGACTTTGGTTTGACAAGATGTGATACAACCCTAAATTTGGTCAACAAGGGAAATTATGCTAAAACGTTAACTGATTCACGTCGATGCACTATCAAGGTATTTCCACACTAATAGAATGAAAACCAACTTGCAGTGCAAAAACACCGGTGAAAAGATATTTGTATAAGGGATTTCTTTGTTTCCAGTATCCCAAATTCGTAATATGGAAATTAAAAGAGCGACATACCATGACATATGTGCATTGAAAAGCATAATCTGGTGACCAGGCGAGAAAATAGCGTACCCATCAAAGTAGTTTGGAGCTGAGACACAAGCTGATACGGAGGATGCTATAGGGTTAAAACACTCAGATGCCGAAGTCTTTTTGATCCTCAAGTGTTCTTCTGTGCTGCATGAAATTCTGACACAGCCCAGCCAGAGATCAGTTTTGAAGAAGCCGCGGACTATAGATATGAATGATGGTTTTGAGCTATTTACGGCAATGTAGTGGAAGTCAAGTCCTCAATATGCAGTCCGGGATTTTGAATATCAAGACCTATTCCTACAATGATCGAACAGATTTGCTTGACGAAGATCTGAGAATCTGATGGCGTCATATCGAGCTGGAAACGTTCCAGATCCAAACTGTATGATTGACAATGACCAGACACATGAAAGCAAGTATCACGGTATTGTGGAGTTACTCGACGGTCCACAATGTACCACCCGCGAGAGCAACATGGGTCTTTTGGAAACCTATCAAGCCCGCACAGGAGAACCAGTCAGAGATTTGAAAGGTGGAGCTTGTAGCCTGCACTTAGAGAGTGGTGCTTGTTGTTTCCCCGCACTTCCCAGACCTCTAAATTTCGCTAGTAACTGCGGGTGTCAATGTTCATGTTCTCCATGTCCTCCACCTCCTTGCCCTTCGTCTCCTCCATGTTGTTATCCATGTCCTCCATGTCCTAGACCAGTTGAATCCTGTCTGCCTGGATTGCATCAAACATACCGAGATTGCTATCCAGACTGTAAAGAAACTCATCTTGCCAGTAGTTACCGAGACTTTGTAGAGCATGACGACCTTTACTTGCCTCCTTCTCGTCCCGCAAGTGCTGCTTCAAACTACTGCAATAGCGCCACATCCTCAAGATCCTGGTCACCTCCTTCCCCATCTCCACAATTGAAATGCCATTGTGGGGCCGCACAATATCAAAGTGCACACTTGCCGCCAGGTCCAACCTGGGATATGCCAGAGTCCAAGCCATGCTTTCAAACCTTCTTCCAAGCATCTCCCAGTCCCAGAGGGTCACCTCCCAGATACCCCAGCCGCTGTGAGTCGCTCTACCTTATCGAGACGCCACAACAGGGGTCGCCAAGGCATCCCCATTCAAAGCCCACTTCCCCAGTCCAACCACGTTCAGAAGTCAAGGATGTGATGAATATAAGCTGCCAATGCAGTCCGAGAATCGATACCGATTCCGGACCAAAGTCATTTCAGACACAAAAATCAGGAGCCAGCTCCCCGCTCTCTCCTTGCAACCTAGAGTTTTCTACCAATCTCTCACCATACTCTCGCCGAAAACGTCCCTCGCCTTCCAGTCCTGCCTATTATCCTGCCAAGCCCATGGGATTCCCAGAATCATATGCCGCAGAGCTGGTGACCGTGGAGAAACATGTCCAATGCAACTATAGTCCTCCACTGGAGCCTGCCGAATTTGATGAGCCATATACTAGAAGACCATCTGTTAAACCATCTATATATGATTTTGGGGCTTCGATTCGCAGAGTTTTGCGCCCATCGAGTCCACTTGACTTGGCTCGTAGTTCAAGTCGCCTGGAATGCACCTGCCAACAGCACAAGCCAGCAGCTAAGAAGAGCTACAACCAGTTACATTTTCCCACTCAAAATGGGACACGCTCTCAGTCACCCGCGCAATCAAATATTTCCACCGCGCAACATGGCACCGAGGAAGCCGATCTAAACATTACGACATTCCTCGACGACGTTAAGCGGATATTGACTTCAGACGTTCCCCCAAGATTGAGTCCAACCGTTCGAAAACAAGACTACTACCCAAGCGAAAGATCTCCATTGAAATCAGATTTCCCTTCGAGGGAATTAAACTCCTCCACAGGAAGTAGCAAAGACAGGAAATCAAGCGGAAGGACCACAGATTGGCAAGAAGAGAACTTGTCCTCCACAGACTATGTCCCCAGACTGAGATCAACATTAAAACCAGCAGTACCAAAAATTGACAGGAAACAAGACCCTACTGCAAGAGATCATTTCCCCTTCAGCGGGAGAACACCAGATTGGGAACAAGACTTTCCTTCCAGCGGGAGAACAGATTGGAAACAAGATTGGGGGGGTCCTTCAAGCGGGAGAAGGACAGATCGGAGACAACAAGCTGAATGGGAGCTATCATCAAAACAAGCTTCGGACTTTCCATCGAACGCAAGAAAAGCAGATCGGAAACAATGGGAGTTTCCATCAAACCTGGACTGGAAATTTCCCTTGAGAGCAACGGATCGGAAACAAGAGTATTCCACGTGCGTAAGGACAACAGAAAGGGGTAGTTCACCGATCATTGTAACTCCCATTCTGAAAGACTCTGGTCCGAATTCTGCCAGGGCCGGAATTGAGTCAGCTGGAAGGTCGAAAACGACTCCCATTACCATGGACAGCGAAGCTCCCAGTAATTCCAGACCGCTCCAATGCGGAAATGGTCTTCATGACGCAGCTGAAAAACCATCAACACACACTCCACAGTATGATACCTCCCCACCCCCAGAAGATTGTCGGTACGGCCCCGGACAAGCCATAATTCCCAAAGCTGCAGAATCAGCAAAGCGTACTTTCACCAAACGGGACTTTACATCGTTGAGGCAGCCCAATCGAGAAGTGATACGTCGATGTTGCTGTGGAGTGTGCAAGAGCACGTACTCTCGCAGCAACTTCACGACGAAATGCCCATTTTGTGCAAATGCCCATTCCTGTTGCTGTGGCATGTGCAGTTGCCCCTTTCCATCCTGCACCAGCAAGTCCCCAATCCTCGACTCTTCTAACACCTCGAATAATACGTCCACCACAAGTTCTCCAAGAAATTACAGGGTTCCTTTCCACAACAACCATCCAGGCTTTTCATCAAGACCGAAGTCGCTGTCTCCGATGAGGAAGACGTATCTGGCAGGGCTTGACAATTCATATCGCCAGCGCTCCAAGTCGTCCAGAGCCAAGTGCAAGCTTCAGCAGAGAGCATTTGAACCTAGTCCAAGAGCACTGCTGGAGTCTTTCCACAACTATTTGAAGTCAGAATCCCGACGTGCAAAGGCAGGCTCGAGTCCACACAGGCGATGCTCCGACCGACGATCTACACGTTGGAAACATATGTCTCCAGACCGGACCTGCTCACAGCGGGCGCAGCGGGTGAATATCCGAAAAGCTCCAAGAGCGACACAACAGCAACATGCCCCCTGGGGCACCCATCCAATCTTGCTGTCTTCCAGGCCACCAAATGAGTATCGACTGCCCTACAGTGGCTCTCACCGCGGTTGCTGTTGTCCAAGATGCGTCAATGGAAAATTGTAGCCCAATGAGATTCCTCAACCTCATGAATCCTGGTGTTTCTCCATTTTGGTTCGACAAAAGTCTGACAGACGTCCAATCTCTTGGGCCACTTGCCGATGGTGAGAATTCTTTAATAATCTATATTCCAGAGGATGCTAACCACTTGTAAGGATGCAGTCAACGGCATACATGTTTTGGCTACGGAGAAATCGTATCAATACAAATTCCTGAGAAATCTCAATACTAAATAAGAAAGAACGACCTGCCACCAAACCACTGGCCATCACGACTAATGTGGAACTGCAGAACGGTACGTAAGTCTCGTTATCATAATCTGAATTTTAAAATTTTCATCATTCAGCTGGGGTTGTATCGCACATAAGATCTGAAATAACTGCGAATCATAAGCTGCAGGCAATTAGGGAGCTCAGGATGCACGTTGGGGTGCTTCCACGGCGTTTTTCTTCGAATTTAAAACGACTCGGTACGCTTTCTTCCACATGTCGAGACTGATACCCTCTTCCAACCCTGTTCTGTTTCAGGTAATCCAATCAAACTTAGTTACGGCAATCTTAATTAAGGAAGATCACTGATCCACATTGTCTGGTTCTCAATGCAGGGAAGACTGGATGTGCTCAAGTATCGAAATGCGCACAACTCTTCAACCACTAAATTAGGTCTAAGAGCTTGGTACCATAACCCTCCAATGGACTCAACCATATGCGAACTCGATGAACAAGTTCCAGGGACTGAAAACTGAGGTTTGATGTTCATAACAGAGATATACAGCTCCTTCACAATACAAGAGAAGAGGGGATCATGAACAGAAAATTGGGGTCCACTTCACGTCACAGCTGACCGTCAGATGAAAGGAATTAAAATTTCGTGTCCCCTCCCATTCTTCTAAAATGAGGGTCTGAAGATTGTAACCTTTCTTTTGATTCAATCCTCGGTACCAGGATTCATGTGAGTGGATTTTACAACTGAAACTCAATGCCATGACAGAACCTCGGCATTGAGCAATGTGCCAAGTGCAGTATCACAAGCTTTCCTGATATTTACAAATCAAATTCTTGCTCTAAACCCCCAAACCCCTGGGCATACGGTGGATTCATTCGAGTGAGTTTTATAATTGAATCTCAAAACCATGAGAGACCTTCAAAAACTAGTCGACATTGAACAAAGTGTATCTATCACGAACTTTAGTGATACTTGTGTCCCAGATTCTTGCTCTAAACCCTACACCC